>BSBM01000642.1:6882500-9282500 GCA_027924585.1 Larix kaempferi
AGTTCATTAAGAAAATAATGAAGGGGAACGTGGGTCTCTTGGAGAGAATAGGTTTTCTTACTGATCCATGTCATAAACCATTGCATGAAAACATGCTATTTGCCCCTAGCTCTGGAATAATTCCTAATTCTTTTGGAAAATAATTATGACTCTATCCCTGGCCATTACCAGGATGTTTTTCGAGGGTGGGTTGTTCTCTGGTATGAACCCTTGAAAAAACATTATGCTCGGGAGAAGAGGAATGGGTACGAGTTACCTATGGAGGCTTTGAAGCATGTAAACCTGTAAAACTATGCCATTTTTGTTCATTGCTTGGTAGGATGGATCCATTACCTGTTAACCAATGACCGATAAAAACTTGAGGGATTTCCCTAGTGAATTCTTTGTTCCAGCTCAGGGGTGTTAGTTGCATAAAAATATTAAGAGCACAATTTCCTATGGCTAGGTGGAGTGGCCTTCACAAGCATCCATTTTCCCAGATCAAGTATTGTACAACTAAGTATTGAATTCTAAGATGTATTGGTGATTTTCAAATGTTAAATTTGGAATCACTACAAGGAAAAGGCCCTTTAGTGTAGGTTATAGCAGATGCTCGTATCAAAAGAGCTCAAATATCCATTTATAGCAGAGGTCACTATTGGGGGCGCACGACCAAAGGTTTAAGAAGATATTTTTTATCTGGTGTGTTCAACACAACAATGCACTAGTGCATTTATAAACAAACCGCACCAGGAGGCCAAAAATCATAATGCATCGCGACAAAAAAAAACATCAATGAAAAAAATTATGAGATGTGCGCCCATTTTCTACGGCCGTCGTGGTGCATTTTTTTAATATAAAATGCCCCAGTGCCTATTGTTTAAACAAACACACTATATAATATTTTAAACAAAAATAATATAAAAAATATTATTTGATTAAAATACCTATAAAATTTTGTTTAGAGTCCTATTAGCGACATCTTTCATAAAATTGAACACCCCGATTCGTTTTGTAGACACAAACACACTGTCTTATATTTTATAAAAAAGAAAACAAATTATTATTTTATTAAAAAATTTCTTAAATTTTATTTAAAAAAAACTAAGCGGTGCATTTTCTAATACTAAACACCCTGGCGAGTCTCGTTGAAATGTATGCACCATTACATATTTTTATGAAAATTAAAATACATTATAATTTTATTTAAAAATATGGTTAAATTTTATTGAAAATCCTAAACTCAATGCATTACCTAATAATCCACACTCTGTGTGTTTAATAGAAATGGACACAATGTTACATTTTATTTAAAACCCTAGATGCAGTGTGTTTAGTGATTATACACACACCGGCGCGTGGAATATAACAAAATGCACCAGTTTGAATTTCATTAAAAATAAAAAATTATTAAAAAAGTAAATTTTTTAAAACCCCCACATCGGTGCGGTTTTATTTTTTAAATCGCCCGGTGTGTCCAATTGTCGGGCACACCGAAATAGGATTTAATCAAAATAATTACCGAGTTGTGTCTGGGCCATATGCACCGGTGCCATAGATCACCCACCTGGATGCCATTCCACCCGTGCTCATTCCTCATTGGCTATTGGTACATTGCTCATTCCTATTGGCTACTGACTCGAGATTGAATTTTTCCAAATGGTGGAAAAAATTCAAATTCTCCATACATACCGAGGATGCCTCCTAGACATGCGGTTCAATAGGTAAATTAATTGTTACTTGATAATTTAAATTTTTGCTGGATTATTTTTTTAATTTAAGCCATTATTGGTCATTTTTTGAAAAATAAAAATAAAAATCACACGATGCATTTGGGAAATTCGGATCACACAAGTATCTGCTATAGCCTATAGAAATGTTATAGGGTGCACCCGTGGTAGGGAAATTCAAATGGCTCGAACACACCAATTGAGTGGTGTGCTACGCTTTCCGAGTAGCTCACCATCGAAACATAAACTTTATTTTTAAAAGTTTTGAACTAATAAGCGATGTGTTCCTCACACTCAAGCACATCGATTGTTTGGCACTCTTACTCGTATTGAATGCACCATTTAACAATAACAAGAACAAATTAGAATAAAATAATACAATGCATTTAGTTCACGTTAGCGCACCGCTAATGTTGCATTGCTGTGATCTAAACACACCGCCTTAAGAAATTTAGAATTTATAAACCTTGAACAATCATAATTAAATGGTGCTTCTAGGTAATGCTAGTGCACCACTAGTGGTGCATTGGATTTTTAAAAGTGCACTCGTCCCACACTTTAAAAAATTTCATCCGCCTTAAAAAATATGAATTCAACGGTGCTCCTAGTGCACATCTATGCACCGGTGTTCGGTGCTCTGACGTGAAGTATGGGAATTGTTATCACATTATTTAATTCTAATAATTGTAAATAAAATCCAGTGCTTCTATTTCATGTAAGTGCACCATTTATGGTGCATTTACTCAATATAGATGCAACGACTCATGAAAATCAAAAACTTTACTATAACCTAAAAGTTAGAATTCAATGGTGCTACTAGCGCATGTCAATGCACTAGTTTTCAGAGCTCTTACATGTAGTCGGTGCATTGTGAAAATGTTTTTGGAATCGCACCAATTTGTTAGTATTAATGGTGCGATTTAATATTTTAAACACTGTCACCAGTGCACTACAATAAATAAGCGCGCCAATAATATATTTCTACAAATTTAAAATTATTTTAAATGTATACTTATGAGACTAATTTATGTTATATGTCAAACAAAGACATGAGTGTCGTGAGGCCAGGAAGTAGCAAGAAGCACAAGTTGATCAGTGCAACTTTCGAAGATAGTGGGAGGCCAAGGAGAGGGAGATAGATTTATACCCTCATCCCATTACTCCTTAGATGAGAAACCTCTTGAGAGTTGTTAGCCTCCTCAAGTGATATGAGGAGGCGACGTCATTCAAGGGAAATAGTACATTCCTCACATAGTTAATCAGATGTTGGGATCATCACAAGCAGGCATTTCGAGTTGCTCCCAATTAGTGGTTCCAACCCACTAAGGAGGACATATATTTTATCACTGGTATCTCTACGAGACGCAAGGACTTTCCTCAGCTCCCTGAGGTCCCAAGTGGATATGTAGCAGTGACTCAGCTAGTCTATGCTTAGATATATGTTTCTCCCAACATTTTTGACCTTGCGCAGTTTCAGGTCAGCAGTGCGAATCTTTCCATTTATTCTTTTGGTAGAGAGGAGGTTAGGTGCCTCTCTTTGTTGGTGATGACCATCATGCATCTCTCTAGTGATGGGAAGTGCATTAGATTCCCTTTATGATATTATGTTTATTTTTAGTGTAGTTGCATCGATGCATTAGGTGGTATGCTATTCTTTTACAACATTTTTTTTATGCTCTTAGTTGATGTCGTGCATCTATTAGAGGGAGGGTGAACTTCCCTTTCGATTGAGAGTTGTTTAGTTTATTTTTTGAGAGATTTATGGCCACCAGGCCATCTTTCGACCGACACCCTCCTAGTTTGATGAGAGATGTGCATATGCTCATGTGGAGGCAGAGGATTCTGAAGAGGGGGGAACCGTACTTTCCATCCATGATCACTGTGGAGGTGCTCGATATGCTAGGCAATGAGGATGAGACTCAATTAGACATGGTTTCATATCCATACGCAGGCTTGGATAGGAGAGGGTGTGCCAACATCTTCTTCACCCAAGATGAGGCACCATATGATAGGGGTAAATTTAGAATTACATTTAAATTAATCTAGTGGAATTCTATTATCTTTATAATTAATGCAAATTAGATATATTTTAAATTGTTATATTAAATTCATGTTTAATGAAGTTGTCTAATTATTATTCTGTACTCTATATTTTACAAATATCGAGACATCCAATGGTGATGTGCAACCTCCTCCATCTCAGTATGAGGAGGAGATGGAGTTGGATGATCAGCGTGAGGTGACCTACATAGCCACACCCGGGCTTCGACATAGGCCAGATGAGAGGTTCATGCATGATGTCTCAGATAAGCTAGTGAGGTTGCTGGTAGATCAAGGTGTTTATCCTGTACCACTGAGGGACATTGTGAGGGACCCTCACCTCGTAGATATTTGGAGGACACTTCCTCATGATATGGGGATCCTGATGAAGCACGTTTTTGGTGCTTTCCATATTTGAGATGGTATCCCTAATGGAATTTCATCGTCAGATGAGGCAGGATATCATTGGCTTCTTAGTCCACCTCCTTCTCCATCAGTAGCTTCAATTGGTGATGTAGCCTCCACATCCCATGCAGCTCCTCCTCATCCTCCACCTCCTCTTACTCCACCTCCTCTTCCTCCACCTTTGACATCTCATCCACATCCTCCTCCACCATGTCCTCCTCCTGCTCCACCTCTATCAGTTCCTCCATCAGTTCCTTCATCATCTTCTCTACTCCTACTCGAACAACCTACCGATCCTATTGATCGGCCCAACCATCCACCATTTCCTACTCTATGCAGATATATTATAGAGATTCTTAGAGGGGTTCATACGATTCAACTTGATGGAGCTATACATGATTATCTTTGAGATCATTTTTTCTTGGTAGAGGTATTGATCCCTTTGGATTTATTGATGGAGGTTTCGATGCCTCTATCTCTATTGAAGGAGATGTTTATACTACCTCTGACTCTATTGTTGGAGGTGATGATGCCTCTGGATTTGGTTGAAGAGATATTGATAATTCCCTTGGAGGAGGTAGATCAAATATGTCATACCAGTTATTGGACTCGATATATATTATATTTGGCATATGGTATTATCACTTTGATGTCATATATGTTCATATATATATATATATATATATATATATACACTGCATTTTTATGCTTATTTTGATGTTGATGTTTATGTTGATGTTTAATTATATGTTGATGGTGTTGTGCATGTTAGGTCAGGTTATATGATGTACTTTGTTAGATGTGTGTGATGGTTATGCATGTTATAATTTAATGTGGCTTGTGTTTTGTGAGATTTTATTATTAGATTTGTGTGTTAGATGATGATGATGATGATATATATATATATATATATATGTTATTCTCATGTTTATGTTTATTTGTAGTTAATGATGCTATATGGATGATTTTTGTGTTTTATGAGTTTGTTAGATGGTGAAAATGATCATGATGATGGTATGCTTATGTTTATGTGGTGAAAATGATGATCATGTAATCTTTATGTTTACGATTATTTTTAGATATGTGTGTTAGATGATGTTTAAATTTGTTAGATGTATATGTTAGATGAATCTGTAACGTAATATTTATGGTGGTATGTTCATGCTTATTTTTAGTTTTATGATAATGATGATATGATGGTGTTTATTTTTATGTTTGTTACATGGTGACAATGATAAATATGGTATGTTTATGTTTATGTTTATGATGGTATGGTCATGGTGTTTATTTTTATTTTTGTAAGGTGTTGAAAATGATGATGATTGTATGCTTATGTAAAAGAAAATTATACTATTCAAAATGTGAGTCTTTAAATCACTAACTATTTCAGTCGAAAAAAACATCACAATTTGCATTGTAAATTATGTTATAAAACAAGTTGTATGACTTAACAAGTTTTCAAAGCATTAGAAAGTTTTCAAACTTTTTAAAATTTTAGCATCGTTTGGACCATTTTTCATATTAAATAATTCTTGATTTGAGAAAAACTTACATATAGTTAACACTCATGATTATTAACTTAATTATTCAAATGATAAACATAAATAAATCATTTTGTAGAAGTGTAACCAAACGTCACATAATATAAATTCAAGTATTACCATGTAATATTATTATAATATATAAATATGGACATCACAAAAAATGTAAATATGAACATCAATATGACCTATCAATGTATCATTCAAGTTTTTTATTTTTTCGGCAATAACTCAGTTTACAATGACAAATATCAAATATTCTATAGGAAGAAAAATAAATACTTAATTAAAAGAACAACCTTTTCTCTCAATTGTAAATCCAAAAGTTGCATCCTCCAAACTTATTATTATTAATCATGATCTTCATTATATAATATAACATTATTCCCCATTGAAGGAACATATTTTATACTCTCTAAAATATTTAGGTGAAGGAACACTTCACTATAGGGACTTCGCCACACATATGGCTCTCTCTTGCTAAAAGTTTAGTTGATCCAATTGAAAAGAAAATTTGTACCTTCACATATCAATATATTGAGTCTAAGTATAATATATTCATTAAATCGACCCTGTTATTCAAATGAGAGTAGTTTAAATTACAACAAAGAATAAATATGATTAACATCAATGATAATTTGCAGTCTAAGTAGTTGATTATGTTCCAGTTGTAACGATACAATAAATTAAATGGTAAAACCTACACTACAATGAACTAAATGGAAATCAAGAAAGATCATCTCTAACCATGGAGAATGGAATACACTCATTCCATACAATAAGAAATTACTTGATAGACATGAAACACATTTCACATCAGATTGGTTGTTAACTAGCTCAAATTATTTAAACTTTGTATCCAGTAATCAAATTTCCATTTCCACCATCATCACATGAAAAATAAACAACATAATTAGACAATCAAATATAACAATAAAAAAATGATATCTAAATCTATAAATGATGAAATATAACATGTACATATCACTCTTTGTTTCCGTCACCCTCATTATCTTCCTTGGTTGTCATGATAACACTATTGTTCTCAAAAACATGTTTAGATCAAACTAAGGTCGTGTCTTCATATGAACCACTAATCTTTATACAACAAATCTGGGTAAAAGAACACTTGGTTGCAATGTGTTTGGGAAACATAAGGCTCCTTACTTCCATCCCACATCTTTCTAGAGTTGGTACATATCAACCAACTATCATAATATTCCTTTACATTATTCATTTTGAATGTGTCCCACCAACTACACCTAAAAATAACACATTGGAAAGATAAGAAGTCCACTTGAATGATCCCTTGTATATTTTCAACAAAATCCAACATCCCTCCTATCAAGTTCAATCATAGTGGGTAGCATGACTATATTGGTTGAACTCAACCTCCACCCCACATTCTTGTGTAAGATTCCCATGTTAATTTTTGAGCATTTAATTCAACATACTCTATGATATTTATTGAGAGAATAACATGTACAACATATCAATCATGTCAATCACAAAAAGCAATCACATAAGACAATAGACACATAGAGTTTCACTGGGGAAAACCATAAAGGTGAAAAAATCCACAACTTCCTCAGAGATAGAAAGAGCAATGATACAACCCAAGTACAAGAGATAGTCCTCCTAGCAACTACAACTCCTTCCTCACTTGTGCGCCACATTTTGGTGAGTGTAGATGTGAATAATGAAGTGATCAAATAGAGTGCCTACCACACTCTATTTATACATAACCTGATTTGCCTAATAAACTGGCAGGGCCGACTTGTCTAAATCAATCTAATAACCCATGGTAATACTAATCAGGGCTGACCGTACACTTGGTGGTCTAATAATCCATCATATGCAAGTTACCACACTTGTCAATACAAATGCGACACTTCCATATAGAGGAATAATACAATATCTATAGGAGTACAATATTCATGAGTTAAATACATTCTGAAGTTACAAATACGTCAACATTCCCTCTGAACTAGGAAGATATTTCTCGACATAGATTTGCTAGCACAAGTATTCTTCTCTGGATCATTGTCATCGAATCATTGTCACTGCTGCTGCTATCTCAATCAATCTCCAATCTAATCTTCATAGGAAGTTCTACAGAGCCAATCCTTTTTCATACTGGATGTAGGACCGCCACCTGCAGGTCTTCATCATCTATAGAGCCAGCCCTTTTTCATGCTAGATGTAACAACATCTACAGAGCCAGCCCTTTTTCATGTTGGATGTATCAAGCGATGGTTTGGTCCGTAACGGCTGCTCACTTTGATGAGAAGCAATTAGGTAAATACTAGCAGGTCATTCAAAGTCTCCACCTTAATCTATCTCACCTGAGCGCCTATCTAATTATGGCTCTTACAAGAGCTTACCCGACCAGGACCACGATCTCTTACCCTACCACTTGGCTTCGAACTTATTCACATGTTATACTCTTGATACATGTTTATTTCTTAGAATCCCCAACCAATAAGAAAGCATTTATGTTTCGCGCCCTACTTCCCTGACCTCGTTTGTTGTCTGTATCCCTCCTGCTTTTGTGGGTTTCAAGCTTATTCCTTTTTATAATACCTACTCTAGGGATGCACTCTTCAGTCAATAATAAAATATGGCATCTACAGAGCCAATCCTTTCTCATACTGGATGTATCAAATCTACAGAGCCATACCTTTTTCATACTGGATGTATCACATCTATAGAGCCAGTCCTTTTTCATACTGGATGTATCACATCCACAAAGCCAGTCCTTTTTCATACTGGATGTGACCTAGAACAAATCTAGGATTTATCACCACAGAGCCAGTCCTTTTTCATACTGGATGTGACCTAGAACATATCTAGGATTTAGCATCACACAGCCTCGCAAGAGCACCCCAGGACTTATTACAAGCACACAACCCAACCTATTGGATCTCACAGGTCAGTATTACATGTGGTCATCGCACAACCTCGAAAGAGCATCCCAGGACTTATTATGGGCACACAACCCAACCTATCGAATCTCCTAGGTCAAGCTTACATGCCATAGGTCAAAACCTGTCCACAACCATAGAGTATCAACCTGATACTCACCATACATCATCTTGATGTACATAATCACATGATCATCATGATCAACAATGTATCCACCTGATACATATACACATACTTGATCCACATGATCATATCAAGCATCCAACATGATGCATATACATAGCAGTAATTGTAGAATCATCCTAATGTTCATTACACAGTGCTTACATCCACAGCCATGGGAAGGATCCTCCTCTCACCATGCCTAGAATGGATCCTGCAGATGTATCCATCACTTCTTCCTCGAAGTGTCATCAATATGAAGAACACCAAGCGTCTCTCTAAAGTACTCAAACTTCACTTTGGCTAGTGGTTTCGTCAACACATCTGCAACCTGCTCATCCATTGCAACATACAGGAGCTTCACTGCTCCTCTATGCACCATATCCCTGGTATAGTGATATTTGATCTCAATGTGCTTCAACCTGTCATGGAACATTAGGTTCTCAGAAAGCTTCACACAACTCTAGTTGTCACAAAAGATACCAGTAGCATCCAATGGGAGATCAAATAAATCAGACAGTAGCTTCCTAAGCCATACTTCCTCACAACTAGATGAACAAGCTGCAACATACTCTACTTCGGCTCTACTCAATGCTACGCAGGACTTCTTCCTACTAAACCAAGAGATCACACCTGATCCCATACTGAAGCAGCACCCAGAAGTGCTCTTCCTATCTGCAGCATTGCCTTCCCAGTCCGAATCAACATAACCCTGCAGGTTAAACTTTTTATTCGCATCATACTTGAGCCGATAATCAATTGTACCCTTTTGGTACCTCAGAACATGCTTTACAGCAACTAGGTGAACACCTTTGGGATATGTCAGAAATTGGCTCAATGTGTTCACTGCAAAGCAAATGTCTAGTCTGGTGTTCATCAAGTAAATCAAGAACCCAATCATCTGACGATACACAGTGACATCAACCGGATTAGATGAAGCATCACATAGAAGCTTCAGGTTCGATGCCATAGGTGTGGCCATGGCCTTGCATTCCATCATCTCGAACTGCTTCAGGATCTCTACTGCATACTTCCCTTGTCCAAGGAATATTCCTTCTGCACTCTGCCACACCTCCATGCCTAGAAAGTAGTGCATCATCCCCAATTCGTTCATCTTGAACTCGGTAGTAAGCTTCCTCTTCGTGTCAGCAATCAATCTATCATCACCTGTGACAAATAGGTCATCCACATACAAAAGTAGTATCACTGGATTTCCTTCCTCAACCTTGTAGTAAAGGTTGGAATCTGCTTTACTCTTGGTAAAGCCCAAACTAGATAGAAAGCTGTCTATCCTACCATACCAAGTCCTAGGTGCTCACTTCAAGCCATACAAGTCTTTCTTCAACCTGAACACATATTACTCTTTGTCATGTGTCTCAAAACCAAGTGGCTGCTCCACATACACTTCCTCCTCGACTACACCATTCAAGAAATCTTTCTTGACATCCATCTGGTGTATCTTCCATTTCATCAGTGCATCCAGGGCATGTATTGATCTAATGGAAGTGTACTTGGCTATAGGAGCAAATGTCTCTTCATAGTCTATCCCCTCGTTCTGGGAGAAGCCACGAGTTACAAATCTTGATTTGTATTTTTCTATGCTGCCATCTGGAGCATGTTTGATCTTGTAGATCCACTTGGAAGTCACAATAAACTTCCCTTTAGGTCTTGAGACTACATCCCAAACATCATTCTTCATGATCGATTGGTATTCCTCGACCATGGCATCCTTCAATTCTTTCTTTTCCGCTACTTCTTCATTATTGGAAGGTTCTTTGTTCATAATGTCACAAAGTAAGGAAACATAACTAGTATGTGATCTAGTCCTCTTCCTTTCTCCGTGTTCTTCTTCTAGAATGCCATATCTTTATACATCTTGAATGAGCTCTCTAGCCCATGCAGGTTTCCTCTTGTGATAGTTCTTCTCATGGGGTGGATCTACAGGTTCTTGCGGATCTTCAACTTCATGGTCTACTACTAGAATTGCTTCAGTCATGGTGGGGTCTTGGAATCTGATTTCCTTTGGTTCTTCATGATATTCAATATGTGTCTTCCTTGATTTGATGTAGGCTGAGTCTTCATCAAATGTTACATCCTTGCTGACATCAATCTTCTTGAACTATGGAAATTATATTCTGTAAGCCTTCGATCTTTCACTGTAACCCATAAAGATTCCCTTCTTTCCTGAAGGATCTAGCTTTGTTCTCTTTTCCTCTGGAACATGTGTATATACTAGACAACCAAATATTCTAAGATGGCTAACTTCAGGTTTCTTACCAGAGAAGACCTCTTCTGGTGTCTTCAGGTTTCCTATAGGTGTTATGTTCTGCACATATACAGCTGTCCTAGATGCTTATTCCCATAGATGCATAGGCAGATCCTAGTCATGCAGCGTTGCACGTGCTACTTCCATGATTGTTCTATTCTTTTTTCTTGCAACTCCATTCTGTTGTGGATTGTAGGGAGCAGTCAACTCCCTCTTAATCCCTAAATCACTGCATAGTTTCTTGAAATCACCTGAACTGAATTCTGTGCCATTCTTAGATCTGAAGCTCTTGATTTTCTTATCAGTTTGATTTTCCATCAAGGCTTTGAATTCCTTGAACTTATCAAATACTTCATCTTTGTTCTTCAAGAAATAAACCCAAGTATTCCTAGAGAAATCATCAATGAAAGAGACATAGTATACATACCCACTCATAGAACTGGATCACATCGGACTGCATACATCGGATTGGATAATTTCCAAGATTCCTTTTGCTTTGCTTTCACTGCTTGGAAATTCCTTCTTAATGTTCTTTCCCTTTGCACATCCTTTGCATACACCTTCATGCTTTGTCTTGATTTCAGGAAGACCCTCTACAACTCTACTTGCAATTGGTAGTGCTCTATAGTGCACATGTGCAATCCTTCTATGCGAAAGTTCACTTGGCTCCATGGATTCATGTACCATGGCATGGTCAGGTTGTCCCTTCAATTTGTACAATCCTCCCTCTTTCTCTCCAATCACTACTGCATCATCTATAGTTTTACCCTTTGGCCACATTAGGACTTGGCCATCTACAAATTCAACCCTCATAACTTTTGCATCCAATGTAGATATGGAGAGTAGGTTCTTCTTGAGCCTAGGTACATATAGAACATCTTTCATCTTCAAAGACTTCCCAGAGTCTAGGTTGTAGGAGGATTCACCACTTCCTTTGATAGGATATTGATAGTCATCCCCAAGTTTCACTTTATGGGGTGACTCATGTTCAAATAGATATACAAAGGATTCTTTAAACCCAGTAATGTGTTTGGAAGCCCCACTATCAATAATCCAATCATTGCATCCATGAGAGATAGTACCTGTGAGAGTAGAGATTAGCACATTTATCTTCACTTGATGAACCATCACTTTCTGCTCTAGCCTTCTTCTTGGGAGGTTCATCATCCTCAGCAGCATGAGCATGATATCTCTTTTTTCTTTTCTTATTCTTCTTGTTGAAGTTGTTGTTGTGGTTGTTGTCCCTTTTGTTCTTGGCACAATCTGCGGCAAGGTGTGTTGCTTGGTTTTGCAACCAAGCTTGTGCAATGGGCACCTATCAACAATGTGATGGCAGTTTCAATATAGAAAGCAAAAACGATTATGAATTAAATCTAAATCTAAACTAACATGTGCATATAACAAATAAATCTAAAAACTATTCATAGAAAGAACAAGAAATAAAAGAATGTTTTGTATTATCATACCTCAAATGGTGAGGATTTGTGGTGTTGAGCAGCTCCAAAGTTGAGATTCTCCAGGCTCCAATGATCTCTTCTCCAAGATTGCTACAATGGTCAAGAACTCAAGAGAGATTTTGACAGCATGAGGTTAGGATGATGGATGGCTGGAAAGTGAGGAGCCCCTACCACCTTTTTATAGTTTTTGGTGGTGGTGAATACCATTATAGTTTTGAGAAAACCAATGGTATTGACCAACATGGTTTAGGTACCTTTTCCCTCTTTTTTTCTTTTTTGAATATTTTCAATATTTTTATTCCCTCTTAATATTTTTGGGAATTCTGGACCCTTTTTGAGGGTTTTTTATTTTTTTTGAGGAAAAATATATCTTTTGAGGGGAAAAAGGGTGTATTATGGTCTTTTGGTGACCTTTTGATGGATTTAGAGGCTCAAATGGTGGAATAGTGGACAAATGGGTCATGTCAATAAGGAAATGAGCTAGTGAGCACTTTTTGGGTGTTAACAGATTGCCCCGTGATGTGTGAGGGCAGGAGCTCATCGTATGGCTGATAGACATCATAGTTCTTTTGTCTTTTTCCTGGGGTTTGGGGAAGAGAAGAGATCGGTTAGATATTGGATCAACGACTCTTGGAAGCTACAAAAACAAAAAATATTACATGGCCTCAATATGAATGAGGAATAATCTCTAATAATGGATGAGGCAGGCATACCCATGCTCGTATCAAGACATATACATAACAATTAGTCCCAAGAAGGGGGACCTAAATAATACATAAAAAATCTGCTGGTACATCATAATGGTCCAAAGGAGACACTATTTTGGGATGTACTCATGATCATAATATGACTGATCTCAATAACTGATACATTGGAATAAAGCGGCAACTATTCTAAACAAGGTCTTAGAAGGGTTGATGAACTGTTGAAACTGAAGGTGTCCAACATCTGTAGGGACTCAATGACTGTGAGTCATCTCTAAGAAGTACATGTAACTGTATACTTGAGGTAGTATATAAAATTAGGGTACATCTGAATACTGTTGCCATGCACAACCCACATATCTATAGGAAAATGTAACTGGTTGTTTCCATAAGTAGACTCTCAATTGTGGAAGAGTCAGGTGGTATCTGAGGTCTTCAACAAAAACTGAAAGGACCAATACCCTGTCCGAGTCTCAACGATGCGATCAAGGTGTTGAAGTCGAGCATGTGAGAAACAACCATTTGGAGAGGCACTGAGGACTCTTCTCGAAATGATTCATAGGCACTCATCATAAATGGTGATGAGTCCAAGACACAAGGAACTCTAGGTCTATCCTCTAGAATAAATTTGGTTGGCATCGACAGAGGGAGACCAACAACTAACAAGGCAATGATGTTTCCTTGATAGGAGCGTGAGGTGTAGAAATGAAGTTTGGTAGTACCGATGGTAGGACTGACATACTGTGGGGATGGGAAATAAATGGGGTCGTAGAGTGGGTGGACTCAAACTTCCTTTGCTTAGAGCATGATGAAATGGTTGATCTGGCAGTGTAGGAAACTGACTTGTAGGTGCGGGGATCATATCTTTAAAGATTGAAGGGTATGTATTGTAGATTGGAGTGACTCTGGGGGGGACAAGCTTACGGATGTTGTAGAGGGCCTCTCAGGGTGACATACTACAGAATACTCTGAACAAAGGATACCAAAATGGGGAAGCTGCCATATGAGTAGATATGATTTGTTGTGGCGTTGAGAAGCACCATTGGTTTCTTCATGGTTTTGATGAGATCTAAGAAGGGATAAAAGTGTGCTCTGAAATGGTACTATCCTATGGATTTTGTGAGCCCGGGACTGTTCGTGCTCATGGGTGCTTTCATTTTTAAGGATTCTGAAAATGATAAGAAGACTCTGTAGTGGTAGTGGAGTACCGTCCTGTGGAATTATACGAGCCCGGGATGGTGTTTGCTAGTGGTCGCTTTCATGTTTAGAGAGTCTGAAAGCAGTAAGTGGACTCCATTGGTTGTCTTTTTCGTAAGTTAGTCTCCAAGGCCTGAAAAAGCATAAAATAATGAAAATGGAGAACTCTTCTAGCTGATGTGACTAGAGTATTCCTTTTTCGTAATTAGTCTACAAGGTCCGGAAAAGGAGTAAACTTATACCAGGTAGACGCCCTTTCAGATATGTTTAGCGAGCATGAAAGGAAGCAAGATTGCTCAGCGATCTTTCATTGTTTTAGGAGTCAGAAAAGAGCTTAACATAAATTCCCTAAGTGCCTTTTTCGTAAAAGGAATTGCTCGGCCCGAAAAAAGGGGTAAAACCATACCGAACAAAAAGGTATTAATGAGAGCGAGAAATGGTCTCAAGCATCGTCATGAGTGCTGAAAACTAAATCCAGTGACATAAAGATTGTCAAAAAGGGCAATGGCCAATGTGGCATGCAAACTGAAGTGATGAGCGACATTTTGAAAAAATGCCCAAAAATTATGGGGGTGAGAGCGAGAAATGATCTCAAGCATCATCATGAGCGTGGAAAACTGAATTCGGCAGTGTAAGGTTTATCGGAAACAGACGACGACCGATGTGGCATGCAAACCAAGGCAACGAAGGGGCATGGGAAAAATGCCCGAAAAATCTGGAGGTGAGAGCAAGAAATGATCTCAAGAGTCATCACAAGCACAGAAAACTGAATCCAGCGATATAAGACCCGTAAAAAATGGATGATGATCAATGTGGCACGCAAACCAAGGCGACGAGGGCATGAAAAAATGCTCAAAAAATGGACCTAGTGAAAAGGTAAAAGGAAAGGATTATCATGAAGTTCTCGTTGTGCTGATTCCAATGGTACCAACAGTTTGAGAAATGGATGTCAGATGATACCGCAATGGTTTTTTGAAAAATGGTCAAATCTCTATAAATAGGGTGTGGGCCCAATATGACATGTCATTGTTACGTGCGAGTTTGGCAAAGCAATCAGAGCTCTTTCTTGATTTCTGGGAGATTCAACCGTTGGTTTTCGATTCTCCGAGTTTCAGGTAATCCTATTCGCCTTAGCCTTTTCAATTATCTATTTTTGTATATTGGGTGCTGAGGGCACGATACCTATGACATGTTGACTATCATGATTATATATATATGCATATATATGTTTTGGTATATAGTCGTGTATGCATGTGGATGCACATCTTTTAAATTTTGTATATGCCCATGGATTCAAACTGTCGAACCATTTGTTTAGTGCGCATGAATTTTTTGAAAAGACAGGGATTGCGTACGTGGTAATCATTGTTGAGCTGGGAAACAAGGAGCTGTGAGTCCAGGAAAATGTTAAGGTGACTTATGCTCATTTGGAGAGTAGTGGCTAGAAGACCGGTCATGGCATCGTATTCAACTTGGTTGTTGGTGGCGACACCTATGCACACTCCGTCGATGTGGATCAACTCATGTGAAGGGGAATATATTACCCAAGATGCGGAGGCGAGATTGGGGGACCAACGGCTTGCACCATCAGTGAAACCAACGTAGAAAAGTGGAACATGATCCATCTGTGGTCATGCAGGAAAAACAAATTTTTAGGTTTTTGTATTTTTTGTAAAAAAATAAAATAAAACTGTACAATTATGGATGGTGGTGTCCATCATATTTTCTATGGGTAAAATCGCTTGAGGTACAACCCGTTGTTAGGAACCCATGTCTTTACTTTGTTAGTATGTTGTTGTTGGACGCATATGCTTTGTAAGTTATCCCGTAGTATTTGTTGATCAATAGTTTGTGTTATTGTTGTTGGCGCATATGCTTTGTAAGTCGCCCGTAGTATTGTTGATCCATAGTTTGTAACGGCCCATGGTTTTGACCCATAGTATTGGCACCTAGAATCAGTATATAAGTGTGTGTTGAGACCTATGAAGGCACTGTGAAGTTATTTGTATTGAGATTGCCCCCTCGAAGTGGCCTGTGATCAATATAAAAGTGATTCTGAGTTCTGTCATTTCTACTATTTCACATATTCGTATTAATTAATTGTTATAGGTGCCTCACATCTGGTATCAGAGCACTTTCTTGGGCTCGTTGGGTGAAATTTCTGCCAAAATTTTTTTTCGCATCTGTTGCAAGTTCGGATTTGGGAATAATCCCTATCCGCTTAACTGTGGGAAGTACTTGGGCATAAGCCCTAAAACTCATTGTGAGGAGTACCACAGGAACCCCGAAGTAGTTGGCCCATTGAGAGGACCTGCCAGCGAAAAGGGAAACGAACCCTACCTGATTGACTAGTTCCCACCCGTGAGGTAAACCAAGAGCTGCCGTTTGTGGAAAAGTGGTTATCAGTTTTACCTGAGATGTGGAGTGAGGGGTACTGCCCCAATATGCAAGCCATCAGACAACATTGGTGGCCGAGTGAAATCCTTGAATTGTTAGGAAGCCACACATACCTGGGGTCCATATCTAATTTCAGCTGAATTGTCGTCGATCGTTGCTGCGCCATTTTACATCCAGTCGTTCAGATCCATTTTGCAAGCCGTTCCAGCTCCAACCATTTTCAATCCATTCGGTGCCATTTCAGATTCCTTTCGAGCCGTAGCCGTTCCAGTCTGGAAAAAAAAAAACCATATCTCCCTATCTCCCTTGTTTTCACTCTGTTTCCCTTGAAATTTTTGGGGAACCCCTATCACCCCATTATGCATATTTCATTCCTGAGGACCCTATCCACAATTCCCCTTCCCAAAGCCCGAAATCCCACATTTGTCTATTTTTAGGGTTTTCCATAACTTCCTCAGATTTCACCCAATCACCCTCAAATTTTACCACAGAGTTCATTTATGAATTCTGCTTCTTTGTTCCCCTCTGCCAAATTTTCCCGTTCTTTCACCCCGCTTCTGGAATCCTCATTTTTGCTTCCCTGTCTATTCAACAGTGTCCAAAACCTAGTCAAACCCCAATTACCCTTCATATTTTTTCCCTAGTCCAGATTTTCCCTTGTTGAAGTAGTTTCTGTTTTTGTTTTCCTACCCAGTCAACCGAAAAGAAAAAAAATTTAAAAAAAATCCTCATTATGGTTCTCACCCATGCAGGAGCAAAAACCATGGAGGAAGCACTTGTAGCCATCCAAGCCAAACTCCAAGATCTGGATGAAAAATTTCTCGGCCTCCATCTTGAACATTCAGCTATGAACAACAAATGGCAGTCCGAGTCTTCATCAGACAATGGGTTCTCCTCTTCCAGCAATTTTCGTGGTCCGAAGCTTGATTTTCCTCGCTTCAATGGTACTGATCCAACTGGATGGATGTATCGTGCACAACAATATTTCAGTCTGCATAATACTTTTGATGTCAACAAAGTTCCACTGGCATCCTTTCACTTGGAACAGGAAGCTCTTCAATGGTACCGTTGGTACATCAAGGCTCATCCAGAGCCCAAATGGCCAGACTTTTGCCAGCTCCTTTTGCAACGATTTGGTCCTTGTGCTTTTGATGAATTCACAGGAGCCCTCACTAAACTTCGCCAAATTGGCATGGTGAGAGAGTATCAAACCGAATTTGAGAATCTAGCCAACCACACCGAAGGATTGTTTGATGACTTTTACCGGAGTTGTTTTATCAGTGGTCTAAAGGATGCCATCCACTCTGAGGTCAAAATGTTCTGTCCCAACACAATGATGGAATCCCTCAGGCTGGCTAAGTTAGCCGAAGACAAGATTGTAGCCCAACAACACTCTAAGCCCACTTTTGTTTCCTTTCGAAATATGGGTTCTCAGCGACCACCTATACCGCAGGCTCCTCGACCGACTCCTATCAAGCATTTGTCTGAAACAGAGATGCAAGCACACAGAGAAAAGGGGCTTTGCTATAATTGTGATGAGAAATTCACTCGGGGACATAGATGTGTTCAACAAAAGCTCTATCTCTTGGATGTGGAGTCTCTTCCTACCTCTGAAATTGGCGACGAAGATCCAGAAACACTGGATGCTCCGGTCGACATTCAGGAACCGCCTATTGACCCTCCATCTCAGGATGACCAGCCAGAGATATCTCTCCATGCTTTAGTTGGAATCACCACCCCCCAAACAATGCGGGTCAGGGGTAACTTCAAGAAGCTTCCTCTTACAATACTCATTGATTCTGGTAGCACTCATAATTTCATTGACCCTCGGATCGCCAAACAAGCTGATTGTTTTATCCATCCTTGCTCCAACTTTGAAGTCATGGTTGCCAATGGGGGCACCTTACCTTGCAAAGGGAAGTGTCGAAATGTGCGTATCTCTATGGGAGATTATACCTTGCGCTCTAACATGTTTTCCTTGCCCTTAGGCGGATGTGATGTGGTTTTGGGCGCTCAATGGTTACGCACACTTGGCCCTATCTTATGGGATTTTGCTGAACTTTGGATGCAGTTTTCCCTCAATGGACAAAAACACACATTGACAGGATTACAACCAGGTTCTCTCTGCATCATTAGTTCACATCGCATGGAAAAAATCCTCAAGAAGAATTCACATGGTGTCATCGCTCAGATCCATTCCATCCAGATGCAACCATCAGCGGGCTCGACTACTCCTTTGGATCTACAATAAATTTTGGATCGATATACAGGTGTCTTTAATGAACCAGTGGGATTGCCACCTTCCAGGCCAGAAGACCATCGTATTCAGCTCCTTCTTGGCAGCGTTCCTCCCAAAATTAGGCCCTATCGCTACCCATTTCACCAAAAAACGGAGATTGAAATGCTCGTTCGGGACTTATTGAAGCCAGGTATTATTCGCCCAAGCACTAGTTCCTTTTCTTCTCCAGTTATTCTTGTCCGCAGAAAAGATGGGTCATGGCACCTCTGCATTGACTTCCGAGCACATAATCACCTCACCATCAAGGATAAGTTTCCAATTCCTGTTGTTGATGAGCTTCTTGATGAGCTTCATGGGGCTCACTTTTTCTCCAAGTTGGATCTTCGTTCTGGGTATCATCAAATTCGGGTTCATGAGGATGATATTCCTAAAACAGCTTTCCGCACAAATGATGGCCATTATGAGTTTTTGGTCATGCCCTTTGGCCTCACTAATGCTCCTTCCACATTCCAGGCCTTAATGAATAAAATATTTCGACCCTACTTGCGGGAATTCATTCTGGTAATCTTTGATGATATCCTCATCTACAGTAAAACATGGGATGAACATCTCCAACATCTGGATATTGTCATGCAACTTTTCTCTGACCATCATCTCCATGCCAAGCAGTCTAAATGTGTTTCTGGACAGAAGGACGTTGAGTATCTCGAGCACATTATCTCAGCACAAGGGGTTCGCGTGGATCCTGCCAAAATCGATGCCATGAACAATTGGCCACATCCTCAGACACTCAAGAGCCTTCGTGGTTTTTTGGGGTTGACTGGCTACTACCGCAAGTTTGTCAAGGATTACGGGAAGATTGTAGCTCCATTAACTGCTCTATTGAAAAATGATGCTTTTACATGGACACCTGCTGCTCAGTGTGCATTTGACAAACTAAAACAAGCTATGTGTACTACACCTGTGCTAGCTATGCCCGCTTTTTCCAAGCCCTTCACTATTGAGAGTGATGCTTGCAACAATGGACTTGGTGCCGTTCTCCTTCAAGTTGAACAGCCCATTGTGTTCACCAGCAAAGCTCTTTCAGGTAAAAATTTAGTTGCCTCTACCTATGAGAAGGAAATGATGGCTATTTTGCATGCAGTGCAGAAGTGGCGGCCATACCTATTAGGGAATCCTTTCTGCATCAAGACTGATCACCAGAGTCTGAAATATTTCTTGGACCAGCGTGTCTCCTCCTCAGCACAACAGAAATGGGTTAGCAAACTCATGGGTTATGACTATGAGATCACTTACAAGAAGGGTAAAGACAATATTGTGGCAGATGCTCTTTCTCGCACATTTGATGCCAAAGGTTCTCTTTCAGCTATTTCTCTGCCTGTTCGAAATTGGTTGGAATCTGTTCAACAGGGTTATGTCAATGACTCGTCCGTATCTCAAGTCATCCAACGCTTGACCAACAACCCTTCTGTTGTACCACATTACTCTTGGGATGGTGCTTCTCTGCGATACAAGGGTCGTCTGGTGCTTCCCCAGAGCACAAATCTTCAACAGGTTGTCTTCTATGAACTCCATCCTTCTCCATCGGCAGGGCCCTCTGGGTTCCTCAAAACATATGAACGAGCACGGCGTAACTTCTTTTGGCAGGGCACGAAAAGGACAATTCAACAGATGGTGGCCGAATGTGATACCTGCCAGTGCAATAAGGGTGAAACAACACTCCTTCCAGGATTGCTTGAACCCTTGCCCATACATACACGGATTTGGACAGATATTTCTATGGATTTCATTGAAGGGATCCATAAATCTAGCGGGAAGACAGTGATTCTCGTTGTGGTTCATCGCCTCTCCAAATATAGTCATTTTTGTGCTCTCAGCCATCCCTATACAGCCTCCTCTGTCGCTCAAATTTTTCTGGACCAGATCTTTCGTCTTCATGGCATCCCTTCTTCCATTGTCTCGGATCGTGATGCGACTTTCACCACTCATTTTTGGACAGAACTATTTCGCCACACTGGCACCAAAATAAAGATGAGTTCAAGGTATCACCCACAAATAGATGGTCAGACTGAAATTGTCAATAAATGCTTGGAAACTTATCTTCGTTGCTTCACCTCGGAACAACAAAATCAATGGGAAAAGTGGCTCCCTCTCGCTGAATGGTGGTACAATACCTCTTACCACACTGCCTCTAAAATGACCCCATATGAAGTATTCTATGGTCAAGCACCTCCAACTCTTCTTCCATACACCCCCACCAGTTCACCAGTTCATGAAGTTGACACGGTCCTTCGAAACCGCAGATTCTTCTCATTTTGCGGGACAATCTTCACATGGCAAGAAATCGCATGAAGCAACAAGCTGATCAGCACAGTTCAGAGCGCACTTTTCAAGTCGTCGATATGGTTTTTCTTCATCTCTAGCAGTACAAACAATCCTCCTTGAAACTCAAAGGGCGTCATAAGCTCGCTCCAAATTTCTATGGGCCATATCGAATTCTTCAGAAGATTGGGTCCGTTGCTTATAAATTGGAACTTCCTCCTTCTTCCCGCATTCATCCAGTCTTTCATGTCTCTTGTCTGAAGAAAGTTCTTGGCACCAACATAAACGGACAAATGATTTTACCCGAACTGGATAATGAAGGATCCATCCTTTTGGAGCCAGAGGCCATCCTGAATCGGCGCACAGAGGTCTTAATTCAGCTGCACGGCATGCAACCAGAGGATGCTACATGGGAACCACTCCTTCAGATTCAACAACAATTTCCACATCTAAATCTTTGAGGACAAATCTTTTTTTAAGGGGGAGGGGATGTTAGGAACCCATTTCTTTACTTTGCTAGTATGTTGTTGTTGGACGCATATGCTTTGTAAGTCATCCCGTAGTATTTGTTGATCAATAGTTTGTGTTATTGTTGTTGGTGCATATGCTTTGTAAGTCGCCCATAGTATTGTTGATCCATAGTTTGTAACGGCCCATGGTTTTGACCCATAGTATTGGTGCCTAGAATTAGTATATAAGTGTGTGTTGAGACCTATGAAGGCACCTCGAAGTGGCCTGTGTTCAATATAAAAGTGATTCTGAGTTCTGTCATTTCTTCTATTTCCCATATTCGTATTAATTAATTGTTGCAGGTGCCTCACACCCGTTGCATGGGTTGCGTAGGGGGTTTCCTTCTAAATCAGTCAGAATGTATGCCCCCTTTCTGAGGCAGGTATGTATAATGTATGGGCCTTGCCACATGGACACAAACTTTCCTTTTCCCGTTTTGTCATGAGCTTAATCATAAGCGAGGACAAGGTCCCCTTCATTAAAGGTTCTTAGGTGGACATGTTTGTCGTAACTCAGTTTGGATCAGTTCTTGGTGGCTTCCATGGT
The DNA here is from genome assembly GCA_027924585.1 of Larix kaempferi. Classification (NCBI taxonomy): domain Eukaryota; kingdom Viridiplantae; phylum Streptophyta; class Pinopsida; order Pinales; family Pinaceae; genus Larix; species Larix kaempferi. Next base: position 6,904,921 of record BSBM01000642.1, read on the forward strand.
TTGGAGGGATGTGCGCCGATCTTCATCGGCTTGCTCCAAAAGTAGTAAGCATTGCTCAATTGGGGAAGTGTCCGGTAGGAGTTCAATGACCATATGTAGGGATGGAATCTGTCACTCAATGGGGAGGACGGATTTGACACCGTGAACTAGATGGAAAGCGGTAAAACCAGTGGCGGTTTTGGTTGATGTGTGGTATGCCCATAGTGCTGTAAAGATCATGTGATGCCAATTTGATTTGTGTTTATCAACAATGCGCTGGAGGATGGTCTTCAAAATTTTGTTAATCGCTTCGACTTGGCCATTCCCTTAGGGGTGGTAGGTGGAGGAGAAATGGTGTTCAAATTTTAGTAGGGTTGATAATTCTCTCCAAACGGCATCTTCAAAGTGAGATCTGTGGTCTGAGATGAGTTGCTTTGGCACTCCAAAACGAGCAATAACATGGTTGAGGAAAAAACATGCTGCAGTGTCGGCTTTGAAATTGTAAGTTGGCATGGATTCCACCCATTTGGTGAAATAATCCACGACCACAATGATGTGTTTATGACTACCAACTGACGTGGGATTGCAATCTAGGAAGTCGATGTACCATTTGCAGAATGGTACGACAGTGACGACTGGATGGAGGGGGGCCGGTGGGGTTCTTTCCTTGGGGGAAAAAGGTTGGTAGTTTTGACAATGTTTGACTATGGTGATGCAATCAATAAATAATGAGGGCCAAAAGTAACCTGTGTGGATGATCTTTTGGGTGGTGACCATGCTGAAGAAATGGCCTCTGTAGGCACCGCTATGGCAGTCATTAAGGACTTGTTCTACTTCTTCATGAGAAAGGAAACGTTGTAAGATTGTATCGACGCCGCGTCGATAAAGTACATCGCCTAATAGGAGATATCAGGGCGGGGGGGGGGCGTGGTGTCATATACGACGGCGTCCGTCACGATCAATGTTGGGTCAAAAATTTTGTGTTCGGAGGTAGATTAAGATGTCGTCGTACCGTGGGTCGTCAGAGGAAATGATGAAAATGTGGTCATCAATGAGGTCCGTTTGGATAGCTAGTGATGATGAAGAGGATGGGAGATATGTGATGAGCTGAGCAAGTGCTAGGGCCTTGGTGCTCTTTGGGGTTTTGAAAGTTAGGTCATATTCTTGTAGGATAATCACCCATTTAGCTACGTGGCCTTGAAGGAGGCGACGTGTGAAGAGGTAGACCATTAGGTTCGAATCGGAAATAACTGTGGTATGGCTGAGGAGAATGTAGTGGCACAATTTCTAGATTGAAAAGACGATGGCAAGGGCCATCTTCTCTTCGTGTGGGTAGCGCAATGGTGGGCCAGATAATGTTTGGCTCACATAGTAGATGACATGCTCTTGGCGAGCATTATCTTCTTGGACAAGTACTCCAGATACGGCATATTCGGATGCTGAAACATAGAGGATGAAATCTTTTGTGAAATCTGGAGGAGAGATCAACAGGGCGTTCGTGAGTGCTCTCTTTTAGTCGGTGAAAGCTGATTCTGCTTGTTGGTCCCATATGAAATGGGTATGCAGACATAGTAGTCGAAAGAAACCATGGACCATCGTGGCATAGTCAGGGACAAAGCAGCAGAGGAAGTTGGACCTCCCTTGAAGGCTTTGAAGTTGTCTTAATGTACGGGGTGACGGTAAGTCAATAATAGCTTGGAATCTCAAGGGTTCTACAGTGATGCCTTTTTTAGAAATGATGACACCCAATAGAAGTCCCGTGGGAATGCAGAAGATACACTTGAGAGGGTTCAAGCGGATTTTATATTTTCAGCAACGTAGGAAGACTTGGCGAAGATCGTCTATGTGGTCGGATCGTTTTTTGGATCGAGCCGTGAGGTCATCCAGATAATTTAGTATAATGTTAATCAGGTCGTGGAAACAATAAGTCATGGCTTGCTGGAAAGTGGCTCCAGCGTTCTTTAGACCGAAAAGCATAACATTATAGGCAAAGGTGCCCCATGGGGTAGTAAAAGCGGTTTTGTACTCATCCTCCTTGTGGATCTTGATTTGGTTATAACCGGAGAAACCGTCCATGAAGGACAGTACCTCGTGACCGGCACAAGCATCAATGAGCTGGTTGATAAATGGTGTGGGGAAGTTGTCTTTGGGAGAAGATAGATTAAGGTCCCGGAAATCAGTACAAACGTGAATGGTGCCCACTTTCTTGTTAACTGGTATTGGGTTTGAAACCCAGGTGGTATAGGCAATAGGATATATGAATCCTACTTTTTGGAGTTTCTCAATATCAGATTTAACAGCTGGGAGCTTAAACGGGTGAATTGGGCATTGTTTTTGAAGGACAGGAAGGACATGGGGCCAAGTGTCGATGTGATGTTCCATAATGTTAGGATCGAGGCCAGGCATCTCGATGTAAGACCAGGTGGAGACATCACGAAACTCTTGGAAGAGTTTCTTATATGCTTGAGTCTCCACTTGAGTGCATGATGTGCCTAGCGAGATGAGCTTAGGTTTTCTGGGTGTGGTGGAAATGTCGATTTTTATTATAAGGGAAATGCTTGACATATTCCCCTCTTCGAAGGCATCTGGTGCTGGGATGGGGTCTTTGAACCAATCAACCTTAGTTGGTAGAAAATATTTTGATTCGACTGATAGTTGGTCTTCCGCGGTGGATGTAGATGCCTTAGGGAGGAAGTATGATCAATGGTGCATATCATCCCAAGGGTAGTCTGGGATAGTGAGTGTTTCTAGAATTTGCTCATCAGTACGAAAGAAATCAGACCATAAATGAACTGGTTCGGGTTTGTATGTGGTTGAAATCATATAGATGGTATTGATTTCTTCCGAAGAAGATGATTTGAGAGGGTAGATCTCCTTGATGAGGGGAGGAGATATCTCTAAGTCAGCATTGTTGATCTCGTATAAAGTTGCTCTATAATCTGGGAAATCAGGGAAGTGATGTGAATAATGGCCATAAATGCCGCATATCGCACAAGGGTGGTTAGTGCGAAGCTTTTTGTCATGAGGTTGAGGAGGTGGCTCAAGTCTTATCACTGGAATTCCAGTGTTGTCATCCAACATATTCATGTGTTCTTGGAGTGCAGGTAATTGTAGACATTGATGATTGGCATGGCCTATGTCGTCACACAACGAGCACTTAGGGGGAATGTGAATAGTTGGGGGGTTCTTGGCTACCTTGGGGGTTGCTAGGGGGGTGCGAGTTATGGGTCCAATCTTATAACTTTGTAGGCCTCTTTCGCCTATGTTTCGTAACGGAGGTGGGGCGTTTCTAGATGTTGATGCCATAGTCACTATTGGGGGCGGTTTGTTTTGCAGATGAGTGACAGCAGGGGTGGACGGTTGGTAGTAGCGATAGGTTGTACCGGTTGTAAAAGAACAGTCGGAGTCGAAGGGGGGCTCGAAGCAGGTAAGTACCATACAGGTAACCCTAATGTTAAACTAGGAAGGTTGAGTGTAGCCATTACTGGCGAACTGACAACTCCGGAAAATGGGAACAAGAATGGGATAGTATGAATTAGCATTGTTCCGATATGAGTAGGCACTGTGGGTGTTTGTGGTAGTGACGAGGGCTGCTGTGTGGTGTGCGACAGGGTGCACAAATCGGATGTTTTTGTTATCGGTAAAGGTGGTGGGATCGATGGAAATGTGGAATTTATAGGTGAATCGGTGTAGATTCCAGGACCAATTGACGAGACAAATGATGTCAGTGCAGTTTGAATGGTTTGTTCAATCATTGGTAGCACATTTTGAGGGGATGCAGGGGCATTAGGATCATAATATGTGAGTTGATCAATCTTGATAACGCATCCTTCATGTGGGAACATCATGAGGCGGAACACAGATGAAGCGACGGCTTTCATTTTGTACATATAGCTACGTCCAAGAAGGAGGTTGTAGTCGAGCTGGGCATTGATCACTTCAATGTCGATGAGAACCAATTTGCCACCTAGTTCTATGGGTATGTTCGCTAAGAGGCCTTGTGGTTGAGCTGAGCGCCCGTCATAAGCTCGTAATGCTATGGTGGATGCTTGTAAAGTGGGGGAGCCAAGTTTCTGCCACACAAGAGTGGACATAACGCAGGTTGAATCTCCTTCATTGATGATGCATCGATGCACAACAAGGTTTCGAATGTCTACGGATACTTGGAAGGCCAAATTTGATGGCAATCGAGGTTCGGCTTGGTCTAAGTCGAAATCCATCATATGTGTATCGTTAGGGTCTACTCCTCCGATGGCAGATAGTAGTAGTTTTTGTTCTGTAGGGCATGTTTTCAATACCTCTAAAGTAGACATAGCAGCGGGGGATTGTGCTAAATCTTCCACGACGTTATAATTGGATGTTGCACGAGCATTTGGATTGTTGTTAATCCTTCGCAAAGGGATGCGAGGGATTTTAGGTCCTCCGTCCAACAACATATTTGGTATGCATAGTGGTTGATCTGATGCAAGGGAGGTGGATGTGTCAGTGGGAGGAGTTTCTGGGGGTGGGCCATACTGATTCCTGCGAGTCTGGAGGTTGACGTCATTGGATGACATCATTAATAAATGGTGTGTTCCTGAATCTGTATGCTGATAATAAGTTGCGGCATAGGTGTTTTGCTGTTGAGGTGCAGCAGATCCTTGTGGGGGATCCATTGGGCAAGAATTTACTACTCCCTAGTTTGGCAATGGGTTTTGCCATATCATGGGTTGCGATTGATTAAGTTGAGTTGGTTGTCCAGCATGGCCCTGGTGTTGGGCATCGTCATCCCAAAGCTTACGTGCTTTCTCTAAATGGGGGCAGTTGTGAGTGTAGTGGCCATAGACTCCACATATAGAACATGGATGGTTTGTTCTCAGGTTATTGTTTTTCACCTGTTTGGTATGACGATCAGGATTTTGGTTGGGGGAGCAACGTTGTTAATATTTGGAGGATTGGGTGGTGGTGGAACTTGATTATGTTGTTGGTTGTTACCGCGGTTACGCCCTCTTTTGCGGTTTTGTTGTCCTCCCTGGTTGCATTGGTTGTTTTGGTGTTGGGGCTGATTGTGTTGTGTGTACACTTGCCCTTGAGTAGTGGGAGGATTTTGGGGTGTCGCAGGCGCGGGAGTAGGTTGCGGTGGATAATAAGCTGGTGGGGCTGGAGGAGGTCCAGTTGCCTGCTGGGGTTGTTGGTAACCCTGAGCTATTGGAAGTGTTGGGTTAGCTGGTGTAGCTTGCTGGGGGTAATACATTGGTTGGGTCGGTAAGTGAATTGGGTTTTGGGTGGCCGGTTGATTATAGTATGTGGGTGATACATAGGTCGATGGCGCTTTCCCATAGCAATGTGGTGGAGAAGAGGTCCATGAGTGTGATGACTCCGATTCGTTGGAGCATATGAAGTCGTATCTCTAGAATTAGATGTAGCCCTAGAAAGGTCTGGGGTGTTTATGGTGCTCACCATGCTAAAAGGTTTATTTTGTGTCGTAACTTGGCTGATAATACCATCAGTGATATGTGATGCCCCCGAAGCATCACCGCATGAAGAATCACCTCGTGGGGCGTCTAGTATGATGGTGTAGAGATAGCCTGACAGGGCATAAATCAGGTCAAACTGCTGAGCTTTCAAAATAGCTTCTTCTTCTGACTAGGGTCGTTCGGAAGCTACATCTTTGGATATGAGGGGTAGGAGTGATTTGAGAAACCAATCCAAAAATATACAGTCATCCATTTTTATCTTGCAGAGGCTACGACGCTTGCGCCACTCATGGATATGGTCAGTGATGTGGGTAGCTGTGTTTTGTCTACAAGATAATAGTATTTCAACTCCTGCATCATACCGTACAGGTAGCTGAAAAAATTGAAGGAAAGTGGAGGCGAGGGACGTAAATGTATGGTGGGTCCCATGTGGTTTCTCAATGTACCACTTGGCTGCAGAGCCAGTGAACGTTTGTTGCAATAGTCCTAGTTTAATGGAGTCATATACTATGGAGCTAGACGAACACCATAGGTGAAATGACATTATGTGGTTTTGGGGATCTTCCCCAGGTTTTCCTTCAAACTTGGGGATGTTCGAGGGAAGGTTTGTAGGCATGGGTGGCCATGTAGGGCTGTGCCTGATAGGATCATTGGTTAACCTGGCTAGGTCTGGTAAGTTTAGACTAGCCATGTATGGTAAACTAGCAGATGGGTGTGGGGTAATGACTGGGACATAACTGTTAATGGTGGCATTATGTAGTTGTCCAGTGGCCCCTAAGGGTATGCTAGGAATTGAAGGTATGTGTCCTCCACCTGATGTGGTGTGGGAAAGACCAGTGCTACCAAGTGCAACATGGGTTGTAGAGGGGTTAGGAATAGTGCTAAGAATTCATGGGATTTGGGTTGTGGTAATGAGAGGGGGTGTGATCCCTATGTTGGGAATACCCATAATAGGTGGTGGTCCTGTGTTGGGCATACCTAAAGGTGGAGTGGCCCCTATATTAGGCATGCCTAAAGGGTTTGTTGTTACCATGGGTGGCACAATAGTAGTAGGGTTTGTCGATGTATCTCCAATAGCACTGGTGAAAAGGGGGTCGTATTGTGATCTAGCCATGGGGTTGGTTGGTGATGTTTCAGTAGGGTGTTCGGATTCAGCCTCAGAATTAGATGTGAAGTGAGGCGCATCAGAATCGGATGACTGTGTTCTATGCTGATGATGTGTCGATTGAAGGGGTAAGGCTCTACATCTATGACGTCTAGAGTCAAGTGTACTGAACTGAGGGGGTTCACCCTGAAAATGGCGAGATTGTCTTAAATTCTCAATGGTGAGAAATGTATAAAAATTTCAGTGGAAGGTGGTGATGTAAAAAACTCGAAACCCTAGTGCAACAATGAGTGCAAGAGGGGAGTGAAAAAATAATGGCTCTCAGGCCAACAACCAACCTCAAAAGCACTTATTATAACACTTATGCTATAATAAGTGGAGGGATCCAACAAAAGTGGTCAGAATACCAAAAGTCAAACAGTTCCTAGAAAAAAGTGGTGCTCACTAGACCAAAGGTGGGTATTGTATCATGCAAACAACTAACTAGAAGTATTGTGAGTCAACAAATGATATCCTCTGCAAGGTGATGAAATCCAAGTCAACCAATATAGAGTGTTGAATCAACGGCTAGATATCCCCCTACCGGGAGGGACACCGGGTAGACAATCCTAAAGAATGGCAACTAGGATACCCCGTTCATGACACGTTCGGTTGGGTTAATCTGCAGTTTGGTTCTATCACCATTGTACCCCCATATGGGTGTACACCAAGAATGTCGAAAGGTATCCTTCGGTTACTGAATGGATTGCGGTATTACACTTAGGCTTCCGGAAACAGTCTGGCTAGTTCAACCCTCCTAAGGGAGAGGCCTTCCCAATAAATTGGTTGATAACCGTGTCAAAATTATAAGGGATTTTTGGGACCCTAAAAGACAACCACTATGTCTCAGATGTAAAAAATTGAGGGGTGTTATTGGCACACCTATCCCCTCAATCCTACCTAACTACAAGATTCTTTTAAGTGCTCCCCAAGTGGGGTTAAAAAGTTTGTTGAGTTAAGGTAGATTTTAAGGCTCAGTTTAAATAATATGGCAGATTGGTTGCACGTGTGATTATTGAACTGAAATTGATTTACCTCGCTTAGGCGGTTGATTACAAATGAAAGAAAAGACGCTTCCAGTTTGCAAAAAATAAAGGCATTTTTTGAAATGAAATGCTTGAAAAAACAATTCAAAAATAATGGATTTTTGAAATAATTTAAAGGGAAGCAAATAACATAAATATTTCAAGAAATAAATAGATCTCTTAAAAAATATTGCTTGGGAAAACTATTGAACAAATTAAAAGTGAAACCTATGATCTAAAAATAATGCTGAAAATCTTTCTTTCACTTACTGAAATTTTTTAAAAAGACTTTTTTAAAGGAACATTTGTAAATAGAAAATAATTCACTGTGACTGTAATAATGTAGAAAAAATAATGCTTTAAAATAAGCTAAATGGGAAAAAAATACAGCAAAATATTTTCTAAAAAATTGGTCGAATTTAAAATAACAGCATCGTGGGTTTTAAGGAAAAAGCCACGATGTGCAGCACGAGTTTCGGCCGTGAAGTCACGATGTGCAGTGTGGGTAATGGTTGTGAAGTAGCGATGTGCAGTGTGGAAAATGGCCGCGAAGCCAAAATGTGCAGCGCGGAAAATGACCGTGAAGCTGCAATTTGCAGCGCGGAAAAAGGCCGTGAAGCCGCGACGCACTGTGCGGGAAAGTGCCACGAGGTCGCGATGAGACGTGCGACTGTTAGGAGAAAATCGATGAGGCGAAAGCCAAAAAATGGACATCGAAAAATGAACCCGAAAATGGAAATTTTAGGCTATTAATGGCTACAGAAAGGGTCAATATCTAGAGCGGCAATGGATCTGTTGTCTAGTATGGCAGATCTGTAAATTAAAATGATTTAAAACTAACAAAAACTAAGATCTAAAGCAAAAAACCAAGATCTAAGAATTCGAATCCAACAGAGTCACCAAAAAATGTTGCTTGGTTTTGGAACCAACCTTGTGCAATGGGCACCTATCAACAATGTGATAGCAGTTTCAATATAGAAAGCAAAAATGATTATGAATTAAATATAAATCTAAACTAACATGTGCATATAACAAATAAATCTAAAAACAATTCATAGAAATAAAAAGAAATAAAAGAATGTTTTGTATTATCATACCTCAAATGGTGAGGATTTGTGGTGTTGAGCATGTGATGCACCTGCAATAATTAATTAACAAGAATATGCGAAATAGTAGAAATGACAGAACTCAGAATCACTTTTATATTGATCACATGCCACTTCGAGGGGGCAACCTCCTTTGATCAAGCTCAATACAATTAACTTCACGGTGCCTTCATAGGTCTCAACACACACTTATATACTAATTCTAGGCGCCAATACTATGGGTCAAAACCATGGGCCGTTACAAACTATGGATCAACAATACTATGGGCGACTTACAAAGCATATGCGCCAACAACAATAAGATAAACTATTGATCAACAAATACTACGGGACGACTTACAAAGCATATGCATCCAACAACAACATACTAACAAAGTAAAGACATGGGTTCCTAACATCCCCTCCCCCTTAAAAAAAGCTTTGTCCTCAAAGCTTTAGATGTGGAAATTGTTGTTGAATCTGAAGGAGTGGTTCCCATGTAGCATCTTCTGGTTGCATGCCATGCCATTGAATTAAGACCTCTGTGATAGAGCGAGATCGAAGCTGATGGATGCGCCGATTGAGGATGGCCTCTGGCTCCAAAAGGATGGATCCTTCATTATCCAGTTCGGGTAAAATCGTTTTTCCACTGATGTTGGTGCCAAGAAATTTCTTCAGACAAGAGACATGAAAGATTGGATGAATGCGGGAAGAAGGAGGAAGTTCCAATTTATAAGCAACGGACCCAATCTTCTGAAGAATCCGATATGGCCCATAGAACTTTGGAGCGAGCTTATGACGCCCTTTGAGTTTCAAGGATGATTGTTTGTACGGTTGGAGACGAAGAAAAACCATATCGCCGACTTGAAAAGTGCGCTCAAAATGGTGCTGCTCAGCTTGCTGCTTCATGCAATTTCTTGCCATGTGAAGATTGTCCTGCAAAATGTGAAGAATCTGATCGCGGTTTCGAACGACCGTGTTAACTTCTTGAACTGGTGAACTGGTGGGGGTGTATGGAAGAAGAGCTGGAGGTGCCTGACCATAGACTGCTTCATAGGGGGTCATTTTAGAGGCAGTGTGGTAAGAGGTATTGTACCACCATTCAGCGAGAGGGAGCCATTTTTCCCACTAATGTTGTTGTTCCGAGGTGAAGCAACGAAGATAAGTTTCCAAGCATTTATTGGCAATTTCAGTCTGACCATCTGTTTGTGGGTGATACCCTGAACTCATCTTCAGTTTGGTTCCAGTGTGGCGAAATAGTTCAGTCCAAAAATGACTGGTGAAAGTCGCATCACGATCTGAGACAATGGAAGAAGGGATGCCATGAAGACAAAAGATTTGGTCCAGAAAAATTTGAGCAACGGAGGAGGCTGTATAGCGATGGCTGAGAGCACAAAAATGACTATATTTGGAGAGGCAATCAACCACAACGAGAATCACTGTCTTCCCGCCAGATTTAGGGAACCCTTCAATGAAATCCATAGAAATATCTGTCTAAATCCATGTAGGTATGGGAAAGGGTTCAAGCAATCCTGGAAGGAGTGTTGTTTCACCCTTATTGCGCTGGCAGGTATCACATTCGGCCACCATCTGTTGAATTGTCCTTTTCATGCCCTGCCAAAAGAAGTTATGCCGTGCTCGTTCATACGTTTTGAGGAACCCAGAGTGCCCTGCTGATGGAGAAGCATGGAGTTCATAGAAGATAGCATGTTGAAGATCTGTGCTCAAGGGAAGCACCAGACGACCCTTGTATCACAGATAAGCACCATCCCAAGAGTAATGTGGTACAGCAGAAGGGTTGTTGGTCAAGCGTTGGATGATTTGAGATAAGGAGGAGTCATTGACATAACCCTGTTGAACAGATTGCAACCAATTTGAAACAGGCATAGAAATAGCTGAAAGAGAACCTTGGGCCTCAAATGTGCGAGAAAGAGCATCTGCCACAATATTGTCTTTACCCTTCTTGTAAGTGATCTCATAGTCATAACCCATGAGTTTGCTAACCCATTTCTGTTGTACCGGGGAGGAGACACGCTGGTCCAAGAAATATTTCAGACTCTGGTGATTAGTCTTGATGCAGAAATGATTCCCTAATAGGTATGGGCGCCACCACTATATTGCATGCAAAATAGCCATCATTTCCTTCTCATAGGTAGAGGAAGATAGATTCTTACCTGAAAGGGCTTTGCTGGTGAACGCAATGGGGTGTTCATCTTGAAGGAGAACAACACCAAGTCCATTGCCGCAAGCATCACTCTCAATAGTGAAGGGCTTGGAAAAATCGGGCATAGCTAGCACAGGTGTAGTACACATAGCTTGTTTTAGTTTGTCAAATGCGCACTGAGCAGCAGGTGTCCATGTGAAGGCATCCTTTCTCAATAGAGCAGTTAATGGAGCTGCAATCTTCCCATAATCCTTGATAAACTTGCGGTAGTAGCCAGTCAACCCCAAAAAACCACGAAGGCTCTTGAGTGTATGAGGATGCGGCCGATTGTTCATGGCATCGATTTTGGCAGGATCCACGCGAACCCCTTGTGCTGAGATAATGTGCCCGAGATACTCAACTTCCTTCTGTCCAAAAACACATTTAGACTGCTTGGCATGGAGATGATGGTCAGAGAAAAGTTGCATGACAAGATCCAAATGCTGGAGATGTTCATCCCATGTTTTACTGTAGATGAGGATATCATCAAAGAATACCAGAATGAATTTCCGCAAGAAGGGTCGAAATATTTTATTCATTAAGGCCTGGAATGTGGAAGGAGCATTAGTGAGGCCAAAGGGCATGACCAAAAACTCATAATGTCCATCATGTGTGTGGAAAGTTGTTTTAGGGATGTCATCCTCATGAACTCGAATTTGATGATACCCAGAACGAAGATCCAACTTGGAGAAAAAGTGAGCCCCATGAAGCTCATCAACAACAGGAATTGGAAACTTATCCTTGATGGTGAGGTGATTAAGTGCTCGGAAGTCAATGCAGAGGTGCCATGACCCATCTTTTTTTCAGACAAGAATAACTGGAGAAGAAAAGGAACTAGTGCTTGGGCGAATAATACCTTGCTTCAATAAGTCCCAAACGAGCATTTCAATCTCCGTTTTTTGGTGAAATGGGTAGCGATAGGGACTGATGTTGGGAGGAATGCTGCCAGGAAGGAGCTGAATACGATGGTCTTCTGGCCTGGAAGGTGGAAATCCCACTGGTTCAGCAAAGACACCTATATATCGATCCAGAATTTGTTGTAGATCCAAAGGAGTAGTGGAGACCACTGATGGTTGCATCTGGATGGAATGGATCTGAGCGATGACACCATGTGAATTCTTCTTGAGGATTTTTTCCATGCAATGTGAACTGATGATGCTGAGAGAACCTGGTTGTAATCCTGTCAATGTGTGTTTGTGTCCATTGAGGGAAAACTGTATCCAAAGTTAAGCAAAATCCCATAAGATAGGGCCAAGTGTGCGTAGCCATTGAGCGCCCAAAACCACATCACATCCACCTAAGGGCAAGGCAAACATGTCAGAGCGCAAGGTATAATCTCCCATAGAGAGCCGCACATTTCGACACTTCCCTTTGCAAGGTAAGGTGCCCCCATTGGAAACCATGACTTCAAAGTTGGAGCAAGGATGGATAAAACAATCAGCTTGTTTGGCAATATGAGGGTCAATGAAATTATGAGTGCTACCAGAATCAATGAGTATTGTAAGAGGAATCTTCTTGAAGTAACCCCTGACCCACATTGTTTGGGGGGTGGTGATTCCAGCTAAAGCATGGAGAGATATCTCTGGCTGGTCATCCTGAGACGGAGGGTCAATAGGCGGTTCCTGAATGTCGACCGGAGCATCCAGTGTTTCTAGATCTTCGTCACCAATTTCAGAGGCAAGCGGAGACTCCACGTCCAAGAGATAGAGATTTTGCTGAACACATCTATGTCCCCGAGTGAATTTCTCATCACAATTATAGCAAAGCCCCTTTTCTCTGCGTGCTTGCATCTGTGTTTCAGACAAACGCTTGATAGGAGTCGGTCGAGGAGCTTGCGGTATAGGTGGTCGCTGAGAACCCATATTTTGGAAGGGAACAAAAGTGGGCTTGGAGCGTTGTTGGGCTGCAATCTTGTCTTCTGCCAACTTAGCCAACCCTAGTGCTTCCATCATTGTGTTGGGAAAGAACATTTTTACCTCAGAGTGGATGGCATCCTTTAGACCACTGATAAAACAACTTCGGTAAAAGTCATTAGACAATCCTTCGGTGTGGTTGGCTAGATTCTCAAATTCGGTTTGATACTCTCTCACAGTGCATGTTTGGCGAAGTTTAGTGAGGGCTCCTGTGAAGTCATCAAAAGCACTAGGACCAAATCATTGCAAAAGGAGCTGGCAAAAGTCTGGCCATTTGGGCTCTGGATGAGCCTTGATGTACCAGCGGTACCATTGAAGAGATTCTTGTTCCAAATGAAAGGATGCCAACAGAACTTTGTTGACATCAAAAGTATTATGCACACTGAAATACTGTTCTGCACGATAGATCCATCCAGTTGGATCGGTACCATTGAAGTGAGGAAAATCAAGCTTCGGACCATGGAAATTGCTGGAAGAAGAGAACCCATTGTCTGCTGAAGACTCGGACTGCCATTTGTTGTTCATAGCTAAATGTTCAAGATGGAGACCGAGAAATTTTTTCATCCAGATCCTAGATTTTGGCTTGGATGGCTGCAAGTGCGTCCTCCATGGTTTTTTCTCCTGCACAGGTGACAACCATAACTAGGACTTTTTTTTGTTTTTATTTTTTATTTTTTATTTTTTATTTTTTATTTTTTATTTTTTATTTTTATTTTTTATTTTTTTATTTTTTTTCGGTTGACTGGGTAGGAAAACAAAAATAGAAACTACTTCAGTAAGGGAAAATCTGGATTTGGGAAAACATCAGAAGGGTAATTGGGGTTTGACTAGGTTTTGGACACTGTTGGATAGACAGGGAAGCAAAAATGAGGATTTCAGAAGCGGGGTGAAAGAATGGGAAAATTTGGCAGAGTGGAACAAAGAAGCAGAATTCAGAAATGAACTCTGTGGTAAAATTTGAAGGTGATTGGGTGAAATCTGAGGAAGTTATGACAAACCCTAAAAATAGACAAATGTGGGATTTTGGGCTTTGGGAAGGGGAATTGGGGATAGGGTCCTCAGGACTGAAATATGCAGAATGGGATGACAGGGGTTCCTCAAAAATTTCAAGGGAAATAGAATGAAAATAAGGGAGATATGGAGAAAAAACTTAATTTTATACTCTTTTTTTTTTTTTTTTTCATCAGACTGGAGCAGCTACGGCTCCAAAAGGGATCTGGAACAGCGCCGAATGGATTGAAAACGGCTGAATCTAGAACGGCTTGCAAACTGGATCTGAAACGGTGCAGCAGTGATCGACAATAGTTCAGCTGAAACTAGATATGGACCCCAGGTATGTGCGGCTTCCTAACAGTTCAGGGGTTTCACTCGGCCACCAATGCTGTCAGACGACTTGCGTATTGGGGAAGTACCCCTCACTCCACGGCTCAGGTAAAACTGATAACCGCTTTGCCACAAACGACAGCTCTTGGATTACCTCACGGGTGGGAACTAGTCAATCAGGTAGGGGTCGTTTCCCTTTTCGCTGGCAGGTCCTCTCAATGGGCCAGCTACTTCAGGATTCTTGTGGTACTCCTCACAATGAGTTTTAGGGCTTATGCCCATGTACTTCCCACAGTTAAGAGGATAGGGATTATTCCCAAATCCGAACCTGCAACAGATGCGAAAAAAAATTTGGCAGAAATTTCACCCACCGAGCCCAAGAAAGTGCTCTAATACCAGATGTGATGCACTTGCAACAATTAATTAACAAGAATATGCGAAATAGTAGAAATGACAGAACTCAGAATCACTTTTATATTAATCACAGGCCACTTCGAGGGGGCAACCTCCTTTGAGCAAGCTCAATACAATTAACTTCACGGTGCCTTCATAGGTCTTAACACACACTTATATACTAATTCTAGGTGCCAATACTATGGTTCAAAACCATGGGTCGTTACAAACTATGGATCAACAATACTATGGGCGACTTACAAAGCATATGCGCCAACAACAATAACATAAAATATTGATCAACAAATACTACGGGACGGCTTACAGAGCATATGCGTCCAACAACAACATACTAACAAAGTAAAGACATGGGTTCCTAACAGAGCAGCTCCAAGGTTGGGATTCTCCAGGCTTCAATGATCTCTTCTCCAAGATTGCTACAATGGTCAAGAACTCAAGAGAGATTTTGACAGCATGAGGATAAGATGATGGATGGATGGAAAGTGAGGAGCCCCTACCACCTTTTTATAGTTTTTGGTTGTGGGGAATACCATTATGGTTTTAAGAAAACCAATGGTATTGACCAACATGGTTTAGGTACCTTTTTCCCTCTTTTTTTCTTTTTTGAATATTTTGAATATTTTTATTCCCTTTTAATATTTTTGGGAATTCTGGACCCTTTTTTAGGGTTTTTTTATGTTTTTTAAGGAAAAATATATCTTTTGAGGGGAAAAAGGGTGTATTATGGTCTTTTGGTGACCTTTTGATGGCTTTAGAGGCTCAAATGGTGGAAAAGTGGACAAATGGGTCATGTGAATAAGGAAATGAGCTAGTGAGTACTTTTTGGGTGTTAACAAGGTGTCCCTTCTCGTTACATGTAAAACATATTCTATGTTATTTGTGGTAATGGTGGTGTGAATATTTCTTGAAATGAGATGGCTCTCTCTTGGTCTTTCCTTTCTTGGTGTGTGCTGTGAGATCTTGATCTTCATTCCCCATCTTTTCTTCTCGGGCCACAAGCCTAACTTCTTCTTGAGAACATTGTTCCCACAGTCTAATGAAGGAGATCAACTTCCTTCTTGCACAGATTCCTTGAATAAAAGAATCCCATGACCTAGGTAGGCCATTCAAAGTGGTCAGGACAATTTCACCATTCTCCACTACTTCATCCACAGCTTCAAGTTGTTCCTTGATTTCAGAGACCTTAGAAAAGTAGGATTGAATGGTCTCTCCATTCTGAACTTTTACCCCTTTCAATTGGTTTTGCAGAGTCATCTTTCGATTTATGTTCTTCCCTTCAAATAGCTTGGTCAGGGAATCAAACATCTCCTTTGGTGTCTTTAGAGATGACACATGTGGTATGAGATGGTATTTGATAGAATCAACAATGATTCTCTTTTCCTTGACCAAGTTCTTCTTATGTAAGGCCTTAGACTCTTCTTCCTCTGCGACAGGGACCTCATAACTTATGTAAGTGTCTAATTCATTTTCTTCCAGGATTAACCCAATCCTATACTTCCATGCTTGGAATTTATCATCTCCTTCAAGCTTATCCTCAAGCTTGGTGGGGTGAGACATCTTAAAGAGTACTTCAAATGGAAATAGAAAAGATTTAGGTCTTACCACTTGGTTTCCAGAAATCTGGATCTGGTGCTAGATTAGGGTTTGTTAGAGAAACCTTAAAAATTCAAAATGTGAATTTTAAACTTCTGGAAGGATAGAAATATGCGCCTTGATGAGCTGATCATCTTAGTATACTCAGAAATTGAAAATTGCAAAGTTTCACCCTTCAGAAATGCTTTTCAATCTCCTAAATTCACTAGGGAGGACCCTGAATTAGGGTTTGAGTTTCCTGGAGCTTCACCCAACCAAAAAGTTCGATCCAAATCTCTATACTTTGATTTTTCCAAGGATCTTCCAACTATCACTGAAGATTTCAGAAATTCCTATTTGTGTGGAAACCCTAATTTTTAAGGAAAAAAATGAAAGTGCCCAGAATTGAATTCTGATTGGACAGAAAGATACGCCTTGCTGAAGAGAGTCAATATAACCTACTTACTTTCAAGATATGTGGAGAGAAACCCAATAAACAAGAATCCCTAGCTTCCGCAACTGCGAAGTGTCTTCTTCTCAGGTTAGCACCGATACCATGTTAATTTTTGAGCATTTAATTCAACATACTCTAGGATCTTTACTGAGAGAATAACATGTACAACATATCAATCATATCAATCACAACAAGAAATCACATAAGACAATAGACACACAGAGTTTCGTTGGGGAAAACCATAAAGGTGAAAAACCAACAACTTACTCAGAGATAGAAAGAGCAATGATACAACCCAAGTACAAGAGATAGTCCTCCTAGAAGCCACTCCTCCTTCCTCACTTGTGCGCCACTTTCTGGTGAGTGTAGAAGTGAATAATTAAGTGATCAAATAGAATGTCTCCCACACTCTATTTATACATAACTTGACTTTCCTAATAAACTAGCAGGGCCGACTTGTCTAACTCAGTCTAATAACCCATGGTAATACTAATCAGGGCTGACCCCACACTTGGTGGTCTAACAACCCATCATATGCAAGTTGCGACACTTGCGACACTTGTCAATACAAATGACGACACTTTCGTATAGAGGAATAATACCATCTCTATAGGAGTACAATATACATGAGTTAAATACATCAGCATCGTCGGTACAAAAAATGACATCCATAAGCCCACATAGATGGGAACAAATACACCTATAAAAAAGTTAACAAATGGTGGTGTCATATGTCTAATAACCAAACCATTAATATATTAAACATAGATGTTATATGTCAAAGTTGCATTATCAAGTTAGAAATGTAAAGAAAGATATTATTAAAGAGTTGTTGCACCCAATCCCAATGTTTAGTGCATCCTCCTCTTTAGAAGGGTACGACTGGATGCACCATATTTCTCTCTGAATTGGTCCACAACCCAACTATTGGGACATATCATTGGCATATTTTATTTCAAATGATCTATAAAAGGCATGCTTCTACCATGCAACTACCTGAATTTGTTTATGTCAATGTCCCATTTCCTCCTCTTCTCTTCATACAATGCAACCCACGGTTGTGTTTCCTCCGTGTTTTCAAGACTTAATTTATTTATTGCATCAATTTCATAATTCACTCTTGTATTCATGTAAACAAAACCACATTCAGTACGTATGGGATCAAATATATATTTTGAAGTTTGTTGTAAAAGGTTACTATGTGGAAATGTGGAGATCAAAAGATAAGCAACTTACTCTTTATCATGTTCCCTTTTCCATTCATTTTTAGCACCTTCCATTCCCTTTTTTCCTCATCATAATCATCATCCCAAATCACTGCATCTGGTGTGTCGTCGATTTGCTTATTGTACTCACTAGCATAATAGAATGACTCATATACTATATACCCCTCTTGAATAGAACCCTCATATTTTTCCCTTTGTCAAACAAATCCCTTCAATTTTTTCATGTACCTATCCAATAAGAACATCTAGTGACATGAGACCACCCCTACTAATTAAACCTCATTGACTAAGTGAATTAGAAGATGAACTTGCAAGTCCATGAAACTCATTGGTAGTTCCTTCTCAAACATAGAGACAATATCAGCTATATCTTGATGACACCAGGTAATGCTATCAATGTAAATCTCCTTTGATGTGATCCAATATACGAATATATATATTCTAAATATGGCATGCCGTAGGTCATCAGGAAAGTCATGGTTCACACACCCATGCATGAACATTGGATAATGACACTACAAAGTAAACACAAAAAGTTAATTTCTTTTTAACTTGTGTTGTAAAATATATAAATAAAAAAATAATTTACCTTTTTGACATTATACGTACCCTTAGAAGGTTGATATGTGTGAAAATATTTTCCACGCCAAGATCTACTTAAGCAAAGCAATTACAAACTCTCACAAATTGCCTTGCAAAAACTAGTCATAGAACACATAAAAAGGTCATGAATATGATGCAAATAGTAAAACTCTATTGAATAATTATGCATCAGCCAAAGTTGGGATACATAATGGTTGTCCAAATATATAATTTCATCAGATATTTGAAGGCCAAAGAAGGAATTTGAAATCCTCATAAAATCAGGCTTACTAAAAAGATGAAAAACCCCCTAAGTGCAAAAAGTTCTTTACAAATCACCTCTAAGGCTGAAAAATTAGTAAAATCAGAGTTGGATGTTGATTTAGGATGGAAAATCATGTGAAGTAAATATTTTATAAAGAGAAAACATCATGGAGGGTGAGTTGGCCAAAAAACTAATTTATCCAAGTCAACTAGCTTTTACATTTTCACCAAAAACAATAAAAACAAGGATAGCACCCTTCTAATCCAAGAATAGAATAAAATTTCACGTAATATTAGGAAATATTATCGAGTATATTCAGAATTTTTCCCTAGTGACTCAAGGTAGCTTATGGTCCACACAAAAGACAAATAATGGCCAACTACTTAGTCAACACTTAGGAAATAATAAAAAAGACTAATTTATCTATCCTAAGTATGAAAGGGATATGAATGGGTTTTTAATACTCCAACACCACCCCTTAATCATGGATTTATGTGTAAAAAATAAGAAATAGATAGAGCCCAACAACATGGCATGGTCACCCTTTTTACATACTTCCTTGTCAACAAAACAAGGAAAGAAGGAAAACCTCATGGGAAAAACTTACCCTCAAACATGGACATGAACACAATTGAATAATTGTTGATCAAACCTTCACTCCACCACATGTTCATCCATACCAACCAGTGATCCCAAGCGGTGATCTGAAAAAATTCTGGTGAAGATGTCTATAATTTGCTCAGATGATGGGAAAAATTGCAGATCAATGATGTGATCATGCACTAGATTCCTAATGTAGTGCATATGGATCTCAATATGATTGGTTCTTTTCCTCTGTATTGGATTAGTTGAGATACTTATATAACTTTGATTGTCACAAAAAATGACTCTGTGAGTGCTAAAGGAAATCCCAAACTCAGAAAGTATACCTTGTAACCACACACACTGAGTTGCATCATTCACTGCTCTTCTGTACTCGACCTCCACTGAAGAGAGTGCAATTGCACTTTGTTTCTTACTTGACCAAAAAATAGGTCCTCCTCCAAGCATTTAAAAAAAATTGGAAGTATACTTCCGATCTAGGCTATCACCTTCCGAATCTGAATCAGTAAATCCAAGAAGATCTAGGCTAAAATATGCAACATAGTGAATGCCATCAGACTTGGTTCCTTGAACATAATGAAATATTATTTTTGCATCCCTCCAATGAATCTCATGTGGATGCTACATGTATCTTGAAGCCACACTCACAACATATGCAATATCAGCTCTAGTATGATTCAAGTACAACAAGCTACCAACTAGATTCCTATACAAGGTGTTCACCAACGATGTAGAATCCGCTTCTTCAAGTCTTACTCTTGAAAGGAAGGAAGTATTGTTAGGATTGAATTCAGCCATATTGAACTTATTTAGCAAGTCTGAAGCATATTTTGACTAATATACTTTAATTCCAAACTTGGACTGTGAAATCTCAAGCCCCAAAAATTGTTTAAGTATTCCTAGGTCAGTCATGGAAAAATATTGATGCAAGGAGGTCTTCAATGAATCTATTTGTTCAATGGAGCTACCTGTGATTAGTAGTTCATCAACATATAACACAATAATAAAAATGGAATCATCAATCAGATTCATGTACACATTCGGATAAGAGTTGCATCTACTAAAAGATTGTGACAATAGGAAGTTGTCCATCTTGGCATACCAAGCTATAGGAGCTTACTTAAGATCATACAAGGACTTATTCAACCTCGAAACAAGGTTAGGATATGAAATATATCCCTCTATATGATGCATATAGATCTCATCCTCAATATCTCCATGGAGGAAAGAACTCATCAAATCCATGTAATGCACTTCCCAGTGATTGGATGCATAAATTGCTAGGACTAGTCTTATTGAATCCATATTTGAAACTGGTGAAAACATCTCATTATAGTCAAGGTCATGAACTTGGGAGAATCCATTTTCCAAAAGCCTTGCATTATATTTCCAGGCTACACTGTCAGCAACAAATTTGGTTTTGAAGATCCACATACACCTTACCAATTTTATGCTTGGAGGAAGCTTGAATAGATCCCAAGTTTCATTCTTTTGTAGAGAATGAAACTCCTCATCCATGGATTGCTGCCATATTGGGTCATGTGAGGCTTCTTCACATGACTAATGTTCTTAATCAACCATCAATAAACACTTCTTAGGTAGGTAAGGATCATTCACAGAAAGACGAAGTTTTCCATCTTGGCATACCAAGTTCTAGGAGCTTGCTTAATCGCATACAATGAATTATTTAACCTGGACACAAGATTAGGATCTGAAATATATCCGTTTGTATGTTGAATATATAGATATACTACTCAATATATTCATGGATGAAAGCACTCCTGACATCCATACGATGCACTTCCTAGTGATTGGACGCAAAAATTTCTAGGACTAGTCTTATCGAATCCATCTTTCCAACTGGTGCAAAGGTATCATTATATTCAAGGCCGTGAACTTGGGAGAATCCATTTTCCACAAGCCTTTCCTTATATTTCGCATCCGCACCATCAAAACCAAATTTGGTTTTGAATATTTACTTACACCTTACCAATTTTATGCCTGGAGGAAGCTTGAATAGCTCCCAAGTTTCATTCTTTTGCAGTGAATGAAACCTCTCATCCATGGATTCTTGACAAACTGGGTCATGTGAGGCTTCAAAATATGACTAAGGGCCTGAGTCAACCATAAAAAAACACTTCTCGGGTAGGTAAGGATCATTCACTCAAAGAGAACTCTCAAATCATGATCCAGTCCTGCTAGGATCTTGAGGATTCCCCACAAGTTCATAAGATGCTTCAAGAGTCTTAGAATACCACTTAGGCATTGCAGGTGAACTTGGATCTGAAATAAGATGCACTACAACAAAATATCCCTTTAGGGGCAGTTTTGGCTTACGGGGGTCTTGGTAAACCCCCCCTAAAAATGTTTTCAGACCTTTGGAGGTGGTCTTTTAAAACCGCCCCTAAAAGTCATGGAAACTGGACTTTTGGGGGCGATTTTTTTAAATCCGCCCCCAAAAGTCCTAAAATTTGACTTTTGGGGGCAGTGTTTGGAAAACCCCCCATGAAATCCCAATTCTCATAACTTTTGAGGGTGGTTTGTCAAAATCCCCCCTAAAAGTCATGAGAATTGAACTTTTGGAGGCGTTTTTTTTGGAACCCCCCTGAAAAGTCATGAGAATTGAACTTTTGGAGGCGGTTATTTGAAAACTCCCCTAAAAGCCTAATTCTCATAACTTTTGGGGGCGGTTTGTCAAAAACCCTCCTAAAAGTCATGAGAATTGAACTGTTGGAGGCGGTTTTTTTGGAACCCCCCTTAAAAGTCTTGGGAATTGAACTTTTGGAAGCAGTTGCTTGAAAACCCCCCCTAAAAGCCCAATTCTTATAACTTTTGGGGGCGGTTTGTCAAAACCCCCCCTAAAAGTCATGAGAATTTAACTTTTGGAGGTAGTTGTTTGAAAAGGCCCCCTAAAAGCCCAATTATCAAGACTTTTGGGGCGGTTCTAAAAAGACCGCCCCTAAAGGTTTTTTTGAAGGAGGTTTAGGGTTTTGGGGGTGGCTCTAAGAAGACCCCCCCTAAAATTTTCCTTCCAATTTCAACATGCTAGTTATTTTCATTCCATCACCCTTTCTTCGCATTGTTTTCCTCTTTATGTGACGGGTGACTCAAGTGGCTTCAAATGGACAACAATGGAAACAATAAATCATAACATAACACAATGCCAATATCTAAGGCCTAGAATATATTGCGAAGTAATGAGTTGGATGAATTCAAGATGCAATTACAAGAATTATTAGATAGAGGGTTTATATGACTTACTGCATCACCTCGGGTAGCACACATATTGCTAGTCAATAAGAAGGATGGAACCTTTTGGATGTGCATTGGTTATAGAATGTTGAATAAAGTGACAATTAAGAACAAGTACCTCCTACCCAAATTGATGATCCTCTTTATTAACTCAAATGGGAAAAAAAAAATTCAAAGTTCGACTCAAGTTTTGGGTATCATCATATGAGAGTGGAATAAATTAGCGTACCAAAGACTTCTTTTAGACCTATATATGGGCATTATGTGTTCCTAGTTTCCCCCTTTGCATTGACAAATGCTCCATACTTTTCATTTAATTAACAAATGATGTGTTCCAAAAGTATTTAGACAAGTGTGTTTTGGTATTCATTGATGACATCCTAATATATTCTCAAAATGAGGAGGAACATAACAATTATTGCATTTCTTCCTATTGTTGTAGAAGCTACGTGAATACCATCTATATGCTAACTAAAGAAAATAAAATTCTTTAAGAAGAAGATTAAATACACCATGCTTGTCATATCTAAATTAAGAAGAATTAAAGATACACGCTAATAATATCGAAGCTATGTCTAGTTGTACAACGCCAAAGAATGCGACCAAAGGAAGAAGCTTCTTGGATTAGTTGGATATTATCAGAGAGTTGTCAAAGGATTCTAAATAATTATAAGATCCTTGCCAAAGTTACAACATAAAGGTGTCAAATTTATGTGGAAAACCATACATGAAGAAAGATACCAAGAACTTAAAGACAATTCTCATGACAACACCTATAATGATACTTCCTTGCTTTAATAAGGATTTCCTGGTATGGATAAATGCGAATGGTGAGAGCATTTAGGGAGTGCTCATGAAGGAAGGAAAAGTGGTGGAATATGAGTCTAGGCAGTTAAATATTCACAAGAAAAAGTAAGTAGATCATGACAACTTGGATCTCTTAGTAACAATAGATTCCCATGTCCTAAATGCATGGAAATATTATTTGATTGATAGAAAGTTTGAATTATGAATAGAACATGAGGTCTTGAGATACTTGTAGACTCACCCACCATTGTTGTTTCTCTTCGTTCATAATTTGGCCTTTCACTAGACTACACTTTTCTAAAATACATGCTTGGTTGATTACATATATGTTCACCATATTTACATGCTTTTTCAACAAGAAATAAACAAATATTTTCCTTCCAATCACACAAAAATCATAAACATTGTATGTAACAACCATTTTTCAACAAGGAAAAGGGCAGATAACCAACAAATTAAAGAGCATTTCTAAAAGAGTTTGAGGTGGGGATTTATGCCATTTTTACACACATGTTTCAAGAATGCACATCCATTCTAAAATTCATGCATGTTAGTAATGCACACGCACTCTAAAACATGTGCATGTTCCTACTACAATGGTACTAAACCTATATAACCTACCATACTTCCTACCGCAATAGTCTCAACCTTAATCCATAGCCTCTAACACCTAAACAATGTCACCACAAATAGACTATATGGGAAATTTCAATCCTCTTATTACATATATGGGAAGCATTCATAGTATTTTCATAGTAGGATTTGGTATCAAGGTCAGGGATGGTGTTTAAGACATTATGTTTAGTTCTAGATGCCTAGAATTTCATTTAGGAGATAAACAATTTAGGCTATGATGACTACCATTTAGGTCATTTTCATTGCAATAAAAAAGGTCATTAGTGAGGGTCCAACTTGTGATGGACCTTTAAAGGTCGTCACTAATGTTGCATATGATGATGGTCCTTAAAAAATCATCATTATAAGTGCCTTTTGAGATGGTCCTTTAAGTTTTGTCACCAAATCCCTTTTTAGTAACACTTTTGGTGAGGGTTGTTAAAGGCTTATTGCTAATCCTATCTTTGGTGACACCTCTAGTGATGATCTTTTATTGGCCCTCACCAATACTCTTTTTGGTTACTATTGGTGACTGTAGAAAAATGTTTGTCACCATTGATCATTCTAATGAGTTTTTTATGACTCTATGTGACCGTCTCTATAGTTTTTGACAAAAGATAGTGGTTTAAGACCACACCTATGGAGTCTTTGTCATTATGTGTCCAAGGTCATAGTGGTTAGAGTCAATCAATTTCTTAATAAGTTAGTGTGTGAATGGTATTAGGTGCAATATCACTTATTTTTGGGGATTAACTGTGATAGTTATGAGTATCACTTATGTCCATGTATTGTTAAGTGTGACATTTATGAATATCACTTATTGCTTCCACTACTTTTACATTCAATATTTTTTTGCAATTCAGCTGCCATGTTTGCACCATCCAATCTATTCTCATGAGAACAAATGCCAATAACTTTTGAATTGTTTGTTAGGATTTCTTGAAAATATGAAGCTTGTAAGTTCGTCTCCTATTTATTTTACTTATCATTGGAAAATTGGATCAAAATTAATCTCACTTGATTTGTCAGAAATGATGTCAAGGTTGGAGTTTTTGACAACTTCACTACATGTGACACTATCCATTCTTTGTTCATTAAACACTATAATTTTATTAGTTTTTTTTTTTGCTTATGTTAACAAGTAAATGCCTTCCATTTTGATAAACATAATCATTTCCATCAAAATGATGTTTACATATTGTGTCTTCAATTTTATTAGTGGCATGCGGGGTATCATTTCCCTTGAGTAATGAGAATTATTTAGTTGGCCTTTGAGTAAACACATGATTCAAGCCTCTTAGGTTTATCACTATCAATTTCCCTTTAGGTGAAGTTCCACTAGTATGTGTAGGAACCATATTCTTGTGTAGGAACCATATTATTTAAGACATAATCAAGTCGGTTAATTCCAACAATGAACAAGACTAACTTGCTAACTAGCTACGTGAAGGTTTCCCTTCATGGATAGCTTCATAGAGGAACTATGGTCGTTTAGGCCACGGAAGTTTGAGACAGTAACAGGTATGTGATGCCCTTAGATGTTATGGGTTGCACATGTGCTACATTGATGCAACCAATAGGTTTTTCTCCCTGGTTTGAGAGGATTGGGAAATCTTCTTAGACCATTGCAATTTTTGGTATTCAACAAGGAATTCCTAGTAAGCGTGTGTCATCATCTCATGTTGACTATGTCCCTACCCTTTGTGCATGCCGCTCATTAATGCTCCTACTAATTGAATGATATAGTGAAGTGTTTGGATCATGTCAACGAAGGTGGCTCACTGCCTTCAACGTCATGAGAAGTTTAATGAACCTTATAATTTAGAGGAAGGATAAGTCACGTCAAACCTCCAAGAGTTATTCAAATCCTGAAAGATCCTACACACACAACTCCAATTTCCTACGAGATAATATTTGACTCAATCTTCCAAAGTTCCGTTAATTTAGTTCACATGGAAACACATTACCATCACACTAGAGGACACCTAAAGATCTTTATGGATGCCTAGTACCAAATATACTCTCTCATAGACAAAGGTGGACAATGATGCACTTGGGATGCTCCGCCAAGGCTAAGACTTACATGAGGTTTTTCA
Organism: Larix kaempferi; assembly: GCA_027924585.1. Classification (NCBI taxonomy): domain Eukaryota; kingdom Viridiplantae; phylum Streptophyta; class Pinopsida; order Pinales; family Pinaceae; genus Larix; species Larix kaempferi. The sequence goes on from BSBM01000642.1 coordinate 6,930,935, forward strand.
ACCTAAAATAAGTTATCATTATGGTTGTAGGAGAAGGATACTCCTTATAGAGTTCACAAGGGTACTTTTGATATTATAGAAAAATTCCCTAGTAGTAGAAGTAGAGTAGTAAGAGATGTATGACTAGGAAGTCTTTGTCTTAGCTCAATTTTATGATGAGTTGAGCACTATGATATATGTAGGACAAGGAGGAACAACCTACATTTCAATACTACAAGCATGGGTTTGGGAAATATTTATACCCTTGCAAATGCATTATCCCTCTATGTTAGGAGCTAACAAGGCCAAATTGCATGATGTGATAGTTGCATACCTCATGATGAATAGAGTGAGAGAGGATTCATCTTGTAAAGAAGGAACCCTAGATAGTTCTTCACCTTCCCTCTATCCAATAACCAATAGGGAGGTTGATTTGTTGTTTCATGCCCTCTTGGATGATATGTTTTCTTCTTGATTGTGTTGTCTCTTGACATGAAAAAAACATATAGATTGTAATTCATATTTTGAGTCCATCATTATCTAAATACCCCCTAATAGGTTCTAATTCCAAGAAGCGATAGATCTTTCTAGCTTGGATAAAACCAAGTTTGAGTCTCCAAAATTTTGAAGGTATCTAACACATTTCTCCAATACAAAAAACATCAAGATTGTTGCAAGACTTAACTCTACTATGTTGTTCATATCAACACAAAAACTACATTAAAAAATGATTTTGTATGAATTTGATAAGTGTAGAATTATTCGTACCCAACTAACACCTAGATTATCTCAAGAAGCACCACCAAAGAAACCAAAAGGCTTGTCCTTTCCCACCACTAATTCTAAAACTGCACATACATTATCATGCTTCCTTACTTGACCATAGTACATTGATGAACACCATCTTTGAATTTAAACCTTTCCTTGAAAAAGTGTGGCATTTAATGCAACCAAATTTCCCAACAAATGAAATAGCCTTTACAAAATAAAGTGAAATAGACCCTTTGACAAGATAGGAAATAACTTTCTCCCCAAGATTCAGACTATAACCTTTAAGTTTCTATCCCTAAATAAACAATGTTCGAGATAAAGGCTTCCCATCAACATACCTACCATCCTTTGGGATTGTCAAAAGATTTATAGTATATGCAAAGATCACACATCTTACTCCATCAATACAATCATTGGGGTCAATGCATTGAATCTATTTCCCTAAGGCACATGCATCATTATCCAACCTTAATCCATTCTCGCACTAGAAAACTGCTAATTGAAATTTACCAAACAGTCGAGTGGCATTTTCATTCAATAGATTCAATATTTATTGACCAGAACGTCAATTAACATGTGAGTCTATAGAGTATATTGGAAAAACATCTAACAACTAATCTTGGAAATCCAATGATACAACATAAATTATGTCTTTCTTCTTAAACATAGTTATATAACATGATTGAAACTGATTTATTTTTCCACTACATAGGCCCCACATACAAAATTGTTGGAATGTAGGCAATGTGGAGTTCATTTCAAGTTTTTGCACCCTACTAATGACTCTCATAAAATAAGACATTGTCTAGAGTCAAAAGCTAGAATAAGGGGGTACAAGACATTAGTAGTGTGTTGTGAATTGTACCACATACATAACAATTTGGGATAAAAACATAGTTTATAAGGAATAATTCCCACACCAAAATCTTTTTGAATGTATAGGTTGGCTTTGGAGGATTCTGGCTTAAGAGATTATTGATTGCAAGGTTAATAGAGGTTAGTGGAATAGAGGCTCATTGCAACACCTATGCTAAGATAAATAATATGTTAAAGAGATGTCAAAGCATAATCATGGATAATGATGTTGGATGCCCAAATTACTCACAGGCACAACGATGCGACAACATTGGTGCGAAGAAGAATGCTCAATTAGATAGATAATGGAATTTTGGGTTTTCAAATAGCCACTACCATGCCTAGTGGGGTTCAACATACCACTTATAAATAATAATAGTTATTGAAAAATGATGAAAAAAATCTATGACAATCCCTATTTACAGTTGTTTTCATAGTTCAAACATAATTTCATTTCCCATTCATTAAGGTGAGTGTGAGAAATTTGAGGGATGAGAAAAGTATACAAAGTAATTGAACTTGTGAAGGGAAAACAATAAAAAATAGGAGATTGATAATAGGCTCCTTTGTGACTTGAGGAAATAAATTACATATGATGATGTTAGAGTGTTTGCATAAAGATATAAAAAGGCTAATGGAGTTTTGCTTAGTGGATAGTAAAATTTCTCTTGCTATTTTTTTTAATCTACATATACAAATACAATAGCATAGATCATATAACCCAATTAAGAATTACACTTTAATTTTTTCATTCTTCTCAATGATTACTAGAACCAAATGAATTATTAAAGGTAACACATAGCATCCTTAGATCATGAATCTTATTTTTTATTTCTATAGACACCAAAGACCATTACACCTTAGATTAAAAATTGAAAAACTCATTTTACACCAATTTAAAAAAAAAACGCAAAATCTAGGTGGGTGTCAAAATTTGTTAAAACTAATTGCTTTTGTCATCTTCATATTCAAAACACAGATATCTTGTAGCTCATGCTTCATTTTCCGGACAAAGGTTTACAAGCATATTCAAATGGATTTGATCAAGTTTCAGTCATTGCACATGTTCAAGTGGACATGATGGGCACTTTCAACTCCACATATTTCCTATCTACTCACAGCTGAGAAAAAATGGGGGATTTCAATCTCAGCCTCATCTCTATATCTTGAGGATTTCCTTTCATATTTGGGGGTCGATTTGTAGAGCTCAGTACGAAGTGGTAAGGGGGTGTTGTCCCGTTTTAGGGAGGTTGAGCTTTTTTGTGGAGTTTACACACTTCATTATTGACTGTGTTTTCCTTGCGTGAACCACTATTTATTGTGGAGGGCACACTCTCTGTTTATGCCATTCCTTATTGTTGCTTACCATCGAAAGAGGGGGTTTCACAAGAGGCTAGGCACATTCCCTTGAGCTACCAACAGCTAGTGTACTGAAAGGAAGGTTGCAACCCTGTAAGAGAAGAATAATACTGAATCTAGTCTTAACATGAGACTGTTATAGCCAATAAGAAGTTAAAATGGGGTGGGGTGGGGTGGGGTGGGGTGGTGTGGGAGGTCACTATCATCAACATCCAATTCGTGGGAACCAAATATGGACCAATGTTGTACAAGATCACTTTAGCCAACAACCAACTCAGTCACAATCATTATCTCTATCAAATCGAGCTGCTAGGAAGTTCCGGCCACTGCTAGGCGTGAACACTTTAATTTGAAGCTAAATGTAACATTTTTCATCTTCCTATAAGTTCCAAAGAGAAGTAGTCTATCCATAATTGCATGCTTCTATTCTACAGGAAACTCCAGGTGTGGTTTGTGGTCAGCATTTTTGTGTATTTAAGTCTGATTTATTGCTACTACAAAAGTTATACCTGGAAGTCACCTACATTACTCTTAAACTATATGTACTGTCTATGTTATTTAATGTTTGAACAGCTTAAATTGTATATTGTGCATTGGCATATGAGTGTTGGTATTTCTTTTCAATATGTGCTTCAACTTTGGCAATTATGATGTGATGATGAAACCAAAAATATAAAACTCAAAACCCAACAATCTTAACCCATACATCAACCCAACAGATAGAGAGTAGTTGATAACAAAATATCTAACAAAGGGGATCAAACGAAACCGAGTCTCAAACTCAGTGAAGTACGGTACTGTTTCAATGTTTGTGAAGTGCTTGATGAAAGTTATGAGTCAGATAACAAAGAAGTCAACCAAAATTATAGCTCAGTATTGATTGGGGACATTACATGCATGGGTCGATGTTATTCTATCATGGCAAGGTTGGAGCACTAATCTTGCATCGTCGACCTTCTTGGTCATGCTGGGAACTTGGAAGAAGCATATGCCTTCATAAAAGAAATGGCCTTACAACCTAATGCTTCTGTGTGGGGTGCATTGCTAGGGGACTGCAGAATTCATCTTAATATAGGACTTTCAGAATGTATTGCAAGACAACTTATTGAGTTAGATCCTCATAATCCTAGCTATTATGTACTGCTATCAAATATATTTTCCACTACTGGCAAGTGGGATAATGCAGACAAGGTGAGAACAATGATGAAAGACAAGGGTTTGAAAAAGGAGATAGGATGCAGTTGGATTGAAATAAATAAGATAACGCATGTTTAATAGCCCCACCCATCCATCCGAGGCAAGGGAGGGAACATGAAGCCAATCCATGGGGCTTTTTAAACAAACTCAACCATTCATTAAAACTCATATTTTTAAAAACCCATGTGTGCGGATGTAAATTCAACAATAATGCACAGTGGAGATAAATTCATCCACACACATAATTTCATGTGCATTCAATATATAATTAACAACCATTTAACTTAATACATTGCATAAGTAAATACATAGACAGAAAACACTTATCTTCATTGTGCAATTGTCCCGAGCAACTAGCTATGTTGCTGCAACGTTCCACCCAACTGTAGGCTCTTCGACAGCATATACTGAGTCCGTCCAAAGGCCACCCCCGAGCTGGGCATGATATCTACAAGGAAAAAGGGGATTTCAAACTCATACACATCCAAACATCCAAATAGTCATTTGGATCTAAGCCAAGCCAGACCACTGCTGGGTTTATCAGGCTAAATATGAACCCTCTTTAATTGTGGATGCTTCCACTCAAGTTCAAGCCAAAACAATGGAAACCCATTTCAACCCCAACAATGTCCTACACACAGAAACTCATAAACTGGGCATCGGTATACATAATTAGCAAAATCTCAAGTATTGGGTATGAAGGGAAAACGTAGGCAACCCAAAAATGAAATGAGGAAATGGAAAACAACCCTGGAAAGGCAGATTTCGTTTTCAGAAAATGTTTGGGGACAACCCAGGAGCAAAAATGACCTCCATTAAACCCCCAATTCATGGATCTCTTCTCCCAGCCACTGTGCTAACCAAAACGAGTTTGCAGGCATGGAAAAATGCAGGAAATGGTAAAAACGTGGAGGATAAAACCCTAGCAAGCCAAAACACTTAGCAGGCTTCAAATAAAAAATGCCCAACAAGCCGAAAACGCTCCAGCAAGCTAAAAATGCCCAACAAACTCCCAAAAATGCACAGCAAGATAAAAACGCCTAGCAGGCTTCAAGAAAAACGCACAACAAGCTCTCCAAATGTGAGAGGGTGAAGTCTAACTATGAAGAATGTCTTGGAAAGGCAATTCGTGGGTGTTTTCTTGCCCAAGAAGGAGAAACATGATTTTCCATGAGGGTGGCTTGCCCATACTCGAATTTGGACAGCCATACCTCCCCAATCCCCAAGGCATTAACTACTTAACCCAACTCTTGGGAGAAATGAATGATTGGGCACCAAAGTCAACATGGGTAGTTGATGGTTCATGGGTTCTCTCACTGACACTTGGCTTGACTTGATTGGCTCAAGGGTTTAAATATTTCCCTCCCAATTCCTTGTAATATCATGCCCCCATCTCTTGTTGCATTGCATAGCTAGTTGTGGGCATTTTTATATTAAAATGCATATTTACAATTCCCATGGTTCTCTAGAACATGGGCAACATAATATCTAATACTTGCCTCTTCAAAGTCGAGCGTTCACTAGCGGGGCCTTGGCCTTGAGCTCCATGCTAGGAATCATACAAAATATGCATACAATATTTACATTACAGCCCAAATATCATAAGGGTCAAGAATGGGGACTTTACAGCATGAATTCCTTGCAGTAGACAGATCCCATCCACAAGCAAACAAAATATACTTGATGCTAGATAACTTGGTTGAAAATATGAGAGAGGTAGGGTATGTTCCTGAAACAAACCTTGTGTTGCATGATGTGGAGGAGAATTGGAAGAAGAGATGATTAGAAGCCATAGTGAAAAGATGCCCATTGTATTTGGACTTATTGGCACAAGGCTTGGCGCACCGGCTATCTGGATCTCCAAGAACCTCTGTGTTTGGTGATGACTGCCATACTGCTACCATATTAATCTAAAAAATTGTTGAATAGGAAAGTATTATAATTTATGAGGGACGCCAACATTTTTTGTCATGTTAGTGGTGGATTATGTTCTTGTTGGGATGATTGGTGATGCTATTAGTAACAAGGAACATTAGCTCATACTGAAGTACATCACTGCTAGTCAATAAACAATGCTATATTATATTTGTTTCTGGTTCTACACAGCATTACGAGATATAGTGTCTGCGAGGATTTATTGGCATTACTTTCAACTTTTGAAAATTGAATCCATTTTTTGTTACGTGTACTGAATTGAGATGACAAATCTCTTTTTCAGAAATCTACTGCAATCCATACGGTATTGAACTACGCTTCATGGACAACATTAAGTGTAGGTTATGGATTGTCATAGTAGAAATACATAACTTTGGGTTGTGGACATAATTAAGTGCAGGTTATAGCTCTATGTTATGATCCATAACTACTTCTTTTACCTGTAGTATTTTTGACCGATTGATCTTTTGATACCATGTTGGCAAGTAAGTTGTCTCTCACATGTATGAGCTTATGATGATTGTTTTTTGTTGCAAAGAATTTCCAAATTAAATATGTATTACTAGCATTCTTTTTCTTTCTCATTTTAATCCATACAAAATAGAGATATTGTAAATATGTTGAATATTTGGCTCAGATTGTATTCCCATACTTAGGATTATAGTGATTCCACTTTTGATTGTTAAGGCACATTCTAAATCTGGGAAAATCTGGGCTAGACTTGTCATTAATAAATATTCCCTTTATGGGTCTTGTGGTTGCTTGAGGCCCCATCCATAAGCATCTTTATCTATTAAGCAAGCATAGTGAAAAAAGTAAGCAAACTATCGGTCAAATAATTGCTCCATGATCCAGACACGTGACCATCAAATATTTTCATACTGACTAAGAAGTAAACAAACCTATTACCAAATAGTTTATTCATTTGAGAAATATGACTAAATAAAAGTACTCCCAACTTAGCATTATTATTTTCTTTTTGCACAGTTATCAACTTTAAAGTGGAAGGAAACAATCTCTCTATTACTAAACATAGAAAGCTCATCATTCTCTTACCTATGATTTTTTTCTAACATAGGAAAATAGATGGAATGAAAATCAGGCTACACGAGGATTGCCTATTCTCACAAGTTTTCAAGCCAACAACATCCATTGATTCAATTTCTATAAGTATAGGCAGCCCTAAAATCAAGGCATGGTATGATCAGTTTTGATGTTTTCCCTTGAAAAATCCATTTAATATTCACTATATTTGAGCTCATAAATACAAGTTTAAACTTAAAAATAGTCACATTATCTTGAGGAGAACATATAAGGGTCCTAATAAAGAGAAATTTAAGGAGGTTCATAAGGACAAAAGAGCCAAGACTAACAAGGACAAAGTAAAGATAAAAAAGAAGCTCCCCCATCTGTGGCTATTCAATTGGCTGGAAAGAACCCCAAAAAACATGACAATGATGTGAGTTGAGTTACTTTCGATAAATCTAAGGGTTGTGGGGGTTTGAAGAGGCATTTATAAGTTATAAAAATTCTCTAGAAAGTTCATTGAGATATTTTGGCTGACAAGTACTACTACTTCTAAGCTAAGAAAATTATATGAACCAATACTTTGCCCAAGCATTCTCCCAGTAAGTAAAGGATGGTGTGGAACCATTTGTAATTTTGTTTAGAATATTACAACCAGTTTGTTGCTACTTTAGATTTTCATCCAGTTCCAATAAAGTTTATTGCAAGTGCTTCTACACCCGCTTGAGAGTTAGCCCCGAGAAAGGAGCACATTGCCAATGTTTGAATAGACTTTTTTTTGTTATATCTACTTAAGTTTGGGCCACTACTTAAGGCTAAAATACTATCAAAACATAATGGCCAGTCAGTTGACAATGGAGAAATAATTTGTCACAGAAATGTGTAATAGATTTGTGGGAAAAAAATAACACTATAACCATTAGCTATAAACTTTGTTCATCTATAATGTTGAGAGGGATAATGTTTGAGTGAGTCATACTCAGCTTCTGAAAGGACATTTTAAATCAGCTCTCTAAACAATGGGTCTCCTACATAAATGATATGAGGAGAGGTGCTCCCTATATTGCAGCATATAATAGTCCAAGTTCATTTCTTAAAGGTTCATCTTGTATTTGGTTTCATGGCTTCATTGGAAGAAGCTCAATAATTCTAATGAATTACAAGTTTCTACTATTGCATCCAAATTCGTTGTGTCTCATGGCATCATCTAATTTTTATACCACTTGAAACGACCTTGACTAGAATTATGGAAGGCTAAGTCACCCAATTTGTGTTCATGTTCAAATTCAGGGGAAATGCATAGATTAAGAAAACGTTGAATTTACTATGGAGAAAATGTTGAATTTACTATGGAGAAAATGCTGAATTTACTGATTGATATTATCATTGTCGTTGGCTCGGTCTAGGTGTAACCTACAGGGATTATCACTCAAAAAGTTGAACTCATATATAAAGCATCTGGAAATACTAGAAAATACCAAAAAATACAACAAGCTAATACTCTGTCCTTAGACTTTTATTCAAATATAAGAACTACAATACCAACTACAAATAAAAAATAATGGAAACGCCCAAAAGCTGTGTAAAATTAGGCCAGTAGAGAGTTTGGAGGTAGAATATGGTAGAAACAGGGGATGTAATAAAGTTTTGGTTTTAATGAAAATATATTTTTGCAACATTGAGTCATTTCATGATTTGTGTTCGATCAGGAAGGACGTCCATTGAACAAAGTTATTCCAAAGCTAAGATTTCAAAGGTTTTGAGTTCAAAGTTGAGTGATTTATACTCCAATACCATGGGGAGCAACGTAGGAGGAGAAGGTTCATAAGATTATTATATTGAATTTTCAGCTTCAAAGACTATGCTGATTAAACCTTGTCTGCAAGAGATGGATATATCTTCTTCGCAACATGAAGACTATAATCCCATCATATGTAATAGTGGCTGCAGGTATTTCTAGGACATAGCCTTTCTAATCATATTTCTAATTCTGGGTTTGGAAACCTTTGCGGGTGCAATGTTTATAACAACACCAAGTTTTCTTTCTTTCTCTCGTATTCTTTCCTTAGAGGTTGGTAATATCTTAGCAATGGCCTTCTATCATACAGTTGTATGGGTGGAATCGTAACAGATTTGTATTTTCTTTCAGTCAATGAAAGGGATGCACATTCAGTGTGCATAAAACTACGCCTTCTTTTTTTTTGAGTTCCTTGAAGAGATATGTGCTACACTTCCATCTTCTTGTCCCTTCTCTGGAAACAAATCCGTAGGTATCCTTACGCCTCATGTTCATGTGTGTTTCTCTTTCTGGTTTCCTATTGGGTGCCTTCTGAGTCTATGATCTAGGCTTCGATGATCACTTTCCTTTCATTTCTATCAGTTTTGTTCCTCAATAATCATGCAAGGTCTAGATTTATGGAAGATACATTCTTCCTTTATCTTAATGACTACAACACCTCTTAATTGGGGGGATGCACTCTCTCGGAGTGCCTATTTTCTCTTGACCCACCTGACTTGAGTTCACCTTAGTTTAAGTTAGCCTCTTGGAGGAAGTGTAGCTCTACCTTTCATGCATTTGTTCATCTTTCCAAATGCATTTCCTTTCATGCAATTAGGTACAACGTCTCTGATTTCATAAGGTTGAGTGTCCTTTGATTTTCATTGCCACTGTTTTCCAATTACATGTCTAGTTAATGATCCCATCTAGTGTTATCAATTCCCTTAACACCGTCTCCATACAGTGGTGTTCACATACTTCCAGGGTTGTATTCGGGTGCCTCTTCAAAATTTCACCTTCTTATTTCATGATGCTTATGCTTCCATGCTAAGATTTACCACATAACATTGGAATCTCTTAGCTACATAAATCTTTGGAATATTTTCAATTTTCCCACCGCAATAGGAATTATGGAAATGTTGCCTCCTATGTCTATGATACAAATTCCAACACTTGTACAAAATATTCACTCTATGTTAACACCAGGGATCAAGAATTAGGTTTTCATGGAGCATATGCACATTTGGGTTATTTTCCAAACCATGTATTACAATAGGGTTATTACACAAGTCTTGTAGTACTCAGGAGAATCAAGTATCTATTGAAGTACATGGTTTGGACACTTGTAATAAAATTGATTTTGAGTGTCCCATTCTTGTTTGGTATTCTCTGGCTCCTTAGGCACTACACAAAACAGATACTGTATTCATGCCTTCCCTTCTTTGCTCTCATTATTGTTTTCACCAATGTCTTCTAGTTCGTGGCCTACACTATGAGCAAAGATTGCAAGGAAGCAATAAACCTCGCACTGAGTATTTTCATTCTTCTTTTTATATTTTTCACTATGTGGGATAATTGTTTGGATCATTATTCTAAAACGACATTGTATAGATTCCAATTTTACAAATATCGTCCGATTTATCGTCGATTCGCAATAAATCGTGATTTTTTTAAACGCCTGATTTTTTAAGGAAAGATCGGCCCCATTTTTGGCCGTTTTTTTGGCGATTTTTGGCTGATTTTTCGACGATTTCTCCCAAGTCAAGTGATTTTTTTATCTAAGAATGAGCAATACTTTCAGATCTAAGAATTTGATTTCCTGTGAATTGGTTCTAGATGAGCGATAAATATGAGAATTCTGGGCACTTCTGAGCACCCATACAACAGTGTCCAAAGATTCTGGGCACTTTGGGAGCACTTATGAGCAGTGTGAAGGTCATAGCAATCTGTAAAACACCTTGGATTAGCAATAAACAGAGGCATATTCCAATCTGGGAACAAGCAACCCTGTTTAACAATAAAAAAGGGCATGGATCAACCTTAATTCAACCCTTTCAGTGCATCTTAAGGTAATGTTCAGTTCTACACCAATTTTGGGCATAGAATAGGCAGATCTAGGCACAAGCAACCTAGTTTTGGCTTCCTAAGAGACATAAAGCAGCATCAGTGAGGCCTTTCAGTCACTTCTTGGAAATTTAGAGATTATAACAACCATCAATCAGCAGTAAAAAGCACTAAGATTCTCAATCCTGAGAATGTTATATGATGATTCTTTGCGGCAACATACCAAAAGAGTAGTAAGAGGCATCATTGTAATGTCCCCACTCAAATAAGTGCATAGTAAGACAATCCCATCAATCCTACTAATTTCCTAGGTTGGATGGGCACATGTGGGATGGTAATAAGGAAACTAATAACTGATATTTATACATTAGAAGGGTTCAAGCATTTAATAAATATGATGAATAAATAAATTCAAGAGAAATTCTAGGTGGCAAGTGGTTTTGGAGACATATGGAGGTGGTGGGACCCACACTAGCTTGATTTTTCAATGACACATCGCAGCTCTCTCTTGCCAATTCGAATTCATGGGAAGGTGAACACTCTTGGGTGAGTTGGTAAGTCATAACACATGGCATTGAGCATATTAGGTCGAAATGGGAAGGAATAGTAACCTCCGTGGGAGAGGAAGAGTCAAATTGGAGACTAGTGGACACACGGGCTAGATTCCCTAGTTTTATGACAACAATAATGAAGCATCTATAACATTTTATGACAAAATTCAGACCTGACTTATTACACCTAACCATTATGATATGTCAGCCCCAAAAATAGGCTCAAGAAGTCACTCAGAGAGTTGGATGAATCTAAAGAGACTCAAATTCGAATTTGGGAGAAGATGGAAGGTTGGAACTAGGAGACAAGTGGCAAATGAAGAATATTTTCTAAATGGAAAATTATTGAATCTATTGAGAGGATTTCGACCCCTTGAAGGCTAATGTTGGTTATAAAATGTAGAAATCAAGTATGAGAATGGATTTTGATGATTTGAGAAAAATTGCATTTGTGAAGAGAGAGCTAGTGGATGACTAGTTTCTTGCCTTAGCCAATTTCGAGGGTGAAAGATTCCCATCCAAGTTGGTGTTTGGAGAGGCCACTCAATTATTTCATGGTTATTTAATGGAGTTTGTATTTTCAGGTAGTAGCTACAGGAAGTTTCATGGTTTGGTTTAGTGCAGCACTTTCTCTCCACCGTTTCCAGTTTTGAAGGCATATTCGTGCTCCTTGAGGGAGGGCGTTTTTGGTGAGCACTTGTGCTTCTTGAGAGAGATTATCATTACATATTTATGATTGTAATAGCTTCATATCCTCTTTTATTCATATTCATAAAGTCTCAGGTCGAAATACCCACTGGTTGTATGCAAAACTATTGATTAATGAGCAAACAATGTCCATTTCCCCAATGCATTGATGTATGACACTATAATGTTGATTATTTCAAATGGATGGATGATTATATGATATATTTGTGATAAATATACTGCCATGGATGTCTTCTACAATTTTAATGTACTGTACTTGAGCATTTGAAGCATTTTTACTCAGCTTAGTTGTATTGGGAGGTGAAATAGTGCCATTTCCCCAAGGGTCGAATTGGGGGTTTTTGCTGTTGAATGTGAGAGAGTTAGAACAGTATTAAAAATCAATTAATGGTGAATATGAGACCTTAATCACATACTTAACACATTATATACCTCTTTTCATAAATTTGTGGGAGTTTGGAGGCATTTGGAAGGCCATTTGCAGTGTTACCCGAGGGGGATTTGATGCACAAATTACTAGTCAAAATTACATATATTGATCAGAATACAAATCAAGTTTTCAGCAGTATTTGGAGGGCCATAAAACATCCATGAACCTTATATTCAATTTTAAATACCATTCATACACTCCTACAGAATATTTGGGAGCATTTGGGTTGATTTGGAGGTCAAAACAGTAAAACTAGTCAAAGGTCGAAATTGGGAAAAAAAGTGGAAAATTGGGCATTTTAATAAAATTTGAAAAAGGGATATTACAAGTGGTATCAGAGCATGGTCTTGGAACCTGATGGTATTAACAATAAGACAAACAAATAAAACAACACCCTTTGAATTAGTAGTTGAAGAAGTTTTGGTTGAAGAAGAGATAGTAGCAGAAAAAGAGTTTTTTTCTAAAACAATGGGTAGAGAGGAGGAGGAAAAATTAAGACATAAGGAGGAATTTATTGAAGCCTTAAAACCATGTTTTGAAGGACTTACCATGGTTATGCTAGATATGAATAAACAAATGATGAAAGGTTTCGAATTGTTGGGTAGCCAACTTTCAGGCAAAGGGATGATAGGAGATAATAGTGGTTCACACTCAGGGGAAAAGATGAAAGGGAATGAGCATATTTTCTCAAGTACAGGACCTCATAATAGACCTGATGAATTTCAAAGCACACAAAGGCATACTGCACCTAAATTTCTCACACCCAAAGAAGATCCCAATCTTGAATTGGATTACAAGAAACTAGTAAATGATTGGAATGATTTGAATGAAGAGTGTAAAAGAGGTGTACCACTCAGTGACTACATTGATGCTATGCAAAAGATTAAAATGAAGGGAGACAATAGGAGTCCATTCCATAACAAAGAATTGAATAGTGCTATTGGAAAAATGTCACTTCCTACTTTTGATGGTTCTTCTCAAAATTCTGCTAACACTTGGGTGCAAAAATTGGATGTATATTTTCAGCTGAATCCTATGTTGGAAGAGGATGCATTAAAAATGGCCATTTTGCATTTGGAAGGAGATGCCAATGAATGGTGGTTTCATGGGCTGAAAACCTTGGGTCATAATCAGGTTAAAACATATGGAGAATTTGTTGACAGGGTACTAGAAAGATTTGAACAAAAAGATCCAGAATTGCCTTTCAAAGAACTAGCTCAATTGAAGCAAACTGGGTCCCCTACCGAATATATGTTGGACTTTCAAAAATTATCAGTCAAGGTGGTTGATGTATCTATGGGAAGATTAGTATTGCTGTTCACTGAAGGTTTGGATGAACCCTTAAGAGGTTTGGTCAAAGCCCACAAGCCAACTACATTAAAAGATGCAATGAGCTTGACTAGGGATCTCCAAAATGTGCTTCCTAGAACGAGATTTCCTCCTAAGCCTAGCTATAAATTTGAAAACAAACCTTGGAAAAGGGATGGATATGATAAGAAACCTTCGCAAAGAGAGTCATTTGAGAGGAATAAAAAAGAGGGACTAAACAAGGATGAACTTAGAAAAAAGAAACTATGCTTCACATGCTTCCAACCATGGACACCGGGGCACGAATGTACCAAAGGAAAGGCTCAATACATAGAATTATTTTCTGATAATGAGGGATATGATGGGGGAATGGATGGACATATTTCAGATCAAGAAGAGGCATATGAGACAGCAGTATAAGAGGAAAGACAAGAAGAAAATCAGCCTTCACCGGACAAAGCAAGAATGGTAGTGCTTTCAGCAGTACCTCGCTATCATACTATCCGATGCAAAGGTGTGGTACAAGGACAAAGAACTTCAGTTTTGGTAGATGGAGGAGCCACTCATAACTTCATTGATGCAGAGATGGTAGAGAAAATAAAGATACCTATTGAACCATTTGATGGCTTCACAGTTGTCATTCCCGGTCACAACAGAATGCAATGCAAAATATGGGTTCCAAAGCTGCAAGTCACCGTAGGTAACTATACTTTTGTTGATAGTTTTTATGTGGTTGATGTTGCTGATACTAATGTGGTTTTGGGAGTGCAATGGTTGTATTCAATAGGAGATCATACAGTAAATTATCAAATTCCCGAAATGAAATTCCAAGATTCAAAAGGAGTACAAAGAGTTATGAGAGGGAAACACACTTATCCAAATCAAGTAGTGACTTGCAATAGCATGAGATCTATATTGACGCATGGGGATATAGAATGGGCTGTTGAATGTCATATTACATCTCCCAAGCCAACTATAAATATTGTCAAACACCCAAAGGAGATAGAGAAACTTTTGCAAAAATATGAAAAGGTTTTTAGAGACCTTCCACATGGTAGGCCACCAGATAGGGGGGTTGAGCACAGTATTGTTTTGGAGGAGGGTACTTCACCCATTCAGATACCACCTTATAGACATCCTAAAAGGTTTAGGGATGAGATTGAAAAAGCTATCCAAGAACTCCTAGAGTTGGGGCTCATTAGACCAAGCTCTATCCCTTATGCTTCTTCAGTAGTGCTAGTGAAGAAAAAAGATGGAACATTGAGAATGTGCATAGATTTTAGAGCCTTGAACAAAAAGACTATCAAGAATAGGTATCCTATTCCTAGGATTGATGAGCTCATGGATGAGCTACATCGTGCCAAATACTTCTCAAAAATTGACCTTAGATCAGGGTATCACCAAATTCGAATGAAAGATGAAGATGTGCAAAAGACCGCTTTTCGATGTCATTTTGGCCACTTTGAATTTCTTGTCATGCCTTTTGGGTTAACTAATGCTCCAGCCACCTTTCAAGCATGTATGAATAGGATATTTTTCAAGCAACTAAGAAGGTTTGTTTTGGTTTTCTTTGATGATATTCTCATTTACAGTAAAACATGGGAAGAGCATTTGCAACAGTTAGAGATTGTGTTGAAAATCTTGCAAGAAGAGTCCTTATTTGCTAAATTATCAAAATGTGAGTTTGGGATGAAAGAACTACTGTATCTTGGGAACATTATTGGGAAAGAAGGAGTGAAGGTACACATGGAAAAAATCAGGGCTATCTTGGAATGGCCATCACCAAAAAATATTACCGAATTGAGAGGCTTTATTGGCATATGCACATACTACAGAAAATTTGTGAAAGGGTTCTCCAAGTTGACTTCTCCACTCACTGATTTGACTAAGAAGGATGCTTTCAAGTGGGATGAAGAGGATGAAAAAGCATTCCAAAAAATGAAAGAGGTAATGAGTAGTTGTCCCATACTTGCACTTCCTGATTTTACTAAACCTTTTGTTGTGGAATGTGATGCTTCAGGTGGAGAAATAGGGGCTGTCCTAAAGCAAGGCCAACACCCCATAGCCTTTGAGAGCAAAAAGTTGCAGCCTCATGAAAAACTTTACTCCATCTATGATAAAGAAATGCTGGCCATTATGCATGCATTGTCCAAATTCAGACAATAGTTGGTGGGCAGCAAGTTTGTGGTGAAAACTGACCATAATAGTCTAAGACACTTTCTCACCCAAAAAGATCTAAATGAAAGGAAACAAAAGTGGGTAAGCAAGATTCAAGCTTATGATTTTGATATTGAATATGTCAAAGGAAAGAATAATATAGTAGCAGATTCTTTGTCAAGAAGGCCTTCCTTTTCTCTCATGGATATTGCCAAGGATTGGAAAAACATGCTACTAGTTGAATATGCCAAAGACAAATTTGCTTGTGATGTGTTGGATGGAATCAAAGGGGATGATAATTATAGGATTTTGAATGGGATGATATATTATAAGGGAATAATTTATTTAGTTCATAACTCCAAGCTCAAGTACTGAATTTTGCAAGAAGCACATGATTCCCCACTAGTGGGCCATCCGGGGATCTTCAAAACTTATAGACAGTTGAGGAAAAGATTTTTTTGGAAGGGGCTGAAGGAAGATGTTCAGAAGTATGTGAATGAATGTAAAGCATGTCAACAAAAAAAATCAGAAATTACATGTCCAGCCAGCCTATTACAACCATTGCCCATTCCGGAGCAAAAATGGGACAGTATTTCCATGGATTTCATCACCGGTTGCCTAAATCCTTAGGTAAGGATTGCATCTATGTGGTAGTTGATAGGTTGACAAAATTTACTCATTTCTTTGCTGTTACATCATCTTTTAGTGCTGCACAAGTGGCTGATATTTTTTTCAAAGAAATCTTCAGATTGCATGGGCTCCCCAAGAGCATTGTCAGTGATAGAGATAGTAGATTCATGGGTGCTTTTTGGAAAGAACATTTTAGATTGGTAGGCACTCAATTGACTCCAACTACCAGCTATCATCGACAAACTGATGGACAAACAGAGAGGGTAAACCAATGGTTGGAAGAATACCTAAGAAACTATGTGGGAGGGCAGCAAAAAACATTGGAAAAATGGCTACACTTGGGTGAGTTTTGCTACAACACCACTTATCATATGTCAATAGGAATGTCTCCTTTCAAAGCATTATATGGTTATGATGCACTTACATTTGCTGACATTATATTTGGTGATAGTAGAGCCCCAAAGGCTAAAGATTGGGTGGAAGAGAGCCAAGAAATTTTAAAGCTCTTGAAAGACAATTTGCAGGTTGCTCAAAATCAGCAAAAACAATATGCTGATAGACATAGAGAAGAGAGAACCTTTCAAGTCAATGATTTAGTATATTTAAGGTTGCAGACCTATAAACAAACATCTCTCAAAAAGAATGGAGCAAAAAAATTAAAACCAAGGTACTATGGGCCATACAAGGTAGTGCGGAAGGTTGGAGAAGTAGCATATGAACTAGAACTTTCGGAAGGGAGTAAAATCCACAATGTATTTCATGTTTCTTGTCTTAAGAAAGCTCTTGGTCAGAAAATCATCACTTCAGAAATACTTCCTCCTTTGGATGATGAAGGTCAGCTCACACTTGTTCCGGAAAAGATTTTGAAGACACGGGAAAGAAGGTTGAGGAGTAGAATCATCAAAGAATATTTAGTGCAATGGAAGGACTTACCAAATGAAGATGCCACATGGGAAGAGGAGAAGATTTTGCAGCATCCAAATTTGAAATTGCTTGAGGACAAGCAATCTTGGGTGGGGAGGACTGTAATGTCCCCATTCAAATAAGTGCATAGTAAGACAATCCCATCAATCCTACTAGTTTCCTTGGTTGGATGGGCACATGTGGGATGGTAATAAGGAAACTAATAAATGATATTTAGACATTAGAAGGGTTCAATCATTTAATAAATATTATGAATAAATAAATTCAAGAGAAATTCTAGGTGGCAAGTGGTTTTGGAGACATATGGAGGTGGTGGGACCCACACTAGCTTGATTTCTCAATGACACATGGCAGCTCTCTCTTGCCAATTCGAATTCATGGGAAGGTGAACAATCTTGGGTGAGTTGGTAAGTCATAAAACATGGCATTGATCATATTAGGTCAAAATGGGAAGGAATAGTAACCTCCGTGGGAGAGGAAGAGTCAAATTGGAGACTAGTGGACACATGGGCTAGATTCCCTAGTTTTATGACAACAATAATGAAGCATCTATGACATTTTATGACAAAATTCAGACCTGACTTCTTACACCTGACCATTATGACATGTCAGCCCCAAACATAGGCTCAAGAAGGCGCTCATGGAGTTGGAGGAATCTAAAGAGACTCAAATTTGAATTTGGGAGAAGATGGAAGGTTGGAACTAGGAGACAAGTGGCAAATGAGGAATATTTTCTAAATGGAAAATTATTGAATCTATTGAGAGGATTTCGACCCCTTGAAGGCTAATGTTGGTTATAAAATGTAGAAATCAAGTATGAGAATGGATTTTAATGATTTGAGAAAAATTGCATTTGTGAAGAGAGAGCTAGTGGATGACTAGTTTCTTGCCTTAGCCAATTTCGAGGGTGAAAGATTCCCATCCAAGTTGGTGTTTGGAGAGGCCACTCAGGTCTTTCATGGTGCTTTAATGGAGTTTGTATTTGCAGGTAGCAGCTACAGGAAGTTTCATGGTTTGGTTTAGTGCAACACTTTCTCTCCACCGTTTCCAGTTTTGAAGGCATATTCGTGCTCCTTGAGGGAGGGCGATTTTGGTGAGCACTTGTGCTTCTTGAGAGAGATTCTCATTACATATTTATGATTTTAATAGCTTCATATCCTCTTTTATTCATATTCAGAAAGTCTCAGGTCGAAATACCCACTGGTTGTATGCAAAACTATTGATTAATGAGCAAACAATGTCCATTTCCCCAATGCATTGATGTATGACACTATAATGTTGATTATTTTGAATGGATGGATGATTATCTGATATATTTGTGATAAATATACTTCCATGGATGTCTTATACAAGTTTCATGTACTGTACTTGAGCATTTGAAGCATTTTTACTCAGTTTAGTTGTATTGGGAGGTGAAATAGTGCCATTTCCCCAAGGGTCGAATTGGGGGTTTTTGCTGTTGAATGTGAGAGAGTTAGAACAGTATTAAAAATAAATTAATGGTGCATATGAGACCTTAATAACATAATTAACACATTATATACCTCTGTTCATAAATTTGTGGGAGTTTGGAGGCATTTGGAAGGCCATTTGCAGTGTTACCCGAGGGGGATTTGATGCACAAATTACTAGTCAAAATTACATATATTGATCAGAATACAAATCAAGTTTGCAGCAGTATTTGGAGGGCCATAAAACATCCCTGAACCTTATATTCATGTCTAAATACCATTCATACACTCCTACAGAATATTTGGGAGCATTTGGGTTGATTTGGAGGTCAAAACAGTAAAACTAGTCAAAGGTCGAAATTGGGAAAAAAAAGTGGAAAATTGGGCATTTTAATAAAATTTGAAAAAGGGATATTACAATCATTTACAGGTCTAGATACATTATGGGCATGATATGAGCATAGTTCACCTCCAAACAGTAGGTCCTTCATGATGATTTCATTTGCAGATCTCAAGCTTCATGACGATGCACCCAGACCTAATGATCAAAACCAGTGCTCACGCCCTCTGAGGATTTATGGCTATTTGGAGGAGCTGCAATGTTATAGATCTAAAGCATTCATAGCTAGAAGCATTTTATGTCACAAATTAACATAGAAGCCAGACCTATTTTGGCTTATGTCCTTCCTGTAGTGTGCTTATCCAAGAGGAATTGAAGCCCTGTTGAGACAACTAGCCTGGTTGTAATTAAAGAAGGGTTTGCATTCATGGTATGAACATTGAGCCTGAGAGGGTTTGATCCATTTTCTACACCATCAACTTGTTTCCTGAGGTATGTTCTATCACAGCCTTGGTATGGATCAGAGAATTAGTGGAAAATATATCTTATATATTTCATATATCGGTTTTATTTCCATATTCATGTGGAAATGTGTTTATTTGATGTTATTGTTTCTTTAGATGTTTAAAAAATTGAAAAAAATGAATATTTTTGTGTTTTTTAAGTTTGTCGATTTTTGTCGATGTGCTGCCGAGATACCCTGAAACGATGTTTCTTGGACCCTGTCGATTTTGACGCTGTGCCGATATTTGTAAAATTGGTATAGAACTCACAATTAAAATTATAGGCACAAATTCATAAGGCCTCGAGAGAAATATGAGACTGATGTTGGTTTTGCATGGATTAATAGCTGGTATTTTTGTGTACTATGTACCCATTATAGTATTTCTAGTCTTTTCAAGCTTGAATTCCAAGATTATACCTAATTTCAAAGTTGAATAATCTAGCTATGCATGTTGAGGAAACACTGTGTGGAGTGTTGCTTATGGGAAGAGGACGGATGGGTTCCATCATACTATGCACTAGATATTATTTTCATAATGTTATGGTCTATGAAAATAATTATTGAATATTAGTTGTACATTATCAGTGGTACAATTTCACAGTGGTACTTTTGCAAGGCTGACTCATCTCCTCCTCAAAGTACCAGGAATTATTTGAGGTACACGCCACTTGGGTTTCTTCCTGGGCTCCTTGTATTTATGCTTAATATTTATTTTTCTTTTGATGAGTCCTACATTACTCAATTTTTCAATAAGGTTTATATATTAGTTTAGGGATCATTGCATGGATCATTAAATGACTAAATTTCTAATGGTGCATCCCATAGTTGAGGCTTCCCACACAGGACCGAAAAATAAAATTATCTAAAACTTGTCATTTATGATTTTTGCAATATTACATTGAGGGATGTTGTAGTCGATCTCTATTTTTTCCCTAAAAGGTCATTGGTATGATTTCTATAATCAATCCTCATGTTAAAATTCCTTTCTTATGGTCACACTACATCTATTTTTCTCATTAGAAGTTTGATTGCTATTTGACTTTGCCCCATTCCATGACTAGTGTCTCTTTTTAATCTCTCAAGAATTATTGAAAATCAATGTAGCTATTTGAAACCTAGTGCGTACTTGGAAACCATCTTAACCTGCACAACACATTCTATTATCCAACACTTATCCATTTAGCTCTAGATGCAATAAAATAGAATAAAATGATCTACGAAGGTTTTCCAAGTTACTTTATCAATAGTATTTTCAACGACATCTGCAAGTAGTGAGGTTGTAATTGCCAAGTTATGAACCTTTTGTGGTTTCCACAGTATGTATCTTATGGCCAGGAACATGGTATTTTGCACTAAAGTGGATAACCCTGAACACAATCGATGGGAAGTGAATAACCCTGAACCAAATCGATTCCTTTTTGGAAGGTGCGAAGAGGAGGTAGACACGGAGGCTCTTCAAAAACATCAATAGGAATCTATGATACCTTTAATATCTAAGGGAGGGAGTCTTATGGTGTCTTCTTTGTCTTTTCGAACAACACCAAGTGCTAAGAACTTATGGAAATTTACCCATTTTATTGTTGGCTTTGCATAAAGTATAGGAGTGATGGTCAACAAAAAAGAAAAGGTGGGTTTGTATAATTTACCATATTTTTGGAGTTTATAGGTATTATATTGTCCATCATGGATGGCATGTCAATCGCTCTGATAGGGATACCCACTAATTATTTCAGAACAATGGAGTGGAGTGATATCATAGTGAACAATATTCTTGAAGGGGCTAATGGAAAAAGTGCTTGCACATTGCCTTGTTAATAACGTGTAATTCCTAACAACTTTAACCCAATTGAGGTGATAAGGGGTAGGATGTGCCATAGAAGGAAGTTGTAAATACGAAACAAGCTTTAGAGATACTAGGTTCTTTTGACTATCATTTTAAATGATGAGGAAATAAG
Source organism: Larix kaempferi (assembly GCA_027924585.1). Lineage (NCBI taxonomy): Eukaryota > Viridiplantae > Streptophyta > Pinopsida > Pinales > Pinaceae > Larix > Larix kaempferi. The sequence continues at coordinate 6,952,857 of BSBM01000642.1, forward strand.
TGATGTTTTACTTGTAAATTGTGTGTGAAGAGGGCTTCTTTTGGACTAGCGACACAGTCCTTGTTAATTAGAATGCATTGTGGATTTGGAGCATTTGAATTGTTAATTGTAATATCTACATATCCAGGTTGTTTTTTTGTGAGGAAATAAATATCTTAGGATTATTTTTATGTGAGGATAGTCTTGGACTCTTTTTTTAATTCAAGAGCTCTCCATTCATCAACAGAATGATTCAACTTCTTATGATAGGTACAATATTTCCCTTTACCAACAAATAAAGAGGGATGGTTCAAAACCTTTAGGTTCTTCATTAGGGTTGGACAAAACCTTGGACCTGGAAGGAATTGAGGAAAAAGTACTGGTGTTGTTGGAACTATTTTTATCACATTAAGGAGGTTGAAGTTGGGTCTTTCAAACAACAAGGATTGAAAGGCAACTGAAGTGTGGAAAACAATGATTTTCTACCAAATTCCAATTGCATTTCAAGTCCAACACCATTATTTAAGTGAAAACTTGGAGAAACATCAATATTTTTCATTTCTTTGGTTGAGAAAGTTAGAATAGCAGATGGATTTGATATAGGGGTCAAGTGCCTTCACGTTTTCATAGATGGTGTTGATAGTTTCTTGTAGCACATTTATTAATGTAGCGGAAACAAAACTTGCTTGATCTAAACTCAAGTATTTCAACATTCTCTTGCAATCATCAGATTGGGCTTAATGCTCACTTTTGTAAAACATGCTACATGTATGTGTTCATTAGAATTAAGAGTTTGATTCTCAATCCTACAGGATTGAGACCAAGAGGATGTATGCTATATATTTGAAGGTGCCGATATTTTACATATCTTGACCATACGAATTGAAGGAAAGACATTGGAATAGAAACTATGTACTCCATTCACACATACAATGATTGAAAAAACACGATCTCGTAAAGCTAGATTCAAGGCTGCAAAGATCAATCTTCATGATTCCTGGTGCCATGCGACCTGACTTTGATTCCTAGGAAGAGGAATTAACACCCACAAGCATTGGGATTTGCAATCACGATTTTTATCCATGAGTCTGTAAGAAGTGGAAGTAAAATAAGCTGCTGCCTCTAATTTTTGTAAGTTGATGATTCCCCGATCCTGTTGGAGTATTTTCGTTTAGGTTCAAAACTGTGAAGCCACCTATTGAAATAGTTAGTCACTCTTTCTACCTCTGAAACTTGTTTCACCCTCAGTTTCTCGCTCTAATACCACAGTTGGTGCCAGGTTTTAATAGACACTACCACTCATATTAAATTCATGTAGAGACACAATTCTGTCTCCATTTTGCAATTTTTCAATCTACCTTTGGTTGCAAACAATATAAATGTCACCCATGTATTTTTTGAAATGTGGTGTGTTTATAAGGCTACAAAACTTCTCTGTGACTATGCTGGAAAATCGAATCTCCTCTCTGAAGTTTTGTCAACACATATTATATAAATTGGAACTTGTCAAATGCACTCTACATTTGTGGTCTATTACTACACGCACCTCTTGGCAGCTATAGTTCCCTCTCAAGAACATGAAAATTATAACCAATCACTGAAAATTATTCCTCTTTTGTATTGTACAAAAGAAAGCAAGAGATAGGTATCGATTTATGCAAGATAGGGCATGCAACTAACATTGATTTACTAGAAATGAAAGCAATAAACTCACACAGGTTGCATTCAAGCATAGACTAGTCTTTCGCGTAATGGTATGTTTCATTATTTATGAAGCATTGGTATTCCATGTTGTTATGGGATAAATTGTGTCAATTTGTTCTCTTTCTACTTGAAGAGATTCATTTGAAAACAATATGTTTTGATGAGAATGCACCATATATAAGATAAGATAATTTTATTAATGTCCACAAATGATCAGGTGATAGGTCAGTGTGATCAGAGATTACAGTCAGTGGGAGTGTCTAGAATTGTCTTAGAGCTAAAATGTTACCAAAATACAAGAGATATAAATGGCAATAAAAGAAAGACAAACCCGATCTAGGGAAACCCTATTAGGTGAAAGGCCCTAGCTCCACATTAGCATCATAGATGAAAATGAAAGTAGAAGAGGGAGAATAGGAATCCCTATCTTCATCAACAATTGTGAAGGGACTGATCCAAATCTTGATGATGTTGTTTGGGAAAATGTAATATTTGTAGGATATTTCATTCTTTATCATTATTACTAATCCTTTTTATTGGCTAATTTGGTTGTAGTGCTAACCCTTTATTCTTTGTTTAATTTGTTTCTAGGAAGTGTTGCTTTTCTCTCATATATTTTCTTCTGGTTAAAATTTTTCTTGTATAGATTATTATGAATCATATTTAAGGAAAGATCAATTATTGTGTGTTCCAATGGACCAGAGAAACCCATTGGTATGTCTTGTTTTATTGGTACTATACCAACTTTCATTGATTTGATTGTTTTTCTTGTAATTGTTTTTAAAAATATAACTTGTCTCCTCTTTGGGGGACATAGAAGCAAGCATTATATAATTCAAGTGTTCAATCTATACTTTTGTGGTTACTTGGGATGCAGGTGCATCTGGCATTGAGACAAAGGTCTTTACTTTTGAGGCAAATATTTTTTATAAGAATAGATGGATGGGATAGGAGATCAAAGCTTCCAAGAGGCCATGTAGCACATTTTTTAGGCCCAATTGGTGATATTAATGCAGAAAATATGACTCTCTTGGTGGAGAATGATATCAATATCTCATCTTTCAGCTCCATGTAAGTAAAATACTTGTACCCAAGTGAATCTTGATCATGTTTTGAAGGGCTAGTATGACAATCTATTTCACCTTAACTGTTCTTGAGATAATCTTTTAGTTTTATTTTGTCTTGTACTAGTCCTTACATCCTTGTAACTTCAATTCATTGCAAGAACATCTAGAAGATACAGAGGAGTATCAATGGTTAATACTAGAAGAAGAATATTCCAAATGTCAAAATATGTGTTTTCCACACAGAGTTTACAAGTGATTATTAGTAGTTTATGGTTTCATGTATTTTAATAATATATGTGGGAGCAATAGAAATTATTTTGGCATATGGCCCTAGTTTGTATGATGCTCCTTATTGTTGGAAAATTTTTCATTTCATTGTTTTATGATTGCATGCTTTGAAAACAGATGCTTGTGTGAAGTTAACATTCTTGTACTTGTATTCAAATATTCAAGTTTATATATTCTCATTTTGGCCACAAAGATAGATCGTAGATAAATGTTATGTATCTGTTATTTCTAGAGACAATGTGGTAAAACTCAAAAGTCTGTAAAGGAACATGACACCAAGCTGATTCTACTTCAAAATTATTTCCCAGTGTCACATTGTGTTTGACTAGACCTAAAGGCAATTTGAATTTAACTTATTGAAAATTAATGTGCACCTAAGCTATTATGAAATCCATGGTTTAATGGTGTAAAATTATATGCATTTGTTTTGTTTGTTGCCATTCATTATGTGTAAATGAATGACCCACCTATTGACTGTGATACTTTTATTTGTGTAGATTGTGTTAGAAGTAGATGCTTATCATCCATAGCTTATGTCCCCTGATAAGGGATTAAGGGCCTTTAAAAAAGGAGTTTTGGAGCTAGGCAAAGAACCTACGCATCTTTATGTTGATGAGGTAGTCTTAACCTCTTGTTTGAATTCATCAAAACAAAATTGGATTTCAATTATTTCTAAAATTTCATTATGGCATTAGATTCATATAGAAATGATGATTATATGGAAACTAAACTGAAATTTAGTTAAAAGATAGTATTCTTAACAAGAGTTGACGTTGTAGTTGACTAATATAGCTGCAAAATACTGGTTTGTCTTTTACATAATTTCTACTGTTAATCAGGCTTGAAAAGCTCTATTTAGGTGCATTGAATATTCTTATGTGATCTTGTTGATTGTGGTTTGATTTTTTGCACACAATAAATCGACAAGCCTTGCATGGTGAGTACATATTAGAAGTTCTCTACTTGATCTTACAAGCCTTGCAAATTATAATGTGTTTGCAATTTAAAATATCCTTTGGAAATCTCCTCATTCATGAACATTGTACTCACACTCATATTGTATTTTAAGAGTTGGAAAAAGGATTAGATATTTAGCACTTCAATTTCAGGTCTTTACTTGGTTGATAGGGTTTCTTGAAAGACAAATGATTTGGCTATGTTCTTGTTGTAACTCCAGTTAGTCTCCGAAGTTCCAACATTACAATTGTCCAGTACCTAAAAATGATTTATGAAAGGAGGTTGCTGACTCTAGAGCAGTTATGGAGGAAGCCTAATGATGAAGAGCGTTAACATAAATAAGAGGTTTAGCTACATATATTTTTCACAAATCTTGCCAGTAAAAATAGCTGTAACTTCTAGAATTTGAGTCATTTACTTAGTTTTTGTTATTTCACTAGGAAGGTTTCGCTCATGGCAACCATAGAGTTGCATTTTGTTTCCTAACACCTTTTTAGCTAGAGAGAAATAGTTTGTTAGTTTTGGTAGGTTGGGACAAATTACAATGACTATCCTTTCAGACTACAAAGGAAAAACAATATGAAAAGTGTCTTTCCCTCCCTACCAATTTGTTGTAAAGTCAATTTGGATAACCAGACACAACACAATTTTTCGAAGATGAGATCCAAAGAGTGGAGAAGACCTGATTTTGGGCCAGTAACAAATTGATAAGTTTCTTTGAAGTGCATTCAAAGAGGGGCAAAGAGTGTGGACAAGCCATAACTGGTGAAAACTAGTATGTGTTTGGTTATGTTTTCTTTATTCCATAGAAAAAAATTATGGTTCACTCCAGGCCTTGGTTGAGTATATAAAGCAAATGATATCCTGTTGAATTTCTGGAGACTCAATTTTCATAGAGATTTAAGGACAAATCCTTGTTTATTGGTGCAAGTAACCACCTATATGATTTCTCTGATAGTTTTTCTATTTCAAATATAGAAAGTGCGGCCTTTGTTCCCAGTAATGAAGTTTAATTTAGGACAATTCTAAGAGGCTTAAATATTGATTTACAAAGCCTCAAAGAGAGATCTAAGAGCTGATTATCTAGGGATATTTCAAACTGGTCTTTGAACCATTGTTGGAAATTTAGAGTGAACCATGTGGAAGCATTAACGTTGTTCCTTGATGCATTTGTTTTGTCCCATGCCTTCCACGAATAAGGGGATGCACTGGAGACATATTTCTTGCATCCCCATTTGCACGTAATGTTGAGGAATTTTCTTCGTAAGATAGATAGATAGATAGACATAGGGGAGTGATTTCATAATGGCTCACAATATTGAAGTGGATTCTCTTACTCACAATCCCGAGTGAGTATTTTTTAAGGGTTAAGTAGGTGAATCCTACCATATTATGCCTTGCACCCTAGAGAGTATGAGATCCAGCTTCGACTTCATTCAAGGTTAGGCAATAAACATGACATGAATTTCCATGGAACTTTTATATCTAGAACAACCCTGTCTCCTATGCAAACTCACATCACCAGTTAGAAGACTCACATCACCAGTCAGAAGACTCACATCAAATTTATCGATAAAGTCATGATCATGATACTTCTAGTTACTCTTTCAATGTGATAAATTGCACTTCAAGTTGAACATCTTAGTGACAGTGCAGGAATTTTTCTTCACATGTATTCATTTCACCTCAATATGAGGGCATTACCTATAACCCTTAGTATGTTGTGTGCACTTTCACACCGTGTGCGGTCATTTTGGAAAATGTTGCAGGAATTTTTAGTGCTTTGTGCCATTTGTTTAACATTTTGTTCACTCATGCGGGCACTTTATATTAGTATGTGTGCATTCGTAGGCATTTTTGAGACTTTGGAGGGCATCTTAGGTGACTCTACTGACATTTTTAACTCGTTGCGTACATAATCTTACCTTTTGTGGGAAGGTGCAGGCATTTTCATGATGCTTGCAGAGTTCTAAAAAGCCTACTCATTGCAAATTTAAAATACTTAAAACTTATTCCTCAAATGATAATAATGAGATTGGATCTCTATACATAGAAATCCTTTATGTTTATTGTGCATGGATTGTCATAACTACAATGTATATCAACATAGAGTTCAACTTCAATTCAATTTGTGTAGAACTCAAGTATACATGTATATCTGACAATTTGTGAAATTAAATGAACACCAATGGTCTTTTCCAATAACCTTTGGAATCTTCAAAACATAATCAGTACTTATAGTTTCACTCATCATGGTTTAGTGTGCTCAGTAACCCTACGTCATTGCTTCATCAATTCTTCTTAGTGTTACAACATCTACGAGGATGCAATTTTGGTATTTCTTAAACAACTTGCACAGTATATTAACCTCTTAACTAAGTGTCTCTTGTCATGGTTTGGATAATAGAATTCAGGATTTCCCCCTTATGGTCAAACATGACACCCTATTGCTCTAGATAATTTTTTTCACTCCCAAGTTCAAAATTCCCCTCAAGTCAATAATGAAAATGGATATGGGAACAAGTAGTCTAAGTGAGTTCTTAGGGAAATAAGGAAATTGCTTTCTAAAATTACTATTGAACTAAATCAATCGTTGCTTTAATTTTGTTGACCCCTAACAAACCCATGGCATTGGTCATTGGAAATATGGATTTTGGGCCCATACTATGCTTCCTCACCTTGTGGTGGGAGTTGAAGGGTTAAGGTTTGGATCATAGAATTTGGGTTTGACTCCTTATGGTTAAACTTGACAACCAATTGCTCATTTTGCAAGTATGCATTCATAAATTTTTATTTGTAATTACATCAATTGTTTAGATCCAATATCGTATATGAGATTATTATGCATATCTTTTATTTAAATCCCAACCAAGAATTCTTCAAAATAGGATTTTTATCATGCCCATGCAGACAACCAAAAGCATGCTTTAAATTTTTTGAATTCCGGTTCATTGATTTTAGGAGTAGGTCAAGAGAGGATTTAGATCATGACCATTCATGTGGTAAATTGCATTCCTTCATTATTAGCATTCTTATTGCACTAAATATGTATTCCCTGTCAATGTGTCCCTAGGGGTTAGAGTGATCCCCCTACATTCTTCACATTATGGTGGGGAATGTTCAGTCACTTCAATGATGACACCACGTACTGTGAATGTTTGAATAGGTATTCTTTATAGTTGGGAGACATTACCCATATCTCAAGAATTTCAGATGACTAGAAACATATTTTAGAAACATGATTTTTCATTTATATGAATAAAAGGTGGTATGAGAATGTCTCCTACAACAATTTCTTTAAAGATAACTTGTTTTTTTCCAAGGAAAACCTCACAGGAATCCCAAGGGATACTTCCTCACATTCATGGATGGCATCCCTAGTAAACTTGTTGGCATAGACTAGTGTTTCTCAATTGTGTGGATTTGAACTGGTTACCTGCCAACACCAAACTAGCCAAATGCCCAACGATGTGATGACAATTGGTTGAACTAACACCTTGGGATTTAAAGTTTACTCATTTATGGAAAGACTAAAAATTATTTCCAATACAAAAGTGATTGCTTGGTTTGAATCCCTTTAAATGCAGAATTATCTAACTTGCATTTGAGCTAGTTCAGAAATGAAAAATACTAAGAGAAAAACAATATACTTATTAATGCCATAAAAACTATACACTTGATCACAAAGATCAATCTATTATGAGATAGGTACAAATCCCTATATTGTAGCAAGTTATGTGATATATGTATGTACCAAAGGCAGACAAGAGAATGGGTATAGTAGATATTAACGGGAAGAGAGTTAGTTCTACAACTCTTATGCTTCTTGGAGCATAAGCTGAGAATAATTTATAAAACATTTTTGTAGTGAAGGGTGCATATTACATACCAGAAGGGGAGATGGGTAAGGTAATATGACAATGATGTGGCACAAGTCAGCTTAATATATATATGTTTTGCAAGGAAAACCTCGTGGATCTCGCCAGTCCCCACCCCCAGCTCATGGAATATCCATATGGAGGGAAACTCAACTGCCAAACACAATAGCAGCTTGTAACCTAACAGGACTCAACCAGACTCAAACCTCAAAACTTGAGACCTCAGAGAACGTCTTCCTTGAAACGGTCCTTTCAAACTAATTGAGCTAACCCACTGGGTTAAGTCGGATTGATATATATATATATGTGTGTGTGTGTGTGTGTGTGTGTGTTCAGTTTAAAATTATAAAAATAAATTTACTTATATATATCTTTGCAACTGCCCAAACATAATAAGATTAATAACATTTCATATAGTTAAGTAAACAAAACTGCTATTGTGTGTTCATAGACAGATTTGAATTCGGGTCATCTGTAGCTTTGGAGGACATTTGGATTTGATAGACAGGAATCAACAAGTTCATGGCTACCTTCTTGAAACATTTTATTGAATCATACTGCACTGTATGGAGAGGTCAAATACAACTACTAGTAAAAAACAACTAGTTTAGATCCAACTTTACCCCAATATAAGTACTCAATGAAGGTGAGTTCATTAACAATTTTATGATTTCTTGCATTTCCTTTCATTTTCATTAGATTAGTATAATCTTGTAATTCTTTTATGGTTATGGTGTTTAGCAATTTTGAAGTATACCCTGTGGATCTAGTAAATGATCAATGTTAATTATCTGTAAACGAGGGACTTAAATCCCAATTTCTTTACCAACATAGATCCTATGTGAAATTACTTATGTATATTTTTGTGGTTAGACATCCTTGGGGTCTCTTCAAATAGTTCCAAAAGTTAGAAGGAGCTCTAGGCTTATTATAGTAGATTTTTGTGCTTATCAATGTGTTTTGAAAAATAAATTGGATTTTAAGCATGGTTTCCATTCAATATTAGTGTCTTTTCTTAGAATTACAAATGATGCAATCTGGTTGTTCATATTCTCCTCTCCCAAATTCTAAAAGGGTTCTAGCTCAATGGAAGAGTGCATGCCTTACAAGTAGGAGGTTGTTGGTTCGATTCCTCCATGCCCTATTGATATTGCAGTATTGGTATTTTTAATAAAATATATTTTATTATGATTTATTATGGCTATAGAGGGGGTTTCAAACTGTCTTTGTATGTTTCTACGAGGGGGGTTTTAAGACGCCTTCATATGTCACGATGAGGGTGGTTTGAAATTGCCCTTGTATGTTACAACGAGGGGGGTTTAGAACAACCCTTTTACGTACCTACGAGGGGGGTTTATGACCACCCCCAAAGGTTTGTAATAAGGACTTTTAGGAGGGGTTCTGAACCTCCCCCATAGGTGTCTACAAGGGGGGTTTACAACTATCCCTAAGAGTCACTTTTAGGGGGGGTTCCAAACCACCCCTATAGGCCTCTACAAGGGGGGTTTCAAACTGCCTCTATAGGCCTTTACGAGGGGGGTTCAAAACTACCCCTATAAGCCTCTACGATGGGGGTTCTAAACTGCCCCTATAGGCCTCTACAAAGGGGGTTCCAAACCGCCCCTATAGGACTATATGAGGGGGGTTCACAACTGCCCTTATAGAACTCTATGAGGGGGGTTTGAAATTGCCCCTATAGTCCTCTATGAGGGGTGTTCCAAACCGCCCCTATAGGTTTGTATGAGGGGGCTTATGAGTGCGATTCACAACCGCCCTCGTAGGTTTCTAGGAAGGGAGTTCAAAACTGCCCTCGTAGGTCTCTATGGAGGGGTCTACGAGGGGGGTTTAAAACCGCCTTCGAAGACCTCTACAAGGGGTTCACAAAACGCCACCAAAAGTCACTTTTGGGGGCGGTTCCAATCTCATCAAAAACTGCCCTTAAAGGGAAAAACTTTTAACATCAGTGCCTTTAGGAGTGGTTCTTCCAAAGCCTCCCCCAAAGCCAACTACTCCCCGTAGGTCACTTTTGGGGGCGGAATACAACCCCCCCTAAAGGCCAAAAATGTAGTAGTGATGGTATTCATCCTTAGATATATAAGAATTAGAACTATCTTGAGAAACGTCACTTACTCTCACAGGTGGTGGTGTAAAATATTCCCAACTTCGATTGATTGCAAGGAATCTTCTTCGAATTGAAGACTCCTCTCAATGAATTCTTTTTGAGTGGTCATGTTTATCAACTTATAACCCTTTTATTATTTCGAATAGCCAACAAAGAGAAATGGTTTTCTTTGGGGATGAATGGCCCTCCTCTTCTCAAGTTGGATTCTATCCCAAGCCTTGGAGCCAAAACTCTTGAAATGAGAGACATTAGGTTTGTGCCTGGAAAAATATTGAAAAGGAGTGATTCCTTTCAATGATTTATGAGGAAATTTGTTATGTATGTAGGCTACACAGTTGATAGCCTCATACCAAAGTATTGGATACAAATACTTAGACTCAAGCATACATGTACCCATCTCTTTGAGAGATCTATTCTACCTCTCAACAACACCATTCTGCTTAGGTGTGTAGGGAATAATGTGTTGTATCTAAATACTAGCAGAAGCGCAGTATGGTTTAAAATCATATTTAATGTACTCCCCACCATTATCAGATATGAGTAACTTGAGATATCTTCTAGAATCGTTCTCAACCAAGGATTTGAAAAGTTGGAAACAACTGAAAACTTTAGACTTTAATTGGAGGAAAATTTCCCAACAATATCTGGAAAATCCATCTATGAAGGTTAGGATGCATTTTGTCTTTTTCAAATACAAATTGGGGAATGGAACTGATATGTCACTATGTATAAGCTCAAGGGGTGTTGAGGTTTGCTCAGTTTTGACTCTCTCAAACTTATGTTGAAGGTATTTTCCTAGGATATAAATTTGATAGACTCCTTTAGAAAACTTGATGCTCGGAAGCCCTATGACCATATTCTTCTCATGAAGTTGAGAAAGATATTTGGAATTGAAATGACCAAATATATCATTCCATACTTTTCTTGACTCATTGGAATGATTAAGGAGAGTAGAGTGTGAAAACCTATATAGTTTTGAGCTACGGTCAACAATGCCTAAGGAAACAATTCGACCTGTGGAAATATCAGATATTTCAACATCATTAGGTGTGAAGACAAACTTTTTGGGATACCAAATGTGACTCATCTGGTAGACTGACAATAGGTTTGCAGGAAGAACTGAGACATACAACACATTAGCGAGAGAACCATACTCAAAATCAATACTACCTTTAACTTTGCAAGTAGTTTTAGAATCATCACCCAACATAATAGTTGGACCACCAGAAGAATCAAGAGAGGAGAATGACTCCCTTATAGGCACCATATGCCTTGAATCTCTAGAATTAATGATCCAAGAGGCTGACTTGGATGCGCCTACCATCAAAGCATGTACTCTCTCCTTATCTTCAAATTTGGATCCTCCTTGATTCTTTCTTGCACTCTCTAGAAGAAGGATGTTGGATTTATCAAGTAGTTGAGCCATTTGATAAATGGTCTTCTTCATGCATGAGCACTCTGGATGGAATCCCCTAATGTAGTAGGTGCACTTAGACTTCTCTTTCTTCTTTTGTGAATTCTTCTTGGAATTGCTGAAGTCTTCTTGATAATTTTTCTTGTCTTTCTTCTGATCAAGTGGTTTCTTGGGATTGACCATTGATTTTTGAATTATTTGAATATCTAGAAGCCAAATCATGGTCCTTTGATGGATTTTTGATTGTGCCAATCAAGACCAACTTGTATTACTCCTAAGTGAGTTATTCCATGAATTTTTCAAGTGAAGGAACCTTCCAATTTTGAACAGTGAGTTTTGTAGCATGGAAGGTCAAAACAAAGACTGAATAATTAGGGCCAATATTTGAGAGGATGGCCAATATCAATTTCTCATCTTTATTTTGAATTCCACACTACTTCAATTGAAGAACAAGAGATTTAAACTTTCAGAAAAAGTCTTATAAAGTCTTGAAATTGCTTGGAATCAGTGAAACTAGTTCATTCTCTAGTTGGTGGCCCCTCAATTCATCATCCTTTCCAAATAAAGTTTAGATATTTACCTAGACCTCATTAGGAGTGGTAAGACCATCTATATGGAAAAGAAGATCCTTGTATGTGTTGATACACAAGAGACCATAAGCATCATCTCTTTTGTTATGCCAATTTTCATTCTCAATGATAGTAGTAGGCTTAGTTTCAGTTGCCATAGTCACCCTGTAGAGGCCTTTGATCCTCCAAAAGATCTCCATCTGTGACTTCCAGTAAAAATAATTGAATGGAGTGAGCATGATTTGTGGTGACTGATCCATGGAAGCTTTGAAATTAGCTTCTGAGTTATTTGGTTGCGCCCCTAAGATGCTGAGTTGTGCCTTCTAGGTGACTGAATGCACCCTCTCTCAGATTGGTTCAATCCTGCAGGAAAAAAGAAGGATAACATAACAGCTTGATACTCTAATACCATGTGAAAATCTTGTTCACACCAATATCTATTCAAGCAACTGCAAACTCTCACAAATTTCTTTGCAAAAACTAGTCATTGAACACATAAAACATAAATGAATATGATGCAAACAATAAAACTCTATTGAATAAGTATACACAAAAACAATTGTACTATGTAATGGTTGTCCAAATATATAATTACATCATATATTTGAAGTCCAAAGAAGTAATTCAAAATCCTCATAAAAGTAGGCTTATTAAAAAGTTGAAAAAACCCCTAGGTGCAAAAAGTGCTTTCCAAATAACCTCTAAAGCTCACGAATTGATAAAATTAGAGTTGTATGGTGATTTAGGATGGAAAATCATGCTAAGTATAGATTTTATAAAGAGGAAATATCATGGAGGGCAAGTTGGTCAAAAAACTGCTAAAGCCAAGTCAACTAGCTTTTAGCTTTTCACCAAAAACAGTAAAATGTAGGAGAGTGCCCTTCTAATCCAGGAATGGAATAAAATCTCACAAAATATTAGGAAATATTATCCATGATCTCTAGAAGTGCTCCCTGGTGACTCAGGATGGCTTGTGGTCCACACAAAAGACAAATAATGGCCAACTACTTAGTCAACACCTAGGAATTAATAAAAAAATGACTAATTTATCTATCCCAAGTATGAAATCGATATGGATGGGTTTTTAATACTCCAAAAAGATGATCATGTGATTTCAAACCTGAAATGTGTTTGTGTGCAGTGAAGCAAAACAATACAGTAGAACCATATAAAGAAGGTGCCTTCACACCCAATATAACTTCCTATTATCACTAAAGTTGAACCCTGACTGCTAGGGTCAAGCTTAGAGAAATCTTAACAGTATGGAAATGTTGATTGGGAATGAGAGTTCATTTGCACATGAATGTTACTGAGATCAGGAAAACATAGAAGATATATAAATATGACATACTGTAATATGAAGGTCTACGAACATGAACTAACAGAAAGAGTGAACTAATCCTATTCCAGATCCTTAATAAACATGCGTATAACTGATAAGAATTCTGGTATGGATGCATAAGGACCATACACAAAACAAAATCATGAACAACACATAATTTATCAATTCATAATAAAATAGCATAGGGCTCATCTTGACTGTAATCACTCCAAAGTATCTCTTCAAAATAAGTACATGTCTGCCTGCAACCAATAGTAGCAGCTTTTTCTAACCCTGCCTCAGCCCTGTCAGCTGGAACTCTCCTCTCTAAATAGTTTCTAATATGCGTATTTATAATATTACATTACAAAATTCAAGGATCGATGATCCTCTTTAAAAGATGATATGTTGCAAACTAAAGATCATCATCTCGAGCTTTCAAATGTTTGACTGCCACATGATGTACTAATTTGGAAATAATCCTCCATTGCTTTAACAAGAACCCCGATACATCTGAAGTTTTTAGTTTGATCCCCTTCCACCTTTAGATCTGGAATCTAGAATGAAAAAGTCATATGACCCTCCAACTGTCATTTAGTTTCCTTTCAAATATGAGATGTGTAGCCAAATATGGTTAAGCTTCATCTTGAACTCTGACATTGGATGATGATCTTGTGCCTTTCGAAAGAGTCATTTAATTATTAATTGGCTTTCATCCAATCTAGAGCTACTCCATATCATGTTGATTTTCCCTTTTTTCTTCCATTAAATATGGAACTGAATGTAAATTTGTTGCTTAAATCCCTACTCAATTTTCACCAATTCTCTGCCACCTGTGAGGTTGAATGCAAAAATACTAGCTCTAAACCCAAAATGTATCCAATCCTTATTTAAAATACTACAAAAACAATAATAACCTTCATTATTTGCTTACTGGAGTGCTTCATAGTATGTGATGTTCTAATTCCCCATCAAAACGTTTGGTACCAAAGCTGCAACAATCCTCATCAGACTTTCAACCACAACAATTGTTCCGAGCATATCTAGAAAAGAGTATGCACAGTGACTAAAACCCCACTGTTATCTCTATCCTTTGTTTTAGGTGTCTAGTATATAAGAAGAACCACATCTGAAGCTGCATATGACGAGTCGATATAACTGAGGGCCATTGATATTAGCTAGATGATGATATCAACACCTGGGCAATTGCTTTCATAACTACGAATTGAATTTAATATTCTTATTGGCAATTTGGCATTCTTCACGAATTCTTGGACAAGATATAAGCATTTGAACTTGAGCTCAGGCTATTTAACCTTCTGAGATTTGTGTTCGATAAAACCCCACATATAATGAAAGGATAAGCATTTATGCCCTTTTTATTAACTATTGTCCATGGCACTCATTGACAAATTGCGCAGAGTCCATCCACCTATCAGGATCAACTGAGGGCCTTTGATGCTTTGTCTCGACACTTGTGACTTCCTTCTTGGAAATCCTGAAGATGACCCCTTCTATCATCTCTAAATCAGAGCCTTCATGCAACAACACCACGTATTTTGCTGAGTTGAATAGTGCCCTTCTTTGTTGACAATAAAAATGATGAACACGTGTTCATAAGCTTCAAAACCTTACAATCGATGGCATTGATCAACACTCCTGGACGGGGTTTTTAAATGATTGGCAAGACTTGTTGGCTACTATTATTTGGAACTATGTGTTGGTGGCACACTTAACATTGGGCATTTGTATCTTCTGCATCTTTTGTATGTGCCTGGCTTTATCTCTAAACATATCCCCCTTTGAAACACTTAATATAACACTTGGGATTTGTGTGTGACGGTTGGACATCAGCATCACCACTAGTGGTGGTAGCATAATCACCATATTCATAATAAGGAACACACCAATCAATGAAATCTCCCACAAAACTCTGTGAAGTATATCCTTTTCACTACTTTGAAGAAACTTCTAAACTTGACTTTGGCATACTAAACACATGGTGAACTGAGTGCTTGTTGACATTAGTAGTTATGATGTGTTGTGGCATGAAATTTATTATGACTTGGAGGCTGAGCTTGATAATCAATGCCCAATAGCCTTTTGCAAAGTTGGACAAAACCAATAGTTGTTTGCAACAGAGATTGAGTGTTTGGGTTCTTTTCGACACCTCCTGCTGGTGTGTAATGCATAGCATGGTTGCATGGAAACTTTCAGGTGGGACCAAAGATTGGCTACAAAATCCCTTTCCCAAAAACTCATGATGTCAATCAGTCATGGAGATGGTGCTGCAAGAATATAAACAATTTTGATGGGATAAGTCTAGTGACAACATTTGGCTCTGTTTGGGATGGAGACTTCCCTACAAGGCTCTAAGAACCTAGCAGTTCCAGTATCCTTTTCTATTGGGCTGGAGTCAACTGTACAACCAATCTCTGATAACTTTCAAAATCTGTCACTTATTCAAACAAACAAATTGATGCACTTGTTGTAAGCTAAAGAAAAACAAATACTCAGGAAACAAGCTTATTTCCTAAACTATCCTACTTTAACTAGATCTGCAACTTGGTCAGGTAAAGGCATACTTCCATAGTAAGCATTCAAGTATCTGAGTAACTGATGAAACTCCTGATCTGTGTATTAGAAAGATGAAGACTAAGACAAAAATCAACACTTGACTGTAAATTTGATTTTCAGACTTATCATAAGATGAATACTGCAACCTTGAATCAATGAATTCCCCCATATAGACAGAAACTGGATCATGAAAAGTAGAAGACGTGACATTATAAAAGGTTACCTATTTCTGTTGTAGAAGATGAATAAGCTGCTTTGCTTTTTCCTTTTCATGGGTGTCACATATAATGTCATAGCTGAAAGCTTCAATAGGTGCTGACTGAAAAAGATTCTCTTCTTCATCAGAATACTCATCATACTTATGCTGATCCTTATGAACTCCTAAATTTTGAATATTAGTAACCTCTGCTTCATGATGTTCTTCAATCTGCATGCTAACCTTTGATCGAAAAGAAAATATAGCAGATTGATTTGGTACCTTCTCATCATCAGATTTAGAACTGGCATACATAGGTTGATTGTTGAAAAATTCAATATGTATAGATTCATAATTTTTTTCTTCGTCACTTGAATATTCATCATAAATAGGCTGGCCTACATAACTGGAATAAATAATTTCATTATCTGGACAATTAGCAGCTTCTTGAAAGATATGGGGAACGATTGTTTCTATAACAATATCTTCATCCCAAGGCTGACCTCCATCGCTAAAATCATTTTCAACATGACTTAAAACAACAACATGGTTATCATAATGATCACGATACTCTTCCTTGACAGAAAAATCTGAAAATGTTTCCTCTTTATCTTTAATAAATTATAAATCCACATCTTCTTCAGTACATGTTCTGAGTCCTTGATTATACTTATCATCATGACTTTTTGAACCACAAATTGTACTATGGAAATCAGCCTGCTCACAACAATATTTCAAAAGGAATTCAACTCAGAACATATACTTACAATGTTTTCTGAAACATGCATGGAATTCTTTCAATGACGAAATACTAGCAGCTGGTAGAGACCAGTACCACTCCTTAGCACCACCATCCAAGGAGTACATGAACATCTTCGTGCTGTAGATCTAGCAGATCCATGCACTCATGAAACTTAATGAGGTGATGTGCAGGAATGTCTTCTTTCTTTTCTCGGAAGATAGGCAGAAAATCTCCCCATTCTAACATAGTCAGTACTAGATGTGGGAAACTAGTAACTTCAGAAAAGTCAAGAGGGGCAAACCTCCGAGCCACCATGGAAACCATTAGATCATTTGATGGCATTCTGGATCCTGAATAAATGGAGTCACCTTTGGATTCTTCGGAGTCGTCCAGTGAAGAAATTTGGAGTCATATAAATGTCCACTCCTTGTTCACCATCAAGCAGAGGATCTAATCAATATCAAACCACGGGGAAGATGTACTTTCATTTCTCCATCACCGGCAATGGCGCCAAAATATGTTATCACTAAAGTTGAACCCTTACTGCTAGGGTCAAGCTTAGAGAAATCTTAACAGTATGGAAATGTTGGTTGGGAATGAGAGTTCATTTGCACATGATTATCGCTGAGATCAGGAAAACATAGCAGATATATAAATATGACATATTGTAATATGAAGGTCTATGAACATAAACTTACAGAAAGAGTGAGCTAATCCCATTCCAGATCCTTAATAACCATGCATATAACTCATAAGAATTCTAGTATGGATGCATAAGGACCATACACAAAACAAAATCATGAACAACACATAAATTATCAATTCATAATAAAATAGCATGGGGCTCATCTCGATTGTAATCACTCCAAAGTATCTCTTCAAAATAAGTACATGTCTGCCTACAACGAATAGTACCATCTTTTTCTAACCCTGCCTCATCCCTCTTAGCTGGAACTCCCCTCTCTATACAGTTTCTAATCTGCCTATTTATAATATTACATTACAAAATTCAACGATCGATGATCCTCTTTAAAAGATGATTTGTTGCAAACTAAAGATCATCGTCTCGAGCTTTCAAATGTTTGACTGCCACATGATGTACTAATTTGGAAATAATCCTCCATTAATTTAACAAGAACCCCATTACATCTGAAGTTTTTAGTTTGATCCCCTGCCACCTTTAGATCTAGAATCTAGAATGAAAAAGTCATATGACCCTCCAACTGTTGTTTAGTTTCCTTTCGAACATGAGATGTGTAGCCGAATATGGATAAGCTTTATCTCAAACTCTGACATTGGATGTTGATCTTGTGCTTTTCGATAGAGTCATTTAATTATTAATTGGCTTTCATCCAATCTAGAGCTACTCCATGTCATGTTGATTTTCCCTTTTTTATTCCATTAAATCTGGAACTGAATGTAAATTTGTTGCTTAAATCCCTACTCAATTTTCACCAAATCTCTGCCACCTGTGAGGTTGAATGCAAAAATACCAGCTCTAAACCCCAAATGTATCCAATCCTTATTTAAAACATTACAAAAACAAGAATAAGCTTCATTATTTGCTTACTAGAGTGCTTCATAATATGTGGCGTTCTAATTCCCATCAAAACGTTGGGTACCAAGGCTGCAACAATCCTCATCAGACTTTCAACCACAACAATTATTCTACATGTCTAGAAACAAGTATGAACAGTGACTAAAACCCCGCTGCTATCTCTATCCTCTATTTCAGATCTCCAGTATATAAGAAGAACCACATCTGAAGCTGCATATGATGAGTTGATATAACTGAGGGCCATTGATATTAGCTAGATGATGATATCAACACCTGGGCGATTTCTTTCATAACGGTGAATTGAATTTAATATTCTTATTGGCAATTTTCCATTCTTCATGAATTCCTGGATAGAACATAAGCATTTAAACTTGAGCTCAGGCTATTTAACCTTTTGAGATTTGTGTTAGATAAAACCCCACATATAATAAAAGGATAAGCATTTATGCCCTTTTTATTAACTATTGTCCATGGCACTCATTAACAAATTGCGCAGAGTCCATCCACCTGCGGGGATCAACTGAGGGCCTTCGATGCTCTGTCTCGACACTTGTGACTTCCTTCTTGGAAATGTTGAAGATGATCCCTTCTATAATCTCTAAATTAGATCCTTCATGCAATAGCACTACGTCTTTTGCTGAGTTGAATAGTGCCCTTCTTTGTTGACAATAAAAATGATGAACACGTGTTCATAAGCTTCAAAACCTTACAATCGATGGCATTGATCCGCACTCCTGGATATGGTTTTTAAATGATTGGAAAGCCTTGCTGGATGCTATTATTTGGAACTATGTGTTGGTTGCGCACTTAACATTGGGCATTTGTATCTTCTGCATCTTTTGTATGTGTGTGGCTTTATCTCTAAACATAGCCCCCTTTGAAACACTTAATATAACACTTGGGATTTGTGTGTAACGCTTGGGCATCACTGTCACCACTAGTGGTAGTAGCATAATCGATGGCATTGATCAACACTCCTGGATAGGGTTTTTAAATGATTGGCAAGCCTTGCTGGCTGCTATTATTTGGAACTATGTGTTGGTGGCGCACTTAACATTGGGCATTTGTATCTTATGCATCTTTTGTATGTGTGTGGCTTTATCTCTAAACATAGCCCCCTTTGAAATACTTAATATAACACTGGGGATTTGTGTGTGATGCTTGGGCATCACTGTCACCACTAATGGTAGTAGCATAATCACCGTCTTCATACTAATGAACACACCAATCAATGAAATCTCCCACAAAACTCTGTGAAGTATATCCTTTTCACTACTTTGAAGAAACTTCTGAACTTGAATTTGGCATACTGAACACATGATGAACTGAGTGCTTGTTGAAAGTAGTAGCTATGATGTGCTGTGGCATGAAATTTATTATGACTTGGAGGCTGAGCTTGATAATCAATGCCAAATAACCTTTTGCAAAGATGGACAGAACCAATAGTTGTTTGCAACAGAGCTCGAGTGTTTGGGTTCTTTTCGACACCTCCTACTGGCATGTAATGCATAGTATGGTTGCATGGAAACTTTCAGGTGGGACCAAAGATTGGATGCAAAATCCCTTGCCCGAAAACTCATGATTTCAATCAGTCATGGAGTTGGCGCTGCCAAAATATAAACAATTTTGATGGGATAAGTCTAGTGACAACACTTCCTTTTCCAAATAAAGATCATCTTTCTTCAAAATCCATGGGACATCACCTTTTTTAAATGAAAAGAAGGATAGCCCCTCTCCTCTATACTCTTCTTGTGGCCAGTGCTTCTTTTTAGTATTTCAAGAAATAAGATCTCTCCTAACAACCAACTTGCCACTTTTTTTGGATGATATGTGATACCACAAATAACATGAAACATTTGTAAATATATGCATGGGATCTCGTAAGTGGACAATATTAAGATGCTCTCAATATGGGAGCTCATAAAATATTGATTTCCTTTTCATCCCTTTGGGAATTTTCTCAACATAGGTGTCGAAGCATTTAGGATCATCGAACATAGGCTCCACATTTGAATCGAACATCTCTGCAATTTCCTTCTCCTTCTCTCTGTCATATGCCCTAATCCAGTCAGTTGGTGTCATTATTTTAGGCATTTGGGTTCTCTCTAATTTACCATTGAAGGTTGGTGTTTATCTTCTATAAGGGTGGTTTTATGGGAGGAATACACTAGAGTAGTCATCCACTGGATTTCGTAAGTATTTGGACCACCTAGCTTTCATAGAAGGTCCACATCATTTTCATCCATGATAACCTTTTGTTATAAGACCTGTGATGTTATGGTATACAAAGAAAATTAGTGTTGGAGATCAAGATAGTCGCACTGAATTAATTATGCCAAAAAATAGTGCTTTGAATATAAACAAATCAAACAACATATTTACCTAAGAAAACACCTAACCTCGGATAATCATGTGTGGTGTATGAAGATATGCCATACAACATAAAACTCCTCTCTAATGGGATGGGTCCCGATACATCATATACTTGTATCCATTCCCATATTTCCTTCAATTCATCGATCAATGGTTGTAGGTAAACATTCATATTATTCACTTGTCTTCTTCCAGAGACTATAAGATCCAACATAAGATGTTCATTATTCATGGACAACCATGGAAGGATATTGTTAAAGCCAAACAATATAGTTCGTGTTTGGTTTGGAAAATGGGTTGATGCCATCAATGGATATGCTCAATTGGAGGCTACATACTTCATCATTGAATTTATCGAGCCATGTATCCTCTATATGCATCATGTTTATTGAATCTATTGGGATCCACATAACTCCTTCCTCACTTTGGTGCAATGCATGCCATCCATGAAAGATAACTAATTCTTTGGAACGAAAGAGCCTTCATATCCTTGTTATTATAGGCATGTGCCTCAATATCTTATGAGGAAGATGTGAAATTATAGAACAAAAAATATCATAGAGTTGAGAATACCTCATAGTGAAAAGAATGAGCATAAAAGATGAATTACATTGAAAATTGCAGTGAAATGAGCAGTAAAAGTAATCATGCATTGGAACTCAGATGAAAACATAAATGTGTGTTATGATACATTAATATGTATATTCAACATATATGTTATAATGGAGAGAATTTGATTATCCTAGGAGAATTCGAATCCATGTCAGTATAGCATAGGAATTATCACCACTAGAGGGCTCTAGAAGTCCCAAACTCAACTCAACTCAACCAAAAATCAGTTAAGTGAAGTTATTGTGAGTTAGTTGACTAAGGATAGTGAATTGGTGATTTTTTCATGCAAATTAGGTGAAAAGGGGTGCATTAGATCACAATTAGTGGCGATCGAGGCTAAAACCCCCAATAGAGTTCAGGGACTTAGGTGGATTGAACTAGAACACAGAGTTATCTCCTAAAATGTAGGGAACTGACTCTGGTGGGCCTAAAATCATGCATGCAAGGAAAATTAGGTGATTAATGGGTCCTAGATGACATTTTCACACCACTAGGGAGGAAATAAAATCATCAACTACTAGGAAAAGTTAAATAATGCTAAGTAGGAAAAGGATGGAGTATTAATTATCCTAACACCCCCCTTATTCCAAACTTCAACATCCTAGGCCCTGTTTACTAAGAGAAAAGGTCCATACAATCAAATAAATGAGAAAAAGAATTGTTCATGAAACTAAGGAAATGGGGAAAAACCTCATCGGAAAAATACCCCCCTAAAAATTGAACAACGGGGAACTCAAGCAGCTTTCACACCAAGTAGATATATGAGATAGGAAAATCTCTTCTGAGTGAAAAAAATTGTGAAAATGTATACAATCATATCCTCTGTAGGACAATAATGCGGTGAGATGGTCCTCTTGTGCACTAGTTCCCTGATGTAGTGCATGTGAAGCTCAATATTTTTGGTCCTTTTCTTCTGAACTAAATCACTGGAGATCCTTATGGAAATTTTATTATCAGAGAAAAGGTCTACTCAAGGAGAAGTGTGAATGCAAAACTCTGTCAAGATCCCATGTAAACAAACTACTTGAATTGTTTCATTCTCATCCCTTCGGTACTTTTATTTTTCTAAAGAAAGTGTGAGTGCTACTTGCTTCTTGCTTGACCAACAGACTGGTCCTGATCCCAACATGAACACATATCCTGAAGTAAATTTCCTATCAGTGTTGTACATAGTCCATTATGAGTCAATAAAACCTACCAGATCTAACTAAGCACCAGCGGAATAATCGATACCAACCTCTCTAGTACCCTGTACATAGTGCAAGGTCCTCTTTTCTACCTTCCAATGCAACTCATGTGGATCCTACATGTACCTAGACACAACACCAACAACATAAGATAGATATGGTCTTGAATGTGTCAAGTACTACAAGCTACCAATCAGTTGTCTATACAAAGTGCTATCAACCAAGGGATTAGAGCCACCTTCTTCCAATCTGATACAAGATAGGAAAGGAAAGGTTGTAGCTTTGCAATTAGTCATGTGTAGCTTTTGGAGTAAGTCAGATGCATACCTAGACTGTGAAATCATGATCCTTGTATCATTTTGAGTTAATTCAAGGCCAATAAACTGTTTCAACATCCCTAGATCTGTCATGCAGAAGGATTTACTCAATCAAGAATTGATGTTCTTCAACCCAGTAGATGAATCACCGGTGATGAGCAAGTCATCCACATACAAAACAATCAACAGTAGGAAAACTCCCTTATGTTGCACATAGACATTGCAATTAGTTTTTCATCTCTCGAACTTCTGTGACAACAACAAGGAATTAATCTTGGCATACCATGCCATTGGAGATTTCGTGAGATCATACAATTATCTCCTTTGTTTGCATGCCAAGGATGTATCATCAATGTACCCATTAGGTTTTTTTATATAGATCTCTTCTTATAAGTCACCATGCAGGAAGAGTCTCTTCACATCCCTGTGATGTACCTCCCACAGTTTCGAAGCTGCAATGGAGAAAACAAGTCTCACTGAATTCATTCTTTCTACATGAGCGAATTCCTCATTGTAGTCCAAACCCTCAACTTGTAAGTGCCCCTTTTCAACCAACCAAGCCTTGTACTTAGTTGTAGATCCATCAAATGCAAGATTTGTTTTGTAGATCCATTTGAACTAAACTAGCTTTCTCCCTGGAGGAAGAGAGACAATATCCCATGTCTCATTGTTTTGTAGTGACTCATATTATTCATCCATGATTTCCTCCCATCTTGGATCATGGAAAGCCTCTCTAAAAGACTGTAGATTAGACCCTACCATCATGTAGTACATCTCAAGGAGAAGTCGATCTGTATGACATAGTGCAAGGTTTGCATCTCAATACCGATATATGGCTCTTTTATGATCATATAGATCTCCAACTTTGCTCCCAGAAGCTTCAAGGAATTTTTGATCCCATTTTGGCTTTGGATTGGGAGTAGGAGTTGGATCTAGATCTAGATATTCTTGAACTTCATACTCAATATCAAGATCTAATTCAACTTGGTCCTCATCTTCGGAATGTGAATCTGGATCATCAGGAGATACATCATTATGATATTTATCAAGTTCAAGTGGAGTAGGAAGAGAATATGGAATAAAATATGATAATTCATATGCCTTTGAGGCATGGTTTTCAACACCTTTCGCTATCAGCTTCCTATATGAGATCTCTACAGTATCAACTGTGTCAGGACCAAAGACAAATTTCTTCAGTGAACATGTGTGTCTTATGATAAAAAAAATAATAAATTTGTTGTCAAGGAAGGCACATATATAACATTTTCGAACTTTCCATGCTCTAGTTGTATCATTACCTGCCCTGCAGTAGATATTTGAGAATCATCTCCCATGTGAATGCTAGGACCATCGGTAAGATTTAGAGAAAAAAATATTCTCTGGAGGAAACCATGTGGTTGGAGGCTCCATAGTATATGAGGAAGGCTTGTGATTCTGAAAATCCAGCCTTCAGTGGATGGAATCTCTCATGATCGCTCGTCTCACTTCTAGAATCAGTCTTCCTTACGACTTCTAGGAGGGAAATGTTGTATTGTTCAAGAATATCGGTCATTTGATCTATCTTCTTGTTCATGCAATATCTCTATGGATGGTTTCCTTTCTTGCAATAGGTACAGTTGGTCTTCTCAAACCCCTTTTGCTTATCCTTCTTAGAGTTGGAGGCTCCTTCTGATGGATTAGACTTCTCCTTCTACTTGGATTCAAATTGTTTCTTTTCTTTCCCTTTCTACTTGCCTTCAGCGTTTGCACTTTTTGACTCTCCAACCATAAGAGCTTGATTTTTGGAGCCCTTCAAGGAAACCATCTGAATCATATTGTCTTGTTCTTGGATGAGGCATTTAGTGAATGCATTTAAGGAGGGAATTTTCTAATTGGGAATTGAAAATATCCTAGAATGGAAGGTCGAAAAAAATATTGAAAATTCCGAACCAAGCTTCCTTATGATGCATACCACCAGCTGCTCATCCTTCTTCTCAATGCCACATTGTTTGCATTGCATAACTAACAACTTGAATTTAGAAAATAACTATTGTATGGTTTTGAAACTGCTAGATTGAAGAGAAATTAATTCATTATCCAAAATATGGCCTCTCAGCTCATCTTGCTTTCCGAAGAGAGTCTCAATATTCAACCGAACCTCTCTTGGAGTCTTCAATCCATCAAGGTGTAAGAACAAATCTCTAGAAATATGAATACACATGAAACCAAACGCTTCATCTAATTTGTTCAGGTACTTGGATTTCTCAAATGATTCTTGAGTTTTGACCTCATTCACCATTGTGACCCTGTACATAATCTTGTTACACAACACCATATTCATATCATCCCTCCAATCAAGATAATTGAAGGGTGTCGGGATCCTTGGAGACTGTTATCAGTTAGATTGGAACTTCTCCATCCATAACCACACTGCATTGTCAGTCACACAAAAGGAAATTATGAATGGAAGATCCTCATTGACTATAAATGCTTTGGATCCAAATATTACAATACCTTCTTCAACATAGCTATTTTTGTGAAGTACTTTGAGATATAACCGCGACTCTTATATCAGTCAACTCGGGGGTGGCCATTGGAGTTTACACAAAAAAACCACGGCTATTACCTAAAAGTTGCACCCTCTATTTGCTTGACACTAGACCCATGAGTCACTCTCCTGTTGTCAAGAGATATACCCGCGGGGTACCTCCAAATCACAAAAAAAATAATTAAAATATTGACTAGGGATTAGTTATGGCAGTTATCCTAACTACCATAAATTCCCCAACCATTTACCTTTCAATTCTATCCTCTCATCCTTGCTATAAATACAAGGAGAGGGCCTTGAGAAAAGGGGAGAACCATTTTTTTATAAGGAAATGTTGGAGAAATATCCATTGAAGGAAGAGGAGCAAGGAGCCCAGGTTCAAGTTTCAATAGTGCAGGTTACAGATCAAGTATAACTGGTTTCCATTGATGATTATAATATAAGAAGTTTTCTTTCCCATAAAATTCTTGTCTACTTTGTGAATCTAGTTGATTGAATCTATCATATCTCTATTATATATGAGTTTCATGCTAGTGTGTTCATGTTTTCTTGAGATCATGGATCGGAGGAATAAATCTTAAAGATTCGATCAAAATTCATTTGTCTAGGTATGTTCTTCAGATTTAAACCCTAACTTTTCTTAATTAAATAAACTCTTTATGTTGTATTTGTTTGTCATCTCGACTCTGTACCCTAATAGAAGTATGTTAGTGATCTCTTAGAACTTCCCAATCATATGTAAATCTACCGAACAATAGAGACAAAGGAACATTTGAATTCTCCATTTGAAACTACTAGAGTGAATACAAACTGAAATTGCTACTACTGGTGCACACGAAAAAGCCTTCAAAATCTTGCAAAAAAATTTCAAATTTCGAGATAAAATTCTACTGAGCACTGCTCTAGGACAATAGGAACTTTTATTTGGGTCCTTCACACTTGGATAGACCTCAAATAATTTTTCCAATGAATTCAATGCAATGGCACTCGTATTTGCTATGGAAATCCAGATGCTTCTGGTGCACTACTGAAAGAAACTCCTCAAACTACTCTCTCTAAGATCTTATACCATGTGAAATTCTAGAACACAACAGATCATAGAGCTAACAATACTTCACAGTGAAAAGAATGAGCAAAAAATATGAATTATAGTGAAAATTGCAATGAAATGAGCAGTAAAATTAATCATGCATTGGAACTCATATGGAAATAGAAATGTTTTTTATGATCCATTAATCAGTATAGTCAACATATATGTTACAAAGGATATAATTTTGTTATCCTAGTAGAATTTGAATCCATGTCGATCTAGCATAGGAATTGTCACCACTAGAGTGCATCGGAAGCCACAAAATCAACTCAACTCAACCAAAACTCATTTAACTGAAGCTATTGTCAGCTAACTAACCAAGGATGGCACATTAGTGAGTTATGCATGAAAAGTAGGAGAAAAAGGACACATTAGATCACAATCAACGGTGATCAGAGCTAAAACCCCTAGTAGATTTCAAGGACTCAGGTGGACTGAACTAGAAGATGGAGTTAACACCTAAAATGTAGGGAACTGACACTAGTGGGCCTAAAATCATGCATGTAGAGCACATTAGGTTTCTAATGGGTCCTAGATGACATATTCACACCACTGGGGGGAGATAACATCATTAACTGGTAGGAAAATGTAAGTAATGCTAAGTAGGACAAGAATGGAGTATTAATTATCCTAACAGAGGACCATGTGCTATATATTTGTTTTTCTATTCTTGGTACATGTTGTTATCACTCAGGATTCTTCCAGGTTGCAGCAAAAGGGATCACTGAGGTAACTATTTCAACTACACTCTTGTGGATGGAAACTAGCCTTTCCAAACACAGAGAGGGATCTCTCTATCACAACTCTTTCAACTTGAAAAATTTCACTTTGATGGCTAGTTGTGCATTAATGGTGGTCGTTAGACCTTCATGTAAGGGTATTAGGGTTTGGGTTATCAGTTAGTTGGGTTAAGGATAGGAATATCACAGGGCATGGAGTCAAAATTTTAGGGGTTTTCTGTCACAAATGACTTATAGGACTATAATCTAAGGCGTAGAGGCGGGATGAATGAATTTTTTTCAATGAAAAGAGATATTAGCAAGTGGATTAGAAAGGAAAAAAAAGTCCATCATAGAATTAGAGCATTACAAATGAATTCTAACTTGCAATTTCATAAAGAAAAGGTGGAGTATCTAATCATATGTATCTGAAGAATCAAATAATGGATGAATTTCAGACCATGTAACCTTGATTTAAACACTTTAGATGTAATATAGCATTCAAGAATGGGATATAATCTGATCTCAAAATACAAATTTTAAGCAGAATTTTAGTAGTAATTTTTTAACAGTTTTTATGCCCTGCAAGGTGATAACTCTGGATGTTGACTCTCAACTTAAGGATGATGGGAATGACTTTAGGTTCTGGACTTTATATGGGAAATTTGCAGCATCAAGTTATAACAGGGCCAAATTCCAAGTCCTATGCAAAAATAACTGGATCCATTTACTTTTCAACAGTCAGCAAGAGTTGATGTCTACTTCGATGATTCTTGGGCCTGCCAGCATATGAAAACTAGATTTAGATGTAATTCCTGAGTGAAACCAAGCGTGTAAGTTAGGGTTTATACTCTTTAATAAATGATGGATCAGATTTCAGGGAAAATTTGGAGGCTCTGGATGAAGTTTGGGAGAAAAAGGGTCAAGTGCGCTAGGCAGGATTGCTCAGCTAGTAATTTTCCAAAATTCCTCAAACTGACTAAGATGTATCCAAATTCTCAAAAACAAGGTTTAGGGTGATTTAATGTTGTCTCAGGAACCTCATACATCCATCATATCAGAAAATAAACTTGTACATAAAATTTATTGGCCAAAATGAAAAAAATAGTCATTAATTGATGCATAAAGAGCTAGTCTTCCATTTAATTGTTCCAAATAACCTCAGAATATTACAAATATAAGTTCTAGAATGAAGGTTGGTTCTGATACAATATATTAGATAGAATCAGGTCGAAATAGTTGGTCTTGAACATAAAATAAAGATATTTTAAGATTCAAAACTTCAATGCATCTCTAATGCCAGAAATTCTTACATTGTTGAGAAAATGGGCATGATAAGAGGAGGAATAGATGGAATTCTGCAATGCAACTAAAATGAGGATAAGATCAGAGATGTTAACTATAGATGGGGCTTACACTCGACAATCTGAGCTGCACTGGACTCCTCCATTGAAATGGAGCACCTCCTTCTGAAGAAATCTTCCAATACTCTCTCCAATGGCACTCTTACTGATGGTCACTCTAGGGAAGTGTTGGCATGGGGTTAGAACACATGAAGTGTAGAAGCCGACAGTGACGAAAAGGACCATCTGTGGAAGAGAGGACCATTTTCAGAGAATAAGGATCCAACAAAAGAGCAAGATTAGTTTAGTTAGTTAAAAAGGATCATTTGGACCACTTTGTAAATGCCATAGTTTCCTATAAATAGGACTATGATTGTAAGCCCAAGGGAATCATAACTTGATCAATAGATGAGCAGATGAATTGTGAAATGTTTTTTTCTGCGTTCGGAAAGTTTTGTATGGATCCGCGATAAGTTGTTTGGAGTTGTCCCTACGAAGGGTGTACCACAAGTTTTTGATGAGTTAATGCATGAAGATGTTTGGTTATGTCTCGTTTGTATATCTGTTTGTGTTGAATGATGAATATTGTGATATGATTAAGTGTTGTTACTTTGTAATTTCTGTTGATGTGATCGCCAATTTTACCATCTTAATGCGAATGTCAATTACATATTGAATATGTGAATGATGAACACATGTTTGAATTGGTAAGCATGATCCGAAGATAAATCTCTGGTTTCTATATCAATAGAGTGAGAATAGAGGAACATCCTCCCCCCACTGTGGAAACTTGGTTCCTACAGCGCCCTGTTGAGGCCTTGGGTGTGTAGGGTGTTGGAATGGGTTCCAAATCTCTCTACGGAGGAAGAAAACCCAGCCAAAGGCTTCATATAATACTGTGCAAGTATTAACCTATCGTTGAGCTGTTTGGAATAATGATCTCCCATGGATACAAAGGCCTCCGCTGGCACTTCTGGTTCTGATTCTAAAAGGATGTATCTTCTAATGAAGGAAAACAAAGTGTGCTCAGTTTGAAAATAAATCTACCTAGAAAGAGAAATCTAAGCTAAGTTAGACCTACTCTAGAAGGTGTCTTGTTTGAATGTCGATTAACTTGATGTGAAAATTAATAAGTATGTTCATCACTTGACAGAAATGTGAAGAAGATCAATTCCTTATTTTCTTATGTTACAACCAATCAATTAAAATTAACTTAGTGCAATATTAAGTGTTTAATCTCATTCAAGATTAACCTGTAACTGATATGTCAATTTAAAAATTAACATAGATTATAATTTACTGCGAATCATATGCAGAAATAGATGAATATTTCAGCTGAAGAATTCAATTAAAATATAATGCATGCACATATCAAACATAAGGAGAATTCCAGATCAGAGATCTCTACATGAAATGATGATTGCAAAGGATTAAACAACATAGATAACCGTATGAAGTAAAAATCAATATTTATCAAATAAACTTGATCAATGAACAAACGATGATGCAAAAGGAATAACATTATTGTATTAATGAAAGTCTGTAAGAAATTACAAGCTCGACATAAAATAGAGTATCTCCAATCTTCTTCTGTCGATTTCTACCCCAAAAATGATCATCCCTAGCCTAAGAGACATCTACCCCTTAAATAATAATTTACAAAATAATACAAAGGATAAATTCCCCTTAAATAGGGATTACAAAATCAAATTATTCCAAACAACACCCTTCAAAGTGATTTTCTCCAAGCCTTCAATAAAATTTTCTAAACGAGATTCATCTCCTAATTTTAGGAGGAATCCCGTGACAAACTATAAAATTCAACGATGAATTACTGGATATTTATAATAGGCAATCAAAGATCCAAAAAATATTCCTTAGGAACTTCTGGATGATTAACGATGTCTTCAAAAACGGAGAAATCAGCCAGCGAGTCTTTCTTCACGGAGGCTAGTGGAGGAACGAGAACCTCATTGATTATAAAATCATGGATAATGGTGTCATCTCGATCAATTGTCTCTTCAGGAATTTCCTTTTTCCTCCTCTGAAGGAGTTGCATGCAGACGGATAAAGTTTCAGAATCCTCCTCTTCTCTGCTACTACTTGTATCAGGAACACCTGCATCAAAAGGTGGTGACATAGGTTCTTGATATAGCAAAGACTGAAGCTATTCTCTTCCATGAGATCTACCCAAATATTTGTGATATGTATACATATTGCTCATACAAAGATTATTAGAAAAGAACCTCTAGACATTGAATATAAGGCTTGTCTTTAGAATCTCGACAATGAATAAGTTTCCTCATATTTGTCTCTGTTCTCAAGAAGAGATAATAAAACTATAATGATTGAGCATAATGAACTGCTATGATTAAAATCTTACAATCAAGAAACTGTAATCATTCAAACTTCAACGAAGCAACTCGTAGCATGCGTTAACCAGATTTTGGATTAACACAAAGTACAATTTCAATTAAATCATGTATAACTTGAAGTCGTATCTGAAAGCTTATCATTACAGATCAATCAAATCAACAATTACGACTTCGAATTTGGGCCGAAAATGAAAAATCATAGTCAGAAACCTAGTTTCCAAAATGATGAAGAGCAGAGGATCCACACGTTTGATTAGATGACGAAATTTCGTCCATTGGATCAAAAGGAATCAATGGTCGAGATCTAGTCCATCAAAACATGAGGTCATGTTTGAGTAGTTAGTTTTGTAGGTACATACATCCTTCCTGCAATCCGCAATCCACAATTGCAGGTTGCGGGTTGGGGGATTGAAAACTGTGTTTATTGTATCAACATAAAATTTTGCAATCCACAATTTTCGGGTTGCAGGTTGCAGGATTGCAAAGTTTGAAAATTTTATTCAACTTTCCACAATCTACAATTGTGGGTTGCAGGTATGCAAACAACCTTTTTATGTAAAATCACCTTTCTGCAATCCACAATCCGCAATTTGCAGGTTGCAGGTTGTGGAAATACACAATGTATTTTATTATTCAAACTACTTTCCGCAATCCGCAATCCACAATTGCGGGTTGCAGAACAAAAAGTTCAACAAACATATTTACACAGTCTTCCCACAATCCGAAACTTGCGGGTTGCGGGATGGGAAAAACTCGAAAGGAAAAAACAAGTTCCCGTAATTTGCAATTGCGGGATTGCGGGTTTGTGGGATGAAAAATGACCTTTCTGAAAGAAATCGAAGCTTCCCGCAACTTAGAAAAATAGTAAAAAAACTAGAAATTTTCAAAGGAAAAATTCTAATTAAATGAAAACAATGCAAAATCATAATAAACATGATGAAAAACCTCATAAGGAGAAAGGAATACAAACCATTACCTTTGCACTAAAAACAATATCTTGGGGCTCATGTGTTCGATTGGAACATGGGATTTGTTGTACCTACAACAAATGGCGACTAGTTGGGATGAACCAGTTATCTCTATGAATAAAACCTCAGTTAAAGAAAACGTGTCAGTATACTAACATTCCATCCTGAAATTTAAAAGATGTTCATAAAGAAATACAAACAACAAGCATAGTTAAACATATGATTGATATACTCCCATCCCATAATTATTAAGAATGATGCAAATATGATAAGGAGGTGTAAGAAATAATAGGAATTCATTACCATTATGCAATCATGGGAAGCCAGCTTGAGTTGAACCTGGAGGCAAACTTAAAACTACTTTGGATATCCAAATTATAGACCACCTTGATTTATTAATTTCTTTATTTATATACAAATAGTTTTTTGGCAATATATACATTTTTTTTATATCCTCTCTTTTCTTCTTTCTTTTTCGTTTTTTTTTATATTTCTCTTTTATTTTGAAACAAAATAGAAAACTGTATATAAGACCTTTTTGATATAAGACCACTTCCCTAACTTGGTAATCAAATGTTAGCAGTGCCATTCACAGACATGGTCTAGAAACTGATCAAGCTAGCTTGGTAAGGGGATTCCTTGTCTTCCAGTTATGACATTGAAAACAACTATCATGGATTGGTGATCACATAAGGATAATTTCAGTCCAAAATCAAACCCATGATCATGGTAGGGATGGTTTGTGATAAGACCCCCCTTATCCTTATACACAAAAAATGTCTTATAAAAGAAAACAAAGATTTATTAGAGTCTAAATTACAAGACACTACCATGGCTTGGTAACCACAAAATAATAGTGTTACTCACCAGTGCTTTGCAGATCATGAATGGACCGACCTGTAATAGGATATTCCACCTTTCAACAGAAACTAAAATTCATCTCCCAAGTTTTGTGTCTTGATGTGAAGATGTCATTCGACTAAACACCTATGAACCTAATGAGATAGCTTATGATAAGACCCCCCATCTTGTAATCTACAATTATTAAGAAAATTATTATCAAAGTGACTGTAAGAGGATTCAGAGCAGATAAAGATGACTAGGTTATTAAGATATGTTGCTTCACCAATGAGACACAAGATAAGAAACACTAGTCAGTCCCCATACCTCAATTAAACAAATAGAACATATGTAAAGATGGATCAAGGTGGGAAGATATCAATCAAGGCTCTGCAATTATTGATTGTAACTTATGTACAAAAGAAGTTATTTCATAGGCTGAGGAAAGCTATTACTGATCATGTATTCTAAAACTTGCAGACTGTGTCAATCTTGAGACAAACTGATCAATCAACCATTTCCAAATGTGTGTGGGAGTTATTCAAACACAAAATAATATAAAAGGGAAAAGAAATCAAATAAAAAAGAGAAGTAAATAGACAAAACTTATGTACAAAATGCATCAAATTGTTCAGACAAAATTCTTCTTGAGCAGAGAAACATTCACTGGATAAGTGTCAATGAATCCTTGCAGTGTCTGCAATGGAACTATTCTAGGACCAATATTTTCTGTAACAATGAAAGATCCTAGCCAAAGGTGTTGAAATTTTGTGTATTCATTTTTGTCCTTATGTTATTTATCCCATCTCAATACAAAATATCCTACTGAAAACTCTTTGTCAGAGGAGGATTTCTCATCGAACCATCTTTTAACCATCTACTGATGTTGATACAATTTGTTTTTAGCCTTTTCCCTGTCTTCCTCCAACTTAAGGAAGGTATCAATTCTCTACTGCAAAGGGGAGGAATCATCTTCTTGTATGGATTGGGCTAGCTGTAATGAGGGAATGGTCAGGTTAGATTGTAGGATGGCTTCCTTGCCATAAACTAGACAACAGGGAGAGTTTCCAATAGCTTCCTTTGGGGAACTCGGTCTTCCCAAAGAGCATTGAAAAGCTGTGTGTGCCAATGTTTGTGATGGGAGGATACTATCTTCTTCAAAATGTTTATCAAGTTCTTGTTAGAAGATTCAACAAGGCCATTACCCTGTGGATAATAATTGGCAGAAAATTTCAATTTGATCCCTTTTTCAAGGGCATACTGTGTGAGTTCAATAGAGGAAAAGTAGGATGCATTGTCAAAGACAAGATATTTAGGGGCCCCAAACCTTGTGACTATTTGGTTGTCAAGGAAGGATATCACTTTGTTTGTGTTACATTTCCTGAGAGGGACTGACTCTACCAATCTGGTAAAGTAGTCCATTGTTGTAAAGATATAACTGTGCTATAAGGAGGAAACATGATTAATGGGTCCAACAAAATCCAGGCCCCATTGCTGAAATGTAAACTGAACTGTTACCGGCTGCAAAGGAAAAGAAGGTTTTTTGAATTTCCCTGCACATTTCTTACATGGATCACACCTTCTGACACGAGCATAGGCATATTTGAACATGGTAGGCCAGTAATATCCTACTCTGAGAATCTTGTGGGTCGTGGTTTCACCTGAAAAATGCCCCCTTGTAGGTCCTGCATGAAATTGTAAAAGAATGTCATCAGTCTCATTTTTCTACAAACATCTAAGGAAAACTCCATTGTAATTTTTCCTAAACAAAACTCCATTAATAAATTGATATGGAGTAGCCTTTAATATTAAAGCTCTACATTTTTTGAAGTCAAGGGTTTCAAGAGCAAACCCATGGTTTAGAAAAAACTTAATATGATCGTACCATTCAAATGTTGGAGTTTCTATGGCATTAACAGAACCTATAGGAAAATTTTCTTCCTTCTCCCACTCAGTCAACTACTGTATAGGATCGTTTGACTGAGCGACGAGTAGGCACAAACCTTGTCCTTTTACAATCTTCCCTGGTCTGATTTGTAGGTCCTATTCTTGCAAAGCTATCATCAATGGGATCTTTTCTTGCCTAGTTATTTCTGGACCAGAACATTTCTAATGGCTATATAAGGCATGCTAAGCTTAGTTCGAGATTTCAATAAATACAGTCTGTAATGTTTTACAAATTTGTAGACCGCATAAGCCTGCTTGTCAATTTTAGAGTAGTTAAGTTCTACTATTTTAAGCAATGAGCTCATGAACGAAATTGGAATCTCAACATCATTATCATCCTTCCGCGTCAAGACAGTTGCATAAGAAAAATCAGTAGCAAAGGTATACAAAATAAAATCCTTGTTGAAATCTAGGGACATCAGAGCAGGAGCTTCTGCAATGGCTCTTTGAATTTCAACAAATGCATCTTTTTGTTCGTCAGACCACCTAAACTGTGCATCTTTTAAACTAACTGTTGCAATGGCTTAACAATTTGTGCAAAATTTGGAACAAATCTACGTACAAAATTTATCTTACTGAGGAATGATTGCATGGCTTTGCAGGAACCAGTAAAACCACTCTTTCAAATAGCTTTAGTGTGTTCAAGATCAATAATCATACCTTCCTTAGAAACAATGAAACCCAGGAGCTTACCTTCTATTACTGCAAATATGGACTTCTTAGGGTTTAGGGAAATTCTGTACTTTCTGCAGCGTTCAAACACCTATTTCAGAGCAAACAAATGTTCATGTCGTTTTTTTGAATAAATAGTAATATCATCTAAGTATACTACGATAGAATTGTGCATCAAACCTCTTAAAGCTATATCCATAGCTCTCTGGAATGTGGCTCCGGCATTTATCATCCCGAAAGGCATTCGCCTATAGGAAAAGGTACCGCAAGGGGTTCTAAAAGCTATTTTCAGTTGGTCATCAGGGGAAACCATAACTTGGTTATATCCTAAGAAACAATCCAAGAGAGAGAACATCTTAGACCCTGCTACCTTTTGCAGAATTTGATCCATAGGAGGAACAGGGTAGTTATCTTTTTCAAAAGCTCTGTTCAAATTTCTGAAATCGACACAAAGTCTGATTTCCCCATTCTTCTTTCGAACAGGTAACAGGTTGGAAATCCATTGTGTATGTCTGGCAGGGAATATAATTCGAGCTATCAGTAACTTCTCAAGTTCTTTCTTTACAGAATGTTCC
This sequence comes from Larix kaempferi, assembly GCA_027924585.1. NCBI lineage: Eukaryota > Viridiplantae > Streptophyta > Pinopsida > Pinales > Pinaceae > Larix > Larix kaempferi. The sequence continues at coordinate 6,988,774 of BSBM01000642.1, forward strand.
AAACTGGGATGCATATTCCTTAACTTCTGTTGGTAAGGTTTACCTCTGGTTTCATCGGTATGTTATGATGCATGATACTAGTGTCAAAAGTCTTCAGTTCATCATAGGTCCATGCAAAAACATCTTTGTACTCTTTACACAATCTAATAAGACCTCTTCTTTCTTCAATAGAGCAATCAACCCCAAGGTTGATGAATCGAGGATTCTGTTCAGTACCTAGGTTGACTCATAATTTAGAGAGGAACTCTGGGTCTTACAGTTGGTCTTTTGTTTGAAATTATCTTGCAAGTCATAAAAATTCTCTAGGTTGATCACTGATTTTGGGATAATGTTGGAAGGATCAGACATGGAATTCTCATGATCAGCCTCATCTATTTCCATGTCTTGAAAGGTATCCTGAGCTGTGAGAAATTATAGTATTTGTTGGTTATCAACAAACACTTTCCAGTTTGTTACATTATCAGGGATGGAAGGTTGTACATAAGTTCTATTGAAAAAAATTCAGGTGACAAGCCTTCTGGTGGAATTAGCCTAGATGATGTATTTTCCAAGAGGTCAGCATCAAAGTTCTGTGACCTGGGTACTAACTTAATGTTGAATGCAAAGAAAGAGTTAGTGGGATCTCTTACCATTTTTTAATAATTAGTTAAACGTGGAGACAAACAATGTATCTTGTTTCTTACCTCTTTAACTATGATTTCAGAATCTCCAAAACATTCAATTACTTGTGCACCCATATCAATAGCCTTCTTGAGTCCCTAAAATAGAGCCTCATATTCAGCTATATTATTGGTACATTCAAACTCAAGTCTGCAAGCAATCATGCTTTTAGTCCCTTTTGGATCAATAAGGACACAACTTGCACTAGATCCATCTTTAGATCTGAAGGCATCAAAGAATAAGGTCCATGCAATAGGATGTATCCTAAAATTTGTATTAACATTATAAACATTATGTACAATAGTTCTAGAGAATGGTACAGAAGTAACATTAGTGATCTGTGATTCATTTTGTACATTCTCATTTGGTGAAGAATCATCTGGGAAATCCCCAAAGAAGGTATCAAATGTGAAATGCTCAATATGTGAACTGAAATAACAAGCAACTTCACTTGAATCATTAGGTTCAGTGACTGTTTGCTTCATAAATGGTTCCCTAGTGATCTTAATCTTATTTGGTTGTCCATTGTAGGGTAGCCACAGGTGAGACCAATTAGTAGCAAAGCATCCCTTGAGCTTCTCTAACCAATATCTGCTCAACCACATTCCATAGGCTTCTGGGATGTCAGCTACAACGATGTCCATGGTCTGTGGATCTGTGGATCAATAGATAATGTCAATAAGACATTTCTTAATCTCCCCACTACTCTCACTTTAGATCTATCAAGTTGGACAATCTGAGTAGGACAAGGTTCCCAAGTGGCATTTAATTTTATGTAGATAGATAGGGGCATCACATTGGAAGAGGCACTTGAATCTATCATACACTTGTGTACGTTTCTGTTGAAGATTTCAAAGGTAAGCAAGAAAGGAGGTGTCCTCTTACTTCCAGGTTTCTGATCATCCAGTTTGGTAAAAGAGTCTAAGTTATTGTTTTTTGTTTCCCTTGGTTGTTTGATTATCATGCTTTTAGGTAGAGAATCCCTCATAGAATGGATTTTCAGAAGTTCGAACAAAGAAATATTTTCTTTGACTCTTTTCAAATCTTCAGCCAAACTGTACTCCATTTAAGGAATGACTTTATCCTTTTGAGGAACAGTATTACTTTTGTTGGGAATTACTGTTGAAGATGAAGGTTCCTAATAGGTTTGTCCTCTTGATCTAGTATTGTAAGGGTGTTGAACATTGAATATTGTCTCAGGTTCTTCTTCTTCTTCATTCATTGGGAGTTCAGAAAAATAGCTTATAGTATTAATTTGTGGATCCTCTTCTTCATCTCCTTCTTCCAGTAATTGTGGATCTTCATTTGTTTGATCATCAGAGGGTTCGGGGAGATTTTGTGATTCAGTGGCCAGAGCTTTGAAGATAGAATAAATTTCTTCAAATGTTAGTCCTTCATTAGGATTAGGAGGCGGTGGATTTTGGGGAGGTTGATAAGGTCTCCTAAAAGGTGGCCTTGCAAAACCTCTGTTATTATTTTGATTTTCAGTGTTATTTGTTTTTAAATCGACCATCTCATTAGACATTTTCTAGAGAAACTTCTTGATATTAGTCATTTCAAAGGCATTTTTGTTTTGAGTGGTGGGTTTGGGAGCATTATCAGTTTTTTTTTGGATATGGAAGGTTGTTCTTCCAAAGCATCCAGATTATCCTTTAGGTAGAACATATCCTTTTCAACCTGAATTGCTTCAGCATATGCCTCAAACAAGTTGTCTTTGTGTGCTCTCTTGACCCACATCGCAATAGGAACATATAAGCTCTTTTCATAATAAGAAACCAACAACTCTTCTGCAGGAAGAAGAGTGGTAGGGATCCTATTTTTTAGATAAGAAAATATTTGATTATACTCTTTGACCCTCTCTTGGCCTCACATATTCATGGAAGACAATTCTAAAACTAGATCTTGTGGGGCTTTATCATCCCCAAAATTCTGGATAAACAGTTTTCAAACTCATCCCAAGAAGTTATGGATCTGGCCTCTAAGGAAATTTATCATGTGGATGCATTTCCTTCAAATGTATAAGGGAATAGTTTGCAAACCACATCTTTGTGGAAAACACTCCTAAGTCTAATGGTCTGCATACAAGTTTTGATGTGATCTAATGCAGGTGATTTATTATCTGGATTGCACTTAGGAAGCCACTTCTCAGGGTTTTTAGGCAATCTATGTTGATCCACAAGTATAAACACAGCATCTTGTTCAAGCCAAGGTTTGTTTTGGCCTTCTTCAGCCATTGGTTGTTCTTCCTCTTCTTCAAATGAAGAGTTAGAGGAGTGTTCACTTTTAGATGAGGAGGATGATGATAAAGGAGGAGAGGGTGGTGGGCCACCAGTTGTAACGTCAAGTTGATCTTGTGATACTCTTTGAAAGAGGGAATCAAGCTCGTAATCAGCGGATCTTGGATGATTAGGTGTATCTTGATTCTCAGTGTTTTGGTCACCTGTCTGTTGACCTTCTTGGTTATTGGTCTACGGAATGGTGTTTTGTTGAATTGCTGCTATTCTTCTATTTTGTTGTTCAGTAATTCTTTGTTGTATTCTAGAAACACTGTGATTAGAAGTTTTTAGTATTTGTTCAAGTGAGATGGGTTCTCTAGTAGGTGATATAATAAGGATATCCCTTCTATCTTCCTGGTCAGCTACAGGTGTACCAGGAATTTCAGTTGGTTGTTCAGATGTAGATGCATGTGATTGGCTACGAGTGACAACCGACAATGTTCTTGTTGGAGGAGGTTTAGGAGTACTCTGTTTAGGCATATTTTACTTCAATCCCTCCTTCTAACGCCATTTTTTGAGGCCTTGGGTGTGTATGGTGATGGAATGGGTTCCAAAGCTCTCAATAGAGGTAGAAAACCCAGCCAAAGGGTTCAGATAATCTTGCGCAAGTATTACCCTATCCTTGAGCTATTTGGAATAGTGATATCCCATGGATACAAAGGCCTCCGCTAGCACATGTGGTTTTGATCCTAAAAGGATCTGTCTTCCAATGAAGGAAAACAAAGTGTGTTCAGTTTGAAAACAAATCTACCTAGAAAGTGAAATCTAAGCTAAGTTAGACCTACACTAGAAGGTGTCTTGTTTGAATGCAGATTAACTTGATGTCAAAATAAATAAGTATGTTCATCCACTTGACAGAAATGTGAAGAAGATCAATTCCTTATTTGCTTAAGTTACAACCAATCAATTAAAATTAATTGAGTGCAATATTAAGTGTTTAAATTCATTCAAGATTAACCTGTAACTGATATGTCATTTGAAAAATTAACATAGATTATACTTTACCGTGAATCATTTGCAGAAATAGATAAATATTTCAATTGAATAAATTCAATTAAAATATAATGCATACACAGATCAAACGTAAGGAGAAATCTAGATTAGAGATCTCTGCATGAAATAATGATTGCAAAGGATTAAACAACAAAGATAACCATCTGAAGTAAAAATCAATATTTATCAAATAAACTTGATCAATGAACAAAAGATGATGCAAGAGAATAACATTACTATATTAATGAAAGTTTGTAAGAAATTACAAGCTCAACATAAAACAGACTATCTCTAATCTTCTTCTGTTATGTCGATTTCTATGCCAAAATGACCATCCCTAGCCTAAGAGAGATCTACCCCTTAAATAATAATTTAAAAAATAATACAAAGGATAAATTCCCCTTAAAAAAAGATTACAAAATTGGATTATTCCAAAAAGCACCCTTCAAAGTGATTTTCTCCAAGCCTTCAACAAAATTTTATAAACGAGATTCATCTCCTAATTTTAGGAGGAATCCTGTGACAAACTGTAAAATTCAATGACCAATTACTGGTTGTCTATAATAGGCAATCAAAGATCTGAAAAATATTCCTTAGGAACTTTTGGATGATTAGCAATGTCTTCAAAAATAGAGAAATCAACCAGTGGGTCTTTCTTCATGAAGGCTGGTGGAGTAACGGGAACCTCATTCATTATAAAATCATGGATAATGGTGTCATCTCGATCAATTGGCTCTTCATGGATTTCCTTTTTCCTCCTCTGAAGGAGTTGCATGCAAACGGATAAAGTTTCAGAATCCTCCTCTTCGCTGTTGCTACTTGTATCAGGAACACCTGCATCAAAAGGTGATGACATAGGTTCTTGATATAGCAAATACTGAAGTTCTTCTCCTCCATGAGATCTACCCAAAAAAATTTGATCTGTCTGCATATTGGTCATACAAATATTATTAGAAAAGAACCTCTAAACATTGAATATAAGACTTGTGTTTAGAATCTAGACGATGAATAAGTTGCCTCATATGTGTCTCCATTCTCAAGAAGAGCTAATAAAAATATAATGATTGAGCATAATGAATTGCTATGATTAAAATATTACAATCAAGAAACTGAAATCTTTCAAACTGCAACGAAGAAACTCGTAGCATGCTATAACCAGATTTTGGATTAAGATGAAGTACAATTTCAATTAAATCACATATAACTTGTAGTCGCATCTGAAAGCTTATCATTATAAATCAATCAAATCAACAATTATGACTTCAAATTTGGGCCGAAAATGAAAAATCATAGTCAGAAACCTAGTTTCCAAAATGACGAAGACTAGAGGATCCGCACGTTTGATCAGACGATGGAATTTCGTCTGTTGGATCAAAATGAATCAATGGTCGAGATGCAATCTGTCGAAACATGGGGTCATGTTGCGGGTGTCAGTTTTGTAGGTACATACATCCTTCCGGCAATCCCCAATCCAAAATTGCAAGTTGTGGAATCGAAAACTGCGTTTATTGTATCAACATAAAATTCCGCAATTCGCAATTTGAGGGTTGCGGGTTGCGAGATTGCAAAGTTTGAAAAATTTATTCAACAACTTCCCGCAATCCGCAATTGCAGTTTGTGGGTTGCGAGTACACAAACAATTTTTTTTATGTAAAATCACCTTTCCGCAATCTGAAATCTGCAATTTGCGGGTTGCGGGTTGTGTAAACACACAACACATTTTATTATTCAAACTAATTTCCGCAATCCACAATCCGTAATTGCGGTTTGCGGGTTGCGGAACGAAAAGTTCAACAAACATATTTACATAGTCTTCCCGCAATTCGCAACTTGCGGGTTGTGGGTTGCGGGATGGGAAAAACTAAAAAGGAAAAAACAAGTTCCCACAATCCACAATTGTGGGATTGTAGGATTGCGGGTTTGCGGGATGAAAAATGACCTTTCTAAAATAAATGAAAGCTTCCCACAACTTAGAAAAACAGTAAAAATACTAGAAAATTTCAAAGGAAAAATTCTAATTAAATGAAAACAATGCAGAGGCATAAAATCATAATAAGGATGATGAAAAACATCATAAGGACAAAGGAATACAAACCATTACCTTTGCACTAAAAAAAATATCTTGGGGCTCCCATGTTCCATTGTAACATGGGATCTATTGTACCTACAACAAATGGTGATTGGCTGGGACGAACCAGTTATCTTTGTGAATAAAAACTCAGTTAAAGAGAACATGTCATTCTACTAACATTCCATCCTGAAATTTAGAAGATGTTCGTAAAGAAATACAAACAACAAGCAGAGTTAAAAATATGATTGATATACTCCCATTCCATAATCCTTAAAAATGATGCAAATCTGGTAAGGAGGTGTAAGAAATAACATGAATTCATTACCATTATGCAATCATGGGAAGGAAACTTGAGTTGAACGTAGAGGAAAACTTAAACTGCTCTGGATATCGAAATTATAGACCACCTTGATTTATTAATTGCTTTATTAATATACAAATAGTTTTTTGGCAATATATACATTTTTTTATATATATTTCTCTTTTCTTTTGAAACAAAATAGAAAACTTTACATAAGACCTTGTTGATATAAGACCATTGCCCTGACTTGGTAATCAGATATTAGCAGTGTCATTCACAGACCTGGTCTGGAAACTGATCAAGCTATCTCGGTAAGGAGACTCCTTGTCTTCCAATTATGACACTAAAAGCAACTATCATGGCTTGGTGACCAACTATGGGCTGGTGCTTAAGGGTGTTTGGTTGGTGTTTGTTGATAGTAGTGCAAAGTGTACCCCTATCGATAGAACTGTGTCAACAAATAGTTCAGTTGATGGGAACCTAAAGAAGAAATAAGAGGACATGCTGTGGCACCCGATGAAACCGAAGATTCGGGATTGGTTTACAAAAAAATAGAAGTAATTGGGGAAGGGGAAAATCAGAACCTTGGGAAGACGACAAGCATCTAGTTGCAAAAGCATATCCACTCTGATATCCATGAGGTATTTTTCTGTGAATTCCTGGTATTGCTGCAAGTGTGGTTGGTGCAGCTGACATTCCAAAAGAACAATTGCCAAGGAGGTGAACCTGACCACTAAACTCCAGAACTGGTCCAACAGTTAAAACGGGTCGACAATAGGGTCTCAACAGCTGGCGACTTCTAGGTAGACAGTATCCTAGAGGGATACATCACTGATTTTTCTGTTCATACTATTAAATCATACAGCGACACAGAAAGGAAATTTTTCAAAGGACCTAGAGGGAGATTCCTACTATCGTTGAAGTTGTGGATTAAGATGCTCGTATGTGAAAAGGGTATACTGAGGATGAATTCCAACGAGTAGAATATTAGTGTGCGTAGGTTGTGGGTACTACGTGAATGCGGTTCCAATAGAAAGATGCGAGGTAGATGGACATGAGAGACGACGAATTTCTAAGGGAGGATGAGGAATATTGTGGTACCTTGAGAAGTGGGGCGATATTCCGATGACAAGAGAAGAAGAGGAGGACTGAGAGAGAGTTTCCTAAGGGGACTGGAATGGAAGAATGCGAAACAAGACCACAAGGGATGAAGCGATCTTATTACGCCGAAGAAGGTGAACATGCTACCCTAGAAGTCGAAGAGGGATGGACCCTAAGATACAACGTACCTTCAACCCCGTGCACTACTCAGAACTTTGTAGGAAGAAGTACAAGTTATTCACAGAGATGTCCTATGTGTCAGAAGATTGGTAACAGTGGAGGATAAACAAATAATAATAGTAGGAGCGCATGAATGGTAGGTGACGACACAAAAATGTCGAATTTCTATGGTAACAGAACCGAGTATCCTAAACAATATTGGTTTTTGTGTGAAGCAGTATCGACTGTGAAGCAGGTCCAAGATAAAAATATCCAAAGGGGACAACTAATGATGACTCTTAAGGGCCGTGCGCTAGACTGGTTTATGAAATTTACTAAGGTACCAATAGGAACTCTAGATAAAACACTGCCACAAGTCAAGTTGAGAATGATTGATGAGTTTAGAAAACCGAAATATGAGTCATAGTACATCACAGAGCTCAAGGAAATCAAGCAGTTTCCTAATGAGTCAGTACAGGAATTTGACCAACGGTATAAAACGTTAATGGAAAAGGTGAGTTTTAGGATGAGCGACATGCAGCATAAAGAGTGGTTTATCATAGGGTTGGTGCCACACATTCATGGGCTATTGATGTAGCAAAAGGTAGCGACTCAAGCAGAAACACTGGAAATTGAAATGAATCTAGAGGCTTCACCGATTGATGAAACAGGCATAGGCATGGAATAGATACAAGCACAGTTGGAAAATTTGACGATCCAGATACAAGATATGAAGAAGGGAAAAGAAGTCCGTGAATACATATGGTGCAGTAGATGCAAAACATAAGGACATCACAAGTATTAGTGCCCATAATTTTGAGAGTATTTATAGTCAGGTGCATCAAATCCCCTCAGTCAGGGAGGGATGCCTTGGTGTCGCGTCCATCAGATGAGAGGAAATCAACTAGAAGAATGTGTGTACCTGCAAAAGATGGTGTCAAATCCAGTTAATTTGTATTGCAAATTCCATCGATCGGTTGGCCATGATGAAAATGATTGTAGGGCTTACGACCTACTCCAAGAAAGGAATGAAAATACATTTTTCATGAAGGGAGAAGATAAATAGTCAGTACAGCAACAACATCAGTAGAATAAAAAACAACCTCACTACCATCTGCAACCAAGTATGATCAATCGCAGTATGGTCAATCGCAGTATGGTTAACCGCAATATCCACAACTGCAATATCAACCACCGCAATACGATCAACCGCAATACCACAACCACATTATGGTCAACCACAGTACCCACCATACGGGCCACTGTGTAATGTCCCTTGTTAGGATTTTTATCAAAATCGCAATTTTTCACTTTTTCCCTAGTTAGACCTTTGACTAGTTTTGATCTCTAGGTCCCAAATTTGCCCCAAATGATCCCAAATATTCTGAGAAGGTATATGAATTATATTAGAACATAAATATGTGTTTCATGGATGCCTTTGGACCTTTAAAATACTTCTGCAAATCCTCTTTCAATTCTGGTCAATGTAGGTAACTTTACTAGTGATTTCCCTTTGACTAGTATTGGTCTCTAGGTCTCAAATTGACTCCAAATCCCTTCAAATCTTCAAGGAAGGTGTATGAATGATATTAGTAATTGAATATGATGTTTAAGGATGAAATATGGCCACCAAAATACCTCTGAAAACTCTCTTAAGATTCTGGATCAAGTATGCAATTTTACTAGTAATTTGGGGTTCAAATCCCCCCGAGGTAAGTACTGAAAATGGCTTCCCAAATGCCTCCAAACCCACTCAAATTTATGAAAATAGGTATTTAATGTGTTAATTATGTAATTAAGGTATCATATGCACCATTAATGGTTTATTACAACTGTTCTCACCCTCTCCCATTCAACTGCAAAAATCCCCAATTCGACCCTTGGGGAAATGGCACTATTTCACCTCCCAATACAACTAAACTGAGTAAAAATGCTTCAAATTCTCAAGTACAGTACATGAAAATTGTATAAGACATCCATGGAAGTATATTTATCACAAATATATCAGAGAATCATCCATTCATTTGAAATCATCAACATTACATTGATTCACAACAAGGTAGTGGGGAAATGACACTGTTCTTTCATTAAAATTGAGATTTATACATTTCTACTTGGAATTTCGACCTGAAACTTTCTGTAGATGAATAACAGAGTATTTAATTCATATTACAAAGTAAATGAGGCATTATAATCTCCCCCAAAGAGTACAATAGCTCACCAAAAATGCCCTCCCTCAAGGATCAAGAATATGATATCAAAAACGGAAATGGTTGAAGGAGTGAGCTGCAATAGAAGAAACCATGAGCTTCCCTATATCTTACACCTGCAAATAAAGACTCCATTAAATCTCCAAATGAAAGGCCTGAATGGCCTTTCCAATTACCAACTTGGATGGGAATCTTTCACCCTCGAAATTGGCTAAGGCAAGAAACTAGTCATCCACTAGCTCTCCCTCTACACAAATGCAATTCCAAATTCTACAAATGATCAAAATCTATTCTCATACTTCATTTCTACATTTTATAACCAACATTAGCCTTCTAAGGGTCGAAATCCTCTCAATAGATTCAATAGATTTCCATTTACGAAATATTCCACATTTGCCACTTGTCTCCTAGTTCCAACCTTCCATCTTCTCCCAAATTCGATTTTGAGTCTCTTTGGCTTCTCCAACTCCCAAATTCTCCTTCCTTGAGCCTTTTTTTGGGGAGGACATGTCATAGTGGTCAGATGTCGGAGGTCAGGTCTTCAATTTGTCATAGTTGTCATAGATGCTCCATCATTGGTGTCATAGGGGCTAGGGAATCTAGCCCAAGTGTCCACAAACTTCCACTTTGACTCTTTATCTTCCATGGAGGTTACCAATCCTTCCCAATTCGACCTAAGATGATCAATGACATGTGTTATGAATTACCAAATCACCCAAGAGTGTTCACATTCCCATTAATTTGAATTTGCAAAAGAGAGATACCATGTATTATGAAAAATCAAGCTAGTGTGGGTCCCACATCCTCCATATCTCTCCAAAACCATTTGTCACCTAGGATTTCTCTTGAATTTATTTATTCACTCTATTTATTAAATACTTGAACCCTTCTAATGTCTAAACATCATTTATTATCCCCCTTATTCCAAATCCCAAAGCTTCCACCCCAAACCTAGGAAACTAGTAATTTTCCTCCTTGGTAATTATTTGACCCTTAACATCAATTTTACAAACTCTAATGAATATGGCTAATGTGATTAGGCCATTGTGACCCAATTCCAAATTTGGGACATGACACACTGCGAGGAGGTTTCAGAGGGGGATTCTGTGGATGTTTAGGTACCAGAGCCGAATGAGGAGGAGCTGCTGGATGAGGTTGAAGACCAATCATATGTTACAATTGTGGTCAGGAGGGACATTACTAGATGGATTTCCCAAATCCGACCCCACAGTGCACTTACTACAACGTTGTGGACCATGGTATTGAACACTGTCCTCAGCTCATCACGAAGTGGAAAACTAAGAACATACCCCCACCTCCACCAAATAAGAATTAGAACCAGAATTCACCACCAGTAGTACAAAAGATATCAACAGAGGTTAGAAGTCAAACTACGACTGTTGGAGTAGTGACCCGAGGAGGAGCTGTGATAGGGGCCAACAGGTTATAGGCTAGCATCCGACCAATAGTAGGAAAACAAGTCACATTCGATGTGGAACCAGAAAGGGATATTTTCTCGAAAGAACGGGAGGCAATGAGATAGATGAGGCAGCCACTTCTTCACTAGAAAGAAGTCACTTATGACATGTCACCAACATTCGACACAACGAATTTGCAAAAAAAAGATAACACCTTAAGAGCCTTTCTAGAGAGCTTCCTGGGGTTGGAAAAGGATCAGGACACATTAGCAAAAATATACAGCTTGTTGCATCGAAAGGAGGGTACACGATAGGAATGGACGGTCAATCAAATACATAAGAGGAAGACAAGAAGAGAAATGAGGACATCTGCGCAAATTAGAGCATTTAATGTTGACTCCATTATCTTAGACCTGGGATTAGACGTAAACATCCTCACAAAATAGACCTAGGAAACAATGGGGAAACCATAGTTGGCCTAGTGCTCGGTCTAGCTATGACTAGCAAATCAAAGTAAGGTAAACCTGATTGGTCGATTATGCCAGGTCCCAGTGGAGATAGAAGGACTCAAAACATACACATATTTTGATGTGATAGAGATAGTCGACAACACAAGCCCCAATCTAGTGTTGTTAGGGATATACTGGGCAATGGAGAATCAGGCCATCATCAATTTCAAGAAATGAACCAGGTCATTTGAAAACCATGAGATGAGGGTAGTTGCACCTCTTGACCCGCAGAAGGGCAAAGATATTTTGAGACAACAAGGGATGAATTCACTAAGGGATGGGATAGTCTCTACAACATAACAGAAGACTACATCAATCCTACTGCAGATGTAGGGTTAGGATGACGCAGTGCCAGTTTGGCATCATCAAATTCGGATGAAGCACTTGAAAATTGGTAGAATCGACTACATGAAGTATCGTTTTGGAGGTGTGCACCGTTCACCTAGTAGCTACAATGGGTGGCTATAGAAGAGTGCACACTACCAACGTATGAGGGGTTTCCCAACTTGGATGCATTTATCACTAGATTTGAAGAAAAAGTGGCAGAACCATAACACCTACTGGCCTTGGAGGAAGCCCTAAAGGCTCCACCAGCACGATGGTGGGTGGCGCACAAATCAACAATAGCAAACTGGCCATTATGTCGACACCTAATGGAGGTTAGGTTCGACGACACTAAAGGATACTATGGAAGGAAGTACAATGGCAGAGGAGATCCAAAGGAGAATTTGAATGAATGTCAAAGAAAATGGGGACCACGATCAGAACAAGAATGAGTCCACGCATTTATTCACACATTGGATGAAGTACTGTGAAATTGGTATATCCCAGCAGAGCTGCGACATGGAACAACCTCATGGGAACAACAAACTATTGGCTTTAGCCAAATGTTCATTTTATCATACAAAAACCTCTTCATCCACAACGCGTTATAGGAGGTCCATGAGAAAGTGCTTGAGGAAGTTCCGACAGAGAAACCTATGGGACTTTAGTGGACTCTGACACCGAAAATGATGATGGAATGCTACAACATAATAGGAGAACTAGACAATGAGGATGATCTGAGGGCTACATAACCATTGTGAATCAAGAAAGTGAACATTGGGTTAGAAGAGAATCCCAAGTTTGCAAGCATCGGAGATTATTGGGACGACTCGACCATTTCCAAGATGACCGATCTATTGCACGAGTTTCAGGACTTGTTCCCGACAAAATTTTCAGAAATGAAAGGGATTTCTAGGGACCTAGGCAAGATGAAAATCCCACTTAAACCTTATGCGAAGCCAGTAAAGCAGCGACCTTATAGGTTGAATCCGAGGTACAAGGAGTGTGTGAAAGTTGAAATTGAGAGAATGATGGAAGCATGAATTATAGAACCAGTGGAGGAATCTGAGTGGATCAGCACGATGTGTTAGGATACTCCTATACTCCATCCTAGTCCCACTAGTATTTTGATCCTTTACATTTTCAGTCATGCATGCACCTTTAGGGTTTGCATGCATTCTAGGGTTTGCATGCATTTTGAATGAATCCCAGTCATAAGTCTAGCACCTAGCCCTCAGTTATCTAGCCCCCAGGAGATTCTCACTATTCAGTTTTAGCCCTCCAGTTGCTTAATGCACCCTTCTTCCTTGATTTTAGGGAGAAACTCGCCCTTCTTCACCTACCAGTCCAGTTGTCAATCAGTTACACTCAGTTACAGTCAGTTACACTTAGTTACACTCAATTACACTCAGTTACAGTCAGTTATACTCAGTTACACTTAGTTACATTGAGTTACACCTACCAGAGTTAGTTTGACTGATGGTTGACAGTTACTTGAGCATTGATTACTCCACTGATGATGATGAAGACTTCCAGTTGCGCTCTGATGATCATGAGGACACCTAGTTGTGCTCCAATGACACTCTATTGATCTTATGATCACTCTGAGAGGCTAATTCGAATTGCCACCTTAGGCATTTGAATCCTCTCTACCATTGTACTATTTATTTGTCCATATTGTGATTAATTAATTAGTGTGTGTGAAGTATTATTGCTTCTATCTGAGTTCTACTGTACCCTATTATTCTGTTGCTCATTATACTGTATTGATCACTCTTCTTCTATTTTCCTGCTTAATCATAATAATTACTCTTGTGAGGTATACATCATCTTTTTGATCTACTGTGAGGATTTTCACATGGTATCAGAGCATGTTGAGAGTATTGTTTATCTCCATTCTTGAGAGTTTTTTGCTGGTTATTACCAAGATTTTGAGTGCAGCAGTCGCAGCAGTTTCTACATTTTTGCAGTAGTAGCAGTTGCAGTTATTCTATATTGTTTTTGCAGGTCCTCTATAGCTTCAATGTATTCATCAGGAATTACTCCTCTTGATCCACTCAACTATGATGAATGGGAACCATGAATGATAGCAGACTAGAAGATCTATGATCTTTTTTATTGTTATTTTGAAAGAGAGTTCGAATCCCCTGAAGAGAATATTGACTCGTTAAATAAAAGTGACATGCACTTTGAAGCAATAATGTTTTCTTTGTTTGCACGCCAGAGATTTCAATTCAAATACCGTAATGGTGTTGAAACTCCAAAGGAGTTATGGACTCCAAAAGATATATGGGCTCACCTGAATGAAAAATTTGGTAGAAATAATGAAGGACTTGGTCCTAACCCATTCCAAAGCAAGCAAAGTGATGCATTCGCTCCTCTTGATGGTATCTTAGATCATGAACCAGTATCATCTCATATTGAAATTGTTGACAAAGAACTTGCAGATTCTCCACTCATGCTCAAACTTTCTTCTCTTTCTGTGCCAACTCACACTCTAGATATTGTAGAAGGTCCTAAATCCTCTCTTGCACCAAAGTCTGTTGGTTTGCATCATGATCACATGATTATTTCAGAGGTCAAAATAGCTACTGAAGGTAATGCATTCGCTCCTCTCCAGCTATCTCCTCTTTTATACTACTATATGATCATAAATTCATGCTTTCAGAAGGTTATTGAAGATTATGGCCATTGCCATTTTCTTGGGATACATTATCATGCAATTACTGGTTTTGATCTCACCTCTCATGGTTCAAAGGAGATCTCAAGAAACCATGATTCAAGTCTTGGATCTAATTTGGATTCTAAGCAATTACTGCTTGGGATAATTTCTCATGCATATGATAGTTTTGATCTCACCCCTGCTGGTTCAAAGGAGATCTCAACAAACTGTTTTTTAAGTCTTAAATCTGATTTTGATTTAGAGCAAACATGTAATAGTTATTTTTGGCATAATCTCACCCATGCTGGTTCGAAGGAGAAGACAAAAGACTATATGCACTTTCACAGATTTGATCCTACCTCGACTGATTCGAATCACAGGTTCAAGGATCATTCTCATACTGTTGGATTTGTTCTCATCACATTCGATCTGAAGAGCAAGTACAAGCACATGCTTTTTGTGCATGATCCACTTCTTCCCAAGAAGAAGATACCTCTAGACATATGACCAAGCATCACACATGCTTGAGTTTGGAGAATTTATTTTTATGTGTGCCTTACAGTCTATTTTTTGAGGAGCGGGTATGCTTCCCATGAAATTTTACCACTTCCTTGGTTTATTAATTGTTATTATTCATTGTATTGGGTGACCTTTGGTCTTAGTTACCAGGTCCCAAGATGGATTAAGGTGGGGTGTTAGGATATTCCTATACTCCATCCTAGTCTCACCAGTATTTTGATCCTTTACATTTTTAGTCATGCATGCACCTTTAGGGTTTGCATGCATTCTAGGGTTTGCATGCATTTTTCATGCATCCCAGTCATCAGTCCAACACCTAGCCCTCAGTTAGCCAGCCCCCAGGAGGTTCTCACTATTCAGTTTTAGCCCTCCAGTTGCTTAATGCACCCTTCTTCCTTGATTTTAGGGAGCAACTCGCCCTTCTTCACCTACCAGTCCAGTTGTCACTCAGTTACACTCAATTACAGTCAGTTACACTCAGTTACACTCAATTACACTCAGTTACACTCAGTTACACTTAGTTACATTGAGTTACACTCAGTTACACCTACCAGATTTAGTTTGACTGATGGTTGACAGTTACTTGAGCATTGATGACTCCACTGATGATGATGAAGACTTCCAGTTGCGCTCCGATGATCATGAGGACACCTAGTTGTGCTCCAATGACACTCTATTGATCTTATGATCACTCTGAGAGGCTGATTCGAATTTCCACCTTAGGCATTCGAATCCTCTCTACCATTGTACTATTTATTTATCCATACTATGATTAATTAATTAGTGTGTGTGAAGTATTATTGCTTCTATCTGAGTTCTACTGTACCATATTATTATGTTGCTCATTATAATGTATTGATCACTCTTCTTTTATTTTCCTGCTTAATCATAATTACTCTTGTGAGGTATACATCATCTCTTTGATCTGCTGTGAGGATTTTCACACGATGGTGGTCCAAGATAAGAAAACTGGCGAAGTCAGGATCTGTGTCGATATAAGAAAGTAAAAACCTTATCAGTTGAACCTAAGGTCCCCGTCACGAGAAAAATATAAACAAGAGCAACTCCAACAAAGGACTGGTGCTGCAGAATCAACTACAACCCTATAAATAATAATAATAATAATAATAAAAATAAAAAAACAAAAAACAAAAAAAGTTTAGCATTTGTTGACAAGATAGTCGCAGACTACACAAATAAGTTGGAAGATTCATCGATTCGACAATTGCAATGATGTGAAAGGGTAAAATCTAGTCATAAATGCAACAGTTAAGCCATGATGGATGGCGAAAAAAATGGAAACAATGACACAATTAGTGCCCAGCACATGCGGCGGACTCGGTAAATATGCATTGGATTTGGTAATCATTGTCCAAACTCAAAGGGATGCAGAAAATAAACACTGTAAATGTAGGGTAAGGGAACAGTTTGACACATTGTGTGTTAAGCAAGAACCTGCAAAGTAAAGCATGAAAGTTTACATTCCGAGCACGAGCACCAAATGGCCACATCCAACACCAATCATGCAAGAGAAACTAGAAATCATGTCTGGAATATCATTTAGGAAGAAGCAGATCACCAATTGGTCTACAGACATCGACCGAGAGCCGAAGAAAGTGACCTAGAATTCAGTATGACCGACAGAAGGAGAATCATGCACTTCAGGCGCCGCACAAAAACAAACAACATCGGAAGGAGGGTACCTTGGCCCAACAATACTAGGGTATGTACTACCAGTAAAAAAGGAACACCGGTGGTTCGGGTGAGCAAGATAATGAATGGTATGCCCTTAAGATGTTGCCAATACCGAAAGGAGTTCCTCAAGCTAGGAACATTGTGGAAAACTTGCAGAAGCTTCAATATAGCGACCATGACCTCATGAACTTCCAAGAATGCACAAAATCATACGTCAATGTCAACCATGGAAAAGGAGACCCGACCACAAAGGAACCAGTGAAGTGGGCATTGGGAATTGAGCAATCAGAGTTTCTAGGCCTCACCCAGATACCGTACTTTGGGAGATTGGCACAGGTAAACGCGTGCATTAAGCATTTATTAGCTTTTTTTCATGGTAGCTACCTATGGATGCATGAAAATATGCCGATCACCATCGACCTGATTTCTTGAATCACTAGACTAGCCAAGGATGGAGAAGACCCTTCCCAATTTTTTCAGGGGAAGGAAAATGACAAGAAGATCATAGTAAGGCTAGAGACGAAATATAGAGTAGAGAAAAACTCTAAAGGATACCTAATTCACACGATTAAGAACCAAGCCATCGAGTTCAGAGCAAAGATATTAGCAGTTAAGGTGGCGTGGAAGAACAAGACCAAAGAATGCACTTCGGGCATCATCACCTCCGTGGAATAATGTGCCATGGGAGTACAGACGAACTGGTCGAAATTTATGCTAAACCAATTGATGGGGGACGCATTTGATGCACATGAGAAAGGGAATGTGTTCACATATTCATGGCTCCTGATGTTGGTTGCATTAGCAAGATGGAGGGAGCCAGAGCACTATCAATGCATGAAAATAGTAGAAGCCAAAGTACAAGAAGGGACGTGGTACCAATATCTATGGGGGACAACTGACAAAGAACAACAAGCATTCAACATTGTACAATTCTACTTTTTCGTAGACATGATGCAGATAGATGTGCATGCAATATTGTGAATAACTGAGCAAGCAACAAGAAAGTATCGACCGATCGCAAGGCTATCAATCGAATCCCAAACAATTTACATCCAAGCACGAGCAGATAAGGAGAGGCATTGGCTTCCAACACACTGCAAGCTCAACGAGGAGGAATTGGATACCATCATTGACGGATGGCCAATAGAATGGAAAATTATAGCTACAGAAGAGGAACTATTGAACTTAGATAAAGGACAACCAACAACTCGACCAAAGATGCTAGTGGAAGAGAAGGGCTCATCCAATCGACATGAGGGCACAGGAGAAGACGATCCTGTGAAATAACTGTCGCAGATGTCCATTCATGATGGAGCCTCATCAGCCACCCCAACGAATTCCAAATAATTAGAGGCACATCATGAAGAAACAAGGGAAAAGCATAGGATGGACCATGGAGAAGGAAGCACAAGTGGTGGTCTTCTTGAGGAGCAGTTTAATAGGCTCCTAGAGAAAATAACATAGGTCGTAGAAGGAAACCATACGAAAGTCACACAACGCTCAATAGACTACTTCCACCAGATAACCCAACTACTATCCACACTAGCTAATGCAGTCGTAGAGACAAGGGTACCGTATGGGGAAGTTCCACCGAGCTTTTCGACAAGTGTTAGGAACCCGTGTTAACCCTTCTCTTTACTTTGTTATTATATTGTTGTTGGATGCATATGCTTTGTAAGTCATCCCATAGTATTTGTTGATCCATAGATTGTATTAGCCCATGTTATTGACCCATAGTATTGGACGCATATGCCTTGTAAGTCGTCCCATAGTATTATATGTCCCATGGTATTGTCCCATGGTATTGACCCATAATATTGGGAATAGACTTAGTATATAAGTGCGTGTTGAGGCTAATGAAGGTACCATGAAGTTATTTGTATTGAGCTTGCTCAAAGGAGGTTGCCCCCTCGAAGTGGCCTGTGATCAATAAAGTGATTATGAGTTATATTCTTATTGCTATCTCGTGTATTTTCATTAATTAATTCTTGTAGGTTCCTCACACCTGGTATCAGAGCACTTTCTTAGGCTTGTTGGGTGAAATTTCTGCCAATTTATTTTTTTGCATGTGTTGTAGGTTTGGATCTGGGAATAATCCCTATTTGCTTTACTGTGGGAAGTATTTTGGCATAATCCCTAAAACCCATTGTGAGGAGTACCACAAAAACCCCAAAGTAGCTAACCCATTGAGAGGACTTGCCAGCGAAAAGGGCACTGACCCCTACCTGATTGACTAGTTCCCACCCGTGAGGTAAGCCAAGAGCTGTCATTTGTGGAAAAGTGGTTATCAGTTTTACCTGAGCCCCAATATGCAAGCCTTCAGACAACATTGGTGGCCGAGTGAATCCCTTGAACTGTTAGGAAGCCAAGCATACAGGGTCCTTATCTATTCTTAGCTGATAAATCACAGATTTCCTCTGTCCAGAACTGTTGTCGATCACTTACTTGTCATTTCAGATCTATATGTTGCCAATGTTAAATTTTGAGCATTAATTCATTATACTCTAGGATCTTTGCTGAGAGAATAACATCTACAGTATATCAATGCATGACAATCATAATATGACAAGCATCACAAGCATCACAAGAATCAAAAGCATAGAGACAAGAGACACAGAGTTTCCGTGGGGAAAACCCTAAGGTGAAAAACCCCACAACTTCCTCAGAGATAGAGAGAGCAATGGCTCAACCAAAATACAACCAAATAACACTAAGATAGTCTCCTAGCAGATGATCCTCCTCCTCCTCACAAGTGCACCACTTTCCAGAGAGAGAGTGAGTTACTTTTCCGAGTGTGTAAAATAGAGATCTCCTATCTCTATTTATACTTACCTTTTTGCCCAGTGACCTACTGGGGCCGACTTGTCTACTTAGATACATCCACATTATATTATATATAATTCCGGGCCGACCCCAAATGGTGGTCTAATAACCCATCGGCAAGTACACACACTTGCGACACTTGTCAATCCACATGACGACACTTCCTTATAGAGGAATGACACATCTCTTATAAGGGCACAATAAATATATATAAAATATACAGATGAAATACATTCCGAAGTTACATATACATCAACACTCCCTCTTAAATAGGAAGGTATTTCTGGACACAGATATGCTAGACAAGTCTTCTTATCTGGATCATCGTCATCATCATCGTCACTGCTGCTGCTATCTCAACCAATCTATGACTCTACTCGTCATAGGAAGTTCTACAGAGCCAGTCCTTTTTCATACTGGATGTAGGCCCGCCATCTGCAGGTCTTGATCATCACTGGCCATACTATGGAATCCTCAGGACTCATTACGTGCATCACAAAACCTGGCTGCAGCATCCCAGGCTATTACGAGCACACAGCTCTACCTGTAGGATCTCCCAGGAGCACATTACATGTGACCCATCACAAAACCTGGCTGAAGCATCCCAGGCTGTTATGAGCACGCGGCTCTACCTGTCGGATCTCCCAGGAGCACATTACATGTGATCTCACCACAAAACTTGGCTGAAGCATCTGAGGCCTTTTTCATCCTGTCCAGATCTCCAAGGAGCAAATTACATGTGGTCATGGAAAAACCTGGCTGAAGCATCTAAGGCCTTTTTCATCCTGTCCAGATCTCCCAGGAGAAAATTACATGCCATAGGACAAAACCTCGCAAGAGCATCTCAGGATGTTACGGGTACACAACTCCAACCTGAAATCTCCCAGGGCACAAATTACATGTCCTCCCAAGCAAAACCTCGCAAGAGCATTTGCCAGATGTCCCAGGGCACCGAATTACATGCCATAGGCAAAACCTCGAAAGACCATCTGCAAATCTCCCAGGGCACAAATTACATGCTTTCCTGCACAACCTGATCCACGGCCACAAAGTATCATTTGATACTCATCAAACATCATCCTGATGTACACATGATCATCCTGATCATCATCACTGCAACATCCTACTGCATGTCATCTGGAAAAGCTCGTCATCCACGATCATCCAAGTATCCACCTGATACATACATAGATACATGATCCACACAATGTATCCATCAACATACATGATCCACCTGATCATACAAATATACATGATCCACACAATGTATCCATCAGCACACATGATCTACTTGATCATACAAAGATACATGATCCACACAATGTATCCATCAGCATACATGATCTACCTGATCATACAAAGATACATGATCCACACAATGTATCCATCAGCATCCAACATGATGCGTTCATACAAAATACATACACATGATCCATCCGATCATATCCAGCATCCAACATGATGCATATACAAAATACATACACATGATCCAACCGATCATATCCAGCATCCAATATGATGCATATACAAAATACATACACATGATCCAACCGATCATATCCAGCATCCAACATGATGCATTCACACATACATATAATGATCCAACTGATCATATCCAGCATCCAACATGATGCATACACAAAATACATATAATGATCCAACTGATCATATCCAGCATCCAACATGATGCATACACAAAATAGATATAATGATCCAACTGATCATATCCAAGCAGAAACCAGAACATCCTCCTGATGTTCATCATTCAGCGCTTACATCCACAGCCATGTGAAGGATCCCCCTTCCAACATGCTTGGAATGGATTCAGCAAATGTGTTCATCACTTCTTCCTCGAAGTGTCCTCGATCTGAAGCACGCCAAGCCTCTCTCTGAAGTACTCGAACTTCACCCTGGCTAGTGGCTTCGTCAGCACATCTGCAATCTGCTCATCCGTCGCAACATACAGGAGCTTCACAGCTCCTCTCTGCACCATATCCCTGATATAGTGATATTTGATCTCTATGTGTTTCGACCTGTCATGAAACACTGGGTTCTCGGATAGCTTCACACAACTCTGGTTATCACAGAAGATACCAGTAGCATCCAGCGGGAGATCAAATAACTCAGACAGTAGCTTCCGTAGCCATACTGCCTCACAACTAGCTGAACAAGCTGCAACATACTCAGCCTCTGCTGTACTCAGTGCTACACAGGACTGCTTCCTGCTAAACCAAGAGATCACACCTGATCCCATATTGAAGCAACACCCAGATGTGCTCTTCCTATCTGCAGCACTGCCAGCCCAATCTGAATCAACATAACCCTGCAGGTTAAACTTTTGATTCGCTTCATACTTGAGCCCATAATCCACTGTACCCTTCAATTACCTCAGAACATGCTTTACAGCAATCAGGTGAACACTCCTCGGATCCATCAGGAACTGGCTCAATGTGTTCACAGCAAAGCAAATATCTGGTCTCGTGTTTGTCAGGTACATCAAGGACCCAATCATCTGACGATACATGGAGACATCAACTGGCTCAGATGAAGCATCAGATAGAAGCTTCAGATTCGATGCCATAGGTGTGGCCATGGCCTTGCAATCCATCATCCCAAATCTCTTCAGGATATCTACTGTGTACTTCCCTTGACCAAGGAAGATCCCACCTGCATTCTGCCACACCTCCATACCTAGGAAATAGTGCATCATTCCTAAATCTTTCATATCGAATTCTGCAGCAAGCTTCCTTTTAGTATCTACAATCAGTCTGTCATCTCCTGTTACAAATAAGTCATCCACATACAGGAGTAGAATCACAGGATTCCCTTCCTCAACCTTGTAGTAAAGGTTGGAATCTTCTTTACTCTTGGTAAAGCCCAAACTAGATAGGAAACTGTCCATCCTACCATACCAAGTTCTGGGAGCTTGCTTCAAGCCATACAAGGCTTTCTTCAGTCTGCACACATATGACTCCCTGTCATGTATTTCAAAACCAAGTGGTTGTTCCACATATACTTCCTCTTCAACTATACCATTCAGGAAAGCGGTCTTGACATCCATTTGGTGTATTTTCCATTTCATAGCTGCAGCCAGGGAAAGTAATGTTCTGATGGAAGTATACCTGGCTACAGGTGCAAAAGTTTCTTCATAATCTATTCCCTCTTTCTGAGAGAATCCCCGAGCTATGAATCTTGCTTTGTATTTCTCCACACTGCCATCTGCAGCATGTTTGATTTTGAAGATCCATTTAGAAGTCACAACAGACTTCTCTTTAGGTCTTGGGACAACATCCCAAACATCATTCTTCATTATTGATTGGTATTCCTCAACCATGGGATCCTTCCATTCTTTCTTTTCTGCTGCTTCTTCATAACTGGAAGGTTCTTTGTTCATAATGTCACAGAGTAAAGCAACATAGCTGATTTGTGATCTGGTTCTTTTCTTTGCTCTGTGTTCTTCTTCTGGGATACCAAATCTTTCTGCATCTTGAATGAGCTCTCTAGCCCATACAGGTTTCCTCTTGTGAGAGTTATCCTCATGGGGTGTATCTATAGGTTCTTGTGGATCTTCAAACTCACGAACAGCTTCTGGAACTGCTTCAGTCATGGGAGTGTCCTAAAATCTTGTTTCCTTAGGTTCTTCATAAACTTCAGTAGGTGCCTTCCTTGATTTGATGAATGCTGAGTTTTCATCAAATGTTACATCCCTGCTGACATCAATCTTCTTGAACCCTGGAAAGTATATTCTGTAAGCCTTCGAGCTTTCACTGTATCCCACAAAAATACCCTTCTTTCCTGAAGGATCTAGTTTAGTCCTCTTTTCCTTTGGGACATGAGTGTACACTGGACAGCCAAATATTGTGAGATGACTGACTTCAGGTTTCTTACGAGAAAAGACCTCTTTTGGTGTCTTGTTGTCCAATATCTTGTGGGGTGTTCTGTTCTGCACATATACAGTTGTTCTAGCTGCTTCTGCCCATAGATGCATATGAAGATCCTGGTCATGCAACATTGCCCTTGCTGCTTCCATGATAGTTCTGTTCTTCCTTTCTGCAACACCATTCTGTTGAGGATTATAAGGAGCAGTCAACTCCCTCTTAATCCCTGAATCACTGCAAATCTTCTTGAAGTCATTTGAGGTGAATTCTCCACCATTGTCGGATCTGAATGTTTTGATCTTCTTGTCAGTTTGGTTCTCCATCAAGGTTTTGAATTCCTTGAATTTATCAAGCACCTCATCTTTGCCCTTCAAGAAGTATACCCAAGTCTTCCTGGAGAAGTCATCGATAAATGAGACATAGTAAACATACCCACTTAGGGAACTGGATGACATAGGACCACATACATCTGAGTGGATGATTTCCAGGATGTCTTTTGCCTTGCTTTCACTGCTTGGGAAAGCCTTCTTAATGTTCTTACCTTTTGCACATCCTTTGCAAACACCTTCATTTTTGGTCTTGATTTCAGGAAGACCCTCTACTGCCTTGCTTGCAATTGGAAGTGCTCTATTGTGCATGTGAGCAAGTCTTCTATGCCAAAGTTCACTTGGCTCCATGTATTCATGCACCATGGCATGTTCAGGTTGTCCCTTCAATTTATACAAGCCTCCCTCTTGCTCTCCAATTACTACTGCATCATCTATGGTCTTTCCCTTTGGCCACATTAGGACTTGGCCATCCACAAATGCAACCCTCATACCTTTTGCATCTAATGCAGAAATGGAGAGTAAGTTCTTCTTGAGCCCAGGTACATAAAGTACTTCCTTCATCTTCAGAGATTTTCCAGAATCTAGGTTGTAGGAGGCTTCACCACTTCCTTTGATTGGGTATTGATAATCATCCCCAAGTTTCACCTTATGGGGTGATTCATGTTCAGATAGGTTCACAAAAGATTCTTTGAACCCAGTCATGTGTTTGGAAGCCCCACTATCAATCAACCAATCATTACAACCATGGGAGATGGTACCTGTGAGAGCAGAGATCAGAACATACTCTTCTTCACTTGATGAGTCATCATTACTATCACTTTCTGCCCTAGCCTTCTTCTTTGGAGGTTCATCATCTTCGGTAGCATGAGCATGAAACCTTCTTTTGCCACCCTTCTTCTTCTTATTTGAGATGTTGTTGTCCTTCTGGTTCTTGGGACAATTTATGGCAATATGTCCTTTCTCATTACAGGTGAAGCATACTCTTCCTTCTTTGAATTGATGTGAAGATCTCTTGGAATGAGATGGCTCTTTCTTGAACTTTCCTTTCCTGGTGTGGGCTGCAAGAGCTTGATCTTCACCTCCCATCTTTTCTTCACGAGCTATAAGTCTAGCTTCTTCTTGAGAGCATTCTTCCCGAAGTCTACTGAAGGAGATCAACTTCTTCCTTGCACAAATTCCTTGAATAAAGGAATCCCATGACCTGGGTAGGCCATTTAGAGTGGTCATCACCACTTCACCATTCTCCACCATTTCATCTACTGCTTCTAATTGTTCCTTGATCTGGGAGACCCTTGAAAAGTAAGATTGAATGGTTTCTCCATTCTGAAACTTCACTGCTTTCAATTGGTTCCGCAGGGTCATCTTCCGATTTATGTTCTTTCCTTCAAATAGCTTGGTCAAAGATTCAAACATCTCCTTGGGTGTCTTAAGAGAAGACACATGGGGTATGAGATGGTCTTTGATAGAATCAGCAATGATTCTCTTTGCCTTGACCAAGTTCTTCTTGTGTAATGCCTTGGCTTCTTCATCCTCTGGGATAGGGATGTCTTCTTTCACATATGAGTCCAACTCATTCTCTTCCAGGATTAACCCAATCCTATACTTCCAGGCTCGGAAGTTATCAGCCCCTTCAAGCTTATCCTCAAGCTTAGTGTGGAGAGACATCTTTAAGAGTACTTCAAATGGAAATAGAAAAGATTTAGGACTTACCACTTGAAGTGCTGAAAACTGGATCTGGTCCTGGATTAGGGTTTGTCAGAGAAACCCTAAAAATTCAAAATGTGAATTTCAAAATCCAAAAGGATAGAAAGATGTGCCTTGGAGAGCTGATCAGCCTAGTACATTCAGAATTTGAGATCAGCAAAGTCTTGCCCTTCAAAATTGCCTTTTTGTCCTCCCGGGTTCACTAGGGAGAGCCCTGAATTAGGGTTTGAGTTTCCCGGAGATCTACCCAGCCAAAAATCTCGATCCAAAGCTCTAACCTTCGATTTTTGCAAGGAGCTTCCAGCTGTGCCTTCAGTTTCCAGAAATTCCTATTTTTGTGGAAACCCTAATTTTTAGGGCCAAATCTGAAAATGCTCGGAACTGAATTCTGATTGGACAGATAGATGCGCCTTGATGAGTAGATCCAATCTACTATATTGAATTTCAAAAATCTGTGGAGAGAAACCCAATAAACAAGGAACACAAGCTTCCGTCACTGCAAAATGTCTTCTTCTCAGGTTAGCTCTGATACCATGTTAAATTTTGAGCATTAATTCATTATACTCTAGGATCTTTGCTGAGAGAATAACATCTATAGTATATCAATTCATGACAATCATAATATGATAAGCATCACAAGCATCACAAGAATCAAAAGCATAGAGACAAGAGACACAGAGTTTCCGTGGGGAAAACCCTAAGGTGAAAAACCCCACAACTTCCTCAGAGATAGAGAGAGCAATGGCTCAACCAAAATACAACCAAATAACACTGAGATAGTCTCCTAGCAGATGCTCCTCCTCCTCCTCACAAGTGCGCCACTTTCCAGAGAGAGAGTGAGTTACTTTTCCGAGTGTGTAAAATAGAGATCTCCTATCTCTATTTATACTTACCTTTTTGCCCAGTGACCTACTGGGGCCGACTTGTCTACTTAGATACATCCACATTATATTATATATAATTCCGGGCCGACCCCAAATGGTGGTCTAATAACCCATCGGCAAGTACACACACTTGCGACACTTGTCAATCCACATGACGACACTTCCTTATAGAGGAATGACACATCTCTTATAAGGGTACAATAAATATATATAAAATATACATATGAAATACATTCCGAAGTTACATATACATCAACAGCCAATCCCTTCCGTGTTCTTTCATATTCATCTGTTGTCAATCCCTTCTGCGCCGTTGTAGATCCATGTGTTTCCGATCCCTTCTCCCTTGTTTTCACTTTGTTTTCCTTGAAACTTCCCTGAAACCCCTATAATCCCATTTTGCATCTTTCATTCCTAATGACCCTATCCCAAATTCCACTTCCCAAAGCCAGAAATCTCACATTTGTCTATTTTTAGGGTTTTCCATTTCTTTAATTTTCACCCAATCGCCTTCCAATTTTGCCACCGTGTTCATTCCATATTTCTGCTTCTTTGTCCCTCTCCGACAGATTTTCCCATTCTTTCACCCCGCTTCTGAAATCTCCATTTTATGCTTCCCTGTCCATTCGAAAGTGTCCAAAACCTAGTCAAACCCCAATTACCCATCAAAGTTTTTCCCAAATCCAAATTTCCCTTTACTAAATAAGCTTTTGTTTCTGTTTTTCTACCCATTAAAAAAAAAAAGAACTCCTAGTTATGGTTGTCACCTGTGCAAGAGAAAAAACCATGGACGAAGCACTTGTAACCATCCAAACCAAACTCTAGTAACTGGATGAAAAATTTCTTAGCCTCTGTAGCTAGGGTTTTACCCCTAGCTTGTGCCAATGAGCACCTACTAAGGAGAATGGACTCCTTAGTAGCAGTTCAATAATGATTAAAAGATTAAGCTAAAACAACAATTAACAAACTACTTTAAGCATTGCATGAGACATAAATAAAAGATGTAAAAAATGGTTTTATATTAATGTTACCTTGAGTGTCAAGGTTGGTGAAGCCCTTTGCAGTGTCCAAGAGGATGCTCCAAGCTTCAGAATGCTCCTTTCTCCTTCTCCAATGTTGGGGATGGGCCAAAGGTGGCTCTCAAGGTGAAAATAGTTCAAAGGTGAACTAGGGTTTCGAGAGAGATTTTGGCAGAGTAAGGGTGCTTGTGATTGTGGATATGGAATAAGGGATCTCCATCACCTATTTATAGTTTTTTGGTGGTGGAGTGCTGACCCATGGTTTTAGGAAACACATGGTTTTAGGCAGCTGTATAGGGTTTTTTCCTTCTTTTCCTCATTATTTTATATTTTTTATTCCTTTTTAGGGGATTTTTGCTATTTTTGGAGGAAAAGGGGGTTTTTTAGCCTTTTTTAGGCTATTTTGATGGTTTTGTGGCCTTTTGGAGGCATTTTAGGCCTTTTGGAGGCTTTTTAATGGGATTTTTTGGGATTTTAAGGGAAAAATGGTAGGAAAATGGACAAATGAGCCATATAATGTGGTAAATGAGCTAGTGAGCACTTTTTGGGTGTTAACAGATTGCCCCCTGATGTGCGAGGTCAGGAGCTCATCGTATGGCCGATGGACATCATAAGTCATGAATGGTTTTCCTGGGTATGGAGAGAAGAGAAGAAACAAACTGAAGCCCGGAACAACGATCCCGAACAACTGCAAGAACTAAAAGTACATAACCTCAATAATGGATGAGGGATCATCTGATCATATGGACGAGGCGGGCATACCCATGCTCGTATCAGGATATAACATAACAATAACAATGAGGTCCAAAAAATGGGGACCTGAAATATACATGACCTCAAATACTGACTGAGGAATAATCTCAATATATGGACGAGGCGGGCATACCCATGCTCGTATCAAGATACATGAACAGAACTGTGAGGCCCGAAAAAGGGGGACCTGTAAGATACATGACCACTGTGTACATCATAAGAGTCCAGAGGGGACACAAATCTGGGACATACTGCTGAGGTGATCATGTGTGAACTGAAGAAATGGTGCACTGGAACAATCAACAGTGCTACTGAGTGTGGTACCAAAGGAACTGATGAGCTGCTGGATCATGGTGACTGGGGTCATACTCTCCTTGGTACACTGGACTGGAACTGAAATGGGTACTCCAGGAAGCATATAACTGGATGACTTCCGGATACAAACGCCAACGCAGCCCGGAAATCCACGGGAACATACAACTGGGCGTTCCGAAATGACTCACCAATGTGCTAGAGTCGGGGGGAAATCCGGGGTCTTCGACTAAAAACTGATGGGATATGATCCTACGCGATCCTCAACGATGCGATCAAAGTGCTGAAGTCGAGCATGTGAGGAACAACCACTCAGAGAGGCAATGATGATTCCTCTCGGAATGATCCGTAGGCACTTACCACAGATGGTGATAAGTCCAAGGCGTAGGGACCTCTAGGCCTATCTTCTGGAATAGAGGAGTTGTCGTCGATAGAGGGAGACCTGCCCCTATCAAGGCAATGATGTTTCCTTGACAGGAGCGCGAGGTGAAGAACCGAAATGTGATAGTACTGGGGGCAGGACTGACAAACTGGGGGTGACAACTGGGCAAGTAGAGTGGGTGGACTCAAACTTCCTTTGTTCAGAGTATGATAATGGGAATGATCTGGCAGCATATGAAACTGACTGGGGGGAAAGGGATCATAGCTGTAATGGATCTGGGAGGATAACTGGCTGAGGGAGACTCAAGCTGGTGTAAAATGGCAGAAGACTGCTGAATACTCTGAACAAAGGCGACCTGATTGGGGGTGCTGCCGAGATGATCGATCATAGTGCCAGGAGGTACGGGAGGAGACTTCTTCATGGGTTAAGGAACTAGAAGAAGTTTGTGTAAAAAATGATACTGTCGTGTGGATTTTACGAGCCCAGGACAGTTCATGCTCGTGGTTGCTTTCAATTTTAAGGAGTTTGAAAGCGGTAAGAAGACTCTGACATGATGGAATGGTACTGTCGTGTGGATTTAACGAGCCCAGGACAGCGCATGCTCGTGGTTGCTTTCAATTTTAGAGAGTCTGAAAGCAAGTAAGAAGACTCCAGGGGGTTGCTTTTTCGTAGATTTAGTCTCCAAGGCCCAAAGAAGCAGAAAAGGATGCAATGAAGAACTCTTCTAGCCGGTGTGACTAGAGTATTCCTTTTTCGTAATTAGTCTACCAGGTCCGGAAAAGGATTAAACTTATACCAGATAGACGCCCTTTCAGGTACTTTAACGAGCATGAAAGGAAGCAAGATTGCTCGGCGATCTTTTCATTCTTTTAGGAGTCAGAAAAGAGCTTAACGGAAACTCCCTAAGTGCCTTTTTCGTAAAGGACTTGTCCGGCCCGAAAAAGGGATAAAATTATACCGAACAAAAGGAATGGCCAGGCAAGGAGGAAATGTTCAATCAAGGTTGAGTAATGATGACCAAGAACGAGGGTAGGTGGGAACACTGATGGACCTCCTTGCGGGGTAGATGAGATGGTGGCAAAATAACGAAACGTTTGCAGTATGACAGGAGTGAATGGCTCATGTAAAAATGTGGAACAATCCGATGGCGGCCGATGTGGCGTGCAAACCGAGGCAGCAAGGTGTCGGGACACAATGTTGAAAATGTACCAAGTGAGAGCGAGAAATGATCTCAAGCATCATCACGAGCTCGGAAAAATGAATCCGGCGATATAAAGGATGTCAAAAATGGGTGACGGACGATGTGGCACGCAAACCGAGGCGACTGGGGCATTTTGAAAAATGCCCGGAAAATCTGGAGGTGAGAGCGAGAAATGATCTCAAGCAGCATCACCAGCTCGGAAAACTGAATCCGATGATATAAAACATGTGAAAATCGGAGAACGGCCGATGTGGCACGTAAACCGAAGCGACTAGTGGCGTCTGGACACAATGTTGATATTGGTCCAAGTGAGAGCGAGAAATGATCTCAAGCATCATCACGGGCACGGAAATATGAATCCGGCAGTGCAAATGGTGCGAAACACGGAGGTCATAAGGACTCCGGAATGGTTAAAGGAAATTACTAGGTGTATAAAATCAAAGATACAAGTGATATGTGACCTCACAAATGGTTGAGATCACGCATGTGAAAAAGTGAGCAGGGTTAATGACTTGCCCCCATGCTATGTGCATGGGGTTTGTGATTATGGATCACATATGTGTGGGTTTGAACAATGGGTTCATTGACGTGCTGAGATAGATGTAATGGGGAAGGTTCAAAATGATTGATCATGCCCCCTATCCCAGGGTCTAGGTAATCTATTGTGTCAATGTGGTGCTCTATAATGGCGGGGTCAAGACCAGGCATTTCGGTATAGGACCAGGCAAAGACATCACGGAATTCTTGGGAGAGTTTTCGGTACGCTTCAATCTCTTGTTTACTGCAGAATGCTCCTAAAGTGATGAGTTCAGGGGCATGTCCTGGGGAAGCGATATCAACTTGTATGACAGGTGAGATGTTGGCCATGTTGCCCTCCTCGAAGGCATCAGGAGCAGGAATAGGGTCCTTGAACCAGTCAACCTTGGTGGGGAGGAAGTCTTTGGATTCGACCGCGTATTGGGTAGCGGTGCTAGAGGAAGACGCTTCTGGGATGAAATAGGAACGGTGGTGCATATCATCCCAAGGATAATCCGGGGCAGTTAGGGCCTCAAGAATCTCCTCATCAGTACGGAAAGTCTGCGTCGTCAAATCGGTTGACGAGGGGGTAGTGGAAGTGTTGGTTGAAGAGATCATGTAGATGATATTAACCTCTTCAGAAGGGGGAGAGACCGGGGGGTAGATCTCCTCAATGGTAGGTGGTGCCGTCTCAAGGTCCAGATTGTTCATCTCATAAAGAGCTGCTCTGTAATCCGGGAGATCGGGACAATGATGTGAATAATGCCCGTAAATACCGCATATGGCGCAGGAGTGGTTGGTACGTAGGGACTTATCTTTAGGCTTAGGAGTAGGGTTTAGTTCGACAGTTGGGATGTTAGGATCGTCATCGAGCATTTGCATGTGCTTCTGCAATGCGGGTAACTGTGGGCATTGGTGGGTCGCATGGCCCAACTCGTCACACAGCGAGCATTTGGGAGGAGCACGAAACACTGGAGGGTTCTTGACTGTCTTTGGAGGTGGTACAGCAGTGTAAGGTTGAGGACCTCTGCCCCCAGTGGGTTTGGGAGTAGGAGGAGGTGTCGTGGAGGACGAAGGGGTAGAGACACCGGGAGGTGGGTGGGTGGTAGTAGCCATGGGTTGCACCGGCTGGAGGACGACATCGGGTGTCGGCGGGCGAACGGGAGGCGAAAGGTACCATACAGGTAATCCCAAGGTTAACCCAGGGAGGCTAAGGGTAGCCATGACCGGGGCGCTTACTACTCCTGCTGGAGGAACTAGGAAGGGGATCGTATGGATCGGTGTAACACCAATGTGACTAGGTACCAATGGTGGTTTAGGCAACAAGGATGGTTGAGTGTTAGGTGGTAGGTTGTCGTGGGACAAGGTACATAAGTCAGAGACTTCGGGCGTAGATGACGGCGGAGGAATGGATTGAAAGGTGGAGGTCATCGGCGCGTCTGAGTAGACTCCAGGCCCCGTAGAGGAAACGAACGAGGTGGTGGCGGGAGAAACAGGTTGTTCAACCATGGGGAGAACATTTTCCGGTGCCGCCGGAGCACTGGGATCATAGTAGGTGAGCTGGTCAATCTTAACCACGCGTCCTTCATGGGGGAACATCATGGTGCGAAAGACAGAAGAGGCAACCGCCCGCATGGCATACATGTAGCTGCGGCCAAGTAGAAGGTTGTAATCCAATTGGGCATTGATTACCTCTATGTCAATAAGAACTGTTTTACCACCTAACTGGACTGGAACGTTGGGTAGAAGGCCTTGGGGCTGGGCCGAACGACCGTCGTAGGCACGTAACGCAGTGGTGGACTGCTGGAGAGGAGGGGATCCTAGCTTCTGCCATACAAATGTAGACATAACGCATGTGGAGGCACCCTCATCGATGATGCACCGATGGATAACAAGATTCCTAACGGAGACTGTAACTTGGAAGGCTAAGCTGGAAGGTAGGCGTGGTTCAGACTGGTCTAAATCGAACGCCATCAAATGTGAATCAGTTGGGTCAATCCCCCCAATGGCGGAAAGTAAAGTCTTGCGCTGGGAAGGGCAGTTCTTCAAGACTTCTAACGCAGACATGGCTGCGGGAGATTGGGCTAGGTCGTCTACGATGTTATAGTTTGACGCAGCGCGCGCGTTAGGGTTATTGTTGATTCGGCGAAGTGGGAAACGAGGTGCTTTCGCAGCGCCGTCTATGGGAGGCGGAGGTATACGTAACGCCTGATCGGTGGGATGAGCATTAGTGGTTTTGTCCGTGGGATTGGCTTCAGAGGTGGAGCCATATTGGTTCCGACGGGTCTGTAGGTTGACGTCAGTGGATGACATCATCAGTAAGTGGTGGGTACCTGAGTCGAACATGGGTTGATCAGGAGCAGCGTAGGTGATCTGTTGTTGTTGGGGTTGCACGTTAGCTTGAGGGGCCAACGGCTGAGTGTTCACCACGCCTTGAGTCGGTAAGGGGTTTTGCAGCACCAAAGGGGGTTGCTGAGGTTGGGGGGGTTGGGCGGTGCTTGGGGAGCCGCATGCCCTTGGCGATGGGCCTCGTCAACCCAAAGCTGCCGAGCTCGCTCCAAGTGTGGGCAAGCATGGGTGTAGTGTCCATAGACCCCACAAATAGAACAAGGGTGGTTCGTTCGCAAATTGGGGTTTTTAGCCTGCTTGGGCGGGCGATCAGGGTTTTGATTAGCGGGGGCCGCATTGTTGTTGTCAGGGGGATTAGCCGGTTGACCAGCTTGGTCTGTAGGTTGGTTGTTTCCCCGATTACGGCCCTTGCCGCGGTTCTGTTGGCCCTGGTTACGTTGGTTATTCTGGTTTTGCTGCGGGTTCTGTTGGGCGTAAACTTGCCCTTGGGCAGCAGGTGGATTCTGAGGTTGCGCAGGTGCAGGAGCAGGCAGCGGGGGATGATATGCAGGTTGAGGCTGAGCAGGTGCAGCAACTTGAGGGGGTTGCTGATAGGACTGCGGAGCAGGTTGTGGATGTGCCGCAAGGGCTGCCTGGGGCGGATAATAAGCTGGTGGGGCTTGTGAAGGCGCAGGAGCCGGGGCAGTCTGCTGATGGTAATAAGGCTGAGGGGCGACTGGAGGAGCATAAGCAGGAGTCGCATACCCAAAGCACTGAGGTGGACACGAAGGTCCATGGGAATGGTGATGTGTCATGGGAGCATATGAGTTGGTTGCTCCAGACTGGGAGGTAGCCCTCGACAGGTCGGGGCCAGGGGTAGGTCGTGCTATAGAAAATGGTTGGGGATGCGAAGAAACACGGCCAATGATACCATCAGCAGCGTGGGATGCCCCCGGCGCATCATGATGGGAGGACTCGCCGCGAGGGGCGTCAGGTATAATGGTATAAAGGTAACCCGATTGGGCGTAAATGAGGTCGAACTGTTGTGCCTTAAGGATGGCTTCTTCTTCAGACTGGGGTCTTTCTGAGGCCACATCCTTAGCAATAACAGGAAGAAGGGATTTGAGGAACCAATCTAGGAAGATACGGTCGTCAAGTTTGATCTTGCATAAGCTACGGCGTCGACGCCACTCATGGATGTGGTCCGTGATATGGGTAGCCGTGTTTTGTCTACAAGATAGAAGGATCTCAACGCCCGCGTCATAGCGGACTGGCAACTGGAAGAACTGCAGGAAGGTCGAGGCCAGGGAAGAAAAGGTGGCGTGGGTCCCATGAGGCTGCTCAATATACCACTTGGCTGCAGAGCCAGTGAAGGTGCGCTGTAAGAGACGGAGGCGAACAGAGTCATCCACGATGGAGTTAGAGGAACACCATAGGTGGAAAGACATGATATGGTTTTGTGGGTCCTCACCGGCCTTACCCTCGAACTTAGGGATGTCAGAGGGTAGTTTGGTAGGCATATGAGGCCACATAGGGTCGTGTCGAATAGGATCGTTGGTCAATCTGGCCAGGTCAGGTAGGTTGAGGCTAGCCATGAACGGCAAACTGGAAGAAGGCTGTGACACAGTAGTGCTGTGGACCAAGTTGGGGCCAGTGCCCCCAAGTGGAGGGACAAGATGTGAGGTGGTGCCCCCAAGTGGGGGAACTGAGGTAGTGAAGGATGGTCCAACACCACCATTGGTAGTGTGAGCCACTGATGTAGTAGGGATAGGTATTCCTGCTGTGGGAATAGGTACCGTGAGGGGAACGGTAGATGGTTGCCCCATGGAGGGCATACCCAACACAGGTGTAGTAACTGGTGTAGTAGTGGATGTGCCACCAATGGTCCCTATGACAAATGGAGTGGAAGTCGTGCCAACCATGGGGCTAGTAGGGGCAGTATAAATAGGGTTCTCAGACTCTTCGTCAGAATCAGAGGTAAAGTAAGGTGCGTCACTATCTGGTGACGGAGACCTACGTCGCTTACGAGTGGAGTCAAGTGACAAGGCTCTAGATCTGTGATGAGTGGTATCAACGGACAATGATCGGAATCTATGACGAGTGGTGTCAAGAGAACCGTGCTGTGGGGGCTCGCCCCTGAGGCGCCGAGAATGTCTCGGGGACTCAATGGTGACAGATGGTGTCTGGTCTCTGTGGGTTGAGGTGAGTATAAAAACAGCTCAAAAATCCTAATGCAACCGAGTGTGCAGAAGGAGAGCTAAAAAGCAAGGCACTCAGGCCAACAACCAACTCAAAACACCCACTGCAGCAGCTGTGCTACAATAGGTGGAGTAACAACAAAGATGGTCAGAATACCAACAAGCAGCAGGTTTCCTAAAAAAGAAAAATGGTGGACTCACTAGACCAAAGGGAGGTAAAGGAGCATGCAAACACCTAACTAAAAGTATTCTGACTTAACTAAACATATCCTCTGCAAGGTGATGAAATCCAAGTCAGACAATATGAGTAGGAAAGCCAAGTGGCTATGATATCCCCCTACCGGGAGGGACACCGGGTAGTCAATCCTAGAAGAATGGCAACTAAGATACCCCGTTCATGACACGTCCAGAAAGGTGAATCTGCCGTTTAGTTCGTTGACCGCAATACCCCTATACAGGGATATCCCGCGAACCGCGAAAGGTAGCCCTTCGGTTACTGAATGGAGTGCGGTATTCCACTCAGGCCTTCGGAACCAGTCTCCCGACTTCAACCCTCCTAAGGGAGAG
Source organism: Larix kaempferi (assembly GCA_027924585.1). Classification (NCBI taxonomy): domain Eukaryota; kingdom Viridiplantae; phylum Streptophyta; class Pinopsida; order Pinales; family Pinaceae; genus Larix; species Larix kaempferi. The sequence goes on from BSBM01000642.1 coordinate 7,024,566, forward strand.
GCCCTCTGATAAACTGGTCGTGACCGTGCCAAAAAGTACTAGGGGATTTTGGTTCCCTAGTTGGACAACAACTATGTCTCAAGTGAAATAACCAAGGGGTGTTATTGGAAGCCTATCCCCCTGATCCTACCTAACTACAATGATGCTTTTGTGTTCCCCAAGTGGGGTTAGAATGTTGGTTTAATTAGGTACTTTTTAAGGCTCACTTGATTTTATGTGACAGAGTGTGTGCTCGTGAGGTGTTGAACCCAATAGAAGTGCCACCAGGGAGGGCAACTTCCAATCTATCAATAATGCTGAAATTGATTTTTTAAACTTGCAAAATTTTCTGAAATAAAAATACTGAAATTTTAAAAAGATTCTGTAAAAGGAACAGAAATTATGTTGCAGAAAGGCTGTAAGGAAGTGGGCTGCAGGTGGGACAGAGGGCTGTTCAAATGCAGAAAATATTGCAGCAAGAGGGGCTGGGCTCAAAACAGGAAAAGAGCAGAAATCAGACCGCGGGTCTGTGGCGAATCAGAACAGGCCGACCGCGGGTTTGAGGGAAACAGCGGCGGTCAGGTCGCGGCTATCGGGCCAACAGTTGCAGTCGGGACGCAGGAAATAGGGGAAAAGACACAGTCGGGTCGCGGCTATCGGGCCAACAGTGGCAGTCGGGACGCAGGAAAAATGGAAAAAGACACAGTCGGGTCGCGGCAAAAAGGCTAACAAGCGCAGTCGGGATGCCCGAAAGAGGTAGAAAGCCGCAGTCGGGACGCGTGAAAGAGGCCGACAGGCGCAGTCAGATCGCGGCAAACAGGCTGATTAGCCACGGTCGGATCGCAGGTAACAGACTTGAATCCGCCGGCAGAGCGTCGGAAGCAGTCTGAGAGCCACGGTCGGATCGCGGGTAAAGGCCTGAAAGGCGCGGTCGGGACGCGACTGTAGAGGGAAAAAGACGCGGTATGCGGCGGCCGAAAGGGACAGCCGAAAGGAAAAAATTTAAAAACGGAAACCAGAAATTCGAAAACTAGGGGAGTCGCCAAAAACTGTAGCTAGGGTTTTACCCCTAGCTTGTGCCAATGAGCACCTACTAAGGAGAATGGACTCCTTAGTAGAAGTTCAATAATGATTAAAAGATTAAGCTAAAACAACAATTAACAAACTACTTTAAGCATTGCATGAGACATAAATAAAAGATGTAAAAAATGGTTTTATATTAATGTTACCTTGAGTGTCAAGGTTGGTGAAGCCCTTTGCAGTGTCCAAGAGGATGCTCCAAGCTTCAGAATGCTCCTTTCTCCTTCTCCAATGTTGGGGATGGGCCAAAGGTGGCTCTCAAGGTGAAAATAGTTCAAAGGTGAACTAGGGTTTCGAGAGAGATTTTGGCAGAGTAAGGGTGCTTGTGATTGTGGATATGGAATAAGGGATCTCCATCACCTATTTATAGTTTTTTGGTGGTGGAGTGCTGACCCATGGTTTTAGGAAACACATGGTTTTAGGCAGCTGTATAGGGTTTTTTCCTTCTTTTCCTCATTATTTTATATTTTTTATTCCTTTTTAGGGGATTTTTGCTATTTTTGGAGGAAAAGGGGGTTTTTTTAGCCTTTTTTAGGCTATTTTGATGGTTTTGTGGCCTTTTGGAGGCATTTTAGGCCTTTTGGAGGCTTTTTAATGGGATTTTTTGGGATTTTAAGGGAAAAATGGTAGGAAAATGGACAAATGAGCCATATAATGTGGTAAATGAGCTAGTGAGCACTTTTTGGGTGTTAACAGCCTCCATCTTCAGCATTCAGCCATGAACAATAACTGATAGCCATAATCTTTTGTAACCATTGGGTTCTCTTCTTCCAGCAATTTTCGTGGGCCGAAGATTGATTTTCCTCGCTTCACTGGTACTGATTCGACTGGATGGATATACTAATATGAACAATATTTGAGTCTGCATAATACTTTTTATGTCCAAAAATCTCCACTTGCATCTTTTCATTTGGAACAAGAATCCCTTCAATGGTACTGTTGGTACATCAAAGCTCATCACGAGCCAAACTGGAAAGATTTTTTCCAACTCCTTTTGCAACGGTTTGGTCCTAGTGCTTTTGATGACTTCACAAGAGAACTCACTAAACTTCACCAAATTGGCACAGTGAGCGAGTATCAGACAAAATTTGAGAAACTGGCCAATCACACAGAATGATTGTCTGATGAATTCTATAAGAGTGGTTTTATCAGTGGTCTGTTGATGCCTCGAAGATTGTAGCATCAATTAGCAAGGGATTCTCCCTGGTAAGCAAGCCCAATTAGATCACTCACCATTTGGTGTGGGGAATCCGTCCGGTTAACGGTTCCGGGTACCATAAGATTTAAAGATTCTTAATTCTTAGCACCGGTTGCGGCTTGATCCACCGTTTATGTATTTTATTTTAAATATGAGATGCAAGTTCCCTAAGCTAAATGCAGGTAACTAATCTAAACTAATCTAAGACTGTAGAAGCAAATTTAACCTATCCTTGTAAGGAGCAAACTTTAAAGATGAGTAATAGACTGAAAGAAACATCTAAAGATCAAACAGATATCTATTTAATCATAAAGATACATCCACAACAGAATATAAAATATATTAAAGATAGCTTTAATTCAATTAATACATTCCATTACTCATTTGAGATAGACATCTTTGCACACAAAATAGGAGAATCATTCATTACACAGAAATAATTCACAACAGTAAGGAAAGATCTCACAGTAGTGTATGGATGATACAAGAGTAATCCAGCAAACATTCAACACATCTTTCAGTCAAAAATATAGTCTCCTGAGCTTTCATTAGGGAAAATCTAATTCCTTATACATGCAGAGAAATAGTTATCGTACAAGACAGAAAATGTATTTCACCTGCCAAGAGTCCTTTGTACTATTTTTTAATCAACTATATATAGCTTTACAAAATGCCTCCAGGGCTGCCCCCTGTCGCTATTTTAATTTTCTTTTAAAATCCCTTTTACAAAAAGAGAAAATCATGGCCTCTTTACATAAAAGACAAAAAGAGCCAGTTGTCCTCAATACTTCACGATTCAATAGTGGAAAAGAGAAAATTTCAGCAAATTATAGCTGCCACGTTAAGTTTCGAGTGGTGCTTCTACTTCAGATGGGGATGCCAATGCAGGGGGTGCTTCTGTCTCAACTTATGCCTCTGCCTTAGATGATGTGCCTTTGTCGATTGATGCCATTGTCGCTTCCTTCTTATCTTCTTATGCAATATATCTGAACCAAACACCAATGTCTCTTATAACAACATTGGCAGGTGAAGGGAGGAGGATTTTCTTAGAGGTTACGTGCTTTGTTAAGCTCTGCCTCAATGTCTTGCATTTATATTACTACTGTCTAGCAGATTTCGTGAAGCATCTGAGTGTGTACTGAAGGCAGCACGATGCTTTGATGGAGATTGTCTGTGGTTAACACATCAATTCTCCTCACATATTTCATCTAAATTTTACGCTCATATTTCAAATCAGACAGGCGTTGCTCTTTATTTGGGAACTCTTCAAGAGTCTGGGGAAATGCAACCTTGCACTTTACATGAACTTCTCAAATGTTTTGATAAATATTATTGCATTTTCCTATTTTCACCTAGATCATGATGATTAGTTTGGCACCGCATTTCCTATAAAATTCCATGAAGGTTACATCTTCCTTAAAATAAACTACAAATCTGAATGGGAGGTGCTTGGGGAAATCCACTTTCCCTTCTCTCCACTCCATTTGCCTTAAAATATGTGCTTTTACTCATGTGTACTTGTTTCTTAACCTAACAGCTTTAGAGTTGATCTCCTTCATTCTGTTCAGCATGGCCTTTAGCCTGCAAATCTCTTCAGTAAACAATTCTTTCTTCTCATGTATTTTCTTAAGCATGCCATAGGATTACTCATGAAAAGGAGTCATATACTTTGCTCGGCTATTTGCTTGTTCTAGTTGCTTGACCATCAACTACTTATCATCTTCTAACTGAACAACTTTAGCTTCAGAATCGTTATTTTATGCTTCAAGTACCATCATTAGGACTGCCAAGTGTTCCTTTTCTTCCTCTAGATGTTGATATTTATCTGACAACTTCTTATGGTCAGCCAAAAGGCTATTATATTTATTCACCACAAGGGATCTATATGATTTATCATTAGCCACAATGTGCTACAGCCTACAAGCCCTTTTCTTGGTTGACTCAAACTCATTTACCATTTTGATTACGTTATCTTCGCTTGCTTTTGTTGTTGCTACAGTAGAAGATGCCATAGCCATAGGGGCCTTATTCATGTTCTTCATAACAGTAGTTTCCCATCGGGTGATGATGTCTGGCTCAAAAGGTCTCTTTAACCTTGTCTCAGACTTCAAAACAATGGACTTCCTATTCTTGTTGTACACGAATCTGTCCTATTTGGACATAGTGTGATCTTTTGATGGGGTGAAAGGGATCAGTGGAAGATTTTCAATAGGGATATTCTCTTCCGTGGGTGGGGTTTAGACCACTTGGGATGATTCTACATCCATATCCTACATGTTAGAACCACCAGCTTGTGCATCTTGATTGGCTTTATTTTCTTCCTTGACTTTAAGCTGTCTTTCTTCCTCTTCAACCCTTCGTTGATTTTCAACCGCCTCCCTTCCTTCCTTCTCTTTAGCAGCTTGCTGCACTCTTTCCTCCTCTAACTCTTGATCTTGAAGCCTCTGGGATTCTCCTTTCAACCTAAGAGTTTATGCCTCCTGAAGCTTAAGAGATTCTTCCTGCTGAAGCTTAAGAGCTTCTTCCTGCTCCTTTTAAAACTTATCGCCAACTTCTTTCTAGATTCTATCTGCTTCCTCCTTCAATCTTTTATCTTCATTGGCTAGAGCTTCTGCTGCTTCCTTTTCTTTCTGCAGTTTGGCTTCTTGGAATGTGGTAGAGCTAGAGCTAGCTCCACCCTTGTGAAGGAAAATTTGTAGTTAAGTCATGTTACTGACTACCCTGAATACTTCTTCATCGTTATCATAGTAATGGGCCTAATCAAAGTGAGCATACAACTCTCTACAATGTTCTGCAACTTTGTTCCACCTGTCATTTCTATGAAATATTGGTTCCTGTTGGCCTGATTTTATGAATCAGAGCCAATAAGGAGGTTTTGTCCACACAATCGGCTTAAAGCAGCGTCCGGTGTGTTTGGATTAACAAGACCTCGCAGGTTATGGTCCTGCTACCAGCTAGTTTGTCTCTTAAGGAAACCTTAAAACTAGCAAAATCTAACCTATTCTAACGTTTATCCTATCTATATATCTACAAATGTCCTAAGGTTGCTTTCGTAAGGAAAGACTTCGATTTTTTGGGGAAATTTTCTAAATATGAAAACTTACTTATAGTATGCAGAATGATTTAACAGTGCTAAATCAATAATAAAATAAACTTTAAAACTAATTAATCTATCTATCCTATTTAACTCTATCTCAGCTGAGAGCAAATTTGAAACTATATTAATTATTAATCAATAACAGAAAACTGAAGTATGCTCTAAATAAACATATTTAAATCATAACGAAAGTAATTCTGCTATGTAATGATAGAAATGAGATTTAACCTTTACATACACAGTCAAATTCCACTTCCAAAACTGATTAATAATTAACTATCAAGACAGTCATTTGAATTTGAAATAATGCTCATTTAAAATTCACCGTTAACATACAAATGAAATTTTAAATAAATAGAAAAGTATATCATTAAAACTGATGTTTATAGTGAACACACTAATAAACAAAACCATAATGAAATATTTATTCAACAACTAACTTGAGATGATAAAGTGAGAAAAATATTTAAACATCAATGTGTCACAGCACACAGAGTTCACGTATAAACAGAAGACAACAAACTGAAATATATATATATATATATATTTATAAATCCAAAAATGAATACCAGTCACAGTATCATTTGCAGATATAAAGTATCATCCACGTGAAAGCTTCACCTTCAAGTTTGATGTAGTACTAGTAAAAAAATATATTTCAACAAGTTTTCTTCCACACTCCATCCCTCGAGTTCATCAAAAATCTCCATTTATATACTACTGAGAGTCAGTTTTGCTATAAATGTTGCATGCAACATTATAGGAACTATTTAACCAAAAGGGCATCTAATTACACCTACTACTAAAAATAAAAATCGACTGGCCTGAGTCGAGGTATCTCAGAAAGTTCTTGCCCATTCACAAAACTCCAGCTTGTAACAAATCAGCTACATCTCCATGCCATCGCATCAACCACGTCCTGTATTCTTGGAAGAAGGAGGTGATAAAACTTCCTGCATTAAATTCAATCAATGCATTATATTAAAATCAATTTAACACAGTTAATAGAAATACTTAAAAATTATAAATGCATGCCTGTTAAATCTCCGATTTTACAGGCATGCAAAATCGAAATAACCATTACCTGTTATACTGTGACATAAGAGAAGAGAAAACTATTAAGCCTCATTATGAAGAGCGACTACTCTTCTAGCTTCGGCTAATTTAGCCTTCAACCTGATAATTTTAACATTTTGTTTTTCAATTCGTTCCAATAACAGCTGATTCGTATTTAATATTGATTTCTTGGATTTCTTGAGTTGATTCTTCTTCATGTTGGCCTTTTTCCACCTGTCAATCCATTCTAGCAATTATTTCCTGAAGGTTTTGTTTTCTTCTTCCAATAAGGCTGTACTTAATAGACACTGTTTACGCTTTCCTCTGAGCTCTGTGATTTTATCTTGATAAATATTTCCTAATACCTGTTGCAGAGTTTCGTCTTCTCTAGTTACATGAGGAGAACGAGGACTGTCACAATGCTGATTGTGTAATGGTTCAAGTTCTACAGTGTTAACATTTATTTCTGGTTGATTGCCCTCGACCTCACCTGATTGCACATCACTTCCCTGCGCAGTAGCAGAATTCCCTACATCCATTGTGTTATGGACAGACATCGGAATATCATCCTCAATATTTACAACTGTAGGTTCAGTAGCTGTAGATTTGGAAGTCTGTTGATCAGACATATATCCTGGAATCGAATGGAGATTATGCATGCTTCTAGTGACTCTATGCGAAAACGATAAGTTTTCAAAATTCAACCCTTCCTTGTCACCACAAACCTGAGCTAAATGGTTCAACTTATGCATAGAATCTTTATCACATTTATCAGGTTTATCAATTTCCCCTTCGGCTAATCCTTCTTTTGGTTTTGCAGGGTTTCCATCATTCTCACCAGGTTCGGGTTTATCTAATATTTCCCTAGAATTGCAGGGAACTGAAACCCTATCAGCATCTTCATTTATCTCATCATCTATGGGCATGTTTACGACCTCTGGTTCCTTAACCTCTGAGCTATTAACCTCAGGATTTATGACTTTTCGTCTTCTACGAGTTCGAGGAGATGGATTAGGCCAATACTGTGTTGGCCCCAATTGACAATCAACTAGAAATTTATCCCAAGACAGACCTTTTGCAGATAATTGGAATTGCAGTAAAATTTTTATCAATCCATGATGACACAGACTATTGTCAGGGTTATTGAAATTCCTTACAGACTGTGACATTTTCTTCAGGCTTTTCCAAAGATAGAAGGGCAAATTAAGTTCACAACCCTTTACTGCTAACAACAACCGTAAATGATACAAGTGCAAATGGGAATAGCGTCCACAATAGGTTACGTACCTTACTAAGATTTCATAGTAAACTCTCCATTCGGGCTTCAGAAAGTTTACAGGTACGCCTATCCTCAGCTTCGTTTTATCTGGTAAAGGCATTAACAAAGCCAAACACTTCTTCTTGTTAACCATAGTGCCTTTAAACCAGCGTTCTCCCACTTGGGGAAGTTTCGTGGCTTCAGCAATTTTGTCTTCATTGATAACAAATTCAAAACCCCCAATTCGCACCCTGTCATCTTCAAAACTCATTGCAAACATCTTATTAATCTCCACATGGTGACCATCAAAGATTTGAAAGAAATGTGTCCATCCCATTTTCTCAAATCTCTTGGCAGCTTCCTGGTTGGATTCAATAAGCTCAAACCCTGAGATCTCAAAACGATTCAGAGGAGACATGGTTTCTCCAGCACTTTCTGGGCTTGGTCACGAAATGAAAGGGAAAGTGAAAACAGAGGGAATAGGTATCCATACACATGACATGATAGATAATCTTCACATGCTTCAAATCTAATCAGAAATCAAATCTCTGAACCTACCATTTTAGCGGGATTTCGAGCAGTGATAAATGTTACAACTTTCACACTACACCATGATTTATGCCAATTTATCTACGATTGACCATGCCTGTTAGTGATAACCACTTAACTTGGCGAACCAGCCATACGAAGACTGATAGAATCATCATTAAAATCATTGATTATTGACAGTGGTTCATAATTAATAGGTAGAATGGCGTAATTTGAAATGACTGTTAGCAATTAACACTGTCAACACGATTTTACCAAATGCATACAACTATCGATTCTGTCAAGGGGTGAAAGCCACGTTTTCATACCAGCTCATTGATCCAAAACGTTTATTGATTTAACCATTGGTTTATTGCATGGCCAGTTCATCAAACAATCATCCCTGTTTTATCATGTTACGTAGTGGTATGAAGAGTAATAAATCGCATTTTAATGTTAAGGAGGCATTAATCAAATGGCTAGCTTAATGTTTATTCTATGTATATGTACAAAGCTATATATATATGTACAACACTAAGTTTAAAAACCTTTAAACATCCTATTGGTATATTATACCATCATATAGGGTATTTATCATATGTAAAAATTGCCTATACAAACCCCATTTATCTATTAACTATGATATTTACAAAGTTCATAATAGGGTATTACATACGATGTTAACTTCCAAAATTCTCTTAGTCTTAGGACTAATAATACCCTAAACAATTTGTTTTATGATATTTCTCTTCGCACAAATCCCTTAAGTCACATAAATTCATTTTGATGTTTTAAATAGATTTAATGAGACTTTACGAAACTTGTCTGACATTCGTTTAAACGCCAAGTTTTATAATCAAGTTCCTATCAACTCTAGAAACATTAAATTACTTTCCTTTGATTAAGAGTACCTTCAGAATCAAAGATTCTGAAGGTGCTCTAACATAATTTTTGAATTGATAAATCACATAAAGAGTTGATCTGTCTTCATTTTGTCAAGAAATGAAGAGGTTGTTGCTGGCTGCCAACAAATGGCGACGACCTGGGTGAACCAGTTATCTCTGCTTAAAACAAGATGATCAAAACGAAATCTTAGAAATCTGTTAAAAATAATCAAAATCCTTTATTCATGTCAAACCTTTATTTATTCAGATTCATAAGTATAACTCAGAAATATTTCATCTTTTGAAACAAACATTTGATTAGAGATAGGCTTACAAATATCTTCATTGAAACCAGTACTTCTTAGTAAAGATGATCTTACCATCAGCATCGAATACTGTTCCTCTGAAAACTATCTAGAACCTATTCCATGGCATAGTAATTTTCTTGTTTCTTGCTTTTGCTGTTCTTTTAAAATAATAATTCTGTCTGAAGACTACTATCTGGGTTTGGTGTCCCAATGTGATAGTATCATTCACGAGAGTTGTCTGAAATAAGCAGGCCGACTCGTGATGAGATCTCCTGTCTTTTAATTTAAAATCAAAAGCCATCACCCTGGTGATCAGAAATGAAGTTATTCAAGGCAACACTGATGATCATGATTAGGCCGGCTCATTACTGAGACCTCCTATTCTTCAGGAAAAAGTTGTGTTTTATTGTGATTTTCATTATTTTTCTTTTAACTAAAATGAGAGATCATCACCTAGCATGGTAACCAAATGGTAATGTCAGTCATTAATATCACCAGAAAATGAATCAGCTGGCCCGTGATGAGACCCCCTTATCTTTTGGTTTCAAGACCAAAAGCCATTCCTAGTTCCCTAATAATGTCATACCAGTGATATTCATGATTCTGATCAGATCGGCTCATTACTGAGACCTTCCGTCTCTCACTTTAGCTTCTTATTGACTGGAACAGATGCTAGACAGTTCTCAAATAACAAAAGTTTTCTAAAACTGATGATAGAAATCTATAAAGATTTTTCAAAAGTACAAGCTTCGAAAAAGATATATAATAAACTATCCTTATTTAAGAAAATAACCAGATGAAAGAAAATTCGAGAAACACTTATAAATAGAAATAACGAAGGTTTTTTACAAATTCAAGAAATTTTGATCAATCTGAACAAATTTTAAAAGATTTCAGTCTAAATCAAAATTTTAAAGACTGATGAGTAAACTGATCTTATTTATTTATACTAATTACAGTTGTTAATTACATATTTCTGTCTAAAGACTGGTTATATACATAAATTTTAACAATCTGAAATATTTGACTTTGACAGAAATTTGATTCATATACAGTTTGCTAGTTTATATACAGAAATACAAATTATTTACAAACAGCGAATAAGTATATACATTTTAAGATAGCAAATTATCAACAGAAATATTTCTTAAGAATCAGTCCATTCACAGGGAATGTCTCGGATTGTCCTTCAAGTGTTTGCAATCAAAAGGTACTTGGACCTATTTTTTCAGAAATAACAAAGGGACCTAACCACAGTTTTTGAAACTTAGTATGATCACCCTTATCTTCATGAGCTTTATCCCATTTTAAGACCAAGTCTCCTACCTGAAATTCGCGATCAGAACTAAATGATTTGTCAAACCATGACTTAACAATCTGTTGATGTTTGTTAAAGTGTTGTTTTGACTTTTCTCTATATTCTTCTAATTTTAGCAATGCATTAATTCTTTTTTCCATTGCTGGGCATTCTTCTTCTTGGACAGACTGAGCTAACTGTAATGAAGGTAAGAACAAATTTGGCGGAAGAATAGCTTCAGTTCCATACACTAAGAAAAATGGTGAGTTACCTATTGCAACTTTTGGAGTTACTTTGTCTGCCCAAAGAGCATTGACCAATTCTGTATGCCAATTTCGATGGTGAACTGAAACAGTTCTTTTAAGAATTTTCAATAAATTTTTGTTTGTTGATTCAGCTAGACCATTCCCATGAGGATGGTAATTAGCTGAATATCCGATTCTTATTCCTTTTTCTAAAGCAAACTGAGTCAATTCAACTGATGAAAAATATGATGCATTATCGAAGACCAAAGAATCAGGAACACCAAATCTTGTTATGATAAAGAACTCCAAAAATAATATAACTTGATTAGTATTCACAACTTTTAACGGTGCAGCCTCAGCCCAACGAGTGAAATAATCAGTTGCAGTTATTATATACTTGTGTTGCATTGATGAGGGAGGGTTTATTGGACCTACTATATCGATACCCCACTGCTGAAAGGGTCTTTCAGCTGAAACAGGTTGTAAAGGGAAAGCAGATTTTTTAACTCTTCCTGCGGCAAGTTGACACTCTTGACACCTTCTGACGAAAGTATAAGAATCTCGAAACAAGGTAGCCCAATAATAACCAGCCCTAAGAATTTTATGAGCTGTGGTGTCTCCACCGAAATGACCTCCTGCTGGTCCAGAATGCAATTCTTTCAGAATTGTTTCTGTTTCATCTTTATCTAAACATCGAAGGTATACCCCATCTGCATTTTTTCGAAAGAGGACATTATCTATTAATAAGTACAGGGCAGATTTCAATCTGAGGGTTCTTTTCTTTTTCGGATCTAAGTAATCAGGGGCAGTCCCTGTTTCCAGAAGTACTCGTATGTCTGTGTACCAGGAATCTTGAGGTGGTGGATAAAAATAAATTTCTCTGGTAAGTAAATCTTCATTAATGACAATTTCAGTTTTATCATCAGGCAAATGAGCAGCTTCAGCAGCCAGTTTACACAACCCTTGTCCTTTAATTATCGTTGATGGTTTGATTTCTAAGTCATATTCTTGAAGAGCTGTCATCCAAGGTGCCCTTTTTTCTCCTAAATCTTTTTGTACCAACAAATTTCTTACTGAAGAATAAGGTACAATTACTTTTGTTTTAGATTTTAACAAGTAAGGATGAAAATGTTTTACCGCTTTAAAAACGGCAAAAGCTTGTTTATCCACTTCATGATAGTTTAGTTCAGCACCTTTGAAATTCGAACTCATGAACGAAATTGGAACCTCATTATTTTGTTGATTTAATTGGGTTAATACTGCTGCATACGCAATATCAGAAGCAAAGGTATATAATATAAAATCCTTGTTAAAATCTGGACTTAGAAGACTAGGAGCTTCTGAAATAGCTTCTAAAATTTTCTGAAAGGATTCTTTTTCAGTTTGTCCCCAATTAAACACAGCATCTTTTTTAATCATTTTCTGCAAAGGACGAATGATCTCTGAAAAACTAGGAATGAATATCCTAACAAAGTTAATTTTCCCTAAGAATGACTGCATTCCTTTCTTGCTGGAAGGGAAAGTAATCTTTGAAATAGCTTGTGTTCTTTCAGGATCAATCATGATTCCGTGTTTTGATACTACACATCCTAACAAGATACCTTCTGAAACAGCAAATATTGTTTTCTTAGGATTTAAATATATTCCAAATTTTTTACATCGTTCAAACACTTTTATCAAATGGTTAAGATGATCAGGCCGATGTTTAGAGTAGAAAGTAACGTCATCCAAATAGACAACGACTGAATGACTGATTAAGCCTCTAAAGGAAATATCCATTGCTCGTTGAAATGTTGCTCCCGCGTTGATTAACCCAAAGGGAATCTTACGGTATGCGTACGTTCCCCATGGAGTTCTAAAAGCTGTTTTTAATTGATCATCCGGGGAGACTAGTATTTGGTTGTACCCTGAGAAACCATCAAAGAGAGACAGTATCTCAGACCCAGACACTTTCTGAAGAATTTGTTCCATGGGTGGAACAGGGTAGTTATCTTTTTCAGAAGCTTTATTTAAATTTCTAAAATCGACACATAATCGAATATCCCCATTTTTCTTTCTAACTAGAACTAAGTTTGCTACCCATTGAGTATGTCTAATAGGGAAAATGATCTTGGCAGCTAACAATTTATTCAGTTCTTTTTTAATTGTTGGTTCTAATGATGGGTGATATTTTCTTAACTTCTGCTGAAAAGGTTTTGATTCTTGTTTAATTGGAATTATATGTTGCATGAATTGAGTATTGAATGTTCTTAAGTCATCATATGTCCATGCAAATATATCTTTAAACTCCTTGAATAATTTTATGAAAGCTGTTTTTTGTACAGGATCACAATCTATTCCTAGGTTTATAGTTTGGGGATTAGATTCTGTTCCCAAATTGATGGTTTCATATTTCATGCGAGAGCTATTTGTTTTACAATTAGGAACTGACTTAAACTTATCCTGCAAATCAAAAAACTTTTCTAATCTTAATACTGAGTTGGGAACAGGTTTTACCTGTTCGAAAGCTTTCTCAATTGAACAGAAATCATTAATTACCGAAAAATCTCGTAAATTGTCGTCGTGAGTGATTTCATCTATTGCTAAATCTTTAAAGATTCCATCATTTGTTAGAAAATGCAGTACCTGTGTATCATTGTCAAACACACGCCAATTAAGAATGTTATCCGGTATGGAGGGCCTAAAAATTAATTCAACAGAAAAGAATTCTGGTGAAAAATTTTCTGAAGGAATCAACTTGGAAGCTACATTTGCCAATAAGTCTGCTTCTTGATTTTGACTTCTAGGAACAGAATTTATGTTAAATGCATCAAAATATGTGATAAGATTCCATACCTCTTTCTGATAACTTTGTAAATGTTCAGATAAACAATGAATGGAATTACGCACCTGTCTAATAATGATCTCTGAATCGCCATAAACCACTATCTCTTTGATGCCCAAATCGATTTCTTTTTTCAATCCTTGAATCAAAGCTTCATATTCAAATGTATTATTTGTACAACTAAATTCTATTATACAAGCTATACAAATCTTATTACCTCGAGGATCTATTAGTAAACAACTGGCTCCTGCTCCTTCTTTAGATTTTGCACCATCGAAATAAAGAGTCCAAATAGAATTATGTACAATCACTTTACTTTCTATGATATTTACAATATTTACATTATTTTCATCACCAATGGTCTCCTTAAGGGAAAAATTAGGAGAAATAGCTGTTACATTACAAATCTCAGATTGCTTGCTATTTTCAGGAAGAAGAGAGTTTTCAGCTTTGAAATTTCCAAAACCTAATTCATACATGTAGTTTCCCATAATAAAATCAGAAAATAACTCAGGTTCACTAGGATCATGTAGTTTTGTAACAGTATGTTTCATGTACCTTTCTCTATGTATCTTTATCTGATTTGATTTTCCATTTTTTGGTAGCCACAAGGTTGACCAATCAGTGGCAAAGAAACCATTTAATTGTTGAGACCAATCCCTACTTAAGAATAGTCCATATGCATCTGGAATATCAGCAATTATGATGTCTATGATTTGATAAACTGAAGGATTACAAGCAATCCTAATTAAGACATCTTTTATCTCTCCGACAACTTTAACGTTTGTTCTATCTAATTGAGTTATTTGTGAATCAGATGGAACAAATTTGCCATTTAATTTCTTACACACAGATAAAGGCATAACATTAGAGGATGCTCCTGAATCTACCATGCAGTTGTGGATATTCCTATTAAAAATTTCAAAGGTAAGTAAGAATGGAGGTGTAGTTGACTTAGAATTCTTACCTATCAAAGAAGCTTTATCGGTTGATGTTTTCCCTTTATCAGTTGCTGTTGGATCATTGTTTGAATTGTTTGCAGCAACATTTTGCTTTGTATTAGGGACGATCGAACTTACTGCAGGATTAATAATATGACTATTAGGCATTGGATAGATTTGAAGGAGATTGTACATACTAATGTTTGCACGTGTCTTCTTCAAATCCTCAATTATGTCATATTGTAAATCCAACTTTGGAGTGTTTTGAATGGTTTGGGTACCCTTATTTGGCTGAGTTTGCTTGCCGGATTGAGTTTGTTTGTTTGGTTGTGAGTTATTATTATCAGTGTTTGAAGTGGAGCTTGAAGCACCAGGAGTATTTGCAATTGCTTTAATACGTGTATTATATGCGTGTTGTCCTGAAGGTGGACTTCTGTTCTCATGTTTTTTTACAAAATTATCCCAGAAATGACCATTAATTTGTTGAGGTTCTTCTGATTCATCCTCATTTTCAGATTCTTCATCTTCTTTATTTTCATTCATCTCTTGACTAGGTGTTTCAGACAAAGATAGAACAACTCGAATTGTATTAAAGATCTCTTCATTAGCAGCTACATCTGGGGGTGTATTCTTATTATTCGTGTTTGGGTTTTGTCTAAATTGGTTTCTGAAGTAACCCCTAGAAGGAGAAGCTTCTGAACTAGTCTTTTTTAACCCTATAACTTCATTGGTTAATGTTCGAATAGCATTCTGCAGCTGTTCTATATCGAAAGCTTTATCTTTATCTGAACTAGATTTTTCTATTTTCCTTCGAGGGAAAGAATCAGATTTACCACTTCTATCTGGTTCATAAGACATGAAATCTTTTTCTACTTTAATTGCTTCCTCAAATGTTTCTATTAACGTTGTTTTTCCAGCTCTCTTCACAAACATTCCGAAATTCCTAGGTAAGGCTGATGTATAATTTTCAATGATTATATCTTCCGGAGGTTGAGAATCAATTGGAATTTTATTTTTCAATGTTAGAAACCTTTGATTAAAGTCTTTAATCCTTTCTTTGGGTTCCATTTTAATTCTAGATAATTCTAGGGCTAAAAGAGCAGGTGTTTTATCTTCCCCGAATTTATCTAGAAAAGCTTTATTAAATTCCCCCCAATTTGTAATAGATCCTTGTACTAATGAAAAGTACCAGGTAGAAGCTCTTCCCTCAAAGGTGAGAGGAAACAATCGACAAACAACATCTTCATGTTGAACATTTAAAGATTGAACAACCAACATGAATTCATCAATATGCACCTCTGCAGGTTCTTTGTCATCTAGGTTAAACTTAGTAAGAATTTTATCTGAATGTTTTGGTAATGGGTGTTGTACCCCAGGAATTGCTACAGCAGCTGCCCTTAACCAAGGGAGTTGTGGATTAGGTGGAGGGGGTGGAGGATTACCTCCTCCTCCTACATTTCCTGCCATTGGAATTCCTTGAGAACTAGAGGAACTCTCTGAATGAGAAGGTCTTGGACTATTGGGTGGTGACTCAGGAGGAGAAGGTGGCTGATCAGAACCACTTCCTGAGATTACCCTCCTTGCGGTATTGGTTTGTGTAATCTGTCTTTGATAACTTTCAACTTGATGTTGAGGAGTACTACCAGATATCTCCAAATCTTCTGTAACTATGGTCAATTGTGGATTGTGTCGCTGTTGTCTAGGAAGACCATAATCTATTGGAGAAATACCTAACTGACTAGCGTAAGCTCTAGTAAGGATATGTCTGGATTCTTCTAGAGTTTGAGCACTTTGTGCAGGAGTAAAGGGAGAAGTAATAGGATCACGTTCAAGGATATTCCTAACAGTTTCGATAAAAGGTGATCTACTAACTTCCGAAGATTGTTGGCTGGTTGGAAATGTTTCAATAGTTTCACCTGCCATTACTTAATTCAGGCCCTCCTTCTAGCGCCATTTGTTGGCCTGATTTTATGAATCAGAGCCAATAAGGAGGTTTTGTCCACACAATCGGCTTAAAGCAGCGTCCGGTGTGTTTGGATTAACAAGACCTCGCAGGTTATGGTCCTGCTACCAGCTAGTTTGTCTCTTAAGGAAACCTTAAAACTAGCAAAATCTAACCTATTCTAACGTTTATCCTATCTATATATCTACAAATGTCCTAAGGTTGCTTTCGTAAGGAAAGACTTCGAATTTTTTGGGAAATTTTCTAAATATGAAAACTTACTTATAGTATGCAGAATGATTTAACAGTGCTAAATCAATAATAAAATAAACTTTAAAAATAATTAATCTATCTATCCTATTTAACTCTATCTCAGCTGAGAGCAAATTTGAAACGATATTAATTATTAATCAATAACAGAAAACTGAAGTATGCTCTAAATAAACATATTTAAATCATAATGAAAGTAATTCTGCTATGTAATGATAGAAATGAGATTTAACCTTTACATACGCAGTCAAATTCCACTTCCAAAACTGATTAATAATTAACTATCAAGACAGTCATTTGAATT
This sequence comes from Larix kaempferi, assembly GCA_027924585.1. Classification (NCBI taxonomy): domain Eukaryota; kingdom Viridiplantae; phylum Streptophyta; class Pinopsida; order Pinales; family Pinaceae; genus Larix; species Larix kaempferi. The sequence continues at coordinate 7,041,777 of BSBM01000642.1, forward strand.
TGAAATAATGCTCATTTAAAATTCACCGTTAACATACAAATGAAATTTTAAATAAACAGAAAAGTATATCATTAAAACTGATGTTTATAGTGAACACACTAATAAACAAAACCATAATGAAATATTTATTCAACAACTAACTTGACATGATAAAGTGAGAAAAATATTTAAACATCAATGTGTCACAGCACACAGAGTTCACGTATAAACAGAAGACAACAAACTGAAATATATATATATATATATTTATAAATCCAAAAATGAATACCAGTCACAGTATCATTTGCAGATATAAAGTATCATCCACATGAAAGCTTCAGCTTCAAGTTTGATGTAGTACTAGTAACAAAATATATTTCAACAAGTTTTCTTCCACACTCCATCCCTCGAGTTCATCAAAAATCTCCATTTATATACTACTGAGAGTCAGTTTTGCTATAAATGTTGCATGCAACATTATAGGAACTATTTAACCAAAAGGGCATCTAATTACACCTACTACTAAAAATAAAAATCGATTGGCCTGAGTCGAGGTATCTCAGAAATTTCTTTCCCATTCACAAAACTCCAGCTTGTAACAAATCAGCTACATCTCCATGCCATCGCATCAACCACGTCCTGTATTCTTGGAAGAAGGAGGTGATAAAAATTCCTGCATTAAATTCAATCAATGCATTATATTAAAATCAATTTAACACAGTTAACAGAAATACTTAAAAATTATAAATGCATGCCTGTTAAATCTCCGATTTTACAGGCATGCAAAATCGAAATAACCATTACCTGTTATACTGTGACATAAGAGAAGAGAAAACTATTAAGCCTCATTATGAAGAGCGACTACTCTTCTAGCTTCGGCTAATTTAGCCTTCAACCTGATAATTTTAACATTTTGTTTTTCAATTCGTTCCAATAACAACTGATTCGTATTTAATATTGATTTCTTGGATTTCTTGAGTTGATTCTTCTTCATGTTGGCCTTTTTCCACCTGTCAATCCATTCTAGCAATTATTTCCTGAAGGTTTTGTTTTCTTCTTCCAATAAGGCTGTACTTAATAGACACTGTTTACGCTTTCCTCTGAGCTCTGTGATTTTATCTTGATAAATATTTCCTAATACCTGTTGCAGAGTTTCGTCTTCTCTAGTTACATGAGGAGAACGAGGACTGTCACAATGCTGATTGTGTAATGGTTCAAGTTCTACAGTGTTAACGTTTATTTCTTGTTGATTGCCCTCGACCTCACCTGATTGCACATCACTTCCCTGCACAGTAGCAGAATTCCCTACATCCATTGTGTTAGGGACAGACATCGGAATATCATCCTCAATATTTACAACTGTAGTTTCAGTAGCTGTAGATTTGGAAGTCTGTTGATCAGACCTATATCCTGGAATCGAATGGAGATTATGCATGCTTCTAGTGACTCTACGCGAAAACGATAAGTTTTCAAAATTCAACCCTTCCTTGTCACCACAAACCTGAGCTAAATGGTTCAACTTATGCATAGAATCTTTATCACATTTATCAGGTTTATCAATTTCCCCTTCGGCTAATCCTTCTTTTGGTTTTGCAGGGTTGCCATCATTCTTACCAGGTTTGGGTTTATCTAATATTTCCCTAGAATCGCAGGGAACTGAAACCCTGTTAGCATCTTCATTTATCTCATCATCTATGGGCATGTTTACGACCTCTAGTTCCTTAACCTCTGAGCTATTAACCTCAGGATTTATGAATTTTCATCTTCTACGAGTTCGAGGAGATGGATTAGGCCAATACTGTGTTGGCCCCAATTGACAATCAACTAGAAATTTATCCCAAGAAAGACCTTTTGCAGATAATTGGAATTGCAGTAAAATTTTTATCAATCCATGATGACATAGACTATTGTCAGGGTTATTGAAATTCCTTACAGACTGTGACATTTTCTTAAGGCTTTGCCAAAGATAGAAGGGCAAATTAAGTTCACAACCCTTTACTGCTAACAACAACCGTAAATGATACAAGTGCAAATGGGAATAGCGTCCACAACAGGTTACGTACCTTACTAAGATTTCATAGTAAACTCTCCATTCGGGCTTTAGAAATTTTACAGGTACGCCTATCCTCAGCTTCGTTTTATCTGGTAAAGGCATTAACAAAGCCAAACACTTCTTCTTGTTAACCATAGTGCCTTTAAACCAGCGTTCTCCCACTTGGGGAAGTTTCGTGGCTTCAGCAATTTTGTCTTCATTGATAACAAATTCGAAACCCCCAATTCGCACCCTGTCATCTTCAAAATTCATTGCAAACATCTTAGTAATCTCCGCATGGTGACCATCAAAGCTTCGAAAGAAATGTGTCCATCCCATTTTCTCAAATCTCTTGGCAGCTTCCTGGTTGGATTCAATAAGCTCAAACCCTGAGATCTAAAAACGATTCAGAGGAGACATGGTTTCTCTAGCACTTTCTGGGCTTGGTCGTGAAATGAAAGGGAAAGTGAAAACAGAGGGAATAGGTATCCATACACACGACATGATAGATAATCTTCACATGCTTCAAATCTAATCAGAAATCAAATCTCTGAACCTACCATTTTAGCGGGATTTCAAGCAGTGATAAATGTTACAACTTTCACACTACACCATGATTTATGCCAATTTATCTACGTTTGACCATGCCTGTTAGTGATAACCACTTAACTTGGCGAACCAGCGATACGAAGACTGATAGAATCATCATTACAATCATTGATTATTGACAGTGGTTCATAATTAATAGGTACAATGGCGTAATTTGAAATGACTGTTAGCAATTAACACTGTCAACACGATTTTACCAAATGCATACAACTGTCGATTCTGTCAAGGGGTGAAAGCCACGTTTTCATACCAGCTCATCGATCCAAAACGTTTATTGATTTAACCATTGGTTTATTGCATGGCCAGTTCATCAAACAATCATCCCTGTTTTATCGTGTTACGTAGTGGTATGAAGAGTAATAAATCACATTTTAATGTTAAGGAGGCATTAATCAAATGGCTAGCTTAATGTTTATTCTATGTATATGTACAAAGCTATATATATATGTAGAACACTAAGTTTCAAAAACCTTTAAACATCCTATTGGTATATTATACCATCATATAGGGTATTTATCATATGTAAAAATTGCCTATACAAACCCCATTTATCCATTAACTATGATATTTACAAAGTTCATAATAGGGTATTACATACGATGTTAACTTCCAAAATTCTCTTAGTCTTAGGACTAATAATACCCTAAACAATGTGTTTTATGATATTTCTCTTGGCACAAATCCCTTAAGTCACATAAATTCATTTTGATGTTTTAAATAGCTTTAATGAGACTTTACGAAACTTGTCTGACATTCGTTTGAAAGCCAAGTTTTATAATCAAGTTCCTATCAACTCTAGAAACATTAAATTCCTTTCTTTTGATTAAGAGTACCTTCAGAATCAAAGATTCTGAAGGTGCTCTAACATAATTTTTGAATTGATAAATCACATAAAGAGCTGATCTCTCTTCATTTTGTCAAGAAATGAAGAGGTTGTTGCTGGCTGCCAACAGTTCCCCGAAATGAAAAACCGTCAGCTCTTGAATGAACTCCTCGACTGATGCAACCCCTGAGAACTTATAGGCTCTGATGTAGAAAGGCAAAGGAGGAAAAGAATCCTTCTTCAACTTATTCAAAAATCCACCAACTCCATCAAGGAAGACTTGTATGACTGCTTCTTTCAGGACTACATAATCGGTAGCATATCTGGGTAGGATATATGGTGGCTTGGAGCCTCCATACATTCTAATATAAGTACCTTCTTCTGAAAAATAGAAATCACCATAATTTTCCATGACTTACATGGCGTTTTCTGATAAGCAATTAGGTTCTTCATTAAACATTTGCTCATACAAAGGTATGATGAATTCTTCAAAGATGAGTTTATAGTGCATCCTTTCATTTTGAGCCCACAATATCTTATAAGTAGTATATACTGGGGTGTTGGACTGATCCCAAACGCAACCTAGCTTAGGGAAAGGGAGCTTTTCCAAAATGCAATCAATGAGATATGAATACATGTAAAATTCTGACTTTTTTAGAGCCAGTCCTTCTTTGGATGCAGCTATGGCGGATGACAAACTATCTGAGAGGATAGTCTCCCAATCAAAGACAATTCCCTTAAATGCCATGTAATGGATTATGGGGACCCATTGTATCCTATAAACGATTCCATCAACCATGATGAAAATTCCACTTAACATAAGGGCGATCATCCAAAAAGGGGCCCTCAGGTTTTGAACTTCATACTCATCACTGTCTCTTTTCCTTAATTGCTTTCCTGTTATTAACAGCTTCTTAGCCATTTCAAAATTGTCCATCTACCCCAGCCATGCATCGTTCAGTGGCTACTGGGAATGTGGTAACTTGTAAGCTGTTGCAATGTCGGCTGGATGGAATGAGGTGAACGCCCCTCCTTTGCTATTGTACAACACTCTTGTTTTGGGTTTGCATGCTCCAGTATCCACCCAATCACTTCAGAACAAGGAAAGAGCTCAAGGCGTGTGGAGGATTTGGATATACCAGAGCTTCTGATGTTTGGGTATATGTGCTCTTCCTCCAAGAGTTCCCTTGGGATATCTTGGTCTCTGACCATACAGTAAACATCTCCCCATTTGACTTCAGTAGGGACGCCTGTGATGGAATTGGTGTCCTCAAACAGAGTTTCAACTCTTGGCTCTGCTGGTTCCGGATCAACCATCTTAGCTTTCTTTCTGCTACCCTTTGGCATTTCGGCTTAATCCTATCAAGCGACTACGCATGAATAGACATAAGATTGTAAAATGTTACATAGAATGGAGCAAAACGCAAGAGTGCAAAACCATGGGATTACAACACGACTGAAATATATAACAATATCAAACAACAACGTGTTGTAAATAGAGATAGGAATTAAGAATTTTTCTCAAACAAAGTAACATTCTTCTTAGGATGCTAAATAGTTATAGTGAAGACGTTGAAGGACTTCAAACAAGGCAGGTTTGGTATTTCCTCAAACAAAAGCATATAGAGGCTTTGGATATAAGCTACCAATGAACGTTGAGTCTCGCAGGTTCAAGGGACTAGGGGAAAGCTGTGAGGGTCTATGGTTATGATTTATGTGTTTGGGAATGGCCAAAAGAATAACACACATAGAACGTCTACATGCCATGTAGCTCATATGGTGACATTGATACCGAGAGTGGCTTGACGCAAAAAGTAAAACAAAAATAGTGGTAGAACCACCTACTTGGAAAGAGATCGTTGGTCTCGCGAAGGTCGACTAAGCTAGAGCAATCTAACACAGTCTTCAAATGGAATTTTCCACAACATACAAATTATACCACTGAAAAACAAAACAAACTCCCCAAAACCCTTATATAAAAGCTGACACATACGGGCATTCAATAGGTTGGTGGAGGATTTAAAATGGTGTTTAAAGGTGTGTACGGCAGGGTCACCTCGGCACACTTGGCACTTAATCGTAACCGCCAAAATCGGAGGGGAAAGATAAGCTCACCCGATGTTGCTACGAGAACTCGTAAGTTCTATCCACTGTTTCGGCAAAAGATGCTGAGTTTTCCTGCTCTTGCGGCGAGGACTTTTGCGTTTCATCTGACACAAGAAAAGCTTTGCTTTTCAAAATAAAGAGCCCGCCCATTGTGGCAAATATCCACAAGTTCGCCCGAAGTTTCAACAAGACTTACCGGGTTGATCCGACGGTCATTGGCTTCGATACTTAATAAGAGACATGCGCCTGTTGTGGCAAAAGATTGGGAGTCTCTCCGATGTTGCGGTGGAACTTCGTGAGTTCTCCCACCGTTGCAGGAAAACTTGCCAAGTTCTCCTGCTGTTGCGGAAAGTCTTGACAAGTTTGCCCAAAAAATTGGCTTCGTTCCTTAGTAAAAAAAAAATAACGAAAACCTCTCCCCGTTACGGTGAGATTTCTTGAGTTGGTCTACCATTGCAGGAAGACTCGCTGATTTCGCCCGAAGTTTTGGATGGAATTAATGATTTTTCCCGAAAATTACAAGGTCATGAGACATGATAAAAGAGGCGCTCGTTGTGGCAGCACTTCATGAGTTCTTCTGCCGTTGCGGGTGAAAAAGACGAGTTCTTCCACCGTTGCGAGTGAAAAACTTGAGTTTTGACTTAGAAGAAAAGATCAACAAACTTTAAAAAAAAGAAAGACTTATATAGAAAAACTAAGTATGAAAGACCTTCTAGGCTAAATCTTAGCTCCTAAGTAAAATTTCTAGAAAAAATAAAAGGAGGGGCTCCAATATCTACAAAATTTTGGGGGGTAAGTTGCAGCAACAATAATTGGTGATTCTCTAGTGAACACAGATCTTTGAAAAGAACTCTCCTTAGGGGTCGAAAACTTACAAACTGCTGATTTACATGAGTGACTAAATGTCTTCATAGTTCAGCTTTCATGAATATAGTGATCACTCTCGTCATCATGGTCATTTTGGGGAAGAGCAACTTAGAATCATACTTCTTTTCAACTCTCTCAGGGCCTGAGTATGGAGTTCATTTTTAGAATTCTGCCTCTTAGATATTAACTTAAAAGGACTCCACAGGATCATAATAGTATCTGACAATCATATTCCTTTGTTCCTCATTCCCATCCTATTTATATCCTTTTGGATATTTCTTTATGACTTTTGTCATTTGAGTCTTCCAGAAATGGATTTCTTCAACTTGCATATCTAATTTTGGTCCTTCAATCCATAATGTCCTTTTGTGTGAGCGATAAATTTGCTTGATTATCATGCTTCACGGATGGAGAAGAACCTTGCTGGGCTGATTTATTAGTACATTTTTCTTGTTTGAATGTGCTTAGTATTTCTCAGCAGTGCTTTGATTGAGGCAAGAATTTCTTGAAATCAACTCTTTAGTATAAGCCCTTTTGGCTTTCATTTATATCATGGGATAATTTTGAATGCCATATATCTGTGAGACATGCTTCCTTTCCATGGGTGTAATTATAGTGAAATCCTTGAGACAAATAATTATGTTAAAGTGAATGGAGCCCCAAGATAGTAGGAAAGAAATGTTGAATCTTAGTTATTAAAACAAGGTTATTTTGACCAAGAAGAGAAAGGATCTCTAAATTCCTGAAAACTCAACATTGAAAACAAAGTCACCAAAACAATTCTTTGTAAGTGGGTTTCAACCTCTCAGGATTGAGCTTAGATCGAAGATCTACCTTATGCTTTACCAAAAGTTGAGTTGAGTTTTATTGAATGATAAAGAAAAATCTGAGCGTAAAGAAAGGTAGAAAACAAAAAGGCTGACTTAAAGAAAAGATAAAAGACAAAATCAAACAAGTAAGCAACTAGAAACAAAATAGTTTATGTACAAAGGATCCCTTAAAGGACCATGAGAAATATTGTTTCAAAGTGAGGGCATTGAGAGGTAGGGTTACCTCCTCTCCTTGTAAATCCTTTAGCTTGTAGGTAGTCGGGCCAAGTTTTTCAGAAATTTGGTAAGGGCCCACCCATAAGTGCTGAAATTTTGTATGCATTCCTTTACCTTTACAGGGATGGTCCCATTTTAGAACTAGGTCACCTACCCCAAAACTTCTTTTTCATATTTTCTCTTATCGAACCACCTTTTGACTATGTCTTGGTGTTGGTGTAATCGGTCTTTGGATTTCTTGTCTGGATTCCTCAAGTTTCAACTGGGTGTCAATTCTAGATTATAAAACCTAACTACTAGAACCTCGGGAGGCTTGGGCCAATTGCAAAGATGGGACTAAGATGTTGGGAGGGAGGATGGATTCTTTACCACAGACAAGGGTATACGAGGAGACTCCTAAGGCATTTTTTGGAGTAACTCTATCTTCCCATAAGGCATTTGGGAGAGCTATGTGCCAGCTCCTCTAATTTTCAACCACGGTTTTCTTAAGAATCCAAATGAGGTTTTTGTTTGAAGATTCAGCTAATTTGTTGCCTTGGGGGTAATAATTGGATGAATAATGTAACTTAATTCCTCGCACATAAAAAAATTCATTTATCTTAAAAGATGAAAAATAAGTTGCATTACCAAAGACTAGGCAAATTGGAACCCCAAACCTGGTTATGATATTCTCCTTTAAGAAATTGATAACTGCATCTTCGTTGATTTTTTGCAATGGGACAGCCTCTGGCCATCTTGTAAAATAGTCTGTGGCTTTCAGGATATACCGATGCTATAGAGAATAATTTGGTTTTCTTTCTCCAATGACATCTATGCCCCATTGTTCAAAAGGTTTTGAGATAATCACTGGTTGGAACGGTGCCGCTTCTTTGGGTAATTTCGCAGCACTCCTTTGGCATACATCACAATTCCTTACATAGGAATGAGCATCTTTGAACAAGGTGGGCCAATAATATCCATCCCTCAATATTTTGTGAGCTGTTGTATCTTCAAAATAATGTCCCCTAGTAGGGCCATCGTGTAATTATTTGACTACCTTACTTGCATCATCTTTCTCTAAGCATCTAAGAAAGATGCCATCATAATTTTTTCTGAAGAGTACTCCCTCAATGATATGATAAGCTGTTGATTTCAAACAAAGTTCCCTCCTTTGATTAGAGTTCTAGTTCTTTGGTAAGTATCCCTTTTGCAAATAATGTACTAGATCAATATACCAGGATTCAGGAGTAGTAAAAATAGGACATACCTCAATTGTGTTCAACTCAGCGTCATTTTCCCAATCTTGCTCTTCATCTACTGGATGTTCAGTGAGCAATTTACATAGGACTTGACCTTTAATGATAGTAGCTGGTTTAAATTCTAAATCATATTCTTGAAGAGCTGTGACCCAATTCCCTCTTCTTTCTCCCAATTCTTTTTGAACGAAAAGAGATATGACAGTCGGGTGAGGAACTACAACTTTAGTTATGCTCTCAAGAATATATGGCCTGAATTTCTTTACCACTTTGAATACGGTGTAAGCTTGTTTATCAACAACAGGATAATTCAGTTCAGTACCGTGCAGACCAATGCTCATGAAGGAAATTGGGTATTCGTCTCTTGATTCTACCTTTTGTGTAAGCACAGCTACGAGAGAGTCATCCGAAGCAAAGGTATACAAAATAAAATCTTTGTCAAAATATGGACTTCTCATAGAAGGAGCATTAGCTATGGCTTCTTTGATACCTTTAAATGCATTCTTTTCCAAGTCTGTCCATTTGAACTATATGCTTTGCTTGACCATTTGTTGCAAAGGTTTAACGGTTTGTGCGAAATCGGGAACAAACCTTCGAACAAAATTGATAATTCCCATGAACGATTGCATAGATTTTTTGTTGTGGGAATGGGAAATTTATTGATAATTTGTACTCTCTCTTGATCTATTGAAATTCCCTTTTTCGAAATGATGTGACCCAAGAGTTTACCCTCTAGAACAGCAAAAACAGTTTTCTTGGGGTTCAAGGAGATACCATACTTTTGGAAAAGATCAAAAATCTATTTTAAATGAACAACATGGTCTTCTCTCTTCTTTGAGAAAACTGTCACATCATCTAGATAGACTACAACACAATGACCGCCCAATCCTCAGAAGGCAATGTCCATTGCTTGCTGGAACGTTGCTCCTGCGTTTTTCAAGCCGAACGACATTCTTCGGTAGGTGAATGTTCCCCACTTAGTGCGAAAAGTAGTCTTAAGATGGTCTTCTTCAACTACTAACACTTGATTGTAACCAGAGAAACCGTTTAGGAGAGAGAAGAGTTCCGATCCTGATACCAACTGGAGAATTTGTTCCATCGAAGGAATGGGATAGTTATCTTTATCAGAGGTTCTGTTTAGATTTTGAAAGTCAACACATAATCTTATTTCTCTTGATTTCTTTCTTACGAGAACTAGGTTAGTAACCCAGTCAAAGTGCCGGACTTTAAAAATGATCTTAGCATCTAAGAACTTCTTCAACTCCTTTTGAATTAAAGGTTCAAGAGTAGGGTGCATTCTCCTCAACTGCTGTTGAAATGGCTTGGCACCCACCTTCATTGGTATGACATGCTGAGTAATGTAGGTGTCATATGTTTTTCAAATCTTCATAAGTCCACACGAAAACATCCTTATAGTTTCATTAAGGCTTTCACAGGTTGCAGTTATCAAGGGAGATTGGATACCTGTGTATAGTTTAAGTTCTCGACGCGTTTCGGACTGCATAGTTGAGTCCATCTTCAGGAGAAAACATATCTCAATTAAAAGCTGCACGAATTTTTATATTATTTATATTGTTGTGTTATGATCTTCACTTTAAATTTTAAGAGCCGACTTTAATTCATTAATGTGTCAATGTACAAATACAATTTATTAATTAAATGTAACGAAGTAAATACTCAATGATAACTAATGTATATATGTAAATTATCTTTTTAATTTTTAATTTTTAATTAATTTTTAACCCTAATTTTAAATTAAATATTAGGTTTTGTTTTGTTGTGTTGTAAAATGACAATTTAATTATGTTCTTAATATTAAACTATGCTTAATAAATAATTAAAAGTTTGTTAATATTAATTTTAAAAATGTTACCCTATATCTTATACTTCAGTTATGCTATTAGAGTATTTATAGTTTAATAGTTAAATGTTGTATTATTGACCATAAGATATCTTTTATGAAATAATATTTATTTTGATTTTAATTTTTCTACAAACTTATAGTATTAAGTTTTAAAGTAAAGAATTTTATGTGAAAATCTTTAAATTTTTAAATTTTTTAAATTTTTAAGGATTTCTTAAACTTAAAATTAAATTTTTAAGGATTTCTTAAACTTTAAAATAAATTTTTAAACTAAATTTTTTTAAAAACTTTTTAATTTTCTAATTTTTTAATTTTTATTTTCATTTAATGTTTTGTAGGGAGTGAATGATCGGTTTCCATGAGTCACAAAGGGTAAGGCCATCATCCCTATTGAAGTTTCTTGGGTGTTTCTCAATCTCAATTGCTTCACGTATGCGTCTCCTGTTGTAATTCTCCTCAATTGCTAATACTCTTGCTTCTTCAATGCATACATGGTGGTTAGTCTTTGATGAGTGCTCAGCTACTGCTGATTTCTTAATTCTTCCATGGGTAACATCAGCACAATGCTCCTTTAACCTTGTCTGAATTGAGCATCCTGTCTCACCTATGTATACGTCTTCACATGAGCATGGAAACGAATAAACACCTTTTCTTAGTTTTGGGTTGATGGGGTCTTTTGCCTTGTCTAGCAAATTTCTTAGGGAGTTAGGAGGGCAAAATATTGTCTTGATCTTCTTCTTCTTTAAAACTTTGGCAATTTTATCGGTTGTACCCTGGATATATGGGAGAAAAGTTCTTCCTAGGTCTTCTTGTTCATTATCACGATTTTTAGTTTCCATACTTCTTGCCCTTCTGAAAGCTTTGTTAATATCTTTTCTATCATAACCATTGTTTTGGAGGGTTATCTCAAGGTGTTTCAATTCCTCGTCAAGGTGTTCTTTATCGGAGATTCTGACAGCTCGTGTGGCGAGTGTGTGTAATATTCCTAGTTTTTGTGAAGGGTGATGGTGTGAGTTGGCGTGTAAGTATGTGTCTGTATGGGTTTTCTTACGATACACCTGGTGGGCTAAGGAACCGTCTTCTTTCTTAGTGATCAGAACATCAAGAAAAGGAAGGGAGTTGTTTTCCTGGATTTCCATGGTAAATTTTATGTGTTGAGATTGATTGTTCATGTGCCTAAGGAAGTCATCTAATTTCTCCCTGCCATGTGGCCAAAAGAAATTGGTATCATCCACAAATCGTTTCCATTCTTTTGGTTTAAGCGGGTAAGAATCTAAGGCTTTTTTCTCAAAGTGTTCCATGTATAGGTTGGCTATCACTGGTGAAAGGGGGGAACCCATTGCGACGCCACTGGTTTGTTCGTATATTTCTCCACGAAAGGTAAAATAGGTAGATTTTAAACAACTTCTTACTAGGTTGGTTATATCTTTACTAGTTATCTCCTCCACCACCTTGATTGCTTCTTCCAGACACAAAAATCCCTCTGGAAGAAGCAATCAAGGTGGTGGAGGAGATAACTAGTAAAGATATAACCAACCTAGTAAGAAGTTGTTTAAAATCTACCTATTTTACCTTTCGTGGAGAAATATACGAACAAACCAGTGGCGTCGCAATGGGTTCCCCCCTTTCACCAGTGATAGCCAACCTATACATGGAACACTTTGAGAAAAAAGCCTTAGATTCTTACCCGCTTAAACCAAAAGAATGGAAACGATTTGTGGATGATACCAATTTCTTTTGGCCACATGGCAGGGAGAAATTAGATGACTTCCTTAGGCACATGAACAATCAATCTCAACACATAAAATTTACCATGGAAATCCAGGAAAACAACTCCCTTCCTTTTCTTGATGTTCTGATCACTAAGAAAGAAGACGGTTCCTTAGCCCACCAGGTGTATCGTAAGAAAACCCATACAGACACATACTTACACGCCAACTCACACCATCACCCTTCACAAAAACTAGGAATATTACACACACTCGCCACACGAGCTGTCAGAATCTCCGATAAAGAACACCTTGACGAGGAATTGAAACACCTTGAGATAACCCTCCAAAACAATGGTTATGATAGAAAAGATATTAACAAAGCTTTCAGAAGGGCAAGAAGTATGGAAACTAAAAATCGTGATAATGAACAAGAAGACCTAGGAAGAACTTTTCTCCCATATATCCAGGGTACAACCGATAAAATTGCCAAAGTTTTAAAGAAGAAGAAGATCAAGACAATATTTTGCCCTCCTAACTCCCTAAGAAATTTGCTAGACAAGGCAAAAGACCCCATCAACCCAAAACTAAGAAAAGGTGTTTATTCGTTTCCATGCTCATGTGAAGACGTATACATAGGTGAGACAGGACGCTCAATTCAGACAAGGTTAAAGGAGCATTGTGCTGATGTTACCCATGGAAGAATTAAGAAATCAGCAGTAGCTGAGCACTCATCAAAGACTAACCACCATGTATGCATTGAAGAAGCAAGAGTATTAGCAATTGAGGAGAATTACAACAGGAGACGCATACGTGAAGCAATTGAGATTGAGAAACACCCAAGAAACTTCAATAGGGATGATGGCCTTACCCTTTGTGACTCATGGAAACCGATCATTCACTCCCTACAAAACATTAAATGAAAATAAAAATTAAAAAATTAGAAAATTAAAAAGTTTTTAAAAAAATTTAGTTTAAAAATTTATTTTAAAGTTTAAGAAATCCTTAAAAATTTAATTTTAAGTTTAAGAAATCCTTAAAAATTTAAAAAATTTAAAAATTTAAAGATTTTCACATAAAATTCTTTACTTTAAAACTTAATACTATAAGTTTGTAGAAAAATTAAAATCAAAATAAATATTATTTCATAAAAGATATCTTATGGTCAATAATACAACATTTAACTATTAAACTATAAATACTCTAATAGCATAACTGAAGTATAAGATATAGGGTAACATTTTTAAAATTAATATTAACAAACTTTTAATTATTTATTAAGCATAGTTTAATATTAAGAACATAATTAAATTGTCATTTTACAACACAACAAAACAAAACCTAATATTTAATTTAAAATTAGGGTTAAAAATTAATTAAAAATTAAAAATTAAAAAGATAATTTACATATATACATTAGTTATCATTGAGTATTTACTTCGTTACATTTAATTAATAAATTGTATTTGTACATTGACACATTAATGAATTAAAGTCGGCTCTTAAAATTTAAAGTGAAGATCATAACACAACAATATAAATAATATAAAAATTCGTGCAGCTTTTAATTGAGATATGTTTTCTCCTGAAGATGGACTCAACTATGCAGTCCGAAACGCGTCGAGAACTTAAACTATACACAGGTATCCAATCTCCCTTGATAACATCCTTATACTTACAAAAAAGCTTAATGAACTTATCTCTTTCACCCGGTGAACAAAATTTACCAAGATTAACATACTTTGGTTCAACCTCGGTGCCCGGATTTACTAATTCATGCTACATAGCAGAGCTATGAGTCTTGACATTCGTTGGCTTCTTGAACTTGGTCTGCAGATCGAACAAACTTTCAAGTGACCTCACCCCTTTGGGCATAAAATTTCCTTTAACTGTGTCCTTGTTTTGCAAATCAGAATCATGTTTTTCTTCATCTATGACAACTTCTTGCAACATGTTTTCATTTGTTAGAAGATTAATGATATGATCACCATCATTGAACACTATGAGATTCGTGATATTGTTTGGAACAAAAGGCCTGAAAACCAATTCAATTGAACATTTATTATTAGTAAGCACCAATCTAGAAGCAGAAGTTGCTAATAAATCAGCCGCAACATTTTGCAATCTAGGAACAGATTTTATATTAAAAGCATCAAAATGCATAATTGAATCCCATACCTCATCCTGATAACCCTTTAAATGTGGTGAAATACAATGAATTATATCTCTCACCTATCTAACGACTATTTTCGAGTCACCAAAGACTTTAAGGTACTTAGCATTTGAACCGATGGCTTTCTTTAATTCGTGGACTAAAGCTTCATATTCAACAGTATTGTTAGTGCAATCGAACTCCAATCTACAGGACAAGCAATATTTATTGTTTTCAGGATCAACTAAAACACAACCAGCTCCGGATCCTTCCAGCGTTTTGGAACCATCAAAGTATAAAATCCAAAAAACATTCTTTGATCTAGATAAGTTAGTATCTTTATCATCTAAGTCAGTAACTAAGCTAATTGTGTTACAGTCAATATCATCATTCCGAGAAAATTGAAGGAGATTGGAATGTTCATCTTATTCGTGGCTAACATTTTCAGATTGATAATTACCCATCTCGGTTTCTAAGAAATAATTCCCCAAAACTGAAGATGAAAAGGCTACAGCTTCATTCTTTTCTTCTAGCTGAGTTACATTTTGTTTCATGTGCGGTTCTCTCAAAACTTTAATCTGATTTTTCCTATTCTTATATGTCAACCATAAATGGGACCAATCAGTTGCAAAGTGACCATTTAGTTTTATAGACCAGTCTCTACTTAAGATCAAACCATAGGCTTCAGGAATATCAACTACCATTATATCGATAAACTGACACACTCTAGGATCCGTTGGCAATCTAATAAGGACATCTTTCATTTCCCCAATAACTTTAACAACAATTCTATCTAGCTGGATAATCTGAGCTAGGGATGGAATTGGCTGCCCATTAATTATTTTGCAAATTGACAGTGGCATGAAATTTGAGGATGCTCCAGAATCTACCAAATAGTTATGCACATTGTGATTGAAAATTTCAAAAGTTAAAAGGAAAGACAATGTTTGGGATTTAGATTTCCCACCAATACTAGCTTCATTAATTTCAGGATCTTCTTGAGTATCTGCTAACGGAGCACTAGCTTGGGGTTCAAGAGCTTGCAACAACTTCTATCGTTGCTGAGGAAAACTACACATATTGAATATTGAAACATTTGCGTTTACTTTATTTATATCTTCAATTATGTCATATCCCATGTCAGATTCTTTTATGACTTTTGGTTGATTATTTGTCTTGCTCGAAGTGGCTTTTGGTTGCTGATTTGTTGTCTCAATGTTTGGTTGTTTGGTAGCTGTTTGGTTAGCTTTAGGTTGTGGTAGAATGACTGTGATGTCTCTTTTAGATACTTCTTTGGAGACTTTAGGCTTGAGAGTAGTTGAGCTTGGAATCGGATCAGGGATGGGACCTTTACTGCCAGTATTAATGTTTACAGCATAAACTTGGCTCTCCTTGAGATCATCTTCCATTAACTCAGTTAAAGGGACCCAATCCCATAACACCATGGTGGTGTCTCGAACAGGCTCTTCTAATTCAAGGGTTTGTTCTTTTGGAGGATTGTCTTGATCGGGAATCTGTGAGTCCATCATTTGATTCATTACTAAGCTCATTGAATTTATCCATTGCAGACATTTTTTTCAGAGTGTGGTTCTTGATGAAAGGTATAGAAGTGTTCCATTCCTACTTCATTTAAATCCAAAACAGGAGATTTGTTTGTAGGTGGATGAGGCTGATCATTTTCTTCCCTTTTCTTGTAGAATGGTTTAAAAGGCTTCCTAGATGTGCTAGTTGCCTTATCCTTTTCAAGATCTACAATTTTATTTGACAATTTTTGCATCATTTTGACTACGTTCTCCATATCTGCTGATGGCTCTTCTTTATTCCTAGTAAGCAGGAAGGTTTTCTTAGTAGTTGTTGGCTTTGTTTATGCATCAAGAGCGTGTTTAGAAATGCTGTCTGATTCTTCCTCTACCTTCCTAGCTTCTTCGAAATTTTCTATTAAAGTTGTTTTCTTAGTCCTTTTGACGAACATTGCTATGGGAGGATCGAGGGCTGTAGTATAATATTCATCCAGGGATTCTTCAGCTAGTCTAGCTACAGCGCTAAAATTGTTTAATAATGTGGTGAATCTTTGGTTAAATTCTTGAACCTTTTCTTTCTTTTCCATTCTCATGGACAACAACTCTTTCATAAGTGTAGCTACAGTTTTCTGATTTCCATATTTTTTCAAAAAACATTTTTCAAATTCTTCCCAATTAGATATTGAGCTAGCTTGTAAGCTAAAGTACTAGGAAGACACCTTAGGTTCGAAAGTGTAGGGAAAGAGTATACAGACTACATCTTCATGCTGCACATTCAAAAGACTCAAAGCTAAATAAAAACGCTTAAGGTGATCTTCAGTAGAGATACCTTTTCCAGGATCGTACTTAGGAAAAACCTTCTCAGGATTCTCAGGAAGATTGTGAAAAGGTCGAGCCAAATTCAAAGCTCCTCTTGCTCTCCATGCAGTTACAGCCATGGCTACTCGTGGAGAATTAGGTGGAGAATAATGTGGAGTGTGAGGTGGACAATTCTTTGGAGTGCACAGTTCTTCAAGATCTAGAGGATCTTCGCGTTCAATTTCTCCAAGAGGTTCTGTGATTTCCTCTAAAGATAAATCCACTAATTCTTCAAAGCTTTGAACAAGAACTGAATCGCGTGTATATTGTCTTTCCCGTCTAGGAGCTCTTCTTCTAAGGAGAAAAGGAATCGTGTTTAAACCGCCAAGATTCTTAACATAAGCACGAGTATGTCTTCTTAAGTTTTCTACTTCAGCAAAAGGTATAGCATATACTGTTTCTTGATGTTCAAATCCAGACTTAAGATTTTCTTGATTTGTTATTTCAAGATCAGAATTATTTGCGATTGTTGTTCCAAGCGGGTTTCCAGTTGGATCTCCTCTTAAAGAAGAGTCTCATTTATCATCCATGCACTGGTGGCCCTCCTTCTAGCGCCAAAAATTGTAGGAATTTGTAGCATCAATCAACAAGGGATTCTCCCCGGTAAGCAAGCCCAATTAGATCGCTCACCATTTGGTGTGAGGAATTTGTTCGGTTAACGGTTCCAGCTACCGTAAGATTTAAAGATTCTTATTTCTTAGCATCGGTTACGAACCGATCCACCGTTTATGTATTTTATTTTAAAGATGAGATGCAAGTGCCCTAAGCTAAATGTAGGTAACTAATCTAAGCTAATATAATACTGTAGAAGCAAATTTAACCTATCCTTGCAAGGAGAAAACTTTAAACATGAGTAATAGACTGAAAGAAACATCTAAAGATCAAACAAATAGCTATTTAATCATAAAGATACATCCACAACAGAATATAAAAGATATTAAAGATAGCTTTAATTCAATTAATACATCCCATTACTCATTTGAGATAGACATCTCTGCACATAAAATAGGAGAATCATTCATTACACAGAAATAATTCACAACAATAAGGAAAGATCTCGCAGTAGTGTATGGATGATACAAGACTAATCCAACAAACATTCAACACATCTTCTAGGCAAAAATGTAGTCTCCCAAGCTTTCATTAGGCAAAATCGAATTCCTTACACATGTAGAGAAATAGTTCACGTGCAAGACAGAAAATGTCTTTCACCTGCCAAAAGTCCTTTGTACTATTTCCTAATTAACTATATATAGCTTTACAAAGTGCCTCCAGGGCTGCCCCCTGTCCCTTTTTTAATTTTCTTTTATAATCCCTTTTACAAAAAGAGAAAATCGTGGCCTCTTACATAAAAGACAAAAAGAGCCAACTGTCCTCAATAATTCATGATTCAATAGTGGAAAAGAGAAAATTTCAGCAAATTATAGCTGCCACGTTAACTTTTCGGTGGTGCTTCTGTTTCAGATGGGGCTACCAACATAGGGGGCACTTCTGTCTCAGCTTGTGCCTCTGCTCCAGATGATGTGCCTTTTTCGATTAATGCCATTGGCACTGCCTTCTTATCTTCTTCTGAAATATAGCTGAACCAAACACCAGTGTCTCTTATAACAACATTGGTAGGTGAAGGGAGGAGGATTTTCTTAGAGGTTACATGCTCATCAAGCTCTGCCTCAATGTCTTGCATTTCTATTACTACTGTCTGGCATATTTCGTGAAGCATCTAAGTGTGTACTGAAGGAAACACGATGCATTGATGGAGATCGTATGTGGTTAACACATCAATTCTCCTCACATATTCCATATGAATGTTCAGCCCATTTTTCAAATCAAACAGGCGTTGCTCTTTATTTGGGAACTCCTCAAGAGTCTGGGGAAATGCAACCTTGCACTTTACATGAACTTCTTGAATATTTTGATAAAGATTATTGCATTTTCCCATTATCACCTGGACCATAGTGATTAGTTTGGCACTGTAGTTCCTACAAAATTTAATGAAGGTTACATCTTCCTTAAAATCAACTACAGATTTGAACGGGAGATGCTTGGGGAAATAAGCTTTCCCTTCTCTCCACTCCATCTGCCTTAAAATATTTACTTTTACCTATGTGTACTTTTTTTCTTAGCCTAACAACTTCAGAGTTGATCTCCTTCATTCTGTCCAGCATGGCCTTTAGCCTGCAAATCTCTTAAGTAAGCAGTTCTTGCTTCTCATGCATTTGCTTAAGCATGTCATAGGATTGCTCGTGAAAATGAGTCATATCCATTGTTTTGTTGTTTGCTTGTTCTAGCTGCTCGACCATCAACTGCTGATCCTCTTCTAACTGAACAACTTTAGCTTAGGAATCATTCTTTTCTGCTTCAAGTACCATCATTTGGACTACCAGGTGTTGATATTTATCTGAAAACTCCTTATGGTCAACCCAAAGGTGATTATATTTATTCACCACGAGGTCTCTATATGACTGCTCATTAGCCACGGTGTGCTATAGCCTATGCGCCATTTTCTTGGTTGACTCAAACTCATTTACCATTTTGATTACGTTATCTTCGCTTGCTTTTGCTTCTACTACAGTAGCAGATGCCATAGAGATAGGGGCCTTATTTGTGTTCTGCATAACATTAGTTTCCCATCGGGTGATGATGTCTGGCTCAAAAGGTCTCTTTAACCTTATCTCTGACTTCAAAACAAAGGACTTCCTGTTCTTGTTGTACACAATCTATCCCATTTGGACACAGTGTGATCCTTTGATGGGGTGAAAGGGATCAGTGGAAGATTTTCTATAGGGATATTCTCTTCCGTATGTGGGGTCTGGACTAGTTGGGATGATTCTACATCCATATCCTACATGTTAGAACCACCAGCTTGTGCATCTTGATTGGCTTTATTTTCTTCCTCAGCTTTAAGCTGTCTTTCTTCCTCTTCATCCCTTAGTTGATTTTCAACTGCCTCCCTTCTTGCTCTTTAGCAGCTTGCTGCACTCTTTCCTCCTCTAACTCTTCATCTCGAATCCTCTCAGATTATTCTTCTTCCAGCCTAAGAGTTTCTGCCTCTTGAAGCTTAAGAGATTCTTTCTGTTCCTTTCGCAACTTATCGGCAACTTGTTTCAGGATTCTATCTACTTCCTCCTTCAGTCTTTGCTCTTCATTGGCTAGAGCTTCTACTGCTTCCTTTTCTTTTTGCAGTTTGGATTCTTGGACTATGGTAGAGCTAGAGCTAGCTCCACCCTTGTGACAGAAAATTTTGCAATTCAGTCATGTTACTGATTCCCCTGAATACTTCTTCATCGTTATCATAGTAATGGGCATAATCAAAGTGAGCATACAACTCTCTACAATGTTATACAACTTTGTTCCGCCTATCATTTCTATGAACTATTGATTCTCCGAAATGAAAACCCCTTAGCTCTTGAATGAACTCCTCGGTTGATGAAACCCCTGAGAACTTATAGGTTCTGACGTAGAAAGGAAAAGGAGGAAAAGAAGCCTTCTCCAACTTATTCAAAAATCCACCAACTCCATCAAGGAAGACTTGTCTGTCTGCTTCTTTCAGGACTACGTAATCGGTAGCATATCTGGGTAGGATATATGGTGTCTTAGAGCCTCCATACATTATGATATAAGTACCTTCTTCTGAAAATTAGAAATCCCCATAATTGTCCATGAATTCCATGGTGTTTTCTGATAAGCAATTAGGTTCTTCATTAAACATTTCCTCATATAGAGTAATGATGAATTCTTCACATATGAGTTTATAGTGCATCCTATAATTTTGAGCCCATAGTATCTTATAAGCAGTATATACTGGGGTGTTGGACTGATTGAAAACGCAACCTAGCTTAGGGAAAGGGAGCTTTTCCAAAATGCATTCAATGAGATATGAAGACATGTAAAATTTTGACTTTTTAGAGCCAGTCCTTCTTTGGATGTGGCTACGACGGATGACAAACTATCTGAGAGGATAGTCGCCCAATCAAAGATAGTTCCCTTAAATGCCACGTAATGCATTATGGGGGCTCATTGTATCCTATAAACAGTTCCATCAACCATGCCGAAAATTCTTCTTAACATAAGGGCGATCTTCGAAAAGGGGCCCTCAAGTTTTGAACTTCATACTCATCACTGTCTCTTTTCCTTAGCTGCTTTCCCATTAGTAACAGGTTCTTAGCCATTTCAAAATTGTCCATCTACCCCAGCCATGCATCGTTCAGTGGTTGCTAGGAATGTGGTAACTTGTAAGCTACTGCAATGTAGGCTAGATGGAACAAGGCGAACGCCTCTCCTTTACTATCGTACAACATTCTGGTTTCCAGGTTTGCATGCTCTAGGATCCACCCAATCACTTCAGAACAAGGAAAGAGCTCAGGGAATGTGGAGGCTTTAGATATACCAGAGCTTCTGATATTTTGGTAGATGTGTTCTTCCTCCAAGAGTGCCCCTGGTATATCTTGGTCTCCGAGCATACGGTAAACATCTCCCCATTTGACTTCAGGAGGGACACCTGTGATGGACTTGGTGTCCTCTAACAGAGTTTCAACTCTTGGCTCTGCTAGTTATCAGCTCAATCAGCTTAGATTTCTTTCTGCTACCGTTTGGCATTTCGGCTTAATCCTGTCAAGCGAGTATGCATGAATAGACATAATATTTAAAATATTACATAGAATGGATCAAAAAGCAAGAGTGCGAAAACATGGGATTACAACAGCACTGAAATATTTAACAATATCAAACAACAACATGCTTTAAAATAGAGACAGGAATTAAGAATTTTTCTCAAACAAAGTCACATTCTTCTTAGGATGCTAAACAGTTACAATGAAGACGTTGAAGGACTTCAAATGAGGTGGGTTCGGTATTTCCTCAGACGAAAGCATGTGGAGGCTTTGGATATAAGCTACCAATGAACGTTGAGTCTCGCAAGTTCAAGGGACTAGGAGAAAGTTGTGAGGGTCTATGACTATGAGTTATGTGTTTGGGAATGGCCAAAAGAACAACACACATAGAACGTATATAGGCCATGCAGCTCATGTCGTGACATTGATACCGAGAATTGCTTGACACAAAAGGTAAAACAAAAAAAGTGGTAGAACCACCTACCTGAAAAGTGGTCGTTGGTCTCGCGAAGGTCGACTAAGATGCGAATAAGTTGAGCTGGAACAATCTAACATAGTCTTCAAATGGCGTTTTCCATAGCATACAAATTCTACCAATGAAAAACAAAACAAACTCCCCAAAACCCTTATATAAAAGATGACACATACGGGGATTCAATAGGTTGGTTGAGGCTTTAAAAATGCGTTTAAAGGAATGTACGGCAGGGTCACCTCGGCACACTTGGCACTTAATTGTAACTGCCGAAATCGGAGGGGAAAGATAAGCTCACCCGACGTTGCGGCGAGAACTCATAAGTTCCATACGCTGTTTCGGCGAAAGATGTTGAGTTTTCCCACTCTTGTAGTGAGGACTTTTGAGTTTCATCTGACACAAGAAAATCTTTTCTTTTTAAAGTAAAGAGCCTGCCCGTTGTGGAAAAGCTCCACAAGTTTGCCCAAAGTTGTAGTGAGACTTACCGGGTTGATCCGATGGTCATTGACTTCGATACTTAATAAGAGACATGCGCCTGTTGCGGAAAAAGATTGGGAGTTGTTCTGACGTTGCGGCAGAACTTCGTGAGTTCTCCCACCGTTGCGAAAAAACTTGCCAAGTATACCTGAAAAAGTGGCTTCGTTCCTTAGTAAAAAAAAAATAATAATGAAAACTTCCCACCTATTACGACGCGATTTATTGAGTTGGCCCGTCGTTGTGGGAAGACTCGCCAAGTTCACCGGAAGTTTCGGATGGGCTTGGTGATTTTGCCCGAAAATTACAAGGTCATGAGACTTGATAAAAGAGGTGCCCGTTGCGGCAACACTTCATGAGTTCTTCTGCCGTTGTGGGTGAAAAAGACGAGTTCTTCCGCCATTGTGGGTGAAAAAATTGAGTTTTGATTTAGAAGAAAAGATCAACAAACTTCAAAAAAAAGAAAGACTTCTCTAGAAAAGCTAAGTATGTAAGACCTTCTAGGATAAAGCTTAGCTCCTAAGTAAACTTTCTAGAAAAAATAAAAAAAAATAAAAGGAGGGGCCCCAATATCTAAATTTTTTTGAGGGGGATGTTGCAGCAACAACATGGTCTCAAGGATGAAGTCGTCTCAGAGGTCAAAATGTTCTGTCCCAACACAATGATGGAAGTTCTAGGGTTTTCTAAGTTGGAAGAGGACAAGATCGCAGCCCAACAATGCTGCAAACCCACCTTTGATTCGTTCAGAAATATGGGTTCCCAACGATCTCCCATCACGCCAGCTCCTTGACCAAATCCTATTAAGCATTTTCCTAAACCAAAGATGCAGGCACGCTGAGAAAAAGGGCTTTGTTATAATTGTGATGAGAAATTCACTTGGGGACATAGATGTGTTGAGCAAAATCTCTATCTCTTGGATGTGGATTCTCTTCCTACCTCTGAACTTGGTGAAGAAGCTCCAAATACAATATATGATCAGGTCGACATCCAACACTCGCCTGTTGACCCCCCATCTCAGGACGACCCACCAAAGATCTCTCTCCATGCTGTAACTGGCATCACCACCCCACAAACAATGTGGGTTAGGGGTTACTTCAAAGAAGCTTCCTCTAACAATACTCATTGATTCTGGTAGCACTCATAACTTCATTGACGCTCGGATTTCCATACAAGCTGATTGTTTTGTCCATCCTTGCTCCAACTTTGAAGTCATAGTTGCCAATGGGGGCACCTTACCTTGAAAGGGGAAGTGTCACAATGTGCGTATCTCTCTGGAATATCATAACCTGCGCTCTGATATGTTTTCCTTGTCCTTAGGCAGATGTGTTGTGGTTTTGGGCATTCAATGGTTATGCACTCTTGGACCCATTTTATGGGATTTTGTTGAACTTTGGATGCAGTTTTTAGTCAACGGGAAACAACACAAATTTACAAGCTTACAACCAAGGTCTCTTTGCATCATTAGTTCACATCGCCTGGAAAAAATCCTTAAGAAGAATTCACATGGTGTCATCAATCAACTCCATTCCATTCAAATGAACCCATCAATGGTCTCCACGGCTTCCTTGGATAGATATGTAGGCGTCTTTGCTGAACCAGTGGGCTTGCCACCTTCAAGAGACCTTTCTGATAAGAATTTAGCCGCATCTACATCTCAGAAGGAACTGATGGTTATTTTTCATGCAGTATAGAAGTGGCAGCCATCCCTATTAGTGTTAAATTTTCAAAATTTACTTCAATCTGATCTAGGATCTTAACTGAGAAAACAACATGTACAGCAAATCTATAGCATATCAATCATGGATGCAATAATGCAAGCACACAAGAGACACAGAGTTTACTTGAGGAAAACCATAAAGGTGAAAAACCCCAATAACTTCCTCAAAGATAGATAGAGCAATGATACAACCAGAATATAAGAGATAGTCTTCTCCTAGTAGCAGAGCCTCCTCGTCCAAAAGTGAACCACTCTCCCAAGTGTGAGTGAGAGAATAGAATGTGTAAAATGAGAGAGACACACTCTCTATTTATACACTAACTTGACTTGACCTTTACTCAACTAGGTCGGCCTCAACTTAACCACTTAACATAATGCTAACTGGGCCAACCCCCACTAGGGTGGTCTAATAACCCTTTGACCCACATGGCCGACCCCCAATAGGGTGGTCTAATAACCCATCAAGTATAAGTTACGACACTTACAATATAAATGACGACACTTCCGTAACATCTCTATAGGAATACAATATACATATATGTGAAATACATTTCGAAGTTACATATACATCAACACTCCCTCTTAACTAGGAAGGTATTTCTTGACACAGGTCTTCTAGCACAAGTCATCTTCTCTGGATCATCTTCAATGGATAATCGTCATTGAGTCATCATCATCATCACTGCTGCTACTATCTCAATAAATCTCTGAATCTACTCATCATAGGAAGTTCTACAGAGCCAATCCTTTTTCATACTAGATGTAGGCCCACCTCCTGCAGGTCTTCATCATCACTGGCCATACTATGGAATCCTCAGGACTTATTACATGCGTCAAAAAACCTGGCTGCAGCATCCCAGGCTATTACAAGCACACAAATCTACTTGTTGGATCTCCCAGGAGCACATTACATGTGACCCATCCCAAAACCTGGTTGAAGCATCCCAGGCTATTATGAGCACACAGCTCTACCTGTCAGATCTCCCAGGAGCACATTACATGTGATCTCACAACAAAACCTGGCTGAAGCATCCCAGGCTGTTACGAGCACACAGCTCTACCTATCGGATCTCCCAGGAGCACATTACATGTGGTCCACCACAGAACCTGGCTGAAGCATCTGAGGCCTTTTTCATCCTGTCCAGATCTCCCAGGAGCAAATTACATGTGGTCATGGCAAAACCTAGCTAAAGCATCTGAGGCCTTTTTCATCCTGTCCAGATCTCCCAGGAGCAAATTACATGCCATAGGACAAAACCTCGAAAGAGCATCTCAGGATGTTACGGGTACACAACTCCAACCTGAAGATCTCCCAGGGCACAAATTACATGTCCTCCCAGAGCAATGTCTTGAAAGAGCATCCCAGGCTGTTACGGGTACACAACTTCGACCTATAGGATCTCCCAGACATGCTCATCTGCACAACTTGATCAACGGCCACAAAGTATCATCCTGATACTCACCATACATCATCCTAATGTACACATGATCATCCTGATGCATTTCATCTGGAGAAGCTCGTCATCCACGATCATCCATATCATACAATGCATCCACCTGATGCATACCAAGTATCTACCTGATACATATCATCATATACAATGTATTTACCTGATACATACATAGATACATGATCCACATAATGTATCCATCAACATACATGATCTGCCTGATCATACCTGATACATATACAGATACATGGTCCAAGCATCCAACATGATGCATACATACATAAATGATCCAACTGATCATATCCAGCATCTAGCATGATGCGTACATACATAAATGATCCAACTAATCATATCCAACATCCAACATGATGTGTACATACATAAATGATCCAATTGATCATATCCAGCATCCAACATGATGTGTACATACATAAATGTAAATGATTCAACTAATCATACAGAGCAGAAACTAGAACATCATCTTGATGCTCATCATCCAACACTTACATCCATATCCATGTGAAGGATCCCCCTTCCACCATGCTAGGAATGGCTACTGCAAATGTGTCCATCACTTCTTCCTCGAAGTGTCATCAATCTGAAGAACACCAAGCCTCTCCCTGAAGTATTCAAACTTCACCCTGGCTAGTGGCTTCGTCAGCACATCTGCAATCTGCTCATCCATCACAATATACAGGAGCTTCACAACTCCTCTCTACACCATATCCCTAATATAGTGATATTTGATCTCTAAGTGTTTCGACCTGTCATGAAACACTGGGTTCTCAGACAACTTCACACAACTTTGGCTATCACAAAAGATACCAGTAGCATCCAACGGGAGATTAAATAACTCAAATAGTAGCTTCCATAGCCAGACTGCCTCACAACTAGATGAACAGGCTACAACATACTCTGCCTCAGATGTACTCAGTGCTACGCAGGACTGCTTCCTTCTAAACCAAGAGATCACACCTGATCCCATACTTAAGTAGCATCCAGATGTGCTCTTCCTATCTGCAGCACTGCCAGCCCAATCTGAATCAACATAACCCTGCAGGTTAAACTTTTGATTCGCTTCATACTTGAGCCCATAATTCACTATACCCTTCAGGCACCTCAGAACATGCTTTATAGCAACTAGGTGAACACTCCTCAGATCCATCAGGAACTAGCTCAATTTGTTCACCGCAAAGAAAATATCTGGTCTCGTGTTTGTCAGGTACATCAAGGACCCAATCATCTGACGATACATAGTGATATCAACCGGCTCAGATGAAGCATCACACAGAAGCTTCAGGTTCGATGCCATAGGTGTGGCGATAGCCTTGCAGTCCATCATCTCGAACCTCTTCAGGATATCTACTGCATACTTCCCTTGTCCAAGGAAGATTCCATCACTCTGCCACACCTCTATGCCAAAAAGAAATAGTGCATCATCCCCAATTTCTTCAACTTGAACTCGGCAGCAAGCTTCTGCTATGTGTCAGCAATCAATCTGTCATCTCCTATTACAAACAGGTCATCCACATACAGGAGTAGAATCACACGATTCTCTTCCTCAACCTTGTAGTAACGGTTGAAATCTGCTTCACTCTTGGTAAAGCCCAAACTGGATAGAAAGCTATCTATCCTACCAAGTTCTGCACACATATATGACTACACCATTCAGGAAGGTTGTCTTGAAATCCACCTGGTGTATCTTCTCTTTCATCACTTTTATATTTCTCTATGCTGCCATCTGCAGCATGCTTGATCTGATAGTTCCATTTAGAAGTCACAACAGACTTCCCTTCAGCTCTTGGGATCGCATCCCAAACATCGTTCTTCATGATCGATGGAGCATGGCATTCTTCCTGTATCTTGGGAACTTCAATATCTTCAATAGATAATTTTGTTGCTTGAACAAATTTTGTAGTCCTTCTTTTGTAGGTGAAGGTATACAGTCTTTTCTACAAAACAAGTTAAATTACATGATTAGAAACATCTCATAATTTTCAGACAAATTCTTACACCTAAATAAATATGTCATATATTCATGCAATTATCTTAGCAAATGCTTCAATACAACATTTATCCATGTTCCACAACTTTCTAGATGCCTTCCAGTCGCTACCAGAACATTTTGAAGAGTTGTTAACACC
This sequence comes from Larix kaempferi, assembly GCA_027924585.1. NCBI lineage: Eukaryota > Viridiplantae > Streptophyta > Pinopsida > Pinales > Pinaceae > Larix > Larix kaempferi. The sequence continues at coordinate 7,069,445 of BSBM01000642.1, forward strand.
TAAAAAGTGCTCACTAGCTCATTTCCTTATTCACATGACCCATTTGTCCACTTTTTCCACCATCTGAGCCTCTAAAGCCAACAAAAGGTCACCAAAAGACCTTAATACACCCCTTTTCCCACTCAAAAAGATTACTTTTCCTAAAAAAGCATAAAAAACCCTAAAAAAGGGTCCAAAATTCCCAAAAATATTAAAAAGGGAATAAAAATATTAATTTTATTCAAAAAAGGAAGATGGATGGATGTAAAGTGAGGAGCCCCTACCACTTACACATCAAATGCATATTAGTAGTAAGGTGTTCATTAATGCAATCATTCTAATATGCATAATACACATCCTAAATCTAGGAACATAAGCATATACATCATTGAATAATATTATTTAAACAAACAAGTATGTAAGGAATGGTAATTAAAATACTTATCTTTGTTTGTTTGTTGGGTGGACTCCCTCTAAGTCTTTGCTTCCTTGCAGGAGCTGTTGAAGTAGCTTATTCTACATTAATGTCCCCACCCATCATACCAGTGCGATGGAGAGAACATTAGACTAAAGCCAGGGCATCTAGCCCCATAAACTTATTAAATAATAATTCACATAATATAAAAGGACATATGGAAATGTATAATTATAGGAAAGCACAATGGAAGTAATTTCAATTACACATCCATCATACATTCAAGATATTCATCAAATAAATAATTGCAAAGTTAACACAAGAGAATACCTATCTTATAACAAAGTAGTCCCAAGCAACTGGCTATGTAACTGCAACGTTCCACCCAACCATAGGCTAGTTGTGATCATCAATATCTCAACACACTGCCACCCCCGAGCTGGGCATGATCTCTACAAGGAATCAGGGAACAACAGACTCACACATAGCCCAAAGATACACCAAATCAGCCAAGATAAGCTACAATTGGGTTTATCAGGCTGTTAGGCAATGGAAGGAAGAATTGCTAAGCTAGTGGGATCATCTATAGAGATATGGGCACCCTCTGCAAGATCTATCTAGCTTGGTCCCCACAATACCTACACACCTGGCACAAGGAAGTATTCCCTTCACTAATACACAGTCCCTCAAACCATACCTTCCATTCTAGTGTTCTTCAAGGTGTGCATAGAAGAGAAACCAACCCTTTTGATACTCTTGAGAGGTTACCTCCTTAGTAGGTTTATCAAGCCAATTCTGCTCGACTTCCACTCCTAATTCTTGCTCATAATTTCCCAACCAACACATGGATGCACCCTACAACAAAACACAAGTGCTAAAAAACGTGGGCAACCCAAAACGAACTGGTAGATGGGGAATAAACCCTGGGAGAGCCATTCGTTTTCATAAAACATTTATATGCATTCCAGGGGTTGAAACGACCTCTATAAACTCCCAAAATGTGACTCCCTTTCTCCCAGCTACTATGTAACACAAAAACGAGCTCCCAGCTATGGAAAATGCAGGAAATTGGTGAAAAACGTGATGAAGGAAAGACCCAGTAGTTCAGACTGCGTGAGAGAGCAAAGTGTTAAGATTTAATATGCTAAGACAGAAAATAGCAGCATTTCATTCCATTTCACAATAATAGCATATACAGGATCACTAAAGAAACAACAAGCACAGCATAAACACAAGAGACACAAATTTATCCTGGGAAACCCTCATGGGGTAGAAAACCCAGTAAAGCTTCCTCAATATAGATGACCAACAATATACAAAGATGTAACCCTAAGCATAAGCTCCTCCTTCTCCAAAGCAGACCTCTCCTCCACAAGTGCGCCACTCTCAAGTGAGTGAGTGTGTGTAAAATGAGGAATACACCTCCTCTATTTATACACTACTTCGACTTGTCTTTTACACAAATCATGTAGGCTCGTATTTAACCAATGGGTTAAATACCCCACTACAGCTGACTGGGCCGACCCGTCTAGAGTGGTCTAATAACCCTTTGACCCACATAACACATACAGGGCTGACCCCCACTAGGGAAGTCTAATAACCCAAGTTACCATATTCCGACGGAGGAATAAACATCTCCGAATATACAATAATATCTTCATCGAGGAATGAATCATCTCCGAAATAATAAAGTACAAATATACTATTCTTTGAAGTTACAATATCTCAACACTCCCCCTTAACGAGAAGGATATTATAACAGCATCTGCATGAGCAAGCAGTCATCAACGTCATACATGATACATCTATAAATAATTGGAAGCTTTCTCAACATCATCAGTAACTCAAGCAGTTATTGGAACATCTTCAATACTAGAATATCAACATCTTCAGTACTGAGTCTTTATCTTCTGCAGCACTCGAACAGCTACAACAACATCAACATCTGGATCCTCACGATCATTAGCATCGTCATCATACGATCATCAACATTGGGATCATCTTGATCTACAGCATCTGGATCATCTCGATCTACAGCATCTAGATCATCTCGATCTACAACATTTGGATCATCACGATCTACAGCATCTGGATCATCTCGATCTACAACATCTAGATCATCTCGATCTACAGCATCTGGATCATCTCGATCTACAGCATCTAGATCATCTCGATCTACAACATCTGGATCATCATGATCTACAGCATCTGGATCATCTCGATCTAAAGCATTTGGATCATCTCGATCTACAGCATCTGGATCATCTGTATTAGTATCCACACCAATACATCTATCATCAAAACATGTATTCTTACTAATACATATATCATCAAAAAAACATGTATTCTCACTAATACATCTATCATCAAAAGCATGTATTCTCACTAATACATCTATCATCAAAAGCATGTATTCTCACTAATACATTTATCGTCAAAAACATGTATTCTCACTAATACATCTATCGTCAAAAGCATGTATTCTCACTAATACATCTATCGTCAAAAGCATGTATTCTCACTAATACATCTATTGTCAAAATCATGTATTCTCACTAATACATCTATCAACAAAACATAGCAGCATACTCTGCAACACACAAGATACTATTATGGGATGATCAATCCCTCTCACTTTAGGACATAGGTCCAAGCATGATACAATCCTGATCCACTTATAGGATGATCAATCCCTCTCAGTTTAAGACATCTCTCATGTCTATGGATGATGCAATCCAGATCAACTTATAGGATGATCAATCCTTATCCTTTTAAGACACCTCACCATGTCTAGGGATGATGCAATCCCAAATCAACTTACAGGATGATTAGTCCTTATCACTTTAAGACACCTCACCATGTCTAGGGACGATGCAATCCCAATCTACTTACAGTATGATTAGTCCTTATCACTTTAAAACACCTCACCATGTCTAGGGACGATGCAATCCCAATCTACTTATAGGATGATTAGTCCTTATCACTTTAAGACACCTCACCATGTCTAGGGACAATGCAATCCCAATCTACTTATAGGATGATTAGTCCATATCACTTTAAGACACCTCACCATGTCTAGGGACGATGCAATCCCAATCTACTTACAGGATGATTAGTCCTTATCAATTTAAGACACCTCACCATGTCTAGGGACGATGCAATCCCAATCTACTTATAGGATGATTAGTCCTTATCACTTTAAGAAAAGTCTCATGTCTAGGGACAATGCAATCCCATCACGTACATTTTGAACCCAGTTCATGGACGATGCTGTCCTCACACGTACCTTTAAGACAAGTCTCATGTCTAGGGATGATGCAATCCTGATCAAGTTCCAGGATGATCAGTCCTTATCACTTTAAGACAAGTCTCATGTTTAGGGACGATGCAATCCCGTCATGTACATTTTGAACTGAGGTCCAGGGATGATGCAGTCCTATCTTCAATTCTCGGAGACATCAGTCTACGGATATTTTCTAGGACCAAATTCAGGGGAGGATACAATCCCCTACCTATTCATTCAAGACTACATTCTCAGAGACCCATTCTATGACTCACTTTAGGACTAAAATCCAAGGATGATTCAATCCTCACATGTCCACCTAGGACTTCATTCTCGAAGGCATACGTCTACGGCTCTCTTTAGGACTGAAGTCCAGGGATGATCCAATCCCCTCATGTCCACCAAGGACTTCATTATCAAAGACATACGTCTACGGCTCTCTTTAGGACTGAAGGCCAGAGATGATCCAATCCCCTCATGTCCACCAAGGACTTCTTTCTTGAAGACATACGTCTACGGGTATCTTTAGGATTGAAGTCCAGGGATGATCCAATCCCCTCATGTCCACCAAGGACTTCATTCTTGAAGACATACGTCTACGACTCTCTTTAGGACTGAAGTCCAGGGATGATCCAATCCTCTCATGTCCACCAAGGACTTCATTCTCGAATACATACGTCTACGGCTCTCTTTTAGAACATGTGTTCAAGGATGATGCAATCCCCTTGTCACCTTAGACCCTATCTAAGGACCATCCACCAACCTCTCTGTCGGCATCACCAATATAGGTATCCACATCATCGACCTCACTGTCGATGCGGGAAATCTCATCATAAGTGATCACATCGCTCCCCCTTTCAAGGAGGGTCCTTCTGAACTATTTTAAGTTTGTCTCGGAAAACTTTACTTGAGGTAGGGGTTTGGTTAGTACATCGGTAACTTGTTACAAATTTGAACTTTAATTCTTTTCTGCACCATATCTCGTATATAGAAATGTCAGATCTCTATGTGCTTTGACTTATCATGGAATATTGGATTCTCTGCCAGTTTGGTACAACTCTATTTGTCACATAGGATCACAGTTGGGTCCATTCTAAAGCCATACCGCTTCACAACTAGCAGAGCAAGCAGCCGTATATTCCGCTTGTGCTGAGAGCCACACTAGATTGCTTCCTTCTAAACCATGAGATCATGGTTGATCCTAGACAGTAACATCCTCTCGATGTGCTCTTCCTGTCTGATACAATTTCTTCCCAATCAACATCTGTGTAGAGAAACCATATTCAACCTTGTAGCAAAGGTTGAGATCCACATCACCCATGGTGATCATTAAGCTCATCAATTGATTATCGATCCTGGGAACCCATACAGAACCTGATTCACACTTCTTCTTTAATTACACCATTAAGAGAATCGTCTTCTCTAGCCACTTGGAGCAAACATCTCATCATGATTCTCTTCCTCTTTCTAAGAGAATCTTCTAGCCACAAGCCTTCTATAGTGTGTTTGATTTGTAAATCTTTTGTTGAACATCCATCGCTTGTTCAGTGTTCATCATTCATCATGATCTTTCCTACAATTCAAAATTAAGTACATGATTAGTAATACTTCATAATCATCAAATCATATTGACATGATAACCTATTATGCATACAGATATCATTTACATAGTTATGCAACTATTTTGACCAATACTTTGGCACAACATTTTCCCATATCCTGTATGCATACAGTGGCTATCTAGATGCCTTCCATCTCTACCAGAACATACTATCGAGAGTGTGCACAGCTCTCAGCATGTCAGCAAATAGGTTTCATTCTAGACAAGCAACAATGGAATGTTTGTCCAACTTACCAATCATATGCATATTAGTAGTATACTGTTCAATGCTCTATGAATGTTTAAACTCAGCATGATATATTCTAGGAATACAAATATGCATACAAGCAATATAATTTACTATTTCAAATAACAACTCAAATACTTATCTTTTATGTTTGTGTGGTTGCCTCCCGCTTGATCTTCTATATGTCTTTTGAACTTCTATTCATTCTGTACCACTGTGCCTCCTCAAGTGTGCACTAGTGTCATCCTCATGATCTCATACACAAACATACATTCATTAGTATATTCTCAAAACATTCTAATTCTAAATAATATTGAATATGCATAGTCATGATCATTAGTATTTAGGGTTTCAAGGAAGTCTTCTTTTACTCATGCATATTCTTGTTTGATCATAGTACTCTTCTCGTTAATTAAATCATCAAGAAAAGAGACATAATATGCATAAACCCTTGATTACTAACTTTATGAATAAGCATAACCAATCATATCAAGTATACTTATATAAGGGATCCTAACACAAGGTAAGATTCTAAATTGACATAAGAAAACATACCTGGATTAGTATACCTGCTTAGTTATGTACAACATACCTAAACAATCTCTTCAATGATTTAGAGATCCTGAGCTAGAACCTGCATGTCTCATAGGTTAAGCATAATATAACAAAGTCATACATAACTCGTAAGTAGAACAAATATTATGGATGAGTCTTTGTCTTCATGTTGTCATGGTCATGGAAATTGATTTGTCTTTTGTGATGTACCTGTATCTTGTTAGTAGACAACATCAACCTCACACAACACCATAATGCATCAGTACAATCATATAGCCCTAATCAATGAATGGATTCGATCATTCACATGCATTCATACTGTTACTAGGGTGATAAGACAATTCTAACATTAATTAAGATTGTACTAATAAATAATATGAAGACAAACACATCATGAACTTAATCAAGAATCAGATTTCAAGACATACCTGAACGTCCTTAAGTCATACCTATCGAGACTTCTTGTAGTCTTCTTATGTAAGGCCTTAGCCTCAACTCCCCCTGAAACTTGATCTGGAGCTTGATTAGGGTTTGCTAGAGAAACCCTAAAAATTCAATCTTTGACTTTCACACTTCTGAATGGATGGAAAGATGTGTCTTGCTAGCATACTTCAATTTTGAAATCTCCAAAATTTGACCCCTCAAAATTGCATTTGAAACTTTTGGATCTTCTGGACAGGAACCCAAACTAGGGTTTGATGAAGCCCACCCTTCTGTCCAATCAAAAGGTTCGATCCAAGTCTCTAAACTCTTATTTTTATGAGGAGCTTCTAGCCGTGGTTACAGACATAACAAATTCCAACTTTTGCTGAAGCCCTAATTTTCCATCTTTCTGATCAAAATCCTGAACTGGGGTTTGATCAAGCCCGGTCTTCTACCCAACCAAAAAATTCGATCTTGGTCTCTAAATTTTGATTTTCCTGAGTAGCATTCAGCCGTGGATTCCTATTCCAAAAATTCTAACTTTCTCCGAAACCCTAAATTCCGGAAGCCATGAATGAAGGTGCTCCAAAAATAATTCTGTTTTGACAGAAATATGTACCTGATTGTTTCTACTATAACTATGAACATTTCACTCCACAGGATCTGAAAACATTTTCTGTGGTATCCTGACCTGTCATCTTTCCATCCCGACAGGTCTGACCTCAATTGGATTTTCTGAGAGAGAGTTATGCCAAGTGTCGCAACATTACCTATTTATGGGATAAAACAAAAGAGCAAACTTGTATGGCGTTCCACATGTCACTGGTTCAACTTCGGCCTCTAAAAACATTTCCTGAGATAGTACAGTCTGTGTACTACCTGTCACATTTTATGAAATTTCATTTGGAGCTTCCTAGCCCAAGTTATGCCAAGTGTCGCAACATGACCTGTTTATGGGATAAAACAGGAGAGAAAACTTGTACAGCGTTCCACGTGTCACGGGTTCAACCTCAGCCTCTGAAAAAGTTTCTTGAGATAGTACATTCTGTGTAATACCTGTCACTTTTTACGAAATTTCATTTGGAGCTTCCTAGCCCAGGTTATGACCTTTTTTCCTAGGTCACCTGATTTTGACTGAGATCTGGAATAGGTAGAAACTCTAACTTGTATTGATCATAACTTACAAAGTACAATGAATCTGAGGGTTCCCTTTGGACACAAGATACTTGGAGATGCTATCTATGACTTGTAAAGGTTTCAGATCCTGAACCTTCACAAAAATGTATTTATGGTGAAAGTTCCACGATGACAGGTTTTTTCTATATAAAACCCTAACCTTCAAATTGTCGTAAGTAAAGCAAGTGTCGTAAGTGCCATACATTGCCTTCCTTCGGGTTAGCTATGATACCATGTTAAGATTTAATATGCTAAGACATAAAATAACATCATTTCATTCCATTTCACAATAATAACATATACAAGATCACTGAAGAAACAACAAGCACAGCATAAACACAAGAGACACAAATTTATCCTGGGAAACCCTCATGGGGTAGAAAACCTAGTAAAGCTTCCTCAATATAGATGATCAGAAATATACAAAGATGTAACCCTGAGCATAAGCTCATCCTTCTCCATAGAAGACCTATCCTCCACAAGTGCACCACTCTCAAGTGAGTGAATGTGTGTAAAATGAGGAATACACCTCCTCTATTTATACACTACTTCGACTTGTCTTTTACACAAATCATGTAGGCTTGTATTTAACCAATGGGTTAAATACCCCACTACAACTAACTGGGCTAACCCCTCTAGAGTGGTCTAATAACCCTTTGACCCACATAACACATTCAGGGCCGACCCCCACTAGGGAAGTCTAATAACCCAAGTTACCATATTCCGACGGAGGAATAGACATCTTCGGATATACAATAAGATCTTCATGGAGGAATGAATCATCTCCAGAATAATAAAGTACAAATATAATATTCTTTGAAGTTACAATATCTCAACACAAAGACTATGGGTTTCGAATGGCTTTGGGCACAATTTTGTGGGTATTTTCTTGCCCCAGAAGCAAAAGTACATTTTTCTAGGTTGATGGCTTGCCCATGCACGAAATTGGCTGCCATACCTCTTCATTCCCAAGGCATTAACTACCTCAACCAATTTCTGGAAGAATTAAATGATTGGGTGCATAACCCAAAATGTGTAGTTGGTGGTTTGTGGGTTTTCTCATTGACACATGGATTAACACTATTGGCTCAAGGGTTTGAATAATTTCCCTCCCTATTCCTTGTAGAATCATGCCCCCATCTATTTACATGATTTCTTAATTTACCTTGTGCCTATCTAGTACAAGAACCATAGACATCTATTTTTAATTGCCGATACATAAAACACTAAATCAATGGTGGGGCCTTGGCCTTGAGCTCCTCACCATGATTAAATATCAATATTTACATCATTTATGATTTAATGCGAAGGGGGTCAAAATGGGGACATTACACTACACCTTTCTATTGTGGAATGCAGAAGGATGGTCAAATCCCTCTGGATATCTGCATCCTTGCAGAAACTACTGGAGTATGCTCGTTTGCTTTCTTCCAGGAACATTTGGAGTGTGCTCCCTCTTGATCTTTCCTTCCTGGATTACCTGTCCTTGAACTTACATCCATCCTTAATCACTATGCATGCTTATTAGTATCATCATTGTGTTATCCTTGAGGTCTCATACATAATCACACATTTATTAGTATAATCTTAATACTATCAAAACACAATAATCTTAAACATACACAATAATATTAAACATGTATAGTCATGATCATTCACAGATAATAAACATTAGTATTCAAGATTTTAGGGAAGCCTTCTTTTACTCATGCATATTATTATTTGATCATAGGACTCTTCTGATTAGTTAAATCATCAATGCATAAACCCATGATTACTCAAACCTATACCTTCATGATTCTTCTGGTTATTCATATCATCAATTATGGTAAGAAACATAATATGCATACAACCATGACTATTCAAACCTATGACTTTATGAATAATCATTATCAACAACACAACAATATAAGATCCTAACACAAGGTAGGATTCTAGCTTGATATAGGAAAAACATACCTGGATTAGCATGCTAGCTAGTTATGTCTAACATGCCTGCATAATGTCTTCTGGTTCTCTTCAGTGACTTGTGCTAGTAACCTACATGTCTCATAGATTAACCATTGTAGGACCAAGTTATACATACCTCGAAAGTAGATCTTATATGTGATCCATGATAATGGATGAATCTTTGTCTTCATGTCACCATGATCATATGTTCTTGAAGTAGAACATGATTTGTCTTTCTTGGTGTACCTTTTATGTTAGCGAACAACATAAACCTCATACAACATCACAATGCATTAGTACATTCATAAGTGTCAAAACCTTAATCAATGAATATCTTCTATTAAGGTGATACGACAAGTCTAGTAATTAATCAAGATTGTATTGTAATGATACGAAGACAAACATATGATAAACTTAACCATGAAACATACCTGTAAGCCATACCTGTCAAGATTGCTTGTAATCTTCTTATGAAAGGCCTTACCCTCATCTCCCTCTGAAACATGAACTTCTTCACTTATGAGGTCACTAATCCATCTTCTTCTAGGATTAACCCAATCCACTTGATTTGCAAGAACTGGACCTGGAGCTGGATTAGGGTTTGTCAAAGAAACCCCAAAAATTCAAACTTTGAATTTCAAACTTCTGAAAGGATAAAAATATGCCCCTTGATGAGCTGATCAAGTTGGTATATTCAGAATTTGAAAACTGCAGAGTTTCACCCCTCGAAATTGCCTTTTAGATTTTCGGATTCACTAGAGAGGACCCTGAATTAGGGTTTGGGTTTCTCGAAGCTTCACCCAACCAAAAGATTTGATTCAAAGCTCTAAGCTTCGATTTTTCTGAGGATCTTCTAGCCGTGGTCACAGATTTCCAAAATTCCAAGTTTTGCATAAGCCCTAATTTTCCATCTTTCCAATCAAAGTCCCGAACTGGGATTTGATCAAGCCCGGCCTTCTGCCCAACCAAAAAATCTGATCTTGGTCTCTAAATTTTTATTTTGATGAGTAGCATCCAGCCGTGGTCTCCAATTACAAAAATTCCAACTTTCTTTGAAGCCCTAAATTCCGGAAGCCATGAATGAAGGTGCTAAAAAATAATTCTATTTTTGACATAAATATGTACCTGATTATTTATGGTTTAACTCCAAACTTTTTGATACACAGGGTCTGAAAAATTTTCATGAGATAGCCCAACCTATTATATTTCCATCCTGACATGCCTGACCTCAATTGGATTCTCTGAGAGAGAGTAATGCCAAGTGTCGCAACGTGACATGTTTATGGGATAATACAGGAGAGCGAACTTGTACTGTGTGCCACGTGTCATTGGTTCAACTTCGGCCTCTGGAAATGTTTCCTTAGATTTCTTGACCTGTTATCTTTCCATCCCGATAGGTCTTCCCTCAATTGGATTGTCTGAGAGAGGGTTATGTCTAGTGTCACAACGTGACCTGTTTATGGAATAATATAGGAGAGAAAAATTGTACGGTGTGCCACGTGTCACTGGTTCAACTTCAGACTCTGAAAACTTTTCTTGAGATAGTACCATCTATGTAATACCTGTCACTTTTTATGAAATTTCATTTGGAGCTTCCTATCCCGTTATGACCTTTTTCCCAAGGTCACCTGATTTTGACTCAGATCTGGAAGAGGCAGAAACCCTATATTGTACAAATCATAAATCACAAAGTAAAACGAATTAGAGGTTGTCCTTTGGACACAAGGTACATGGGGATCTGATCTTCGACTTGTAAATGTTTCAGATCTGAAAACGTTTCCAAAACAGATTTATAACGAAAGTGCTACGATGAATGATTTTTGCTATATCAAGCCCTAGCATCATAAGTGCAACAAGTTTCATACATGCCATATCATGCCTTCTTTCAGGCTAGCTCTGATTCCATGTTAAATTTTCAGAATTTACTTCAATATGATCTAGTATCTTAACTGAGAGAACAACATGTACAACAAATCTATAGCATATCAATCATGGACACAATAATGCAAGCACACAAGAGACACAAAGTTTACTTGGGGAAAACCATAAAGGTGAAAAACCCCAATAACTTCCTCATGGATAGATAGAGCAATGATACAACTAGAATACAAGAGATAGTCTTCTCCTAGCAGCAGAGCCTCCTCCTCCACAAGTGCGCCACTCTCCCAAGTGTGAGTGAGAGAACAGAATGTGTAAAATGAGAGAGACACACTCTCTATTTATACACTAACTTGACTTGACCTTTACTCAACTAGGTCAGCCTCAACTTAACCACTTAACATAATGCTGACTGGGCCGATCCCCACTAGGGTGGTCTAATAACCCTTTGACCCACATGACTTATACAAGGACGACCCCGACAAGGTGGTCTAATAACCCATTAAGTATAAGTTAGGACACTTACAATATAAATGACGACACTTCCATATAGAGGAATAATAACATCTCTATAGGAATACAATATACATATATGTGAAATACATTCCGAAGTTACATATACATCAACAATTATGGAATTATTTCTGCATCAAAACTGATCTGCAAAGTCTGGAAAATTTATTGGAACAACGGGTCTCCTCCCTAGCACACCTGAAATGGGTTATCCAACTCATGGGTTTTGACTATGCAATCACTTACAAGAAGGGTAAGGACAATCTGGTGGCAGATATTCCTTCTCACACACTTGATGACCTAGTTTATCTTACAACTATTTCTCTGCTTGTTCCACATTGGCTGCAATCTGATCAACAGGGCTATCCCTTCTATGAACTCCATGCTTTTCCATCGGCAAGGCACTCTAGGTTCCTCAAAACATATGATCGGGAATAATGTAATTTCTCTTAGCAGGGAATAAAAATGACAATTCAACAAATGGTGGCTGACTGTGATACTTTCCAGGTCAACAAGGGTGAAACAACACTCCTTTCGGGATTGCTCGAACCCTTGCTCACCCTTACATAGATTTGGACAACTATTTCTATGATTTCCTTGAAGCGCTCCAGTGGTACAATACCACATCTAAAATGACACCATATGAAGCAGTCTATGGACAGGCACCGCTAGTTCTTCTTCCATACACCCTCAGTAGCTCCCTAGTTCAGGAAATTGACTTGGTTCTTTGAAACCACGACCAGATTCTTCTCATTCTGCAGGACAATCTTCACATGGCAATAATTCGACTGAAACAACACGCCGATCAGCACCATTCTAAGTTCCATTTTCATGCGGTTGATATGGTTCTTCTTCGTCTACAACCTTGTAAGCAATCCTCCCTGAAACTCAAAAGGCGTCAGCTTCTCTCTCACTCTATCACAGAGGCATTAATTCAGTGGCACGGAATGCAACCTGAGGATGCTACAAGGGAACCACTGCATCAGATTCCACATCAATTTCCACATCTAAAGCTTTGAGGACAAATCTTTTTCTAAGGGAGAGGGGATGTTAGGAACCTGTGTCAACCCTTCTCTTTAATTTGCTAGTATATTGTTGTTGGACGCATATGCTTTGTAAGTCATCCCATAGTATTTGTTGATCCATAGTATTGGATGCATATTCCTTGTAAGTCGTCCCATAGTATTATATGTCCCATGGTATTTACCCATAGTATTGGGCATAGAATTAGTATATAAGTGCATGTTGAGGCCAATCAAGGTACCGTGAAGTTATTTGTATTGAACTTGCTCAAAGGATGTTGCCCCCTCGAAGTGGCCTGTGATCAATAAAGTGATTCTGAGTTCTGTTCTTACTGCTATCTCATGTATTTTCATTAATTAATTCTTGCAGGTTCCTCACAACAAGAAGGGTCGAAGTAGAGGTTGGCACATAGCCAAGGATAGTATAGATTTTTCCGAACGCAATGGCAACAAGTGATGGGGACTTGGACATAGAATTAAGGAAGTATGATTTCATCATGGTAAATTTCAATCTACTGGTAGACCTTTGTGCTTTTGCCTATTTTTTTTCTTGCTTTTGTGAGTTTCTATTTCCTTGTGTTGCCACCTTTCCTTAGCTAACTCCTTGATTTTTTTGATCTTTTCTCTTGAGTAAGTGAGGTCCACTTTTGACCTTATGTGCCCTCCTATCCATGTCATAATTAATTATTTACACAAAAATTAATTAATAATGATAAGACATTTATTATCAAAGATAATTAAAAATAAGTAATATTAAAAATAAGTAATTACTATAGTACTTGTGCCCAAAATTTACCCCTATTAATTACTCATTAAATTATTTTTCCTAGACCCCCTAGGAATGGGAGGATCCAATTCTTGACCAAGGTCACTAGGGAAGGGACATGACATTCCTCCCCTCCCAAGACTACTTGTCCTCAAGCAATTGCAATCCAAGGTGTTGCAAAATTTGTTCACCTTCCCAGGTTGCATCTTCACTAGGAAACCCCTTCCATTACACTAGATATTCTTTAATAGTTCTTCTCCTCAACTTATTTTCTCTAACCTCCAAAATAATTTTTGGTTCTAAGACAAGGTGCCCTTCATCATCAAGAGGAGGAAATTCTTCTGAAACAATTACTTGTTGGCTAATTGATTTCTTCAAATATGACACATGGAAAACATTATGTATCTTGATCCCTAATGGAAGATCTAATTCATAAGCAACTTCACCAACTTTCATTGTGATATTACAAGGCCCATAGAACCTTGGCAATAATTTTTCATCCCCTTTTGATTTCAGATTGCTTTTCATGTAGGGCTGCAACCTCAAGTAGACCAAGTCACCTTCCTGGAAGGTTCGATCTGTTCTTTTCTTATTTGCATTCATCTTCTGTTGGTTCTGTGCAACCTGCAAGTTTTCTTTAAGGGACTTGAGTATGTCTTGGATTTCTTGCAACCAATACTTTGCTTTTTATGCTTTGCAATCCCCAAAAATCATATCTGCAAAATTAGGGGATTCATATCCATATAGAGCTTTGAATGGGGGCATTCCAATGGACATACGGAATGTTGTATTATAAAAGAATTCTCCCAAATGTAGCCAGTTGACCCATGCCTTCTACTTCCCGATAACATAATTTCTTAGATAACCTTCCAGCCATTGATTTACCCTCTCATTCTGGCCATCATTATGAGGGTGATAGGTTTTTTTGAGATTCAAATTAGTTCCAACTAGCTCAAACAAATATTTCCAGAAAGCACTAGTAAAGTTTCTATCCCGGTCACTGATTATAGTCTTGGGAAGACCATGCAATCTGAATATTTCTTTAAGAAATAGTGCAGCTACTTGACTAGAAGTAATAGTTTATATGACAGCAAAAAAGTGAGCAAATTTATTCAATTTTTCAACTACTATAAAAATGTTGTCCTTACCCTGAGTTTTTGGTAGTCCTGTGATGAAGTCCATGGACACACTTTCCCGTTTCTATTCTGGAATTGGAAGGGGTTTAAGGAAACCAATAGGATGAGTGTGCTCCAATTTATTCTTTTGGCATGCAGTAAACTCCCTTACATTCCTTAACACATCATTTTTTAGGACCTTCCAAGTGAACCTCTCTCTCACCTTCCGGTAGTTTTTTAGGAATCCAGGGTGGCCTGCTACTGGTGCATTGTGGGAAGCCATCAAAATATTTTCTTTTAATTTAGATCCAGGTATTAGAAAATTCTATCATTTTAATAAATGACATCATTGAGGACTTGGTAGGAATCATGCTTAATCACCCTATCCAACACTTCACAAGCAAACTGATTTTTAGAGTATTCCATAGCTAGTTGAACTTTCCAATCAATACGGACTTGTAACAAAGAAAAAATAGGTTTCCTAGAGAGGGCATCAACTACCACATTCAAATTACCATTTTTGTATTCTATCTCAAATTCATAAGACTAAATTTTACTTACCCATTACTGTTTTCTATCATTCATCTCTCTTTGGGTCAAGAAATGTCTCAAACTGTTGTGATAAGTCTTGACTATGAAATTGCCTCCCACTAAGTACTATCTGGATTTGGGAAAGGCATGCATGATGGACAACATCTCTTTATCATAATTTGAATAACGCTTCTCATGTGTCTACAATTTTATGCCACATTTTATAGCAATGGGATTCCTATTCTGCATTAAAACTACCCCAATGCCTTCTCCTAAGGCATCACATTTCAATATGAAAGGTTGGGTGAAATCAAGAAGTGAAAGTACTAGGAAAATTCTCATGACATCGTTCATTATGTTGAAATATTTTTCATCCTCATCTGACCAGCAAAATTCACCTTTCTTGGTGACATCTGTCAAAGGGGATGTTCTCTTAGAAAATCCTTTTACAAATTTATGGTAGTAGGTGCACAAACCAATGAATCCCCTTAAGGATGTTATGTTCTTTGGGATTGGACATTCAAGTATGGCCTTGATATTCTTCATATGTACTTTGAATCCTTCCTTCCCAATGATATGACCAATATAAAGTATCCAAGTCAATCCAAACTCACCCTTTTACAATTTAGCATAAAAAGATTGTTCTGCAAGGATTGTCAAGACATTGTCCAAATGGTGCAAGTGTTATTCCATGTCCTACTATAAATCAGAATATCATCAAAGAAAACAAGGACACACTTACGTATCTTCTTACATAAAATTATTTTCATGCATGATTGGAAAATAGCCGGTGTGTTGGTCGTGCCAAAATGCATGACAAGAAACTCAAAATGCCCATAGTGGCACCAGAAAGTAGTTTTCTGAATGTCTTCATCCTTCATCCTTATTTGGTGGTATCTGGAATGGATCAATATTAGAAAAATATTTGGCTCCAGGTAGCTCATCCATCAATTCATCAATCATTGGGATATGATATTTTTTCTTGATGGTTGTCTTGTTGAAATTCCTATAGTCAATGCACATGCGATTTTTTCCATCTTTTTGGCTAGGACCGCCAATGATGCAAAGGGACTTGAACTTGGTAATATGAATCCCATCTCAAGAATCTCTTTGATGGTATTCTCAATCTCATCCTTGAATATTTTGGGGTGCTTATGAGGATGGGTCTTGATAGGAAAATTGCCATGTTCCAACTCAATCTAATGTTCAGTGCCTTTGTCAGGAGGTCTCCCATGTGGAAGATCTTCAAACACTTTCTTGTGTTTGTGTAGAAGCCTTTGGATGTCCTCCGGATGGTGTGAAACATATATGGAGGTCCCTTTAGTGGTGATGAGACATTCAACATCCTACTCAATATTACCATGTGTTAAGATTCAATATGCTAAGATAGATAACATCATCATTCCATTAGATTTCGCAACAATAGCATATACATGATCACTGAAAGAACAGCAAGCACAACATAAACACAAGAGACACAATTTATCCTGGGAAACCCTCATGGGGTAGAAAACCCAGCAAAGCTTCCTCAATATAGATGGCCAACAAATACAAAGATGTAATCCCCAAACATGATCTCCTTCTCCTCCTTTGCAGATCTCTCCCTCTCGTATGCGAGTTATACAAGTGAGTGCATGTGTTAAATGAGGAACACACCTCTTATATTTATACTTTACTTCACTTGACTTTTAACCCTAACTCGGTCGGCCCCAACTTAACCACTCAACATAATGCTGAATGGGACAACCCCACTAGGGGAATTAAACACCCCATTACAACTGACTATGGGCTGGCCCCACTAGGGAATTCTAATAACCCAAATTACCACATTCCGATGGAGGAATAAACATCTCTAGATATACAATAAAGTCCCAGCGGAGGAATGAAACATCTCCGAAAAAAGTACAAATAGAATATTCTTAGAAGTTACAATATTTCAACACTCCCCCTTAACAAGAAGGATATTCTAACAACATCTGCAGGAGAAAGGAGTCATCAAATACATGATGCATGATAAATCTATAAATAATTGGAATCTTTCTTCAATCATCATCAGTAATTAAAACAGTTACTGGAACATCAACATCGTCAATATTGAGTCTTCATCTTCTGCAGCACTTGATCATCTATAGCAGTATCATCATCTGGATCTTCCGATCAACATCATCATCTGGATCTCTTGATCAATAGCCTCATCCTCTCGATCTCCCGATCAACAACATCATCATCTGGATTTCCTGATAAATAGCATCATTTGGATTTTTCGATCAACAACATCATCTTATCATCATCTGTATCTCTCGATCAACAGCATCATCTAGATCTCTTGATCAACAACATCATCTGGATCTCTCGATCAACAACATTAACTGGATCTCTTGATCAACAACCTCATCATCTGGATCTCCCAATCAACAGTATCAACATCTGGATCTTCTGATCAATAGCCTCATCGTCTAGATCTCTTGATCAACAGCATCACAATCTCCAACTCACATGATCCAATTACGAGATGATCAATCCCTCTCACTTTAGTCCATAATTCCAAGGATGATACAATCCTGATCCACTTACAAGATGATCAATCCATATCACTTTAAGAGACCATATCATGTCTAGGGACGATGCAATCCCAACCACAATGCCAGTCCTTTTTCATACTTGATGTGACCTTTATTAAATCTAGGATTTTTACAACCTGTGAATGATCACCTGTTGCTGCACTGAGAAGTCTAGGAGCGAACATTACATCATTATAGGACCTGCAAATGATCACCTACTGCTACACTGATAAGTCCAGGAGTGCACATTACATCATTCTAGTCAACCACAAAGCCAGTACTATATCAACTGGGGTGTGACATAGATGAAATCTAGGATTTACAAACACATAGCCAATACTATTTCAACTGGGGTGTGACCTAGATCAAGTCTAGGATTTACAACCACAGAGCCAGTACTATTTCAACTAGGGTGTGACCTAGATCAAGTCTAGGATTTACAACCACAGAGCCAGTACTATTTCAACTGGGGTGTGACCTAGATCAAATCTAGGATTTACAACATGTAAATGATCACCTACTATTGCACTGAGGAGTCCAGGAGCGAACATTACATCATTATAGGTTCTATGAATGATCACCCACTACTATGCTGAGCAGTCCAGGAGCGCACATTACACCATTCACCAACATATTTTTCGAAGACAAGAGTCTACGGATTCCTTTAGGACCTATGTCCAGGGATGATACAATCCCTCTTGTCCACTAGGGACCACTTCTTGAAGGCATGTGTCTACGGATCAATTTAGGGACCGAAGTCCTGGGATGATACAATCCCTCTCGTCCACTAGGACAAAGTTTAAGGACCACATATCGACCCCATCGTCGGAACAGGTAACCTCATCATCGAACTCATCGTCAGAACAGGTAACCTCATCATCGATATAAGTATCCTCATCATCGATACAAGTATCCTCATCATCGATATAGGTATCCACATCATCAATACAAGTATTATCATGATCAATACAAGTATCCTCATCATCGATAAAAGTACCCTCATCATCGATACAAGTATACATATTGATAGTAGTATCCAAGTATCATCATTGACCATGTCACTCTCCATTTCGAGGAGGGCCCTTCTGAACTATGCTAAGCTTGTCTCGAAAATACCCAAACTTTACTCCAGATAGAGGTTTGGTCAATACATCAACAACTTGTTTTTCAGTGCTCACATACTCGAGCTTTATAGCTCCTTCCTACACCATATCCTGTATATAGAAATATCGGATCTCTATGTGATTTGAATTATCATGGAACACTGGATTCTCATTCATCTTGATACAACTCTGTTTGTCACAGAAGATCATAGTGGGGTCCATCTCCAATTTAAACAATCCTGATAACAATTTCCAAAGCCATATCACTTCACAACTAGCAGAGCAAGCAGCTATATATTTCGCTTTAGTTATGCTGAGAGCCACACTAGACTGCTTCCTACTAAACCACGATATCATGGCAGATCCTAGACAATAACATCTTCCTGATGTGCTCTTCCTATCTGATACACTTCCTCCCCAATCAACATCTGTGTAACCATACAATCTGAAATCATGATCACCAAGATAACAGAGACCAAAGACTATCATACCCTTTAGGTGCCTCATCACATGCTTTGAAGCTATCAAGTGAACATGCCTAGGTTCCACTAGATACTGACTCAAGGTGTTCACAGCAAAGAATATATCTGGCCTAGTATTCATCAGATACATCAATGACCCAATAATATGTTTGTACAGAGTCACATCCACTAACTCTGATGAGTCATCAGCAACCAGCTTCAAGTTGGAATCCATGGGAGTGGCCACGGCTTTACATTCCAACATATCAAATACTTTCCCTGGTTGAGAAATATTCTTTCTGGGCCTTGCTATACTTCTAGACATAGGAAGTAATGCATCAATCTGATATCTTTCATCTTAAATTTTGTAGCTAGCTTCTTCTTGCTTTCCATGATTTGTTTCTCATTTCCTGTCAGAAAGATATCATCCACATACAATAATAGCATGATAGGTTCATCATCCATAACCTTAAGGTAAAGGTTAGTATCATCTTAAATTTTGTAAAGTCCAAGCTTGTCAAGAAGCTATCAATTCTCCCTCTGTGACTGAACATCATTCACACTTTGCATTGAGTGATCTTCTACATATCTATCTATTCCATCCCCTATTAGATGGGTCTACTTATATGAACCTCAAGATCATGCGAACTCTATGATGAGTTCCTTCTTACATCCATCTAAGAGAATAATGTCATATGTGCAGATATTCTTCAATCGTGTGATTCTTATCGAATACTGGGAGTTTGCTCGATTCCCACTTCTTCTTCAATTACACCATTTAAGAGAACGGTCTTGTCTATCCACTTGGAGCAAACATCTCATCATGATCCTCTTCCTCTTTTTAAGAGAATCCTCTAGCCACGAGCCTTCTATAGTATGTTTGATTTGTAAGTCTTCTTGTTGAACATCCATCGCTTGCTTGGTGTTCATCATCCTTCTTTTGTAGATCATAGCACATGATCTTTCCTACAAATCAAAGTTAATTACATGATTAGTAATACTTCATAATCATCAAATCATGTTGACATGATAACCTATTAAGTATACTGATATGATTCACATAGTTATGTAACTATCTTGACCAATATTTTGGCACAACACTTTTCCATACCCTGTATGCATATAGTGTCTATCTAGATGCCTTCCATCTCCACCAGAACATACTATCAAGAGCGTGAACAACACTCAACATGTCATCAAAGAGGTTTCATTCTAGACACGCAACAATGGAATGTTTGTCCAACTTAACCATCATATGCATATTAGTAGTATACTGTTCAACGCTATATGAATGCTTACAGTATGCATGATATATTCTAGGAATACAAATATGCATACAACTATTACGTGCAATATTATTAACTATTCAGATATTCAAATAACAACTCAAACACTTATCTTTTATGTTTGTTTGGTTGCCTCCAGCTTTATCTCTATTTTCCCTTTATGATAGAATCATTATATGTCTTTGAACTTCTATCCATTCTGTACCATTATGCATGCTTAAGTGTGTACTAGTTTTGTCATTGTGTCTTTCCTCAAGATCTCATACATAATCATACATTCATTATTATAATCTTAATACTATCAAAACATTATGATTCTAACTAATCTTAAGCATGTATGGTCATGATAATTTCATATATAGGTATACTTACCTAAGATACTAACACAAAGTAGGATTCTAACTTGATATAGGAAAACATACCTAGATTATCATGCTTGGTTATGTCTAACATACCCAAACAATATCTTCTTTGTTCTCTTCAATGATTTAGAGACCATGTGCTAGTAACCTGCATATCTCATAAGTTAAGCATAGTAGAACAAAATCATACATACCTCATAAGTAGAGCTTCTATGTGATCAAATACTATGGATGATTCTTTGTCTTCATGTTATCATGGTCATAGAACTTGATTTGTATTTCTTTATGTACCTTTCATGTTAGCAGACCACATCATCTTCATACAATACCACAAGTGCATTAGTACAATCATCAGTGTCATAACCCTAATCAATGAATGTCTTCTATCATTCACATGCATTCATATTTTTACTAAGGTGATCAAACAATCTAAAATTAATCATGATTGTACTAACCTCAAAAATATGAAGACAAACATATTATGAACTTAATCATGAGACAAATTTCAAAACATACCTGTATCTTCTCAAGTCATACCTGTCGAGTAGTCTTTTCTATAATGGTAAAACCCTAACCATACAAGGTAGATCACTTGTAAACATCTTATATATGTTCATGGTGGTAGGATGATAGTGTCATTTAAACCTCCTTCATTTCTTCCCTATGAGTCTCCCAAATTTGCAAGGGTTTCTTATTACTTAGAAACCCTAATCTTCAATCTCCTTCCTCCCACAACATTTTGATGGAGGATTAATGTATATGATGAATGGATTTCGAATCCATTATCAAAGTTTCCAATGTTGCATCAGGTGTCTCCAACATTGTATCAGGTCCTTCCATACCTGAAAACCGAAAACCCTAAGTGAGAGATTATTCCTCCTCTTCTTAGATTTCCTCCATTGAGCCATCTCAGATGTTTTGTATTGTTTCTGGTGTATCTTTGAAATTTCAAATCTACAGGGTCTGAAACTTCAGCCTATGGTATCTTGACCTGTCCTCTTTCCAACCTCACAAGTTTGAGCTTTATTGGATTCTCAATCAAAGAGATAGGCTCAATTTTCCAACATGACTTGTTTAAGGGATGAAACAACATATCGAACTTGTACGGAGTTCCACGTGTCACTGTTTCAACTTTGGCCTCCAAAAATCAGACTTGTGAAACTAAAGTTTGTTCCCTATCTTCCTCTTTTTATGGAATTCCATTTGGAGCTTCCAATATGTATATATGACCTTTTTCCCTAGGTCACATGTTTAGGACTGCATTCTGGAAGAGGCAGAAACCCTAACTTGTACAGATCATATCTCAGGAAGTGCAACGAATGTGAGGCTGAACTTCAGACACAAGGTATAGGAAAATTTCATCTTTGGCCTATCCAATTTTCAGATCCCGAACCTTCTCCAAAATGGATTTATAGCGAAAGTTCCATGATGACTAGGTTTTGCTATACAAAATCATAATTTTCAAATTGTCGCAAGTGAGACAAGTGTCGTAAGTGCCATACATTGTCTTCCTTTAGGTTAGATCTGATACCATGTTAATATTCAATATGCTAACATAGATAAAATCAATATTCCATTATATTTTACAACGATAACATATACAAGATCACTGAAAGAACAACAAGCACAACATAAACTCAAGAGACATAATTTATCCTAGGAAACCCTCATCGGGTAGAAAACCCAACAAAGCTTCCTCAATATAGATGACCAACAAATACAAATATGCAATCCCCAAACATGAGCTCCTTCTCCTCCTTTTCAAATCTCTCCCTCTCCTATGCGAGTTTTACAAGAGATCATGTGTGTTAAATGAGGAACACCCCTCCTCTATTCATACTTTACTTCACTTGACTTTTAAGCCTAACTAGGTTGGCCCCAACTTAATTACTCAACATAATGCTGACTAAGCTGACCCCACTAGGGGACTTAAACACCCCATTACAACTGACTCTGGGCCGACCCCACTAGGGAAGTCTAATAACCCAAATTACCACATTCCGACGGAGGAATAAACATCTCCGGATATACAATAAAGCCCCGATAGAGGAATGAAACATCTCTGAATAAAGTACCAATAGAATATTCTTATAAGTTACAATATTTCAACACCATGACTGAATACTGACCTCATAATATTTGCAGAAATTACTTGTTTTGGGTAGGTGTTGACACCCTTCAAAACCACTTGTTTTCCTTCAACATATTTGAATCTCATTTGGGCTAATTGGTAATTAACTAAACTCTCACCAATGGAGTACAACCACTTCACTCCCAACACCACATTGGTATCGACCACACTGATAGCATAAAAGCTGTCAGACACACTATGGTCTCCAAGAGTCACTTGTAATTTTGGGGTCCATATGTTACACTCCATAGTGTTGTTTCCTAGAATCATGACAGTGAAACCTCCAAATTTTTATGTTTGAATTGTTCTCCTCTCTACCATGGATGCATCAATAAAATTATGGGTGGCATCCGCATCGATCAAAATTGATACCTTTTGTCCTTGCACAACCCCTTTAAATCTCATGGTATGGAAGCAAGGAACTCCACTTAAAACTGCAATTTTGTTTTCTGGCTATTGGGGTTGTTCTTCTCTTGTTGTTTCATAACCATCATCTACTGGTACCTATTCTTCCACTTCTTCCTCATCACTTTCTAGAAAAACTTCAATGTAGTGTGATTTCCCCTTAGAACATTTGTGGCCCGGAACCCGAGGTTCTTGACAATAAAAACCAAGTTTTTTCCTTCTTAACTCATCTCGATCTTTGTATGAGTATTCCTTCTTGTTCGGGGAAGACACATTTCTAAAGGGTGGTATTTGGTTCTGAAATTTAGTAGGTGCATTAACCTTTGTTTGATATCTTGTTCTTGGAATTGCATCTTCCAGATCCCTTGTTCTGCTCATTGCTTCTTGCAAGGTAGCTAGTCCATAGACAGGCCTTTACCATCCCTTTCAATGGTTCTACCAATACTTCTGTCAACAGGAGGATCAAGCAGAATTTAGATATGCCAGTGACCATTACTGGAAGATTTTGGAACTCTAAGATGTAAGCTTCATGAGTTTCATTTTGCTTCACATGTGCCCACTCCGTAAAATATATTTAAAGGTCACTTTTATCAAACCTCTCCATTAGTCTCTTAGTGAAATATTCATAGGAAGTCACTTGATCATGGCCCAAGGTTCTCATGCCATGGAACCACCATTCTTTTTCCTCTCCTTCAAAATTCAAATTTTCCATTCTTATGGCATCCCTCTCAGCCATGGCATTAAGTTGAAAATAAGTGTCTAGCTTCTGCACCCAAGATCTAGCAGTACACTTTGAGGATCCATCAAAGAAGGGTAATTAGATCGTACCAATTTCATGTCTCGGCTCATAATTATGTGTTGGCATCCTATGACCTCCTCTTGGCTGGTTTTTATATTGACTGCTTCACAAAAATCCTTGAAATGCAATTCCCTTCTGCATTCTTCACTCAAGGTTTGGTATTCTACATATCGATCTTCCCAGGAGGAAACTAATTCATTTGAAAATTCATTATCCTCCTTGTGTTCCTAAAGGAAATTGGGAATGTTCTATCAAGGATGATCATTGAATTCCTCTTTGAACTTATTAGGCCTATTATGAGGCCTATTCTTTGAAAATATAGATCCACCAAGGATCTTCCTTTCATCATTCTGAGAGCCACTATTGCTCCCTTATCCATCTTTATGTCCTAGTTGCCTAGCCAAAAATTATCTGGTGTCTTGCCCAGATTGGATGATGTTATGGTATATGTCATCAATCCCCTTTAATATACTTTACACAAAAATTCTTAACTCTTCCTTATCATCTAAATCAAACATGTCCTCTCCCTCATGTATTTTCCCTCTAGTGGATTCCACCTCTTCTTCAACAGAAGGTTCTCCAAGGTTCTTTCCTTTCGGGAATGGTAATCTCTTAGGAATCATCATAAATTTTAAAGAGAAAGTTTAGAGGACCATGCCCTGATACAACTATAAGATACCATCCAAGAATGGGATAGAATCTCAACTCAAAATACAAATTGTAAGCAAAATTTTAGTAGTAATTTTTAAACAATTTTTATGGTCTGCAAGGTGATAACTCTAGATGTTGAATCTCAGCTCAAGGATGATGGGAGTGACTTTAGGTTCTGTTTTTTATATGGGAAATGTGCAGAAAAATTTAGAACATGGCCAACTTCCTAGTCCTATGCACAAATCACTGGAACCATTTACTTGTCAACAGTCAGCCAGAGTTGATGTCTACTTTGATGCTTCCTGGGCCTTCCAGCATATGCAAACTAGACTTAGATGTAACGGTTGAGTGAAAACAAGGGTGTAAGTGTTGGCTTGGTTTTGCAACCAAGCTTAGTGCAATGGGCACCTATAAACAAGTGATAGCAGTTTCAAATATTGAAGTAAATAACAAACTACTTTAAACTATATTAATCATGGATCTATGTGAAATAGATAAGCAAACAATGGAAATATTATGAAAAGCAAAACAATTGACAATATGTAAAAATGATTTTGTTTTAAGAATAGGGGCAAGCAAGTGCTTGCAATGGTAATACCTCCAAGTGGTGAAGATTGTTGAGTAGCTCCAAGGGTGAGCAGCTCCAAGCTCCAAAGGTCTCTTCTCCAAGATAGCTACAATGGCCAAAAGCTCATGAGAGATTTTGACGGCATGAGGATAGGATGATGGATGGATGGAAAGTGAGCAGCCCCTACCACCTTTTTATAGTTTTTGGTGGTGGGGAATAACATTATGGTTTTGAGGAAACCAATGGTATTGACCAACATGGTTTAGGTACCTTTTCCCTCCTTTTTCCTTTTTTGAATATTTTTATTCTTTTTTTAATATTTTTGGGAATTCTGGACCCTTTTTTAGGGTTTTTTATGCTTTTTGAGGAAAAATATTCATTTTGAGTGGAAAAAGGGGCGTATTAAGGTCATTTGGTGACCTTTTGGTGGCTTTAGAGGCTCAAATGGTGAAAAAGTGGACAAATGGGTCATGTGAATAAGGAAATGAGCTAGTGAGCATTTTTTGGGTGTTAACAGATTGCCCCCTGATGTGTGAGGGCAGGAGCTCATCGTATGGCCGATAGACATCATAGTTCTTTGGTCTTTTTTTCTGGGGTTTGGGGAAGAGAAGAGACCGATTGGAGATTGGATCCACGGCCCTTGGAAGCTGCAAAATAAACAATATTACATGGCCTCAATATGAATGAGGGATAAGCTCTGATAATGGACGAGGCGGGCATACCCATGCTCGTATCAAGACATATACATAACAATTAGTCCCAAGAAGGGGGACCTAAAAAATACATAAAAAATCTGTTGGTACATCATAATGGTCCAAAGGGGACATCATTTTGGGATGTACTCATGATCATAACATGACTGATCTCAATAACTGATACACTGGAATAGAGCAACAACCGTTCTGAATAAGGTCTCAGAAGGGTTGATGAACTGCTGAAATGGAAGGTGTCCAACATCTGTAGGAACTCAATAACTGTGAGCCATCTCTGGGAAGTATATGTAACTATATACTCGAGGGAGTATAAAACTGGGCTACACCCGAATATTTTTGCCATGCGCAACCCGGATATCTATAGAAAAAATGTAACTAGTTGTTTCCATAGGTAGACTCTCAAATGTGGAAGTGTCAGGTGGTATCTGGGGTCTTCAACCACTAACTGAACGGATCAATACCCTGTGAGAGTCTCAGCAATGCGATCAAGGTGTTGAAGTTGAGCATGTGAGAAACAACCATTTGGAGAGGCACTGAGGACTCTTCTCGAAATGGTTCATAGGCACTCATCATAAATGGTAATGAGTCCAAGACACAGGGACCTCTAGGTCTATCCTCTGGAATAAATTTGGTTGTCGTCGATAGAGGGAGACTAGAAACTAACAAGACAATGATGTTTCCTTGATAGGAGCACGAGGTGTAGAACTGAAGTGTGGTAGTACTGATGGTAGGACTGACATACTTGTGGGGATGGCAAGTAACTGGGGTCATATAGTGGGTAGACTCAAACTTCCTTTGTTCAGAGCATGATGACATGGTTGACTTGGCAGCATAGGGAACTGACTTGTAGGTGCGGGGATCATAGCTTTTAAGGACTGAAGGGTATGTATTAACTGAGGGGACGAGCTGATGGGTGCTGTCGAGGGATTCTCAGGGTGACATACTGCAGAATACTCTGAACAAAGGCGACCAAAATGGGGAAGCTGCCATATGAGTAGACATGATCTGTTGTGGCGCCAAGAAGCACCATTGGGTCCTTCTTCGTAGTTTTAATGAGTTCCAAGAAGGGATAAAAGTGTGCTCTGAAAATGGTACTGTCCTGTGGATTTTGTGAGCCCAGGACTGTTCGTGCTCATGAGTGCTTTCATTTTTAGGGAGTCTGAAAACGATAAGAATACTCTGCAGTGGTTGTGAGTACCGTCCTGTGGGTTTTTACAAGCCTAGGATGGTGATTGCTCGTGGTCGCTTTCATGTTTAGAGAGTCTGAAAGCGGTAAGTGGACTCCATTGGTGTTCTTTTTCATAAGTTAGTCTCCAAGGCCCGAAAAAGCATAAAATGATGCAAATGGAGAACTCTTCTAGCCGATGTGACTAGAGTATTCCTTTTTCGTAATTAGTCTACAAAGTCCGGAAAAGGGGTAAACTTATACCAGGTAGACGCCCTTTCAGATACGTTTAGTGAGCATTAAAGGAAGCGAGGTTGCTCGGCGATCTTTTCATTGTTTTAGGAGTCAGAAAAGAGCTTAACATAAACTCCCTAAGTGCCTTTTTCATAAAAGGCATTGCTCGGCTCGAAAAAGGGGTAAAATTATACCGAACAAAAAGGGATTGATGAGAGCAAGAAAAGGTCTCAAGCATCGTCATGAGTGCGGAATACTGAATCCGGTGACATAAAGATTGTCAAAAAAGGGGCACCGGCCAATGTGGCATGCAAATCGAGGCAACGAGGGGGCATGAGAAAGAATGCCCAAAACATTTGGGCCTGAGAGCAAGAAATGGTCTCAAGCGTCGTCACGAGCGCGGAAAACTGAATCCGGTGATATAAGACTTGTCAAAAATGGAGAACGACCGATGTGGCACGCAACCGAGGCGACAAGGGGGCATAGGAAAACATGCCCAAAAAATCCGGGTGTGAGAGCGAGAAATGATCTCAAGCGTCATCATGAGGGCAAAAATATGAATCCGGCGATGCAAATGGTGCAAAAAACGGAGGTCATAAGGACTCCGGAAAGGTCAGAGCAAATAACTAGGTTAAAAAATGGCTACAAATAAAGGTGATCCCACCAAGCCAAGGATGCAGTTTTGGGGAGAAATGACCCGCGGAGGGAGAATACTAGGTGTATCAAATCAAATCGAATATACAAGTGATATGTGACCTCAAAAAATGGTTGAGATCACGCATGTGAAGAAGTCAGCAGGGTTAATGACCTGCCCCCATGCTATGTGCATGGGGTTTGTGATTGTGGATCACATATGTGTTGGTTTGAACAATAGGCTCATTGAGGTTTTGAGATAGAGATGATGGGGAAGGTTCAAAATGATTGATCATGCCCCCTATCCCGGGGTCGAGGTAATCTATTATGCCCCCTAACTCAGAGGTGTCAATGTGGTGCAGATGTTTTCTCAGAGAGAGATCAATAGGGCATTGAGCAACTGCTGGTGGGGTGTTATACCATGAGGCTATGGGCTGTGGTGGCATACTGAAGTGATGATATGATGATGGGGGATTCCCTTTGTGGGTTGGATGCCCCTAGTATCTCCGACGAGAATCACGATAATGATGAGTAGGCAAGGTTTTGGGCCTGCCCCCATGTTGTGGACATGTGGTTTCCTCATCGATTTGAAAGGGTTGAACATGTGTGTCAAAGGGATCAATGGAAGGGGCCGACCGGACA
The DNA here is from genome assembly GCA_027924585.1 of Larix kaempferi. NCBI lineage: Eukaryota > Viridiplantae > Streptophyta > Pinopsida > Pinales > Pinaceae > Larix > Larix kaempferi. The sequence continues at coordinate 7,098,612 of BSBM01000642.1, forward strand.
AAGGGGTCTCCAGTGGAAACCATGTAAATGGTGTTAATTTCTTCCAAGGAGGAAGATGGTGGGGGATGAATTTCCTCAATTTTAGGAGGGGATATCTCTAGGTCGGCATTATTCAATTCGTATAAGGATGCTCTATAATCTGGGAGATCAGGGCAATGGTGTGAATAATGGCCATAAATGCCGCATATTGCACAAGGATGGTTTGTGCGCAATGATTTATCATGAGGTTGAGGGGGGAGTTCTAGTTTCACTACTGGAACGTTGGTGTCGTCATCAAACATATTCATGTGTTCTTGAAGTGTTGGTAACTGTGGACATTGATGGGTGGCATGGCCTATCTCGTTGCACAAAGAGCACTTGGGGGGTATGCGGTTTGTTGGGGGATTCTTTGCCAACTTGGGGGTCGCTGGGGGGGTGTGAGTTGTGGGTCCAGTGGTGTAGGTTTGTGGACCTTTTCCCCCAGTGTTTCGAAGTGGTGGGGGAGTATAATTGGATGTTGATGCGGTGGCCGCTGTTGGAAGTGGTCGATTCTAGATGTTTGCTACACCAGGGGGTGGACGGTTAGAAGTATTGATGGGTTGCACTGGTTGGAAAATGACATTCGGTGTCGGAGGAGAGGTTGGGGCAGGTAGGTACCACATGGTAGTCCTAATGTTAATCCTGGGAGATTAAGTGTAGCCATGACTGAAGGGGGAATAAAAATGGGATAGTATGAATTGGTGTGGCTCCTACGTGAGTTGGCACTGAGGGTGGTTGTGGGAGTAAAGGGGGTTGTTGGTTTTGTACCTGTGTGTTATGCAAGAGGGTGCATAAATTAGATATCTCGGTTATCTTCAAAGGGGGTTGGATGGATTGGAATGTGGAAGTCATAGGTGATTTCGAGTATAATCTGGGTCTGACTGTGGAGACGAATGATGCAGGTGCATTCTGAACTGGTTGTTCAATCATAGGGAGAACATTTGTAGGTGCAATGGGAGCATATGGGTTTCGACGCATTTGGAGATTCATGTCGGGCGATGACATCATAAGGAGATGATGAGTATTTGAATCCATTGGTTGGTTTGTGTGTGCAACATATGTGATTTGCTGTTGTGGTGTTGTTGTAATGTCCCCTCTATCATACCAGCGTGATAGAGAGGATCATAGTGCTCAATCCGGGCAATTAGCCCTATATTCATTAAAATCAAACTCATTGATACAAGGACATGTACATGTGCATGCTATAGAACTCAACAGAGATAAAGTAAATCATGCTGATATCTAACATACATTCAGCATTCTGTGACAGTCATTAAACAGAGACCTTGGCAGAATTATAAAAGATCATATGGTATGCATAAACTTTTATAAGCATATAAAAGACATATGGAATGTATAATCATAAGAAAAACACAGCGGAATTTAATTCAATAGCACACCCAGCATTCATTCCATTATTCCTCAAATGATAATTTCCAAATTAACACAAGAGAATACTTATCTTATGCAAAAGTAGTCCCACGTAACTGGCTATGCAACTGCAACGTTCCACCCAACCATAGGCCAGTGTGCTCCTCAATCTCTCAGCACCACTGCCACCCCCGAGCTGGGCATGATCTCTACAAGGAACCAGGGAACAGCAGACTCACACATAGCCAAGCATACACCAAGATGAGCCAAGCCAATCTACAATTGGGTTTATCAGGCTGCTAGGAGGTGGAAAGGAAGAATTGCTAAGCTAGTGAGCTCAACTACAGAGCTATGGGTACCTCTCCCAGATCTATTTAGCTTGGCACTCACAATGCCTACACACCCAACACCAGGAAGTATTCTCTTCACTGCCACACAGTCCCTCAAGCCATACCTTCCTTTCTAGTGCTCTCAGGGTGTGCATAGAAAAGTAGCCAGCCCTCTTAATCTTCTTGAGAGGATACTCCCTACACTAGGTTTATCAAGCCAATTCTGTCCACTACCATTCCAGTTTCTTGCTCATGGGTTCCAAACAAAACAGGGATGCAACCAACAGTAACCTACACTTGTGGAGCATGAGAAAACGTTTCCAACAGTGGGATGCATGAGATGGGGTTTCAACTAACCCAGAAAAACGTGGGAACCCACAAAAACGAAATGAGAAGTTGGTGAACAACCCAGGAAGCCAATTCCGTTTTTAGAAAAACGTCCTTGGACATTCAGGGGCAAAAACGACCTCCCTACAGTCCCCAAAACGTGGCCCTCCCTCTCCCAACTGTTATATACTGCAAAAACGACTCCCAGGCATGGAAAAATGCAGTATTTAGATGAAAAACGTAAATGGAAAGACCCCAGCTAACTCCAACTGCGTGAATGATCAAAGGCTGCCTATTCAGAATGGCTTTGGGCACCATTTTGTGGGTGGTTTCTTGCCCCACAAGCAAAAACACGATTTTCCAAGTTGATGGCTTGCCCATGCACGAAAATGACTTGCCCATACTCTTTCATTCCCAAGGCATTAACTGCCTTAACCAATTTCTTGGAAAAATTAAATGATTGGGTACATGAGACAAAAATGGTAGTTGGTGGTTTATGGGTTTTCCCCATTGACACATGGATTAATACCCTTGGCTCAAGGGTTTGAATAATTTCCCTCCCTATTCCTTGTAAAGTCATGCCCCATCTCTTTTGTTGCATTGCATAGCCGGTTGTGGGTTTTTCCTTGAAAATTCATAATTACATGATGTCTTATATACATTGTGCCCATCTCGCACAAGAACCGTAGGCATCTATTTTTAATTTCCGATACATGAAACGCTAAATCAACGGTGGGGCCTTGGCCTTGAGCTCCTCACCATGATTAATTACAATATTTACATCATTTACGATTTAATACAAAGGGGGTCAAAATGGGGACATTACATTCCCCTCCCCTTACATTAGCACTGTCCTCAGTGCTCATCAAAATTGAACAAAAATGGATATGCCACCCTCATGGCATCCTCCAGCTCCCATGTAGCCTCATCGGGACCGTAGTGCTTCCATTGCACCTTTACCTGTCCGATGGCTCGGTTCCGGAGCAATGTTACTTTCTTGTCTAGGATGCACAATGGATCGGTTTGGAATTCTTCCTCGGGTTCCACCTGGATCACATCCCAATTAATCACATGGTTAGGATCATGTACATATTTCTTAAGCAAAGAGACGTGAAAAACATTATGAGCTTTTGTGCTAGCAGGAAATGCAAGTCTATATGCAACTGGTCCTATTCTTTCGAGCACTTCAAATGGCCCACAATATCTAGGTGATAGCTTGGCACAGCTCCCAAGCTTCAAGGAACTCTTCCTTGATCTCACTCTAAGATATACGTGATCCCCAACATTGAATTCCCTATGCGCTCTATGTTTATCTGCATAGCTTTTCTGTCTATCCTGGGCTGCTTTTAAATTTTGCCGGATCCTTGCAACCTCTTGTTCCATTTCCTTAAGCAATTCTGGCCCAAGTACAATTCTATTTACTGGATTGTCCCAAGTCACTGGTGTCCTACACCTTCTGCCATACAAAGCCTCATAAGGACTCATACCCAATGATGCTTGTTGCCCGTTGTTATATGCAAATTCTACCAAGTGTAGATAATCCTCCCACTTGGAGGGTTTGTCCATTACATACATGTGGAGCATGTCTTCAAGCACCCGATTTACTCTTTCGGTTTGCCCGTCTATTTGAGGATGGTATGCGGTACTAAAGCTTAGCTGTGTACCCAAATCTGCAAAGAGCCCTTTCCAAAAATTGGAAGTGAACTTGGTATCCCTGTCCAAAATTATTGCCTTAGGCAACCCATGTAATCTGAAAATTTCCCTCATGAAAATATTTGCAATGGCATCGGCTTTATGTGTGGACTTAACCGGTATGAAATGTGCCGCCTTTGTTAACTTGTCCACCACAACCATGATGGAATCATGTTGTCTCTTAGTCATTGGCAATCCTGTAATAAAATCCATGGAGATTACTTCCCATTTCCATTCTGGAATTGGTACCGGAAGCAACAAACCTGTGGGATGTTGGTGTTCACTCTTCACCTACTGACATTCCATGCACTTAGAAATGTATTCAGCAACATCCTTCTTCATGCCTGGCCAGAAATAATATTTTCTTGCTGTAGCAATTGTTTTCTGATATCCTGGGTGACCAGAGTATGGGGCTTTATGGATCTCATCCATAACCATTCTCCTTAAATCTGCTGCATTTGGAATATAGACTCTATTCTTATAAGTAAGAAGTCCGCCTTCTTCCAAATGATAGCCCTCATACCTCTTTTCAAGGTTTTGCTGCTGCAATTTGCCCTTTATCTGCTCATACACTTTATCCTCAACCATATGGTTAGCAATCTGCTGCCTCAAATCTGGTTGGCAAGTACTAAGCGCTGCCACATGCATTTCACGTACCTTCCTATTGAGTGCATCAGCCACCTTGTTTTCTTTCCCTTTTATGTGTTTGATCTCGAAATCAAATTCACACAAAAATTCCAACCATCTAGCTTGCCTAGCATTTAAAGTTGGCTGATCAAACAAGTATTTCAGACCACAATGGTCTGTCCTTAACTCAAATTTCCTTCCCATTAAGTAATGCCTCCACATCTTTAAAGCATGTACTATGGCTGCAAGTTCTATATCATGAGTAGCATAGTTCTTCTCGTGCTCCTTCAACTTTCTTGACTCATAGCATATCACGTGGTTATCTTGCATAAGAACTCCTCCAAGTCCTTGATTGCATGCGTCTGTACACACCACAAAGTCTTTTTCCGGATCTGCAATTTTCAGAATAGGTGCACTTGTAAGAAGATTCTTCAACCGTTGAAAACTTTCCTCACATCTTGGTGACCATTCAAACTTTACCCCTTTCTTTTGCAAAGAAGTGATTGGGTTTGCAACCTTGGAGAATCCTTCGATAAACCTCCGGTAGTAACCAGCAAGGCCCATAAAAGATATCACATCAGTCACATTCCTTGGAGTTGGCCAATTCATAATGGCTTCAATCTTCTCAGGGTCTACAGATATTCCTTCGTCGGAGATGATGTGACCCAAATAATGAATTCTATCTTTATAGAAGTCACATTTGCTCAACTTTGCATACAGCTTATGCTCCCTTAGTAATTGCATTGTCATTCTCAAATGTTCTTCATGCTCTTCTTCATTCTTAGAATAGATGAGAATATCATCTAGGAATACAAGAACAAACTTGTCCAAATACTTTCTAAAAACATTATTCATGAGACACATGAATGTAGCTGGTGCATTTGTGAGACCAATTGGTACCACTACAAATTCATAGTGTCCATACCTCGTTCTAAAGGCTGTCTTATGAATATCTTCTTCTTTGATTCTTACCTGATGGTAACCAGACCTCAAGTCAATCTTTGAAAATACCTTTGCTCCTCTCATTTGATCAAAAAGGTCATCAATTCGGGGCAATGGGTATTTGTTCTTCACTGTGACTTTGTTCAACTGCCTGTAGTCAATACATAACCTGAGTGTTCCATCTTTCTTTTTCACAAATAGAACAGGTGCTCCCCACGGGGACACACTTGGCCTAATATATTTCTTTTCCAGCAACTCTTGTAATTGCATTTTTAATTCTAGCAATTCCGGGGTACTCATCCTGTACGGTGTCTTAGATACTGGTGCCGCTCCTGGCACAAGTTCAATTGTAAAGTCAATGTCTCTCTTTGGAGGGAGTCCTGGAATCTCATCAGGAAAAACATCTCTGAATTCTTGTAATACATGATAGTCCTCGAATCTAAGAGTTTCACTCTCTGCTGCCTCTAAAACGTGAGCTGCATACAGTTGACATCCCTTCCTACAGAACTTCTTTAGTTGCATGGCTGAAACCTGTCTAACAGAAGTCACCTTTGGAATGCCTTTTACAACCCTCGGGTTTCCTTCTTCGTCCATGCATTCAAATGTCTTATTGTAGCAGTCAAGTTTAACCCTGTGTGCTTCTAACCAATCCATTCCAATGAGAATATCATAGGAACCAAGTGGCAAAATATTCAGATCTGCATAAGTGAATAGCCCATCCATCTCTAATGGACACTTATCTACTATTTCGCTAACTTTTCTCTTGGTTCCAGTGGCTAGTTGAACTAACCAAGATTTACTATGCTTTAATTTCTTGAAAGCACAAACCTCAACAATTCTAGGAGTGACATAACTGTGAGTAGATCCAGGATCAATCAAAATAGAAACAGATTGCTTAGCAATCTTACCTTCAACTTCAACCACAGTTGACTGATGATCTGCTTGGCGGTCTTCTACTGCTGCATAGATTCTAGGGATTGTCCTTGCCACTTGACCCACAGTTCCAGCTCCTTGGATGTTGTGAACTTGATTCGCATTCCCATTTCGATGTGGACAGTTCCTAAGCATGTGGTCTCCTCCACAACCCCAACATTGAAGTGGTTCTCTTGGCTCCTTTGGATCTCTTGGCTTGTCTCCCATCATCCTAGTTGGCTTAGTCACGACCTGTGATGGCTGCCTTTGCTGATTCCTGAATTGAGGAGGCTTGAACCCCTTCTTCCTTTGATCAAACTTTTCATTTTTCTTATCCTTCCATGCCTTATGGAATTCCGGTTTGCTCCTGTTTTGATCAAAGTAGTACTTGGCCTTTCTTATGGCCTCCTCTAGAGTTCGAGGTTCATCAAACTCAATTCTATCTTTATATGACTGGGGCAGTCCACTTAGGAAACGCTGAATTTTTACCTTATCATCTCGAATATACTTGACATACCTCAGTAGCTCCAAGAACTTGTTTGCATATTCTTCCATGGTCGATTGTCCCAATCTCAGCTCATGGAACTCTTTGATCTTATCATCATAGTACCTATCAGAGAGGTACTTCTGCTTGAAGTATTTCTTGAACTGTTTCCACACGATCTTCCGTTCATTGATCCTCTTCACTTGCCTGGTGTGTTCCCACCATATAGATGCTCTTCCATTCAAGTTGAAGATGGCTACCCTTGCCTTCATATTCCCGGAGTAGTCCTGGACTTAGAAATACTTTCTCATCCCAAGAAGCCAAGCTTCAGCTTCTTGACCAGACTTCACTTCTCCATCAAATGTAGGAGGTTTTGCCTTCTTAAATTCCCCATGTGAATTGTTCTTGTAGTGTTTCTTCCTCTTACTCATGTGAGATGAAGAGCTTGCACCCTCAATGGATTCTTCAGAGTCAGATGATTCATTAGAAGAGATTTCTGGAGTATATGTTCTGTCTGTAGAAACTCTTCTTGGGCTACTGGTTCTCTTTCGGGAATTTCTTCTAGAGCTACTCCCACCCCTTTCGGGATTTGATATCTGATGCCCAGAGTTTATTTGCCTTTGGATGTCTGTTAAACTCTGCAGCATGGCTGCGTTCAGCTGATTTTGTTCTTCCTGAGCTTTAATCATCCTTTCATTATCTTCCCTACAGCTTTGCAACTCCACCCTTAGGCTTCTCATGGTGGCTGCAACATCTGGAGGGGTCTCTTGATTTCTTCTCCCATTAGATTCTGTTTCAGCATTCTCAACCTGTATGTTTTCCCCCATGGCATCTGTTTCAGGCTCATAGGGATCCTGTGCATCATTCATGATGTTCATTTTCTTGGCCCAACCAAGATCCAAAATTTTCCAACTGTATTAACTAGAGTGTTACCCTGTTGTAACTGTGGCTCTCTGAAATGTGTTCATCAGCACAATTGTTAGCTGCATTATATTCTCAGAATTCACAATTATTTCATGCACATGGGAAAACATTACGTTGACAATTCGTTAAATCACAAACACGACATATGAGGGAAAAAAAAAAGAAAAATGGGGTCAAGGGGGCTTGCCCCCTTGTGGCAGGGCGGGTCGAGGGCAGCGCCCTCGGTTTTTTTTTTTTTTTTTTTTTTTTTATAACGAATCACGCCTCAATGGGCGGTTCGTTGAATCTTGCCGCAACGGGAGATTCACGGAATGCTGTCGCAGTGGCGATTCACAGGGTGCTGCCGCAACCGCAGGGAGGTTGGCCTTCCGCAATGGGCGGGGCAATTGGCTGAGAGTTTCCGCGATGCGGGGCGCTTGGCGGAATGCTTCTGCAATTGCGGAGTGGTTCGGCGACGGCTTCCGCAATTGTGAAGCAGTTCGCCGAACGCTTCCGCAATAGCGGGGTGATTTGCCAAGCGGAGCCATTCGGCGAAGGCTTCCGCAGTTGCGGATCCATTCGGCGAATGCTCCCGCAATTGCGGAGCCATTCGGCGAAGGCTTCCGCAATTCCGGAGCCGTTCGCGGAATGCTTCCGCCGGAATGCTTCCTCGATTTCGGGCACTTTTCGGAAATGCTTTTGCGGAACGATCTTGCGAATTGCTTCCGAAACTTCGGAACGATTCGCCGAAGTCTTCCGCAATTGCGGAACGATTCGGCGAAGTCTTCCGTAGTTGCGGAACGATTCACCGAAGTCTTCCGCAACTTCGGAACGGCTCGCCGAACTTCTTCCGCGTTGCGGAACGATTCGCGGAATCCTTCCGAAATTTCGGAAGAGAATTCCTTCCGCAATTTCGGAAGAGAATTCCTTCCGAAAAAGTTTCCGTTCGACGCCGACACTTAGAAAAATTTTTACTTAAAGAATTTTTTTCTCCGCTGTTTCCGAGCGGTTCGCGGAATCCTTCCGCAATTTCGGAAGAGAATTCCTTCCGCAAATTTCGGAAGAGAAATCCTTCCGCAATTTCGGAAGGGAATTCCTTCCGAAAAACTTCCCTTCGCAAATTTCCGGAAAAATTCTCGGAACGCTTCCGAAATTTCGGAACGATTCGCCGAATGCTTCCGCAGTTGCGGAAGACATTCGGGAATTCTTTCCGAAACAGTCTTTAAACAAAATTTTCAAAAACAGACTTTAAACAAAAAATTTTCCCAAACTCTTAAGAAAACTTAACTTCTTTTCTTCTCTTTTACTATCAGTTTTGGCCCATATCGGCCCAGTGCTGCAACGCAGCTCTGATACCATAATGTAATGTCCCCTCTATCATACCAGCGTGATAGAGAGGATCATAGTGCTCAATCCGGGCAATTAGCCCTATATTCATTAAAATCAAACTCATTGATACAAGGACATGTACATGTGCATGCTATAGAACTCAACAGAGATAAAGTAAATCATGCTGATATCTAACATACATTCAGCATTCTGTGACAGTCATTAAACAGAGACCTTGGCAGAATTATAAAAGATCATATGGTATGCATAAACTTTTATAAGCATATAAAAGACATATGGAATGTATAATCATAAGAAAAACACAGCGGAATTTAATTCAATAGCACACCCAGCATTCATTCCATTATTCCTCAAATGATAATTGCCAAATTAACACAAGAGAATACTTATCTTATGCAAAAGTAGTCCCACGCAACTGGCTATGCAACTGCAACGTTCCACCCAACCATAGGCCAGTGTGCTCCTCAATCTCTCAGCACCACTGCCACCCCCGAGCTAGGCATGATCTCTACAAGGAACCAGGGAACAGTAGACTCACACATAGCCAAGCATACACCAAGATGAGCCAAGCCAATCTACAATTGGGTTTATCAGGCTGCTAGGAGGTGGAAAGGAAGAATTGCTAAGCTAGTGAGCTCAACTACAGAGCTATGGGTACCTCTCCCAGATCTATTTAGCTTGGCACTCACAATGCCTACACACCCAACACCAGGAAGTATTCTCTTCACTGCCACACAGTCCCTCAAGCCATACCTTCCTTTCTAGTGCTCTCAGGGTGTGCATAGAAAAGTAGTCAGCCCTCTTAATTTTCTTGAGAGGATACTCCCTACACTAGGTTTATCAAGCCAATTCTGTCCACTACCATTCCAGTTTCTTGCTCATGGGTTCCAAAAAAAACAGGGATGCAACCAACAGTAACCTACACTTGTGGAGCATGAGAAAACGTTTCCAACAGTGGGATGCATGAGATGGGGTTTCAACTAACCCAGAAAAACGTGGGAACCCACAAAAACGAAATGAGAAGTTGGTGAACAACCCAGGAAGCCAATTCCGTTTTTAGAAAAACGTCCTTGGACATTCAGGGGCAAAAACGACCTCACTACAGTCCCCAAAACGTGGCCCTCCCTCTCCCAACTATTATATACTGCAAAAACGACTCCCAGGCATGGAAAAATGCAGTATTTAGATGAAAAACGTAAATGGAAAGACCCCAGCTAACTCCAACTGCGTGAATGATCAAAGGCTGCCTATTCAGAATGGCTTTGGGCACCATTTCGTGGGTGGTTTCTTGCCCCACAAGCAAAAACACGATTTTCCAAGTTGATGGCTTGCCCATGCACGAAAATGACTTGCCCATACTCTTTCATTCCCAAGGCATTAACTGCCTTAACCAATTTCTTGGAAAAATTAAATGATTGGGTACATGAGACAAAAATGGTAGTTGGTGGTTTATGGGTTTTCCCCATTGACACATGGATTAATACCCTTGGCTCAAGGGTTTGAATAATTTCCCTCCCTATTCCTTGTAAAGTCATGCCCCATCTCTTTTGTTGCATTGCATAGCCGGTTGTGGGTTTTTCCTTGAAAATTCATAATTACATGATGTCTTATATACATTGTGCCCATCTTGCACAAGAACCGTAGGCATCTATTTTTAATTGCCGATACATGAAATGCTAAATCAACGGTGGGGCCTTGGCCTTGAGCTCCTCACCATGATTAATTACAATATTTACATCATTTACGATTTAATACAAAGGGGGTCAAAATGGGGACATTACAGCTGTGGTTCCTTGAGGAGGATCCAACAGACAAGTGTTCACCACTCCTTGCGTGGGAAAAGGATTCTGCAGCACCATGGGTTGTGGTTGAGGAGGTGGCACTAGTTGTGCTGCATGCCCTTGGCGTTGGGCGTCATCAGACCACAGTTGGCTTGCTCGCCCCAAATGGGGGCAAGTGTGTGTATAATGGCCATATACCCCGCATATGGAACATGGGTGGTTTGTTCGTAAATTGGGGTTCTTACCCTGTTTCGGTGGTCGATCAGGGTTTTGGTTTGCAGGGGTAGCATTGTTGTTGTTTGGAGGATAAGTCTGAGCAATTGGAGGTTGTGGTGCAGCAAGGACTACCTGTGGTGGGAAATAAGCCATTGGGGCTTGTGAGTGAACAGGAGCATGTGTGGCTTGCTGATGGTAATACTTACGGGGTGCAACCAGAGGTGGATAGGCTGAAGGTGCATGACCATAAAACTGTGGTGGACATGGGGGTCCATGAGTGTTGTGGGGGTGGGCCATGGGAGCATACAAAGTTGTAGCTCCAGAGTGAGATGTGTCCTGCGAAAGATCGGGGTCGTTATTATTGAGCATAATGGAAAATGGTTGGTTGTGGGATGAAACTTGTCCAATGATGCCATCGGCGGCGTGGGATGCCCCTGGTGCGTCTATCTGGGAGGAATCACCACGGGGAGAGTCAGGTAAAATGGTATACAGGTAGCCACACTGGGCATAGATCAGATCAAACTGTTGGGCTTTTAGAATGGCTTCTTCTTCTGACCGGGGTCGTTCAGAAGCTACATCCTTGGCTATGAGGGGTAGGAGTGATTTGAGAAACCAATCCAGAAATATACGGTCGTTCAGTTTTATCTTGCAGAGGCTACGGCGCTCACGCCACTCATGGATATGGTCGGTGATGTGGGTAGCTTTGTTTTGTCTACAAGACAATAGTATTTCAACTCCTGCATCATAGCGTACATGTAGCTAAAAAAACTGAAGGAAAGTGGAGGCGAGGGACGTAAATGTATGGTGGGTCCCATGTGGTTGTTTAATGTACCACTTGGCTGCAGAGCCAGTGAACGTTCGTTGCAACAGTCTTAGTCTAATGGAGTCATCCACTATGGAGTTAGATGAACACCATAGGTGAAATGACATTATGTGGTTTTGGGGATCTTCACCAGGTTTTCCTTCAAACTTCAGGATGTCCGAGGGAATCTTTGTGGGCATGGGGGGCCAAGTGGGGTCATGTCTAATAGGATCATTAGTTAGTATTTCCAAGTCTGGCAAATTCAAACTTTCCAGAAATGGTAGACTGGCCGAGGGTTGTGATGTAGTGGATGGGACATAACTGTTAATGGTAGCATTATGTAGTGGTCCAGTGGTCCCTAAGGGTATGCTAGGTATGGAAGGTATGTGTGCTCCAACCGATGTGGTGTGGGAAAGGCCAACGCTCCCAAGTGCAACATGGGTTGCAAAGGGGTTAGGAATAGTGCCAGGAATTCCTAGGATCTGGGTTGTGGTAATGAGAGGGGGTGTGACACCTATGTTGGGCATACCCATAACATGTGGTGGCCCTGTGTTGGGCATACCTAAAGGGGGAATGGCCCCTATATTAGGCATGCCTAATGGGGTTGTTGTTACCAGGGGTGGCACAATAGTAGTAGGGTTTGTCGATGTCTCTCCAATAGTACTGGTGAAAAGGGGATCGTATGGTGATCCAGCCATGGGGTTGGTTGGTGATATTTCAGTAGGGTTTTTGGATTCAGCCTCAGAATTAGATGTGAAGTGAGGCGTGTCAGAATCGGATGACTATGTGTTTGGCCGATGATGTGTCGATTCAAGGGATAAGGCTCTACGTCTATGACGTCTAGAGCCAAGTGTACCGAACTGAGGGGGTTGACCCTGAAGATGACAAGATCGTCTTAAATTCTTAATGGTGATAAATATTTAAAAATTTCAGTGTAAGGTGGTGATGTAAAAAACTCAAAACCCTAATGCAACAATGAGTGCAAGAGGGGAGTCAAAATAAAGGCTCTCAGGCCAAAAATCAACCTCAAAAAGCACTTATTATAGCAGTTGTGCTATAATAAGTGGAGGGATGCAACATAATTGGTCAGAATACCAAAAGTCAAACAGTTTCTAGAAAAAAGAGGTGCTACTATACCAAAGGTGGGCAATGTATCATGCAAACACCTAACTAGAAGTATTGTGAGTCAACAAATGATATCCTCTGCAAGGTAATGAAATCCAAGTCAGACAATATAGAGTGTTGAATCAATGGCTAGATATCCCCCTACCGGGAGGGACACCGGGTAGACAATCCTAAAGAGTGGCAACTAGGATACCCTGTTCATGACACGTTCGGTTGGGTGAATCTGCAGTTTGGTTCTATCGTCGCTGTACACCAGGGGGGTGTCACGGGGACTTCACTAGAAGGAAATATAATATCACGTTCATTCATATTGCGGTATTAAATATTCATGAAAACCTAAAAATTATATTGATTATATATTAAGGGGCAAAGGGTTTTTATATTTAATGTAACAATACAAAAATACTTTGGGTTGTTTTTTATATGGGAAGGCTAACAAATATCCGCCAAATGGAGATGGCGGGATCACGACCGGATGATAAATCAGGTTGAGGCAACGCTCGGGCTTACTAGTACGTAGGGAAATTGTGTCTTGAGGCATGCTTGAGGCTAGGGGTTTCATTGTGAAGTGGGTTTCTAGTTGATCATAGTCGAGAGACAGTGGTCATTAACAGCCAATTATTACCAATAGCACTCAGCCAGTTGTTACCAATAGCCTTGGGAGTCTCTAAGCCTCCAGGGTTTGTTATAGGCCCTCGATAGGCCTTGGGGGATTGAATACCCAACCACTCATGCCTATTACAAGCATTCATAGGTTTAGTCAGCCTCCTAGAGCTTGTTACAGGCCCTGGGGGCTTGGATACCTAGCCCACAATAGGCTTAGTCAACGATTGGGGAACTGCAACATGCAATCTAAATGTTGTACTATGTGCATTGGCTCTAGTGGCATACAAGAAGTGATCTCCTATATCTTCATTAGACCATTAGATGTTGCAAATCATAATGATATGTGGTTGAGTAATTGCATTGTGGGTGAAGTAATGTCCATCCACAATATACATCGAAATAAGCAAGGTGCATTGTAGAATGCATGTGGGGTCATAAGAGGGGTATCATATCAATAGACTAGGTAGAAATATAAAGGGGTATAAAAAATGTTAATGAAAAAATTGATACATACAATATCTAATCAAAATAGGGGTTTTTTTAAATTGGGAAGGCATATTGGGAGGGGGTTAAAAAAAAATGATTTTGGAAGGTATTTTCCAATATTTAGTGAAATTAGGGGTATTATTTCATATGCCACGAACGAACGTGCTATGATAGAAGTTTATTGAGTGAAGACCCCATGGGGGGTGTACACCAAGAACTTCGAAAGGTATCCTTTGGTTACTGAATGGATTGCGGTATTCCACTCAGACTTTCGGAACCAGTTCGGCTACTTCAACCCTCCTAAGGAAGAGGCCTTCCCGATAAATTGGTCGATAACCGTGTCAAAATTATAAGGGATTTTGGTACCGTAGAGGACAACCACTATGTCTCAAATGTAATAACTGAGGGGTGTTATTGGAACACCTATCCCCTCAATTCTACCTAACTACAAAATTCTTTTCAGCGCTCCCCAAGTGGGGTTAAAAGTTGGTTGAGTTTAAGGTAAATTTTAAGGCTTAGTTTAAATTATGTGGCAGAGTGGGTGCAAGTGTGGTATTTAAACTGAAATTGATTTGCCTCGCTTGGGCGATTTTACAAATGAAAGAAAAGATGCTTCCAGTTTTGCAAAAAATAAAGGCGTTTTTAAAATGTAAATGCTTGAAAAAACTATTCAAAAATAATGGATCTTTGAAATAATTTAAAGGGAAGCAAATAACATAAATATTTCAAGAAATAAATGGATCTCTTAAAAGTTGCTTGGGCAAAGTATCGAGCAAATAAACAGTAAAACCTTGATCTAAATAAAATGCAGAATATCTTTATTTCAATTACTGAAAATTTTTAAAAAGACTTTTAAGGGAGCATATATAAATAGAAAAAGATTTAGTATGGCTGTAAAAATGCAGAAAAAAATTAATGTTGGAAAATATGGGCCAAAATGGGTGAACTGAAGTGATAAATAACACTAAAATAAAAGATTAGATAAATTTCTATGAAAATTTTTCTTAAATCTAATAGGATATTTGGATTCCTTGATCGAAAACACCCAATTTGAAAAAACAAATCATTTCAAAGGGAGTTCCGGAGAGGGAGATATGGTCGTTTGAAAGTTGAGCCGTGCTGCCAAAAAATTACATTGCGGGTTTCGGGCTAAAAGTCGCGATGCGCATCGCGGGTTTCGAGCACAAAGTCGCGATGTGCAGTGCAGAAAAATGCCGCGAAGCCACAATGTGTAGCACGGAAAAAGTTCGCGAAGCCACGATGTGCAGCGCGGAAAAAGGCCACGAAGCCACGGCGCACAGCGCGGAAAAAGGATGCGAGGTCGCGATGAGCTGTGCGACTGTTGGGAAAAAAAACGCGAGGCGAAAGTTGAAAAATGAACCCAAAAATGGAAATTTCAGGCTGTTAATGGCAATAGAAAGGGCCAAGATCTAGAATAGCAATGGATCTGCAGTCTAGGATGGCAGATCTATGAATTAAAATAATTAAGACTGACAAAAACTAAGATCTAAAGCAAAAAACTGAGATCTAAGAATTCGAATCCAATGGAGTCTCCAAAAACTGTTCACTTGGTTTTGCAACCAAGCTTAGTGCAATGGGCACCTATCAACAAGTGATAGCAGTTTCAAAGATTGAAAGCAAAAACAATTATTATAAATCTAAATCTAAACTAAACTAGCATGTGCATATAACAAATAAAATTTTCTGAAAAATGATTCAAGAACAAGAAATAAAAAGAATGAGTATTGTATAAAGATACCTCAAATGGTGAGGATTTGTGTTGAGCAAATTCCAAGATGAGTAGCTCCAAGCTCCAAAGGTCTCTTCTCCAAGATAGCTACAATGGTCAAAAGCTCATGAGAGATTTTGACAGCATGAGGATAGGATGATGGATGGATGGAAAGTGAGGAGTCCCTACCACATTTTTATAGTTTTTGGTGGTGGGGAATACCATTATGGTTTTGAGGAAACCAATGGTATTTACCAACATGGTTTAGGTACCTTTTCCCTCCTTTTTCCTTTTTTGAATATTTTGAATATTTTTATTCTTTTTTTAATATTTTTGGGAATTTTGGACCCTTTTTGAGGGTTTTTTATGCTTTTTGAGAAAAAAATATTCATTTTGAGTGGAAAAAGGGGCGTATTAAGGTCTTTTGGTGACTTTTTGGTGGTTTTAGAGGCTCAAATGGTGAAAAAGTGGACAAATGGGTCATGTGAATAAGGAAATGAGCTAGTGAGCATTTTTTGGGTGTTAACAGTAAGTCAAGATTTATACTCTGTAATAAATAATGGATCAAAGATCAGGTAAAATTGGGAGGCTCTGGATGAATTTTGGGAGCAAAAGGGTCAAGTGCGCTAGGCACGATTACTCAGCTGGTAATTTTCCAAACTTCATCAAACTGACTAAGATGTGTCCAAATTCTTAGAGGCAGGGTCTGGGGTGATTTAATGTTGTCTCAAGAACCTCATACATCTAGCATATCAGAAAATAAACTTGGACATAGAATTTAGTAGCCAAAATGGAAAAAACTAGTCATTAATTGATGCATAAAGAGCTAGTCTTCCATTTAATTGTTCCAAATAACCTCAGAAGCTTACAAACATTAGTTATGGAATAAAGGAGGGTTATGATACAACATATTGGACAGAATCAGGTCGAAATAAGTGGTCTTGAATAGAGAATAAATATTTTTTAACATTCATACCTTCAATGCATCTCCAACGCTAGAAATTCTTACATTATTGAAAAATGGGCATAAGAAGAGGAGGAATAGATGGAATTCTGCACTGTAACTGATATGACGATGATATCATAGATATTAAATGTATATGGGGTGCACAATGGACAATATGAGCTGAACTGGACTCCTCTACTAAAATGGAGCACCTCCTTCTAAAGAAATATTCCAATACTCTCTCCAATGGAACTCTGACTGATGGTCACTCTAGGGAAGCTTGAGAATCTTCTATGATAGAATTACATGGATCTGTAGATCAGATTATTGAATGCATATGAGGTGTGCAATGGAAATTCTAGCTGCATTGGAATCCTCCACTGAAATGGAGAACCTCCTTCTGAAGAAATCTTCCAATACTCTCTCCAATGGCACTCTGACTGATGATCAAACTATGGAAGCTTGAGAATATTCAACTTTGTACTGATATGGATATGTAGATCGGTAATCCATATCTATGGATCTGATAAATGAATGAATGGAACATGAAATACCTTGGTGATCATCTCCCAACCAAAGGTTGAGGCACATCTCTCTAATATGAGTAGCAAGAGCTCTCAACGAAAAAAAAATTAACCAAAAGATGTGAATGGGATTTGGAATCATTGTTTTATAGATGAGTTAACTTCATCCACATGTGTCAGAGAGGAAGGCCGCATTGTTTGAGAGAAATTAGCAATTAATTGCTTTGCGAACTTTCCTGTGTTGTGTCCTTTCACTAAAATTAGCAAGTGTGCCCTACTTAGCCTTTCTTAATGTTTCCTGCTTTTCCACTATTTTATTTCTGCACTTTCTTTCTTTTAAAATTTCATGCTTTGTGCTTTTTCCTATTTTTTTCTTGCTTTTGTCAGTTTCCATTTCCTTGTGTTGCCACCTTTCCTTATCTAGCTGCTTGATTTTTCTGAGCTTTCCTCTTGAGTAAGTGAGGTCCACTTTTGACCTTATGCGCCATCCTAGCCATGCCATCATTAATTATTTCCACAAAAATTAATTAATAATAATGAGACATTTATTATCAATGATAATTACAAACTCATAATATTAAAAATAATTAATTACTATTGAACTTGTGCCCAACATTTACCTCTATTATTACTCCTTATTAATTATTTTTCCTAGATCCCATATGGATGGGAGGATCCAAGTCTTAACCAAGTTCACTAGGGAAGGGACATGACATTAGAAGATGACAATCAATGGGAACTACTGGCAAGGAAAACATACACATGAAATACAGGCATCAAAACATTCATTTTAGGAATCTCTGATCCAAGATCAAGCCTTTGCATTAATATTAAAAAAATATGAGTTTCATTACATTGCTCAAAACTTTCTCATACAAAATCCCAACCCTTGGGTATTCTTCAAAAATTTCCTTTATAGGCTTACAATATTAAAAACCCTCTTGACTTCCTCAACCATATGTGGATGTTCATTAAAATTGAAAAATACAACTGTTTGTAATACATCACAACTATTAGTCTTATGGACTATTTATTCAAAATAATAATAAAAATTGCAAGTGATACAACTATCTTCTTTCTTCATTCAAGTTGTTCGAACAAACGTCTTCTTATTGAACCTAAGAGGAGATGATGGGGGGACTCCTGTGTGCTGCTAGTGCAGAACTCTAATTGTCAAACTGCATGCTGTCTTTTTCGATTGAGTTGTTCCAGGATGATTTGTAGGGATTGACATATTGTTCTTTCTTCTATCCTCAAATCAAATCCTATTCGTGGAAGTTCAAGCCTTTATCTAGTTGTGCATCTTTAGGGGTGTAATATTAGATTTTGTTTACCCCATTTACAGGGTTTTCCAATGCTCTTGTGCTGGTAGTTCATTGTCCATCATTTCCTTCATCATGACCTCAAATTCATCATGTATTTTGGGATGATATTGGTAGTAGGGTAGATTTTATTGTTGTGAAGAGATTCACGAATTCAAAATATGTCCATAGCTTATCCAAGATGAGCTTCCCTGTAATTTCTTTGTCAACATCTTCAAACTTGGCATGGTCCATTCTACATTTAAACACTAAACCTTTATATCCTTCCCCTGTCAATAATTTTCCATTTTCATCGAAAAATTATGGGAGTCCTTTTTCCTGCAACTTAGTGAAATGTCCCAAGAATGTTTGGACCTGTTCCAACAAAATATCAGCCCTAGGCTGCATATTTTAAACCTGGGTGTGTTTTGCTATCACTTTCCTAGCAACCATGATATCTGCTACTTTGTTAGCAACCTGTAACTTTGTCATATCAGCATTAGTCAGAGGATATAAGAATTTTAGAGCATTTTGAGAAGTTTTCTTGGGCTTCTTGGTTAAGTTACCAGTTGCTACTCTAACTCTCTCTAAGGATTTATGATCCAAAGCTTTCTTTTCTTCCGTGAATTCAAGATGAGGTATGAGCTTTGAGACTTCTTGGGCTAGGATATCCCATAGCTACTACTTCGCGCCCTGCAAGGGTACCTTTCCCTGGACCTAGGCTTGTAGCCTATCATACTTCTCTTGTAGTTTCTTATGATCTTCTAGGGTTTTCCCCTTCTCTTTCTCTATAGTTTTTTATATTTTCCACATTGTGGTATGTTTCTTCCTGAATCTTTTGTTTTTCCTCTTGAAAATTTTTAATTTCCTCATCCTTAAAATAAATTTATGTCATATATTTTGTGATTTGTTCAGTGGAGGTAGAAGCATCTTGAGTTGGGATCATAGGATGTCCCATGCTTCTATTTTCTAATTCCTCCTTTTGTTTCTCTAATTCTTGAACTTGATATTTGTATTTGATCACCTTGCCCCTGTAGGATTTCAGCTCCTCTTCCAACTCTTCTTTTTCTTTTTCTAGAGTTGTTAGCTCAGTTGAATGGATGTATTGGGTGGTAGGGATATTTAGCTTCTTTTCCAAGATTTGGATTTTATTCTCTTTTGCCTCTAGGATCCTTTTCACTGCTTGATTTGGATTTGGATTATGCTCTGACTGAGACTAGGTAATTTTGCAACCTTTTTATTTGACCCTAGTTGGCCTTATTTTCCACCTTCTCTTGCTTTAACTGGGATTCTAGTTTGGCTATGGTATTTTGCAAGTCATGAATTTTTATAGATGATTGTAGTAAATCATCATATAATATCGCTCCAGTTTGTCTGTGTAATTGGATTTTATCAAGGATACCGATTTGATCCAAGTTTACCTCTATTTCTGATACATGTCCTTCAGTTAACATAACAAGCTTAAAGGTTTTTTTGTTTAGATTACTGACTGGCAGCAGTGATACCCCACATCCAGCTATCTTTCTTTCTTGTGGCATCAATCTACCAATTATTTTAGCAACCTTTTTCTCTTATTTTGCAAAATGAGAAAGTACATCTTCCATACTTTGGTATTTAGAGCTAGATTTGACCCCTCGAATGTATGTTAATTTTTGTGTATCTTGTAACAATGGGGCTTTTTCAATCCTTTTCACCTCTGTTTGGGATGGAACTTCTTCATCAAGCACCATGAGATACTGAGAAGGATCTAATATGTGCTTTTTGTCGGAGGCTTGTTCATTTATTTCCATGATTGTTGCTTCAGATAAAGCCCTCTTGTTAGCTGTATCTACTTTATCTAGGGACTAGAGGATTTAAATTTATTTAGAAACTTGGTGTAACAGCCGAGATATGACCTATTCCATATCCTCTGTAGTAGACATTCTTATGTCTAGTTCCTCTTGAAATAATTCCAACAAGTTGGCCTTCTTATCCAATTCTTCAATTATTTGATGCTGGAAAGCCTTACATTTATTCTGATGTCTTCTTTGGGAATTAATTTGATGGGGATCATAATTCACCCCTTCTACTTGCGGGAACTCCATGGCTTGGAGCATCTTTTCAATGAACTGAACTGATCCTTTCTACTTTAGTATAAATGACCCCATTTTGGAGGGGAATTTGATGTACATACCTTTTTTGAGAGCCCCAAAATGCTCCTCTTCTTCCAGGATCCTCTGCGTTAGGAACTCTAGGGAAAAAAATGCTATTTGTTAGGAAGGATGGCAGCATATACGGTTTCCCTATGAACCCATACACTCTGATTATAGTGAAATTGGACTGTAGAAACCAGTCCCCTGCTCTTGTCTGTGGGGACAAATGTAGTGCATTTTGTATCTCTTCTGTCACTCTTGAAAGCTCTTCATCAAACATCAAACCATAGATTCTAGCCATAATTTTGTTAGAATAATAAGAAAGGTTGAATCCTCAATTTACTGTTGCAGAGAACAGTAGACTTGATATGTCTAATAATTATTTGTTCACAAAATGTATTAGGTTTAACATATAAGTATGGTATTTGAAATATTTTTGCATGTTGACATTTTCCATCTAGGAATGCATCTTCTTAGCGATAAATTCATAAAACTTGAGTCTTGGTGGAGCCTCTATCCTATTGATTTCAAGTAGTATGCTCCACATAAACTTGCTAACACTTTTTTCATCATCCTGCTCTAGTATTGACTCAAAAGGGTAAGAACAACTTGGGTATGCTTAGTAAACATCTTTACATCTAGTGGAAAAGCTAAATCAGTTAGGGATTTACTAGGTTCAACAAATTTACAGAGGAAGACATCTTTGATTTCTGGGCTAGTATCTATGTATTCCCTAATTAGGGTTTATTTTTCTATGGCTTTGGGGTTCAAATCGAACCCAGCTGGGAGACTTAGCATTTCTCTAACGGTTTTGGAACTAATGGGGAAAATTATTTTAGATTCACTCTTATCTAGGATTACTCTATCGGTAGCAGAATACTATGTCACACACCAATGCACTAGTTCTGGAAAAGGAAGGGTTCAAGTTAAGGAAAAATTAAATAAATAAGAGTTGTAAATATTCAAAACATCCACCCCTAGGGTTTTCTGGGATCTGAGCTTGTCTCTGATGCAGGAAATTGGCTCTCTAACAAAAATTGGATCATAAATTTTGGCATCCCTGTTAGCTATTACCTCCTCTCTAAGGTCCAAAAATTTACATAGATCTGGAATGGGCTCCATGGATTCCTTTTAAAATTCAACTGGGAGTAGTTGTAGCTGGAATTTTCACACCGACTCATGCTAAAGAGAACCTACTAAGGATTCAAGAACCATTAGTAGTAGTTCATAAACATGGATAAAAACTAAAGAATAAGCAAATGATGTATGAAAATAGCAAACATGAAATAGATCTAACTATTGCAGTAAAATAGCAAATCAACCGGAACCCATAAATGAAATTTGCATTTTTATATTATATGGAAAAAAAGGGTTTGCAGTAATGGTTACCTCAAAAGAAGAGGTGATGAGGGCCCTTGCAGTAGTATGAAGAGTAGCTTTCCAACTCTCTAGAGTTCCTTTATCTTCTCCAAATGCTCAATGGTTTGGCCAGGATTCAACTAAATGGGCACAAAAGCTTGAAATGGGAGGCTAAAGTGCAGTAGGAGAATTGGCAACATGAGGGTGTGAAGAGCAATTCATGTGCAATGGGGAGCCTCCATCACCTTCTTATAGTGATTTTGAGTGGTGGAGTATTGGCCCATAGTTTTGGGTAACTAATGGTATTGGGAAATGTTATTAGGTGTTTTCCCTCTTTTTTGAATTTATTTTGATTTTTCCCCCTTTTTCTTTTATTTTGGGGGATTTTGGACCCTTTATGTGGGTTTTTAACCTTTTTTGAAGGAATTTAATTAGTTTTTAGGGAAATAATGCTTTTTTTCCTATTTGGTTACCAATTTAGGGTTTTTTGGGGTTTTGGAGGCCAAAATGTGGGAAAAGTGGACAAATGGATTATGTGACTAGGGAGATGAGCTAGTGAACAATATTTGGGTGTTAACAACAATGATGAGGGAGGTACTTACTTTTAACTCAAATAAATGGTAGCTGGGGATTTCTAGAGGAACAAGAGGAATTTTTGCTTAGTTATGGCACCAGAGACTATAGCTATGACTGAAGAATCAATACTTTATTTGCCAAACTTCGATTTTTTCATTGCCTTTTCCTTTGAATCTGAGATTTTAGGCATAGTTGTTGATCATTCCTGGCATTGGATTTTATCTGTATATCTCACTTTTTTTCTTTTTTTCTATTGGTGCCTTTGGGAGAGATGTGCACAATCGATTTTCCTTCCCATGAACCCACATTTTGTAACACGAGTGGTCTCGTATTGGGTGGTTTGTGGTTTCAGAGGGTGGCTAGGAGTGGTATTGTCCCCAATGAAGTATTCCTAGAGTCTGACGCGTGGCAGGAGGTAAATATTTCGCACCACCTTCATGGCCCTAAATTTTGCGCTACTTCTTCCGCGAAATTGTTTCGAGACCATCGATTCGACTTGATCCTAGGATTTGGCCCGTTTGATTTCTAACACTAAAATTGTTCAGCAATGTTCGGATATTTTGTAAATGAGGAAAGGCCGCTGATTTGGTTGGGATTTCTGATATGGGCCGTCTATTTTGATTTAATACCTCTGCCTTTGAAACTTCATCGTAGTGCCTTGGCTCCCGATGCTAGCGTTTATTTGATAAGACCCTATGATATTTTTTATCGTAAAAATTGCCTCTATGTGACTTATTAACTCTATTGGGCTCCATTCTAGCAAATGTTTTTTGGATTATGCTCCTTTCTTTAGAGTAGAAGCTTAGTGTGCAAGCATACTCAAGTTCCTTATCAGATTTTTTGTAGGAGGTTCCCTTCTTTCTTTTGTGAGAGCTATTTTGAAGTGATAACAACGGATCCAACTAGGGATGCTATCCTCCCCTTGAAGTGGCAAGAACAATAGACCAGTCGATTATCCTTTTTTCTTTTCACAAGTTATTTATTTTTCTTTTTCTTTTTTTAATAATGTAAATAAAACTGAAAAATAGATGACTGGAACTTAAAAAATGGTAATACACAGTGAGAGTGGGTTTATAAAAAAAAATCAGTTGAAATAGTGTTTTAAGAACCGTCGATTGATTGGTTCCTTACCCACTGGTTCACCATCCTTGTCTTTCAAAATGAAGGCATTGTTTCCATTGTAAGCAACGACTGTATGAGTCCCATGCCAGAGATGATCAAATTTTTGGGCCTGCTCTTCCTTTCTAGCCTCCCATTTTAGCACCAAATTTCCAACCTGGAAATTATCATCCTTGGTTATTTTGTCAAAAATATTCTTGACTTTCTCTTGAGACATCATAGATTCAATATATGCTTGGTCTCTGGTTTCCTATATCTCAATCAATTGATTGGATCTCCTTAGTCTAGGGTTTGGTTCTTCTTCTTTCTCTTGTAGTAGTCTCATTGTAGGCCCCTTGAGGGGATCAAGAAATATCACCTCTATTCATTAGACCAATTTGAAAGAAAAAGTCCCAATGGATCTCTTGGAGGTAATTCTATCATCCTAGAGAGAAAAAGTCAACTTGATATGCCAAGCCTTTTTTTTCTTGCAGCATCTTCTTAATGATCCTAACAAATCTTTTATTAGATGACTCAACCAGTCCATTTCACTAGGGATAGTAGGCAGTAGAATGGCCCAATTTTATATGAAATTCATTGCAGAACTTGATGATTTTTTTAGATTTGAAGGCTTGAGAATTATTAGTGATTATTTTACTAGGACAACCAAACCTTGACATTATATTTTCCTCCAGAAATTTGATAATGACTGTATCAATAGCTCGCCTTGTTGGAACCACTTCAATCCATTTGGTAAAGTAATATGTGGCAGTCAATATCCATATATGTTGTCCAGAGGAGTTAGGGATGATTTCACCAATCAAAATCTAGCCCCCACTGCTGGAAAGGAGATTCTATAGAGATTGGTTTTAAACGAAAAGGTAGGAGCTCCCTTTTTCCTTCAAAGATCTTGCATTCATGACAAGAAGCTACTTCTTTATATGCATCATTGAACATAGTGGGCTAATAAAATCCCATGCTGATAATCTTGTTCACAGTAGCCTTCCAGTAATGGTGTCCTCCAAAGACACCTCTTTGAAACTCTCTTATGGTCATTCTAGATTCATCTTCCAACATATAGTTCAACAAAATACCTCCACGATCTTTCCAATGGATGCCTCCATTTAATATATAAAACTTTGTATCCTTCATTTTTATTGATCTAGATTTTCTCTTGTCCATCTCAATGGGTGAATGTATGTTCTGCAAAACATATATAACGTCGGTGTACCAAGGAGAGGATGAGAATTTGTCTGATACTTGCAATAGTGGATCTTGAGTAGTAATATCCAACATGTGTGAGACCAACTTTACACTTAATGAATCCCAATTCGCTTCAACCATGAGTCTGGTCAGTCCCCGTCTTTTAACAAGCTTTGTAGGCTTGATTTCCAATTCATACTCCAATAGTACAACTATCCAATTTTCCCTCTGACTTTCTAGATCAAGCTAGGTCAATATGTCTTTTACAGCAACATTAGGAGCAAAAGAAACAGCATGAGAATGTAAAACATAAACTTTGAAATCCTTTAAATTTTTATCATGGCATAGGCCTATTTTCCATAATATTGTATTTTATCTCAACATATCTAAGAGATCTACTGAAGAAAGATATGGGATGCTCAGCTCCTCCCTGATTTTTCTATAGAAGAACTCCAACTATAGAATGATCCGAGGAAAAAGAAAACATAAGAAATTATTTTTCAAAATGAGGACTAATTAGCACTGGTGCTTCAACTTTGGCTTTCTTTATATCTCCAAATGATTTCTTGGATTTAACAGTCCACCTGATCTGATTGTCCTTTTTGAGCATCTTTGTAATCGATTTCATGATTTCTACAAAGTTGGAGATGAATATTCTTAAAATGTTTACTCTTCCAAGGAAAGATTCGACCTCTTTTTTACTCCCAGGAAGCTCAATTTTTTGTATGGCATCAGCTATGTCAGGGTCAATTTTAATTCCATAGTTATATATTATATGACCCAACAACTTACCCTCTTGCATGGAAAAATTTGTCTACTTAGGGTTCAAATAAATCCCAAACTTTCTACATTTTGAAAATACTTGATACGAATGTTTCAAGTGTTCTGCATCAGACTTGGAATACACAATAATATCATCCATATATATAACCACAAACTTATCTCTTTCTTCTGCAAAATCTATGTCCATAGCTCTCTGAAAACGTGGCTCCCGCATTTATTAGACCAAAAGGAATTTTAGCATACATAAAATTCCCCCAAGGTGTGGTAAATGTTGTCTTTTCTTGATCTTCTAGTAATACTTTTACATGATTGTACCATGAAAATCCATCTAGCGTGGAAATTCTTGCTGCCCCTACAACTTTCTGCAAAATATGATCTAGTTTGGGAAGGGGATAGTTGTCTTTTAGAGACACTTTGTTTAGATTCTTGAAGTCTATACACAGTCTGATTTCCCCATTTTTCTTCCTCACTGGGACTATGTTGGCTACCCACTTTGAGAATCTTAATGAGACTATAATTTTGGTTTCATATAGTCTCTTCACTTCCTTTTCTATCAAAGGGAGTAGCATAGGGTTTATCCTTATTAGCTTCTGCTTGAATGGTTTTTCACCTTCCTTTATTGGTATCGTATGATGTATGATAGATGTATCATATTCCTTCAAGTCTTCATAACACCATGCCAGAACATCAATTTTTTTTTTCATTCAGTCAACATAATAATATTTATTACCTGGGGTTAGGGATTTAGAAATCTTGACAATCTTAGGCTCTTCATCATTCCAAATGTTGTAGTCCTCCACCTAACTGTGGTTTGGGGAAAATTTAGGGTTTTGGGCCACATCATTTTCATCAAACAAATTCTCTAATGGAACTAACCTTTTTGGATATAGTTGTTTTTTAACTGAAGAATCTCTTTATCTCCCAACATTGTGAGCAAGGTATATTTTAAGGATTATAAATGTATACTTAAGTATGGTCTTCTAGGCGATTGTTTTGGATTGAGAAAAACATATATATAGTTTGGTAGGAGAATATTAAATTTGAAACATACAATTTACCACTAAAACTTGTAAATTTTGGCGAATATTATGATAAAAAAACATATTTTATGTAAATATAGGCGATATTAGAGTCTAAAAATGACCAAATAATGAATTTATTATTTGAAAAAAGGCCCAAAAAATACCCAATTGGTGAAGTTTTGCCCCTAAAAATTTCCCTTGTTGTGAGGAACTCTATTGGATCAGGTTCCCATTCTTCAGTTGCACAATTTTCGTCATCAATATGGGTATTGGAAAACTTCTATGTCGTATCTAGAAATTTATTTATCTGCTGATCATCTTCAAAGATTTTCCAATGCCTAGTACTGTCATAGACAGAAGGCCTGTGCTTTATATTGATCATATAGGTCCTAGTGGGATAAACAGGGAGTTTAAATCTACTAGCAGAACTGGCCGACATATCTGCTATTGTATTCCTTTCTCTGGGGATAATGGAAATGTTGTGTTTGGTCTCATAAACCCCATTGACTTGTTCGATTACTAATTATGCATCTCCATAAACTGTTATCTTTTTAGCTTTTAGATCACTAAGTACATTCAACCCTAATAGTAAAGCTTCATATTATACTACATTGTTTGAGCAGTCAAAAATAAGTTTAAAGGAATGTAACCTGGAGCATTTATTTCCTTCATCTGGGAGGATGATCCATACTCCTACCCCAACTCCTTCCTTTTTTATGGCCCCATCAAATCTCATAGTCCAGAGACCCTCTTTTTGGGCTGTAACTATAGCTTGTTGTTCTATTTTTGACTTATTGTCACTGCCCTTTTCTACCTGTTGAACACTATCTTTTTTTGCTTGTTGTCCACTATCCTTTTTTTTATTTCAGAGCTACCAATACACTATATGCCTTTCTCATTATTAATCCACCATTTTGTTAAATGAACTTATCAATTTTCATATCTTCTTCTTTTAAATCAAGGTCATAACAGAAGATTGAAGAACCTATATCAATATCTACAACAAATATGGGATGATTTTCAGTATTACTTTTATTGCTTACAACATATGACAATCTCTATTCTCTATATCTCCTTATGTTTTCTCCAGAAAAAGGGATGGTGGCATAAGACATATCCATCTGCAATGTTCCCTTAAGTTTAGAGGCCCAAGATCTTGATAACGACATCCCAAATTTTGGTGGAATGTCTACTAGTACTACATCCATTACCACATTCTTTTGAGGGATCTGTGTCAGTGATACAACCATACCTTTGATTAGCCCTAAAAAATGGACTCTTATAGAATCAAATGAGAATAGATCTTCATAGCGTTTGGTGATTTCTAGTCCTAGACTTTCTACTACTTATTTTGGCATGAGGTTATGTGAGGCCCCTAAATCCAACATAGCATTGTGTAGTATATGATCATGTATATTCAAACTAATATAAAAAGGGGGGGACATCATATTCTTGAGGAATTCCAACATGGGGGCCAAATAGAAGGGTGGGTTTATGATCATGTAAATTGAGAGTGTCTGGCTATTTTCCCTCTTCTCCCTTCACCATTTTCAAAATATGATTCTTATATTTTGTATTCCTTAACAATTCATTGAAGTAAATTGAGATCTTTATCTTGTAGATTTCACTTTCTAAACAGAAAGAATCACGAGTCTTATCTATTGTTTTCACATTACCTTCATCTTTCCATTCTGGGATCTTTTTAGGATCTTCAGTTTTCTTTTCAGCTGTTTTATCAGGGACCAGGGGATTTGGATCACTTTTCTTAGGTATTTTTTTTTTCTTTTGCTGAGAAGTAGATGTCTTAATGGACACATTTCCTTGGTATATCATTACCTTTCTATTTATCAGGTTATGTTGTCTTTGAAATTCAAAAATTGTATTTTGGAAGCATCTTTGATACTGTTCAAACTTTGGCTCTTCTGGGTTGTTATCTAACTATAGGGATGATTGGTCATGTTCCTCTTTAGTTAAATAGAATTGGGGATGCATCTGATAAAAAAGGTGGATATGATCTTCAGGATGTTCATCCTCCTCTTCTTTTGCTACCAAATTCTTAGCAAAGAGTGGTCTATAATTGGATGATTTTATGTAATCCTAGGGTCCCTAGGGTCCCTTGGCTCTCTCTGCCTACATTGTGGAGCAGGATGTCTCCTGTAGTTTATGTTCCAAGCTTGAGGCTCAAGAGGTTATCTACCATGAGGTATGTTATAGAGGGACATCCTATCCACCAATTTTTCCATGGTGTTCATCATTTTCTCAAACTTGGTGTCAATAGATTTGAGAAGTGGAAGGTTGGCCTGTTTTATTGAATCTCTTTTTCTCAGTTTCAATTATGTCCCTTATTTTTCTAAAGGCCATCAAATTAGCTTCTACTTCTACAACATCTTTCAACATATCAGGTAGGGTAGCAGATCTTCTTTCTCTTATCATGAAATCAAATTCAGTGTCAAAACAATTAGCATAGTGAAGTTTGACTGCACCCGCAAGAGGTTTGGTGTCAATAGGCATAGAATTGTACATTTTCATGAACCTAGATGAAAATTCTTGGATAGTCTCAACATTAGTTTCTTCATGGTTTCATATTGAGTGATAATTTGGAGAGGTTTTTGTTTATCCTTCCATCTAGATAGGAAAGCTTGTTCAAACCTTTCATAGGTAGCAATACCTCGAGTTGGAAGGGATTTCAACCATTTCTTCACTTCCCCTTAAATTTTAGGGAAAATAGCCTAATCTTGACATCATCTTTATCTATTTATTAAAGATATATGAATTCAGTAAAATGGTATACATGTTGTTGTGCAGTACCACCTCCTTCTCCATCACATCTCATGAGGCATTGGGAATAACCCACATGCAGATCATGGAGGTTGGTAGGGAGGGCTAAAGGAGGAAATCTTCCAGCCATTTCTCTTAGCGTTTGATTGCAAACAAGAGGATGGGTTGAAATAGATACACAAGAACATATCGGTATTACAATGGTGTGACTCATAGTAGAAAAAGGGGCTATTAGAATATTGGTATTTTCACTGGCTACCCTAGTGAAGGGGAACAAGTCAATTTTTTCTTCCTTGGCCTATAAACTCTCCCACAAAGAACTCAAACAATGGGTATGGAACCTTTTCTGGTCAAATAGGTTTTCTTTCAGATCTGTCTCATATTTAGACACAAGTAATGAATTTATAAACTTTAAATCAAAGATACAATATATATAGCTTGGGATTCTTCTTTAGGTAAAGAGAAAGATCTAGTTAATGGAGGAATACCTGTTTTTTCTTTCTTTGCTTTTAGAATTATCTTTTCTAGATCTGATACAAACTGTGTAGGTTTAGGATCTGACTCACTTCTGGTAGATATCCTTCGAGAAGTCAAAATTATTTCAAGAAAATCACCAATTATCTTTTGTGGGACTGAAAATTTGAATATTGGAGTCGCCAAGGAAATATGACAACCTTTTATGTATATGATCCTTTGTTTGACCTTAGAGATCCAAGTTGATTCTTTGTAATTCTGTTCTGGCGTAAAGAAGTTTTCTCCCCAGTATGGTCTCTAGATGTTATCACTCAGGATTCTTCCAGGATGCAGCAGAAGAGATCACTGAGGTAACTATTTCAACTACACTCTTGTGGATGGAAACTAGCCTTTCCAAACACAAAGAGAGATATCTCTACCACAACTCTTTCAGCTTGCAAAATGTCACTTTGATGGCTAGTTTTGGATTACTGGTAGTGGCTAGACCTTTAGATAAGGGTATAAGAGTTTGGGTTTTCATTTGGTTGGGTTAAAGATAAGAATATCATAGGGCATGGAGTCAAACTTTTAGGGGTTTTCTGTCACAAATGACTGATAGGACTATAATATAAGGGGCAGAGGCAGGATAAATGAAGTTTTTTCAATTCAAAGAGATCTTAGCAAGTGGTATTAGAAAGGGAAACAAAGTCCATCACAGAATTAGAGCATTACAAATGAATTGTAACTTGCAATTTTAGAAGGAAAAGGTGGAGCATCTAATTGTATGTATCCAAAGAATCAAATAATGGATGAATTTCATACCATGTAACCTTGATTTAAACACTTTAGAAGATAACAATCAATGGGAAATGCTAGCAAGGAAAACATACACAAGAAATATAGGCATCAAAACATTCATTTCAGGAATCTCTGCTCCAAGATCAAGCCTTTGCATTAATATTAAAAAAATATGAGTTTCATTACATTGCTAAAAAATTTCTCATACAAAATACCAACCCTTGGGTCTTCTTCAAAACTTTCCTTTATAGGATTACAATAGTAAAAACCCTCTTGACTTCTCATCCATACATGGCTATTCATTAAAATAGAAAATACAACCATTTGTAATACATTAAATCTAACTATTAGTCTTATGGACTATTTATTCAAAATAATAATAAAAACTGCAAGTGATGCACATGTCTTCTTTCTTCACTCGAGTTGTTCGAACCAACTTTTTCTTATTGAAACTAAGATAAGTTGATGGGGGAATCCTGTGTACTTCCAGTGTGAAACTCTAATTGTCAAACTACCTGTTTCCTTTTTGGATTGATATGTTCCAAGATGATTTGTAGGGATTGACATATTGTGCTTTCTTTTATCCTCAAATCAAATCCTAGTTGTGGAAGTTCAAGCCCTTATCTAGTTGTGCATGCTTTAAGGGTGTAATATTAGCTTCTGTTTACCCCATTTTTCGAGGGTTTTCCAATATTCTTATGATGGTAGTTTGTTGTCCATAATTTCCTTCATCATGACCTCAAATTCAACATGTATTTTGGATGATATTGGTACTAGGGTAGATGTTGTTGCTGTGAAGAGGTTCACCAATTCAAAATATGTCCATAGCTTATCCAAGATGAGCTTCCTTGTAATTTTTTTTTCAACATATCTGAACTTGGAATGGTCCATTATGCATTTAAACACTAAACCTTTATATCCTTCCCCTGTCAATAATTTTCCATTTTCATCCCAAAATGATGGGAGGCCATTTTCCTACAACTTGGCGAAATTTCCCTTGAATGTTTGGACATGTTTTAGCAAAATATCAGCACTAGCCTACATATTTTTAACCTAGGTGTGTTTTGCTATCACTTTCCTAGCAGCCATGGTATCTGCTACTTTGTCAGCAGCCTGTAACTTTGTCAGATTAGTATTAGTCAAAGAATATAACTTAGATAATTTTGAGCAGTTTTCTTGGGATTCTTGGATAAGTTCTCATTTACTACTCTAATTCTCTCTAAGGATTTAGAAGCGAAATATTTCTTTTCTTCGATGAATTAAAGATGAGGTCTGAGGTTTGATACTTCTTGGGATAGGATATCCCACAATTGGTGCTTAGCTCCCTACAAGGGTAGATTTCCTTGGACCCGAGCTTGTAGCCTATCATACTTATCTTGTATTTTCTTATGATATTATAGGGGTTTTCCTTTCTCTTACTCTATATTTTTTATATTTTCCACATTCTGGTCAGTTTCTTCTTGAGTCTTTTGTTTTTCTGCTTGAAGCTTTTTAATTTCTCCATCCTTCAAGGAAATTTATGACATAAATTTTGTGATTTATTCAGTAGAGGTAGAAGCAACTTTAGCTGGGATCACAGGAATTCCCATGCTTCTATTTTCTAATTCCTCCTTTTTTTTTCTCTAATTCCTGAACTTGATATTTGTACTTGATCACCTTGCCCATGTAGGATTTCAAATCCTCTTCCAACTCTTCTTTTTCTTTTTCTATATTTGTTAGCTCAATTGAATGGATATGCTGGGTGGTAGGGATATTTAGATTCTTTTTTAGGATTTGGATTTCATTCTCTTTTGCCTCTAGGATCCTTTTGACTACTTGATTTTTATTTGGATCTGCTTCGACTAAGACTAGGTTATTTTGCAACCTTTTTATTTGACCCTGGTTGGCCTTATTTTCCACCTTCTCTTGCTCTAAATGGGATTCTAGTTTGGATATGGTATTTTGAATCTCATGAATTTTTATATATGATTGTAGTAAATCATCATATAATATCTCTCTAGTTTGTCTGTGTAATTGGATTTTTATCAGGGAGACTGATTCGATCCAAGCTACCTCTATTTCTGATACTCATCCTTTATTTAACACAAGAAGCTTAAATGCTTTTTTGTTTCGATCGATGGATGAAAGCAGTGATACCCCTTCTCCAGCTATCTTCTTTCTCGTGGCATACATTTACCAATTCTTTTAGAAACCTTTTTCTCTTGTTCTGCAAACTGAGCAAGTACATATCCACTGCTTTGGCATTTAGAGTTGGAGTTGACCCCTCCAATTTCTGTAAATGTTTGTGTATGTTGTAATAATGGGTATTTTTCAATCCTTTTGACCTTTCTTTGGGATGGAACTTCTTCCTCAAGCACTCTGATATCCTCAGAAGGATCCAATCTGGGTTTTTTGCTGGAGGCTTGTTCATCTATTTCCATGCTTGCTTCATCAGATAAAACCCTCTTGTTAGCTGTATCTTCTTTATCTTAGGTTTGAAGGATTTCACTTTCTTTAGGCACTTGGTGTAACACCTGAGATATGACCTATTGAATATCCTCTTTAATAGACATTCTTATGTCTAGTTCCTCTTGAAATGCTTCCAACAAGTTGTCCTTCTTCTCTAATTCTTCAATTCTTTGATGCTGGAAAGGCTTGCATTTATTCTACTGCCTTTTTGGGAAATAATTTGACGGGCATCATAACTCACCCCTTATACTTATTGGAACACCATGGCTTGGAGCATCTTTTCAATGACCTAAACTGATACTTTATGCTTTACTATGAATGGCCCCATTTTGGAGGGAAATTTGATGTCCATACCTTTTTTAGAGCTCCAAAATGATCCTCTTCTACCAAGATCCTATACCTTAGGAGCTCGAGGGAAAAAAATATATATGTTAGGAAGGATGGCAACATATAGGGTTTCCCCGTGAACCCATACACACTGATTATAGTGAAATTGGAGTGTAGAAACCAGTCCCCTGCTCTGGTCTGTGGGGACAAATGTAGTGCATTTTGTATCTCTTCTGTCACTCTTGAAAGCTCTTCATCAAACATCAAACCATAGATTCTAGCCATAATTTTGTTAGAATAATAAAAAAGGTTGAATCCTCAATTTACTATTACAGAGAACAGTGGACCTGATATGTCTAATAAGTATTCATTCACAAAGTGTATTAGGTTAAACAGATAAGTCTGGTATTTGAAACCTTTTTGCATGTTGAAATTTTCCATATGGGAATGAATCTTCTCGGCAATAAATTCATCAAACTTGAGGCTTGGTGGAGAGTCTGTCCTATTGATTTCAAGTAGTATGCTCAACATAAATTCGCTAACAATTTTTTCATCATCCTTCCCTAGGATTTGACTCAAAAGGGTAAGAACATCTTGGGTATCCTTAGTAAACAACTCTACATCTAGTGGAAAAGCTAAATCAGTTAGGGATTTACCAGGTTCGACAACTTTACACAGGAAAACATCTTTGATTTTTGGGATAGTCTCTCTGTATTCCCTAATTAGGAATCCTTGTTCTATGGCTTTGGGGTTCAAATCGATTCCATCTGGGAGGTTTAAATTTTCTATGACGGTTTTGGAACTAATGGGGCAAATGATTTTAGATTCACTCTTAGCTAGGATTACTCTATTGGTAGAAGAATATTGTTTCACACACCAATGCACCAGTTATGGAAAAAAAAGGGTTCGAGGTAAGGAAAAATCAAATAAATAAGAGCTGTAAACATTCAACACAACCACCCTTAGAGTTTTCTGGGATCTGAGCTCGCCTTTGATGCAGGAAATTGCCTCTCTAATAGGAATTGGATCACAAATTTCGGCATCCCTCACAACTATTACCTCCTCTCTAGGGCCCAAAAATTTACACAAAGCTGGAACCCAATCCATGGCTTCCTTTTAAAATTCAACTGGGAGCAATGATGAGGGATGTACTTAAATTTAACCCTGAGAAATGGTGTCTAGGGATTCCCAGAGGATCAGGAGGAACTGCTGCTTAGTTATGGTGATGGAGACTATAGCTATTACTAAAGACTTAATACTTTATTCACCAAAATTTGAGTTTTTAATTGCCTTTTCCTTTGAATCCGAGAGTTTAAACTTAGTCGTTGATCATTCACAATGTGTGATCTTAGTTGTAGATCTCCCTTTTTTCTTTTTGTTCGTTGGTGCCTTTGGGAGTGATGTGGAACTTCGTTTTTCCTTCCCACCAACCCACATTTTGTAACACGAGTGGTATCGCCTTGGGTGGTTTCTAGTTTTAGAGGGTAGCTGGGAGCAGTATTGTCCCTAGCAAAATCTTCCTAGATTTTGATGTGTGGCAGGTGGTAAATATTTTGCACCACGTTCATCGCCTTAAATTTTGCGCTACTTCTTCAGCAAAATTGTTTCGAGACCATAGATTTGAATTGATCCTAGGATTTTTACCATTTGATTTCTAACACTAAAATTGTTCGACAGTGTTCGTATATTTCATAAATGATGAAAGGTTATTGATCTGGCCAGGATTTCCGATCTTGGCCATCTATTTTGATTTGATACCTCCTCCTTTGAAACTTCATCCTAGAGCCTTGGGTCCCGATGCTGGTGTTTATTTGATAGGACCCTATGATCTTTTTTATCCTAAAAATTGCCTCTATGTGTCTTATTAACCTCATTGGGATCCATTCCATCAATTTGTTTTCGGATGTTTCTCCTTTCTTTAGAGTAGAAGCCTAGTGTGTAGGCCTACTCAGGTTCCTTGTCAATTTTTTTGTAGTGGGTGTGCTTCTTTCTTTTGTGAGAGCTATTTTGAAGTGATAAAACCTGTCATGCCCACATTTTGGACATATCGCTTTGTCTACATATTCACCTCTATATAGAATACAATCATTGGGACACGCGTGATATGATATGTACTGAACACCCAACATTTTCAACATTTTCTTTGCCTCTTCACAGCTATTGGGCAAGACATTATGACTCAAAATTACCTTATCTTTGAATTACCTGCAGTTAGTGGGAAATATAAATGTACCATGTAATTTAATATTCATAAAATCGACCATTTTCAATGCTGATTGTGTGACATGATTCCTAAAAATATAAGGTATTTTATGGTCAGTTACCTCAAAAGTGTCAAGAAACACATGTCTAACATGCCATGCATTGCTTTCAAGTTTTATTGTAACATAGTTGTCCCAAACTATGTGGACTTTGACCAGTAAGGTCCAAAGAGAGAGGTGGTGGAATCCGATTTAAGGATTTCAAAGAAGGCTTCAATGATATGAGCATCATCTCCTATATCATTGTCCTGCAATGTATGTAACAACATTGCATACATGGAACTTGTTTGTCAAAATAAATCATCCATACCAGCCTCTACTTCATTTCCTCCATTGCCAACATGTGAAGAACTACTATTAATATAGGCATTCGTAATTGGTGAGTATGGACATAGAGAAAATTGAATAGGCGGTTGACTCAACCATGCTTGGTATGCTTCCTCTCCAAGTTATGCACTTTTTTTAGCATTCTCTCAATTTGACATTGTACTGGGATGTAACGGAAGATGGTAGACATGTCACTCATCATTAGAATCCCAATTTCAAAAATATTGAACATTACATCGATGATATTAGTAAGCACAATGCAATTGGTTTGATCCAACATTATACAAAAGAATTATTATAGAAGCACAAGCATCATTTCCAATCGAAAATGTTAAGATGCAAACAATTTATAAACAAATGTTCGGATTGAGTGATAAATTAACATCAATCCCACATAAAATTTAGAAATTTCAAATTGATCAATACATTTTCAAATTGACCTTATGAAAGGATATCCTTAAGAATACACCCATTAATTTTCTATTAGATAAACACTATGGGAAAATTTAGAAATGCATTAACATGAATCCCATAGGAAACTAACAAATACAATTAATCAAACAAGAGCGATGTGATGCACCTGCAACAATTAATTAATACGAACATGCGAAATAGCAGAAATGACAGAACTCGGAATCACTTTTATATTGATCACACGCCACTTCGAGGGGGCAGCCTCCTATTAGCAAGCTCAATACAAATAACTTCACGGTGCCTTCATAGGTCTCAATACACACTTATATACTAAGTCTAGGCACCAATACTATGGGTCAAAACCATGGGCCGCTACAAACTATGGATCAACAATACTATGGGCGACTTACAAAGCATATGCGCCAACAACAATAACACAAACTATTGATCAAAAAATACTACGGGACGACTTACAAAGCATATGCGTCCAATAACAACATACTAACAAAGTAAAGACATGGGTTCCTAACATCCCCTCCCCCTTAAAAAAAGCTTTGTCCTCAAAGCTTTAGATGTGGAAATTGTTGTTGAATCTGAAGGAGTGGTTTGCATGTAGCATCCTCTGGTTGCATGTCGTGCCACTGAATTAAGACCTCGGTGATAGAGCGAGAGTAAATCTGACGCGTGCGCCGATTAAGGATGGCCTCTGGCTCCAAAAGGATGGATCCTTCATTATCCAGTTCGGGTAAACTCGTTTGTCCACTGATGTTGATGCCAAGAACTTTCTTCAGACAAGAGACATGAAAGACTGGATGAATGCGGGAAGAAGGAGGAAGTTCCAATTTATAAGCAACGGACCCAATCTTCTGAAGAATCCGATATGGCCCATAGAACTTTGGAGCGAGCTTATGACGTCCTTTGAGTTTCAAGGAGGATTGTTTGTATGACTGGAGACGAAGAAAAACCATATCACCGACTTGAAAAGTGCGCTCAGAACGGTGATAATCAGCTTGTTGCTTCATGCGATTTCTTGCCATGTGAAGATTGTCCCGCAAAATGCAAAGAATCTGATTGCGGTTTCGAAGGACCGTGTCAACTTACTGAACTGGTGAAATGGTGGGGGTGTATGGAAGAAGAGCTGGAGGTGCCTGACCATAGACTGCTTCATATGGGGTCATTTTAGAAAAAGTGTGGTAAGAGGTATTGTACCACCATTCAGCGAGAGGGAGCCACTTTTCCCACTGATGTTGTTGTTCCGAGGTGAAGCAATGAAGATACGTTTCCACGAATTTATTGATAATTTTAGTCTGACCATCTATTTGTGGGTGATACCCTGAACTCATCTTCAGTTTGGTGCCAGTGTGGCGAAATAGTTCTGTCCAAAAATGACTGGTGAAAGTTGCATCACGATCCAAGACAATGGAAGAAGGGATGCCATGAAGACGAAAGATATGGTCCAGGAAAATTTGAGCAACGGAGGAGGCTGTATAGGGATGGC
Organism: Larix kaempferi; assembly: GCA_027924585.1. Classification (NCBI taxonomy): domain Eukaryota; kingdom Viridiplantae; phylum Streptophyta; class Pinopsida; order Pinales; family Pinaceae; genus Larix; species Larix kaempferi. Next base: position 7,136,560 of record BSBM01000642.1, read on the forward strand.
TAAGAGCACAAAAATGGCTATATTTGGAGAGGCAATCAACCACAACGAGAATCACTGTCTTCCTGCCAGATTTAGGGAGCTCTTCAATGAAATCCATAGAAATATCTGTCCAAATTCGTGTAGGTATGGGAAAGGGTTCAAGCAATCCTGGAAGGAGTGTTGTTTCACCCTTACTGTGCTAGTAGGTATCACATTCGGCCACCATCTGTTGAATTGTCCTTTTCATGCCCTGCCAAAAGAAGTTACATCATGCTCGTTCATACGTTTTGAGGAACCCGGAGTGCGCTGCCGATGGAGAAGCATGGAGTTCATAGAAGACAACCTATTGAAGATCTGTGCTCTGGGGAAGCACCAGACGACCCTTGTATCACCGAGAAGCACCATCCCAAGAGTAATGTGGTACAGCAGAAGGGTTGTTGGTCAAGCGTTGGATGATTTGAGATAAGGAAGAGTCATTGACATAACCCTGTTGAACAGATTGCAACCAATTTGGAACAGGCATAGAAATAGCTAAAAGAGAACCTTGGGCATCAAATGTGCGAGAAAGAGCATCTACCACAATATTGTCTTTACCCTTCTTGTAAGTGATCTCATAGTCATAACCCATGAGTTTGCTAACCCATTTCTGTTGTGCCGGTGAGGAGACACGCTGGTCCAAGAAATATTTTAGACTCTGGTGATTAGTCTTGATGCATAAATGATTCCCTAATAGGTATGGGCACCACTTCTGTACTGCATGCAAAATAGCCATCATTTCCTTCTCATAGGTAGAGGCAGCTAAATTCTTACCTGAAAGGGCTTTGCTGGTGAACGCAATGGGGTGTTCATCTTGAAGGAGAACAACACCAAGTCCATTGATGCAAGAATCACTCTCAATAGTGAAGGGCTTGGAAAAATCGGGCATGGCTAGCACAGGTGTAGTACACATAGCTTGTTTAAGTTTGTCAAATGCACACTGAGCAATAGGTGTCCATGTAAAAGCATCTTTTTTCAATAGAGCAGTTAATGGAGCTGCAATCTTCCCATAATCCTTGACAAACTTGCGGTAGTATCCAGTCAACCCCAAAAAACCACGAAGTCTCTTGAGTGTTTGAGGATGCGGCCAATTGTTCATGGCATTGATTTTGGCAGGATCCACGCGAACCCCTTGTGCTAAGATAATGTGCCTGAGATAATCAACTTCCTTCTTTCCAAAAACACATTTAGACTGCTTGGCATGGAGATGATGGTCAGAGAAAAGTTGCATGAAAAGATCCAGATGCTGGAGATGTTCATCCTATGTTTTACTGTAGATGAGGATATCATCAAAGAATACCAAAATGAATTTCCGCAAGTAGGGTCGAAATATTTTATTCATTAAGGCCTGGAATGTGGAAGGAGCATTAGTGAGGCCAAAGGGCATGACCAAAAACTCATAATGGCCATCATGTGTGCGGAAAGATATTTTAGGGATATCATCCTCATGAACCCGAATTTGATGATACCCAAAACGAAGATCCAACTTGGAGAAAAAGTGAGCCCCATGAAGCTCATCAAGAAGCTCATCAACAATAGGAATTGGAAACTTATCCTTGATGGTGAGGTGATTAAGTGCTTGGAAGTCAATGCAAAGGCACCATGACCCATCTTTTTTACGGACAAGAATAACTGGAGAAGAAAAGGAACTAGTGCTTGGGCGAATAATACCTTGCTTCAATAAGTCCCGAACGAGCATTTCAATCTCCGTTTTTTGGTGAAATGGGTAGCGATGGGGCCTGATGTTGGGAGGAACGCTGCCGAGAAGGAGCTGAATACGATGGTCTTCTGGCCTGGAAGGTGGCAATCCCACTGGTTCAGCAAAGACACCTGTATATCAATCCAGAATTTGTTGTAGATCTAAAGGAGTAGTAGAGACCACTGATGGTTGCATCTGAATGGAATGGATCTGAGCGATGACACCATGTGAATTTTCTTGAGGAGTTTTTCCATGCGATGTGAACTGATGATGCTGAGAGAACCTGGTTGTAATCCTGTCAATGTGTGTTTTTGTCCATTGAGGGAAAACTGCATCCAAAGTTAAGCAAAATCCCATAAGATAGGGCCAAGTGTGCGTAGCCATTGAGTGCCCAAAACCACATCACATCCTCCTAAGGTAAAGGCAAACATGTCAGAGCGCAAGGGATAATCTCCCATAGAGATACGCACATTTCGACACTTCCCTTTGCAAGATAAGGTGGCCCCATTGGAAACCATGACTTCAAAGTTGGAGCAAGGATGGATAAAACAATCAGCTTGTTTGGCGATCCGAGGGTCAATGAAATTATGAGTGCTACCAGAATCAATGAGTATTGTAAGAGGAAGCTTCTTGAAGTAACCCCTGACCCGCATTGTTTGGGGGGTGGTGATTCCCGCTAAAGCATGGAGAGATATCTCTGGCTGGTCATCCTGAGACAGAGGGTCAATAGGTGGTTCCTAAATGTCGACAAGAGCATCCAGTGTTTCTAGATCTTTGTCACCAATTTCACAGGCAGACGGAGACTCCACATCCAAGAGATAGAGCTTTTGCTGAACACATCTATGTCCTCGAGTGAATTTCTCATCACAATTATAGAAAAGCCCCTTTTCTCTGCGTGCTTGCATCTCTGTTTCAGACAAATGCTTTATAGGAGTCAGTCGAGGAGCCTGCTGTATAGGTGGTCGCTGAGAACCCATATTTCGGAAGGGAACAAAAGTGGGCTTGGAGCATTGTTGGGTTGCAATCTTGTCTTCTGCCAACTTAGCCAACCCTAGGGATTCCATCATTGTGGTGGGACAGAACATTTTGACCTCAGAGCGGATGGCATCCTTTAGACCATTGATAAAACAGCTCCGGTAAAAGTCATCAGACAATCCTTCGGTGTGGTTGGCTAGGTTCTCAAATTCAGTTTGATACTCTCTCATAGTGCCAATTTTGCGAAGTTTAGTGAGGGCTCCGGTGAAGTCATCAAAAGCACTAGGACCAAATCATTGCAAAAGGAGCTGGCAAAAGTCTGACCATTTGGGCTTTGGATGAGCCTTGATGTACCAACGGTACCATTGAAGAGCTTCCTGTTCCAAGTGAAATGATGCCAGCGAAACTTTGTTGACATCAAAAGTATTATGCAGACTGAAATACTGTTCTGCAAGATAGATCCATCCAGTTGGATCAGTACCATTGAAGCGAGGAAAATCAACTTCGGACCACGGACATTGCTGGAAGAAGAGAACCCATTATCTGATGAAGACTCAGACTGTCGTTTGTTGTTCATAGCTGAATGTTCAAGATGGAGGCCGAGGAATTTTTCATCCAGATCCTGGAGTTTGGCTTAGATGGCTGCAAGTGCTTCTTCCTTGGTTTTTGCTCCTGCACGGGTGACAACCATAACCAGGAGTTTTTTTTTTTTTTTTTTTTTGACTGGGTAGGAAAACAAAAATAGAAACTGCTTCAGTAAGGGAAAATCTGGACTTGGGAAAAAATCTGAAGGGTAATTGGGGTTTGACAAGGTGTTGGACACTGTCGATTAGACAGGGAAGCCAAAAATGAGGATTTCAGAAGCAGGGTGAAAGAATGAGAAAATTTGGCAGAGGGGGACAAAGAAGCAAAATTTAGAAAGGAACTCTGTGGTAAAATTTGAAGGTGATTGGGTGAAATCTGAGGAAGTTATGGCAAACCCTAAAAATAGAGAAATGTGGGCTTTCGGGCTGTGGGAAGGGGAATCGGGGATAGGGTCCTCAGGAATGAAATATGCAGAATGGGATGACAGGGGTTCCCCAAAAATTTCAAGGGAAACAGAGAGAAAACAAGGGAGATATGGACAAAAAAATGAATTTTATACTTTTTTTTTTTTGGACAAAGAGGAAGTGATTGGCAACAGTTGAACTGAAAATAGATATGGACCCCAGGTATGTGCGGCTTCCTAATAGTTCAGGGGTTTCACTCGGCCATCAATGTTGTTTGACGGCTTGCGTATTGGGGTAGTACCCCTCACTCCACGGCTCAGGTAAAACTGATAACCACTTTGCCACAAACGACATCGCTTGGTTTACCTCATGGGTGGGAACTAGTCAATCAGGTAGGGGTCGTTGTCCTTTTCGCTGGCAGGTCCTCTCAATGGGCCAGCTACTTCGGGGTTCCTGTGGTACTCCTCACAATGAGTTTTAGGGTTTATGCCCAAGTACTTCCCATAGTTAAGTGGATAGGGATTATTCCCAAATCCGAACCTTCAATAGATGCGAAAAAAAATTGGCAGAAATTTCACCCAGCGAGCCCAAGAAAGTGCTCTAATACCAGATGTGATGCATCTGCAACAATTAATTAATACAAATATGCGAAATAGCAGAAATGACAGAACTCAAAATCACTTTTATATTGATCACAGGCCACTTCGAGGGGGCAACCTCCTATGAGCAAGCTCAATACAAATAACTTCACGGTGCCTTCATAGGTCTCAACACACACTTATATACTAAGTCTAGGCACCAAAACTATGGGTCAAAACCATGGGCCGCTACAAGCTATGGATCAACAATACTACGGGCGACTTACAAAGCATATGTGCCAACAACAATAACACAAACTATTGATCAACAAATACTACGGGACGACTTACAAAGCATATGCGTCCAATAACAACATACTAACAAAGTATAGAGATGGGTTCCTAACGAGCGTTGTATCTAAGGCTAGCAACACAGATAGTGCAATTTAGTACATGTGTGAGATTTCGGCATGACAATTGCACATATGAATGGTGTGATCATACATCCTTGACTATATGACCACTCAAATGATGAGTTTAGGGGAAGTACCCTACTTTATCCATAAAGCAAACAATTTATAAATCAAAATTTCAAAATGAGCAATACATTAACATGGATCCCATTCAAAATTAAGAAATACAATTAATCAAAGAAGAGCGTTGTATCTAAGCTAGAAGTACTAGTGCAAGCCATGAGTATGTGTGTGATATTTTGGTGTGACAATTACACATATGATAATGGTGTGATTAAATATCCTTTAGTGTATGAGGAATCACATGAGCAGTTTAGGGAAAGTCCCCTATTTTTTCTAAAAAAAAAAATTATAAATTAAATTAACAATTTATAAAACAAAATTTCAAACAATGCAATGCATTAATATGAATCCCATTGAAAATTAACAAATACAATTAATTAATGTTTTTTGTCTTATGCCCGAAGGGGACATCTAAGGATAGTCCCAATGCAAGGCATCTCTTACGAGTGGTTGGTGGTATACAAAATTTATAGTCTATTAACAACTCGTCATTAGGAGACAAACTACATATTGCATGTAACAACAAATACGGATGCTTTCCTTTTCCTAAAGAGCTCCTAGTCATTGAAATGTTTGTCAAACCAACAATTTGCATAATATAAAGAGCACCTAGAACTATTTATGAACTCTGCAATGTTCCCATTAGTGCATGGATGACCATCTATATATAACATGTTCTTCATTTTAAAGTTTCCAGAAACATAAACACTCATGCAGATACTATACATGGAAATTCTATGCTTGTATTTAACAGTATTCAAGTAATCCAACCGACAATAGATAGGAACGCAAAATGTCATAAGTTCTACTGACTATTTGGGAGGAACACGTACATGTGAAAGGATCAACAATCCAAGATTTGCAGCATCTATATGAGACTTGGCAATCATAAAATGATTAACAGAAAAACATAATTTGGTTCCAACATCAGGAACATGTAGAGAATATGGCTAAGCACCATACACAACCCGGTTGTAAGAATTTTGTTATTTACTTTGCAAATTCACAGGAAGGGAGAAATCATCACTACCCTCCAACAATTGGATGGACCTTGGTGTGTACTTGGATAACTTTTCTCTCAACTGATACAAATTATTGGATCTTCTAATAGATATGTGTTGGGTGGCGTTCATATCATACTTTAGATCACTAGAAATTTTAATTGACTGAACATATGCAAAGGGGTTTGTCAATTTAGGACAAGGCATAGTTTTTTTGGCTTCCATATTTTTCAAAAACGAGCATAGGGAAGTATTCCTATGTGTTTTTTCTATATCACCTATTAGATTTATTACCGCAGTAGGTGGTATTAGAGCATCAGCATTGTGTAATCTATCATTGTTGTAATGGGTGAGTGTGACACACTGGGTGTTCTCCTTCAATCCTTGAAATTTTTAATAACCAAAAACTCTTGGGGTGCCATAAAAGAGATCCCTCTCATGAAAAATTATCACCAATGAACCAACATTGTGTCTTGAAGATGGCATGTTACAATTGGCGGGGAAAAGCGGTTGTCTATTTTCATCTATGAACTGCTTGCAGTATCTTTCTCTTGATAAGAGCTTATGATGTTTTGAAACTAGTGGAATATCTTGTGCATTCGAAATCAAACCTGAATCGAGATCCTGCAATAAAGAATTTTTTTTATATTTATATTCACATGGATAAGTAACATAAATTCAAATAAATAGTCAAATAATTATAAATAAAACTTGAACTTACTGTAGATCGAAAGGGATAACCTGTCGAACATTGAACAAGATGGAATTTGAAGAATTGGCCATATGATACTATAACCTTTTATCCATGCATTTAATCCAAATAATCAATCAATAGACGTCTCTATAGTCCTAAAATATTTTTAAGAACTACATCACAATCTAACTTCCAATATAGTCTAGAAACCATTTTGTGAGAATAAGGTGAGTTTAAGAAACCTATATATACTATAAAATATTGTAATTGGTGTGGTTAAATACTAAAAAAAAATTTGAGATGAATATATAATTTTAAGTTGACAATAAAACCACAATATTTTCAAATTAATTCAGTGTGTCTATCCAAATTTACACGCACTTGTGCGCGCTTAACTATGTAATGCACTAGAGCGTCATAACAAGAAACACATTGTAGGTCAACATCTGCAAAATCCCCCATAGAATAAAATGTCTTATACATTTAATAGCGGATAATTATCAATGCAATTTACAACATAATTCATAATTATGTGTTTTATAAATACCTATGCACTGGTGCGTCACAATTATACATGCACCATAGCATGAGTTTTTTTTTAAATGTTGTATTTCCTGTTGATATGGTGCTGCGTTTAAATTCAAATTTATCAGTTTTTGTCAACTATATATGCACCAGTGCATCCTAAATGAAAGCATACCAGATGCCAAAAACCAAAATTAAATAAATCACACAATTTATTATTTCCCTAGACTAAAAAAAGGGAGACAATTTTAAATTCAAAAACTAATTCTAAAAGGTGTTTAAAAGTAAAAAACTTGAACATTAATTCATTGTTTTGCCAAAATTTTGAGGGGAGAGTTTTGGAAGAGAGATTTGCATGAAGGTGATCAGAGCAACCAGATTATTCTGAGGATCCAAATTTGTTAGGTATGGTAAATCAAACAAAACCCTACATAGTAAACATTTCAACTATGTAACATATTGATATTGATCTTATTTTCCTATTTAAATTTTAACTTGATTTACAAAAAAAAATTCATAGTTACATTCATTGTTGCTACCCCTATTTCCTCACCCCTTCTTTTTGTTTTATGTGGTTGTAATTGTGTAACTGCAAATTTTACATTAGGATTTAAATGCATTTATTGTTACAAATTTAAAAATTTTCCTTTTAGGGATTTTAGATTTGATGAGTTTGTGATTATATATATGAGTTTGGGATTATATATAGAAATCCTAGGGAGAGATGGGGACACCTTTTGGGTCAAATATGTAACCATGTCGGCCCTGTTAAGTTTTTTTTTAATTTTTAATTAAAAAAACACTTTCGTCATTTGCAATGTGTTTATATAACAGGAACGCACTGATGCATGTAGTGTAATAGCGCACGATAAATTATTTGCGTGACATTATATTTTATTTTATAAAAATGTAAAAAACTGTTTCTCGATTCTTGGTGCCATAGTATCACATTAACATACTGATGCGTTTATACAAATAGCACACCGGGAATGGAAGAACACAACTTTTTTATTTTCCTAAAATGTTAAACAATGTTTTGTTGTTGATAGTGCACTTGTTTTGATATAATGAATTGGTGTGTTGCTTTTATTAACGCACTAGAGTGTTTTATGTATTGAAGCGCACAAGTTTCAGGCTTGTTTTCTATTTTGAAGTTCTATAATTTATTTGTGTACTATATCGATAGCTTCTGTACTTAATGGTTCAGGTTGTTTATTGATAGAAAATGCATGGTATGAGCTCAATGAACAAGAATTTTAGTCAACATGATGAGAGCACAACCAGAATTATGGAGAATACAAGTTCTTTTTAATTTATGTATTTAAATTAATTTGTTTGAATTATTGGTAAAGTTAACTAATATGTATTGGCTAATGTGTTACATGCAGAGCCAAGAAAATGAGGAAGCTCGATAAGATTCTTACCAATCTAAGTCCAGAAGAGCATTAAACATTGATGGAAAAGTTGCAGAGGGATAAATCAGGTGAACAAAAAATAAGTTAATATAAATTATTTGTTTAAATTTGAGTAATATTGTACTTAAGAAAATTCACTAATATGTTTATAATTTACATGTGCTAAATGTTATTCAGGGACTGAGCTCAATAAAAGTGAATGTCATCATAAGAAAATAAAATTATGGAAGATGCAAATGATGATGAATTGGTCCTTAGCTCATCTAGAGTGGTGCTAGAAGTTAATATAAGGGGAAATATACTATGAGGGATATAGTGGAAAGAATGTATAGATGTACTTTTCACTTACAATACAGAAATAAATCAAATGATTCAAAGAATTGGGTCATATGTAAATTACAAGAGGTGCATCTAGAGCAATGGTCAATGAGACCTATAAGATATGAAATAGAAAAAACATACAACAACAACAAAATAATCATTCAAAAAGTAATATTCCTAAACATGTTTATGTAGAATATGTATCTATAACTACTACAAAGTGTCATTCTTCGAATAATTTTAATTTTGCTATATTTATTTTTCATATCAACAGAATAATAGTTTAATGTCATTTTACATTTCCAAGAAGATTATGAAAATCCTAAAGCATGAAGGAGGTGATATACGAAATGCACTAGTAGGGGTGTCCAAATAAGTGTACAAGATATGGTAAAGGAAATGGAAATAATTGTGTTGCAGGAGGATCCATCTCAACGAAAACATGCTTCAAATGTATGGAATCAGTGATTTTTTGGATTATGTACATATCATTAATTAATTCAACATTCAACATTAAATATTAATTTTCAATTGTTTTGTTGTAGAAAATAAAATAAAATGAAACCCATTTAGCACACAAGACAAGACAACAAGAAAAAAAGGGGTTGATGACAAAATTTATGAGTATTTGGGATTTCTTTACAACAAATTAATATTTCATAGTGGTTTTTATATTTATATTTAATTATTTTTGTTTTCAATGGCCTGTAAAATTAGTCACAGCAGATCTAATGAACAAGTAAATCAATCACAACAGATGAACATAGAAAATATGGTGTAAAACTGTGCAAAACATGCAGCAGTGCTCAATATCCCAATAAGGGTGAATAATTACAATACAATCTGACAATGTGAGTGAGCAATTCGAATTGACTAAGTAGGCCATTCGAATCACTGAATGGAGTAGCTTGAATCCAACTAGGAGTCCTCATCATCAATCGGTGGTGCTCATCAGTGCACAAGAACCAGTCATCCAGGTGTCAATCTGAGTCTAACTGAGTGTAATAAGTGTAACTGAAGTGTGTAGCACTGATTAAGGGAAGGAGGCTCAGTGGGGGGCGCATGAGAGGCTAACTGAAGTCAGAACAAGTCATTTAGTCAATCTGGAGGTCCAATGGAAGTGAAACAGTCAGTCGGGAGTGAAACTAGCCTCAAATCAGGGAGAATCAGAGCTAACTGAATGTAACTGAAGTGGAACTGTAGTGGTAGGTGAAGAAGTGTGCCCTTCTCTAGCAGTAGGTGAGAAGTGGGTGCCTTCTAGACTAGGAGGGCTAAAACTCTGAGGTAAGTGGTTCCCGGGTGCTAGAATAAGGTGGCTAAGGTGCTGGAGGCATCAACCTGGTGACTGGGATGCATGCAAACCCTAGAATTTGCATGCAAACCCTAATTGCATGCAAGATCCTGAAAAAGATGATGTGGATATCCGAACACCCCCCCTCAAGCTAGACTATGATGTGCAAAAAATAATGTGGGGCCCTGGTAACTAAGACCAAAGGTCACCCCAATACAATAATCCAAAAAATGGTGAAAATAAACTAATTGAGGAAAGGGGGAAAACCTAAAGGGAAGAAAGCCCCCCCTCAAGCTAAAGCATAATAATGGATCAATCTGTCTCCACCATGATGGAACACACCCCCAACAGTGAATGGAGGTAAGAGAACTTCTTCTCAGTGAAGCTCTTGGTGAAGATGTTTGCAATTTGCTCATCAGTATGGCAATATTGCAGAATGATGGTGCGGTCATGCACCAACTATCGAATGTAATGCATATGAATCTCAATGTGTTTGGTCCTCTGCCGCTGAACTGGATCTGTGGAGATCTTGATAGCACTTTGATTGTCACAAAATAGGACAGTCGAAGTAGTGCCACCAAAACCAAACTCGGAAAGAATACCCTACAACCAAACTGCCTGAATGCAGGCATTGACTGCCCCTCGATACTCTGCCTCTGCTGAAGAAAGTGAAATGGATGCTTGCTTTTTGCTGGACTAGAAAATAGCACCATGACCAATCATGAAAACATAACCAGAAGTGGAATTCCGATCAGTGCTATCACTTTCCCAATCTGAATCAGTAAAACCAATGAAATCAAGCTCAGAATCTGCAGCATAATGTATGCCAAACTGTCTCGTACCTTGCACATACTGTAAGATCCGCTTGGCTGCTCGCCAATGAAGCTCATGTGGCTGCTGCATATATCTTGACATGGCACTCACGGAATATGAAATATCAGGCCTTGAGTGTGTCAAATAAAGTAGTGAACCAATCAACTGTCGATACATATTGCAATCTGCAAGCGGTGTAGAATCTCCCTCCTCAAGACTGATTCCTGAGAGGAATGGGAATGGGGCTGCCTTACATTCATCCATATTAAACTTCAATAATAGGTCGGAAGCATATTTTTGCTAAGATATAGTGATCCCATCAAAATTTTGAGCTATCTCCAAGCCCAAAAAATGACTCAGCAAGCCCAAATCGCTCATGTCAAAAGCTAGATTTAAGGCAGTTTTTAGCTTGTTTATTGAAGTAAGAGTGCTACCAGTAATGAGAAGATCATAAACATAAAGTACAATAACCAACAAATTACCTTTAACTCGCTGAAGATACACATTCGGATCATATTTGCACCTTTGGAAATTCGGAGAAAGAAGGAAGGAGTCCATCTTTGCGTACCAAGCTCTTGGGGCCTGTTTTAACCCATACAAAGATTTCTTCAATCTGCAAACTAATTATGGATCTGATGTGTAGCCCTCTGGCTGCTGCATATATACCTCTTCAGCAAGGTCTCCATGTAGAAATGCGCTCTTCACATCCATGTGGTGCACTTCCCAGTGCTTGGATGCGAAAATAGCCAAAACAAGGCAGATGGAATCCATCTTTGCAACCGATGCAAAGGTCTCAGTGTAGTCCACTCCTTGGACTTGGGAGAAACCTTTTGCCACCAACCTTGCTTTGTATTTTCTGATAGAGCCATCAGCAGCAAATTTCGTGCGGTAGACCCATTTACACTTCACTAATTTTCTTCCAGGTGGAAGAGAAACTAGCTCCCATGTGTTGTTCTTTTGAAGAGAACTGTACTCTTCATCCATGGCACTTTGCCATCTCGGATCTCGGTGGGAAGAATAGTATGATGTGGGATCTGAACCAGCCATCAAATAAGAAATCTCAGGAATTAATGTATCAGCAATAGAAAGTGCCATACCTGCTCTTTGAAAGTCTGCTCTTGTTCATCTCGGATCAACAGGATTTCCAAGGTTCGAACCAGCAGATTGGAGAGAGTTTTGGGCCCACTTTGGTAACTGAGGAGGATCATAATGGTCAGATTCCGAACCTGATATGTCATGATCATCATATGCTGCTGAAATATCAGAAATATCAGAACTCATACCTTCATTATCGCTGGACGGATCTTCTTCTGGTGAAGGCGGTGAATCGACAGTCTCTTCCTTGACTAGTTGCAATTCTTGAAGCGGTTCTTCAAATTGCACACTGCGCTCTATGAATATCTTTTTAGATCTGATATCCATGAGTTTATATGCTTTTGATTCTTCCCCATATCCTATCAGTATGCACTCGATGCTTTGTGGATCCAAAGCTCGTCTCTTCTTGGAAGGAATTCTAGCCCATGCAGTAGAGACAAAAACTCTCAAATTTGACACATCCGGTTTGTGACCAAAGAATGCTTCGAAAGGAGTCATACCTTTCACGGATGAATGTGGAACATGGTTCTGTATGTATGCAGCAACATTGATTGCTTCAGCCCAAAGATTTGCAGCCAAACCTTTTGATTCAATCATGCATGTAGCCATCTCTTTCAGTGACCGGTTTTTCCTTTCTGCTACACCGTTCTGCTGGGGTGTGTAGGGAACTGTATGTTGGATCTGAATTCCACTTTGGGCACAAAGTTGTAGCAACTCAGACTTAATATATTCTCCACCATTATCAGATCTAAGAGCTTTGATCTTGCTCTCAGTAGCGGTCTCAACAGAAGCCTTAAAATCCTTGAATTTTCCAAGCACTTCTGACTTGTTTTTGACAAAGAATACCCATGTAAAGCGGGAAAAATTATCAATAAATGTCAAAACATACCTTGAACCATTTAATGACATATGGGGCAGCAGACCACTGATATCAGAATGTATCAACCCAAAAACTGTAGAAGCTCTGCTAGCTTTGCCGCGGTTGAATCTGTGCTCGGGGTGCTTCCCAATAATGCAACCAGTGCATATTCCCTTCGAGGAACGGAGCTGTGGAAGACCATCTACCATGGATTTGTTTGATAGCAGCAGCAAATACTTATAATTAAGATGTCCAAATCTTTCATGCCAAATCCTACTAACCTCATTACCATGTGTGCGAAGAGCAGTGGGCTTTGCAAGCGGAATAAAGTGTGAAAACTCATATCATTTTGCAGTGTGGTTTGCCTTTCCGACTGCAACAAGTCTTCCACTTTTGATATCAGGAATTTCAACTGTATTAGGGTTGAATGTAACTTGCTTTGGTTCACCAGTGTGTGTCATTTGATACACAGAAAGAAGATTTGAAGCCAAGGAAGGCACATAGAGAACATTCTGAAAGCTTCCATGATCTACATGAATCGTACCTTTGCCCTTTGAAGAAATTTTTGAGTCATCTCCCAAATGGATGGGGATGGAGCTGTTTGGATCGAATGAGGAAAAAGAATCAATATTTGCAGCCATATGATTCGATGCACCCGAATCTATCAAGAGATTAGTGGGCTTCGAAATAGTTTCCATGAGTGCTTGTCCTCTTTCATGATCATCATTCCTATCCTTCTTCCTTGCACCATCAGGAAGGGTTATGTTGTTCTTTTCCAAAAGGAGGGCCATTTGATCTATAGTCTTCTTCATACATGAACTTTTGGGATGAAAGCCACGGTTACAATAAGTACATTTAGATTTTTGGTTACCTTCTTTGCCCTTTTGCTTGAACTTCGAACTGGATGGTGCATCCATTTGTTTTCCTTTCTCTCTTTGCTTGTGAGGCTCGAATTTGGGCTTCTCCTTCTTTTGCTTTCCTTTACCATTCGGGATCTTGGGTCCTTGAACATATAGGGATGAATCTTTGCAGCTTATGGACCCCATTTGAATCAACTTGTCATGCTCTTTTGTGACGGACTCAATGAAGGCATTCAAGGTAGGCATCTTCCAATTCGGGGTAGTTAGCCGACTGGAATTGAAAGTAGAGACAAATACCGAATAATATTTACCAAGCTTGCTTAGAATGGAGAGGATAAATTGTTTATCCTCTTTGATAACTCCATTGTTCTTCAACTGCAAGTTCAAGTTCTTGAATTTTGTGAAGAATTCATTGATGGTCTCGAAATTCTCAGGACTAAGGGCAATCAATTCATTCTCTAATTGAAAAGCCCTAAGCTCCTCCTGCTTGCCAAATAGTGTTTCAAGTTGCTCCCATATAGCTTTTGGAGTCTTCAATCCATTGAGACGAAAGTGAAGATCTTTGGAGCTGGAGAGACAAAGAAGACCATAAGCTTCATCAAGCTTGATGTAGTGTTTGGTTCTATCTGACATATTGTTTGGCTCCAATTCAAGACCAAGAGTGACTCAGTAGTAACCTTTTGAACGTAATATGATCTCCATATCATCTTTACAATCAAAATAATTGAATGGGGTGAGGATAGGCTTTGAAGAAGAGTATTCCATTGCTAGGAGCGAGTGCACACTGATGTAGAGGAGCTTGCATGCACAGTGTAGCGAATGTAATTGATTGAGACAATAAACCTGCAAATCACAATAAAACAAGAACAATGAGGTCGAACAATCCACCCTTTTAGAGTTGCATCACACCTGGGATTGGAGATCAAACAATGTTGAATGGGTCCAATGTATCAGATCTAGGAATTATGTGGAAACTCAAGCTTCTGGAGTGGTATTGGAAGTATTTTCAAGCTTTGCATGCACAGGAACGAATGCCCTTGAGATATTTCATGCCAAAACTTTTTGCAATTTTTGAGCAATTCACTCAAATCTTCTTGTAGAACCACATGTAGAAAAGAGATCTTGTCCCTGCAATGGCTCTGATACCATGTAAAATTAGTCACAGCAGATCTAATGAACAAGTAAATCAATCACAACACATGAACATAGAAAATATGGTGTAAAACTATGCAAAACATGCATCAGTGCTCAATATCCCAATAAGGGTGAATAATTACAATACAATCTGACAATGTGAGTGAGCAATTTGAATTGACTAAGTAGGCCATTCGAATCACTGAATGGAGTAGCTTGACTCCAACTAGGATTCCTCATCATCAATCGGTGGTGCTCATCAATGCACAAGAACCAGTCATCCAGGTGTCAATCTGAGTCTAACTGAGTGTAATAAGTGTAACTGAAGTGTGTAGCACTGATTAAGGGAAGGAGGCTCAGTGGGGGGCGCATGAGAGCCTAACTGAAGTCAGAACAAGTCATCTAGTCAATCTGGAGGTCCAACGGAAGTGAAACAGTCAGTCGGGAGTGAAACTAGCCTCAAATCAGGGAGAATTGGAGCTAACTGAATGTAACTGAAGTGGTACTGCAGTGGTAGGTGAAGAAGTGCGCCCTTCTCTGGCAGTAGGTGAGAAGTGGACACCTTCCAGACTAGGAGGGCTAAAACTTTGAGGTAAGTGGCTCCCGGGTGCTAGAATAAGGTGGCTAAGGTGCTGGAGGCATCAACCTGGTGACTGGGATGCATGCAAACCCTAGAATTTGCATGCAAACACTAATTGCATGCAAGATCCTGAAAAAGATGATGTGGATATCCGAACATGGCCATCCTTGGATGCCTTGAAACAAGTGTTAACATACAAAGAGGATCCATGGGAAGAACTGATTTACATTGGGTTAAGCAAAGGTTGTGATTATATGTTGGCATATCAAAAATTAATTGTGGATTCTATAAGTATCGATGTTGTTATAATTCTCATATTTTATAATTAATAAAACAACAAAAATCCTTTATAATAAATCTATGATTTGTGATGGGGTATAAAACTTGTAGGAAACCGAGTATGGAGTGGAGCAAATAGAAGACTTGTTGATAGAAGGCATATGCATGTAATAAGGAAATATGGGTGTCTATTTTATATGCATATTTCCTAGTCATACCATAGGTTGATACCCACTTCCAATAGACCTGTTCAGTATCCCGACGGGTTAGCCTCTTACACCCATTTTCCATTAGAGGATGTTGTCCCAAATTTCACCCTTAAGATAAAATTTATAGATTTCTTTCAAATAAGTGAATTGCGGAGCAGCTATGAAAACCTTTTTACAGGATGGGATGGTATTGGGTTGGAAGATATTTTATAGATTTACCATAAAATATTGTTCACATGAAAAATAGAATTAAGTTTTTAGATTAGTCCAAAGACATATCATGGTCAAACTTACCTAATGTGTGGTGGATGAGGCCATGCGATAATGACCTAAAGGTGCCTCTAGTCCTTAAGTTCATCTTCTACATATAATATTAGGGTAGTGACGTTCCCTCACAAGTAGAAGTTTCATTGACTCTCCCTTCTACTATTTGATAAGGATGCTTGAATAAAAAAATCTAATATGATACTAGGATGTACAAGTTACCTATGGGTATCACTTTGTAGACCTTAAAGTTTTAATAAATACCCATAATGCTTTAAAGATTAGACTTCAAGTTATTGTTATGATTAATGGTAAAAAATATGCATGTAATAAGGAAATAAATATCCTAAGTTGTTTTGGTAAAACCATCAATACTATCTTCTTCTGAGTTATTTTATTAAAAAGAAAATGTAAAAAGAGGTTGCATTCAACTTTAAGCTATACTAACAACATGCAACATTTATTTATATACATATTATCCTCCACTAAGTAAAAAGAAAGGAAACCCTTTATTCAAGTGTAAGAAATTTTCCGATGTAACAATGTGCAAAGCAAAGTAAGAAACTTATATCCAAATATGAAAAAAATAACTCAATGATTACCCAGATATAAGGAACCAACTGACCTATTTGATTTGGTAGCAAGAAGTGTTGAAGGAGAGAATGATATTATGACCTGATGAGTTCTTGGAACCAAGTATCGATGTAATCTTTGTATTATGCGTTTTCTTCATCATTTCTAATGTAGATATCAAGAGTTGTCTCATCGTACTCTGGAATGCACGAGGAATCTATACCTGGTGATAAAGATGCCAAAAAATATTCCATTTCTGGTTCTAGCATTTCTTATTTTTCTTAGATCTCTTCCTCATGCTTACAAGGAACTAAATCCTCCTCTTATATTTCATTGATCCTTCGCTGCTTCCAGAGATATAGACTCATTCTTTCTTCAACAAATTCTCAAAATATTCGGCTGGTTTTAAAATTTCTTCCCATAGAAGGATTACTGCACAAGGTTCTTATAGCACCCACAATATTTTATTATTATTATTATTGTTGTTGTTTTAAATTCTTTTAATGAAATTGAATCTATCTACACACTCGAAGAAAATTTGCGAAAAAAAAAAAAAGACTAAAAACTAATTGCATAATTACATGATACTTGCATTAAAAAAACACTCTTGTAAGGAAGTAAACAAACTTGCATAAAACAAACATTCTCGTGTAAAAGGAAAGGACACTTGTGTAAAAATGAACAACAAGGCTTCAGAGCAACTCCACTAAAGTGGATGCGTCGGGCTATTACAATATGGAAAACGCGTAGTGAGGTCATCTTTGTGTCTTACCATTAATCTCCTCCCCCAATTTGTATAATTTAAAGGAAAACTGCGTACCTACATAAACTCCAATCCCTTTAGCACCTCCCTAGCAACGACACCAAAAATGTCAGTACAAATATATGCACTATTAATTCAACATTAAATTATCAACTTGGGCTCTTAAGCTTTGAGGTGCCAACACTGTATGTGTAGGATTGAATCCTAAAGTAACCTAATCTAATCTAATGCTGTAAAAAACACTTTAAATGCAATAAAAGAAACCAATCAATATCCCAACACCTAAGGAAGAATCATGTTACAGGGAGGTCATATTTTACAAGTTAGACCTTAAATCTATCTATGAATGACTGGAGCTACTTGAAATTAGAGTGCAAGAAATACTAGTACAAAATTGGTTCAAACTGGTACAAAAATAACAAACTAGTGTGAGAACTCTAAGCGCAGGAAAAAAAAAGAAATTTAAACTAGGGAAAACCAAATTAAAACAAACTAGCTAACTAGAAAACAATCAAACAAATAGAAAATAAAATTTTAACTCTAAACCATGCAAATGAGTTGTCCTTGAAAAATTATGTCCAGCAAATATGAACAAAGAACAATGAATCATAGATGGAAGAAAAACGAGAAAGCAACAACATTAAAATAATACTATACAATTGATAATATCACAATTAACAACAAACTAATAAATGGCAAAAGAAACCTAACAATGTACTGAAACACTACAACTTTAACATTTCTAATATAATAACAATGTTATTTGAAACGACATGTACAATGTAAACCATATGTGAAATAATATGTGACAATGTAAAAAGTTGATACGTAAATATTAACGGAATGGGTGACAACACAAGCTTAACCATGGAGCATCAACATTTGTAATCTTACGATGACAACGATGGATTGGAATTTACACACCGCGTTGATGTGCTCAACAACAGTGAATGGTACAATCCATATATTTTTATAAACTGAAATGTTATTAAGGATCAAAACCAACCTACGGATAACACAAAGAAACACACAATGGGAATATGAATAATTCTCAATACATTATACAACACACAATGGGAATATGAATAATTCTCAAAACATTAAACAACACTCAAATGAATTGAATTAAAGTCAAAGTAACGGACAATATGCATGAGAGCTGGATTTGCATAAAATTATGATGGAATGAAATCATACTACAGGCATATCGATCTGGGAGGCAATCTATGAATCATAAAATTGTTACAAAATTGAGTGGTATGTATGATTCAAGGAATTGGGACATACATGCATAATCTAGGATAGAAATCAATTGGAAGAAGAATGAACAATCACAGAAAACATGAATAAACTAAGACTAGAATAAATGCTACATTAGCACACAGACTAATCTATTGAACATATATAAGAGAGCTTCATAATCTTGGAGCACTCGGTCCTTATCGACCGAGATTATGAGCTGAAGTTTACACTGAGAGAAGCTGTAAATGAGAAATGTCACAACAATCTTCAGCAAACAAACTCCATCCAATGCAGGAATAGATGTTACACGATCAAAAGAAAAAGAGCAACAGTATATTAAAAGTGCAATAGCATTACCATGTTTTTTTTATTATATCCCCCTCCGAATACATACAGAGTTTACAAATATATAGGCAGTACCGAGATCATCGTTTTGGATCCTTCCTAATAGTATTTTCTGAAAATAAAAATAAAATCCATAAATCCAGATCCCACCAGTTACAATATTAAATATGTATTGACTTATCCTAGTGCATAAACTAGTGCATAGGAATTTCCTAAGATGGTCGTTCCACATGGCGTTAGTTAGCTCGGCATATATGATATGTCAAGTGCAAGAATCCATGCTCAAGTCACTTCTCCATTTTTGAGCTCTGTTGGTTAATGCTCACATACTTTCATCAACGAAACATGAAATCAGTTTATCCTCAACGAATTAATCTAAACCATGCATAATTACATTAAAAGATATAAACTCACATCATTTAATGTTTTCAACTAATGGATTTTAAACAAATGATATTCTTTTAAAGATAAATGCAATGGTTTATGATCATATATAATGATAAAATAGTGAAATGAAGTGAAAGAAATAGACAATTTTAAGAACCTAACAGAGAGGTTGTGAGAATACATACATTGTGTTTGTCAAAGTGTGTGTAAGAGATATTTCTAGGATTCTCATGATGTGTTCGACGAGAAGCCGTAAATATATAATGTTATGTGAAAGGTCAAACTTATTGTAGTAGAACTATTTTCAGTAGTTTTCCATTCTGGTAATGATGCAATTACCGGAATTCATGTAGCTTATAACTAGTGTAGTGTGCAGAAATGACTTGACTCAATGTGATTCATGAAGGCATGAAGGTGTTAGAAGAACTATTAATGAGAACTATTCATCAACATCATGCAAAGGAGGTTAGATATTTTTGGGTGGGTATTACAACTATATGAATTCTTGTAGTAATTTTCCTGTAGTGGAATCACGTGTTGCCTAAGTTAGATTAGCTGTGTAAATATTTGGAATCTACAATTGATTGTAGATCCACGTGGTTAGAAAATACATGAAATGTAAAATCTAGAAAGGCATTTGTTTCTACTTAAATTTATCCTCAAAGACTTGGAGTTATTGGAATTACACATTTCCACAATTGGGGTAACCTATATGAATTTCAGTAGCATGGTTTGCAATTCCAATAACCAATAGCAACATCTACAATTCTGGTAACTAGTAGCACTATCTGCAGTTCTGGTAACCAGTAACACTGTATGTAGTTCCAGTAGCTAGTAGCATTGTCTGCAGTTATAGAAGCAGTTGTATGAATGCCATTAAAATAGAATTTCAATCACATTCTATAGCCGTGAACACAAAAACCATTTCATAATAACAATCAGAAATTCATTATCTTATGTAATTCTAGTAATTACCAAAACTAGTGATTCTTGTAGTGGACTGCAAGTCCAGTAATGGACCTATATGATTCCGACCCTACATGTCATATGTGCATTCTTAAATGTGTATTTTTTCTTAGCTACATATATGTACATAAATATCACAAAAAAATTTAGATGTGTTTTTGGAGTTAAAGTAACGTTGAGGTATGTTACAAATTGGTATCAAAACTAAGGCTTCGACACTCAGCTTCTGGGTAAATATATTTTATGATCATTAAAGAGTAGATGAGGTAACAACTCTCAATATTTATGAGTTTCCAAGTAAGGGAAGAAATGAAACTGTTACCTTACCTGGGAAAGGATAAAATTGTTTTAGTACCATATGTTGGTAAGATTGGAATGGTATGAGAATTTCTTATGCATATGATTGCTTTATAAAATTTTATGCATATTCTCCAAATTCTTGTCATTCGTAAAAAAATTTAATTCATGAGTTTAGTGCTTGTAAAAGAAAACCTCGTATGCAGAGATGTATTGGATGTTTGACCTCTTGTTACAATGTTGTGTGTATTCTCAGTTATTCAATTATTATAATGGTGGTGTGTTTTGTAGTCATGCAACGTTGTGCATGGCACTGCTAATGTAATTTGATTATGCAAATGTTTGTCTCATGGAGAGTAAATGTTTGTCTCTAGATAGTGTGAAGTTTAAAAGTTAAGATATGTAAATTAGGAAATTCCAAATCAAATAAAATGAAGGAGATCTAAAAATATAGTGAAATGATTAATACCGGTTTTACTAGAAGATCTCGAACCAAGATTTAACAAACCAAAATAAAATAAGTAGCATATTTTCAAATTTTGAGATGGGGGACCCTTCAATTTTAGCCATTCAATTTTAGCCAAAAATGTAAGGTTCTGGATACAACAATGTCCACATGACCTCATATGGATATATTTTAGTAATTTCTTATCTCAAAAAATAATTAAAATTAATTTTTTTCCACATCCACGTGCTTTTCCTTAAAGCAAGGCATGTATACACACCTTTTTTATCTGAATGGAATGTCTACATTAACAAATGTGAAAACCAAATAATAAAAACATGTATTTCACACCCGTGGGTGATTTCTAGGGTAGTTGTACACTTGTATATCCATGGAACTATCTCTAACCACCTTAACCAATCCTAAAGAACTATAAAATGAATCCCAATGTTGAATAAAGGGGGAGCTATCATGATGCTACCCTTGTGATAGAGTAGTTACTTGTGATCATTTTTGAGTTTTTATGACATCCTTTCTTATGAAATCCTTGTTTCAAATTAGAAACTTCTTTCATGAGTGTTCAGGATTAAACTCACTAGTTTTCTTTGATATTTTGTTCAAAGAGAAGTTGGAGTCTAGTGGCTTGTTATTTATGGCCCAGGATTGAACGAACCAAGGGTGATGGGTACAAGGCTTCTAACAGTAGAATATTGAGAATATTTATATTCTAATTTTATCTTTAATAAAAGAATATCTCTCTTTTCCCCTCCCCAAATTTCATTCTTCAATGATTGGTTATTGACCTCATTTTGTATTTGGATAGGCGTTGCAATTGTAACAACCCTCCCCAGTATTTTCTTGTATTTCATTTTGTATTTAGATAGGCGTTGCAATTGTAACAACCCTCCCCAATATTTTCTTTTGGGAAACACTGGGCCCTCCTTCAACTTAACCTTTGATTTTTTCAACGCTGTGATCCCTCATAGGCTAAGTCAAGTACTGCTTAAAGCTGAATGTTTCAAAAAAAAAAAAAGGAGAAAGAACTCAGTCAATTTTCAACTTTTCCTAAGTTTCACGTTTCGGTGAGCTTCCCTAAATTCGCTGAAATGTTTTAGAGCTTCACCTTTCTCGTCGAAACATCGGCTAACTTTTGAGTTTTCACTGAAGCTTTAGCGAAGTTTCATCTTTTTCGCCGAAACGTCGACGTGACTCACTAATATACGCCGAAACCTTGGAAATATTTAGAAAATTACGCCGAAAGGTCCAAAGACTTCCCATTTCTATTGCCAAAGTTCGCTCGATTTTCTGAAAACCCGCCGAAACCATCGCAATTCTTGTTTTCCTTTTCACCCGACTTGTAGCACCAAAATGGTTTGTCAGACTTGTCTATTTTACGACTGAAACAATATCGACAAAACTTATAGTTTTCCGCTGACATGGTCAGGACAACTTCCTCATCTCTCCCGAAACTCCACAACAGAATAGTTCTAAAGCTTTCAACCAAAAACATTCTGGCACACATTTTGATTCTCCGCCGATACGATCCGTCGACACGCAACATCCCGAACGATTTTAATTTTCCACTAAAGTGTATCGGAAAACAGTAAGGTTTAGTGCTGAAACATGTCATCACAGAAAAAATCGAATACACTGCCGACACGCGTTGGGGTGATTTAATTTTTTTCCCTAAAATAACTTGTTCGGAGTCACTAAATCCTGTCGAAGCCATTTTTTAGGCCCATTTGGGGAAGGACTTAGGGTTTCAAAATACCTTCAAAAGCAAAACGGTACAGGTTTTCACCTCACTGTTATTATGTAACCCCGTTCACATCCGCGCCAACTAGAGAATATTTCTTCACCTGGTACATCTACATCCACTGACAATCCACCTAGTACACATGTCGTCCATCATCCAGTTAGGTGCATTTTTTCCCTAATTGTGGGTTTAAATTGATTATTCTTTCCACTTGTCGATTTGAGGTTTGAATGACAAAGGTCCATGATTTCTCTGGTTGATCCTATCCTTGACTATTTTCTTTGAAATTGATTTTATGGTCTATCTTAGTGGTTCTATTGAGGCCAGGGGTTTGCGGTAACCTTATTTGTATCTAATATTTGTGCCCTAAGGCTAAATCCGCACCCGTATTTCCAAATGGGCATTCTTTTGAAAGTTTTCCATCATTCTATTAAACCCTATCTAAAACACTAAATTTCAAGAAATATCATATTTGCTCCAACCTTGTCCAACTGTTCAAGCCATTGCATTCTCCCCATTGCAAGCTAATAGATGCACCGATGCAAGTCACCCTAATGGATGAAATAGGGGGTTCTTATATTTGATGAGAAGTTATCTCTTTGTTCATATATAAGTCGATGAAATAGGGGGTTCTTATAATTGATGAGAAACTATCTCTTTATTCATATATAAGTGTTTATTCATTACAAAATTTTGAAGCTATTGCTTGTTTGCTGAAATCGCATCTTGTTCATCGTGTAAATGGATTTTATGCAAGGTTATAATGTTTCCTCTATCCTACAAGATTCAAAGATGTCTAAAAGAGGTTCTAAGCGCTCCTCCAAAGATGTATTGGAGCCAACATCTGATGACGAAGATTTTAGGGAGACATCTATCGAGATTCAGTTCGATGACACCCCATATATCACAAGCATAGCCCCCGAATTCAAATGGGGTAAAATTTATCATTTGATCAGACATTAGAGTGTACTAGAGTCTACAATAGAGGAAGATTTAATTTACCAGAATATCAAGAAGTCAGTTTTTCACAAGGATGCATCTCGTCCTGAGTTATTCACGTGTGCTGAGGTGATAGGATGGACCCTTCCTCATATTGACATCAAATATTATATCATTACAAACATCACAGGGAAAGGTTTTTCCTCGTCTTAGCCTACACACATTGGAAAATATTATAGGATTCCAACCTCGAGAGTATTTTTTATGGAAGATTGGCTCAAAAGTATGAAACTAGACTATGCAGAATGTGCAAAGAAAATGTTTTTTCTAGGAAAGTAGTTGCGCCAGATAGACAAGGGAGAATATGAGACTAAGTTTTTGAAGACTTCCATTAAAATCGTTGCTACTCTCCTATGTAAGCAATATGGGAGGCCCAACTCGACTAATTAAAATCTCAGTTGGGTAGCTTTACTTTATCATATCTAGATGCATGGTACCATTTTTAATTGGGAAGATATTATTTCTGAGAACAAGGTCCAAGCGATCAACGATGCACAAAAATGACTCAAAGTAAAGGAGGTTGAATTCCACAATTCCTCTTACTTAATAGATTGTATCATGACTCTTTACTCCTTTCCCGACCTTAGATGTAGATGGGATCCTAATGATTATCATGTTTATGTAACATATCAAATCTTCTGGGCCCAAAATCATGCGAGCAATGATAATCATATTTGTGAGGAGTTCTTGGTTCCCTTGTACAAATTGATTTATGAAAAGGAACCAGATTGCATGTCCGAGGAGGCTCTTACAATGATCACTCAATTAGGTTATTACTATTTAACCCTTGAAGGTACATATCTGCGTATCTACGAAGGATCGAAAGGTCCTTTTTTTCTACCCATGTATGTTACTGATTGCATTATTTTGAAAGAAATTGTGAGGAAGGCATTTTTAAATGGCATTGGCCATTTATTGCACCAAAATAAGAAGGATTCCTGGCCTCCACTTCCATTAATAGTCAGTGCATACATGTTGAACAAGGCCAAGGATGCCTAGAAGTTGGTGAAGTATTTAGATTCATTTCACTTTGGTGAGAAATTCTTCGTAAGAAATGATAGTCACAAAAGGTGTCCCTGCATTGCACGCCAGTTAAAATTCATTATGAATATGTTGATCAATTATTAAGGGAAGAAAAAATATATTGATGGGTATCAAATATTACGAAATTGGATAAGAGACTTACCAGAAGGAAAGGTGGTAAATATGCGAGCTCGAGCAAAGCATATGATGCATCAGTGCAAGAAAAAAATAGAAAAAGTTGTTAGGAAGAAAGCAGTGGAAGAAGCCCTATTGGTAGAAACTAATAAGAGACAATAGGTAGAAGAGGTAGAAAAGAGGAAAGCGTGAGAAGATGCAGAAGAATTACATAAAAGGATGGAAAGAGAACAATTGGATAGGCTTGCAGCAAAACAAGAAAAGAAAAGAGTCGAGTTACTACAACAACAACAAGAATCATCTTGGCAAGAGGAACTACAAGAGAAGAAATAAGAAGAAGAATCCTTCAATAAAGTTGTGGAAATTCAAGGCTTACAAGGAGGTGATGAACTTGGAAATGAAGGCCAAGATATGGATATTGATACTTCAAGAGACGCCAAGAAATAAGTTCCACTCACTGGAGGACATATTCCTTTTGTTGAGTTGGGACTCACTCCATTCATACCATCCAAGCAACATGTTGTTGCTAAATTGGAGACTATAGTTTATGATCCCAAAATAAATACCATCATGAAGAGGATGAAAAATAGGCTTAGAATTGCCTCTTAACCTAACATTGTTACAATACAGGAAGTTCCAATAGTTGAAAGCACCAATTGGTACCCCAAGTTCACAACATCTGTTGGAGTAGTTGTAGCCTTGGCCAATGAAGGTAATATACACAAATTAATAGAGAATGTAGAAAGCAGTAAGGTCAAGGTAGTCAAGCTTAAAGACAACCTGGTTCAATCTATGAATGAAGGAATTGAAATGAGACATCAGTGGGACACCCTCAAATTCCAAAAGGAAGAAGCCATGCACACTATGCAAAGTATAGAAGCATAAAGAGATTCACTAAATTTTCAAGTGGTAATATTGGAAGGAGAGAAAACATATGTAAATTACCAATTACAAGAGATGCAATCAAAGGAAATTCAATAGGACCAACAAATAGAATCTCTCGCTATTGAGAAGGAATCTTTTCAAGCACAAGAGGTATATCTTAACCAAGAAAATGAGTCGTTTACAATTTCATTGAACACTACGGAGGAATATAAGTAGTATTTAACCCCATTTTATGACTGTGCATCCACTTTTCAAGAACAATTGTTCCATTCATAGGATTTACTCATTGAAGAAACATTTGAAGTGTAGGGAATGGTGACTAGGTTTCAAAAGATATCCGAGATAGTTATTACCACTCGACAGAAGCTAGGAGAAATTCATAACAGGATCAAGAAACTGACTGCTTAGAGAAAGACAATGAGATAAACTCCTCCCCACTTGCCTAAGATATCTACAGTAGAATTGAAGTTGGATTTTGCAACTCTAGAAAGTTTCCAAAACATTGAGAGAAAATTGCAAAATGAAGGGGAATCTTCTATCTCCAAGTGTGAAGGGATCCATCAGAACATAGCCAAGGCCTTTGAAATTTTTTATTTTCCTTCCCCTGGCCCATTCGAAATCCATGTACCCTGTTAGCACTTAGATTTTATTCTGGTTGTAAAATAATAACACCTAAGGTAACCTATTTCAAACCAAGCTTTAGGTAGAAAACTCAGCCATTTTTCCACCAGAGAGGGCTCTCTCACGATATATATGTAAAGGCTAAAATATATAAAAGTTCTCTCAAAATTTCTCAAAAGGATTTTCTGGTTGAAAAGGAAAACAAGAAACGTTGGGCATGGAGTCAAAGTTTCAAATATACAATATGCCAGTAAGAGTTTTATACCAAACAGATTTCCACAGAGGCAAGATAGCAATCATATCACAGTCAATTTGATTTTTTCAGGTGGTATAGAAAGAAGCAATGACATTCCATCAACAATAGGCATCTAACTGGGATGAATCCATTGTCAACTTTGGAGAAAATAGTGAATATTTAAATGCGATAAAACGAGGCATAACCAGTATGAATCTCGAGTTATTTCAAATGTTCTTTTAAATATAGAAGAAAAACATAATGGAAGATATAACATAGAGAGTAAACATGCACATATAAAGATAACGGAAAAAACAGACTGTAAAGCTGATCAACACATGAATCTCTGGTCTCAAAAGATAGGTATTTTCACTGTACTGCCTTTATTTATCAAAAAATAGACTTCAAAACATACTTGTCTCTCAAAGAATTTCCAACCCTTCAAAAATGACTCTCATTGTTTTTATACAAAATTAGGAAGAAGCTTGACATAACTGCTTCTTCTAACTAATAACTGAAAATACTTTAACTTGAAAAGATAACTGTCTTTGAGCAATAGATAACTGTCTCCAAATAATATTACGAATTTTAAATAAAAGTATCTTTTTGCCACTTGGCAAAAATTTTGAATATCATCTTTTCGCCACTTGGCAAGAGTTTTGAATGCATCTATGAATGGACAGAATATCTTGTCCTTCCATATTTGTCCACATAATTCCATTGGTCAGCCGTGGGTAAATCATAGTTGGTCATTTCTTTTACCAAGACCCGCATTTCAACATGACCTGTATACACACACCTTTCGCCTTCTATCGCAATCGCTGACCTCCACCAATCCTCAGAGCTCTCCAAGATAATGACACATATACAAAATGCCATTATGTGAAGCCCTTTTTGTTTTATATAAGTCTTTTTTATTAACTTCCTGGCAAATTTATGAATGTGGTTCATATCCAACCGTTGATCTAGAGATTTTGATTTGGGCCATCAAATCTCGCCTCCTTTTATCCCCTTTGGTGGTATCCACGATCAAAAAATGGTTTTCTTCTCCGGTTTGTTCCTTGTGCGGATCAACCATTTGATGGCACATGTTTCAGTGGTTTTACTTTTCGTGACCTCCCTTCCTTCTATCGAGTGTGCACATCCCCAGATGTGGACGAACACTAGCCATTGATTTTGTTTCAGATATATATAGTCCCTCCGATTGCTATCGACGTATGGCATATTTCCTTACGCTTTCTCCATCTGCCACGTACCAGGTCCCACCACGCCACGTGCTATGGCCCCCTGTGCCTTTCTATTTGGTGGTTCCGCACGGCGCTGTGGTGGTTTATGATACCACTATATCACATATGTGGACTGATGAGATTAGGACACGTGCCCGGCGGTATTGAGTCCGCAACCACTCATAGCTCTTTTCAACCCATCACTTCGGCGGTGCGGGAAACTATATTAGCCGTTGATCTTGATCCTTATCATCTCTACCATATGTGGGTTTTTTCTTCTTCTTGTTTGTATTTGAAACCTTTTCTTCAACTTTTTTTGTGGTAATTTAACTGCTTTTGGATTATTTTGGCAAAAACCTTTTAGGATTTGAGCATTCTCAGATATAGTGTCAACAACTAGCTCCAACTGGGGATGCTATCCTCCCTGTGAGGTAGCAAAGAACATCGTAGACCAAGTGCCTGATCCATTGGGCTGCATTGAAACTTTCTTCTTCTTTCTTTTTTTTTTTTTTTGAAAAAATATTTACACTGTACAAAAAACTCTCTTTTACTTCTGTCTTTTAGGAAAGATAATGTTTGAGGTGTCTCCCATGTACTGGACCTCCAGGATAGAATTCTCCATTGCAATTTTTTAGGATAAATGCATTTTCTCCTTGACATCCTGCAACAATATATGGACCTTTCCATAAATGCTCAAACTTTCCATGGTGATCTTCTTTTCTGGAGTCCCACTTCAAAACCAAATCATTTATCTGAAAATCATTTTCCTTAACCTTTCTGTCAAAAGTTTTCTTCATTTTTTCCTGATGCATTTGGGTTTTGTTATATGCTTTTTCTCTGACTTCATGCAATTCTATCATTTGATTTATTCTCCTTTGCATATGATTTGGTTCTTCATCGACTTCTTGTAATAATTTCATAACTGGCAAACCCAAAGAAGCAGGGAAAATTACCTCTGTACCGTACACCAACTGGAAAGGGGAAGTGCCAATTTCTCTCTTTGTACTGATTCTATCCACCCACAGAGCATATTTCAGTTTAGTGTGCCAAACCCTCTTATTATCGTCTAGCAACTTCTTTATGATTCTCACTAAACTTTTATTTGAAGATTCGGCCAACCCATTCCCTTGTGGATAATAAGCAGTTGAATGATTCAGATGTATGTGATATTTATAACAAAAATTTATCATCTTTTTTGACTTGAACGCTGGAGCATTATCTGTCACTATCTGTTTAGGACAACCAAACCTGGACAAAATGTTCTCTTCCAAAACGTTCATAATCACTGTTTCTATGGCATTTCTGGTTGGGATGGTCTCAATCAATTTTGTGAAGTAATTTGTAGCAGTCAGAATCCACTTATGTTGCCCTGAATAATTTGGATTAATCTCACCAATAAAATATAACCCCCACTGTTGGAAAGGTGCTTCAACTGAAATAGGTTTCAACGGAAAAGGAAATAATTCTCTTTTTCCATCAAAAATTTGACATTCATGACATTTCGTTACTTCTTTATATACATCTGAATACATGCTGGGCCAATAAAAACCAGCTCTAAGAATTTTGTTCACGGTAGCCTTCCATGAATGATGCCCCCCACACATACCTTTATGAAATTCCACCATAATATGCTGCGCTTCATTCTCTAATAGGCAATTCAACAGGATTCCTCCGGGATCTTTCCAAAATAAATTTCAATCTAATATGCAAAACTTGGCTGCTTTCAATTTTACCGATCTTGCCCTAGTTTTTTCCATATTCACCGGTGCTTGGAGATTCTGCAAAACATATACAATATCCGCGTACCAAGGGGATAAAGAGAAATCTTCAATTATTTGTGAATTTGGAACATTTTCGGTTGAAGTTTCAGAAAGAAAATTCATACCGAGAGAGTCCCAATTTGTTCCAGTCATCATTTTAGCCAAACCTTGGCCTTTTATCAGTTTCGTAGGTTTAATGTCCAGATCATATTCCAGTAACACTGCTATCCACTTCGCTCTTTTCCCTTCAGGATCTGGCTGGGTAAGAATGTCTTTCACTGTTGCTGATGGAACATGTGCTATTATATGAGAATGCAAAATATATATCCTGAAATCCTTCAATGCATTCACTAAAGCATAAGCTTGTTTCTCCATAATGTTGTATTTTAATTCTGCATCTCTCAGAATCTTACTAAAAAATGCAATTGGCTGTTCCGCACCTTCTTGATTCTTTTGCAACAATACCCCAGCTACTGTATGTTCTGATGCATAGGTAAACATAATGAAATCCTTTTGTATAATCTGGACTAATTAACACTGGTGCTTCAGTCAATGCTCTTTTAATATTATCAAAGGATTGTCTTGCTTCTTCAGTCCATTTAATTTCTTTGTCTTTTCTTAGCATTTCAGTTATGTTTCTCAAAATCTCAGCGAAACTAGGAATGAACCTTCTTAACCAATTTACCCTTCCAATAAATGACTGAATCTCTTTCTTGCTCCTAGGGATTCCCACCTTTTGTATCGCGGATACTCTCTCCGGGTCAATCTTAATGCCTTCTTTTGATATGATGTGTCCCAATAATCTTCCTTCTTCCATGCAAAAATGAGATTTCTTTGGATTTAAGGAAATCCCAAATTTTCTACATTTTATAAAACCTCTTTCCAGATGCTTCTAGTGATCAGCAGCATTCTTTGAATAAACAGTGATATCATCCATGTATACTACCACAAATTTGTCCCTTTCATCTGCAAATGCAATATCCATGGCTCTCTGAAAAGTTGCGCCTGCATTCATCAAACCAAATGGCATTTTGGCGTACATAAATGTTCCCCATGGAGTAGTAAAAGCGGTTTTTTCCTGATCTTTTGGGTGAACTTTAATTTGATTGTAACCTGAGAAACCATCTAACATGGAAATTCTTTCGGCTCCCACAACTTTCTGTAAAATCTGATCCATTTTAGGGAGTGGATAATTATCTTTCAAAGAAACTCTGTTCAAATTTCTAAAGTCTACACACAGCCTTATTCGCCATTCTTTTTCCTTACTGGTACTAGGTTAGCCAACCACTTAGAAAACCTCAAGGACACAATTATCTTAGCATCAAACAGCTTTCTCACCTCTTTTTCTATTACTGGAAGCAACTTGGGATTTATTCTTCTTAATTTCTATTTAAAAGGCTTTTCATCAGGTTTGATAGGAATTGTATGCTCTATAACAGAAACATCATATTCTTTCAGATCCTCATAACTCCAAGCAAAAACATCCGAAAATATTTTCATCACTTCCACGCTTTAATCCTCTTCCTTTCTTGGTAATTTCTTTGAAAGTTTTACCAATTTGGGATCTTTTTCAGAACCTAAATTGTAATCTTTTACATCCTCAGGTTTAGGCTCTACCTTTGGATTTTTCACCACATCATTTTTATCAAACAATTTTTCTAAAGGAATCAAGCCTCTAGGGATAACATTATTCTTCAGCTGAATTATATCCTTACCTCCAATCCTTTGTTTGAACTTTTCTGTTTCTTCTGGGGAATCTATTTCATCTGGACCAGCTCCAGCATCTTCTGCATCAATAGACCTGTAATTGAATTCATCTGTCATTTCTAAAAAGCGTTTAATCTGTTGATCATCTTCAAAAACCTGCCAATGTTTGATATTGTCTGGGATAGATGGTCTATGTATGACCTCAATATCATATTTCTTTTTAGAAAAGATAGAAGTTTTGAATGCAGCTCCTGTAGTGGCTAAAGAATCTGCTACAGTGTTGCTAACTCTGGGAATTGAAACGACATCATGTTCATCGAAATTTTTTTCCAATAAATCCCACACTTCATTCCTATATGACCTCATTTTAGGGTGTTTGGTTTGATAAATAGCTTTTACCTGATTTATTACAAATTCGGAATCTCCAAACACCTCAATCTTTTTTGCTTTTAAATCCCTCAACACGTTCAACCCCAGAATCAAAGCTTCATATTATGCAACATTGTTTGTAAATTCAAAATTCAATTGGTAAGAAAACATTAGGAATTATCGGTCAGGTGTAATTATCCATACTCCCGCACCAGCTCCTTCTCTACTTCTAGCCCCATCAAAGTGCATCGTCTAGGTCCCTTCTTTTCTGATGTTTTCTCTTAACAATCTTTCTTTTTCATTTTCTTTAGGTTCAATTAAATCAATCTTTTCTTTAGCTTCAACATCATTGTACAAAATACAAAAACCCAAATCTGTGTCTATTGCATATATAGCATGCTTATCAGGTTCTTTTAAGTCACTTACCAAATAAGCACCCATCTTTTCAGCATATAATATTCTGTGTACTCCCAACATCGGAATAGTAGCAAAAGACATATCCATCTGCAGAGTTCCTTTTAACTTCAAGGCCCACGACCTGGACAATAACATACCAAACTTTGCTGGAATATCGGCAACCACCACATCCATAAGAATACCTTTTGCTGGTATTTTACTGAGATTGACTGTCAACTCTTTTATCAACCCTATACATTTAACTTTCCTTGAATCAAAAGAAAATAAGTCATCATATGGTCTTGTGATTTCCAATCCCAAAGATTCTACTACAAGTTTTGGCATTAGATTATGAGAAGCTCCTGAGTCTAACATACAATTATGCACGACTTTATCATGAACATTCAAATTTACATAGAAAGGAGAAACTTCCCCAAAACTATTATCCTCCATTCTTAAACCCAGGCAGATATTAGGAGTATCATCATCTAATTCCAAAGTATCTATTTCCACTCGATTTTCTACTTGCATCATCTTAAAAATTTGTTCCTTGTATTCTTTATTCTTTAATATCTCAATAAAAGGTACAGAAATCTTGACTTTCGACATTTCACTCTGTATATTGAAAGGAAGCAAATTTTTATCACCCTCCTTTATCGAATCTTTCTTGCTATCTGAAATTACTTTTGGCACATCTTCATTTTCTTTTCTTCTCATTTGTTGTTCATACTGACTAGTAGAAGGTTTATCAATAGTTCCTTTTGACTCGCCGATTGGTTCTTTTTCTTTGTCTATTATAGCGTCTCAGTTTCTCAGATTTATCTTTCTTTGAAGATTGTTTATAGCATTTTGGTAACCAATCTGGTATTGATCAATTTCCGTCTCCAAATTACAACATTCACCTTCTGTAAGGAACATATCATGCTCTTGTTTAGTCAGATACACTTCTGAATCAGAACTGCCACAATGGTGAATATCACTCTCAGGTATCCATTAGAGAGATTTTGAGGTCAAAAAAGGGCCTCCTAAGAGATGTACTACAAAAATGTGAGATATATTAAAATATTATGAATTGGGGGTTTTATGGGGTAGGTATATATGACAAGTCACCTCCCACACTATTTTCTATGCACAATATAAATAACCATGGTTGAGTTACTTTTCAAAATTCACTAAAAATAAAATTAATAAAATAAGTCTACATTGATGTGACTAAGATTCATTGTAAATTCCCAAAAATTTATTGTCCTTTACCATTTATTTGTCTTGAACTTGCAAATGAAATTAAATAATAAAAAACATTTTTAAGAGCTATTTTTTCAATTTTATGTTGACTTTTTATATTTAGTACTTTTCTCATGAATTTAATAATGTAATTTAATTGAGAATTTATTTACATGTAAAATGTCAATAATATTATTATAATCCACGTAGCATTATTATTATTATTTATTAAATCTATTATTATTATTTATTAGTTTGACATTATGTTATTAAATAGAATAGAGTGAATATATAATTTAAAATTAAAAACATAAAAATGATAATATATTATTTTATAAAAAAATGTGAAAGGACTTTCTTTATGAATTAAGAGTACTTCACTTGAAAATGACAATAATATTATTTTATGAGAAAGTGTGAAAATATATTCATTATGAGTACTTTACTTGAAAATGACAATAATATTATTTTATGAAAAGACTATCATTATGAGTACTTTACTTTATGACTTAAAAGTACTTACACCACTACTTTGGTTAACTATGTCTTTTCATCCAACATAGAAAATTTGACAAATAAGCATTCTTAACTCATACAATGCCACCTCACCAAGGGGGATGATGTCATCTACTAGAATGTGATTGGTTGTATTTTATAGTACATTTTTCTTTGTTTTGAGGTCATTTTTTCACCTCAAAATTTCTCTAATGCTCAGCTTCAACTTCTCCAGCAATATAATTTTCGGGGAAAGGAGGTCTGATTTGATCTTCTTCTGCATTCCTTGGGTTTCGCTGCTCTCTCGGCCTTATAGCTGGAACAAAGGGTCTCCTAAAATTTGGGTTTCTGATTTGAGGTTTTGCTTGATCTTTATTTGGACCTTTGTTATCCACCACTAACCTTTCTAATAACTTTTCCATAGTTTTCATCATTGCTTCAAATTTTACATCTGTGGAAGAAGAAGAAGAAGATGCTGCATTTTGATTATCTTCTCTAATTTTATTTCTGTCCATACCTCTGTGTCTCATTTTTCCAGAAGCCATCATATTAGCTTCAACTTCTACTGCATCTTTCATCATTATTGCCAAAGTAGTAGATCTTCTCTCTCTCAATGTGCATGAAAAATCACCTTCAAAAGCATCTGCATAATGTAGCTTGGCTGCTCCCACTGGAGGTTTTATATCTGTAGGGATAGAATTATAGACTTTCATAAATCTGGCAGAGAACTCTTGAACTGATTCAAAACCTCCTTTTTTCAAATTGTTATATTGTGTCAACACCTGTGAAGGATTTTTCTGGTCTTCCCATCTTTCAATAAAAAGAGTTGTAAAAGCATCATAATTAGCAATTGATCCTGCAGCTAAAGCTCTAAACCATTTTTTGACTTCACCTCTCAAGCTTTGGGCAAACAACCTCATTTTTGCATCATCATAATCCACTTATTCTAAATCAATGAAATCACTAAAGTTATCAACATGTTGCTGTGCTGTGTAGTTACCCTCATTATCAAAAGTAAATATTCTCTGTCCATAATTTTGAGGCAAATCATGTAAAGCCACGGGTAAAACCAATGGGGCAAATCTGGCAACCATGGGTGGTGGGTTATAAGATGGAACAATCACTGCTTGTTGTCTATTACTTTGCACAGGTATTCTTTGGGCTTTGGATATTCTGGACCCTGCCCTTTAAGATTTTTGTAAATTTTCCCAAATAGATTTTAAAGAATAATCCCACAAACTTTTTGGGTCAACTTTTGTTTCTTTCAAATCAGAATCTGATTTAGTTCTAAGCAAAATCTTTTCACATGAACCAATATTTTCTTCCTCAAACAGATTTTCTTGCAAAGAAGGGAATATATTTGAAAACTGAGAAATACCTTCTTTCGTCTTGCCTTTGCCTTTATCCGTCTTGAGGAGCTTTTGTGGATTATCCACGCCCGAGAAGAACTGCAAACCGGGATTTCTTCTTGTAGCCACAATGTCTTTCTCAGAATATCTTCAAAAAAGCTTAAGAAATTGTCACAAGTGAAGTCGCCAGGGAAATATCTACAACCAACTTATTTCAAACTTCCTTGCCCAAGAAATTTGACCTTTCTTTGTCATTTCTCCCAAGGAAAACTTCACTTTCGTTCCCCAGCAACGGCGCCAAAATGTTAGCACTTAGATTTTATTCCGGTTGTAAAAGAATAACACCTAAGGTAACCTATTTCAAACCAAGCTTTAGGTAGAAAACTCAGCCATTTTTCCACCAGAGAGGGCTCTCTCACGATATATATGTAAAGGCTAAAATATATAAAAGTTCTCTCAAAATTTCTCAAAAGGATTTTCTGGTTGAAAAGGAAAACAAGAAACGTTGGGCATGGAGTCAAAGTTTCAAATATACAATATGCCAGTAAGAGTTTTATACCAAACAGATTTCCACAGAGGCAAGATAGCAATCATATCACAGTCAATTTTATTTTTTCAGGTGGTATAGAAAGAAGTAATGACATTCCATCAACAACAGGCATCTAACTGGGATGAATCCATTGTCAACTTTGGAGAAAATAGTGAATATTTAAATGCGATAAAACGAGGCATAAACAATATGAATCTCGAGTTATTTCAAATGTTCATTTAAATATAGAAGAAAAACATAATGGAAGATATAACATAGAGAGTAAACATGCACATATAAAGATAAAGGAAAAAACAGACTGTAAAGCTGATCAACACATGAATCTCTGGTCTCAAAAGATAGGTATTTTCACTGTACTGCCTTTATTTATCAAAAAATAGACTTCAAAACATACTTGTCTCTCAAAGAATTTCCAACCCCTTCAAAAATGACTCTCATTGTTTTTATACAAAATTAGGAAGAAGCTTGACATAACTGCTTCTTCTAACTAATAACTGAAAATACTTTAACTCGAAAAGATAACTGTCTTTGAGCAATAGATAACTGTCTCCAAATAATATTACAAATTTTAAATAAAAGTATCTTTTGGCCACTTGGCAAAAATTTTGAATATCATCTTTTCGCCACTTGGCAAGAATTTTGAATGCATCTATGAATGGACAGAATATCTTGTCCTTCCATATTTGTCCACATAATTCCATTGGTCGGCCATGGGTAAATCATAGTTGGTCATTTCTTTTACCAAGACCCGCATTTCAACATGACCTGTATACACACGCCTTTCGCCTTCTGTCGTAATCGCTGACCTCCACCAGTCCTCAGAGCTCTCCAAGATAACGACACATATACAAAATGCTGTTATGTGAAGCCCTTTTTGTTTTATATAAGTCTTTTTGATTAACTTCCTAGCAACTTTATGAATGTGGTTCATATCCGACCGTTGGTCTAGAGCTTTTGATTTGGGTCGTCAGATCTCGCCTCCTTTTATCCCCTTTGGTGGTATCCGCGATCAAAAAATGGTTTTCTTCTCCGGTTTGTTCCTTGTGCGGATCAACCATTTGATGACACCTGTTTGAGTGGTTTTATTTTCCATGACCTCCCTTACTTTTATCGAGTGCGCACATCCCCAGATGCGGACGAACACTAGCCATTGATTTTGTTTCAGATATATATCATCCCTTCGATTGCTATCGACGTATGGCGTATTTCCTTACGCTTTCTCCACCTGCCACGTACCAGGTCCCACCACACCACGTGATATGGCCCGCCGCGCCTTTCTATTTGGTGGTTCCGCACGACGCTGTGGTGGTTTATGATACCACTATATCACATATGCAGACTGATGAGATTAGGACACGTGCCCGACGGTATTGAGTCCGCAACCACTCACAGCTCTTTTCAACCCATCACTTCGACGGTGCGGGAAACTATATTGGCCGTTGATCTTGATCCTTATCATCTCCGCCATCGAAACTTGATCTGGATTTAATCTTTTCAAAGATTTGTTTTCGTACTTT
Source organism: Larix kaempferi (assembly GCA_027924585.1). Classification (NCBI taxonomy): domain Eukaryota; kingdom Viridiplantae; phylum Streptophyta; class Pinopsida; order Pinales; family Pinaceae; genus Larix; species Larix kaempferi. Next base: position 7,173,957 of record BSBM01000642.1, read on the forward strand.
GCATATGTGGGTTTTTTCTTCTTCTTGTTTGTATTTCAAACCTTTTCTTCAACTTTTTTTGTGGTAATTTCACTACTTTTGGAGTATTTTGGCAAAAACCTTTTAGGATTTGAGCATTCTTAGATATAGTGTCAACATACCCAAAGAGCAACAATTGACTGAACTGGTGACCATTAAAGATGAAGACATAGCTACTATTCGAAGTCTAGAAAAGATCACTCCATAGGACTTACAATAACATATTTGGCAAGCAACTTTAAAATCACAATACTTGGCTAATGGGCATAGGTTAGCAACTAAAGGCCTTATGCAATGGTTAAATATTTATCTTTTCATGAGATGGATTTGTAGTTGTGGGGCCATAGTAGTTGAACACTATCTCTTATGAAAGCAACCTTTGGGATGAATTTATACAATCTCAAGAGGGAACCCTACCCTCATGATGTAATAATTTTGTTTTACTTTATTATGTATTTTTGTCCACTTATTTTATAATTTAAATATGGAAAACGTTTTGGAAGACAAAGGGTCATAGCTTCAGGAAGGTGAACTGACAAATCACCTAGGAGGTCGAATTGTAAAGATAAATAGAGGAAATTAGTTGGACAAAAGGGGGGATTTTTATTTTAGAAAGATTTTGGTGGAAATCACATGTAAGAATTATTTTTGATAATGACCAAAAGAAATTTTAGGGATGGAAGCATGCATTGGAGATTCTGTTGAAATTGTGTGGATGAATGCATGGAACTGATTTCTAAATTTTGTTCATTACAATGCAATACAATTGTTCTTGTTTATGTTGGATTATTCTAATAGTTTTTGAATTATTTTGGTGCAAGTATATGAGAACTCATTTCTCTTTTCCTTCTATGAGAAATGGATGTAATGAATGTTAATACTTGAGTTATCTAATGTGTTAACTTTATTTTATGATTGTTAAATGTGTTTATTTTCAGTGGTTATCTCTTGTAAGTGCATGATGCAGTTACCTTACATTGCTCTTTCTTAACTTCACTCCTTGCAAGGATAGTTTTGTCTAAGTAGAATATTGCATTTAATTAGGGAATTTACTTGGGTGACCAGAAGTAAAAGAAATGATAAGTAGGAACCTTCACATCACTGTGTGAGGCTTCTTCCTATTGGTCAAACAAGCATAGTTAACAAGTATAAACATTCATATAGACTTTATACGCTGTCTACACCACAAAGTTGATAATTTTCGAAGATATACTAGATCCTACTTTAGGAAACTTGGAGGATTTCCTATAATTCCATTGTTACTTAGAAGATGTTCTCCTCGTAGGAAAAAAAAGGGAGTTTGTTCTAGTTGAATCCTTGGAAGAATTGGTGGATTTATCCTTGCAGGATGTACTAGAACCTATTGATCAGATACAACCATCTTCACCTGATTCTGCCTCTTCTCATCACACCGAGTCACCTCCACATACACCTCTATGTATTTTCTATATGGATCATAATGTAAATAACCCACCAACTTCGAGGGCTAGGGTTCCTTTAAACTTACCTTCTCCTCTTCATGATTTTCCGAAACACCCTAAGAGGGTAATACCTAAATTTGTCCCTGGCAAAGGCATAACTACTGCTGACCATTTGAAATTTTTTTATCTGGACTTAAATATTCTAAATGTAGAGCATGAGGATGTAGTATGCTATTTATTTCCTTATACTTTTGAGCCCAAGGATTCATCATGGTATTTCATCCCGTAGGTTAGTTCTATAGCTGATTGGGATAATTTTCAAAAGGATTTTCTTAGTAAATTTGATGAGAAGAGAACATTAGCCTCTCTTATGAAATAATTTTTGTCTCTCAAGATGGATATGAGAGAAAATGTGCAGGACTTCAATTAGAGATTTAGAACTGTTTTGAATACGTTTGATGCCACTTATAAACCTGTTGATGAATATTTAATGGAGTATTATACCACAACCTTTCACCAACCATTATCCATGTTCGTCCAACGTTTCTGCAGAAATACTTTAGGAGAAAATTTTGAAGAGGATAAGAAGGTTGAGATAGAAATTAACAGTATAGTTAAACACATTGTTGAAACTGAACCCAAACCCATCTCCTCTAAGAATCCATTGTTACTATCAACACCCATTGAAAAACAATCCACTGATAAGTCATTTTATAAAAGAAAAGATGAAACTCCAAATGCTCCAGCAAACGAATCCCCTGTACTCATCCTAAATGAGGTAGGCGTGGACCATTTTTGTACATTTCACCATGAACATCATTCAGAGAAAAAATGTCCTTAATGGATTAATTCTATGACTTTGGTGATGAATCAATTGTTAGACAAACAACTGTTGGATGAAAAGGAGGAAAATGAAAAGGTACAACTAAATGAGACAATGGAATAAATGCAACAAACCACGCTTGTATTGTGGGATTGGGCACTGAATCTAGACTTCGAAGATGCTGAAGAGATAGCATAGATACATAATGTATAGGTTTCTCCTATTGATTATGTGTTAAGAAGCCAAGGATCTGTGGACAATCAAGACAAATTAGTTCTATGAAGTAAAAGCAATTTAACGGTATTCATAAGGCTCGGAGTAGAGTGTATGCTAAAACACCATAACCCCAAAAGGAAACAGAGAAGATACCTTTCAACCTTGTAGAAGCCTTGAGAAGTTTATCCTCTGTTAATAATAAAGAATCAACCCCTTCATCAAATAACACTGTAATAGTTGGAAATATTGGAGGAAATCATAACATAGGGTATGATGTTTTAGAATATATATAAAAAAAGCCAACATATAACGCCAATTTCATTAAATTTGGACAAATTAGGAAAATTTTGGACTAAGAAAGTGTGAATTTAGACTTTGAAAGTGTCAATATCAACCTTTCTAAAGTGCAAAAACGGGTTCTGAAAGTGCCAACATTGGATTTGAAAGTGTGTTTTTATATTCGAATAATGTGTTTTTTGACTACTTATGAACCTTAAAATTGAAATTTTTTTGTTATGAAATTATGAATTTCAATTCAAAATAAGTGAATTTCAAATCAAAAAAATGCAAATTTTGATTTGAAAAGTGTGAATTTAAAATATAAAAATGCAAATTTTGATTTGAAAAGTGTGAATTTCAAATAAAAAAATGCCAATTTTGATTTGAAAAGTGTGAATTTAAAATAAAAAAATGCAATTTCGGATTTGAAAAGTGTAAATTTCAAATAAAAAAACTGCAATTTTTTATTTGAAAATTGCAATTTTCATTTGTAAATTTTAATGTGAAAAATTCAATGTCTAAAATATCCAGTCATTGTTACAATAAAAAGTCAATCCGCTAAGTCATAATATATAAAAATGGTTTGTCCCGACTTCTACTTTCCGACAAGAAGGATCGTCCGCCCCTTCTTTTCGTAGTTAATTGTGAAAAGATTTATCGAGCAATTCAGCTATATCCATAATGGAGAACACAAGAAGGATCGACCGACCCTTATTGCATTGTCGAGCTATTATGAAAATCATATTGGGAATAAGAAGGGTCGGTCGACCCTTCAATTTCGAGGGAATTGTTAAACTAGAACACCTTGGAATTTATAACATATAAAAATAGTTTGTCCCAACTTCCATTTTCTGACAAGAAGGATTGTCCACCCCTTCTTTTCATAGTTAATTGTGAAAACCTTTATCCAATAATTCATCTATATCCATAATGGAGAACACAAGAACGATCGACTGACCCTTCTTGCAGTGTCGAAATATTATGAACAGAATATTGGTAATAAGAAGGGTCGACTGACCCTTCTTGTAGTGTCGAACTATTATGAAAATAATATGGGGAATAAGAAGGGTCGGCCGACCCTTCAATTACAAGGGAATTGTAAAAATAGAACACCTCGAAAGTTATATCATATGAAAATGGTTTGTCCTGACTTCCATTTTACGACAAGAAGGATTGACCTCCCCTTCTTTTCGTAGTTAATTGTAAAAACATTTATCCATCAATTCAACTATAGCCATAATGGATAATACAAGAAGGATCGACCGACCCTTCTTGCAGTGTCGAACTATTATGAAAAGAATATTAGGAATAAGAAGGGTCGGTCGACCCTTCGTTTAGGAGGGAATTGTAACAATAGAACACCTTGGAGAAAGAGCGACCGCTCTTTCTCTGAGAATATTTCTACTTGCTAGCAAATTCTTTAAAACAAAACTTCTATAAATTTTGCGACACGTGGAAGGCTTATATTGTGACACGCGGCATATTTGATTTTTAAAATTAGTTTAAAGATTGTTTAAATGAATATTAAGGAAATTAATGGTACCATTTAATGTTTGGGGATTGTTTTAAGCTCCTACATTTTCTGAACCAACAACGAGGATGTTATGTGACCAGGGTCCAAATGAGAAGTATAGCTTGCAGTTTCTGGAGAAATGAGAAGTAGTTGGAGATGAAGATGGTGTAAGGAATTTATGGTTGGGTTGCTGAGTAGAAGTTCCTTAACGAAGTTTAAAACTGATACACTCTAAATCAGTTTTAAACTGATAATAGTTGAGCTGCCCCATAATTCCTCGAGAATGAGGCAACTCCCCAGTATATAGAGCATAGAGAATGGGGCAACTCCCTAGTAGATAGAGCAGAGAGAATGGGGCATCTCCCCAGTAGACATGGAGCTTCCCCAAGGTGAGGGCTACTTTGAATGCGTAGAGGGCCGAGGTACCAAAGTTGTAGCCAGTTAGCCGGTGAAGGGACTTGCGAGCGAAGAATCGAGAAGGAGCCATAAAACCACACATGTGAGGGCAGGAAAGTGGAATCAAGGGAGGTGGTATATTGCATGGGGCATGCATGCCATGTTACGGGTGCCTGGGTTGAGGCTCCTCCGCCACATGCCCTCCTCGTGTCCAACACATGGCCCCTTGTATAATGGTGACGCCCGCATCCAGGGTTAATATATGGTATACTTGATTCACATAAACAATTTTGTTTCTTAAAAACAATCATGGGAAGTAATTGCATAATTTAATATATGGTATACTTGATTCACATAGGCATAAACTTACGGCAAATATTATTCAGCCTACTGTAGGCCATTTAATGCACTGGCAACAGGCATGTTAGCCGTTGGATTTTCAAGGAATCGATTGGAGTGATACGTGTACGATTAATCCAGCAAAATATTTTTAATCCATCAACACAGTGGCCACTCACTATATATAGGCTGACCATGCCCCATATCACAACAAACTGAAATCGTCCGGGAAGCCATCGAATTTTCTTTTACTTCCTCTGTTGTTTTATGAGAAATGCTTGAGTCTTACAATCACTCCCCAATTCTCCTAATGATATATGAGTTTTTACCGTGAACCTTTTCGTTTAATTATTGCCTGCAGTTGATTATAAGTTTTCCCCGCGAACCTTTTCATTTAATTATATCCCATAGTTGATTATAACTTTTTCCCGCGAACGATGGAGAATTTCGTTTAATTATTGCCCGTATTTGTCATTATTGTTTCATAGTTGCATATTATTGATGGATGTCAGTGATTATAAGTTTTGCGGGCAAATTCATGTCCTATTTTAGAAAACGACAGCTCCATTCCATCCATATATCCATCAATGGCAGACCTACCAATCTCTTCCGGTCATGTTTTCAGATGCCTAACATTCCAAGATGAGCAGTTTTGTGTACAAATGATGGTTCCTAAGAGAGATGCAATGGGTTGCTTCACAACTACGTTAAGCTTTTTGTTTATTTTATTGCCCGTAGTTGATATATGGGCATTTCAAGCCAAGTCCCAATACATGGATTTGTCATTATGTTCCTTGGAACCAATCACGTTTTCATCTGTCACTCTTCTTTCAATAACTGGATTTGTCATTATGTTCTTGTGTATGCATGGATTTTTCATTATGTTCCTGAGTATGCAACGAGGAGGGGATGGATCCGTAAGGTTCGCGGGAAAAACTTATACTCTACTACGGGAAATAATTAAACGAAAAGCTTAACATAGTTGTGAAGCAACCCATTACATCTCTGTTAAGAACCATCATTTGTACACAGAATTGTTGATCTTGGAATGTTAGGCATCTGACAACATGACCAGAAGAGATTGGTAGGTCTGCCATTGATGGATATATGGACAGAATGGAGCCTTCATTTTCTAATAGAGGATTTGAATTCACCCACAAAACTTATAATCACTGAAATCCAACAAGAATATGCAACTACGGAACAATACGTGTGAAGACACGCAATAATTCGTTATGACAACATGACCGGTGAGATAGATCTGCGATAGATGGATGTAAGGATGGGATAGAGTTGTCGTCACATGCGGTCATCAATAGTTGTAGTAGTCGTCGAATTTTGTTTTAGTTCCAGACCATGTTGTCAACTTCTTCTTACTGTGCCAAGTAGAAGGTAGAAGGACTGATCTTTCATAGTCAACAACGTTCTATTCATTCAACTCCAGTAATTTTTTTATTTCTTCGGGATGAAGAAATGAATTGTTCATGGGGGAGATGTTGGAGGATCTTAGGTCGGCTTCCCGACTAGGTCCTCCGTTCGAACACTTCAGAGAACATGTTAAACCGTCGTGTCGATTAATGTTAAATTTTAATTAGCATTATAGTGTGTATGGGAAGGCATGCATGAGTTGCTTGTTTTTGAAATTATACATGGAATGTGTTGAATATAATTGTACCACTGATGAAAAAACTATTCATTAATGATAGTCTGTAAATTTCCTTCCTTTCTCTGTTAATTTGTATTTCCCGCAATGACAGTCTGTAAATTTCCTTCCTTTCTCTGTTAATTTGTATTTCCCGCAATGACAGTCTGTAAATTTCCTTCCTTTCTTTGTTAATTGTTATTTGCAGTAAATTATGTTTGTTTGTAAATTTTCTTCCTTTCTCTCTTAATTGTTATTTCCAGTAGATATTTTCCATTGTGTTATTCTTCATGCTTGGATGAAAGTAATATTAAATAAGAATTCATATGTTTATGCTTTGGTTTACCGCATCTAAGTATTCACCAATTTTATGCTAAAATTGATATTGGATTCATTTATGACCAATGCCCAATATTAATGGAGAACATAAGAAGGATCAACCGACCCTTCTTGCAGTGTTCAACTATTATGAAAACAATACTGGGAATAACCAGGGTAGGTCGAACATATAAAAATAGTTTGTCCTGACTTCTGTTTTTCTTCAAGAAGGATTGGTCGCCCCTTCTTTTCATAGTTAACTATGAAAACCTTTATCCAACAATTCAGCTATATCCATAATGGAGAACACAAGAAGGATCGACTGACCCTTCTTACAGTGTCGAAATATTATGAAAAGAATATTGGTAATAAGAAGGGTCGACTGACCCTTCTTGCAATGTAAAAATATTATGAAAATAATACGTAGAAATTTTTATTTGAAAATTGCAATTTCTATTTCTAAATGTTCAAAGTTTTAAGGTGAAAAGTTATAACATATAAAAACTATTTGTCCCGATATCCATTTTCCAACAATAAGGATCGCTCACCCCTTCTTTCATAGTTAATTGTGAAAAGATTTATCCAACAATTCAGCTATAGCCATAATGAAGAATACAAGAAGGATCGACCAACCCTTCTTTCAGTGTCGAACTATTATGAAACGAATATTGGGAATAAGAAGGGTCGGCCGACCCTTCATTTAGGAGAGAATTGTAACAATAGAAAACCTTGGAGAAAGAGAAGCCGCTCTTTCTCTGAGAATATTTCCAGTTGCCAGCAAAGTCTTTAAAGAAAAAATTATATAAATTTTGTTGTTAAAATTTTTATATCTGGTATCCTAGGGTGACACGTGGAACGATCATATTGTGACATGTGGCATATTTGATTTGGAACTTTTAGCAGACCCAAAAGTATATTGTTTCTATTTAAAAAAAAAAACAAAAAGAAAGAATGTTTATGTCTGTTTAATCGCAGTCAGAATCATTCCAACTAATAGCATCACTATCTACATTGTTGTCTGGGAATGTACTTTTCCAACACAGTATCCTGCTTAAATTTTAATTAGCTTTATGGTGTGTCTGGGAATGCATGCATGTGTTTCATGTTTTTGAAATTATACATGGAATCCGTGTTGAATATAATTGTCACTAATTTTGTATCTACCCCATTGCAATAAAAAGTAAAATGTTTCTATTTAAAAAAAGAAAAAAGAAAAAGTAAAATGTTTCTATTTAAAAAAAACAAAAATAAAGAATGTTTCTCTTTAAAAAGTAAAATGTTTCTATTTAAAAAAAAATGTTGGTGCATCCAGCAAGTTGGAAAGAATCAAAATGGAAGACACAATTACTGAATACAATTACAAACGAGCCTCCAACAGCTCGTGCCATACTGAATATGGTCAAAAAGCTAGAGTAGATCAAATTGAGGAGCATACAACCAGGCTAACTGTAGATAAAACCCATGTTGACTCAACTCTTCTTGACAGGGGTTCTCACTGTCGTCAACAAGCACCAAAAATCCCTTATACACCGGCCCGGAAAGGAGTTACCCTTCCCAGCAACACCTGCAAAGGGTGCTAGAGGAACCAAGTTTCCACAGTGGCGTTGAGAATATGCTCTACCCACAAATCTCTATTTACTAATCATTCGCATATTATGTAAGCAATTTGCAGATTCAACATAAAGTAAACATTCACAATAACATATCCATTCTACTTAATTGCATGAACCATTATCATTCAATCCACATCATAATAAACATAATGCAACATTTACCACAGCACAGACGCAGAGACAAAGACAGAATTAGAACAATAATCGGACATGTTCATGCATTCATTAAACTCTATGGTAAACCCATCGCAGGAACAGTTAAAACATAATGTTGCGAATCCAAATTAGACCAAAAAGAGGATTTCTCCACTATCTCTCTCTCTTCTAATCTACCCTTAGGCTTACAATTCACTTCTATTTATATGTTATTCAATGGTCCATATTGGCCGATTCTAACAATTGAATATTTATATGCTATTCAATGGTCCATATTGACTATTTCTAACAATTGAATATTGACCAATCATCCCCCATAACAAAACCACGCTAACATCCAAACTCTGCACCGAGACTAAACTTCCAAAGACATGGAAAAATACACAGAAAAAACAGCGAGCCACCAGCGAAAAATCCACAGAAAAAACAGCGAGCCACCAACAAGCCAGACGCTAACCACCAAGACCGGCATGAAGGTAGACCTGGAAGACCAATCAGGGAGGAGGGTGCTCCCCCCGTGGGGAAACTGGTTCTTCATGAGGGAAGTCCCTTGAGATATCCATGTAATCTTTCAGAGCAGACTTGAGCAAGTGAACACCGACCGAATGAGTTTGTTGTCCACCTTTTATAATTTGGAGGGCTTCACAGAGGCCATGAGCCAGCTGGTTCCTCGCTTGAATTTCACGAGCAAACAAGATCTTCACTGCCCAGTAGGGGTTGGAGATTAATTTTCGGCCCAAGTGCACTTCGTATTCCCGAAGAAGGGATAATTCATGGTGTGCTATCTGTGCCTCTATCAGAGCAAGCATCTCTGCTAGATACTGAGCCCCCCAATTGAAGGTCTACGGGGTAGACTCTTCCATCCCCATGGTGTGCTATTGAGACGAGCCTTCTCCCTGAGAGTAACTTTCCCCCCCAGGTCGTGAAGACCCTACACCCCTGCTGGATCCCCTGCGTCTACATTTCCTCATACGGGAAACCATGATATACCAATTAAAAAAACTGAACCACCAGAAATCCACCGAGAAGTTTAGCCAAGCTTTAAATTGTAGGTCTCTCGAATGGAGGTCTCCTACTCCATTGAAAATATTTATAGGAATTTCTATGGAAAGTAGGGCAAAGAGCCGACTTGACTCCCAGATATTTTCACAAAAGCCCACATATACGAGAGGATTGCCATTAATGGCTTTGTAGAGATTGAATGACTCAAAATCCATGTAAAAGGCCATCTCGTACAATTGGAAATCAATTTGCAGTACTTGCTCGGCAGCGCAGTACAACCAGAATTACTGCCTTCAGCACAGAGGCAGTTATGCATAAGGAAGCAATGATAGAAATGAATTGTGTAAACTGACATCAACATAATGATTGAGGGCATAATTTATTGGAGGCATGACATTACACGGTGTCTGGCTGACCCCTGCCCCGTGTCATCCTCCACTACCGTCCCTTCAAACCATCCTGCATCTGTCCGAATAGTACTATCATGATGGTTGATAGTACTGTTATGATGGTTGATAGAGGTGTAGAGGGCGAAGGCTAAGCATTGAGCTGCAGAGTATTAAATGTGACAACTCCACTACCGTCCCTTCAAACGAGCCTGCATCTGTCTAAATAAAAGATGCCGCCAACGTTCAACAACTGACAAGGAAAATCTAAAATGTTGAGCAACTTTAGCCTTTGAAAGTGTCAATATCAACCTTTCTAAAGTGCAAAAACAGGTTCTGAAAGTGGCAATATTGTCTTTGAAAAATGTGTTTTTCAATTCAAATAGTGTGTTTTTTTACTACCTATGAACCTTAAAATTGCAGTTTTTTGTTATAAAACTATGAATTTCAATTTAGAAAGTGTGAATTTCAAATTAAAAAATGCAAATTTTGATTTGAAAAGTGTGAATTTCAAATAAAAAAATGCAAAATTTGATTTGAAAATGGTGAATTTCAAATCAAAAAATGAAAATTTTCATTTGGAAACTGTAAATTTAAACTTAAAAAATACAATTTCTGATTTGAAATGTGTGGATTTCAAATAAGAAAATTCAAATTTTTATTTGAAAATTGCAATTTGCATTTATAAATGTTCAAAATGTAAGGTGAAAAGTTATAAAAATGGTTCTCCCAACTTCCGTTTCATGACAAGAATGATTGGCCGCCCCTTCTTTTCATAGTTAGTTGTGAAAACATTTATCCAGCAATTCAGCGATATCCATAATGCATAACACAAGAAGGATCGAGCAACCCTTCTTGCAGTGTCGAACTAATATGAAAATAATATTGGGAATAAGAAGGGTCGGTCGACCATTTTGAGAGTGTCGAACTATTATAAAAATGATATTGGGAATAAGATGGGGCGGTCGACCCTTCAATTACGAGGGAATTGTAAAAATAGAACACCTTGTGTTGTAAGTTATAACATATTAAAATGGTTTCTAACGAATTTTGTCTTCAGTCCTTGTTTTTAGACAAGAAGGATCGGCCACCCCTTCTTTTCGTAGTTAATTGTGAAAACCTCTATCGAGCAATTCAACTATATCAATAATGGACAACACAAGAAGGATCGACCAACCCTTCTTGCAGTGTCGAAATATTATGTAAATAATATTGGGAATAAGAAGGGTCGACCGACCCTTCTTGCAGTGTCGAACTATTGTGAAAATAATATTGGGAATAAGAAGGGTCGACCGACCCTTCAATTAAGAGGGAATTGTAAAAATAGAACACTTTGGAAGTTATATCATATAAAAATGGTTTGTCCCGACTTCCGTTTTATGACAAGAAGGATCGACTGCCCCTTCTTTTTGTAGTTAATTGTGAAAACCTTTATCCAACAACTCAGCTATAGCCATAATGGAGAATGCAAGAAGGATCGACCGACCCTTCTTGCAGTGTCGAACTATTATGAAATGAATATTGCGAATAAGAAGGGTCGGCCGTCCCTTCATTTAGGAGGAAATTGTAACCATAGAAAACCTTGGAGAAAGAGCGACCGCTCTTTCTCTGAGAATATTTCTACTTGCCAGCAAAGTCTTTAAAGAAAAAATTGTATAAATTTTGTTGTTAAAATGTTGATATATGCTATCCTAGGGTGACACATGGAATGATCTTATTGAGACATGTGGCATATTTGATTTGGCACATTGAGTATATCAGGGTTACTATTTTTTCTTTGATTTGGCACATTGAGTATAGCGAGGTTACTAATGCTGGTTTAACCACAACACAATCAGGAAATGAAAATTCATTGATAATAGTTTTAAGGATTAGGCACATGCAAGATTACCCTGTAGTTGGAAATGCTAATTGAAAAATTAACATGAATTTATTAATTTATGTTAATCATTTACAAAAATAGATAAATGTTTTAATTAAATAAATTCACTTAAAACATAAAAGACACATAGATCATTTGTAAAGACAAATCCAAACTGTAGATCAATGTATGTATTATTGATTGCAAAAAATAAACAGTGTTCATAAAGAATATGAAGTGAAAATCAACATTCATGAACACTGTAAAGGAGATTAATTACTTATCTGCTCAAATTACTATCAACCAATTAAAGTTATCTGATTGCAAATTAAGGGTTCAAGCGCATTCAAGATTGACCTGTAACTGATATGTCAATTGAAAAATTAACATCAATTATAAAATTTTCTGTAAAAACCATTTGCAGAAATAGCTAAAAGTTTTAATTGAATAAATTCTTTTAAAACATTAAGGATACACAGATCATAAGCAGAGAAAAATCAAAACCGTGGATAAATGTAATTATAGATTGCAAAAGATTAAACAGTATTGATAAACAACCTGAAAGTGAAAATCAATAATGATCAAAGAAATTTGATTAATAGACAAAAGAGTATGCAAGAGAATAACATAACTGTATTACTAAAAGTTTGCAAGAAATTACAAGCCCTGCATTAACTAGAGTATGCCCAGTCTCTTCTATTGATTTTCTCCTCCAAATTCCATCATGATCCCTAGCCTACGAGAGATCTACCCTTTAAATAATAATTACACTTTTGTTACAAAGGATAAATTCCCCAAAAAACAAGGATTTCAAAAATCGAACTAGGCTAATGGCCAAGAAAATCTTGCCACTTGGCTGCAATTTCTAACAATTCATCTATATTTGGATAATTGACTGACTCAAGCCCTAGTTGGGCATCACACATAAAATTTCCCATCTCATTTTTAGCCAAATTATTCCAAATACCAATAAAATGTGGATCATTCCCTCAATGGCAACAGGTTTCCTGACTAACTGATCCATGTCATCAATCCTGATATGCTCGAGGTGTTGGATCTTCTCTTTAGCTTCCTCACATCGACGTTCAACCTGTTCTAGCATCAACTTCAGTGGACAAGTGCTTTCAATGAGGTCCATGGTAGGGAACTACAACTTCTCCATGATGCTATCCACAACGTACCATCTCCTTCCACAAACACCTTGTGCTTTTTGGATAGTATCTCCAACCTTATCATTTATATCATGCCAAGCGCGCAACGCAATTCTGATTTTCTTCAGTTGGAAACTAGTGAGAGTAGGAATATTCTCAGGTCTCTCCTTAATGGACCTCCGCCATTCAACAATATCTTCATTGGCCTTAAAGGCCTGCTGTCTTTTAGCTACCTATTGATCAAGAGTAACAAACATCTTCCCAAAAACAACGTGAGTCTCATGGATATCATTCAAGGTGTGAAACAATTCAGCTAGCAGCTTACAGTATTCATCATTGACTTGAATGGCCAAATCCTTAAACTCTAGCCGAAAAAACCTAGAGAATGCAGAGGAGGATGCACTTGCAGTTGCATCCTCACATTATTTTTCTAGCACAACTATCCTTTGTGTATTGGCAGCATTTACAACTTCTGCATCATGTAATTTAACCTGGAGAGAGGTATTTTTCAACTGCAGATCTTCAAACATATCTTCAAATACCTTCCTGAGATTAGGAACATAAGATTCATGTTCCTCATTGGTTTTGGCCAATTTCTCTTCAAGATTCTTTAGCTCTTCTTTCTTTAAATCAATCTCCCTATTCAGTGTTGTCACTAAATCATAGTTTGCACCTGCAAAAGCACCCATGGCTGCAACAACATCCAATGCTTCTCGTTGTATGTCATCATACTGCTTGGTCCAAATTATTTGATGAGGAGTAGGTGCCTCCAATCCACCTTGATCCTTGCTTCTCTTCTTACCTTTTATTACCACTGACTTGGAAGCTCTACTGTTGAAGTAATCCCTAAGAGGGACTACAATGTCTTCTTCAAACTCAGCTACCAATTCAGTAAATGACGAAGTCACATTTACTGTTGAAATCAATGAAGATGTCTGAGTAGTAGAAGGAGCAGGTATAGACATAGTTATTTTGGAAGTAGTTGGGGTGGAAGGGATTTTTTGAATAACTGTCGGTACATAAGTTAGGGATCGAATTGAAGTGAAGGCTTCAAAAAGTGGAACTTGGATATCACCAGCTGGTAATGAAGAAGGAGGAACTGGAGCCTGCTCATCAGTAGCTGGTAGTGATAAAATGAATGGAGGTGATTGCAGAGGGATAGCCAAAGACTGGATCTCTGCAATAGTAGAAGGAAAAGTAGGAAGTGGAACTGAGATGGCTCGGAATGGAGCAGTGATGGTAGTTAGAGTATGGAAAAGATGGGATATGAGGAATGGAGGTGTTACCCCAGATGACAAAGTTGAAAGAATTTGAATAGATGGAAGTAGAAGTGTTGAGGTTCTGGTGTCAGCAACAGGGGTAGTTTAAAGAAACTGATGGTCTGGGACAGAATCATCCACTTCAATAACATTCAATAAATCTGTAATTCTTTGTGAAGTTTCAATTACTTCCTCAATCACAGGAACAGAAGAATGTACCTCATCTTCAACATCACTGTCACTAATATTGAAGGTAGGGATTTGAGATGCAGAAGTCTGAGTTTTCTACCTTTTGGTTGGGTTGGTGATAGTATGAGTAACTGCAACAGTCACTTGACTATCAACAGTAAGCTTAGGAGCTACAACTACTTGAGTGTCTAGCATCGAAGTCATCTGAGCTAACTTCTACTTTGATTGCTATGATGCTTGCATCAATACCTTCAATTGTTCAGCAGTCTTTACCACTCGAGCATCTTCCATGAGACCTTTTCCTTTATCCCCTTTACTGCAAGTCAACATTAGTGGAGCAGGTGCTTTCTGACCTTCTTTCTCCTCTCTATCCTTTCTTGCTTTCTCAAATTATGAGGTTTAGTTCCATTTCTCTGCAGCTCAAAACCGTAGTCTTAAGGTCATGTTGATATTGCATGCTATGGTTATGTTCATCTTTACTCTTAGCCCTTGCCAAGACTTCATCAAAGGTATTTAATCCCTGGTAGATGGATTCATTAGGAACTTCTTCATGAACAATTCCACCCCTCACATGGTTGTGCTTGAAATGGGCATCTAGAGCACCTTTAGGATCATGTCTTCTTTTGGTCACAGAACCCAATTTTAAAGCAGCAATTTTGTCACCCAACACTATAGCCCAAGTTGAATTTGGGATGGCCAATGGCCCAAGGTTCAAGGGGAACTTAGGTCACGCCTTCCTATTAGGACCACTTAGCTTTAAATACACACCATCGATAACAGTTTGATAGGAAACCTCTTCAATGACCAATCTGTCAGGAACTATCCTGGGTAGCATATGAACAGTACTGCCTCCCCAAACTCTGCATATGAGAAGGATTCACACACATACCAGTCACCAATTGTGGCAATGAAGGTTCTAGCATCAATTGAAAAAGCAGGAGCCTGTTCTTTGAAGATTTTGAAGTAAATACTTCCAAAGAAGCGATCACCAATGTCATATATGAAAGGCATATAATTGTTCTCCCATAATGCTGAATGATAAATATGGACAGGAGGATGGAGTCCAATTCCATCCCATGTTGGGATATTGAAATTCTGCACAAAATATATCAACGACAAAAGATGAAAAGAAGAAATGTGGCTTCTTCACAGCCGGTGTCTTCTGATATGCTTGAAGGGTTGTTTTGAGTTCAAAAGACAAGATTGACGCCCAAGGGAATGACTCACTAGTCGTTAGAACATGATGGGCTACAGGAGCCCACTCAGATTTAAATATAGAATAGTTTGGGAGATCGTAGAGTCTGCATAGCATGGCAGCCAATAGGGAATAAGTTTCTCTAAACTAGGAAACTGGGTACAAGCTATTTGCCTTAGGGATGAAATTATCAGGTTTGTTCATCCATGACGTCAACATTTCATTGAAATTGTACCTGGTATTAGAAGATTCCATGAACTCAGCGTTAAGGGGTTGCATAGACCATTTAAGAGCATAAACTCTGATAATATCCTTAGGGAGGAAGGTAGCCAATTGTGACCCTAAATTGTCAATAAATGACCGGTCTTTAGGGTTAGCGTGGTCCACAATCCATTTAACCGCATCAGTATAAGGAAAGATAGTGGGTTTGGTAGTAATGGTATGAAGCTCGGAATCCCTAATTTCCTCATACGCCAGCTGGTCATTCTGAATGTCTGATAGGTCATCATTATCAAAAATTGAATAGATTCTAGACCAGTCTAGTTGATAGGTTTCAGTGATTTTATCACTAGTGTCCGAGAAAATACTGAATTTTGGGTCTTTGTTCAGTAAATCCTTATGAGCAGTTGTACAACGTGTATTGCTTGACATGTTTGAAACTGGAGGTTTTCTGATAAATGAATGAAAAAAAATAAAAAAACAATTCAAAATATCGAAATAGTAGATAACTGAATAAGAGGAATGAGCAAAACCAACTTGTTTCAACTTAAAGTAATGGGTAACAGACATGGTAAAAACTTCGTAGTAAAATTCAAGTAGCAAGGTTATTTCCGAAAGTAAAAATGACAAGGAAAAATAGGGAAAATCACATATTTATTTCTTTTCGACGAGCCAAATCTAGACCGTAGGATGAAAACGAATCAACGACTGAGATTAAACCTTGCGGGATACAAGGTCAAGTTACGGGAGTTTTATTTTGGAACTATGTACATTGTTCCCCCAATCTGCAATTTGCAATTGCGGGTCAAGGGTTGTGGGATCGCAACTTAGAAAACCAATAATAAAAAAGGTTCCCGCAATCCGCAATCCGCAAATGCCGGTTGCGGGATGCAGGAGCACAAACAACCTTTTATAATTCAAATAGTCTTTCGCAATCCGCAATTGCTGCTTGCGGGTTGCAGGGCCACACAACACACCTTATTACTTGAACCACGTTTCCGCAATCTGCAATTAAGGTTTGCAGAACAAAAAGTTCAAAAGCTATCAACAAAGTCTTCCCGCAATAAGCAATAAGCAGGATTGCGGGATGAAAACGACTTGGTGGAAAAACTCAAAGCTTCCCGCAACTTCAGAAAAAACAGTAAAAAAATGAAAAAACTAAACTTCATTTAAATCATCCACGGGATCGAGACAAATTGACGGTTAAAACTTAAACATGCAGGAAGGAAAAGAAAGGTTGTGGGGTTTTATTTCATAAATGTTCTAAATTTTAAGGTGAAAAAATGAATGTCTAAAATATTCAAGTCATTGTTAGAATAACAAGTCAATCGGATAAGTTATAAGATATAAAAATGGTTTGTCCCGACACCCATTTTTCGACATGAAGGATCGGCCGCCCCTTCTTTTCATACTTAATGGTGTAAACGTTTATCCAACAATTCAGCTATATCCATAATGGAGAATACAAGAAGGATCGACTGACCCTTCATAATATTGGTAATAAGAACAGTCGACCAACCCTTCTTGTAGTCTCGAACTATTATGAAAATAATATGGGGAATAAGAAGGGTCGGGCGACCCTTCAATTAGGAGGGAATTTTAACAATAGAACACATTGGAGAAAGAGTGACTGCTCTTTCTCTGAGAATATTTCCATTTTTCAGCAAAGTCTTCAAAGAAAAATGTTTATAAATTTCGTTGGCAAAATGTTCATATCTAGTATCCTAGGGTGACATGTGGAACAATCATATTGTACCACGTGGCATATTTGATTTGGAACATTGACTATAGCGAGGTTACTATTTTTTTTTATTTGGCACATTGAGTATAGAGAGGTTACTAATTCATTGATAAAAAGAGAAACTTTGTATTATATACTGGTAAAAAAGGTTACATCCATCTTCTTTTCACATTGCACTTCTGAGAAAAGACCTATGCCTTTCCAAATGGCCTCTTAGCCATGTGAGTTCAACATTTAGCCATATTTTTGTTCTTTATATGTAAAATACTTTTGTTCTTAATATGTAAAATACAATGAGTTATATTCAGAAAGATATATTCATCATTTGACCATATTTCTCTATAAAATACTTCTCTGTAATTATATTCAATCATATAGATGGATTTATTCAAAAGGCTGTGCACAACCATTCATTAGAAAAAGCAGAGCCTGGGAGCATAAATAACTTTCGCAGTATGGCTCTATAAATTTAACAAGTTGATGCAAAAAAATTTCTAAAATAGATGTAACAACTCATCCAAGTAGGGATCTATTCTACAAAAAATTATGCCGCTGAATAGAGGTTTCCTTGTCAATTCTCATGTCCATGACCACAGGTTATATTCTCCTCTTCCTCTTGAGGATGGTGGTCAATAATGCTTCTTGAATTATTTTTTTGGTATAATTGCACAGTATTTAATTAAGACCATTACAATTTAGAGACTTACAAACCATATTTCCCCAAAAAATAGAGTGTTTCCATCAGTGGCATGACCAGATAACAAAGGATTATTTGAGCATGGACGCAAAACTTGCAGAAAATCAGAGTGAAACAAACACCAAAACAAGAGCAGAGAGACACGGTCCTCTTGTCGAGCTCCAGAGAAGTCATGACAGCAGTTACTCAGGTGGGAAGTTACTCGGGAAGCACCCCGAAAAATCATCCTCCAACAGCTTGACGGGAAGCGACTCAATCTTCCTACTAGCAAGGAGGTCGAGCTCGACGTGGCTGCATAGGATTTTGTAGGGAAAGGAGCTCATCATGGACAGAGTTGGAAAATGCACGGGTGGAGCCGCAGCCAAGGCAGGGGTGACTAGAAAGAGATCCGAAGTGTCTGTGGCAGCAGCTGCGACAGGCTCTTCAAAAGGGACGACATAGACATAGGAAGGGCCACCATCGCCTTTGCCAATAGAGTCGGCCTAGACCAGGCTTTGAATTACAATCGCGAGCTGGCTCTAGGAGAAGTTGGCATCGAGATTACCTAGACTTTCATCCAGGGCAACGAGCTTGGCCCTAGTGGCCAGCATTTGGTTCTGAGTAGAACCCCAATTTACTAGCGTGTCGTCCAGAATCTTCCCAAACAGATTCTTCATGAGCCAGTAGTGATTTATTGAACTGCCATTGGAGCCGGCGACCAAGTGATCCACCACCAGTTGCCCCTCCCAGTCTTCAATCAGGTTGACTGGCAAAGGAAATGCCAGTGTCAAAACCATCGCCAGAGCTTGGGGTGCTCTGGCTCCTAGAGCAACGATTCCCCCCACCTCGACGTGAAAGACCACGGGACTTAGTCATGGCAGAAGAAGCCGTGAGGGACCAAAACTAGAAGTGGAACTGAATATAAGGATGAACAGAGCTGAACCAAAGGTTCGAGGAGCCGACTGAGTGCCATCTATGGTGTGCATGGACTCGTTTAAATAGAGAGGAGTCTGTATGCCATGACTGGTGTTCGCACAAGCCATATTTAAGAGCAGAGAGCAGAATTGAAAGAGACTAGGGATAAAATGAATGCACACGGGGCCTAGGTGCGGTCAAGTTGTAATAGGGTGGCGGCCAAAGTAAATGCGAGGGGACTTTTGAGCGACAGTGCAGAGGGATGCCATTAAGCCACAAGTGTGGGGGTGGCCGGCTGTGGAGGCAGACAGATGGTAGGGCAGGTGGATGGGTGGGCAGACAGGTGTGGAGACGTGCATCATTGTGAGAAGGTCCGAGACCGGGCAAGGTAACGCGTGCAACATTAAGGGCGCGGGATATGAGGATCCCTCCCCTCATGCTCTCCACGTGCTGGGAGGATGGCCCCATAGATCATGTTGACATCCGCAGCTAGGGGATAATGCTCCTTGAACTAAAGTTTAATTGTAGAAGTAATTGTAAATAAGTAACTTTACACATTTACATTAGTATCATTATAGTAGCATTATATGAAAACTATTCTATTCTTTCTTTTTCTTTTTTTCAATAGAAACATTCTTTTTTTTTAAATAGAAACATTCTGTCCTTTTGTTTTTTTAAATCGAAGCATTATTTCTTTTTTCTCTTTTCCTAAATAGAATGAAATCTCATAAAAAGAATGAAAAGTGTTGTTAGTTATTATTATTTTTTAATTAAATCCCTTCATGCTAGAAGGGTGGTATGAATATATAACCTTCAAATGTGAATTTAAAATCAAAAAATGCAATTTCTGATTTGAAAAGTGTTCAAAATTGCAATTTTCATTTGCAATTGTTCAAAATTTTAAGGTGAAAAGTTATAACATATAAAAATAGTTTGTCCTGACTTCCGTTTTCCAACAACAAGGATCGGTCGCCCCTTCTTTTTGTAGTTAATTATGAAAACCTGTATCCAACAATTTAGCTATATCCATAATGGAGAACACAAGAAGGATCGATCGACCCTTCTTGTAGTGTCAAAATATTACGAAAAAGAATATTGGTAATAAGGGTTGACAGACACTTCTTGCAGTGTCCAACTATTATCAAAATACTATGGGGAAGAAGAATGGTCGAGCGACCCTTCAATTACGAGGGAGTTCTAAAAATAGAACACCTTCGAATTTATATCATATAAAAATGGTTTGTCCTGACTTCCATTTTACGACAAGAAGGATCGACCGCCCCTTCTTTTTGTTGTTAATTGTCAAAACCTTTATCCAGGAATTAAGCTATAACCATAATGGATAATACAATAAGGATCGACCGACCCTTCTTGGAGTGTCAAATGATTATGAAAAGAATATTTGGAATAAGAAGCGTTGGCCGACCCTTCGTTTAGGAGGGAATTGTAATAGTAGAACACCTTGGAGAAAGAGTGGCCGCTCTTTCTCTGAGAATATTTCCACATGCTAGCAAAGTCTTTAAAGAAAAACGTCTATAAATTTTGTTGTTAAAATGTTGATATCTAGTATCCTAGGGTGACACATGGAATTATCATATTGTTACATGTGGCATATTTGATTTGGCACACTGAGTATAGGGAGGTTACTATTTTTTATTTGATTTGGCACATTGACTATAGAGAAGTTACTAATGCAGGTTTAACCACAACACAATGAGGAAATGAAAATTCACTCATAGTAGTTTTAAGGATTAGGCACATGCAAGATTACCCTGTAGCTAGAATGCTAATTGAAAAATTAACATGAATTTATTAATTTGTGTTAATCATTTGCAGAAATAGATAAATGTTTTAATTAAATAAATTCACTTAAAGCATAAAACACACACAGATCATGAGTAAAGACAAAATCTGAACTGTAGATCAAACTAACCAAAGGAAAGAGGCAGGATGTGATTAAACATGACAGTGCTTTGCAAAGAAAACTAATCATAGGCAGGATAGCCACCAGCTCATAGTCAAAGAGCTTTTGTTTGGTGATTAAAGAAGAAGATATGAACAACCCATCAATATATAGCTTATGATAATGAATTCTATACCAACTTTAGTAGAAAATGGTAGTGGATGCTTGAAATGAAAGCAACAGAGCATAATATTTATGACTTGTGTCCTGATAGAACACTTATCCTAGCATGAAAAAGCATAACAGTATGAATTAAACAGTGAGAGAAACATTTACATAAGAGAAGAATTAAACAGACTGTAAGACGAATAACACGGGAATCTTTGATAGAAAACCTTGCTTGGCCTAGCCATATTTTATTAAAATATATCTCAGAGTGCTTGATGTTGATGTATATGTAACTTCGGAATGTATTTCATCTATGTATTTCATATATATTTATTGTACCCTTATTAGAGATGTGCTATTCCTCTATAAGTGTTGTCATGTGGATTGACAAGTGTCGCAAGTGTGTGTACTTGCCGATGGGTTATTAGACCACCATGTGTGGGGTCAGCCCTGAAATATATATATTATAATGTAGATGTACCTAGCTAGACAAGCTGGTCCCATAAGGTCACTGGACAAACAGGTTAGTATAAATAGAGATCAGGTGATCTCTATTTAGATCATTTGGAAAGTCATATCTCTCTCACTCAGAAAGTGGTGTACTAGTGAGGAGGAGGATCATTTGCTACTAGGAGACTATCTCAGTCTATTTTGGTTGAGCCATTGCTCTCTCTATCTCTGAGGAAGTTGTGGGGTTTTTCACCTTAGGGTTTTCCCCATGGAAACTCTATGTCTCTTGTCTCTCATGCTTTTGATTCTTGTGATGCTTGTCATGCTTATTGTGATTGTCATGCATTGATATACTGTATATGTTATTCTCTCAGTGAAGATCCTAGAGTATTGTGAATTAATGCTCAAAATTTAACATGATATCAGAGCTAACCTGAGAAGAAGACATTTTGCAATGACAGAAACTTGAGTTTCTTGTTTATTGGGTTTCTCTCCACATATTTTTGAAAAGCAGTATAGTAGATTGAATCTACTCATCAAGGCGCATCTATCTGTCCAATCAAAATTCCATTCTGAGCATTTTCAGATTTGGCCCTAAAAATTAGGGTTTCCACAAAAATAGGAATTTCTTAAATCTAAACACACAGCTGGAAGCTCCTTGCAAAAATCAAAGTTTAGAGCTTTGGATCGAGATTTTTGGCTAAGTAGATCTCCGAGAAACTCAAACCCTAATTCAGGGTTCTCCCTAGTGAACTCGGGAGGACAAAAAGGCAAATCTAAAGGGTAAAAATTTGCTGATCTCAAATTCTGAATGCACCAGGCTGATCAGCTCATCAAAGCGCATCTTTCTATCCTTTCATAAAATTGAAATTCACATTTTGAATTTTTAGGGTTTTTTCGACAAACCCTAATCTGGGACCAGATCCAGTTTTCATCATTTCAAGTGGTAAGACCTAAATCTTTTCTATTTCCATTTGAAGTACTCTTTAAGATGTCTCATCACACCAAGCTTGAGGATAAGCTTGAAGGGGCTAATAGCTTCCGAGCTTGGATGTATAGGATTGGGTTAATCCTGGAAGAGAATGAGTTGGACTCATATATAAAAGAAGACATCCCTATCCCAGAGGATGAAGAGGCCAAGGTATTGCATAAGAAGAACTTGGTCAAGGAAAATAGAATCATTGTTGATTCTATCAAAGACCATCTCATACCCCATGTGTCTTCTCTAAAGACACCCAAGGAGATGTTTGACTCTTTGACCAAGCTATTTGAAGGGAAGAACATAAATCGGAAGATGACTCTGTGGAATCAATTGAAAGGGGTGAAGATGTTGAATGGAGAAGCCATTCAATCTTACTTCTCCAAGGTCTTTAGATCAAGGAGCAACTTGAAGATATGGATGAAGTAGTGGACAATGGTGAAGTTGTTATGACCACTCTGAATGGCCTACCTAGGTCATGGGACTCCTTTATTCAAGGAATCTGTGCAAGAAAGAAATTAATCTTTCAGTAAACTATGGGAGGAATGCTCTCAAGAAGAAGCTAGACTTGTAGCTCATGAGGAAAAGATGGGAGGTGAAGATCAAGCTCTCGCAACTCACACCAAAAGAAGCAAGCCCAAGAAGGAGCACTCTCGCTACAAAAGATCCTATCAAAAGAATAAGAAGGATCTAAGATGCTTCACATGCAATGAGAAGGGTCACTTTGCCTCAGATTGTCCCAAGAACAAAAAGGAAAATAACAACAACTTCAACAAGAAGAAGAAGGGCAGCAAAAGAAAGTTCCATGCTCATGCTGCCGAAGATGATGAACCTCCAAAGAAGAAGGCTAGGGCAGAAAGTGATGATGACTCATCAAGTGAAGAAGAGTATGTTCTAATCTCTGCTCTCACAGGTACTATCTCCCATGGTTGTAATGATTGGTTGATTGATAGTGGGGCTTCCAAACACATGACTGGGTTTAAGGAATCTTTTGTGGATGATTATCAATACCCAATCAAAGAAAGTGGTGAATCCTCCTACAACCTAGATTCTGGAAAATCTTTGAAGATGAAAGAAGTCCTTTATGTACCTGGGATCAAGAAGAACTTACTCTCCATCTCTGCATTGGATGCAAAAGGTATGAGGGTTTCATTTGTGGATGGCCAAGTCCTAATGTCGACAAAGGGAAAGACCATAGATGATGTAGTAGTGATTGGAGAACAAGAGGGAGGATTGTATAAATTAAAGGGACAACCTGAACATGCCATGGTGCATGAATCCATGGAGCCAAGTGAACTTTGGCATAAAAGACTTGCTCATATGCACTATAGGGCACTTCCAATTGCAAGCAAGGCTGTAGAAGGTCTTCCTAAAATCAAGACCAAACATGAAGGTGTTTGCAAAGGATGTTAAAAAGGTAAGAACATTAAGAAGGCTTTTCCAAGCAGTGAAAGCAAGGCCAAAGATATCCTGGAAATCCTCCACTCAGATGTATGTGGTCCTATGTCATCTAGTTCTCTTAGTAGGTATGTTTACTATGTCTCATTTATTGATGACTTCTCAAGGAAGACTTGGGTATACTTCTTGAAGAACAAAGATGAGGTGTTTGATAAGATCAAGGAATTCAAAACTTTGATGGAGAATCAAACTGACAAGAAGATCAAAACATTCAGATCGAACAATGGTGGAGAATTCACCTCAGGTGACTTCAAGAATATTTGTAGTGATTTAGGGATTAAGAGGGAGTTGACTGCTCCTTATAATCCTCAACAAAATGGAGTTGCAGAAAGGAAGAACAGAACTATCATGGAAGTAGCAAGGGCAATGCTGCATGACCAGGATCTACCTATGCATCTATGGGCAGAAGCAGCTAGAACAGCTGTATATGTACAGAACAGAACACCCCACAAGATATTGGACAACAAGACACCAGAAGAGGTATTTTATGGTAAGAAACCTGAAGTCAGCCATCTCAGAATATTTGGTTGTCCAGTATACACTCATGTCCCAAAGGAAAAGAGGACTAAACTAGATCCTTCAGGAAAGAAGGGTATCTTTGTGGGTTACAGTGAAAGCTCGAAAGCTTACAAAATATACTTTCCAGGGTTCAAGAAGATTGATGTTAGCAAGGATGAATATAAGTTCAAGGACAGGTAATCCAGGAAGCAAAGATCAAGAGGGAGCACACTCCAGCAGCTCCTGCAAGGATGCAGATTTTCAGAGGGAGTTGACCATCTTCCTACATTCCACAACAGAAAGGTGTAGAAGAAGCTACTTCAGCAGCTCCTGCCAGGAAGCAAAGGCTCAGAGGGAGTCCAACCAACAAACAAACAAAGATAAGTATTTCAATTATCATTTCTTGCCTATTTTGTTTGTTTAAATAATATTATGCTTATGTTCCTAGACCTAGGAGATGTATTGTGCATATTAGAATGATTGCATTAATGAACAGTATACTACTAATATGCATGTGATGGGTAAGTGGCCTATGGCACTGTACAACATTCTAGTGCTACTTATCTAGAATGAAACCTCTTTGCTGACATGTTGGGAGTAGTGCAAACTCTTAACAATGTTCTAGTAGAGACTGGAAGGCATCTAGAAAGTTGTGGAACATGGATAAATGTTGTATTGAAGCATTGGCTAAGATAATTGCATGACTGCATGACATATTTTTTATGTGTAAAGAATTTGTTCTGAAAGTTATGAGATGTTTCTAATCATGCAATTTAACTTGTTTTGTAGGAAAGACCGTATATCTTCACCTACAAAAGGACTACAACATTTGTTCCAATGACATAGATATCTATTAAATATATTGAAGTTCCCAAGATCTGGGATGAAGAAATGGAATGCCATGATCCGTCGATCATGAAGAAGATGTTTGGGATGCAGTCCCAAGACGTGAATAAGAGTCACATGTGTGTAGATTGAAGAAAGCCTTGTATGGCTTGTAGCAAGCTCCCGAAACTTGGTGTGATACAAAGAGGAAGCTTGCTGCCGAGTTCGATATGAAAGATTTGGGTATGATGCATTATTTCCTAGGTATGGAGGTGTGGTAGAGTGCAGGTGGGATCTTCCTTGGTGAAGTGAAGTACACAATAGATATCCTGAAGAGATTCGGGATGATGGATTGCAAGGCCATGGCCACACCTATGGCATCGAATTTGAAGCTTCTATGTGATGCTTCATCTGAGCCGGTTGATGTCTCTATGTAACGTCAGATGATTGGGTCCTTGATGTACCTGACGAACACGAGACCAGATATTTGCTTTGCGGTGAACACATTGAGTCAGTTCCTGACAGATCCAAGGAGTGTTCACCTGGTTGCTGTAAAGCATGTTCTGAGGTACCTGAAGGGTACAGTGGATTATGGGCTCAAGTATGAAGCGAATCAAAAGTTTAACCTATAGGGTTATGTTGATTCAAATTGGGCTGGCAGTGCTTCAGATAGGAAGAGCACATCTGGGTGCTGCTTCAGTATGGGATTAGGTGTGATCTCTTGGTTTAGCAGGAAGCAGTCCTGCGTAGCACTGAGTACAACTGAGGCAGAGTATGTTGCATCCTGTTTAGCTAGTTGTGAGGAAGTATGGCTATGGAAGCTACTGTCTGAGTTATTTGATCTCCCGTTGTATGCTACTGGTATCTTCTGTGATAACCAGAGTTGTGTGAAGCTGTCTGAGAACACAGTGTTTCGAGAACCCAGTGTTTCATGACAGGTCGAAACACATAGAGATCAAATATCACTATATCAGGGATATGGTGCAGAGAGGAGCTGTGAAGCTCCTGTATGTTGCGAGGGATGAGCAGATTGCAGATGTGACGGTGAAGCCACTAGCCAGGGTGAAGTTTGAGTACTTCAGAGAGAGGCTTGATGTTCTTCAGATTGATGACACTTCGAGGAAGAAGTGATGGACACATTTGCTGAAGCCATTCCAAGCATGTTGGAAGGAGGATCCTTCACATGGCTGTGGATTTAAGCACTGGATGATGAGCATCAGGATGATGTTCTGGTTTCTTCTTTGTATGATTAGTTGGATCATTTTCATGTATGTATGTATGCATCATGTTGGATGTTGGATATGATCAGTTGGATCATTTTTATGTATGTATGTATGCATCATGTTGGATGCTGGATATGATCAGTTGGATCATTTATATATGTATGTACGCATCATGTTGGATGTTGGATATGGTCAGTTGGATCATTTATATGTATGTACGCATCATGTTGGATGCTTGGACCATGTATCTGTATATGTATCAGGTGGATACATTGTATGATCAGGTGGATCATGTATGGTGATATGTATCATGTATTTGTATTTGTATCAGGTGGATACACTGTATGATCAGGTGGATCATGTATGATGATATGTATCAGGTAGATACTTGGTATGCATAAGGTAGATGCATTGTATGATCAGGATGATCATGGATGACGAGCTTCAGGATGTTGCTCCAGATGACATGCAGCAGGATGCTGCAGTTATGATGATCAGGATGATCATGTGTACATCAGGATGATCATGTGTACATCAGGATGATGTATGGTGAGTATCAGGTTGATACTCTATGGCCATGGATCAGGTTGTGCAGATGAGTATATAATTTGGCCCTGGGAGATTTGCAGATAGTCTTTCGAGGTTTTTCCTATGGCATATAATTTGGCCCTGGGATATCTAGCAAATGCTCTTTCGAGGTTTCACTCTAGGAGGACATATAATTTGGCCCTGGGAGATCTGCAGATAGTCTTTCGAGGTTTTTCCTATGGCATATAATCTGCCCCTCGGATATCTGGCAGATGCTCTTTCGAGGTTTTGTCCTATGGCATATAATATGTCCCTGGGAGATCCAATAGGTTGGGCTGTGTGCCCATAATAAGTCCTGGGATGCTCTTGCGAGGTTTTGCCATGACAACATATAATCTATCCCTGGGAGATCCTATAGGTAGAGCTATGTGCTCGTAATAGCCTGGGATGCTCTTGTGAGGTTTTGTGGTGACCACATATAATATGTCCCTGGGAGATCCTATAGGTAAAGCTGTGTGCTCGTAACAGCCTGGGATGCTCTTGCGAGGTTTTGTGGTGAGATCACATATAATATGGCCCTAGGAGATCCTATAGGTAGAGCCGTGTGCTCGTAATAGCTTGGGATGCTCTTTCGAGGTTTTGTGACGCACGTAATAAATCCTGAGGATTCCACAGTATGGCCAGTGATGACGATGACCTGCAGGTGGTGGGCCTACATCCAGTATGAAAAAGGAATCTCTCTGTAGAACTTCCTATGATGAGTAGAGTCAGAGATTGGTTGAGATAGCAGCAGCAGTGACGATGGCGATGACGTTGCATTGATGACGATGATCCCGAGAAGAATACTTGTCTAGCAGATCTGTGTCAAGAAATACCTTCCTAGTTAAGAGGGAGTGTTGATGTATATGTAACTTCGAAATGTATTTCATCTATGTATTTCATATATATTTTTTGTACCCTTATTAGAGATGTTTTATTCCTCTATAAGGAAGTGTCATCATGTGGATTGACAAGTGTCACAAGTGTGTGTACTTGCCGATGGGTTATTAGACCACCATGTGTGGGGTTGGCCCTGAAATATATATATTATAATGTGGATGTACCTAGCTAGACAAGTCGGCCCCATAAGGTCACTGGGAAAATAGGTTAGTATAAATAGAGATCAGGTGATCTCTATTTAGATCATTTGGAAAGTCATATCTCTCTCACTCAGAAAGTGGCGCACTAGTGACGAGGAGGATCATCTGCTACTAGGATACTATCTCAGTGTATTTTGGTTGTACTTTGGTTGAGCCATTTCTCTCTCTATCTCTGAGGAAGTTGTGGGGTTTTTCACCTTAGGGTTTTCCCCACGGAAACTCTGTGTCTCTTGTCTCTCATGCTTTTGATTCTTGTGATGCTTGTCATGCTTATTGTGATTGTCATGCATTGATATACTGTATATGTTATTCTCTCAGTGAAGATCCTAGAGTATTGTGAATTAATGCTCAAAATTTAACACTTAGTAACACAGGGAATTCATGAGTCCAACAAAAGTTTCCAACTCTTTCTCCTTCTATTACATAGATGCTCAGAGCCTTTTGGCTTGAGCTACCCCAACAAGAAGTTGTTACAATGTAGGTGACACCTATTCAAACAGGTTCTCCACCCTCAGAAATTAGTTACAACAAAATGACAATGCTGGTAAAACTAGCTCAATTTCCTTTTACAAAATTACTGAGCGTTTTTATCGAAAGACAACAGACTTTAACAAAATAAAAAAATGCTTCAGCGAATATTTCCTTCATGCTACTATCCCATGATCATTGAATCTTCAGCGGTTCTATATCAGCTTTCCTTTCCCATATTTCTCAACCAGCTTCCATATCTTGGCAGCTGGCAGCTCTGAGGTGTCCAACTTCTTAATTAAGACTCGGATCTCAGTGTGGTCCCTATAAGAGTAGCTTCACAGATGTGCACTAGCCTCCTTGAACATCATGCTTAACTCAAAATCCTTTTCCATTTTCTCCACCACTGTCTTCCCTGATAGCAATTGATCCATACCTGCAAAATCGTTGAAATGCACATTACATCCTACCAATTTCTTCTGATATTATTCTTCTGTGAGCATTGTTCCATCCTCCTCCCAAAAGAGAGGTAACCCTTTCTTGAACAAAGGGTCAAAAATGTCTTTGAAATACTTGATCTGCTGTGCCATGACATCTATTTTAGCTTGAATATCCTTTACCTGCTGGTACTTGTGCATCACTTTTTTGGCTCCAATGATGATGGAAACCCTATATGTTACACCAGTTGTCTTGACCTACTCCTGAGATAAGCCAATCATGAATTCGATGGCATTCTCAGTATACTCTACAGGTATTTTGTTCAATTTCTCATTTGCTGTTGTCACACTATTCTTGGCTAATTTTATCACTGCTTCCTTGTCCAAGACAAAATCGAGGAAGGGCCTCAATTTTCCTTCTTCTTCAATAATACCATCCCAGATGACCTGCCTAGCCTCTAGCAAGGAATTCTTCCCTGTAGCTTGTCTTTCCAACTCATCATATTTACCCTACAACTCCTTGTGCTTGGCTTCCCAAGCCTCCTTTTCTCTTTTTGCATTATCCTTCAGGGTTTTTAGATTCACATTCTGCTTTTTTAATCTTGTTATCTCCACGTATTCCAGACTAGCTTCGGCTATAGCCCCTACCAGGGAGAAATCACTAGCCTCTATGGATGGTGTGGCCATGCTTTCTACTTCTTGCTCTTCCTGCTGTAGTCTCTTCTCAAGCTTTTCCAATCTAGCCTTTGAGATTTTCTCACTTGCCACCACAATGACTATATCTATCTGCCATTGTTTTTCCTTCGCTTCAAGCTTCAATGGCTTGGCCCTACAGTCTGTCAAGTTAGTCTGCAACTTCTCCTTCTTTTCCTCCAGTTCTGTTAGCTCAGAGACTGCTACTAATAGGGTAGAGGGGATTTTCAGCCCCTTTTTTAGAGATTGGATGATGTTGTCTTTTTTGTTGAGTAGGTTTTGAATGCTGGCTCTTTTATCAGGCTGGCCCTCAGTGGCCACTATGTCACCCTGCAATTTCTTGATCTTTTCCTTATGTGCTTTGTTTTCCATCTTTTCCTACTTGATTTGGGTGGAAACCTTACTCTTACTGTCTTGTACCTTTGATAGCTCCAAAGTTGTCCTCAACAATTTAGTATAAATAACATCCCTGATTTCTTTGTGCAATTTTATTACATCTGGGACAGGGATGTCCTCTAAATTCATCCTTAGCTCAGTGGCCTTGTTCTTGGTGGCCAAGGCCAAAATCAAGGTGTTCTGAGCGAGGCTCCTACTAGTCACTAGAGACACTTGTTTGCTTGAAATTTTCCTTACTTTAGTATATAACTTGGACTCCTGTAAGGCTGCCCATGAGTCCACCTTGTATTCATCTATCAACTCATCTCTAATCTTGCTTAAGGCAGTAGGATGAGTGGATGCTGGGTTAAACACACACTCTTTGATCTCAAATGCTGGTAGCTTACCCAGTTGTTTCTTTTTTCCTTTATGAGTCCCCACTGGTACTAGCTACTGCTCATATTTTTCAGTTTTCTGCCTCTTTGGGGTTCTCTCAGCTTCCTCTTCTGTGTCCATAGGGACATTGTCAGCTTCCTTGCTAGACTTTATTAAGTTGATGGCCATAGGCATGGTTGTTGGAACTGATAGGACTAGGCTAGAAGAGCAAGGAACTGTGGGTGTGTTCCCTTTTGTCCGCAGGGAGGAGCTCTCAGGTGTGTCTATTTCCATCTGGCTCCTACTAGGACATTCCAATAAATTTGCAGCTTCTGCCATGCTTGGAATTTCGAAATGCACAAAATCCTTTCTATTTCTTTCCTTCCTCCTGTTGGAAATGATGTGGTGGGGATCATATTTTAAGGGTGCTTCTATTTTGAAACCCATCTCCTTTATCTTGCATTCGATGGTTGTAATATCTCCTTTGTTTTTTATTAAGAATGGACCTACAATCCATGGAAACACAATATCAGAGCCCTTTCTATGATCTAGAAAGTGCTCAGCTTCTACCTTCAATTTTTGCTTGATGAATTCTAATGCAAACATTCTAGGGGTCAGGAAAACTGGTAGCATGTAGGGTGCATAAGCAAACCCATAAACCCTAATGATTGTGCCATACTCTGAAAGGAACCAATCTCTGACCCTCTTCTCAGGAGAAAGCTGTAGTAACTCCTGCATTTCTGGTAATACTCTAGGCAGCTTCTTTTGGAAAATGACCCGATAAACCTCAGACATGAGCTCATCATGGAACTTGGTGTAATCAGTGTACATATCCTAAATAAGTAGTACCTCAGGAATTTGCAAGTTTTCCTCATTGAATGCCAGGAACATTTTTAGTAAGTAGGGATGAAATCTGAAAATCCCTGTTTCCTGAAAATTCTTTAGCTGGGAGTGTATACTTGGAACCAAAAATTCATCAAGCCTGAGGCATGCACATTGCGTAGACTATCTTGGGTCATCTGATTCCAGGGAGCAGGTGTCTAGGACAAAAAGAAAACTTATTAGAGGTTCTGTGACATAAATATCAGAGTCTAAACCTAGGACTTGGCTCATCGTAGCGATAACACCTCTGGATTCTTCTGTGAATAGTCTAGCTTCAGTTGGGAAATTCTAGTCTTGTATTTGGACAGTAGGATTCAGACAGGACCTATAGAAATTTTGTTTTACTTCAACAGGGGATTGTCTAAAAAACTGAATTAGGGCTTCCTCAGTATACCCTATAGCTTTCTGGAAAAAATCTTTTGGGACTGACAGGGATTTTCTAAGGGTTTGGGTATCGATTTCGCAAAGGATATTGGACTTGGAAGTGTCCATGATTTCCCTCTTGGTAGAAGAGTAGTTAAAGGTTCACCATTCAACAAATTCGGGAAAACCAAGGGTTTCGACGACTGTAAACAGATGGAAATAGGACTGGTGGACCTGGTGCATGTCTATACCTCGCTCCGTAAGCAGTTTCAACTTGTTTTTTATAGTTTCCATGGGGTCATTGTTCATCATAGTGTCGTAGATGTCTACGTCTCTGTCTGTAAACAATGTTTCTATGGGTTCTCTATCACTCAATTTAGCCATTAAATAGTTTATTGTAGAGAAGATAACTTACCTATTTTTTTGAGATTAGATTGGGCCCCTAGTTGACCTGTCTGTTTCTTCACAGCTTGCTCTTGTCGCTTTCATATGCAAAATAGGAATCTAGCTCTCCATGCAAGCAAGTTTTTTATATTATTTACCCTTTTCTATCACCCCTGCATCTTCTGGGGTGTGGAATATTTTCTGGCCGTCCATTTTCCTCATCCCTGGTGGCCTCAAATCCCACCACATGTCGCCTCGAATCCTAGTCATCCAACACTGTGATTTTTACCAGCTTCGTGGATTTGGCTTGCATTGATGTTTCGTGCAACTTAGATCCATGAACAAAACCTTGGCCATAGATCTCGACCTCCTCAGATCTGCGCTGTGCAAACCCGCGGGCCTCTACCAAAAGTTCACGGATCCGAAAGTATGTTTGCTCCGCGCATGTCGTATCGAAGAAGTAGTTCCTAACCATCGATCTGCTCTATCAGTTGTTGACCTGCTACTTCATATGCTTGTGGGCTAAACCTCACGCCTCCATCTAGAACACCTCTGTTAAATTTCGAGCATTAATTCACAATACTCTAGGATCTTTGCTGAGAGAATAACATCTACAGTATATCAATGCATGACAATCACAATATGACAAGCATCACAAAAATCAAAAGCATAAAGACAAGAGACACAAAGTTTCCATGGGGAAAACCCTAAGGTGAAAAACCCCACAACTTCCTTAGAGATAGAGAGAGCAATGGCTCAACCAAAGTGCAACCAAATAACACTGAGATAGTCTCCTAGCAGATGATCCTCCTCTTCCTCACTAGTGCGTCACTTCTGAAAGTGAGAGTGAGTTACTTTTCCGAGTGAGTAAAATAGAGATATCCTATCTCTATTTATACTCACCTTTTTGCCTAGTGACCTTATGGGGCCGACTTGTCTATCTAGATACATCCACATTATATTATATATAATTCAGGGCCGACCCCACATGGTGGTCTAATAACCCATCGAAAAGTACACACACTTGTGACACTTGTCAATCCACATGACGACACTTCCCTATATGTTGATGTATATGTAACTTCGGAATGTATTTCACATATATGTATATTGTATTCCTATAGAGATGGTATTATTCCTCTATAAGGAAGTGTCGTCATTTATATTGTAAGTGTCGTAACTTATACTTGATGGGTTATTAGACCACCTTATTTGGGGTCGGCCCTGTATAAGTCATGTGGGTCAAAGGGTTATTAGACCACCCTATTGGGGGTCGGCCCACTCAGCATTATGTTATGTGGTTAAGTTCGAGCCTACATGAGTTAGGTAAAAAGGCAAGTCAAGTCAAGTATAAATAGAGTGCGAGAGGCACTCTATTTACTCACTCACTTCACACACATGCACTCAAGGAGGAGTGGCACACTTATGGAGGAGGAGGATCTGCTGCTAGGTTATGGCTATCTCTCTTGGTTGGTTGTATCATTGCTCTATCTATCTCTGAGGAATTTATTGGGGTTTTTCACCTTTATGGTTTTCCCCAAGTAAATCTTTGTGTCTCTTGTGTGCTTGCATTATTGTCTCCATGATTGATATGCTGTAGATATGCTGTACATGTTGTTCTCTCAGTTAAGATCCTAGATCATATTGAAGTAATTTCAGAAAATTTAACATGGTATCAGAGCTAGCCTGAAAGAAGGCATGATATGGCATGTATGACACTTGTTGCACTTACGATGCTAGGGCTTGATATAGCAAAAACCAGTCATCGTAGAATTTTCGCTATAAATCCGTTTTGGCGAAGTTTTCAGATCTGAAATTGTTACAGGCCGAAGCTAAGATCTCCAGGTACCTTGTGTCCAAAGGACAACCTCTAATTCGTTGTACTTTGTGATTTATGATCTGTGCAATATAGGGTTTCTGCCTCTTCCAGATCTGAGTCAAAATCAGGTGACCTTGGGAAAAAGGTCATAACTTGGGCTAGGAAGCTCCAAATGAAATTTCGTAAAAAGTGACAGGTAGTACACAGTCTGTACTATCTCAGAAAACTTTTTCAGAGGCCGAAGTTGAACCAGTGACACGTGGAATGCCGTACAAGTTCGCTCTACTGTTTTATCCCATAAACAGGTCACGTTGCGACACTTGGCATAACTCTCTCTCAGAAAATCCAATTGAGGTCAGACCTATCAGGATGGAAAGATAACAGGCCTAGCTATCTCAGAAAACTTTTTCAGAGGCCGAAGTTCAAACAGTGACACGTGGCACGCCGTACAAGTTCGCTCTTCTGTTTTATCCCAAAACAGGTCACGTTGCGACATTTGGCATAACTCTCTCTCAGAGAATCCAATTGAGGTCAGACCTGTCAGGATGGAAAGGTAACAGGTCAGGCTATCTCAGGAAACTTTTTTCAGACCCTGTGGATCAAAAATTTCAGAGTTACACCAGAAACAATCAGGTACATATTTCTGTCAAAACAGAATTATTTTTTGGTACCTTCATTCATGGCTTCCGGAATTTAGGGCTTTGGAGAAAGTTGGAATTTTTGTAATCGGAGACCACGGCTGGATGCTACTCATCAAAATAGAAATTTAGAGACCAAGATCAGAATTTTTGGTTGGGCAGAAGGCCGGGCTTGATTAGACCCTAGTTCGGGACTTTGATCAGAAAAGTGGAAAATTAGGGCTTCTGTAAAAATGGGAATTTTTGAAATCTGTGACCACGGCTGGAAGCTCCTCAGAAAAATAGAAGCTTAGAGATTTGGATCAAACATTTTGATGGGGAAAAAGAGTGGGCTTCATCAAACCCCAGTTCAGGGTCACGTCTAGTGAATCTAGAAGTTTCAAAGGCAAAATTGAGGAGTGAAACTTTGCAGTTTTCAAATTCTGAATATACCAACTTGATCAGCTCATCAAGGCACATATTTCTATCCTATAAGAAGTTTGAAATTCAAAGTTTGAATTTTTGGGGTTTCTCTGACAAACCCATATCCAGCTGAAGGTCCAGTTCTTGCAAATCAAGTGGATTGGGTTAATCACTTGCATAAGTGAAGAAGTTCCTGTTTCAGAGGGAGATGAGGCTAAGGCCTTACATAAGAAGATTACAAGTGATCTCGACAGGTATGACTCATCGAGGTATGTTTTGAGATTTGTTCATAATTAAGTTTATGGTATGCTTGTCTTCATATTATCACGGTTAGTACAATCTTGATTTTAGACTTGTCATATCACCTTAATAAAATTATGAATGCATGATAGAAGTCATTCATTTATTAGGAGTATGAAACTTATGTTTGTACTAACACATTGTGATGTTGTATGAGTTTTATGTTGTCTACTAACATGAAAGGTACACCAAGAAGACAAATCATGTTCTAGTTCAAGAACATATGATCATGAGGACAAAGATTCATCCATTGCCATGGATCTCATAGAAGATCCATTCTCGAGGTATGTATAACTTAGTTTTATAATGGTTAGCTTATGAGACATGCAGGTTACTAGCACAAGTCACTAAAGAGAACCAGAAGACATTATGCGGGTATGTTAGACATAAATAGCTAGCATGCTAATCCAGGTATGTTTTTCCTATATCAAGCTAAAATCCTACCTTGTGTTAGGATCTTATACTGTTGTTGATAATAATTATTCATGAAGTCATAGGTTTGAATAATCATGGTTGGATGTATATTATTATAATTGATGATATGACTAACCAGAAGAATCATGAAAGTATAGGCTTGAATAATCAC
Organism: Larix kaempferi; assembly: GCA_027924585.1. Classification (NCBI taxonomy): domain Eukaryota; kingdom Viridiplantae; phylum Streptophyta; class Pinopsida; order Pinales; family Pinaceae; genus Larix; species Larix kaempferi. The sequence goes on from BSBM01000642.1 coordinate 7,210,178, forward strand.
AGGTTTTATGCATTTTATATCTTATCTTGATTGATGATTCAACTAACCTGAAGAGTCATAGGCTTGAGTAATTACAGGTTTAGACATGTTATGATTTGACTAACCATAAGAATCCTTGAATGCTCATGCTTATTATTTCTGTTTGAAATGATCATGACTATACATGCTTGAGATTATTGTGTTTTAATAGTATACTAATGAATGTATGATTTTATATGAGATCACAAGGATAACACATTCATGATACTAATAAGCATGCATAGGGACCAAGGATGAATATGAGTTCAAGAACAGGTAATTCAGGAAGCAAAGTTCAAGAGGGAGCACACTCCAGTTGCTCCTGCCAGAAAGCAAAGGAGCACACTCTAGTTGTTCCTGCAAGAAAGAAAAGGAGCACACTTCAGTAGTTTCTGCAAGGATGCAGATATTCAGAGGGAGTTGATCATCTCTCTACATTTCACAACAGAAAGGTGTAGAAGAAGCTACCTCAGATTAGGACTCCAGCAGCTCCTGCAAGGAAGCAAAGACTCAGAGGGAGTCCACCCAACGAACAAACAAAGATAAGTATTTGAATTGTCATTTCTTAAATAATACTGTTCAATAATGTATATACTGATGTTCCTAGAATTAGGTTGTGTATTATGCATATTAGAATAATTGCATTGATGAACAGTATACTACTAATATGCATGGGTAAGTAGCCTATGGCACTGTACAACATTCCATTGCTACTTATCTAGAATGAAACCTCTTTGCTGACATGTTGGGAGTTGTGCACACTCTTAACAATGTTCTGGTAGAGATTGGAAGGCATCTAGAAAGTTACGGGATATGGATAAATGTTGTATTGAAGCATTGGCTAAGATAATTGCATGACTGTATGGCATATTTCTTTATGTGTAAGAATTTGTTCTGAAAACTATAAGATGTTTTCTAATCATGCAATTTAACTTGTTGTGTAGGAAAGATCATATGCCATCTCCTACAAAAGGACTACAACATTTGTTCCAGCAAGAAAGATATCTATTGAAGATATTGAAGTTCCCAGGATCTGGGATGAAGAAATGGAATGCCATGATCCGTAGATCATGAAGAAGATGTTTGGGATGCAGTCCCAAGACCTGACAGGGAGTCATATGTATGCAGATTGAAGAAAGCCTTGTATGGCTTGAAGCAAGCTCCCAGAACTTGGTATGGTGAAGATAGATTGATTGCCGACACGCAGCGGAAGCTTACTACCGAGTTCGAGATGAAGAACTTGGGGATGATGCACTATTTGTTTTTGGCATGGAGGTGTGGCAAAGTGCAGATAGAATCTTCATTGGACAAGGGAAGTATGCAGTAGAGATCCCAAAGAGGTTCGGGATGATGGATTGCAAGGCCATGGCCACACCTATGGCATCGAATCTGAAGCTTCTATGTGATGCTTCATCTGAGTCAGTTGATGTCTCTATGTATCGTCAGATGATTGGGTCCTTGATGTACCTGACGAACACGAGACCAGACATTTGCTTTGCTGTGAACACATTGAGCCAGTTCCTGACGGATCCGAGGAGTGTTCACCTGGTTGCTGTAAAGCATGTTCTGAGGTACCTGAAGGGTACAGTGGATTATGGGCTCAGGTATGAGGCGAATCAAAAGTTTAACCTGCAGGGTTATGTTGATTCAGACTGGGCTGGCAGTGCTGTAGACAGGAAGAGCACATCTGGGTGTTGCTTCAGTATGGGATCAGGTGTGATCTCTTGGTTTAGCAGGAAGCAGTCCTGCGTAGCACTGAGTACAGCTGAGGCAGAGTATGTTGCAGCCTGTTCAGCTAGTTGTGAGGCAGTATGGCTACGGAAGCTACTGTCTGAGTTATTTGATCTCCCGTTGGAGGCTACTGGTATCTTCTGTGATAACCAGAGTTGTGTGAAGCCGTCCGAGAACCCAGTGTTTCATGACAGGTCGAAACACATAGAGATCAAATATCACTATATCAGAGATATGGTGCAGAGAGGAGCTGTGAAGCTCCTGTATGTTGCGACGGACGAGCAGATTCCAGATGTGCTGACGAAGCCACTAGCCAGGGTGAAGTTCGAGTACTTCAAAGAGAGGCTTGGCGTTCTTCAGATCGAGGACACTTCGAGGAAGAAGTGATGGACAAATTTGCTGAATCCATTCCAAGCATGTTGGAAGGAGGATCCTTCACATGGCTGTGGATGTAAGCGCTGGATGATGAACATCAGGATGATGTTCTAGTTTCTGCTGGATATGATCAGTTGGATCATTTTATGTATGTATGTACGCATCATGTTGATGCTGGATATGATCAGTTGGATCATGTATACGTATTTTGTATATGCATCATGTTGGATGCTTGGACCATGTATCTGTATATGTATCAGGTGGATCATGTATGGTGATATGTATCATGTATTTGTATTTGTATCAGGTGGATACATTGATGATCAGGAGGATCATGTATGATGATATGTATCAGGTAGATACTTGGTATGCATCAGGTAGATGCATTGATGATCAGAAGGATCATGTATGATGATATGTATCATGTATTTGTATTTGTATCAGGTGGATACATTGATGATCAGGAGGATCATGTATGATGATATGTATCAGGTAGATACTTGGTATGCATCAGGTAGATGCATTGATGATCAGGAGGATCATGTATGATGATATGTATCATGTATTGGTATCAGGTGGATACATTGTATGATCAGGAGGATCATGTATGATGATATGTATCAGGTAGATACTTGGTATGCATCAGGTAGATGCATTGATGATCAGGATGATCATAGATGACGAGCTTCAGGATGTTGCTCCAGATGACATGCAGCAGGATGTTGCAGTGATGATCAGGACGATCATAGATGACGAGCTTCAGGATGTTGCTCCAGATGACATGCAGCAGGACGTTGCAGTGATGATGATCAGGATGATCATGGATACATCAGGATGATGTATGGTGAGTATCAGGTTGATACTCTGTGGCCGTGGATCAGGTTGTGCAGATGAGCATGTCTGGGAGATCCTATAGGTCGGAGTTGTGTACCCGTAACAGCCTGGGATGCTCTTTCGAGACATTGCTCTGGGAGGACATGTAATTTGTGCCCTGGGAGATCTCAGGTCGGAGTTGTGTACCCGTAACATCCTGAGATGCTCTTGCGAGGTTTTGTCCTATGGCATGTAATTTGGGCCCTGGGAGATTTCAGGTCGGAGTTGTGTACCCGTAACATCCTGAGATGCTCTTTCGAGGTTTTGCCATGACCACATGTAATAGCGCCCTGGGAGATTTCAGGTTGGAGTTGTGTACCCGTAACATCCTGAGATTCTCTTGCGAGGTTTTGTGGTGGACCACATGTAATTTGTGCCCTAGGAGATTTCAGGTCGGAGTTGTGTACTCGTAACATCCTGAGATGCTCTTTCGAGGTTTTGTGGTGGACCACATGTAATTTGTGCCCTGGGAGATTTCAGGTCGGAGTTGTGTACCCGTAACATCCTGAGATGCTCTTTCGAGGTTTTGTGGTGGGGTCACATGTAATAGCGCCCTGGGAGATCCTACAGGTCGGAGTTGTGTACCCGTAACATCCTGGGATGCTCTTTCGAGGTTTTGTGACGCACGTAATAAGTCCTGAGGATTCCACAGTATGGCCAGTGATGACGAAGACCTGCAGGTGGTGGGCCTACATCCAGTATGAAAAAGGACTGGCTCTGTAGAACTTCCTATGATGAGTAGATTCAGAGATTGATTGAGATAGCAGCAGCAGTGACGATGATGATGACTCGATGACGATTATCTAGTGACGATGATCCAGAGAAGATGACTTGTGCTAGAAGAACTGTGCTGAGAAATACCTTCCTAGTTAAGAGGGAGTGTTGATGTATATGTAACTTCGGAATGTATTTCACATATATGTATATTGTATTCCTATAGAGATGGTATTATTCCTCTATAAGGAAGTGTCGTCATTTATATTGTAAGTGTCGTAACTTATACTTGATGGGTTATTAGACCACCTTATTTGGGGTCGGCCCTGTATAAGTCATGTGGGTCAAAGGGTTATTAGACCACCCTATTGGGGGTCGGCCCACTCAGCATTATGTTATGTGGTTAAGTTCGAGCCTACATGAGTTAGGTAAAAAGGCAAGTCAAGTCAAGTATAAATAGAGTGCGAGAGGCACTCTATTTACTCACTCACTTCACACACATGCACTCAAGGAGGAGTGGCACACTTATGGAGGAGGAGGATCTGCTGCTAGGTTATGGCTATCTCTCTTGGTTGGTTGTATCATTGCTCTATCTATCTCTGAGGAATTTATTGGGGTTTTTCACCTTTATGGTTTTCCCCAAGTAAATCTTTGTGTCTCTTGTGTGCTTGCATTATTGTCTCCATGATTGATATGCTGTAGATATGCTGTACATGTTGTTCTCTCAGTTAAGATCCTAGATCATATTGAAGTAATTTCAGAAAATTTAACACTATAGAGGAATAACACATCTCTTATAAGGGTACAATAAATATATATAAAATACATAGATGAAATACATTCCGAAGTTACATATACATCAACACTCCCTCTTAACTATGAAGGTATTTTTCGACACAGCTCTGCTAGACAAGTCTTCTTCTCTGGATCATCATCATTGTCACTATTGCTGCTATCTCAACCAATCTCTGACTCTACTCGTCATAGGAAGTTCTATAGAGCCAGTCCTTTTTCATACTGGATGTAGGCCCACCACCTGCAGGTCTTCATCATCACTGGCCATACTGTGGAATCCTCAGGACTTATTTCGTGCGTCACAAAACCTTGAAAGAGCATCCCAGGCTGTTACGAGCACACAGCTCTACCTATAGGATCTCCCAGGGAAACAAATTACATGTGACCTCACCACAAAACCTCGCAAGAGCATACCAGGCTGTTACGAGCACACAGCTCTACCTATAGGATCTCCCAGGGAAATGAATTACATGTGGTCATGGAAAAACCTCGCAAGAGCATCCCAGAACTGATTACGGGCACATAGCCCAACCTATCAGATCTCCCAGGGGACCGAATTATATGCCATAGGACAAAACCTCGAAAGAGCATCTGCCAGATATCCCAGGGCACCGAATTACATGCCATAGGAAAAACCTTGAAAGACTATCTGCAGATCTCCCATGGCACCGAATTATATGTCCTTCTAGAGCAAAACCTCGAAAGAGCATTTCCCAGATATCCCAGGGCACCAAATTACATGCCATAGGCAAAACCTCGAAACACTATCTGCAAATCTCCCAGGGCACCGGATTACATGCTCATTTGCTTAACCTGATCCACGGCCATAGAGTATCAACCTGATACTCATCATACATCATCCTGATGTACCCATGATCATCCTAATCATCATCACTGCAACATCCTGCTGCATGTCATCTGGAGCAACATCCTGAAGCTCCTCATTCATGATCATCCTGATCACCATCACTGCAACATCCTGTTGCATGTCATCTGGAGCAACATCCTGAAGCTCGTCATCCATGATCATCCTGATCATACAATGCATCTACCTGATGCATACCAAGTATCTACCTGATACATATCATCATACATGATCCTCCTGATCATACAATGTATCCACCTGATACAAATACAAATACATGATACATATCACCATACATGATCCACCTGATCATACAATGTATCCACCTGATACATATACAGATACATGTTCCAAGCATCCAACATGATGCATATACAAAAATACATACACATGATCCAACTGATCATATCCAACATGATGCGTACATATAAATGATCCAACTAATCATATCCAACATCCAACATGATGCGTACATACATACATAAAAATGATCCAACTGATCATATCTAGCATCCAACATGATGCATACATACATACATAAAAATGATCCAACTGATCATATCCAAGCAGAAACCAGAACATCATCCTGATGCTCATTATCCAGCACTTACATCCATAGCCATGTGAAGGATCCTCCTTCCAACATGCTTGGATTGGCTTCAGCAAATGTGTCCATCACTTCTTCCTTGAAGTGTCCTCGATCTGAAGAATGCCAAGCCTCTCTCTGAAGTACTCGAACTTCACCCTAGCTAGTGGCTTCCTCATCACATCTGCAATCTGCTCATCCATCGCAACATACAGGAGCTTCACAGCTCCTCTCTGCACCATATCCCTGATATAGTGATATTTGATCTCTATGTGTTTCGACCTGTCATGAAACACTGGATTCTCGGACAGCTTCACACAACTCTGGTTATCACAGAAGATACCAGTAGCATCCAACGGGAGATCAAATAACTTAGGCAGTAGCTTCCGTAGCCATATTGCCTCACAACTAGCTGAATAGGCTGCGACATACTCAGCCTCAGCTGTACTCAGTGCTACACAGGACTGCTTCCTGCTGAACCAAGAGATCACACCTCATCCCATACTGAAGCAGCACCTAGATGTGCTCTTCCTATCTGCAGCATTGCCAGCCCAATCTGAATCAACATAACCCTGCAGGTTAAACTTTTGATTTGCTTCATACTTGAGCCCATAATCCACTGTACCCTTCAGGTACCTCAGAACATGCTTTACAGCAACTAGGTGAACACTCCTCAGATCCATCAGGAACTGGCTTAATGTGTTCACAGCAAAGCAAATGTCTGGTCTTGTGTTCATCAGGTACATCAAGGACCCAATCATCTGATGATACATAGAGACATCAACTGGCTCAGATGAAGCATCACATACAAGCTTCATATTCGATGCCATAGGTGTGGCCATGGCCTTGCAATCCATCATCCCAAATCTCTTCAGGATATCTATTGTGTACTTCCCTTGACCAAGGAAGATCCCACCTGTACTCTACCACACCTCCATGCCTAGGAAATAGTGCATCATTCCCAAGTCTTTCATATCGAATTCAGCAGCAAGCTTCCTCTTAGTATTTGCAATCAGTCTGTCATCTCCTGTTACAAATAAGTCATCTACATACAAGAGTAGAATCACAGGATTCCCTTCCTCAACCTTGTAGTAAAGGTTGGAATCCGCTTTACTTTTGGTAAAGCCCAAACTAGATAGGAAACTGTCCATCCTACCATACCAAGTTTTGGGAGCTTGTTTCAAGGCATACAAGGCTTTCTTCAATCTGCACACATATGACTCCTTATCATGTATTTCAAAACTGAGTGGCTGCTCCACATATACTTCCTCTTCAACTACACCATTCAAGAAAGCAGTCTTGACATCCATCTGGTGTATTTTCGATCTCATAGCTACAGCCAGGGCAAGTACTATTCTGATGGAAGCATACCTAGCTACAGGTGCAAAATTTTCTTCATAATCTATTCCCTCTTTCCGAGAGAAGCCACGAGCTACGAATCTTTCCTTGTATTTTTGTACACTGCCATTTGCAGCATGCTTGATTTTGAAGATCCATTTAGAAGTCACAACAAACTTCTCTTTAGGTCTTGGGACAACATCCCAAACATCATTCTTCATTATTGATTGGTATTCCTAAACCATGGCATCCTTCCATTCTTTCTTTTCCGCTGCTTCTTCATAACTGGAAGGCTCTTTGTTCATAATGTCACAGAGTAAAGCAACATAGCTGGTATGTGATCTGGTTCTCTTCTTTGCTCTGTGTTCTTCTTCTGGAATGCCAAATATTTCTGCATCTTGAATGAGCTCTCTAGCCCATGCAGGTTTCCTCTTGTGAGAGTTATCCTCACGGAGTGGATCTACATGTTCTTGCAGATCTTCAAACTCACGAACAACTTCTGGAACTGATTCAGTCATGGTAGTGTCTTGAAATCTAGTTTCCTTAGGTTCTTCATAAACTTCAATAGGTGCCTTCCTTGATTTGATGAATGCTTAGTTTTCATCAAATGTTACATCCCTGCTAACATCAATCTTCTTGAACACTGGAAAGTATATTCTGTAAGCCTTTGAACTTTCACTGTAAGCCACAAAGATACCCTTCTTTCCTGAAGGATCTAATTTAGTCCTCTTTTCCTTTGGGACATGAGTGTATACTAGACAACCAAATATTCTGAGATGGATGACTTCAGGTTTCTTACCAAAAAAGACCTCTTCTGGTGTCTTGTTGTCCAATATCTTGTGGGGTGTTCTGTTCTGCACATAAACAGCTGTTCTAGATGCTTCTGCCCATAGATGCATAGGTAGATCCTGGTCATGCAGCATTGCCCTTGTTGCTTCCATGATAGTTCTGTTCTTCCTTTATGCAACTCCATTCTGTTGAGGATTATAAGGAGCAGTCAACTCCCTCTTAATCCTTGAATCACTGCAAAGCTTCTTGAAGTCACCTAAGGTGAATTCTCCACCATTGTCGGATCTGAATGTTTTGATCTTCTTGTCAGTCTGATTCTCCATCAAGGTTTTGAATTCCTTGAATTTATCAAACACCTCATCTTTGCTCTTCAAGAAGTATACCCAAGTCTTCCTGGAGAAGTCATCAATAAATGAGACATAGTAAACATACCCACTCAGGGAACTGGATGACATAGGGCCACATAAATCTGAGTGGATGATTTCCAGGATGTCTTGTGCCTTGCTTTCATTGCTTGGGAAAGCCTTCTTAATGTTCTTACCTTTTGCACATCCTTTGCAAACACCTTCATGTTTGGTCTTGATTTCAGGAAGACCTTCTACTGCCTTGCTTGCAATTGGAAGTGCTCTATAGTGCATATGAGCAAGTCTCCTTTGTCAAAGTTCACTTGGCTCCATGGATTCATGCACCATGGCATGTTCAGGTTGTCCTTTCAATTTATACAATCCTCCCTCTTGCTCTCCAATCACTACTGCATCATCTATGTTCTTTCCCTTTGGCCACATTAGGACTTGGCCATCCAAAAATGCAACCCTCATACCTTTTGCATCCAATGCAAAGATGGAGAGTAAGTTCTTCTTGAGCCCAGGTACATAAAGGACTTCTATCATCTTCAAAGATTTTCCAGAATCTAGGTTGTAGGAGGCTTCACCACTTCCTTTGATTGGGTATTGATAATCATCCCCAAGTTTCACCTTATGGGGTGATTCATGTTCAGATAGGTTCACAAAAGATTCCTTAAACCCAGTCATGTGTTTGGAAGCCCCACTATCAATCAACCAATCATTACAACCATGGGAGATAGTACCTGTGAGAGCAGAGATTAGAACATACTCTTCTTCACTTGATGAGTCATCATCACTATCACTTTCTGCCCTAGCCTTCTTCTTTGGGGGTTCATCATCTTCGGCAGCATGAGCATGAAACCTTCTTTTGCTGCCCTTCTTCTTCTTACTGGAGTTGTTGTTATTATCCCTTTTGTTCTTAGGACAATCTGAAGCAAAGTGACCCTTCTCATTGCATGTGAAGCATCTTAGGTCCTTCTTACTCTTTTGATGGGATCTATTGTGGCGAAAGTGCTCCTTCTTGGTTTTGCTTCTTTTGGTGTGAGATGCAAGAGCTTGATCTTCACCTCCCATCTTTTCCTCACAAGCTATAGGTCTATCTTCTTCTTGAGAACATTCTTCCGGCAATCTGTTGAAGGAGATCAACTTCTTCCTTGCACAAATTTCTTGAATGAAGGAATCCCATGACCTGGGTAGGCCATTTAGAGTGGTCATCACTACTTCACCATTTTCCACCATTTCATCTACTACTTCTAGTTGTTCCTTGATCTGGGAGACCCTTGAAAAATAAGATTGAATGGTTTCTCCATTCTGAAACTTCACTCCTTTCAATTGGTTCCGCAGGGTCATCTTTTGATTTATGTTCTTTCCTCCAAATAGCTTGGTCAAAGATTCAAACATCTCCTTGGGTGTCTTAAGAGAAGACACATGGGGTATGAGATGGTCTTTGATAGAATCAGCAATGATTCTATTTTCCTTGACCAAGTTCTTCTTATGCAATACCTTGGCCTCTTCATCCTCTAGGATAGGGATGTCTTCTTTCACATATGAGTCCAACTCATTCTCTTCCAGGATTAACCCAATCCTATACTTCCAGGCTCGGAAGTTATCATCCCCTTCAAGCTTATCCTCAAGCTTGGTGTGGAGAGACATCTTAAAGAGTACTTCAAATGGAAATAGAAAAGATTTAGGTTTTACCGCTTGAAATGTTGAAAACTGGATCTGGTCCCGGATTAGGGTTTGTCAGAGAAACCCTAAAAATTCAAAATGTGAATTTCAAATTTCTGAAAGGATAGAAAGATGTGCTTTGATGAGCCGATCAGCCTAGTGCATTCAGAATTTGAGATCAGCAAAGTCTTGCCCTTCAGAATTGTCTTTTTGTCCTCCCGGTTTCACTAGAGAGAGCCCTGAATTAGGGTTTGAGTTTCCCGGAGATCTACCCAGCCAAAAATATCGATTCGAAGCTCTAACCTTCGATGTTTGCAAGGAGCTTCCAGCTGTGTCTTTAGATTCCAAAAATTCCTACTTTTGTGGAAACCCTAATTTTTAGGGCCAAATCTGAAAATGCTCAGAACTGAGTTCTGATTGGACAGATAGATGCGCCTTGATGAGTAGAGTCAATATACTATACTTATTTTCAAAAAATTTGTGGATAGAAACCCAATAAACAAGCAACTCAAGCTTCCATCACTGCAAAATGTCTTCTTCTCAGGTTAGCTCTGATACCATGTTAAATTTCGAGCATTAATTCACAATACTCTAGGATCTTTTCTGAGAGAATAACATCTATAGTATATCAATGCATGACAATCACAATATGACAAGCATCACAAGGATCAAAAGCATAAAGACAAGAGACACAGAGTTTCCGTGGGGAAAACCCTAAGGTGAAAAACCCCACAACTTCCTTAGAGATAGAGAGAGCAATGGCTCAACCAAAGTACAACCAAATAACACTAAGATAGTCTCCTAGCAGATGATCCTCCTCTTCCTCACTAGTGCGCCACTTCTGAAAGTGAGAGTGAGTTACTTTTCCGAGTGAGTAAAATAGAGATCTCCTATCTCTATTTATACTCACCTTTTTGCCTAGTGACCTTATGGGGCCGACTTGTCTATCTAGATACATCCACATTATATTATATATAATTTAGGGCCGACCCCATATGGTGGTCTAATAACCCATCAGCAAGTACACACACTTACGACACTTGTCAATCCACATGACGACACTTCCTTATAGAAGAATAACACATCTCTTATAGGGGTACAATAAATATATATAAAATACATAGATGAAATACATTCCGAATTTACATATACATCAACAACCTCACCCTTTTTGCGCCAAGCGTGCTCATGACTGTAGATCTTCACCACTACCGATCTAGACCATTTATTTCCATAGATATGTAATTGTAGGCGGACCTCAACAATTTAATTCTCCTTGCAAAGTTTCGGGCTTGGGATTTGATCAGTTCACCCTTGAGGTCGTCAATACCTACCCAGATGATTCTATTTTGCTCAGACCACCGACGCTTTCTCCGTTCTTTTTAGAAATTGAGCCTCCCAGTTTCATCCAGGACAACGCTAGTGCTAACACCGACAAGCTAAACTTCATTTTAATCACCTGGTGTAATCTCATCCGCGGGATCAAGACAAATCGATGGTTAAAACATAAACATGCCAGAAGGAAAAAGAAGGGTTGCAGGGTTTTATTTCATAAATATATACATTCTTTCCACAATCCTCAATCCGCAATTGCGGGTTGCAGGTTGTGGAAAGAACATATATCAAAACCGAAAACCAAGATTCAACAATCGGCTAAGTTATAACATATAAAAATCTTTTGTCTCGACTTTTGTTTTCCGAATCGCCAGTCAATTGGCTAAGTTGTAACATATAAAAATCGTTTGTCCCAACTTTTGTTTTCCGACAAAAAGGATCGGCCGCTCCATCTTTTCATAGTGAATTGTGAAAATATCTATCCAGCAATTCAGCTATATCCATAATGGAATACAGAATAAGAATCGACTGACCCTTTTTACAGTGGCAAATTATTATGAAAATAGTATTTGGAATAAGAAGGGTCGAGCGACCCTTCTTGCAGTGTCGAACTATTATGAAAATAATATTGGGAATACGAAGGGCCGGTTGACCTTTCAATTATGAGGCAATTTTAAAAATAAAACACCTTGGAATTTTTAACCTATAAAAAATGGTCTCTCCTGACTTCCGTTTTCAGACAAGAAGGATCAGCCGCCCCTTCTTTTCGTAGTTAATTATGAAAACCTTTATCCAACAATTCGGTGACATCCATAATAGAGAACGCAAGAAGGATCGACCGACCCTTCTTGCAGTATGAAACTATTATGAAAAGAATATTTGGAATAAGAAGGGTCGGGATACCCTTCATTTACGAGGGAATCGTAACAATAGAACACCTTTGGGAAAGAGCAACCACTCTTTCTCTGAGAATAATTCCACTTTCCATCATAGTCTTTGAAGCAAAACGACTATAAATTTTGTTTTTTAAATGTTGATATCTAATATATCGGATTGACATGCAGAACGATCATATTGTGACACATGGCATATTTGATTTGGCACATTGAGTATTACAAATATAGTTGGCTCGCATAGAAAATTGGTTCGTATAGAATATTTTTTCCTATGAGCACCACTGAATTTGGCAGTTTGAGTATAGCGAATCATATTTTAGTATTTAGGTAGTTACTCTGAGGATAATTACTTGATTTTAAGTGCAACGGATAAACCACTTCTAAAGTCCAATTATTCTTAAGCACAATTACAACACTTAATGACAGTTAGTGCACAAATTACGACACTTATCACAAATCCAATTTTGTAACAAATAACCATTCATTATCAATCCCAATGGATATAAGTTGTATCTTTCATTTTATAAAACTTTAATGAAAATGAGAAAATACAACTTTTGTTGACCAAGTGGAAATTTAGAAACACAACAATTTTGTTGCTTAAAACTGCCACATAGAGAAATTTAGAAACCAATTTTGTCTACTATCAACCCTTGAGAACATCCACCACTCTGAACACTGTTCCCCATATTTTCTCGTTGTGCCTTGACTACTGCAACGCCCTTCTCGTTTATTCTAATTTTTTCTACTGCAAGGCCCTTCTTGGTGACCATGCCCATATGATGCTATTTGCATCGATCTTCATGTTTTCTTCTGCACCAACAACCCATTGTTGTTTTCTATCTAAGAATTTTTTATGTATATATATTCCCTATCCAAAAATGGTCTGTTTTAAATTTTTCCCTTTAGCAGATAAAATAATTACCTGTCTCTAGTAAATTTTTTATTAATATATATTTTAAAATTGATTAAAATTTCACATTTACATAGAAAATAAAATTTTTAACTATATAGCAAATGCTCATGGCTGAAAATATTTAAAATGTGTACATTTATTTCCAGTTATGATATGCATAGAAAAGTCCAATGGTTACGTGTCAAGTTAACAATTTGGAATTTTCTATTTTAATGCCAAGTTGTTTATGTTAACTTATCAAACAAATTAATGATAAAAGAAATTAGAAAGGTTAGCTATAAAATGTAAATCAAAATTCTGTTAAGAGTAACCCACAAAAATTAATGACGGTTTAGAGAATAAAGTGCCCATCAAAAATAAGTTTTGGAAAAAAACTTGATAGTTTAACATGACGGTTCAAATATGACAGTTCTAGCATCTGACTCTTGATAAATATCACCAATCGCCTTACCCAAAGTGCTCTTTTTTATCTGATGGCATTTATACGAGGCATTTTGACAGATGTCTATTGTGTCTAATCTCATTGTAAACAAACTTATTTTTCTATCATCTCCTTCTTTGGCCACAAGAGCATTTGATCCCATAGAATTTATAACATTCAACTGTCAAATTTCTTAGCACATTAAACTATTGATCGAAGTGGAATTTTTGATATACAAAAATTTGAGCAACAATGTTCGGTGCCAACGTTTGAAAGGTGTGCACCCTGATTTATTGCAGGCTTGTAAGGTACCAATCTTGAATTTCATTTGGAAATTTTAGAAGAAGCTGGTATATCCACTGCTCACCCCTGGACAGCATGCCATACAAGAAAACACCACTTCATCGACCAGAATACCAAAGGAGATGTCAACCAAAAATGTTCCCCCAACAAAATCAGTCTCACTCACATTTGTTACAAAACCTATGGAAATGCAATCCTTTCTTTCTGAACACCTATGTAACAACTTAACTTTTCTTATAATAAAAGAAGATTTATTCTCATTCGTTGTGATACGCGCTACAGTCATCGAAGTAGAAGCTGGTATATCATTCAACTCATTCTCATTTGTTATGATATGTGCTACCTCATTTACAGAATTGTATGGCCTTGTTCGATTACCTTTAACATCTGTATATTCACAATGGGGAGTACCTGGAAGGACTATCTGTAAAGGAAATTCTTCAAAAACATTACAAAAGTATAACATCCAAAGGAACATTATCAAGGTCAAACAAAGTGTTTGCAGGCCATCTTATAATAGAGCCTTCAAATACACCACCATCCTCGCAATTGCGGAAGACTTTATGAACTAAAATACCAAACTTGCCAACATCTAGTACTTTGAATTGTACAATATCTCCCTTAAAAACAGTTGACACTAATCCCCGATCAACATACTATGGCTTTAAAGAACATTGATGTATCAAATTAACTAGTAGATTCAGATTGATTATTGTTGAAAGCACTTGGAACAGAAAGCAATGTTTCTCTATTAAAATCGATGATTCTTTTAATCGGCCATAAAACAAAAGATCCACTGCTCACACATGGACAACATGCCATACAAGAAAACACCACTTCATCGACCAAAATACCAAAGGAGAACTCACCCAAAAATGTTCCCCCAACAAAATCAGTCTCACTCACATTTGTTACAAAACCTATGGAAATGCAATCCTTTCTTTCTGAACACTTATGTAACAACTTAACTTTTCTCATAATAAAAGAAGATTTATTCTCAGTTGTTGTGATATGTGCTACACTCGTCGAAGTAGAATCTGGTATATCATTCACCTCATTCTCAGTTGTTATGATATGTGCTACACTCGTCGAAGAAGAAGCTGGTATATCATTCACCTCGTTATCGCGCAGAGCAGACCCAATCTGGTTAACGATCTCAGATACATGCCATTGAATATAACGAACAATAGCCTCTGACAATGTATCTGCAACTTCTGATCGGTAAGGAAATGGAAGACTTGCATTCAAAGACTTGGTAACATTTACAATGATACATCCTTCATTAATGCTGATATTATGCAAAACTTTTCTTTCTAGAAACGAGATTCCTTCAACAAATTTCAATCCATTCAAAAGTAGGTCCACACATTGTTGATTACCAAAATCCATTTCATAAACGATATTTGAAATATAAAATAACAGCGCACATTGTTCAGAACCAAAATCCAGTTCATAAGCGTTTTATGAAATGTAAAATAATAGGAGCACATTAACAATCATATTTATTTTAAACAAAGATATAACATAAATTATAATATATAAAAAATGGATGTCTGGACTTCCAATTTTCCGAATGGCAAGATCGGCTGCCCCTTCTTGTAGAAGAAGCAAACACAAGAAGGATCAAACGACCCTTCTTGCAGTCTAGAAATATTACAAAAAGAATTATGGGTAGAAGCGTCTCATGCCTGTTCATTTATTAAGGAATATTAAAAATGTTCAACCTACGAATGCTAGGCCGTCAATACATGTATTTCCAAATTTGTGAACAAGAGAAGAATACTGAGCACAACAAGGGTCGGCCGACCCTTCATTTACGAAATAAATTTAAATATATTTAATCTACAAAGCCTATGTTGACAATTCTCGACTTCCAACTTCTGCTGTAAATAGTAGGGACTCAGACATCATCTAAGTTCTCACATATAAAAATGTTTGTCCTAGCTTCCATTTTTCGAAGAGAAGGATCGGCCGCCCCTTCGTTTAGGAGATAATTGTGAACAACTATAATATCTAGCAATTCACCTATATCTAGAATGGCAAAAGAAAGAAGGATCGACCGACTCTTCTTGCATTGTAGAACTATTATGAATACAATACTGGGCATAAGAAGGGTTGGTCGTGCGTTCATTTATGAGGGAATTGTAAAATTATTCAACCTACGAAGGCTATTACGTCAAATCATATATATCTAAAATGGTGAACACTGGAATAATACTGAGCACGGCTAAGTTATAACATATAAAATTATTTTCCCCGACTTCTGTTTTTCAAGAAGAAGGGTCAGACGCCCCTTCATTTAGTAGATAATTGTCAAAACCTTTATCTATAAATTGAACGATATCCAGGATGGTGAAGACGAAGAAGGATACATTGACCCTTCTTGCAGTCTCAAGCTATAACGAAAAGAATATTGGGAAGAAGAAGATTGTCCGCCCCTTCTTTTATGAAGGAATTCTAAAAATAGAACTCAGAGAAAGAGCGGTCGATCTTTCTCTTTGGATATTTCCACTCTCCAGCAAAATGTGCAAAGCCATGTTCCTATGAAATATGTGTTTAGAGTGCCGATATCTACTTTAGCCACTCCAAAAAACTCATCCTTGGAGGAAGGAGCAGATGCTCTTTCTCCTCAGCATCTACTTCCAACGCCCCGAAATGGAACAACTTGATGATAGAGCGACCTCGTTTTACTCACAAAATTTTGACTTGACGGCAAACTCTTTGTAGCAAAATGTCTGTAAATTTTTTCGTTCAAATGTTGAAATCTAGTCTCCAGGGTGACACGTGGAACATTCAGATTGTGCCACGTGGCTTTGACTATTCCAGAATTGATCTGTGCTACACTCGATGAATTAGAAGCTACTATATCATTCACCGCATTCTTGGCCCAAAAGTATGAAAGAATGTTTCTATTTGGTTAATCGCAGTCAGAATCTTTCCAACTAATGGCATCACTATCTGCATTGTCGTCACTGTTAAATTCATTTTCCAACACGGTATCCTACCTAAATTTTAAGAACATTTTTATCAGCTTTATCTCTTAAACTAAATGCCTTGGTATCATATGCAAGACTCACATGTGTTCTCATTGAATCTAACAATTTGAGTCATACACCATGTCTATTTGATTGCTTAATTTTATTCAATTAAATTAAATACTTAAATTATATATATTTATATTAAAATAAATGTAATCAATATTATATAAATTAAGACATAAATGATCAATTTCAAATATTTCAAATAAAGTATTAATAGTTTACATAGATCAGTATACTATAGTGAATATTAACTGCAAAATGATATTAAAAAGAAAAAACATGTTTCAATTTTCCGAGTTCATTTGTTGTTATATTTTTCCAACAAACCTAGCCAAATGCTAGAGGATTTGAAGAAAACAATATGGAATATATGAAAATAATACACTACATCACCAGACAGAAAACATATGCAAGCTGGCAGGAATCGACATTAAGCCTGTTAATTCCGTTAATTTAGCCCAATAATGAGTAATGCACAATTTTGCAAATATAACGTTGTGAATTGATATTAATGGTAAGAAGATAACTACCCGGAATTGAAGGAAATAAATTATGGAAATCTGAAGAAGACAGACAAGGGTGGAAGGAAATTTGAAGAATCTAAAACATTCAGTGACTTTAAATTACTGTGAACTTAAAACTGTCATTGCATTGATTTTTGACAACCATGGAAGATATGGAATTTTAGTCCAGAGGCTGAATAAGCATCCTCTGTTACATATTTATATTTATGGTTTGAATAATATAAATACTTGCCAATTGAAAAACTAGTAGTCGATTCTTCAAACCAATCTTACTGCTCTACCTGCCCAACACTCTTCTTGGTTCCACCTCAGCAAAATCAAACCTCGATCCTCAGAGAAAATAGAGCTCCAAACTGGCCAACACAGAGAGTTTGAACTTTAAGTTTCAATGTAGGCAGTGAGCAGGAAGAGCAGTGTGGTGGGATAAGTTTCAATGTAGGCAGTGGGCAAGAAGAGCAGTGTGGCGGGATATCAATGTAGAAACGTTCGTGACATTTATTATCACAGTGTGGAGGGATATCATTTGTACGTCGTGACACATAAACACAATCCATCAAAAAAGTGATGAGATTATTCACACAAGTGATACAATCCATCATTTACCATTAGCGCTGTAGAAACCATTTTAAATGGCGGAAAATTTCAAATCCATCCCAACGTACAAACCATTTTAAATGGCGGAAAAGATCACCTCCATGCCAATGTACAAACCATTTTAAATGAAGGAAAATATCACCTCCATGTCAATGTACAAACAATTTTAAATGGCAGAAAAGATCAATCGGGCGGTGAAAGATCAAGGGTCCCACTTCTGTTCCGCATCCCCAACATGCACACTAGGATGGAGGGATGGGTGGTTGCAAAATCTAAAACCGGTCTCCACGTGGAAGCACCACATGATTTCGCAAGTTAGAAGGGTGGTAAGGAAAACCACCATCCTCCATTTGTGAAACCACATTCGCCCATCCTTCACGGTCGCTGGCACGTGTGGATATGATGTGGCTAGTCCACATCACACCTTCTGCCCACGCAACTCCTCCATGTCGGGGCTCCTGCCAATGTGTCTCCTCCACGCCAGACTTCCTACCCATGTGGCTTCTCCGCGTCAACCTACACATGCATAGTGGAAAACACCTTTCAATTACACAATCACAACATGCAAGAATGAAATAAAAACGCATCAAAATAAAACACATAAGATTACTTATCTTTATCCAATGTAGGCCCAAGCAACTCACTTTGTAAGAGTGCTTTTCCACTTACTAGCATCAATATAAATGTGTGGTTGTTTATCAGTTGCAGAAAATTATAGATAAAATGAGTTAAACAAATAAATTCATTTAACACATGAATCGTATATTAATAGAAATCCAACCTACAGATTGATGTATTCATTAAATTGGCAACATAAAACATAGTTCAAAGAAATTTGACAAATTAATATCTAAAAAAGATGGCCAAGACAAACCGACTAAATTTCATTAATTATGCAAAAAATTACAATGAATCAATACATAAACATTAGAATAAATTTACCTAAATTATACATAATCTAAATTGAATCAACATCCCCACAACTTTCCCTGATATTCTTCTTCTTGTGTCCTCGTGGTGCCATCCTCCTCCCAAAAGAGAGGAAGTCCCTTCTTGAATAATGGATCAAAAATTTCTTTGAAAAGTTTTACTTGATATGCTAAAATGTCTATCCTTGGCCAAGTAATACTAGACACGCTATCCTAAGTTTATGCTAGTTGTTTTCACCTCATCCTCTGTCAGCCCATTCAGAAATTCTATGGCCTTTTCTACATAGTCCATGGGCTTCTTGTTGAACTTTTACTTGACTGTTGTTATTCTTTTCCTAGCTAACTTTATTACATCCTTTTTGTACAGAATGAAATCGAGATATGGCCTCAATTTCTCTACCTCCCCAATAATGTCATCCCAAATGACTTGCTTTGCTTCTTGCAAGGAGGTCTCACCTGTAACCTGCTTTATTAACTAATCATATTTAAACTGCAAGTGGAATACAAGTATAAATAAGTGGAGGAGGTACTAGGGTTATTAGACTCTCTATTTATTCATTCGTTCACTCACTCATTCTCTCAAGTGAGTAGTGCGCAAAAGTGGAGGAGGAGAAATACAAGGCAAGGTTTGTGGCTCGTGGCTTCTCCCAAAAGGAAGGGATAGATTATGAAGAAACTTTTGCACCCGTAGCCAAATACACTTCCATCATAACAGTACTTGCTCTGGTTGTAGTGATGAAGTGGAAGATACACCAGATCGATGTCAAGAGAGATTTCTTGAATGGTGTAGTCGACGATAAAGACTTGTGCTAAAGAACTGTGTCGAGAAATGCCTTCGGAATGTATTTCACTTGTATATTTTATATTGTATTCACATGACATTGTACTTCCGACGGAAAGGTTTCATTCCTCCGATCGAAAAGGTCATCATTGTATGTGATATGGTTATGAGACTCCCTAGTGGGGTTGGCCCTGAGTTAAGTTATAATGGTTTATTAGACTCTCCTAGAGAGGTCGGCTCAGGTAGGGTAAAAGGAAAGTGGAAGACATTGAGTATAAATAGAGAGGAGCACCTCTCTATTTATTCATTCATTCACTCACTCATTCTCTCAAGTGAGTAGTGCGCACAAGTGGAGGAGGAGAAGCTGCTAGGAGACTATCTCTTATTATTGGGGTTTTGTATCATTGCTCATTCTATCTCTGAGGAAGTTGCGGGGTTTTCTCCTTTATCGTTTCCCCGGTGAAATGCTTTGTCTCTATTATCTCTTGTGATTGATTGATATGATGCACATGTTGTTCTCTCATATAAGATCCTAGATCATATTGAATTAATGATTATAAACTAGCACAAAGACCATGCAGCCACACTTTACAAGGGTCTCTCAGATAGAAGAACAACTTGAAGCCATTGAAGAAGATATAGAGAATGGAGATATAGTGATGAGTCACCACCTTGAATGGTCCTTCTAAGTCATGGGATTCCTTCATCCAAGGAATTTGTTCTAATTTGTGCTAGGAAGAAGATCATCACATTCAGTATGACGTGGGAGGAATGCTCATAGGAAGAAGCTCGAATTGTAGCTCGAAAAGAAAACATGGGTAGTGAAGACCAGGCTCTCACAGCACACACCAAGAAGAATTACAACAAGAGGGAGCATACTCATCACAAGAAGGAGATTGTCCCAGGATTAAAAGCAACTCCCACAAGAAGAAGAGCACTCTTTTGGAGACTCCAATAGTTCCTACAAGGAAGCAAAGATTGAGAGGGAGTCCACCCAACAACCAAACAAAGATAAGTATTTGAATTATTATTTCTTGTATATATGATTACTTAAATAATGTTGTTCAGTCATATACATACTTATGTTCCTAGATTAATTAAGATGTATATTATGCATGTTAGAAAAAAATTGCATTAATGAACAAGATACTACTTAATAATATGCAAGTAATGGGTAAGTGGTCGATGTTACTGTACAACATTCCATTGCTACTTATATAGAATGAAACCTCTTTGCTGACATGTTGGAGTAGTGCACACTCTTAACAATGTTCTGGTAGAGATGGAAGGCATCTAGAAAGTTACGGCATATGGATAAATGTTGTATTGAAGCATGATTGGCTAAGATAATGGCATGACTGTATGACATATGTCTTTATGTGTAAGAATTTGTTATGAAAACTATGAGATGTTTCTAATCATGCAATTGAACTTGTCCCGTAGGAAAGACCTTGTACCATCACCTACAAGAGAGACTTGTTTCGAAGAACAAGTGACAATGATTCAGCAAGAAGATTGATGAAGTCAAGAAGAAGACTTTGAAGAACCAGAAGTACTCAGGAATTGATATGCAACAATGAATGAAGTAAAACCAAAAGATAATGAAGATCGTGAAAAGGAAGATCATACACCAGATAGATGTCAGGATAGGATTCTTGAATGGTGTAGTGGAAGAGGAAGTATATGTGGATAAATAAATTGGGTTTGAGACACACGATAGGGAGACTCATGTGTGCAAACTGAAGAAATCCTTGTACGATATGAAGATTATGGGGTGACAGTAGGGTACACAAATTTTTGCAGAGACAGTGTAATCAGTCTTGAGATGTACCTACTTGATGGCTTGCTTGTAGAGATGATGAAGACCTACATGGATGAAGACCTACGATGATGCTCCAGTGATCCATTGTTGATGATCCAGCTCCAGTATTGAAGACTTGTGCCTATATGTACTGATGCATGTTTCAAGAGAATACCTTCCTAGTTAAGAGGGAGTCTTAATGTACTATCTGTAACTTTAGAAGATATTCACTTTTATATTGTATGTATTACATTTGTACTTTATTGTATCCTCGACGGAGATGTTCTTATTCCTCCGTTAGGAGGTGTCATCATTTGTATTTGTAAGTGTCACAAGTTTTATTGTAAGTGTCGTAACTTATATTTGATGGATTATTAGACCTCCTTAGAGGGGTTGGCCTAGTATGTGTTAAGTGGAAGGGGTTATTAGACTGCCCTAGGGGGTCGACCCAGTTAGGATAAAAGGAAGTTCAAGTTAATTTAAAGTATAAATAGAGTGGTTGTACCACTATATTTTCTCATTCAGTCACACATCCAACTCGCATAGTTGAGAGAGAGGAGTGCGCACAAGTGGAGGAGCCTGGAGGAAGAACTGCTGGAGACATCCATCTTTTGGGGTTTCATCTTTGTGATCTTTGTATTGGTGCTTATTTTATCTCTGAGGAAGTTGCAGGGTTTTTCACCTTTATGGTTTTCCCCGGTGAAATGCTTTATGTTTCTTGTCTCTTTTGTTTGACATGCTATACATGTTGTTCTCTCAGTTAAGATCCTAGATCATATTGAATTAAATGATGAAAAGCTAACAGAACGAGGCTACAACCCCTTGGTTTTCATAATTACCAACCTATAGATAGGACTCTAGACCTCAGTAAAGTCCAACTCAATAGTTTTAATAGCACCAACTAGATGGAATCCCTAGTTCCCTGAGATCACAAACACCAAACCAAAGCAGAATTCAATCTCCTATCCTTGCTCGATCCTTCCACCCTAATATGAATAAGAACAATACTCCACTGCCATTGTATCACGGTTGCCATCAACCTATACGTGTATCTATGTCCTTGTACCTGTATGTCATTATCCATGTATCATTGTATTGATGTCACTATCACAATCCATGTTCGTCCCCTACCCTTGGGGGTTTTGAACCTCGATTTGACTAGTAAAATTCCCCAACTTCTCCTGAAGTTAAATGGATGTTGCAGAAGTATTATGATATTAGTCTATAATCACCGATCAGCTTCCTTTTTATTTCTTAATACCCTTCATATACCTTCATATCCAATTCGAAATCCTTTAAAGAGTCTTTTGGAGCCATCTACCCTTGGGGGCTTCACCATAGTTTTTCCTAGTGATTCTTCCTTTCATTTTGTAATTGTAAATGCAAGTGGTTGAATTATATTGGAAGTTTCCATGCCTATAATAGCTACATAAATGTGTCATATTACACCTCAATCCACTCTAGACATAGTTCGAAAGCATTTGGGATCATTTGGGACATTTTGAGGCTTCACTAGTCCAAGTTTTGAAAATTGACCGAATTGGGAAAAGTTCCAAGTTGTTAGTGAAGTGATTCAAGATAATAGCTTTTGTATTCATGAACATATTGTTTAGATTCACTCCCTCTTTTGTGTTTATCAATCTCTGTATTCATTGGAAATTGCGTAGATTGTATTCCATTTGCATCCAACCTTGGTTTTTCTATTAGAAGTTTGATTACTTGTCAATTCAATCTCAACGGTCATGAATATTTTTCAATTTTTTTTTTCAAATTGTTAGGTATTTTTTATGTTTCTAAAATTTCCTCTATATGGCTTCTTAGTTTATCTTGGTTAGACATTTCTTATTAAAAGCCGTAGAGAGGAACAATGCAAATTTTGTCGCTTTTTATGTCCAAATACCTTTCAAACACCTTGAGACCCAAATCAGAAGCATTTGGAGCCATTTGGTAGCATTCGAGTTATTAATAGTCAAACATGAACAATATAATTATGGAGCTAATATGAAATGGGTTGTTTAAAAAAACAACACAACCTTAGATGTTATTGCTACGACATGTGATCTCTCCTTCTTTTCCTAATTTAATGTTCCATCTCCATGCCATCAATGCCATCTTGGAAGATTGATCTTGTTGTTTAGACTTATATTATCTCTTATGGTCATCTATCCCTCTTCTTCATCGAATTCTTCCCATGTTACACTAGATCATCTACAAACAATGTCTATAATTGGTATAATTCATCAAACAAGTGATTTCTTCATATTGTTACCATTTTTGTCTTTATGTTTTTTAAATTTATTCTATATGGATTCTTGGGTTATATTATAGAGAGGAACAATGCAATATTGTCACTATTCTATGGTCTCTACATAAGGTCTCTCACACCAAGGGCAGAGGTGGAAAAGGCACTGAAAAATTGGACAACTCACACCCAAAGTTGCAAACGTGTAGCAACTTGGTAGACACACCCAGAAGCAAATCGACGATGGAAAAGGGTTCCCGCACTAGAAAGTGCACGGTGGTTAAAATTGGAAAGGTAGAGCGGAAATTAAACCGCTTACCATGTGGCAAGCATTGGTGGAGTCAGCTATGAAAAGCGGTTAAATTTAAACCGCTCATCGCAAGTTCTGAAACCACCTAAGCATATGCTCTATAAAAGATTTGTTCAAAGTTTTAAAAAATGTTTCTATCGCTTATTACCTGGAGGAAAAGAATGGTCCACGGGAAACATGTCGTTGTCTTCGTCAACTGGAACAACACCCAAGAAGCTCACTTCACAGGTAGCTTGAATCCATCAGTGTTTAGATTTTGTGTCCCAAATGGCGAAATCCCAAGACCTTCTTCCCTTCAATGAAAGTTCAAATGAAAATGAGAAGCTTGTATTTGACAAGGAAAGGGATATTTTCGACCTTGTTTTGTCTGTGTGTAGTGTTTCGCAGTCTAAGGAGAAATTAATGCAGTTTAAGTCACAGGAAAAGGATGTATTTAATGTTTTTGGTTCTTTTATGTACTATTTTTGTGTCGAACAAACCCTACACTTCCCCAAATTTGTTTGTTGGTGTGCACGAATTATTCGCATGGCGAAAGGGTATTCATTAATGTAAAAATGACCAAAATTCTATGCCCAGTAAATGCGCAGACTGTCCGTGAGGTTCTAAGTTTACTTGAGACATTTCCCAAAAGCCCTGAGTCGTTTAACGAAGAAAATTTGGCAAAGTTTATAGAAACAACAGTCCTGCAGAAAAAGACAAGTTTTTATTACAAGTCTTGAAACATGGTCAGTCGTATGAAAACCTATCGTTCCCATTGAGTATTGATGTCTTTTAGCGAGACACCTAGTTAGTTTTGTCCTTCTTGAGTCAAATTTTAGGTCTAGATAGTTATTAGTCGAATCACGAAAGTTATGTTAGGTTTCCTTCTCCAAGTAATTTCACCAAAGTAACAATCAAGTCTAGTGTGTTGTTTTAATTTTGATGAATTCCTAGCTGAAGCGATTCATGTCCAGTTGGTGAATTTCAACCAGTTGAAGCATTTCAGGTATCAGTCATATCTCCTGAAGCTATTCGTGTGTTCAAACATTTCGGAATCCAAGTTTCTTGGTACCATCTTTTCTCATGACCTTCCTAAACAGGTCAATATGTTTGAGTTCACCCATAAAATCATGCCATAAATTTACAGAATTATTTTTACTGCTGAAATGCTCCGAGTGTTAGAGGAAATGAAAGAAACTTTGCAGCCTACACCAGAAGGCCAAACAGGTGATTGGTTCTTGTATAGAGAACATACTATAATTAGGGTGTATGGTTTTACTGGAGCACCATATATGTTGCCAGCCCTTTTAACAGCAATGGTTTTTTCCTTGGAATTTATTAGACAAAGGTTGCATTCAGAAGAGCATTTTTGTGGTTTCAAAAAGCATCGGATGTGAAATTCCCCCTTAAAGTTGGTCCATTCATCATTAATGATAAGGCAACCCTCTCTGTAGTAAAAAAATACTGAAGATTATGGAATTCCAAGAGGCTGAAAGGATTAATTATGATCCTCATCAAATTATATCGCAAAGGAGACATCTAAATGGAAACAAGGATTTTGATCATCAAACAGTAGAAGGATTGAAATAAATGGCAAATTTATTCAAATTTGAACAAGATAATAGGGGTTGAATCAGAGAGTTTTCTTTGAAATTTCTTTTTTTAGCGATGATTTCAAAGAACGTTTTGTATAAATTTTGATTTTACAGAGTAATAGGGGTTGAATCCGAGAGCAAAAAATACAGTGATGTAATATTTTTTGAAGACTTTAATGAAGAACAGAAGTACAAGTATATCCGAAACAGAGATTCATATGTTTTTACTTTCTTCAGTATTTTAATTTCTCTTTTGTGGATGTATTTCATGTTACACCATCTTATCGCTTTGCCTCGTAGTTGACTATAATACCTGAGTTAGAATTCATTTTATATGCTCTGATCCACACATTTAAATATTGTCAATGTTCTTTCTTCCAAATTAATGCAGAATTCATCCTAGAACGGATATTGGCTAAGTTATAATATATAAACAATATTTATCCTGACTTCCGACCTCCGACAAGAAGGATCAGTCGCCCATTCGTTTATTATAAAATTGTGAACAAATATATCCAACCATTCACCTGTATTCAAAATGGTGAACACTAGAAGGATCGACCGAACCTTCTTGCAGTCTAGAACTATTTTGAACAGCATACTCGGCAGAAGAAAGGTCGGCTGACACTTCATTTATGAGTGAATTGTAAAAATATTCAACCCACCTAGGTTGGGACAACAATTCCAGACTTCCGACTTCCGCAATGAAATTATAGTTGGGATTGATATATTGGCTAAGTTATAACATATCAACAATATTTGTACCAACATGCAACAAGAAGAATCGGTCGCCCCTTCGTTTAGTAGAGAACTGTAGACACCTATAGGTTACAATTCACCTTTATCGAAAATGGTGAACACAAGAAGGATCAACCGACCCTTCTTGCAGCCTAGAACTATTTTGAATGGAATACTCGACACAAGAAAGGTTCGCCGACCCTTCTTTCACCCCGCATGAGGATTTCATCGCCTTTACCGAAGACGCAAATATGTTGCAGATTGCGGATACCTAGATTTCTTAAAACGTTCCATCAATACCTCTATCCCCCAACCCGGAATGCAGATTGCGGGATGGGACAACAATTCCTGACTCCCTACATCTGCTGTAAATAGTAGGCAACGAAGATTGGCTACAAGAAGGATCGACCGCCCCTTTGTTTAGTATAAAATTGTGAACACCTATATCCAGGAGTTCACCTGTATCCAGAATGTTGAAGACAAGAAATATTGGTTGACCCTTCTTGCAGTCTACAACTATTATGAAAAAAATACTTGGTAGAAGAAGGGACGACCGCCCCTTCATTCCATGGAAATTTTTAACAAAGAAAAGGTAGCCATTTAGTTACTGTCAAAATGATTTGGTATGGTGGGAAAGAAGAGATAAGAAACAATCCAATCAATACTCTTTAATAAATTTTTTTTGTTATCTCTTAATGATTTGTAGAGCTTGTTGTCCAATAATTGTCCAAGGTTAATGAAGGTTGCCAAATTTCGAAGAATTAGAGCACAGAGCAAATACACGAAAGAGGAACACACAACACACACATATTCTATTACTTGCATATCAATTAGATTTATAGTTAAGGAAGGGCTTCAACAGACTCCGTTAGAAATGGATCTTAAACCTTTTATTTCTAAAAACAAACTATATCGGATGGCATTTCGCCATTATTCTATAACACTCTCCCTTAATGGAGAAATGTGATTCTTACAATCATTTTGAAATTCTGATATTTGTATGCCTGGTCTTCATCATCTTTTACATCCACTATGAAATCTCTGGTGCACACTCTTTCTTCTTCACAACCTCGAGCTTACCTTCTGACTCATTTAAAATTAAAATGCTTCTGACCATCATTGATAAATTTGCAGGCTTCAAGATTCTTGACTACACCGAAGAATAACCATGATACCAAATCACCCCATGGATACACTTCAATCTGTAAAATCCCCTCGAAGAGCAAATTTTAACAGTTATATAGGAAAGTGATTTGAATACTGGATGTTTCCAGCAATCAATCTTACAAAATGACCTTTTACACTTACAAACACACAAAATAACCTATAACTGTTGATTCTTGAAGCCCGAAGCAAAACAAGTGTCACCAGCATATAACAAAGTGCATTCATAAGAAAACCAATAATACGTTCTTACATGGCACCGAAGTACGTCAAGAACCACAGGTTTACATTACATTACTCAGTTTAATAATTGGTCTTCATAGTTCATTCTACACATAAAATAATTGTAACATACAAAAAAAAATAGCTATATTCAAGAAAAGTTTGAGAGGCTGCTCAGATTTTACAATTCAATGCCATATGTCCATGCCCGTGACAATAAAAACATTGAACTGCACTCCTGTTATGATTCACTCTTCTTTTAGAAAACAATGCAATTTCATCTCGTGACCTGACTTCCAGATCTCCTCCTTTCACCCTCTTTTCTTCCGATAATAGTGCTTCTATCATTTCTTCTAATGTCCAGGAAGATAATTGGCTTAGAGTGAAAATAACATTTTCATAATTTGAAGAAATACTGTTTAATAAAATTGCCTTTGCATCTTCATCGTCCACTTCAGATCCAACATCTGCTAACTGTTTTATAAGAGACTTCAAATTATTTATATAAGTAGATAATGGTGTCTCATCATGCATTTTAAATTTGAATAATTTTAATTTTAAAGAAAATTTAGCATTTACATCTTTTTCTCCAAATGTCTTCCTCAATTGTTCCCATATTTTTGTAGATGATTTTTCTAAATCAATGAGGTGTAATTGTGAATCTGATAGAGATAATCCTAAGATGGACTTAGCTCTGTCCTCCCTTTTTTCCCATTCATTTAACTACTTGGCATCTATGGGTTTCTGTTCTGTACCCTTTACTATACCCCATAAGTTCTTGTTCATCATCTGCAATTGAATCTTTACTTTCCAGGTATGGAAATTATTGCCATTAAATTTTTCAACTGGTAGATATTCCATGATTGAAAGAAACTAAAATTAAGCTATTACCTTAATCAGGTAGAAATGCACAAACTCGAGGACGGATCTTTAAGATTGAATGACTCTTCACAAAGTCTGAGGCAAATTGCTCCTTGAATGGATGTCTCTCACGCGAGCATGAGAATCTGAAACTTCACAATGGTGTTGAACGATAGGAAGATAGACGAGAGACATCAGATGTGTCTGATCGACAACGCCTTCAAACTAGGCTCTGATACCAAATTGGAAGAATTAGAGCATAGAGCAAATACACGAAAGAGGAACACACAACACACACACATTCTATTACTTGCATATCATTTACATTTATAGTGAAGGAAGGGCTTCAACAAAATTCGTTAGAAATGGATCTGAAACCTTTTATTTCTAAAAACAAACTCTAGTGGATGGCATTTCGCCATTATTATCTAACATGCCATCTATTCAATGCAACTAAATTCTATTCTTCATACCATAAATCTTTTCAAATTATCATGTGGCCTGCAAATACTTTCGTCCAATTTTAAGGCTTAGCTCATATGACCTCATGGAGGAAGAACATACCTATGTAAGTGGGAAATTTCCTTGCATGCATGGGAGCAAGATTAAACCCCTAGATTAATTTTTCTTATATTATATCAAAGATTCAAAATGAATATAACTTTGTTCCATATGCGTAATGTGACATTCTATTGTAGCTCTCTTACCTGATTCTTTGAATTTTTCTTTGAGCTATTTGTTTAGTTATTGCATTAGTTTTGTTGGACTTGCTCCCATATAGAATGTGCATCCACCAAGGTTCTAGAGTCTATTTGATTCTATCTAAATTAACTTACCCCTTGACCTCGACCAAGGGAGGAAGGGGAAAACCGAATAAAATAGTACTTGAATCCCCATGCATTCCATTTTTATATTATCTATCCTTTCCTATCATTCTTGCACCTCTAGGGATAAAGGAATTTATATGAGCCATCCATCTTGCATGATTGATCTGGTACCATTGATCTCCTTCCATGCTTAGCCCCATGGCCTTCCGCAGTCTTCAATCTCTCAAATGCTGCCTCCCTCAAACCTTGGATCTGCATAGTTATTATCAACTGTTGATCTGGCCCCTATCTGCATCCTGACTCTCAACATCTGGAAAGAAGGATCAGACGCCCCTTCCTTTAGTAGAGAATTGTGAATTCACCCATATCCAGAATGGTGAACAGAAGAAGGATTGACCGACCCTTCTTGCTGTATTGAACTATTATGAAACGGGTCCTGGGTACAAGAAGTTTCAACCTAACCTTCATTTACAAGGTAATTGTAAATCTATTCAACCTTCAAAGGTGAGGGTGTCAATTCATGTATATGAAGGATGGTGAACAATGGAAGAACACTGAGATAAGTGTCGGCCGACCCTTCGCCATCACCTTGTAAATAGGTTGAAGTCTAACCCGAAGTGAATATGGGGGTTGCATAATCAAGATTCTCTTAACCATGGCGATGCACAGATGTCATTACGATCTTCGCATAACATTCTATTTAACATCAACTAGAACACCAGATGACTTCACAGTTGGCAGCTATCGCAGTATACAAAACTACTCTGAATCTCTAATGTATTCACCAGTTTGCTATGAATTCGTCAAACTATGTGCTTCTTCTTCACAATCATGCACTTGTATTCTAATTAATCAATGTGCAATTACCATTCACATACATATAAATTAAGCACAAAAACTCACATTAACTCAAATAGAAAACATGTGATAAACTCATACACATAAACAAGAAGGATTGGTCACCCCTTCTATGATGATCGCTCGTTCTATGATCGATCCTTATCTCAAACGACTCTATAAAATGTGCATTCTATCTCTCATGGATAATGCTAGCAGATTTGTTCTTAATCAATCAATTGATTTTGTAAATGAGGGGTCGTTCTCTAACCATCAATCATTAGCATGAACATTTGCAAGTATACATCTAATATTAAAACACTAATTTATAATTATAGACGTTGTATGTATTCTTATATTGACTACTTAATATTGACTGTTTTGCAGATAAAGCATGGTTGATTTGTTGTTAGGAACCTATGTTAGTATATTGTTGTTGGACGCATATGCTTTGTAAGTCGTCCCGTAGTATTTGTTGATCCGTAGTTTATATTAGCCCATAGTATTGGACGCATATGCTTTGCAAGTCGTCCCGTAGTATTATATGTCCCATGGTTTTGACTCATAGTATTGGGCATAGACTTAGTATATAAGTGTGTGTTGAGGTCATTGAAGGCACCGTGAAGTTAATTGTATTGAGCTTGCTCAAAGGAGGTTGCCCCCTAGAAGTGGCCCGTGATCAATATAAAAGTGATTCTGAGTTCTATTATTTCTGATATCTTGTGTATTTGCATTAATTAATTATTACAGGTTCATCACATCTGGTATCAGAGCACTTTCTTGGGCTCGTTGGGTGGAATTTCTGCCAAATTTTTTTTCGCATTTGTTGTAGCTTCGGATTTGGGAATAATCTCTATCCGCTTAACTGTGGGAAGTACTTGGGAATAAGCCCTAAAACTCATTGTGAGGAGTACCACAAGAACCCCAAAGTAGATGGCCCATCGAGAAGACCTGCCAGCAAAAAGGGCAACGATCCCTACCTGATTGACTAGTTCCCACCCGTGAGGTAAACCAAGAGTTTCCGTTTGTGGCAAAGCGGTTATCAGTTTTACCTGAGCCGTGGAGTGAGGGGTAGTGCCCCAATACGCAAGCCATCAGACAACATTGGTGGCCGAGTGAAACACCTGAACTGTTAGGAAGCCGTACATACCTGGGGTCCATATCTATTTTTAGTTGAACTGTTGCCGATCACTTCCACTCCAGATCTAGCCGTTTCAGATCTATTCTGAAAGTCATTCTAGATCCAGTCGCCGTTTCAGATCCAACCATTTTTTATCCCTTTCGCGCCGTTGCGCCGCTGTTGCCGATCCATTTCTGGAAAAAAAAAAAAAAAATTCGGGGATTCATTTTTTTCTCCATATCTCCCTTGTTTTCACTCTGTTTCCCTTGAAATTTTCAGGGAACCCCTGTCATCCCATTCTGCATCTTTCATTCCTGAGGACCCTATCCCCAATTCCACTTCCCAAAGCCCGAAATCCCACATTTGTCTATTTTTAGGGTTTGCCATAACTTCCTCATATTTCACCCAATCACCTTCAAATTTTACCACAAAGTTCCTTTCTCAATTCTGCTTCATTGTCCATCTCTGCCAAATTTTCTCATTCTATCACCCCGATTCTGAAATCCCCCTTTTTGCTTTCTTGTCCTTTCGAGAGTGTCCAAAATCTAGTCAAACCCCAATTACCCATCAGATTGTTTCCCCAATCCAAATTTCCCTTTACTAAATCAGCTTTTGTTTGTGTTTTTCTACACATTCCAACAAAAAAAAAAAAAAAACCTGGTTATGGTTGTCACCCGTGTAGGAGCACACACCATGGAGGAAGCACTTGCAGCCATCCAAACCAAACTCCAAGATCTGGAAGAAACATTTCTCAGCCTCCATCTTCAGCATTCAGCCATGAACAATACTAGACAGCCATAATTTTTTGCAGCCACCGGGTTCTCTTCTTCCAGCAATTTTTGTGGGAGGAAGCTTGATTTTCCTCGCTTCAATGGTACTGATTCGACTGGATGGATATATCGAGCAGAACAATATTTCAGTCTGCATAATACTTCTGATGCCCAGAAAGTTCCACTTGCATCGTTTCATTTCGAACAGGAAGCCTTTCAATGGTACCGTTGGTACATCAAAGCTCATCCCGAGCCAAATTGGACAGATTTTTGCCAACTCATTTTGCCACGATTTGGTCCTAGTGCTTTTGATGATTTCACAGGAGCACTCACTAAACTTCACCAAATTGGCACAGTGAGAGAGTATTAGACAGAATTTGAGAAATTGGCCAATCACACAGAAGGATTGTCTAATGAATTCTACAGGAGTTGTTTTATCAGTGGTCTCAAGGATGAAATCCGCTCAAAGGTCAAAATGTTTTGTCCCAACACAATGATGGAAGTCCTAGGGTTGCCTAAGCTGGCCGAGGACAAGATCGCAGCTCAACAATGCTCTAAACCCACCTTTGTTCCCTTCAAAAATATGGGTTCCCAACAACCTCCCATCACGTGTGCTCCTCAAC
This sequence comes from Larix kaempferi, assembly GCA_027924585.1. Classification (NCBI taxonomy): domain Eukaryota; kingdom Viridiplantae; phylum Streptophyta; class Pinopsida; order Pinales; family Pinaceae; genus Larix; species Larix kaempferi. The sequence goes on from BSBM01000642.1 coordinate 7,243,103, forward strand.
CAACTCCTATCAAGAATTTGTCTGAAATAGAAATGCAAGCACGTCGAGAAAAAGGGCTTTGCTATAATTGTGATGAGAAATTCACTCGAGGACATAGATGTGTTCAACAAAAGCTCTATCTCTTGGATGTGGATTCTCCGCCTGCCTTAGAACTTGGTGAAGAAGCTACAAATATAGTAGATGATCAGGTCGACATTCAACACCCGCCTGTTGAGACCCCATCTTAGGACGACCCACCTGAGATATCTCTCCATGCTGTAACCGGTGTCACCACCCCACAAACAATGCAGGTCAGGGGATACTTCAAGAAGCTCCCTCTTACCATACTCATTGATTCTGGTAGCACTCATAACTTCATTAACCCTCGGATTTCCAAACAGGATGATTGTTTTGTCCATCCTTGCTCCAACTTTGAAGTCATGGTTGCCAATGGGGGCACCTTACCTTGCAAGGGGAAGTGTCACAATGTGTGTATCTCTATGGAATATTATAACCTATGCTCTGACATGTTTTCCTTGTCCTTAGGTGGATGTGATGTGGTTTTGGGCATTCAATGGCTGCGCACACTTGGCCCCATGTTATGGGATTTTGCTGAACTTTGGATGCAGTTTAAAGTCAATGGGGCACAACACAAATTTATGGGATTACAACCAGGGTCTCTTTGCATCATCAGTTCACATTGCCTAGAAAAATTCCTTAAGAAGAATTCACATGGTGTTATCGCTCGACTCAATTCCATTCAGATGCACCCATCAACAGTCTCCACTACTTCCTTGGATAGATATGCAGATATCTTTGCTGAACCAATGCGCTTGCTGCCTTCAAGAGACCTTTCCGGTAAGAATTTAGCCACATCTACCTCTCAGCAGGAAATGATGGCTATTTTGCATGTAGTACAGAAGTGGAAGCCATACCTATTAGGGAATTATTTATGCATCAAGACTAATCTCCCGAGTCTGAAAAACTTTCTAGAACAATGGGTCTCCTCCCCAACACACCTGAAATGGGTTATCCAACTCATGGGTTATCCCTATGTGATCACTTACAAGAAGGGTAAGGACAATATGGTGGAAGATGCTCCTTCTTGCACAATTGATGACCCAGTTTCTCTTACAGCTCTTTCTCTGCTTGTTCCAAATTGGTTGCAATATGTTTAATAGGGCTATCTCTTCTATGAACTCCATGCTTCTTCATCAACAGGGCACTCTGGGTTTTGCAAAATGTATGAATGGGAACAATGTAACTTCTTTTGGCAGGGACTAAAAATGACAATTCAACAGATGGTGGTTGACGATGATACTTTCCAAGTCAACAAGGGGGAAACGACACTCCTTTCAGGATTGCTCAAACCCTTTCCCATCCCTACACAGCTTTGGCCAACTATTTCTAGGGATTTCCTAGCAGCGCTCTGGTGGTACAATACCACATCTCAAAGGACACCATATGAAGCAGTCTATGGAAAAACACCGCCAGTTTTTCTTCCATACACCCTTAGTAGCTCCCCAGTTCAGGAAATTGACTCGATTCTTCGAAACCGCGATCAGATTCTTCCAATTCTGCAGGACAATCTTCACAGGGCCAGAATTCACCTGAAACAACAAGCCGATCAGCACCGTTCTGAGCGCATTTTCCATGCAGCTAACAGGGTTCTTCTTCATCTACAGCCTTCCAAGCAATCCTCCTTGACACTCCAAAGGCGTCAATGGCCCGAAATGCAACCCGGGGATGCTACCGGGGAACCACTCCTTCAGATTCTGCAGCAATTTATCCAACCAAAGCTTTGAGGACAAATCTTTTTCTAAGGGAGAGGGGATGTTAGGAACCTATGTTAGTATATTGTTGTTGGACGCATATGCTTTGTAAGTCGTCCCATAGTATTTGTTGATCCATAGTTTATATTAGCCCATAGTATTGACCCATAGTATTGGACGCATATGCTTTGTAAGTCGTCCCGTAGTATTATATGTCCCATGGTTTTGACTCATAGTATTGGGCATATACTTAGTATATAAGTGTGTGTTGAGGTCATTGAAGGCACCGTGAAGTTAATTGTATTGAGCTTGCTCAAAGGAGGTTGCCCCCTCGAAGTGGCCTATGATCAATATAAAAGTGATTCTGAGTTCTATTATTTCTGATATCTTGTGTATTTGCATTAATTAATTATTGTAGGTTCATCACATTTGTTGAGCCTCAGTAACTACCAGGAAATCCCTTGCTTTGAATTGAAAAAAAATCACTACCTTCCACCATTCACAAATGGATTATATGTTGAGATGGGAGAACCACATAATTTGTACCCGGATATATATCTATACTACTTGGATTACGACGAAAAGCTGATTAGAGCTGGGATATTGACATATGCAGAACCCGTTGATTCTGACAAAAAATTGCGAGTTCAAGCTGAAGTGATCATTGGTGAACAGTGTGGCCTTATACAATGTGATCTTATGGTTTCTGATTATTGACCAGATCTAATGAAAAATGGTCTTGATCCAGATCTGATTTCATGTGCGAAGCAAGGGTGTGTTTTTCCCTCATATGTTGTTTCTAATTGTTCTGCAATTGATACCGCGACATCCTTGAAGAAAGGAATTTTGTTGATATGGAGGAAAAGAATGCTGGACGGGAAAAGTTCCTCTGTATTACATTACATGAATATTTATAAGAGGGCGATAAAGGTATGCCATGAAAATATTCTTACATACAACAAAAGAGCATTTCTCCAACATATTGTAAAAGATGTGGAGAAAAATACCTTGAAACAACTCAAAGGAAGTCCTTTTAGAGCGATGCCGCGGAAAGCGACTAAGAGATTTGAAAGTTCAAAAGAAGTTCAACAACATCAGATCAAATACTTTTTTTTCAATGAGAGTTTTTTCCATTCATATAACAAGATGTGTTGTTGTGCCTCTGCACTTACAATATCGAAAGGTTGATGAGGAGGTCGTGCAAAACATGGTTGTATCACTTGTCCATACATTTACAACAACATTGAGAGATGCTATTCTATTGACTTTCAATCAGGAGACCAGATTGCCCTTTCTTCCTGAAAATGAAGAAGAAATTAATCTGCCATCAGTAAATTTTTATATATTGGATGGGCAGCATACTATTTCTGCGCAGAAAATAATCATTGCAAATGATCAATATAAAACGCTCCATAAAAGGTATCGGCATCGAATAACTCATACTCTACATAGAGACATTCCTCGGGACATCATCAACAAATTATGCAAACAACAAAATTTGTCAAACAAGGAATTTGCAAACACTACATTCATTTCTTCAGTTGAAAAAGAAAGGGAGAGATGGTTATTGTGCAGTTCTCCATCCCTTCCAGGAAAGGGAGACACTTCCAATGATGAGTGGCAGGTATAGAATTTTTTTTCTTATCAATCAAATTCTTTAGATTGCTGCATGTGTTATGAAATTAGGAAATTAATTGGACTATTCAATTGTATAGGTTTGCAGTCTTTCCAAACTCAATGTATGGATATATTTCATGTTAACCAAAGGGAGAGCCTTAAAGGCAAGCTAGCTCTTTTTTTGACATCAAAACGACTGTCGAGCAAATGCCAGTCTATATTCTAGCTTTACAAAAGTGGTTTCTTGACATGCTCACCGAAGAGCATCGCTCAGGATGATTTTTCTCTAAATAAAATAAACAGTTATGGCTCTAATTTGTTCAGACCATTGCGTGATCTTGATGAAGATGAATTGATTGCTACGGTAGACAAAATAATCAACGGATCGGTTTGGATGAGCACATCAGTCGATAAAAAGTTTTGTGCATAAACTTTAAGTCAATATTGCGAACGAATAAAGGACGAGAGGTCAACCAGACATTCGATCGTTGAATATTTCAAATTTAATGATGTTCAATCTAATCGATCACAGAATGTCACTAATCATAACGTCATTGAAATATATAAAATTGCACTAAACCATCTCTAGCAACTGTGCAGTATTTTATGCTCTGGAAAGCAAGCAAAATCTCCAAGTAAAAAGAGAAAGAACGAATCTAAAGTGGATATTGGTACCAAAATACCAATTAATGCTCAGAAAATATTGAATTTCTATATCAATAAAGAGAGGATGTCCATTGAAAACATCAAAAATAGTTCACAGTTTGCTTTTCAATGTTGTTAACCTAATTATTTGATCACCACACTCAGAACAATTCCATTTTTTGGTGCAACAGTCAGCTGTGAATTTGATGTTGTGGATATGTGTAATTGTGCTATTCCATGGACAGAACAAGACATGCTGGCATTTTTGTACTAGTTAGAAATAAATCAAGAGGCATGTACTTGTATTTTTCTAGTAGATATGGAGAACTCTTGTATGATTTCTAAAGCTTTCACAAGTTGGAGCAAGAAATCAAAAAAACATGTTACAGCGAATCCTACAATGGGAGTATATAGAGAATTATCTGGGGACCTGTTTATAGGATTCTCTATTATACAGTGTTGGTGCATTGGAAGTGATGAGGATATTTTATCTACTTTTGAAATTAACATGGATTGGAAAGATGAGGGCCTACTGCTGCTTGATTTACCTCAGCCCAAGGTTAACAACGATAGTGCAAGGAGCCATGTGTTTCCAAAAGAAAGGACACAGGAATTATGGGATCACATAGTTTCCAGACAGGTCTCTTCTAAAGGCACAATTCTTTCGCTGTACGCAAGAGGTAGGCTTCTTCGTTTGTTGACTAGGTATTTAGAAAGAATAGTTATTTCTATTGTGGAGATAGTACAACAAGAGCTATTCAAGAACAGTTTCTATCATGAATTGGGTATAAAACAGGGTATTTCTATTAACATTTTCAAATGTCTTTGATTTTATTTTACTTTTGAATTTTATTTTACTTTTTTCTCAAACAAGGAATTTCTATTAACATTTTCAGATGTCTTTGATTTTATTTTACTTTTCTCAGTCGGTTATGTTCAATAACATCTTTAAATTCCTATTCTACTACAGCTTCAAATAAAAAGCATACCCAGGTATCCTCCAATCGAATTACAATATCCGATGACTAAATTGAATGTGATAGAGAATCGACAAAGAACTACCAAACAGGACAAGAAGGTAAAAATTTATTTTTCACAGATCGTGGTTAAATTAAGTAAATTATGAAAGGGGATAGTGACCTACAAAAAATTATATAAAATGTATACCTGCACATTTCCAGTTCAACATGTGGATCATCCACAACCAGTGCAGGCATCAACGATGTCCCTGGATATTGGCCAGCAAATCACATTGGAGAATAAGGGACCAGGCAGGATCTTGGACAATAATGAACAAGGCGAGAGCTTGAACAATGCAGCACAAGAAGAGGGTTTGGGCAGTATTGAACATGGAGAGGGTGCCCTGGTGTCAAAATGCGGTTTCTCCAGCGATGTTACTCACCAGTCAAATGTTAGCCTGCCATTGATAGGTAAAAGACAATATTTTATACTTAAATTGACAAAACAAATTTATTCTGAACTATATATAATGACATACAATATTTCTGTGCATCTCCCCATACAAAAATGTTATTGATATTAGAAATGGAAGGTTTTCTATTTCGCAAGAAAGTCACAGAAAATTACTCCAAAAGAGAAAAAAAGGGGAAAGAGTAAGAAAGCATGAAGAGACTACTCTAATAAGTGGTGAATTTAAACATAGAAAAACTTCATATGGGTCACGAACACATGCCATTCAATTTTTGGATTTACTTCTTTCCAAATTCAATGTTGGGATTTGGTCATCTAAATGTGGTGTCAATGAGGAGAAGCTACTGCTTACAAAAAATTTGTTGGCATGTGGTAAAGATAAATCATATGAGCAAAAAAAATTATTTATTTGGTTTCGAGAGAGATGTACCTACAATCAAGAAGGAAAGACAAAAAAATATGGAGTGTGTGGAAGGAGTTCCCAATGAAAACTTCTGAAATTAATACATCAATGATTGTTTTGGAGGGTGATGGTGAGAAAGCAGTTCCATTTCAAAACTGTATTTCGTGTAAGCCCTTTATTGGATAGTCCCTTTGGATAGATACTGAATTGGTACATGGAGTTTGGAAGCATTTGAGTAAAATGCAAGAATCAGCTGATATCAGAAAATATCAAATGTAACCTATCATTGCCTATTTCTAGATGTAATCTATCATTGCCTATTTTAAATCATTTAATGTGTTTTCTTTTTTTTTCCGGAGACATTGCTATTTTCGTCTAGTGAATGCAACATATTATTAGTTAAGTGTGATGCTTTTATTAAATCAATTGAATCTGTTGTGATCATTAACTTCATGAACAAAGTGTTGTTGTTGTTGTTATATATATAGTCACTGTTCTTGTATGTAGTGAGGATATCACCGCAAAAGAAACTATTGGTCCTGGGAGTAGAGAGATTTCTCTTTGGAGTTTGAATGTTATCCAACATTGAAGATTCTTCCAAACAACCTCATTTTTTCCATAAATGCTATCATTATTATACACTCATGTTTAGCCGCAAAATTATTAGTGTTTCGAGAGAGCATTTTGACGTTGCTCTGTGGTTTTCCTGGCTCGACAACATGGAAATTAAAAATTTCTTGGGTGTATTTGTATTTGAATGGTTGAAAAATGAAAAAATTGTATTTATTTGGGGTCGAGAGCAATGTGAACCTAGTACTATTGATAATCACTCAATGTTTGCATACTATAATGTTGGTGAAGTACCGAACATATTCAAAAAGTATTTCAAGGATGTACTTATCCAATATGGAGATATATATATATATAAACAAACGAACATGTTGTTTATAGATGAAGGGCAATATCAATCAGCAGATAATAGCAAGGAAAACTGCTTGAAAATGCCAACTAGTTGGAAATTTGACGGTTCACAAGAGAGAGATATAACTATAAAACAATGTTGTGTGCTTTGTTGAATTATCTCGGGCCTTGTTAAAAAATGGGGCATTGGTTAAACACATTGAATTTGAGATGACCATCATATTGTACAAAACAAATTCATTGAGTGATTTGTATATTTTTTACAATTACTCCTACATTTAATTGATGTAAGTTTTATTGCACAGTTCTCATCTTATTTATGGACATCGTACCATGTATATGGTAATGTGTTTAAAAAATTGTTGAACATGAAAGCAATATACTTAGAAACATTGAACCATAATATTTTATTGACTGGTTTGTGTGTGTGTGTTTTTTTGTTTGCAGATAGTTCTAGAAGATTTGTTTCTAGTAAACCATTGATAATTTTTTATTTCAATGGCGTTTTGTTACACGCAATACATAGAAAACACAAACTCGGATTGCGATGACCACCGGACATCGAAACATCAACAAAGTATTATTTTATATGGCCAAGCTTAAGGGAATTTTTTGAAAAATGCTTTCGTATTTTTGAGGTTGGGGTATGGACATCTTCCCAACGAAAAAATGTTGACAAGTTTTTTCCTAGATTATTACAAAGAACAGGGTTGAAAAGGAAACAATTTAGATTAATTTTAACATAGGAAAATTGTTCTTCCGTAGCCAGTGAGGGTTTTCAAGCTGTTGGAAATCCTAATGTATTTCGCAAGCCTTTAAGTATAGTTTGGGACACTTTGAACCATGGTTGGGATTGGACAAATACTGTGATTGTCGATGACTCTGGAGAAAAACATGTTTCTAACGATGAAGGAAACTGTATTATAACAAAAACTTATAATTCCGACGATGTCAATGACACATTTTTGTTAGATATATTATGGCCTTGCCTGCAGCACCTGGATGGCATGAGCGATGTGAGGCCAATTGTGAAGAAAATAAAAAATGGAATTATTTTCTTAAATAATGCACTTGAATGTTTGTTTGTACTAGTATGTCCAATTTCACTATGATTATAATTCTTGTAAAGTATCGAGTTTGGTTTCCGAAAATGTATCTTTGTTTAAATTGTATTGTTAAATCATAAAACATAAAAAACTGTGTGCTTGATTTATAATTCATATCATTTATATGCAGGTTATGCACCAGTAAATTTCTTTACTTGATTCATATTGTTTCACATTTTGCAATTTTACATAACAGTCATTAATATCATCATATTAAGTTAAGTTATTAAGCATATAATTAACATATTCATAACTAGGCTTATGTCTATCATTCTAAGAACATACAGGAGGCATCCATCCATCAATGAGGTTGTGACAACATAAGCATGCATGTATTACATAAATGGAGTTTAGCCATTCATCATTCACATACAAAATTAATACAGTAGATAGCTTATGCAATTGAAAGAAACGTCATTCATGAATATAACCTTCTAACAGGCTTACCATAGGATATTCATGGCTTACATTTATTTACACATAATTTCATTCCACAGATTGAACATATCAAGCATAATTAAATACATGAACATTATAATCCATTTTTTTTCAAAAGAAAAAATCATACTATTGTTATTCAAAACTGAATCAAATAGTACATGATGTTCCATGAGGTTCCTTGACTCACTAGAGAGCTGAAGTAAACCAGATATTGTCAAAAAGACTTCCTACAAAATTACAATAATTTCTCAAAAACAGTTGAGAATTTCATCCTTCTGCTAGAAAAATAAAAAACTTTGAGCTATTTAGAAACTTATCCCTTCTAAATAAAAAAGTAGTCCAAAATATGGCTTAGTCAAAGAAATTTACTGATCCCTTATCAAAAACATAAGTGATCAATAATTTCCTCCCAAAAAAAATAACCAACTTATTTTTTCATTGCATCTTTTGAAAGCTTATCTGCATCGTTGTTGTGCTACCTATATATATGCTCAAAGGAGATGGTTTTGAAAAACTGGATTTCTGAGCCGGTCATTTGACACCAATGCTCAAGTTCGAGGATTTTAAGCTTGTAGTCTTCTTGAGCCCATTTAATTGTTACCCTCGAATCACTGAATACTTTCAAATCATTTAAACCAGAAATATTGGAAACTTTCAGCATACACCATAGGCCAAGAAGTTCATCTTCCATGTTTGTGTCTGATCCATAGTTTAGCATTATTGTTACCCTCTACCAAATTTTTAAAAAATTGCAATTAGGCTCCTAACTGCGATTTTCATCTTTGACCAAATTTGAAGTCGTAGTCATTGATCCGACAAACGGTTAATGAGATTTTATATTAAAAAATTTAAGAGAACAGATTACATAGCATAGGGGAGACTGGTCCCAAAAAACAAGAGTTGTCGAAACAGTCTCTTCATATTTCAGTTTGTGATCTTAAAAAAAGGCCTAATGCCTTCTATTACTGAAAATTTTAACGAACTGACGTAAGAGAAACTTACAAGAGTAATACATATAAGAAGGATTACAAAATTCAATCCCAAACAGAGCTGCTACAATGTCGAGACGAGAACACAAAGAAGGAGTCAGTTGCCATAATGGAGACGAGCGTTCTTATCCTTGCCTCCTACTCTTGTACCTGCATTTTCATCGTCAATGTTCAGGATGACGAATGGGATATTTCTGCCACTGGTTATGATACAATCAAATTTAGCTTCCATGATCCTGAGGTAGCTATGGAACGAGTCTAACTTTCCAACCAGCTTCTCGAAGTAGTCTTTAATCTTGCCATTGCTATTCCGGACTTCAGCGTTAGAAATTTGAACGAAGGTAGCGAGGTGAGATATGGTTGTATTTATCTCAAAGAAGTCACCTCATAACAAACAGACCTGGCATTCTAGGTCCAGAACTTGCGTGAGAATGTTTGGGGAAGGGTTGTCCTGCCCATGAGGAGAATCAATGTTAACTAGACCACCATTATCGGCTAATGCACACTGCCAATTTATCGGGCTAGTACCATGAAACTGTTGCGTAGGACCACTTTGATTGCGGCCAACTCATAGGGGGTTGAGATAAACCCAGAGTCAGGAATCGAGAGGACCTTCCAATTCCTACTTCCGGAATCAAAACCAAAGCCAGAATGTTGCACCGGGCCCCTGATTCGCTGACCCTGACCAAAGTTGAGAGGAACCCATCTTTTACCGCTACCAGATTCATCAGCATGCTTTGTCAAGCCACCACGAGAGAGCTCATTACCGCTAGTGTTGTTCCCATGAAAAGTATCAGAGAGGTATCACTTCGATCCAACCCCCTCGAACTGCCCCTGGGAAGACTTCCTACGTTTGTGACATTGCAGAGCAGACAGACACAGATTTCTCTCCTCCATATTCATACAAAATGACCGACTTTGGAGAAAATCGCAGGGAGCACCTTCGCAGAGAGGGACATGCAAACTACAAAATGCATCACCTTTGTGCATGAATTAGCCTCTACAAACCTTGGGACTAGTCCGCATTAATATCCTGTATGCGGGGCAGATTAATATCAATGACAAGTTGTTTAGATTTGACATCAAATCATGATACGTGATATAATTAAAATTGTACTTCATCTTAATCAAAATTTTGTTGGCGCATGCTATATGTTATTTCATTACATATGTAATAATTGCATTTCTCAGACCGAAAGGTTCTAATCAATTGCCTGGAAATTCATTACAATTGATCATTATGGAATATTTAATACGCTTCTTAAACACAAAGACCAATATGAGCAATTTGTTAGTTGTCATATTACATAGAAAAAGTGTTGCTATTCAATTTCCAGAGGGTAATCTTGCTATGAGTGAATTTTCATTTCTTGGTTGTGTTGTGGTTAAACCCGCATTAGTAACCTCCCCATACTCAATGTGCCAAATCAAATATGCCACGTGTCACAATATGATCGTTCCACATGTCACCCTAGGATACTATATATCAACATTTTAACAACGAAATTTGTAGATTTTTTTCTTTAAAGACTTTGCTGGCAAGTGGAAATATTCTCAGAGAAAGAGTGACCACTCTTTCTCCAAGGTGTTCTATTGTTACAATTCCCTCCTAAATGAAGGGTCGGTCGACCCTTCTTATTCCCAATATTATTTTCATAATAGTTCAACACTGCAAGAAGGGTCATTCGATCCTTATTGTATTATTCATTATGGCTATAGCTGAATTGATGGATAAAGGTTTTGACAATTAACTATGGAAAGAAGGGGCGGTAGATGCTTCTTTCCATAAAACGGAAGTCAGGAAAAACCATTTTTATATGATATAACTTCCAAGGTGTTCTATTTTTACAACTCCCTTGTAATTGAAGGGTCGGCCGACCCTTCCTATTCCCCATATTATTTTCAGATTAGTTTGACACTGGAAGAAGGGTCAATCGACCCTTCTGATTACCAATATTCTTTTCATAATATTTCAACACTGCAAGTAGGGTCAGTTGATCCTTCTTGTGTTCTCCATTATGGATATAGCCGAATTGTTCCATTTGAAGTCCATGAATTTACATTTCCCCTCAGAAATTTTAATGATTGTTATACTATACCCTATACCCTGTACTTCTTACTAATTAATCTTGGCCATTATGTTGTGCCGCTCTTGCACTGCTAGCAGGTCCCTTCACCGGCTAGCTGGCTGCAACTCTGGTACCTCGGTCCTCTATGCATTCAAAGCAGCCCAATTCTCTCTGCTCTGTGTCTACTGGGGAGCTCCATGTCTACTATGGAGCTTCCCTATTCTCTATGCTTCGTCTATAACTGGGGAGCTTCCCTATTCTTGAGGAATAATTCCTCCCAACTCATTTATGAGGGAATTGTGCAAATATTCAACCTATGAAGTATAGGCTGTCAATTCATGTATATCATGAATGGTGAAGACTGCAAAAATACTAAGCACAAGAAGGGTTAGCCGACCCTTCATTAAAGCTGGAAAAACAGATGAACAAGACCCCTGGAAAAAACTCCTAGTAAAATCCACACAGCAGGTATTTTTCAAAGATGAAATATAATAAAAGGAAACATAAACAAAATCAACATATTTATTAATTACATCGGGTTAAATATTGTCCATAAAATTAATACAAGTCGATGGCTGAGATCTAATCTGGGGAATGCGGAAGACAAGTTGCGGGGGTTTAATTGTTTGGAAATATATACAATGTTCTTGCAATTCGCAATTGCGGGTTGCGGGAGTACAACTAGAAATAAAAACAAACCAAAGTTTCTGCAATCCATATTCCGCATTGCGGGTTGCGGAAATGCATGTCGCAAATCCATTATTTAAACTGTTCCCACAATCTCCAATCATGTATAACTAGATAGCCACTTCAACAAGCTATAGCATAATATGATGGTGTGTGCATTTTTCTTAAACCATGAATTATTGCAGGCATTCTATCAGAGTAGTTTTGACTACTTTTTCTATACTTTCTCAATTTCCAAAGTTTCACAAACTTTCCATACTTTTTGAGAATGATGTTAGATTGCAATACTGACTAAACGATAGCACCAGAACACTATCTTGTGTCTTTCAAGCCTCATGACACATTCCATGTCATCATAGATGCCATATCATCATACATGCCATGTCATCACTTCCTTTGGCATCAGTTCTCTCTTTGAGGCTCACACATGTGAGATATTCCCTTTCCAAAATATAGATTAATTCATGTATAACTAGAATGGTCAAGAATGGAAAAATCTAAATCACAAGAAGGGTCGGCCGACCCTTCCGGCAGTCTAAAACTAGTTTGAAAATAATATTGGCCAGAAGAAGGGCCAGCCGCCCCTTCATTTATGAGGGAATTGTGGAAATATTCAACCTACGAAGTATAGGCTGTCAATTCATGTATATCCTAAATGGTGAAGACTGCAAAAATACTAAGTACAAGAAGGGTTGGTCGACCCTTCAATTAAAAGAAAAATGAAATACAATTAATCTACGAAGGTTGGGACAACATTTCCCCACTACCGACTTCCATAGTATGTGGCGGCGATCAGGATATTTCCTATGATATAACATGTAAACAATATTTTTCCCGACTTCCGACTGCTAACAAGAAGGATCGACCGCCCCCTTTTTTAGTAGATAATTGTGAACACTAATATCCGACAACTCACCTATATCCAGAATGGTGAACACAAGAAGGATCAAACCACCCATCTTGCAGTCTAGAACTATTATGAAAATAATAGTAAGTAGAAGAAGGGTAGGCCGCCCCTTCATTAATTTATGTTGAGCCTTGTTCAAAAGAAAAATTATGGTTTTGGAACCTAGATTTTGGCACTTTGGAAATGGATTTTGTAGTTTCAGAACCGGTTTGGTCACTTTCGGAATCGTATTTTGCAATTTTGGAACCGGTTTTGGCTCTTTAGGGACCGGTTTTGTCACTTTTTGAACCTTGATTTGGCACTTTTGGAATCGGTTTTGGAAATTTTGGAATCGGTTTGGGCACTTTTGGAACCTGGATTTGGTAGTTTTGGAACCGCATTTTGCTTGATTTTGGAGTTTAGAAAGGCAGTTTTTGGCCCATCTTCAAAGTGACTTGAATATTTTAGACATTGATTTTTTCACCTTAAAATTTAGAACATTTACAAATGAAAATTGCAATTTTAAAATAAAAAATTGCATTATTTGATTTGAAATTCACACTTTTCAAATCAGAAATTGCATTTGTTTATTTTAAATTCACACTTTTTGAATTGAAGTTCATAGTTTTATAACAACAAACTGCAATTTAAGGTTCATAAGTTGTAAAAAAACACACTATTTTAATAGAAAAACACCCTTTTCAAAGCCAATATTGCCACTTTCAGAAGGTCCTTTTCAATTGCATTTTTTGATTTTAAATTCAACTTCAGAATAGTTTAAAGTCACTGAACATTTTAGATTCTCCTTATACTTAATCAGATCATCTCCTTTGAAGGAGTAATAAAAGACTAAACTTTTATTGGATCTTTGACTTGTAGACTTAGAAGCACTAGACTCATTCGAGACATGAAGGAATGTACTAAAACAACATTTGATGACTACTGCAAGTGTCTTTAAAATAATGAAACCAAATCATTCACTAAATACATCATACCTCCTGCACAAGGTGGTAGTATAAGGTAACCTTCAAAAGTGCTGAAAATCCCATAGTCATCCAAGGATTCCAATTTCCATCCCATTAACTTGGCCTAGTTACTCTTGGATGCAGGCGCCTGGAAAAAACTAGAAAGCCTCCTATCCTGATGATTTTCCCACCTTCAGCTACAAAGGGAATATTCTTGCAAAGACTGGTAAGCTCCCCAGGCTAGATGTAGTTATTTGTTGATGAATAGTGCAAAAAATGTGTGATGGTGATAACAAGTTTACTATCTGTTAAGTCGGATACTACATCATTGAGCTCTGATACTACATCATCACCAAGTTTAGTATCTGTTAAGTCTAATACTACTATCTTAAGTTGGTGAGATGAACTTTGCTAAGCTGAAATTCATCGAGGAAGAAATAGAAATGATTGATAACATTCTGTTTTTTCATTCTGCATAGCTGGAAAGTCTCGATATTTCCGACTGTCATGGGACTGACTATAAAATGTAGTGGAAATGGGTGAGGTGCGCATCTTTAAAACGAGTGAAACTTATTATGCACAGTTAGAAAAAGATGACAGCATGATCTAGAGGCACAGAGATTCGAAGATAGCCTAGACATGGTGGTATTGCATCTCTCTCGAATACCGGCATAGAAAACAAATAACTGTATATCACACTACCGTAAAAAGAAACCATTTCCAACAAATGCAAAAATAATTGTTTTATTGAAGCCAATGCATGAGCACACATATCATCATGCACAATAAAAATAGAGAAACTATTCCTAAATTTCCAACTGCACCATAACAGTTGGTCTGGGCATCCCGCTTGGACAGGTTAGCTCCTAACACAGTTGGTCTGGGCATCCCGCTTGGATGGGTTAGCTCCTAACACCATAGTTAGTGGAAGCAAAGGCATTCAACCAATGAAATATACTTTTCAAATGATAAACAAACACTTAAGTTAGACGTGTGTATAATAATGACTACAAAAATTCTATCTTACCGAGAAAAACCTTTTGCAGATATGTAGTCTTTCAAGGTTAGGAAGTTGCTCCAATAAGTTGAGAAGAGGAAGAGGCTTCAAAATATGGATATCAAGATTCTTCAATGATTTCAAGCTACCTATTATCTCCCCAAATTTCTCTGCAGGAAAATGGTGCATTAGATCCATTATATGAGAATGTTTCTTCATCTACCTATATGAGAACGTTTCTTAATCTCCCTATGTCCCCTCCTGGTTGCAGGAACATAATGATAATTCCATGCATACCCAGGGAATATAAGGTGAACAAACTGAAAAAATCCATTTCAGTTTGTTGTGAGTGGCCACTGTGTTGATGGATTGAATGGGATGGGAGTCTGGGACGGATGGGGAATGGTAATTATCACAGTATGGAAGGATCATGGTGGTCAAAGATATCATCTGTAGCGACTACATATTTTGCTGGAGTAATCATACACGTATCACTCCAATCAATTCCTTGAAAATCCAACGGCCAACATGCCTGTTGCCAGTGCATTAAATGGCCTACAGCAGGCTTAATAATATTCGCCATAAATGATGGATTGTATCACTCGTGTGAATAATCTCATCATGATTTTAGTCCACATAATGTTTATGTCTTGTCACCAACAAAGTCTCTGGATGGGGTCAATGGTAATTATCATAGTATGGCAGGATCATGGTTGTCATAGATATCATCTGTAGAGAGTACATATTTTGCTGGAGTAATCGTACACTTATTACTCCAATCGATTCATTGAAAATCCTACGGCCAACATGGCCGGGTACCATTAATATCCTTAATACTCATTTAAAAAATATTTAAACTAATTTTAAAAATCAAATATGCCATGTGTCACATTATAAGTGTTCTACATGTCTCCAAATTTATAGAAGATTTGCTTCAAAGACTTTGCTAGCAAGTAGAAATATTCTCAGAGAAAGAGTGGTCACTCGGTTGCTCTTTCTCTAAGGCATTCTATTCTCACAATTCCCTCATAGATGAAAGTTCGGCTAACCCTTCTTATTCCCAATATTCTTTTCATAATAGTTTGACACTGCAAGAAGGGTTGGTCGATCCTTCTTGTGTTCTCCGTTATGGATATAGCTGAATTTCTGGATAAAGGTTTCCACAAATAACTATGAAAAGAAGGGGCAACCAATCCTTCTTGTCGAAAAATAAGGATAAAAAAAAAATTACTCAGAAACCATTTTTATATGTTATAACTTACAAGGTGTTCTATTTTTACAATTCCCTCGTAATTGAAGGGTCATTCGACCCATCTTATTCCTAATATTATTTTTATAATAGTTCAAAACTACAAAAGGGTCAAGCGACCGTTCTTATTCCCAGTATTATTTTCAAAATAGTTCAACACTGCAAGAAGGGTCGGTCAATCCTTCTTGTGTTCTCCCTTTTATGATATTTCATTCCATTTAAAAAAAGAAAAAAGAAATAATGCTTCGATTTAAATGAACAAAAAGAAAGAATGTTTCTATTTAAAATAAAACAATTAACCTGTTATGACTCCAGAATTGATGATTTGGAACGGAATCAGATTGAACTTATGGGGACAGAGGATTTTATAAAACATGAAATTTTGAAGATGGCCAGGATGTCACAGTGCAGCCACTGCCAGGAATCCCCCTCTGTGGACATGAGAATTTCCGAGGAAACCTCTGTTCAACGACATAATTTTTTGTAGAAGAGATCCATGCTTGGATTAGTTTTTACATCAATTTTGGAATTTTTTTTGCATCATCTTGTTAAATTTACAAAGCCATACTGGGAAAGCTATTCATGCTCCCAGGCTCTCCTTTTTGTAATGAATGGCTATGCATAGGCTTCTGAATAAATCCATCTATATGCTTCAATATAATTATAGAGAAGGATTTTATAGAGAAATATGGTCAAATGATGAATATATATTTCTGAATATAACTCATTATATTTTACATATTAAGAACAAAAAAATTTTACATATTAAGAACAAAATTATTTTATATATAAAGAACAAAAAGCTGGCTAAGTGTTGAACTCAAATGGCTAAGTGATGAACTGGCTATCTATTTATAGGATCAAAATTGCCTCTAGAGTTTACACGAGTGAAATACAAACCCGCCAAAATGAGAAAAATGTTGTTTTTTTTTGCATATTAAGAACAAAAATTTGGCTAAGTGTTCAAATTCACACATTTTCAATTGAAATTCATAGTTTTATAACAAAAAACTGCAATTTTAAGGTTCTTAAGTAGTAAAAAAACACACTACTCGAATAGAAAAAACCCACATTTCAAAGCCAATATTGCCACTTTCAGAACCCGTTTTTGCACTTTAGAAAGGTTGATATTCACACTTACAAAGTCTAAATTCACGCTTTCAAAGTCTAAATCCCTTTGAGGGGCATTAAAATATTCAAATTTTATGTATTCTTTCTTTCCAAACAGTTCTCAGGATTTTACGTGTTCTTTTTTCAAACATACATATTATAGAATTAAATAACAGAGAAATCACAACATTACAATTAACAGAATATAAAATAATATTGCACAAGCTTAGTTAGAACATATAAAAAATGTTTGTCCCGATGGCGCTAATGGAAAATGATGGCAGTGATCTTGGGTGTTTGTGACAAGTCATAATTTTGACTAAAGCATGATGTGATTATTTTCTTCACACACATGATACAAGCAATCATTCACCATTAGCACCATCAGGATAACAACCATTTCAAAATTTCATCGTATAAACCATTTCCATGTCAGCATACATTCCTTTCTCAAGGAATCAATTAGGGTGATACATGTACAATTACTCCCGCAAAATCTATAGTCGGTACAGATGATATCTATGACCACCATCCCGCCATACTATCATAATTATCCTTCCCCATTCGTAACATCCAAGTCAATTCACCAATTCACTATATAATGACTAAAGTATACCTGGTATCGTAGCAAAATGAAATCTTCGAGAAGTCATGGCACTATTCTTTACCGCCTATGTTCTGTTTCCTTTGTTGTTTTATCATAAATACTTGAGTGTTATGGTCGCTCTCTTCCTGATATATGAGCATTTCGGAAGCATTTCCCTCACAAATCCTCACCACACCATGATATATGGGAATTTTGAGCACTGTCGAATCCCCAAGACCAGGATTTGTCGCTAATGTGACTCTTAGCTTCTAGTTGAAGCAAAGATAAAGTATAGCTTCTAGTTGAAGCAAAGATAAACTATACTAGCTTCTAGTTGAAGCAAAAATAAAGTCTGTGTAAATTCTATGTAGTAGAGTCAGTGTTTGTGAGCTCAATCTCGTAGTCATGAAATGTATTAAGAGCCCAAGCTTTGTAAAAGGTGAAAGATCGAAGTAAATTTCATCTCTGTGTAATGCGGCGAAGTTGCATTGTTTTAACTCGGAATAATTTCTACTGATTTTTATTTCTTAGTAAGAAATTTTTTAATATAAATCCTGTAGTAGAAGAGTTTGTGTTTGTGAGCTCAAGCTCATACTAGTCGTGAAATGTATTAAGAGCCCAAGCTCTGTAAAAGTTGAAAGATCGAAGTAAATTCAATTGCCAAGAATAACTTCTATTGATTTTTATGTCTTAATAATAAATCTGTAACAGAACATTTCAATTGCCATGTATTTATATTTATATCTAAATTTGTAACAAAACATTTCAATTGTTGGGTATTTATATTATTCAAACCATAAATCTGTAACCATAAATCTAGTTTTTCAATTTCCAGGTATTTATATTTTTCAATATCTCATAAGCTGGGCACATGAAACCATTTGGGTTTGATGGCCAATTAGAACATGAAACATAGGCATAGAATATTCAAAACATGGTCTTTGCCTTCGATACCTTTGTTTTTTGAGGATTTAGGTGCGAATATTTCCAATCCATACGTCTCAACTATTGCAAGTTTCTAGATGATTCAACGTGAATCACCAAGATAATAGGGTGTATTGGCAGCTAGAGAGGCAGTGATACTATGAGACCAGAAATGCTACTATAATTATTCACTTCCTCTTGCATTTCACCCAAGCATATTTAAAACATAGTGTTTAATAGAGAATAAAACGTAGCATGGATTCAGTGGTGCTCAGAGGAGAAAATATTCTATACGAGTCAATACTATAATTAAAATATATTTCTAATACTCAATTTGCAAAATCAAATATGCCATGTGTCACAATATGATCGTTCCACGTGTCACCCTAGGATACTTGATATCAACATTTAAACAACAAAATTTATAGACGTTTTGCTTCAAAGGCTTGGTTGGCAAGTGGAAATATTCTCAGAGAAAGAGTGGCCACTCTTTCTCCAAGGTTTTCTATTGTTACAATTCCCTTGTAAATGAAGGGTCGGCTGACCCTTCTTTTTCCTAATATTCTTTTCATAATAGTATGACACCGCAAGAAGGGTCGGTCGATCCTTCCTGTGTTCTCTATTATGGATATAGATGAATTGTTGGATAAAGGTTTTCACAATTTACAACGAAAATAAGGGGTGACCGATCCTTCTTGTCAGAAAACAGAAGTCGGGAGAAACAATTTTTATATGTTAAAACATCCAAGGTGTTCTATTTTGAAAATTGCCTCGTAATTGAAAGGTTGGCCGACACTTCGTATTCCCAATATTATTTTCATAATAGTTCGACGCTGCAAGAAGGGTTGGTTGACCCTTCTTGTGTTCTCCATTACAGATATATCTAAATTGTTGGATAAATGTTTTCACAATTAACTACGAAAAGAAGGGGCGACTGATCCTTCTTGTCGGAAAACATAAGTCGGGACAAACCATTTTTATATGTTATAACTTATCCGATTGATTGGTTATTCAAACAATGAGTGAATATTTTAGACATTGGACTTTTCACCTTTGTAGGTAACTCCATTTATGAAGCAATGGATTGTTTAGGTACCTAATATTCATGACTATTAGAGGTATGTACAGGTTCTAATTGTGAGGTTGTAGATCCTAGTGATTGCTTGTTCACTGTAGAAATTCAATAACTATTACATTGAACAATACATGCATCAACATTGAATAGAGTTCCCACAAAATCACCCTTAGCAAACACCATAGATTACTAGACCATTTTACACCCTTTGTTAGATAAAAGGAACTTGACACGAACATGAATACGTTTTCTTAATAATACTAGGTTACACACAAAACCTGGAATGCGTAAAACTCCATTGATCCTCTTCACTATACCACCAAGGAATTTGATCAAGACTCTGCAATGACAAACTATGTTGATAGGATAATTGCAAATCCATTATTTGAACTATTCCCGCAATCCGCATTGCGGGTTGTAGAAATGCAGAACCCAAACATTTACAATAATATTCCTGCAATCCACAAATGCGGGTTGTGGGAATCAAATCCGAATATCCAATAATTCACTTGTATCAAGACTGGTGAACACAAGAAGGATCGGATGACCATTCTTGTAGTCTAGAACTAGTATGAAGATAATATTGGGCTGTAACATCCCATATTTTCGTAATGTAAATAGCAATATTTAGCTTAATTTGTGATAATTTATAATTGCGGAGATTCATAATTGCTAGATGTAACAATGCTAACTAAACAGCTGTTGTACTCAACATAAATAAAATTCTGTTATAACTAATGCGACAGTGACAAATTAATTTCATTCATAACAACTATGATTATCATAGTTAAATATACGAATAAATCAGACTTTGATGCAACCCTTTTTAATGCAATGATAAGTATGATTGATGTACTAATGAAATGCTAGGCTAGAATATGATATGATGCTCTTTCCTTGAGATGATACTGACAGTTTGCTTTTTTGTTGTCCAAGGGAGTCCTGTGAGGGACCCTGAAGCTTACTTAGTTGTATGCTAAAACATTGGACATGTTCTATGTGCAGACGATAGGTAAAAAGTTTCATGATTGCAATAAATTCCAGTTTGAGTGAGTTCAAATTCATCGTTTGAAAATAAAAAATGGAAATGATTGAAAACTGTTGCATTTATAAAAGCATACAGGTACGATTCAAATGCTTACACTTTTTCTTTCCATAATTCGTCTTGTATCATAGTAAGATCAACTCAAGTTAGCTGTATGAATAAGCATCTAATTAGCAGCGTCATCACTGTAGTCATCTTCATACTTAGCTGGTTCTGTCGTCATCCTTTCATTAACTAAATTCAGTCGTCATCATAGCTGTCTTGTTGTCACCATTTAGCTAGTAGTACCATGATGGTACAGTACTATTGTATTGCATGAATAAAAGTGGATAGGGGTTGGAGAAAATTATTACTCCCATTACCAAACTATATATTATAGCATGTATGTGCTTGTGAACTTATACAACATTATTGCTTAATTATATAAGTTCTATGGTTCAAAGTTCATATTCACTACTATAATTATTTAGGTCTTAATAAGCGATTGTGATCTTTCCCAAGACTAGACATTGGTAACAATTAAATATATGAACAATGTAAACCATAGATTGACTATAGTACAAACCAGACTTGAGCTATTTAAATTCATTCCATATCGTGATAAAATCTAGGTCTTTAAGAATATAGTGGTGCAACTATATTAATCTTCGGTTTGATATTGTTACACAGAAATCTTCCACCCTATGAGCATCAACATTCTTTGGCCTGTAGGATCCATTTCAGTGACTCAGATCCATTTTCATCCTTCAGTGATACTAGTTTATCCTATTTTTGTTCCTACCCGCATGTTGCATCACTATAACATGCGTACCTGCGAGTTGCATCCCTATAGCCTGCGGGTATCAAGTAAAATGGTAAAAACCACTATTTTATTACTTTTTACTCCCAAAAAGTGGTCATTGGGTGACCTTTGGCTCTCCATCTACCCATTAGAGAAATTTTGAGGTCAAAAAAGGGCCTCAAAACAAAGAAAATGTACTATAAAATACAACCAATCACATTCTAGTAGATGACATCATCCCCCTTGGTGAGGTGGCATTGCATGAGTTAAGAAAGCTTATTTGTCAAATTTTCTATGGTGGATGAAAACACATAGTTAACCAAGGTAGTGGTGTAAGTACTTTTAAGTCATAAAGTAAAGTACTCATAATGATAGTCTTTTCATAAAATAATATTATTGTCATTTTCAAGTAAAGTACTCATAATGAATGTCTTTTCACACTTTCACATAAAATAATATTATTGTCATTTTCAAGTGAAATACTCTTAATTCATAAAGAAAGTCCTTTCACATTTTTTTATAAAATAATATATTATCATTTTTATGTTTTTAATTTTAAATTATATATTCACTCTATTCTATTTAATAACATAATGTCAAACTAATAAAGAATAATAATAGATTTAATAAATAATAATAATAATAATGCAATGTGGATTATAATAATATTATTGACATTTTACATGTAAATAAATTCTCAATTAAATTACATTATTAAATTCATGAGAAAAGTACTAAATATAAAAAGTCAACATAAAATTTAAAAAAAAAACTCTTAAAAATGTTTTTTATTATTTAATTTCATTTGCAAGTTCAAGACAAATAAATGTTAAAGGACAATACATTTTTGGGAATTTACAATGAATCTTAGTCACATCAATGTAGACTTATTTTATTAATTTTATTTCTAGTGAATTTTGAAAAGTAACTCAACCATGGTTATTTATATTGTGCATAGAAAATAGTGTGGGAGGTGACTTGTCATATATACCTACCCCATAAAACCCCCAATTCATAATATTTTAATATATCTCATATTTTTGTAGTACATCTCTTAGGAGGCCCTTTTTTGACCTCAAAATCTCTCTAATGCCAAGTAACGTCTCAATGAGTCCTTTCACCTACCTTTAAGAGGACTATATATTGAGTACATATGGCTTATGGACGGGAGGAGGAAGAAAATAGTAAAGGCACTCTAGTGGATTTTTGCCCTATCTTGAGTCTGCACTCATTGATCCTTGTAGTTGTGAACCAGTTATGTTCACCTTCCAAACTCCTTTCTAGTTTGAGTTTGCCATTCATGGAGGATTGAAGTGGTGGAGGCACAAGTGGATTGATCTAGATCTTGGTTCAGATTGGTTGCTGGCAAGAGGTCGTATCACTTTGTACTTCTTCTTGTTCATTAATATAAATACTCATATTCTCTTCCATTCATGGTGTGAATGTCATTTATTATACATTGGGTTGCATTTACTTATGATATTATGGACCATTGTTATTGATGATGTTAATGTTATTCGTATATCACATGTACTTGTTAGATATTTCTTGTCAAGACTAATTTGCAGATTTACAAGTGCTTGGATGTGCGTGGATTGAAAACTCCAACGGAGATCTACATCAAACATTGGATCGAGGTTGGTTACATTTCTCCATTGTTTTAACATTGTCGTTTATAATAGCATTGTTTTGAGAATTGAGTAGATTTCTGGTAGTCATCTGTCTGTTGTGGTATTCCCAAGCCATAGTGAGTTTTCTCCAATACAGAAATGGCGACTCTATTGGGGAAAACATCCATGTTTGGAAAAAAATTTGAGCATTAGTCCATAATTAGAGTTGTTGTTTATCGAAGCTCTGTGTCACTGATTGGGCGTTAAGATACACTGTAGAAAACTTGCTTTTTCTGAGCCTCTGGACTCTCTGTTTGACCATTTGTTGTTTCTCACCCGTGGGCTAGCTTAGTTCTGCCCGCGTACACCCATCTATGTTTACACTACTGCTCACAGGTACCTGTAGGTATTCCTTCGATAGTAGCGTGTAACTCTGGCTTTTGTTGGTTTATGGCTATTGGTTGTTGCTAGGTGAGTTTGGTTTATTTTTGAGTCTTTGTTGGCCTCTTTCTTGACTGTTTCATGCCTTGGTTGTGACTAGATCTCTTTGTTTCTCTTGGTTGAGCCTTCTTGGTTTTTCACCATCTTTGGTTTTAACCTCTTGGTTTCTTCCTTTTGAGCTCTTCCTTTTGGCTGAGTCTTGTTGTTTAGGATCTGTTGGGTTGTCTTAGTGATCTTTTCGACACTTCAGTGACTGAATAGTAGGGTTTTGCTTGCATTTTTTCATTCCATAAATATTGAAAAAATACAAAAATATTCGTTTAGTTTTTGCATTTTCCTTTTTATTTATAAGAGAAAATACAAAAATATTTTATTTCCATGTACTGCATTTTGCATTGAGTGTTTGTTGCCTTCATTTTAGGTTCTACTTGTGCATTGAAAAGATAAAAGTTTGCATATTTATTTTGGAATTGTTGGTTGATTTTGCATATTAGTGGCATTGTTTTATTGGATAGTTGAGTCTAGGATTGGACGATGGTGCATATTATTGAGTCTACATAGCACTAGTTTCACGACCATATCCCTTGAGTAATCACAGCCACTAAAATTAACACTTAATCATAAAATTGATTAGACTTATTTTATTTATAGGGTACACCAATTAGCATAGGTTTAGAGTCTTGGAATAGATCATTGTGAGTTAACAATCCAAGACTACTGAACGAAACATTAGGTGTCTGACTAGGGAGTGAAGGAATCCATGGTATATATCGGTGTTCTCAGGAAATCTCTACTCAAACTAGAGTTAAGCATGAGGTCACGGGAGGTTGGTTGAGGAGATATCCCTCTGATATCAGCTGAACGTGAGAGATATATCCAGGATTTGTTCATATTTGGGGGTACCGGAGGTTCATCCTCTTATGCTTCA
This sequence comes from Larix kaempferi, assembly GCA_027924585.1. Taxonomy (NCBI): domain Eukaryota; kingdom Viridiplantae; phylum Streptophyta; class Pinopsida; order Pinales; family Pinaceae; genus Larix; species Larix kaempferi. The sequence goes on from BSBM01000642.1 coordinate 7,267,760, forward strand.
GGCTTAGCTACCCTACCCATACGACGGGTCCCACCTGTGACTGTTTCCCTGAGCATTGGTTATATTGTGGTAGACATAGTTTCCTTACCTAGGTACCGCACAAGGTACTTGCAGTGGTTATGCTGTTTGTGTCTTGAGTCAGATAGGGATTGGACAGCACAGTTGTGTTCGTGCAGTGGACTTGACCCTGTCGACACAGTGAAGCCTGGGTGTCTCTATAACTAATTCGGTTACCTTCGGCTATAGTTTGGGAGTCTCAATCCTCTCTTAGGCGAGACATACCGACTCTAGTGTCGGGAGCTCATTTTTCCACTCTGGTTTTCTTCTCTTGGCTATAGATTCTCTAGGTGTGTGCTTTTGATTTACTATTTTTTTATCAATAGTTGGCCTTTAGGAGATGTTGTGTCTCTCTCCAGAAAGAACGTGGCGTGGAGACCTACACTCCATCGGTCCCATCGTTTGGCTGGTTTAAAGCTAGCTTTAGTTACACAACGCATTAATAGAGGATGCCAGAGGGCTCCCTCTGAGTCTTCATATTCTTACACGAATTACATTGAGGATTACATGGCTACACATCCTGATATCGGGCAAGACCTTTCTACTCCTTCAGGTAGAGTTGAACACATTTTCGATCCCCAGACTCCTCGTGAGGATTAGCGAGGTGATCCACCTGCGACTCAACCTAGTTCTATTTGGCCTAATCCGCTTGACCGAGATCCATTTGATCCTTCAAATCTGGATAATTATTTTTACGGGATGCCCGACTTACCCGAGGAGGAAGAACAGGATGAGCCTTTTGTTCCTTCGTTTCCATGCGATTCTAGATATAGGAGGCCTGAGACTCATGATGATTCTGACCCTATGGTCAATCCCACTGCACTCTCTTTTGGTATGCCTAGTCATAATATTGTCGAACCTTCCATTATGGTTGGTACTCATGCTGGCACTAGTCAAAGTGTTAGCCATACTATACCCACTGAGGGCACTACCCTAGCTGGGGGCACTACGTTATCCACCCACTCACATAGTATGGGGACTAGTCGGATTCCTAACCATGGAAATGTTGGAACGCGACCACCTCCTAGGAATACTCAACCTAGTCAGAATGTTGTCCGAAACATGACTCACCATCCACCACCTAGTACACATGTCACTACTCGTCAACGTACGACCACTTTTGCACATGATACCGTTCCTCCCAACCACGGGGGTGGACACTTACCGCATACTTTTGCGTCCACTACCATCGCTAGTAATAGTAATGTAGGGGGTGGGAATATTTCCTATCCACATGGACATCACACCACCAACCCTGCTACTAGTCACACCCATATTGGACCTAGGAATACTTCTCATGCTTATGGTCATCACACGACTGCTCAAACTAATCCTAATATTGGGGGTGGTAACATACCATACCATTACAGTCAATACAACACGGTTCCCACTATGAATAGTACATACATGCCCCATACCCATGGTGGCAACCCTTAATACAACATAGTCGGTGCTGGCCACCAGTATCACCCACCACCCCAATATGGTGCTCAAAACGCACATATACTTGCTTACTCTCAAATGGGTCAGTGTTGGCTTGGTTTTGCAACCAAGCTTAGTGCTATGGGCACCTGCTAACTAGTAGCAACAGTTTCAATAGAAATAAATAACAATAAACTAAATCTAAACTAAACTAAACTAGCATGTGCATTTTGAATTAAAGAACAAGAACAAGAAAGATAAAAAATAATTTTTGTATTGACAATGGGGGCAAGCAAGTGCTTGCAAGAACAATACCTTCAAGTGATGAAGGTTGTTTGAATGGCTCCAATGGTGAGCAGCTCCAATCTCCAATGGGTCCTTTCTCCAAGGTTGCTACAATGGCCAAATACTCAAGGGAGATTTTGGCAGCATGAGGATAGGAATATGGATGGATGTGAAATGAGGATCCCCTACCACCTTTTTATAGGTTTTGGTGGTGGGGAATACCATTTTTGGTTTTGTGGAAACCAATGGTATTGACCAAGATGGTTTAGGTACTTTTCCCTCCTTTTTTCCTTTTTTGAATAAAATTAATATTTTATTCCCTTTTTAATATTTTGCGAATTTGGACCCTCTTTGAGGGTTTTTTATGCTTTTTTAGGAAAAATAATCTTTTTGAGTGGGAAAAAAGGGTGTACTAAGGTCTTTTGGTGACCTTTTGTTGGCTTAAGAGGCTCAGATGGTGGAAAAGTGGACAAATGGGTCATGTGAATAAGGAAATGAGCTAGTGAGCACTTTTTAGGTGTTAACAGATTGCCCCCTGATGTGCGAGGGCAGGAGCTCATCGTATGGCCGATAGACATCATAGTTATTTTGTCTTTTTTCTAGGGTTTTGGAGAGGAGAAAAGACCGATTAGATACTGGATCCGCGTCCCATGGAAATTGCACAAAATAAACAAATATTAGATGGCCTCAATATGAATGAGGAATAATCTCTGATGATGGACGAGGCGGGCATACCCATGCTCGTATCAAGACATATACATAACAATTAGTCCCAAAAAGGGGGATCTAATACATAAAAATATAATGGTACATCATAATAGTCCAGAAGGGACATTACTCTGGGATGTACTCATGATCATGACATGACTAATCTCAATCACTGATACACTGGATAACTGATGAACTGCTGGAACTGAAGGTGTCCAACATCTGTAGGGACGTAATGACTGTGAGCCATCTCTGAGAAGTAATGTAACTGTATACTCGAGGGGGTATAAAACTGGTGTACATCTGAATACTGTCGCCATGCGTAACTCGGATATCTATAGAAAAAGTGTAACTGGTTGTATCCATAGGTAGACTCTCAAATGTGGAGGAGTCGGGAGGTATCCGAGGTCTTCGACTATAACTGAAAGGACCGATACCCTGTGTGAGTCTCAATGATGCGATCAAGGTGTTGAAGTCGATCATGTGAGAAACAACCAATTGGAGAAGCACTGAGGACTCTTCTCGAAATGATTCGTAGGCACTCATCATAAATGGTGATGAGTCCAAGACACAGGGACCTCTAGGTCTATCTTCTGGAATAAATTTGGTTGTCGTCGACAGAGGGAGACCAACAACTAACAAGGCAATGATGTTACCTTGATAGGAGTGTGAGGTGTAGAACTGAAGTGTGGTAGTACTGATGGTAGGACTGACATACTTGTGGGGATGGGAAGTAACTGGGGTCATATAGTGGGTAGACTCAAACTTCCTTTGTTCAGAGCATGATGACATGGTTGACCTGGCAGCGTAGGGAACTGATTTATAGGTGTGGGGATCATTGCTTTTAAGGACTGAAGGGTATGTGTTGACTCTCGGGGGGAATCAAGCTGATGGGTGCTGTCGAGGGGTTCTCAGGGTGACATACTGCAGAATACTCTGAACAAAGGCGACCAAAATGGGGAAGCTGCCATATGAGTAGACGTGATCTGTTGTGGCACCGAGAAGCACCATTGGGTCCTTCTTCGTAGTTTTAATGAGCTCCAAGAAGGGATAAAAGTGTGCTATGAAATGGTACTGTCCTGTGGTTTTTGTGAGCCCAGGACTGTTCATGCTCATTGGTGCTTTCATTTTTAAGGAGTCTAAAAGCGATAAGAAGACTCTGCAGTGGTTATGACTACTATCCTGTTGGTTTTACGAGCCCAGGATGGTGGTTGTTCGTGGTCTCTTTCATGTTTAGAGAGTCTGAAAGCGGTAAGTGGACTCCATTGGTGTTCTTTTTCGTAAGTTTAGTCTCCAAGGCCCGAAAAAGCGTAAAATGATGTGGATGGAGAACTCTTCTAGCTGATGTGACTAGAGTATTCCTTTTTCGTAATTAGTCTACAAGGTCCAGAAAAGGGGTAAACTTATACCAGGTAGACGCCCTTTTAGATACATTTAGCGAGCATGAAAGGAAGCAAGATTGCTCGGCGATCTTTTCATTGTTTTAGGAGTCAGAAAAGAGCTTAACAGAAACTCCCTAAGTGCCTTTTTCGTAAAAAGGGATTCCTTGGCCCGAAAAAGGGATAAAATTATACCGAACAAAAATGGATAGATGGGAGCGAGAAAAGGTCTCAAACGTCATCATGTGTGTGGGATACTGGATCCGGTGACAAAGATTGTCAAAAGGGGGCTGCGGCTTTGTGGCACGTAAACAGAGGCAATGAGAGGGTATTTTGAAAAAATGGCTGAAAAGTATGGGCGTGAGAGCGAGAAATGATCTCAAGCATCATCACAAGCACGGGAAACTGAATCCGGTGATATAAGACTCGCTCGAAACGGACGATGGCCGATGTGGCACGCAAACCGAGGCGACGGGGGGGCATGGAAAAAATGCCCAAAACATATGGAGGTGAGAGCGAGAAATGATCTCAAGCATCATCACGAGCACGGAAAACTGAATCCGACGATATAAAGATTGTCAAAAATGGAGAACGGCGGATGTGGCATGCAAACTGAGGTGACGAGGGGGGCATGGAAAAAATGCCCAAAAAAACTAGGCGTGAGAGCAAGAAATGATCTCAAGCATCATTACGAGCGTGGAAAACTGAATCCGGCCATATAAGACTTGCCAAAAATAGACGTCGGCCGATGTGGCACGTGAACCGAGGCGACGAGGGGGCATGGAAAAAATGCCCAAAAAATATGGAGGTGAGAGCGAGAAATGATCTCAAGCATCATCATGAGCGCGGAAAATTGAATCCGACGATATAAAGATTGTCAAAAACGGAGAACAGCGGATGTGGCACGCAAATCGAGGTGACGAGCGGGGCATGGAAAAAATGCCCGAAAAAACTAGGCGTGAGAGCGAGAAATGATCTCAAGCATCATCCCGAGCGCGGAAAACTGAATCCGACCATATAAGACTTGCCAAAAACAGACGTCGACCAATGTGGCACGCGAACCGAGGTGACGAGGGGGCATGGAAAAAATGCCCAAAAAATCTGAAGGTGAGAGCGAGAAATTATCTCAAGCATCATCACGAGCGCGGAAAATTGAATCCGACGATATAAAGATTGTCCAAAACGGACGACGGCCAATGCGACACGCAAATCGAGGCGACGAGGGCACCCAAAAATGGTCAAAAAATGGACCTGATGACAACAGTAAAAGGAAAGGACTATCATGAAGTTCTCGCTGTGCTGATTCCAATGGTACCAATGGTTTGAGAAACGGACGTCGTATGAGACCGGAATGGAGGTTTGAGAAATGGTGGAATTTCTATAAATAGGGCGTGGGGCCCATATGACGTGTCATTGTTACGTGCGAGTTTGGCAGAGCAGTCAGAGCTCTTTCTCGATTTCTGAGAGATTTGACCATTGGTTTTCGATTCTGCGAGTTTCAGGTAACCCTATTCGCCTTATCCTTTTCAATTATGTCACTTTTTGTTAGCGGTGGGCCCCCGAAGGCCGTGAAATTCCACGTTGACCTTCCAACGTGGAATATCACGGGTTTCGAATCTCTTCCCGCGATGAACCGCGCGGGTTTTAGGCTGACAGTCGTGATGTTCATCGCGAATGTGAGGTTGGAAACCGCGATGTTCATCGCGAGTTCATGGGAGATAGTCGCGATGTTCATCGCGAGTTCATGGGAGATAGTCGCGATGTTCATCGCGACTGTCTGGCTAATACCCGCGATGTTCATCGTGGATTCTTGGATGGAGGCCGCGATGATCATCGTGGCTTTTGATGAAAAGGCCGCGATGATCATCGCGGATTTTGATAAAAAAGCCGCGATGGTATTTTTTGCAAAAAAATTTTTGCTGGGTCTAAAAATTTCTTCTGTTTTTTGGCAGGATGTTGAGGAGACCACTGAGTTCCTGGCGAGAGCGGGAGATAGATGATGATCTGATGGAGAAGATTCGTACTGATCCGGGGGTCCAGCAGACTCTAGCTGTGAGTGGACTTTTGAAGTTCACTCAGATCCCACCAATGCGTTCAGTGAGATGGCTCCTGAACAAGTTGGTGAGTTGGTGGGTGCCCGCGGAGGATGCTTTTATGATTGGGGGATAGAGGTTGGAGATCACCCTCACAGATGTATATTTTCTGACTCGGTTTCCTCGTTTGGGGGAGGTGGGAGATCTTCTGACGAGGATCCCGCCAGGTATTGATATGGAGGATTTGCTGCAGACCTTTTGTGTTGATGGGGCCATTTTGCAGAACAGTGTCTTGAGTCTGCGATCACTACAGGAGTGGGACATGAGGGTTGTTGGGGGAGGTGTGCTGCGAGTGCTGGGTGCTGCGGCGCCACATCGTTTGTCCGGGAGACAAACGATGATGGTGGACTCTGTGCTTCAGGGGACGTATTATGCATGGGCTTAGATGTTTCTAGCAGGTGTCCGGAGAGATCTGGACAAGTGCTATCGAGAGGGAGGAGAGTTCTGTTATGCCTCCTTTCTATGTTGTTTTTTCTTCGAGCAGGTGCCGACCTTATGACCATGGGTGCCCATTCGTGATGGTCTGGTGAGTGAGCCGCGCATGGTGCAGTGGGGGCATATGATGCCTCATGGTGGTGGTGGTGTCCGCGGGTTTTTCACGGAGGAGGTATATGAGCAGTGGGAGCAGATGCCCTTGGTGATTGAGGATTATCCATATGTTGGCATGGACTACCAAGGCGACCCAGAGATGCCTCGAGCCCAGGGACAGGCCTGGGGTTTAGATGGTATGTTTTGTGGTTTGTTTTATACTATATCATGTGATTTGTTTATGATTATAGTTAGATGTGTGTATGATGGTTTATTTGCATTGTGCGATGGTGGTCGCTCAACCACTTGCAGCGGTACCACCTCCACGTGGTGGAGGATTTGCGGCTCGTGGGCGAGGGGTTGGCCCTCGAGATGATGCTATAGAGGGTGTCAGACAAACATTCAACATGATTCTAGTTGGACTCCCCGAGGATGGCTGGAGAGACCTGGACCGGGATGTCGTGGAGCGTCGCTTCGGTGCGTCGCTTGAGTGGCAGTCGCTCCTGTTGAGGACAGCGGTTTTTGTGGCCGAGCACAGGGATGGTGTTCGGGATCACCCGGCAGGGCCGGCTGAGAGGAGGATCCATCTACGGGATGACCCAGCGAGGCCAGCAGAGCGGAGAGTTCGGGCTCGCCATGATCCAGCGGGGCCAACGGAGGAGGCGCCAAAGGAGCCCAGGGACCCTCATGACTAGATGATATGTATTTGCCCGCAAATGCTGATGAGCATATGGGGAAGCTCTTTTTGTACGGCTAATGTATTTTTTGTATATTGAATGTTGAGGGCACCTCTAACATGTTTAGACTATACGATGATGTATATATATGTATATATTTGATGATGGCATATAGTCGTGTATGCACGTGGATGCACTTGTTGTCTTTATGTTTGCCTGTGGAGGCATGTTTTGAGTTTCTGTATGCCCGTGGAGGCACATGTTATGCATGTGGATGCACATTTGGTTTTTTGTATATGCCCATGGAGGCACATGTTATGCATGTGGATGCACATTTTGTTTTGGTACATGCCCATGGAGGCACATGTTATGCACGTGGATGCATTATTTGTTTATGGTATGATGCGATTGGTGTGCCAGTCAAGTACATTGTTGGCCATGTGGTCTGCTACACTATTGAGGTTTCTTGGGACACGTGTGAATTAAATGGATTCAAACTGTCGAATCATTTGTTTAGTGCGTAAATTTTTTTTGAACAGACAGGGATTGCGTACCTGGTAATCATTGTTGAGTTGGGAAACTAGGAGTTGTGAGTCCAAGAAAACGTTAAGGTGACGTATGCTCATTTGGAGAGCTGTGGCCAAGAGACCGGTCACGGCATCATATTCAGCCTAGTTGTTGGTAGCGGCACCCAAGCACATTCCGTCGATTTGGATCAACTCATGTGAAGGGGAATATATTACCCAAGCTGTAGAGGCCAGATTGGGGGACCAACGGCGAAACCGATGTAGCAGAGTGGAACATGTGTGTGAACGGGATCATTGGAAGGGGCCGACCGGATAGAGGGGTATCCAGTGGAGATCGTATAAATGGCGGGGTCAAGGTCAAGCATTTCGGTATCTGACCAAGTAAAGACATCAGTGAATTCTTGGAACAGTTGGTGGTATTCTCCGATCTCATGCTCACTGTGGGAGGCTCCTAATGTAATGGTATGAAGGGCACCAAGTGGGTCAGAGATGTCAATGTGGATGACGGGAGAAATGTCGGCCATGGGATCCGTTAACCAGTCGACTTTAGTAGGAAGGAAAACTTTGGACTCAACCGCAGATTGGGTAGCGGTGGTGGATGAAGTCTCTTCCGGGAGGAAGTATGGACGATGGTGCATGTCTTCCCAAGGATAATCAAGGGCAGTAGGAGTCTCGAGAACCTCTTCATCATTGCGGGAGCTTTGAGTGGTTAAATCAAGTGATGAGGTAATGGTAGTCGAAGAGATCATGTAGATGGTGTTAATCTCTCTGGATGAGGATGATACGGGAGGGTAGATCTCCTTGATAGTAGGGGGTGCCGTCTCAAGGTCCAAATTGTTCATCTCGTAGAGAGCTGCTCTGTAATCTAGGATGTCAGGACAGTGATGTGAGTAGTGGCCGTAAATACCGCATATCGCACATGGGTGGTTGGTATGCAGTGATTTCTCACGAGGCATGGGGTTTGGATCGAGTTTGACCACCGGGATTTTGGGGTCGTCGTCCAACATTTGCATGTGTTCCTGTAATGCAGGTAACTGCGGACAATAATGAGTTGGATGGCCTAACTCATCACACAACGAGCATTTGGGAGGAGCACGAAACACGGGGGGAGGTTTAACTGCCTTGGGTTGGGGTACCGCAGTGTATGGTTGTGGGCCTCTGCCCCCAGTGGGCCTGATGAGTGGAGGGGGATTTTTCGATGACGAAGGAGTAGTGATACCGGGGGGTGGTTGGGTAGAAGTAACAATGGGTTGCACCGGTTGCAGGATGACATTTGGTGTCAGCGGGGGAACGGGAGGCGTAATATACCACACGGGTAATCCCAATGTTAACCCGAGGAGACTAAGGGTAGCCATAACCGGGGCTCTTACTACACCCGAAGGAGGAAATAGAAAGGGGATTGTGTGGATGGGTGTAACTCCAATGTGACTAGGGACCAATGGTGGTTTGGGTAACAAGGAGGGTTGATTACCGGGTGTTTGTGAAAGAGTGCATAGGTTAGCGACGTGGGTCTCTGGTGACGGTGGTGGAATGGCCTGGAATGTAGAAGTCATCAGCGCGTCGGAGTATAGTCCGGGTCCTACTAAGGAAACGAATGAGGTATTTGCACCACAAATAGGTTGTTCAACAATGGGGAGAACATTTTCAGGTGTGGCGGGGGCCTTGGGATCATAGTAGGTGAGTTGGTCGACCTTGACCACGCGTCCCTCATGGGGGAACTACATGGTACGAAAAATGGATGAGGTGACTGTCCGCATGGCATACATGTAGCTACGACCAAGTAAGAGGTTATAGTTGAGTTGGGCATTGATGACCTCAATGTCAATGAGCACGGTTTTACCCACCAGCTGGACAGGGACATTAGCTAAGAGGCCTTGGGGTTGTGCCGAACGGCCGTCATAGGCTCGCAACGCAGTGGTGGACTGCTGGAGAGTAGGGGATGCTAACTTCTGCCAAACGAATGTGGACATGACGAGTGTAGAGGCCCCTTCATCGATAATGCACCGATGGATGACAAGATTCCGAACAGAAACATAAACTTGGAATGCTAAAGAGGAAGGAAGGCATGGTTCAGATTGGTCTGAATCGAATGCGATCAGCTGTGAATCATTGGGGTCAATGGTGCCAATGGCAGAGAGTAAAGTCTTGCGCTGCGAAGGATAGTTTTTCAAAACTTCTAAAGCAGACATGGCTGCAGGAGATTGGGCTAAGTCGTCGACAATGTTTTAATTCGACGCAGCGCGAGCATTGGGATTATTGTTGAGATGATGAAGTGGGAAGCGAGGTGCTTTGGAAGCGCCATCAAGTGGAGCCGAAGGTATACGTAATTTTTGATCTGTGGGATTAACGTTAGTGTTTTTGTCGGTGGGAGGGGCTTCAGAAGTGGAGCCATATTGGTTTCGACGGGTTTGGAGGTTGGCATCGGCAGTCGACATCATCAACAAATGGTGAGTACCTGAATCGAACATGGGTTGATCAGAGGCTGCATAAGTGATCTGTTGTGGTGGCACGTTTGCCCTGAGGGGGAGCTAACGACTGAGTGTTCACTACAACCTGGTTTGGAAAGGGGTTTTGCAGCACCAAAGGTTGATGTTGAGGTGGTGTAGGGTTGGGTGGCGGGTGAGGAGCCGCTTGCTCTTGACGATGTGCATCGTCGGTCTAGAGTTGCCGAGCTCGCTCCAAATGTGGGCAAGAATGCGTGTAATGACCATAGACCCCGCAGATAGAACAAGGGTGGTTTGTTCTAAGGTTATTATTTCTAGGCTGCTTGGGATTCCGATCCGAATTGCGGTTGGGAGGAGCAGCATCATTATTATGCAGAGGATTGGGAGGTGGAGGACCTTGCTTATGTTGTTGGTTATTACCACGGTTACGACCTCTACCACGGTTCTGTTGCGCACCTTGGTTGTGCTGGTTGTTTTGGTTCTGGGGCTAGTTGTGCTGTGTGTACACTTTCCCTTGAGCAGTGGGAGGATTTTGGTTTGCCGCAGGTGCGGGAGCAGGTTGTGGTGGATAATATACCGGTGGGGGTGGAAGTGGACCAGATACCTGCTGGGGTTGTTGGTAACCCTGAGCTATTGGAGGTGTTGGGTTAGCTGCCATAGCTTGCTGTGGGTAGTATACTAGTTGAGGTACAGCTGGGGGGGCGTATGCAGGTGGTGCATGACCAAAACACTGAGGTGGACATGAAGGTCCATGGGTATGGTGGTGATGTGCCATGGGAGCATATGAACTGGTTGCTCCAGACTGAGATGTAGCCCGCGAAAGGTCGGGACCATGGCTAGGATGTGCAATGGAAAAGGGTTGGGGATGCAAGGCCATATGACCAATGATGCCATCAGCGGCATGGGATGCCCCCAGCGCATCATGTTGGGATGACTCACCCCGAGGGGCATCCGGTATAATGGTATATAGATAACCCGACTAGGCGTAAATGAGATCAAACTGTTGGGCTTTGAGGATGGCCTCTTCTTTAGACTGGGGTCTTTCGGATGCCACATCCTTCGCAATGAGAGGGAGAAGGGATTTTAGAAACCAATCTAGGAAGATACGGTCATCTAACTTGATTTTGCAGAGGCTTCGGCGTCGACGCCACTCATGAATGTGGTCAGTGATGTGGGTGGCCGTGTTCTGTCTACAAGACAGTAGGATCTCAACTCCCGCATCATAGCGGACAGGTAACTAGAAGAACTGCAGGAAGGTCGAGGCAAGGGAGGTAAAGGTGGCATGCGTCCCATGGGGTTGCTCGATATACCACTTAGCTGCAGAGCCAGTGAAGGTGCGCTGTAATAGACGGAGGTGGACAGAGTCATCCACTATGGAGTTGGAGGAACACCATAGATGGAAGGACATGATATGATTCTGGGGGTCCTCACCTGCCTTGCCCTCAAACTTATGGATGTCTGAGGGGAGTTTGGTGGGCATGTGAGGCCACGCAGGATCGTGTCTGATAGGATCATTGGTGAGCCTGGCTAAGTCTGGCAAGTTCAGACTTGCCATGTACGGTAAGCTAGCAGATGTAGTGACTGGGACTGGGACATGCCTAGTCATGGTGGTATGATGTAGGGGTCCAGTAGCGCCTAAAGGTATGCTAGGTATTGCAGGTATGTGTCCTCCAATAAGTGTGGTCTGGTATGGGCCAGCGCTTCCAAGTGCAACATGGGTTACACTTGGGTTAGGAATAGTAGTGGCAATTCCTAGAATCTGGGTTGTGGGGATCAGAGGGGGTGTGACCCCTATGTTGGGCATACCCATAACAGGTGGTGGCCCTGTGTTGGGGATTCCTATAACAGGAGGTGGCCCTGTGTTGGGCATTCCTAAGGGTGGAGTGTTTCCCATATTAGGCATACCCAAGGGGGTGGTTGCTGCCATGGATGGAACCGCAGTAGAAGGGTCTGTAGACGTCTCCCCTATGGTGCTAGTAAAAAGTGGGTCAAAAGGTGTTCCAGCCATAAGGTTGGTTGGGAATAACGCAGTGGGGTTTTCGGATTCTGCCTCAGAATCAGAAGTGAAGTGAGGCATGTTAGAATCGGATGACCGTATAGTTGACCGACGATGTGTCGAGTCAAGGGATAAGGCTCGGCATCGGTAACATGGCGAGCCAAGTAGACTGAACTCTGGGAGTTTGCCCTGAAGACGACGAGAGCGTCTAAAATTCTCAATGGTGAGAAATAAGTTTTTGTGTAAAAATCTGTATGTGTAAAATGGTAATGTATACAAATCTCAAAACCCTAATGCAACCAAGGGTGTAAGAAGGGGAGTGAAAATGAAGGCTCTCAGGCCAAAAAACCAGCCTCAAAAAGGCACTTATTATAGCAGTTGTGCTATAATAAGTGGAGGGATGCAAAAAATGGTCAGAGTACCAACATGCAAACAGCTTCTAGAAAAAATAGGTGTAACTAGACCAAAGGTGGGTTGAATCATGCAAACACCTAACTAAAAGTATTGTGAATCAACAAACGATATTCTCTGCAAGGTGATGAAATCCAAGTCAGACAATATGAGTGTTGAGTCAATGGCTAGATATCCCCCTACCGGGAGGGACACCGGGTAATCAATCCTAAAGAATGGCTACTAGGATACTCCGCTCATGACACATTGAGAAAAGGTAAATCTGTCATTTGGTCCTTTATCGCAATACCCCCATACAGGGATATCCCAAGAACTGCGAATGGTAGGCCTTCGATTACTGAATGGATTTCGGTATTCCACTCAGGCTTCCGGAACCATCCTCGCGACTTCAACCCTCCTAGGGGAGAGGCCTTCCCATAAACCGGTTGTGACCGTGCCAATAAATACTAGGAGATTTTAGCTCCCTAAAGGACAACAACTATGTCTCAGATGTAATAACTGAGGGGTGTTATTGGAACACCTATCCCCTCAATACTACCTAGCTACAAAGTTCTTTTAATGTTCCTCAAGTGGGGTTAAAAGTGGGTTGAAATTAGGGTAAGTTTTAAGGCTCAGTTTAAAATTAGTGTTTGAGTGGGTGCACATGTGATATTTTAAACTGAAATTGAAAAAGTAAATGCTAAGTATTCAAAAAACAAAGGATATTTTGAAATAAAAAGCAAATATTATGACTTTTTCAATAAATGGAAATTAAATGCTTTTCAAGGACTATTCCAAAAACAAAGGATCTTTTGAAATAGGAAAGCAAATAATAAAACTTCTTTGCGAAATAAATGGATTTCTTTTAAAATTTTGTTATGGGCAAAAATATCAAAGAAGTAAACAGTAAAAATTTTAATCTAGATAAAATGCAATCAAATCCTTCTTTCAATTTCTGAAAATATTTAAAAGACTTTTTCACATGTGCATTCTAAATAGTAAAATTTTTCTATGGCTGTAAAATATGCAGAATTTCTAATACTGGAAAATGTGCTATGTGGGCAGAAAATACAGTAAGAAATTAATTTTTTAAACGATTCGGCCGAATGAAAAAATTAGCATCGCGGGTTCTGACAGAAAAGCCGCGATGGACCGTGCGGGTTTCTGTCGCACAATCACGATGAGCAGCGCGGGTTTTGACTGTGAAGCCGCGATGTGCAGTGCGGGTTTTGACCGCGAAGCCGCGATGTGCAGCGCGGGATTTCGTCACACAGTCGCGATGTGCAGCGCGGAAAAGGTCCGCAAAGCCGCGATGTACAGCGCGCTAAATGGCCGTGAAACCGTGGTGAACCACGCGAAAAAAAGCCACGCAGTTGCGATGAGCCGCGCGACTATTGGGCAAAAAGCCGCGAGGCGAAAGCCGTACGCGGACGCCAAAAAACGAAGCCAAAAATTGAGAATTTCGGGCTGTTAATGGCTAAAAAATGGGCCAAGATCTAGAACAGCAATGGCTCTGCTGTCTAGGGTGGCAGATCTATGAATTAAACTAACAAATACTATCAAAAAGTAAGATTTAAAGCAAAAGTGAGATCTAAAGATTCAAAAACAGCGGAGTCACCAAAAACTGTTGGCTTGGTTTTGCAACCAAGCTTAGTGCTATGGGAACCTGCTAACTAGTAGAAGCAGTTTCAATAGAAATAAATAACAATAAACTAAATCTAAACTAAACTAAACTAGCATGTGCATTTTGAATTAAAGAACAAGAACAAGAAAGATAAAAAATAATTTTTGTATTGACAATGGGGGCAAGCAAGTGCTTGCAAGAACAATACCTTCAAGTGATGAAGGTTGTTTGAATGGCTCCAATGGTGAGCAGCTCCAATCTCCAATGGGTCCTTTCTCCAAGGTTGCTACAATGGCCAAATACTCAAGGGAGATTTTGGCAGCATGAGGATAGGAATATGGATGGATGTGAAATGAGGAGCCCCTACCACCTTTTTATAGATTTTGGTGGTGGGGAATACCATTTGTGGTTTTGTGGAAACCAATGGTATTGACCAACATGGTTTAGGTACTTTTCCCTCCTTTTTTCCTTTTTTGAATAAAATTAATATTTTTATTCCCTTTTTAATATTTTGGGAATTTGGACCCTCTTTGAGGGTTTTTTATGTTTTTTTAGGAAAAATAATCTTTTTGAGTGGGAAAAAGGGGTGTACTAAGGTCTTTTGGTGACCTTTTGTTGGCTTCAGAGGCTCAGATGGTGGAAAAGTGGACAAATGGGTCATGTGAATAAGGAAATGAGCTAGTGAGCACTTTTTAGGCGTTAACAGTCAGGCAGGGAGAGGTAATCCATCTTATGGCCATGAGCAAGCTTATGGGCTATCAGGTCCTCAGTATAAGCAGTTTAACCCTCATGGTCAAGCTTTTCGTCCATCGTACAACACAGTTCCATTCAATCAACCTTTTATGGGAGCTTATAATCAAGCTTTCTAGCCGCAGCTCCCGTTCCTTGCATGCTTGAATCTCCTGGATCTTTCGAAGCTCACAAATGATCCGGTGTGTCATGACCCTACTTGGCCCTCGGTTCCTACCAAGATCACTTCGGACATTCCAAATTTTGAGGGGAAAGGTGGTGAGGACACGGGAGATCATGTCACGACATTTCACCTTTGGTGCTCCTCCAACTCTTTGAATCACGATTCCATTCGATTACGCCCATTTCAATGCACCCTCACGGGGGCAGCCGCGAAATGGTATGTGGAGTTGCTTGGAAACACCTATAGGGGTTTCAACGAGATTGCTTTAGTTTTCTTAGACCATTTCCAGTTGACGGTTCGTTATGATACTGGTACTGAGTTGTTGTCCACCTTCCGTCAGAATAAGGCCACACATATTTTTGACCACGTTCAAGAGTGGCCGTCGGTGGAAAAGATTAGTGAAAGCCAACATTCCTCCAGAGTTCCTATTGGAATGGTTCCTCAAGTCTTTACTTCCATATATTGCTAAGGATGTTTCGATGTCCGACATTATGACTGAGGAGCAAGCTATCTTGAAAGTTCAGCAATTAGATCTTCTTTATTCTCAGTCTGGCATTTTGTATGACATTATTCCTGACGCACTGAGAACAAGACATGAGCCCACGTCAGTTCCTGGACCACATGCCGATGGCATAATGGGGTCCACATGCACTCTCCTTGTAGACTTGGTATCTAATCAAATGCAAAATTTGTCGCTAAACCAGTCTGCACATGGAGAGGTTCACACCTTGTCCACTTCCACTCTGTCGTCTGATGTACACAATGTGCAATCAACGAAACCATCGGGTAACCAGAAACCTGGTGGTAAGAAAAAGGGGAGAAATAATTGTAGGGGTGGCAATAATGGAAGTAACAATAATAGCAATCATAATACTCCTCCTAAAGAGAATCCCAACCCTCCTCGGGAAGGCGGTAATGCTGGCAAGGATCGTAAACCTAGGCGTAAGGTGAAATTCCCTTGTAAGCTTTGTGGGGAGGATCATCTTACTCACTTATGTCCTCGTATTGAAGAAGCATCAAAACATTTGGCACAGATCCTAGCTGTGTTGAAGGATTTCCTACCTCATCACCAAAACATGGCATTGCATGCTCCCACCACTAGTTATGGTACTAATGAAATGACAACGTCTTCTACCAATACTAGTGGCTATGGATGTGTGAATATGGTTCAGTCGGAGGTTTGTGTTGCTACTCGTCAACATGATTATGGTGCACCACAATCAAATTTGGGGAATGAGCCTCCCCCTCCTCCTGATAATTCCTTGCATATCGAGAAGCCTTCTATTATGCCGCAGATACCGAAAGGTGTTCTCAAGCACTCTACGCATAATCCTAATGCTTGAGCCACCCAGAACTACTCCATCGTAGAAGATTTGTGCCAAACTCCGTGTGCCATGTCGGCTCTTGAAGTTTTGCAAGCCTGTCCTTCTCAGAAGCATGCCCTTTTGAGTGCGTTAGGAGTTCAGGATGGGGGAAGTCCTAGTGTTATCAAGTTCGATACTACTGATGTCCAACCTTGCTTTCCTTACCATGTGGCTTTTCAAATCCAGGTGGTTTTCCTGAAGAGCTTCGTCAAACATACTATGGTTGATGAAGGTGCTTCCGTGTCGGTAATGTCATTGACTTGTTGGAAATCTCTTGGCTCTCCTCCCCTACTCATGTCTAGAACTACACTCACTGCATTCGATGGTAGATCCTTTACGCCACATGGAATTATCCCTTCCCTTGTTGTCTCCTTGGGAGGTAAGTTCGTGCCTATTGAAGTCTAAATGGTTGATGCGCCCATCGACTACAACCTTTTACTGGGTCGGAACTGGATGTACACTATGAAGGCTGTCACGTCTACTGTATTTCAAGTTATTTCCTTTCCCCGTGAAGGCAAGATTGTGACGATCGATCAACTGGATTATGTTGGCACTCCTTCCACAGCATCTACGGGATCAGTAGTCCCGCAAGTTTCTAATTCTCAGTCAGTAGCTGGGAACATAGGTGTTGGAATGTACCCCTCATTGATGGGAACTTTTAACCATTCTGCACCTGTGATTTTTATTGGAACCATTTCCGACAGTGCACCTCCTCCTTTGAATAATATGTTATTCCGGACCTCTTATTTAAATGATCCGTGGACTTTACCATCCACGAGTTCCATGTCTGGAGACATTGCGCACGTCGGGATGTCTATGCCTTTATTTGTAGTGGAGCTCACTTACGACCATATCCAACAAACCACTGCAAATCCGGATCTCTCTTCTTCCCAGACAGTTGAAGAAGATCCTGTTACGCTGCCAGTTTGGGCAGCCAACTCATCTTGTTCACATGATTGCCTCGATGATATTCTACCTTCAGATGAAGTTTTTATTGAGGCCATGAGTGGTGATGACAAGCCGTGGGGGGATCTTTATCATAGATCTCATTCCCCTCCTCCCCTTGATCTTATTGAACAAGATGAGCCTATAGTACAACCTGCCATGCATTTGGATTTTGATCCTGGAATAGTTTTGTCTAGCCCTGGTTAGACATTAAAGTCTGATCTCCCTAGTGATGAGTCTGTAGACTCTCCTATAGATCCGCAAATCGGTGATCTTGATGAGTTCGATTCTACTTCTAGAATTTCCAACTCCCATGATGATGAATTTTCTCTTGCATATTCCTTCACATCTTTCAGCTTTGCTCTTCATTTTGATCCCTCAGGTATTGGTACTATGGCACCTTCAGTGGTTAGCTCTACATGCATTATGTCTGAGGTTAACAATAGTGAAGTTGAAAATGTTTCTACTATAGTGACTTGTATCGGATTTTTCTGTACATACGTTTTAGAAATGATCTTGGTACTTATGTTTCTTGGAGACGGGATTCTTAGCTGGACTTATACTTGTTTACTGGTCCTTTTCAACATTTGATTCGGCCATGATAGGAATATTCGGAACCTTGCATATAGGTTTAGGCCTCCCCATTGTTATGATGCATTTGAACCTATTACTATCCGAATTCGTAAACACCCCCTCAGTGTCCTTATCTTGCTCATGTTCCTTGCATTATGCATAGCTTTGTCCCATGCGCTTGGAACTAGTCTCGCATATCCTTGACACTCATTTGCTCTCATTACGAGCATTCTTCCATAACTCCTTTGAGCTCGTTAAAAACAGTAAGGAGGTCACAAGTTTACCTTTTCGGGCTCATTAAACCTTTATGGAAAAGATTTTTAGAAATTCTTTTTTAAGCCCTTGTTAGACTTTTTCAAAATCAAACAAGATTGCCAAGTATACTTGTCATTTCAGACTCGTTAAAGGATTTGAAGTGACATTCACTTAGGTGTAATTTTACCCCTTTTCCGGACCTTTGTGGATTAATTACGAAAAAGGTATACTCTAGTCATACGTGACTAGAAGAGTTCTTCTCTCATTGTTTTACACTTTTTCGGGTGAGGAGACTAACTTTACAAAAAATGACTTCTCAGTTATATCATGTTGTGATTGCATTGCATCATCCTGCTTGCCGCTTGAGCCTTGTGTCAGCTCCCCCTTACTCACTTGATAGCCTGGTGCCTGAGCACTTTTCCCTGTCGAGCCCTGCAGAGCTTAAATATTTGCCCTTCACAATTTGATGACCCTTTGACCCTGAGGGAACACACCCCCAAGTGTCCACATCCTGCACGCACTTCCTTGCATTGAGCATAGGTATGTTCCACTGCTTGGGACTATTCTGCTAGCTATTTGACACTCATTCCCTCACTTCTTCTACTATAAGCAATTTTATTCTTTGTCAAGCTTTTCCAAAATATGAAAAAGACAAAAAAAAATCAAATATTCTAAAAAGATGGATGGGATTATGGTCATTATTTCTTGTTGGAAGCTGTTGTGTCGCCTTTGAACAGAGCATTCATTCCACTTTGTACATTATGAGTCGGGACTATAGTTCGGCCTTAGGAGCTGTACTTGTTCCTCAGTTTTCTCCACCGATTGGTTAAGCTTCCAGTCATTATGGAGCCCTCTGTAATGCCTCCTGCATTGCATAGTTTATGTCGAGTCTATGTTGCCTGAGTCTATCCATTTGCTCATGCTCTTGTTCAAAGGAAGTCTTGAAACTAGTGTCAGCCATTGCTGAGATATCTTGACCATTACATGTCAGCCATCCTTATTGAGTCAGTATGTTTCACTTGAGATCTTCCAAATATTTCAACACTGCTGGTACCTCGTGCTGGTTGATGGGGGATGCCTTAATGCGCTCCTTTCAGTGAGTCTCGTTCCGTCGACCTCAACTCATTTATTCCGGGACTTGAGGCTTAGAGTTCGGTTGAGTGCCTTGAGGCTTGTAGTCAATAGTGGTAGGTTCTCTCGCCATTGACAGTTTTGGGAATACATCAATGTCCCCTGATTGATGGATTCATCCTAGTGTTTGACCTCTGATGATTGTGCTCTGTGCCTTGATGCCCATTTTCATTATCGGTGGGTCATCTCACATCTATTAATGGTATACATCAATGACCGGTAATCAGATGATGTCTCATCAGGTTCGACCCCAAATCCTTTATTCACTTGATGGGACTTGCACCGTCGAAGACTTGTGTAGAAGACCTTAGGCGATTGTGGCATTCAGTATGCTACATATGACTTTGACTTTACATTTGAGATATCACCTCTCAGATTTCAACAGTTTGTACCTCCAGTTTGCACTAGTTGTCTTCTTTTCAGCAGAAGACCATATATTACTGTAGAGGGATCATGGCTATGATCACTTATGACATGTATCTACTTATTTACTGCTTATTCATGGCCATTGTATCAGATTGTTGTACTATACCGACATGTATTCAGAGATACTATTCTATTATGAAGAGTGATCCGTTCTTTCCACTTGTGTCTCCATCACTCCACTTCTGAGTTTTATAATGTATTTCGGCCATCGTACCACTTTTAGTCTCTTACCTCACACATTAGGGGGCATGTGTTACACAAAAATATTCCACCCTGTGAGCATCAGCATTCTTTGGCCTGTAGGATCCATTTCAGTGACTCAGATCCATTTTCATCCTTCAGTGATACTAGTTTATCCTATTTTTGTTCCTACCTGCATGCTGCATCACTATAACATGCGTACTCGTGAGTTGCATCCCTATAGCCCGCGGGTATCAAGTAAAATGGTAAAAACCACTATTTTATTACTTTTTACTCCCAAAAAGTGGTCATTGGGTGACCTTTGGCTCTCCATCTGCCCAAGTAATGTCTCGATGAGTCCTTTCACCTACCTTTGAGATGACTATATATTGAGCACATATGGCTTATGGATGGGAGGAGGAAGACAATAGTAAAGGCTCTCTAGTGGATTTTTTTCCTATCTTGAGTTTGCACTCATTGATCCTTGTAGTTGTGAACCAGTTATGTTCACCTTCCAAACTCCATTCTAGTTTGAGTTTGCCATTCATGGAGGATTGAAGTGGTGAAGGCACAAGTGGATTGATCTAGATCTTGGTTCAGATTGGTTTCTGACAAGAGGTCATATCACTTTGTACTTCTTCTTGTTCATTAATAGAAATACTCATATTCTCGTCCATTCATGGTGTGAATGTCATTTATTATACATTGGGTTGCATTTGCTTATGATATTATGGACCATTGTTATTGATGATGTTAATGTTATTCGTATATCACATGTACTTGTTAGATATTTCTTGTCAAGACTAATTTGCATATTTACAAGTGCTTGGATGTGCGTGGATTGAAAACTCCAACGGGGATCTACATCAAATGTTGGATCGAGGTTGGTTACATTTCTCCATTGTTTTAACATTGTCGTTTATAATAGCATTGTTTTGAGAATTGAGTAGATTTCTAGTAGTCATCTGTCTGTTTGTGGCAGCCAATCTGAACCAAGATCTAGATCAATCCACTTGTGCCTCCACCACTTCAATCCTCCATGAATGGCAAACTCAAACTAGAAAGGAGTTTGGAAGGTGAACATAACTGGTTCACAACTACAAGGATCAATGAGTGCAAACTCAATATAGAACAAAAATCCACTAGAGTGCCTTTACTATTCTCTTCCTCCTCCCGTCCATAAGCCATATGTGCTCAATATATAGTCCTCTCAAAGGTAGGTGAAAGGACTCATCGAGATGTTACTTGGGAAGATGGAGAGCCAAAGGTCACCCAATGACCACTTTTTGGGAGTAAAAAGTAATAAAATAGTGGTTTTTACCATTTTACTTGATACCCGCGGGCTATAGCGATGCAACTCGTGAGTACGCATGATATAGTGATGCAACATGCGGGTAGGAACAAAAATAGGATAAACTAGTATCACTGAAGGATGAAAATGGATATGAGTCACTGAAATGGATCCTACAGGCCAAAGAATGTTGATGCTCACAGGGTGGAAGATTTCTGTGTAACAGATATCAATATTAGAATATAGGTGTAACTATTACAATGGCATGCAACAAAAAGAATCATTTCCAAACTATAATCTACGTTTGCCAACCTTGTAATATAATGTATTCAATGGAAATAAAGTGCAAGCGCTATAATGAAATGTTATATTGAACTTTGCAAAGATGTTAACTATGGTAATTTTAAAAGGTTATAATACTATGAAATTGCAAGGTTTACAGTCCCATCAAAACGCTGACATGCAATTAATGTGAACAATTGACAAGTTGTTGGCTCATTTAACTTGGCGCCAGTCTCGAGCTGAAAAATAGATCATCCAATGATCTTGCATTAAAAACTTGGTACTGTCTACCTGTTGAGTGGTAACTCAGAGATCCACGTAGACGTGACTGCCTCCATGTTTGTTGTTGTGTAAGGGTTATATGCCATGTGTTGATCGTGCTTGCTCCACCATGTGTTATGGTGGCAATGTTGACCAGTAAATTAGGTCGGGCATTAAATGGTTGATGTCATTTATTTCAATACTACGATTGTTGGCAAGGTAGAGACCGTCGATGGTGATGGAAATGGGTCGTTGGATGAAAACCCTAACATCTATCGTGTGTTGAGTTTATGAACTTGGAGAAAGTGGTTTCATTGTGTTATTGTCTTCGTTGGAGGTGGCCGATAGGCTACCGAAATTTCTATTGAAACCTTGGAAGAGATTCGACCTTGAGACTTTCTAAATAAGTGGAAGTTATAGGTCTTAAGCCTCTGCAATGGCATTTTGTTTATTGGAGATCTAAGTCTCTGGTTTGCAGTGTTATCGAAATCATGGTTGAAAGTTTCCTGGTATCGTTCATAGTGCCATTCTCGTCGTTTGTCTGAGAACTTCAAGGCTTGACCAGGGTTTACGAAGGTAAGTGATTCTTCTGAGGTGAAATATTTCTTTGCTGCGTTTCGTTTTCATTTTAGAAGTAGCTTCTATCTAACTCAAACTCCGTCGTTTGTCAGCTGCAGGGCTTTAAGGAAGCAAAAGAGTAACATTTTGGCAAAGGCGTTAGCGTGCCTTAACACCGGTAAGCCTCGGGTCTTCCATAACCCTCATAGTTCTCTTGGACGACAGTTGAACTGGTTCTTAAGAATGAGTAACAGGCTTGTCAAGGCTCGTCATTTTCTCTGTCGATGTTGATAGTTGAAGAAATATCGAAACATGCTTGCGACTCTTGTTTTCATTTGAATGGTTCTTGATTTTTATAAAGTGTCATTTTGTGAAACCGACTCGAGCTATGACTTGTCGATGTTCAAGGATATTGGGTTCTTTTAGAACTGCTGTAAACTTGGGATAAACCCTGATTTTAATTTTTTTTGCAATCAAAGTTGAAAATCTTCATTCTGAGAATTCCACGATTTCAAGGGTTAAGTTTTGAAATGAGTCGTAGGCTCAATCATTGTTTAAATGATACTTCTTTCCTCAGAAAATAAATTTGCATGCTAAATGATAATGGTTAAAAGTCTACGTAAATTGACTTCATGCTGAAGGTTACTACACTGTCTTTCGAGCTAGAATAGGGTTTGAAGATATCGTTGATGATAAAGATTCTGTGTATAAAATAAACTTCTACCTTAAGATGGAAATGTATGCTAAACTTTTCGTACAAGTCTGTGTGGTTTGTCTTGATACTGTAGGTTGATAATGTGTGTTCTTATTTGTCGATGTTTGAAATCTAAGTAGAGTAAAAGGTTGAACTGATATTTCAATAATGTTTTGCAAAGGAAACGAATAGGGTCAAACCCTAATTCGTGTTTTGTTGAGGATGATAATCTGAACAATATTAAATATACTGGATCGGTTTCGATTCCAGGTTTGAATAGAGTGTAAAGTTTTGTTATAAAACAATAAAAGAGAAAATATAAATCTAGCTAGGGTTTTCTTCTTGATACGAGACTCAGATTTACAATAATCACAAAACAAAGTAAGCAGAAAAAGAGAGAAATAAGCACGTGGTAATAATAGTAGTGTTTAGTAAATTCTTGTCATTTGTTAAATTTATAGATAATACATCCTTACTATAGTAAGTGAAAGCAATGTGAATGTATAGTGCAGAAATCATGAAGACTGTGTAAATTACAATTCTGTCTATAATTTCATTTCTATGCATATAATGCTGATGAAGTAATTTCAATGAAACTGCGTGTGAATTAAATGTATGAATATGAAACCTGTGTAAAAACTATTGTTTCTATCTTATTATAAAGAATGTTTTAATTCAAATTCAATAGTCTTAAAACAATGTGCAGTATTAATCTATCTACTTCTTATGAACATAATTTATATATAATGCAGGAGGATTGTATAGAAATTATATATGGACTATTTATCATATAACTGATGAAACATTATATACACTAACTATGATATAGGACCTTCTTCAAATAATTAATCTTAGGAACATAAAACTGATACATATATGATTACTACCTATCTATCGAATTCAATGGAAAAATTTGCCTATCTTCTAATCTACTTTAATTTGCATATCTCTACTAGAGTACGATACTGACAAACAACATGTGGAAAAATGGGGATATTGATTTATCAATTTAACATTAAACTTAAACATTTCCAAAATTAGATTCTTTTCGAAAGCAAATAAACAGAATAATACTAGATAAACATAACAGAATTATTTACTGAGAATAAGTTAGGAAATCTCTAAGAACCTGAGAACTCTGTAGGGAAACAAACAAACCAGGAAGACTGTTCCACCCAACCAAACTCCTGAAAATAGTCAAATACTGTCTTAGGACCCCCGAGCCTATTCGTTGAACCACCAGGAGGAAGAAACTTCAGGAATTAGGACTTCTTCTTGTTGTAGCAATAATCTTCAAATTATTCAATAGGTAGCAGTCCAAAAGACTTGCTCCTACAACTATGTTTCTTCTCAATGATATGCAAAAAATCAGTTTTCAATCACCACTAACCTCCCTTATTCGAATCTCTCTTGAAATCACCTGATTTACAAGAGGAAAATATTCTGCAGAAATATTGATTAAGGGCTGCCTGTCCAATTTGAATTTGCCTTTATAGGATACCTAGGCCTTTTCAAATGTTACTGGATCATTAAATGAGTTGCCTGCTCACTCCCTCCACCTGGGGGATAATGCCCCATTTTAGGGGAAGTTGTCCCATAACCAACAGTTAGTGATGTGATGTAATTGTTGCCATGTGTCCCATACCTTCCAACAACTTCCATTCCTCCTAGTGGGTCAGTGAACACTCATTCAACAGTCCTCTTGGGTGTTTGTCTCCTAATTAATTTATTTAAATAATAATATTCAGTAATTACATTCATCCATGATCATAACTGATCATAATTACAAAAATTTGTAATTAAATTAACATAAAGTATTTTTGCAAAATAAAATAATAATTCCCATAAATTTGGGTAGGTGACATGGGCAGAAGAAGGGTCGACTACCCCTTCATTTATGAGTTAATTGTCCAAATATTCAACCTATGAAGTATAGGCTGTCAATTCATCTATATCCTGAATAGTGAAGACTGCAAAAATACTAACAACACAAGAAGGGTTGGCCGATCCTTCATTGAAAAGATAAATGAAAAAATATTAAATCTACAAAGTTTTGCACGACAATTCCCCACAACCGACTTCCGCAGTATATGGTAGGGAACAGGACATTGCCTAAGTTATAACATCTAAAGAATATTTCTCGAGACTTCCAACTGCAGACAAGAAGGATCGGCCGCCCCTTCTTTTAGTAGATAATTGTGAACACCAATATCCGACAATTCACCTATATCCAAAATGGTGAACACATGAAGGATTGTACAACCCTTCTTGCGGTCTAGAACTATTATGAAAATAATAGTGGGTAGAAGAAGGGTCAGCTTACCCTTCATTCATTTTTCTCGAGCCTCATTCAAAATGGGGTGTCGATTAATGAAATTCAACTTCAAATGACCATCATATTATGCAGACACCGATTGATTTGATAATTTGTATATTTTTTACTACTTCAAATGACCATCATAATTAGCATATCGGAACACTGCGAAAAACAATTTCAAAAGTGGCAATATAAAAAGAAAAAGTATGGTTTTGGAACCTATATTTAGCACTTTTGAAACGGATTTGGCAGTAAAATCCAAACAGCAGGTAATTTTTTAAGATGAAAAATAATAAAAGGAAATAGAAACAAAATCAACATATTTATTAATTCCGTTGGCTTAATTCTGGGCCGTAAGATTAAGACTAGTCAACGGCTGAGATCTAATTTGAAGAATGTGGAAGACAAGTTGCAGGGGTTTAATTGTTTTGAAATATATGCAATGTTCCCGCAATCCACAATTGCGGGTTGCGGGACTACAACTCGAAATAAAAAACAAACCAAATTTTCCGCAATCCGCAATCCAAATTGCGGGTTGTGGAAATGCATGTCGCAAATTCATTACTCAAACAGTTCCCACAATCCACAATCATGTATAACTATATAGCCAATTCAACAAGCTATAGCATGATATGATGGTGCATGCATTTTTCTAAAACCATGAATTATGGCGGACATTCTCTCAGAGCAGTTTTGACTACTTTTTCCATACTTTGTCAATTTCCAAAGTTTCACAAACTTGCCATACTATTCCAGAATGATATCACATTGCAACACTGACTTAATGATAACACCAGAACACCATCATGTGTCTTTTGATGCCATGTCATCATACATGCAATGTCATCATACATGTCATGTCATCATCACACATTTCATGTCATCATAGATGCCATGTCATCACTTCCTATGGCACCAGTTCTCTCTTTGAGGCTCACACGTGTGAGATTTTTGCCTTCCAAAATAGAGATAAATTCATGTATAACCATAAGGGTCTAGATTGGATAAATTTAAATCACAAGAAAGGTCGGCCGACCCTTCTGGCAGTATAGAACTAGTATGAAAATAGTATTGGGCAGAAGAAGGGTCGGTCGCCCTTTCATTTATGAGGTAATTGTGCAAATATTCAACCTACGAAGTATAGGCTGCCAACTCATGTATATCCTGAATGTCGAAGACTGCAAAAATACTAAGCGCAAGAAGGGTCGGTTGACCCTTCATTTAAAAGAGAAATGAAGAACAATTAATCTACGAAGGTTGGGACAACATTTACCCACTACCGACTTCTGCATTATGTGGCAGGGATCGGTACATCGCCTATGTTATAACATGCAAACAATATTTATCCTGACTGCCGACAAGAAGGATCGGTCGCCCCTTCTTTTAGTAGATAATTGTGAACACCAATATCCGACAATTCAGTTGTATCCAGAATGGTGAACACAAGAAGGATCGAACCACCCTTCTTGCAGTCTAGAACTATAATTAAAATAATAACGGGCAGAAGAAGGGCTGGCCACCCCTTCATTCATTTAGCTTGAGCCTCATTCAAAAATGGGGTGTTGGTTAATGACATTCAACTTCAAATGACCATCATATTATACAGACACAAATATCAAAAGAAAAAATATGGTTTTGGAACCTTGATTTTGGCACTTTTGGAAATGAATTTGGTAGTTTCAGAACCAGTTTGGTCACTTTCAGAACCGGATTTTGCACTTTTGGAACCGGTTTTTGGCTATTTAGGAACTACTTTTGTCACTTTTGGAACCTTGATTTGGCACTTTCGGAATCGGTTTTGGCACTTTTGGAACCGGTTTTGGCACTTTTGGAACCTGGATTTGGCAGTTTTGGAACCCGATTTTGCTTGATTTTGGAGTTTAGAAAGGTGGTTTTAGCCCCGTCTTCAAAGTGAATTGGACTAGAATAAGTCCAAGTTTAATGAAATTGGCGTTATATCTATGTTTGAATTTTGTAATATTCCTCAGCAAATAAAATGATTAATAGAAGCATTGGATCTCAATCCATGGACAAATGACTCTACTAGTAATGAGAAACAACAAGTTGCTGTAGAACCAAACACTGAAATCAATGAATATAGTATCAGTGGTGAATATAAATCTCAGACTCTTCCTTTCCTACTCACTTTTGAAATTTTCAATTATAATGTACATAACTGTTTGGTGGATTTTGGAGAATCATCTAACGTTATTCCCTTTTATGTTTGTAAAAATATTAATGGAAAACCTATTCCTTCTTCTTTTCAAATTATTCAACTTGATAGATATGATGTTAAAGTGGTGGGAGAAATGAAGAATGTCCTCATCAGGCTGGCTGCAGATCAAAGAGTCTCTCAATTTATTGATATCGTTGTAGTAGACATGCCAGAAGCTTATGGATTACTATCAAGTAGAGATTGGTCAAGTAAACTAAAAGGGTATTTCGCTACCGATTGGTATCACGTATGTTTTCCCTACAAAAATAAGAAAAAACATATTAAGGTAAATAGAGAGAGATATATGAAATTGAACATTACTGAGTTTGAAGGAAGAAATGAACCTGTCAATTTTGCACATTCAGTATTATGAATTGTTTTTGGGAAACTGAACTAGGTTGTTATCAAATGGAACCAACCAGTCATGAATTAGACACATAGTCTGATTTCCTTCAATTTTCATGGGATGACACTAATGAATGTAATATACTAGATCTGGTTATTGATGTAGATGTAGATAGTAACTTTGATTCTAGAAATAGAGTAGGATCTAATGTTTGGACATTATATTTTGATGGCTCCAAAACACATGAGGGAGTAGGGGCAAGTTGTTTCCTTGTAGGTCCTTAGGGAAATAGAACCTTTTTCTCCTATAGATTAGAATTTGAATGCATCAATAAAAAAGATGAGTATGAAACTCTGATCCAAGGGCTTAGGGAAGCTATTGATTTGAAGGTCAAAATTCTAAAAAAATTTGGTGATTAAGAAATAATTGTCAGACAGATTAGAAACATTATTCATTGTTTGTATCCACACTTAAAAGGGTGCTAGGAAGAGGTATGTAATCTTATTTCAAACTTATATGGTTTGAATATTAATTCCATTCCTAGATCAAAGAACACTGTGGCTGATTTATTAGCTAATATCGCTTCTTGTTTAATTCCACTTAATGATACATTTTTCATTCAATTTATTTTTAGGCTATCTGTCTTTGATAATGTGACAAATTGGAGGGTATTTGATGATGGACAACATAATATATATATTTTAACAGATGAATATACATTTAAAGATTCAATAATTGATGAAACATAACATCAATCCAATCTCGAGAAGATAGATGGAAATCAGTCTAAAGTAAATTTCATGCCTAAAGGGGTACGCACGCTTGGAAATTTATTTGATCCACAACACAAGTTTCGAAAACCAACGAATGTTAAAAAAAATAGTTCTTCTATGCAATATGACCTGGTAAATTTGGGCACTCAGAAGGAACCAAAATATGTGAATCTTGGAACTTGTTGTTCGCCCGGTCAAATACACAAGTTCATTCAGCTATTCAAACAATATAAATATGTATTCATGTGGGATTATAATGATCTGAAAACATATGATAATAGCATTATACAACATGTTATCCCTATCAAACAAGGAGCTAAACTATTTCCTCAAAAAATTCAGAAAGTACATCCTACGCTAGAAACTCTAATCCAAAAGGATTAAAGAAGCTACTTGATGCTAAGATCATATTCAAAGTCATACATTTTGAGTGGGTAGTGAATTTAGTGACAATAAAGAGGAACTATGGAGAAATAAGGTTACGTGTGGACTTCTGAAATATGAATAGGGCATATGAAAAAGACAATTATCATGTTCCTCCCATGGAGTAGATACTATAATGTGTTGCATTCAAAAATGTTCCCTTTATTGGACGGATTTTTTGGATACAACCAAGTACTCATGATCAAAGAAGAATGCCTCACAACTATGTTCCACACCAAATGGGGAACTTTTTCTTTTCAAAGAATGCATTTTGCTCTGATGAATGCTGGAACCACATTTCAAAGGGCCATGGACATTGCATTTCGAGGTTTGGTTGGTCATAGTGTGGTTTTATACTTAGATGATGTCACAATGTTCTCCAAGAAGAGGGAAGGCCATGTTTAGAATTTGAAATAGATCTTTGATCAATGTTGAAATATGGTAATTTCCCTCAACTCCAAGAAAAGTGTATTTGTCATCTTAGAAGGGATATTGTTGGGAAATATTATTTCAAAAAAAGGAATCTTAGTTGATCCTGAAAGAATACAAGCCATTCCACAGATTCATACACCTCATAACAGAAAAGCTATGCAATCATTCATGGGAAAAATAAATTTTGGTCACAAATTTGTATCTGAATTCACACAAATTATAAAACCATTGCAATAAATGATAAAAAAGGATGTGCAATTTAAGTGGACTAAATTAGAGAAAATTTATTTTGAAAATATTAATATTGTGATTTCTCATGCACCATGTTTGACTAGTCCTGATTTCGAAAACGATTTCATCATTTATACATTTGTGTCCAATAATTCCTTTGCAGTAATGCTCACATAGAAAGGAGGGAAAGGGGATGAGTATCCAATAAATTTTATGATCACTAGGTTAAAAGGATCTGAGATGAATTATCTATATGTGGAAAAAAATCTTATGCAGTATTTAACGCTATAATACAATTCAATCCCTACATTTTAAAAAACATGAATAAAGTTATGGTACCTCACTCGACCGTTAGATCATTATTTGTGCAGAATGAGCTGGGATAAAGGCATGGAAACTGGGTTATTGCATTGCAAGAATATGACTTGGAATTCAAGCCCACTACCATTGTTAAGGGCCAAGGATGATGCAAACTGATTACTAAAATTTCACTTGAAGAGGCTAATGGATGGGATAAAGAAGTAGAAATGAACTTTCTTGAAATTTGTTCCATTAATACCACCTCTAAATCTTGGAGCCGAGATTTGGTGCATTATTTACAACATGGTTATGCCCCTAAACATTGGAATTCAAAACAAATAAGATCTCTACAATTGAAATCAGCATCATATCAGATAATCAGTGGAGTGTTATTTCAAAAAAATTATGATGGGGTATTTCTCAAAAGTCTAGAAAAGGAAGTTGTGGAGAAGTTATTGAAAGAATTGCATGACGGGCCTACTAGAGGGAATTATTTTGGAGACACTATTGCTCACAAGATCCTCATAGCAGGTTATTGGACCACTATTTTTAAGCATGCTCATTATTATGTCTGAACATGCGTGGTATTCCAAAAGGGTGTTGGTAGGAAGGTAAAACCAACAGTGCCATTGTAGCCAATGATAACCATTCGAACAATGGGGCTTCAAGGATGTTATTGGAGAGATAAATCTGAATTCTTCATGACAACAACATTACAGTCTCACAGCTACCGACTACTTCACACATTGGACTAAAGCTATCCCTCTCCGCAAAGTGAGTGAAGATGATGTCATCAAGTTTCTTCAAGAATATACCTCATTCCATTCCTTAGGTTCAAATAGGGATCAAAACTTAAAGGACCCTATTTCATAAGTAGTACTACTCAACAAAATATTATGAACAATTTTTCACATCTACAACAAAATTTGAAATGTACCACACCAATATTATTCACCTCTACATTGTTCCCATTCTACAAACATGTTTTCTTTGGATATGATTAATGTAAATTGACAACAAAAATTTTCATTCGAGCTTTGCATTCTTCCTTATTAATTATTAATGAGTATCAAAAGTCAAATTTTCCATTGAGTTGTAACAACCATCATTTTTTTTCAAATCTCATTCATTATATTCTTCAAAGTAACAATGTGGACTAAAATATTAGCTACATTGAATCTATAAACCATATATAAACCTATCATTAGGAATATCAATCTACATTTCGATAAATGTTATTCCCAAATGAATCTATTCTATTGGACTAGACCTAAGTTAATTTGATTTTTTTCTCAAGTTCATGATGGTTGGAAGTTGCTTGTAATTGAATTACACTGAATTAAAATATTGGTTCAAATTATAAATTACGATAAAATTACAACCATTGTGAACTCAAGAAATAAATCAATCATGCTTAACTAGCCTTATAGGATAATAGAACCCACTTCAAAATACCAGTTCCGATCAAAGATAGGTAAAATCGAGTCAATAGGTTGCTATATTAGAGGGCCTTGCTTCAAAGTTCATCCAAGAAATGAGATAGGTCTAGGAAAATTTAGACTCAATGGATGTATTGGAGGCCCCTTCAAAAGGATGACTTCTTTAATAGTAAATGTCAACCAGTAACCAACAAATTCCTAATTTGTGTCCATAGGGAAACCTAGCCAATCAAATGTGTCCTCAAATCAATCACCAAATTCCATTCTAAAGTATATTCTCCAAAAATCCATGTCCACCTAGAATCTTCCCAAGTTTTTTCAAGGGGAAAAACTCCACAAGAGTATGTCCATAATGATAACCCAAAAAATCCTAGAAGCCACCAAGTGCTATCACTCCAATGAGAAAGTGTCCACCAATTTACCTCCAAGGGGACCATTGTCTACATGTGAACCAAAGATAGCCTCAATCGAAGATAAGGCTCAAATGCGTAATCTTACTCCCAAATTATTCGAACAAACTTCCTAAAAAGCTTCCACCTTCACATTCTTCCTTATTAATTATTAGCGAGTCTCAAATGTCAATTTTTTCACACAAGTGTAACAACCTTCATTTTGTTTCAAATTTATTTCATTCTATTATTCAAAGTAACAATGTGGGCCAAACAATTTAGCTACATTGAATATATAATCCTGTCATTAGGACTATCAATCTACTTTTTGATAAATGTTATGCCCAAATGAATAAAATGTTATATTGGAATAGAACTGAGTCAATACATTTATTTTTCAAGTTCACGATGGTTGGAAGTTGCTTGTAATTGACTTACACTAACTTAGAAGGTTGGTTCAACTTCTGAATTACAAGAAAATTCCAAAAATAATGAAATTGAGAAATAAATCCATCATGATTAACTAGACTCATAGAATAAGGGAACCCACTTCAAAATAAGAGTTCCAATCCAACCTAGGGAAAATGGAGTGAATAGGTCGCTAACTTAGAGGGCCTTTATTAGAAGGTTGTCTAAGAAATTAGAGAGGTCCACTATGTTTTTTGAACCCAAAATCCGATGGCATATATGTCCGATTTTCAACATCGAGCTGTCGACCATCCGACAACCTTCTTCTTGTTTAAACGTTGGTCCAAATTAGGTAGATATACGATAGTAAAATGACCTATCGGATATCCGACATCGACTTGTCGGATATCCGACTAAAGCTCTGTCAATATGCTCGTTGAATATCTAACAAAGCTCCTTTTTCAAGCGGTCAGATAGCCGACGGCTACCACTTTATATGAAGTTGGATATCCGACAGAAATTCCATGTAAAAATGGCCAAAATTCGACGTTCTTAGCCATCAGTGGTAAGGAAAGAATGTCGGATATCTTAGAGGGATAAGTCGGATATCCAACGATAGCTCCATGTAAAAATGGACAAAATCCGACGTTCTTAGCCGTCGGTGGTATGGCAAGAACGTTGGATATCTTAGAGGGGGAAGTCGGATATCCGACAACAGTTCCATGTAAAAATGGGCGAAATATGACATTCTTAGCCATCGGTGGTATGGAAAGAACGTCGAATATCTTAGAGGGGGAAGTCAGATATATGACGACAATAGTGTATCTAAAAAAAAAATACACTATTATGTTGTGATCAAATTTGAATGGTGGGTCTTAAGACTCACTGCATGTTTGATTCTTGACAATCTACCTTTTATATTGAACTATAACAAAAAAATAAGTTTTTTAATGGCTCAATTTGGGAATATTGTAGATACATGAGTAATTAATAGCTCGAGGCTCTATAATTTGATGTGTTTTTTACCAATCCACGATTTGGTGAATTCGTAGTCACTAGCATGAAATTTAAGTTATCTAATGAAAGAATTAATGTATCTACCTCTATGTCGAAACTGTTTTCCATGTTGATGCGGGTCACTGCCCTCCTTATTGTCTTCCCAAAAGGCATGAGAATGAGGAAGAAGACTTAAAACTATGGACTTCACCATCAAAGAAGCCTTACAATCACATTGGTAAGGATTGATCATAAGAAGATCACAACAATCCAATGTGTCAAATCTTAGATGATAGTGCCAATTAAAGACTTATATGATAAATTTAATATAAGACTTACTTATAGTTGTCTCTTACTCTTTGCGTACACATTTGATAATTTATGGTTGTCTCTGGGCCTTGACCCAAATGATATTATAAGGTGAGGAGGTGCATGCATAATAATCCTTAGTTATCACTATGTGATGAGGATTTAAATGGAAGATGATGTATATACTTTGTATTCAATTCATACTTCCTTATTTATATAATGTACTCATGAGATGATAAAGTATCATATATGATTCTTTTTCTTGACAATAAATGAAATGTCATATGCAATACCTCCTCATACAATTATTTTTTAAGTATTAATATTGATATGAGTTGACTTCATGTGAACATGGGAATGCGAGAAATATAAATAATTCCAAAATTATTAACCAAGATAAGTTCATATAATTTGAACCCTAAGATGACAAAACAATGGAATGAAGGAATGGTGATATAATTTATGGTTACCATTCATTAGAATTTCCAATCAACACACAATCCAACCAACTAAGAAAATGCCACAATAACCAATTGTATGACCTCTAGGAAACAAGAGGTAGCCTACTAGCTTGTATATGACCACCCACAAATTGTAGCTATATTCTCAATGATATGTTTTGATTGGTGAGGTTGGTACCACCTCTAGCTCAAGGAAAGTACATGTGTATGTCACCTCTATTTCAACAATCACTAGTTACAATTCATCTCATGGCTCTATGGCCATCCAATAATTTACATAGTTGGGCTTTTGTGTGTCCTCACCTACTGGATAGAAAAAAACACCATTGTGAGTGGAATTTCAATAAGATATAGACCAATTTGGGGGTACTGTGAAGAACAAATGTCCATGTCCCTTCCATTTCTCATTCCCAACATTCTCTCCTATTATTATTATTATTATTATTTGTTTCTCTCTTTTTTCTTTCTTTCATTTTATTTCTTTATTATTGCATTATATTTCCTTATTTTCTACTCTCATTATTAGCCTAAATTGTTTATACGTACTGAGTGTTACAACCAATCAAGTTGTTTGGATCCATTTTAGATCTCACCTCCCTATTGAGAGGCGTTTTGTTCGTTGAAATATTTAAATGAAACCAACTCTAGATCAATATACCTTTTGTTTGCTTCTTTGGAACATGGCTCTAACTCTGGCTCCTAGCTATAGCTTTGGCTCCAACTCACCGTTCTACTAGTTATGGCTATGGTTCTACCTCTAATTCAAAATCTTAAATTATAATTCATTCCCATGTTTGGTGTACAAGTATCTCTTCATTATTAGACTCGGATACAATCCATCTTGGAAGTAAATGATAACCAAGTCAAATTCAAGTCTTTTCTTGTTCTGTAAGATCCCAACAAACATATTCCATCATGCAACAAGTCAACTAAATGTTCAGTGTGTTATGCCCTCTTTTGCTAGGATCAATTTCTTATGACATGGAAACGATTCTCCAATGATTACATCTCACTCAAAATTAAAGAGAAGGGTAAGGATATTGGTTCTAGTGCATCATTTACTCAGCCTTTGAAGTTGTGGAAACTCGAAATTGGTTATTAGCAGCAACCAACCATCACAACAAGCTCCAATAAATGGTCGAAATTTAGATGACACGTGAGTGGCTTGTAGAAAGGAAACACCATAGCCATTCATTGAGATCCTCTCTGTTTCGAGAATAATTTAATATTCTCTACTGAACAGGACCAACCATGTGAAGGTGGAAGCTCTTATGGCCCCTCCCCCCCCTCACATCACTCTCAATTCCCCATACTCAATGCATGTACTTAAAAAAAAAATTACGTGCAAATTCATGCATATTTCATCATAAACAAACATCCACCATTCATTCAATAAAGGGTAATATTCATTAAACCATTGTTTCATTCAGTCAACACATTCATTCAATAAAAGATAACATTCAATAAACCATTCATTCATTCAGTGAACACATTCATTCAATAAAATATAACATTCAATAGGTAGCAGTTTACTACACTGAATCATTAAACCATTAGACCATTAATTAAATCATTCATTCATTTATGAGGCCAAAATCATGGCCGACATTTTATTATCAAAAATAATTAGACAATATTTTTTTAGTCACTTCTTTTTAACTCTTCTTATCTTTAGTACATAATATCTAAGAAGATCATCTTCTAGACCCTTTCCTCCAGTTCTTGGTTCTTCATCAGCTTGTTGTGATGTCTGCATCCTAGAGTGCTCATGACGTGGAATTTGTGGCAAGGGGTTCGGATTTGCTGCAACAATGTGAAAATGTTGCATCGATATATTTTGCTATTGTAACAACAAGTATTTCATTTAAAAAAAACATTACAAAGGTGTTTTTTTACCTATTGTGGCCACATCATGTTCTTCATTTTCCTGTCCAGGATCAACCTGTACAATGTGACCCTCTACAAGGTCTACAGTTGAAATATGGAAAAGTGCAATTAATGTTCACCGTCTACAATGCTATATATAAAATCGTAGCATATGAATAAATTCATTACCAGGATTCGAAGCATGATCTTCGATTTGCTGTTGTCCCTCCTCGACATTAAGGGGATCATTGCTTTCCTTCTCAAAACAGAGTCAATATTTTATGTCAATTATTTATAACAAATAGATTGCACAAGTAATAAATCTTCATTAAACTATATAGATTTTATATACCTGTGCATGAGATGGATCAGTACCAAAAGACTTTGTTTTCCCAGAAAAGCTTTTTCGGTGTTCAACAACAGCTCCAAAGCCATGCTGGAAGCCAAGCTTCAAGTCTTACTCAGTGGGCACTTCTTTGAATCGATCAACCTGCATATTTTCATAACGTCGTTAATTTACATTTTGCGGTGCAATAAAAGGAAAAATAATTTGCAATTTATTAGTTGGATGCACTATTGTGTTTTCGAAACTACAAATCGTACTGCCAAATTGGAATAACCACCAGGCCCAAGCTTGTGCTGACCAATTTTTTCCAACTACTGTGAATTTTACTCAGACTGAGTATCCTCTATTAAAATCTTGTATAAATTATCTAGCTTCCTAATGTTTGAAATGGAATATAGAACAAACTTTTTCAAGTTGCATATGTTGAAATTAACCTCATTCATTCCAGAACAACAGATGAATTTGAATTTCAATGTTTCATTAATACTTGAACAACCTTTGTAAATCCAGTCGTTTCTCGACATGTAGAACTGTAGTTGAACCTTATGTCCAACGTTATGAAGACCCTTAAAAATATTGATGCTGGTGTTTTTTAAACACACTATAGCTCTGTTAATGGTGGAACAATCTCTTTGAATTCAGATCTTGATCAACTATTCATAATCCATGGAGAACAAGCTATTCCCTGCTTGGTCCAAAATTGTTGAACAATGCCTAGAAGAATATGTTGTGAGCTTAGAGAAAGGTTTAGGTTCTCATCAAGTGAAGAAACGACATCAAGTATATGGATGGAATGAGCTCCAGAAGGAAGATGGTACACCTTTGTGGAAACTAGTCCTGGAGCAATTTGATGATACACCCGTTAAAATACTTTTGGCGGCAGCTGGCATTTCATTTATTCTTCCCTACTTGCATGATAATGAGCCTTCCGATACAAGGATAACAACATATGTAGAGCCCTTGGTAATTCTCTTGATTCTCATCCTTAATGCCATTGTTGGAGTACGGTAAGAGAATAATGCCGGGAAGGCTTTGGAAGCACTAAAAAAAATGCAACCTGATAAAGTAGAGGTCTTGAGAGATGGATGTTATGTTCTAGATATTCTAGCCAGAGAACGTGTTCCAGGAGATATAGTGGAGCTGAGGGTGGGATACAAGGTTCCTGTAGACATGCGAGTTGTGTCCCTCAAGACATCTACCATCAGGATCGAACAGAGCTCCTTGAGTGGAGAGAGCATGCCTGTGATTAAAAGCACATTTCCAATTCGTGTGAGTGACTGCGAATTGCAGTCAAAAGAATGCATGCTATTTGCAAGAATTACAGTTGCCAATGGCTGTTGCACTTGCATTGCTGTGAGCATTGGCATGTCTATAGAAATAGGTAAAATTCAGGCACAAATTCAGGAAGCTTCAGTGGAAGGTGGTGATATGCCTCTGAAAAGGAAGTCAGATGAATTTAGTGAAAGACTTATGTCAACAATGATTCATGTTTTTTTTCTTCTTGTTTCGATCTTCAACTACAAATATTTTCTGTCATGGTGTTGAACGTGCAGGTTCAACCCATATTCAAGCACGTCATAAGAATACACACAGATAAACCATCAAGAAGATCATGATATGGACAGAACGTTCAGTCACTTTATTCATTCATTGAGGTAGTATTTATACAATAACTGGAGAGGTTGGAGCGGTTACACCTCCTCCAACCGCTCATTAGTTAAACACACATTAATACATGATAATACCAAAGGGCAGATAAATGGCCCGCTCAACATCTTCCCCACCAAGAAAACACTTGTTCATCCCAAAGAAGACATGCAAAAACAACCATGAGTTGTGATTTCTTTATACTTCGTTAGTAGTTTGGTAGTGGTCAATCGAGCCTCACCCTTTCACCTTCCTGCCAGCTTTCAACTCTCGGTCTAGGAACTTCTGGGATTCCACACTCTACCTTTACACCAACTCACCAACTGTCTTCAAACTTTTGAAATCATAATGAAGAGATGTCTCTGTATTTCATCACTGAGAGGTTCAATTAGTTCAAGTGTTCTTTGTGGTATCATCATGTGATCATTAGGCTCTTGCTTGTGTGTGGTGTGAGATGGTTGTTGCTTGAATATGGTCTTCATGGACAACTTCTGTCGTGAGGCTTCCTGCAAGTTTATGAATGATTTGCTGCTTGTGGTCGATACCGACTAATATTGGTCGAGGCCAGCTAACTCGACTCGACTTAACTAACCATGGTCGAGACCGACGACTTGTAGTTTCGACTGACTTGACTCGACACATAGAATCGGCTAGAGACCGACTTTAATAAGGGTCGACAAGGCGCCAACTTTATTACAATCTAACCCAATTTTTTTTGAAATTGTTCCGACCAGTTAGTTGAACCACGACCATAACTTTTACTTGACTAACATTAAGGCTCGACCAATTACAATGGCTAAATAAGGACTAGGCAACACTAGTTAAATCAACCAAAATACAACGCGTCTTTAATAAGATGTCGACGGAAGGTAGATTTCGACCATACTTTAACATCTACTATTTACAACTGACCATATTTTTAAGTAATGACCCGACCATGTTTTACAGATTCGACCGTATCGACCAAACTAGCCTTTAAAACGATAATCATATACATTGGTCAACAAACCAGTGTAGACAAGAAATATTGGTTGACAAATTAACTGCCCTATATATCGACCATAGTCGAATTAACTGCAGAACATATGAAATCACGTATTGAAAATTGGCATTAGTAATCAATTATACTTCCACGTGAATGGTAAGGTCATCTTCTTAGCATTACACATCGACCAATTTCATACCGGGAAATGTGTTGGTCGACCTGTGCATTGATATTCACTGACACCATTTAAATTTTCAGACGCTGCAACGTGAGTTTCACTTGAATTTTCGATGTATCAAACCATGCCACAATCATGCATGAAAAATCATGATCACCATCGTCTACACAATAACCGAGAACATACGTCCATAATTATCCAACCTCTCAAATAGAAGGAGGAGGTCGATGGTCGACTGCTTAGCAGGTCGAAGTACTGGTCGACACGTCGGTGGTTAACTTCCTCAGGTCGATGATGATCCAAGAACGAGAAAAACCTCATTCAACGCTTGTGTACGCAAAGGAAATATATTGGTCGACAAGTTCTGCGTGGTTTGACTGCATAAATAAATGATAGGTTCTCACTAGTCGATGACAACGTGAGGTCACAATCAATGTCCAGATTGATGAACAATCTCCCAATGTCGTGGTGGAAGACTCCAACGTTGGCGAATGAGTCTCAACAAGATTATGGATAGCGACTTGCCCTCATCAATGGTTGATAGACTCCTTCAGCTAGAAAAGAGAACGTACAGCAGCACAGAGAGGCATCTCGCAGCATAATATTTTTTTATTGCAGGTTCGAATTCAGCAAACCGAATGATAGCTATCAGCTTTTGCAGGGATTGTGGCTTCATATTTTAATTTAATTGAAGAGTGTCTCCATTCATTATCGCTCATCATTTTCCCCTTTGTTTGAGAATGGAGGTAACAACAACATGCCCCTTTAATCTTTTCTGTTGCAAGCATATTTACATGAGCATCTCACGATCTCTACCAGGTTTAGACCGACTCCATCTGCTGCAGGTTCAACCCATATTCAAGCACAGCATAAGAATACACACAGATAAACCATCAAGAAGATGATGATATGGACAGACCGTTAGTCGCTTTGTTCATTCATTGAGGTAGTATTTATATAATAAGTGGAGAGGTTGGAGTGGTTAAACCTGCTCCAACGGCTCATTAGTTAAACACACATTAATACATGATGATACCAAAGGGCGGCTAAATGGCCCTCTCAACACATGGTATGCTATAGATGGCTGGACCAAAAATATCAGATTCTCATTTCAGAAGTGTACATACTACTTTAAGATTGATGTAGCTCTGGAGGTTGCTTCTATACCAGAGGGATTTCTTGCTATCATTACAACATGCTTGGATCTCAGTTCTCACAAGATGGCACAAAAGAATGCTATTGTGCGTAAACTTCCTAGTGTGGAAACATTGGGTTGCACCACAATGCTTTTCTTTGATAAGACAGGCACTCTAACAACTAATCAGATGTCAGTCAGTGAATTTATGGTCATAGGGCATACTGTTTGTTCAATTCGAGAGTTTCATGTTGAAGGAACAACATATAATCCTGAGGATGGAAGAATATTAAATTTTCCAGCACATAATATGAATGCAAATTTGGAAACCCTAGCAGAAATTGCTGCAATTTGCAATGATGCGGGGATATATTGTCAAGGTCACCAATTCCATGCTACGAGAATTCCGACTGAGGCAACTTTGAAGGTTAGTACTTAGCTAAATGATAAATAAATGATTGTTTTGTTTATCAATTGTCATATTATGTTTTACCATGTGAAAGGGCCAAATTGAAAGTACTTAAATTATGCCCCAAAATTTGCTATGCCCCAAATGTCGGAGGAATTATGCCCCAAAATTTGACAAAGAATTATGCCCAAAACTGTTACTAGGAATTATGCCCTAAAATTTGTTGAGGAATTATACCCAAAATATACTGAAAATGAGCCGAGGATTTTTACCCATCAGATGAAAACTATAGATAGTAACATTGAAAACTCACCATGTTCTTGAGGATGCTTTTGGGCCTCCCCAGCAATGCAACAGAGAAAAATTGGGTTAGGGATCTACTCCACAATGGAAACAGCTACAACATTGTTTGGGAAGGGGAAACAAGTTGGTGTTCTCAACACAATGGAAACACTGTAAATAATTATCATCCACGATGGAAATGACTGCAACACTGTTTGAACAGAGGAAACAGGCCCACACACTATTCGGACAGGGAAACAGGTCGTGGTTCACAACAAGATGGCAACACCGTAAACCCTTATCCTCCACAATGGAAATGACCGAAACCATTTGTTTGTGCAATGGAAATGGATCGTGGTTCTCAGCAAAATGGGCATGGGTTTGCAATTTGTTTTTAGTTTTTATTTATTTATTATTATTTTAATTTTAACTCTCAAAACTAATCCTTAACCCCTAACTTCTAAACACTAAAGAATTAACCCCTAAATTTTAAACACTAAACAATTAACACTCTTATAACCTCGACTAAAACCTTTTGTCTATAAACCCGTGTTAACACATAATGTTATAACCTCTAGAAAGGTTATGTGATCACCACTAACTTAATACCTTATAATATTTTACCACTATAATCATGCTTAATGTTTCACATTTATCTACTATAACCTCTAATATCCCCATAAAACAATTATCACCATTGATTGTTATAACATATAATTCATACTACGTAACACCTATATCACATATTAGTCCACTCTTGTAGTGAATATAACTCCAAAAAGTAAGCCTTAAAACCCCCCTAATTGCTAACTCTTTGACATTAAACCTATAGTATCGACGTGTGTTGAACGTTTCGAGTACATTGACCAAGCGTTGATACTAAGATATAACGCTGAATTGAAGTTGGTTAAGAGATGCTAGAGGCCATTTTCTTGTTAATATTAGTACTAATGAGATGGAATAAACCTTAAATAATGGTTAACAACATCTCAATGAATTAGTGAACAATGCAAGGGATTTGACACTTTCCAAAATGATTAGCAACACTTTCTGAAATTGTATAAATAGGCCACTATAGTTGTATTGTAAAAGGAATTTAGAGAGACCTTGTATCAAATGTATTACAACAAGACCACGATACGATATTCTAGTTATCTACAATTAATTCTATATTTGGGTTTACATTGTTTAAATAGTGGATTTAAATGGTACACTCATGGAAAGGCACTATTAGTAACCTAAAGGTGGACAATTGGACTAGTCATAGATTACCACATCACAAGTTGGGCATATTATTTACAAAGGACAACAATGAAGCAATTTAAACTTTGCATGACTTGAAGAGACCCATGCTGAAAATAAAAATGACGTAAAAATCAACATACCGAAATTGTGACTCATATTAAGAATTCTCAAATTAGTAAAGCTATTAGAAGTGAAATTATGGGACAAAAAAAACCATGATTCTCCCTAATTAGTAAAATTCCCTTCTAATAGTATTTTCCCTTTGTTAAGAATTCTAAAATTAGTAAAGCTATTATAAGTGATTAGGGTATGCACTCTGCTTCCTTGATCCCCCTAATCTTTCATTTTAAATCCTTTATATTGACCTTTAGATCCTATTATCCCATGGATTAATAGACACTACTCTCTAATCCATCCATCTTCATTTCACATTTGCTATCATAAACCATTTTTCTAAAGTTATCTCTTCATTTCCCATTTAACCTAATTGCAAGCTTTAGTAACTCTATCCTAGGGAAGGCTCCCTTGAGTTGGAGAGGAGATAACCGAAAGAATAGAAGAGGGTTTGCTATGGTGACATTGGATTCCCTCTTAGTTTTGTTGGCACAGGATAGATCCGCAGGAAGTGCGGAAGCCGACAGGCGCAAAAGCCAAATCCCGCAAAAGAAGGAGTAATCGCAAAGTCCAAGGAAGCGCAAGAATAGTTTAGAATACTTAATTGTTAAGTTGGTCATGTGGACCATGTTGTAATAAAATAGAAGCATATAAATAGAGGAGAGTTGTAAGCCTAAGGGCAAGTTGGATTGGTGGGATTGAGATAGGCTTGTTATGCTCTGTTTCGGAGTATTGTATCCGCAGTAAGATGTTTTGACTATTCCTACGATGGGTTTTTTCGCAGTGTTTAATGAATGCATGGAGATGTTTGTTTATGATATCTATCTTCTGTCTTTTACAATAATGAATGATTGTGTATGTTTGTGATGCTACGGATTTGATGATGCATAATGCAATTAAGTAGGATGAGTTTGTTCATGTGAATGATTTATGTTAAATCTGCAAATTACTTCTGATGCGAATGATAAATGATAGGTTGATTATAGAGTTAGTCATCTCTGGTTCGCGTGATAGTGTGAATTCTATGTACAAGAGCATATCCTCCTCGCCATTGTGGAAGCTTGGTTCCTATAGCACCCTTATCTTCCTCGGGTGAGACCTCACCTGCTTCGCAGGTGTTGCTGGGAAGGATAACTCCTTCTGGGGCGGTGGATAAGGGGTTGTTGGTGTTGTTGACGAACGACTAGCACAATTAGTACAATTAGAGGAAGATCGGTTCATCGCGGGATTCCACCAGAAGGTTGAAAAGGATCGCCAGAAAGCATGGAATGATCATCATATTAGGCATAAATATTTTCAGAAAGGAGACACGGTGTTGCTATATGATAACAAGTTTGTGAAACAACCAGGTAAATTACAAATGCATTGGTTAGGACCCTACATCATCAATTTTGTCACTAACGGTGGTGCAGTGCAGTTACAGACCTTAGATGGGGCATTATTGCCTCTCATGGTGAATGGAACTACGTTAAATCCATATCATTGTGATCCGACATAGCAGTAAAGAAGAAAAAAAAAAGATGATGATGGAGGACTTGAATGAATAACTCGAAGACATGATGGCCAGTCAAGCTCTTACAAGGATAGATGCGACAAAGGGTGCCACCAGTCAGATAGCGCTTTTTCGCTATGTGTGAAGGTACAACCAACTCAACCAAATGACACTCTGCATGCGAGACTCACATCCGAGCATGCGACCACAGACAAGCATCACCAAAGGACACCGGTGGAAAATGATGATTGCATCGCTAGAATATGGCCAAGATTGTGCAAATGATGACGACACCAGACCTCAAAGACATGAAGTGCAAGCATAAATACCAGCGGTGATGGCCGATAGAATAGCACAATATTGATGATTTAACAACACCAACAACCCCTTATTCATCATCCCGTAAAGGAGTTACCCTTTTGAGCAACACCTACGAACTAGGTGAGGTCTCACTCGAGGCGGATAAGGGTGCTGCAGGAACCAAGATTCCGCAGTGGAGAGGAGGATATGCTCTTGTACATAGAATTCACACTATCGTACAAACTAGAGATGACTAACTCTATAATCAACTATTCATTTATCATTCGCATCAGAAGCAATTTGCAGATTTAACATAAATCATTCACATTAACAAACTCATCCTACTTAATCGCATTAAGCATCATCAAATTCGTAGCATCACAAACATACACAATCATTCATTATTGTAAAAGATAGAAGATAGATATGATAACTCAACATATCCATGCATTCATTAAACACTGTGGAAAAACCCATCGCAGGAATAGTCAAAACATCTTACTGCGGATACAATACTCCGAAACAGATCATAGCAAACCTATCTCAATCCTTTTAATCCAACTTTCCCTTAGGCTTACAACTGTTGATGTAATTGTAACTTCGGAATGTATTTCACCTATGTATATTGTACTCCTATAGAGATGTTATTATTCCTCTATATGGAAGTGTCGTTATTTGTATTGACAAGTGTCGCAAGTGTCGTAGCTTGCATGTGATGGGTTATTAGACCACCAACTATGGGGTCGGCCCTGATTAGTATAACCATGGGTTATT
Source organism: Larix kaempferi (assembly GCA_027924585.1). Taxonomy (NCBI): domain Eukaryota; kingdom Viridiplantae; phylum Streptophyta; class Pinopsida; order Pinales; family Pinaceae; genus Larix; species Larix kaempferi. Next base: position 7,312,575 of record BSBM01000642.1, read on the forward strand.
AGACTGAGTTAGACAAGTCGGTCCTGCTAGGTTATTAGGCAGGTTAGGTCATGAATAAATAGAGTGCAGGAGGCACTCTCTTTGATCATCTCATTACTTCTACACTACTCAGAAAGTGGCACACAAGTGAGGAAGGAGGAGTAGCTTCTAGAGAAGACTATCTCTTGTATTTGGGTTGTATCATTGCTTTTTCTATCTCTAAGGAAGTTGTGGGGTTTTCAACCTTTATGGTTTTCCCCAATCAAACTCTGTGTGTCTATTATCTCATGTGATTGCTTGGTGTGTTTGATATGCATTGTTATACTTGATATGCTGTACATGTTATTCTCTCAGTAAAGATCCTAGAGTATATTGAATTAATGCTCAAAAATTAACAACAACTCTCCTCTATTTATATGCTTCTATTTTATTACAACATGGTCCACATGACCGACTTAACAATTAAGTATTCGAAACTATTCTTGCACTTCCTTGGACTTCGCGATTATTCCTTCTTTCGCGAGATTTGGATTTCACGCCTGTCAGCTTCCGCACTTCCTGCGGATCTATCCCATGCAAACAAGTTTCACTAAGCGCATACTATAATAAACCTACACCATTTTTTTTAAATGCACAAGTTAATTATGATGCACCACTGTAACCAACTCAGTTATTTATTGGTGATAAATCAATTTATTTAATAACATTCTATTTTACATGAATATGGACCCGGTCATAATTATCTCCTGTTTTTACAATATTTACATGAGTTATATAATTTCTTATTTTAATTTAAGACCCTTCGTAATTCTTGCTATGTTGTTTCCACAAAAATCCATGTGTAATTCATAGGTAGTGTGTGTGGCTGCAAAATCACAATTATTATCTGGATTATATTTGGAAGATAGAGTCTTTGTACCTTACCTAAAATCCTTTTTGAATCATATGGATGTATTAATATCGAAAGGCGTGTTAGAATCAAGAAAAGAAAAGAATGTCATGCAAACCCTGGAAAATGTCCACCATTGTAAAAGATTGGGCACATAAGTAGCTTGTCTAGGTTAGTTTGAACACTTCATTGTATCATGACTAATTCATGGTTGATTGCGTATATCTTTACCACTGATTGTCATTAACTTGGGTTCTAAGATAGTTTAGGGTTGAAAATTAATTTCTTTGTTAAGGCTTGCTTCCCTACCAACATATACATTAATGTTTTGTCTTAGGATTTCTTTTGAATTCATCCTTTTGTACATTACTTGCAAGGATTAAAATATCTCACAAGAATGGTAGAGGTTTTATGATGAGAAAGATGCAAATCTCAACCTCTTATACTTGGAAAAGTCTATGATCAATGAAAAAATCCATGTTCCTAAGTATTCTAACTTTTTTGTAGGGGACTAAGCTCGTGGTTAGATTGTGATGAATTAAAAATTTCCTAACATTGTTTTCCATCTCCATATCCCTACTACACTTCCAAGTACATGTGTGGAGAAAATGAATATCTTTCTCATTGATTTGGATGATGCTTTGAATGATCATGAAGTAGGGATCTCATTTAAGCTACATACACACATAGTACAACTTCCTTCTTAACTATATGTAGTGTTTGAGTATGAGGGACTAAGTACTCAAAATCATATGTCTTCTCTTATATGTATGGAGCATGCCACCAATTTGCATTCCACAAAGTATTTCCCAAGAAATTGGAAACTCATTACAAACATGCATGATGGGAAAATGGTACATTGATAGGATTCATCTGTCATACATTTTGCAAGGTCTTGGTTCACTTTTAAACATATAATTTATTTACCTTTTATGTACAACATTCTATATATCAACACATCCAAATGAGTTCACTTAGTGAAAGCACATTACTATTGTGTAAGTTTCTAGCGTAACTTTTAACTCATTGATCTTGGTTATGGGAAGTAAGAAAATGGACCCGGTAGGTTCGATTCCTTTATCCAATAGATCCTCTAGAATCTTCTCTTGTGGGGAGTTATAATTTAGATCATAAGTGAACCAATGACCAATACTAAAAACAAGTATAATACTAATTTCCCCTAAGAGCTTTACTAATTTCTCCCTTTTGATTTATTTGAATATCATGGGACAACAAAACCATGATTCTCTCACACTCTCTTTGATTAATAGACATTATAGAATACACGAAGGATACAAAAGATAGGATTTTGGCATCTCTTGATGATTTTAAACTTGTTTTCCATTTTTTTTTCTAATATGATTTCCTATCTATATTTCACTTTGATGATGGAAAAATTAAAGGTGAAGACACTTCCGCTCTCTTAACCATTTATTTAACTATTGTAGACTTTGTAGAGAGATTAGGATTTATTAGATGATAATGAAGATGTTGATGAGGATGATGAAGATGATGATGACGATGATGATGAAGTTGACGATGATGACGACGATGATGATGATGATGATGACAATGATGATGATGATGATGAAGATGAAGATGATGATGACGATGATTATGGTGGTGGTGATGACGATGATGACGATGATGATGATGATGATGATGATGATGATGATGATGGTGATGATGATGAACATGATGCTCCAATGATAGGTATGGTTTTTGATGCTCCAATGTTTAGTGTCAGTCATGTTTGAGTCTGGAAACCCTCCCACACCTTCAATGCATGTGTCTAGTAGAACCATGCCAAATGTTAGTACAAGCCAACACATATTTAAAAAATTTCAATGTTGGCCCCATGTAGCACATGAATTAATCTATATCTGTGGTTTTTATGCTCCAATGGTTGGTGTCAGTCATCTTTGAGTCTAGAAACCCTCCCACATCGTCAATGCATGCGTCTAGTCTAACCATGCCAAATTTCAGTCCAAGCCGACACAAATTTAAACAATTTAAACGTTGGACCCATGCAGTACATGATCAAGCACGCCATTTGGGTTAGAATGACGATTTTGCATTTCCTTACTAAGATTCTCTCTGTTTTGAGAATAATTTAATATTCTCTACTAAGCAGGTCCAACCACGTGAAGGTGGAAGCTCTTATGGCCCCTCCCCCCCCTCACATCACTCTCAATTCCCCATAACTCGACAAAATATTTATGTACAAAAAAATTAAATGTGTTTTTTTCATACTCTATAACAAGCAATGTTTCTAGTTATAACATACAGGGAAATGGAAACTCACTAAGAAACAGTTAATTTATTATATGTACCGGAAAAAAAATTCAATATTTCTATCGCAATATTAAATCAAAATATATAGAGTAGATATATTACTACATACCTCGTACACTTCAATGGACTTCATCATCTTCTTCATATGAGTCATCATCTATATCAATCAATAATCCAGATTCAACATTGTAAGGATTGTCCATATCATCATCATCATCGATGTCAGTTACGATCATCATGTCATCGTCGATATCATAATCATGGACATTTCTTGATACATCATCTCATTCAACTAATTCCTTGACATCTTCTTCTGGAACATGATCATATAACTCATATTGATCATGATCATCTTCAACAATGCATTCTTCTTCAAGAACGTCTTCATTACCTTCATCTACGTTATACTTTACCAACCTTCCCCTTGGATCTTGTCTCACAGCAAATGACCAACCCGCTCTACCTAGAACCTCAGAGTAAATACCTGTTCACATTGGGTTGGAAGAACATAGGGCTCCGTTTCTTGCTCAAACAACCTTGTATTTACCATGGTAAATCCATTATCATGTTCAATAATTGTTTTATCGGGATCACATTGATTCAATCGACAACTGTACCATTTGACAACGAACATAAATACCTTGAAGGATTTAAAGTCACACTGAAGAATGTCTTCCAGATACCCATAGTATCGATTTTGAAAGAGTTATGGATGTCTGTCACTTCTAGAGGAAACATTGGTCACCTCAAAGACTGCAGATATACCACAATATGATGTTTTCTTCATCTCATCCAACTTTTTGATGTGATATCTACAACCATTGCACCACATAGCCTTATGGTGTTTTACCTACAACAAGCCATACAAGAAAATATTACATAATGATCCAATATTTATGATTAACTAGTGCATGTTTATAATGCCATACAAGGAAACAAATAGCGTGTACAATGACAATATGTTTGCAAAAAAAAAAAATAGTGTGGTTGATTAATATGCTTACCTTCTTATCTTTTAAACCATATCCTAAATCGATTTCCCTTTGTGTTAGACTAGTATCTCCATTTCGATGTGCATCTTTAACCAATGAAGCCACTGTTGAGATATTGTAACTTCAAAGAATATTATATTTGTACTTTATTATTCCGGAGATGTTTCATTCCTCCGTGAAGATCTTATTGTATATTCGGAGATGTTTATTCCTCCGTCGGAATGTGGTAACTCGGGTTATTAGACTTCCCTAGTGGGGGTCGGCCCTGTATATGTTATGTGGGTCAAAGGGTTATTAGACCACCCTAGAGGGGTCGGCCCAGTCAGTTGTAGTGGGGTATTTAACCCATTGGTTAAATACGAGCCTACGTGTACCTTTGTAAAATACATGTCAGTGTAGTGTATAAATAGAGGAGGTGTGTTCCTCATTTGACACACACACTCACTTGAGAAAGGCGCACTTGTGGAGGAGAGGTCTGCTATGGTGGAGGAGGAGATCATATCTTTGGTTTGCATCTTTGTGTATTGCTGGTCATCTATATTGAGGAAGCTTTACTGGGTTTTCTACCCCATGAGGGTTTCCCAGGATAAATCTGTGTCTCTTGTGTTTATGCTATGCTTGTTGTTTCTTCAGTGATCCTGTATATGATATTATTGTGAAATGGAATGTAATGCTGCTATTTTCAGTCTTAGCATATTAAATATTAACATGGTATCAGAGCTAACCTGAAGGAAGGCAAGGTATGGCACTTACGACACTTGCTTTACTTACGACAATTTGAAGGTTAGGGTTTTACATAGAAAAAACCAGTCATCGTGGAACTTTCGCTATAAATCCATTTATGCGAAGTTTCAGGGTCTGCAAAGTTTACAGGTCAAAGATAACATCCACAGGTACCTTGTGTCCAAAGGGCACCCTCAGCTTCGTTGTACTTTATGAGTTATGATCAGTACAAGTTAGGGTTTCTGCCTCTTCCAGATCTCAGTCAAAATCAGGTAACCTTGGAAAAAAAGGTCATAACTTGGTCTAGGAAGCTCCAAATAAAATTTCGTAAAAAGTAAAAGGTATTACACAGACTGTAATATCTCAGGAAACTTTTTCAGAGGCCGAAGGTGAACCAGTGACACGTGGCATGCCATACAAGTTCGCTCTCCTGTTTTATCCCATAAACAGGTGACGTTGCGACACTTGGAATAACTGTCTCTCAGAGAGTCCAATTGAGGTCAGACCTGTCAGGATAGAAAGATAACAGGGCGAGCTATCTCAGGAAACGTTTTCAGAGGCCGAAGGTCAAAAAGTGACACGTGGCATGCCGTACAAGTTCGCTCTCCTGTTTTATCCCATAAACAGGTCACGTTGCGACACTTGGCATAACTCTCTCTTAGAAAATCCAATTGAGGTCAGACCTATCAGGATGGAAAGATGACAGGTCAGGCTACTACAAAAAACGTTTTCAGACCCTGTGGAGCAAAAATTTCAGAGTTATAGCAGAAACAATCAGGTGCATATTTCTGTCAAAACAGAATTATTTTTGGAGCACCTTTATTCATGGCTTCCGGAATTTAGGGTTTCGGAGAAAGTTAGAATTTTTGGAATCAGAATCCACGGCTGGAAGCTCCTTAGAAAAATAAGTGTTTAGAGCCTTGAATCAAACCTTTTGATTGAGCAAGAGGGTGGGCTTCATCAAACCCTAGTTCGGGATCCTGTCAAGAATATCTAGAAGTTTGAAAGGCAATTTTGAGGGGTCAATTTTTGGAGATTTCAAAATTGAAGTATGCTAGTTTGATCAGCTCAGCAAGACACATCCTTCCATTCATTCGGAAGTGTGAAAGTCAAATATTGAATTTTTAGGGTTTCTCTAGCAAACCCTAATCAAGCTCTAGATCAAGTTTCAGGGGGAGTTGAGGCTAAGGCCTTACATAAGAAGACTACAAGAAGTCTCAACAGGTATGACTTGAGGTTCAGGTATGTCTTGAAATCTGATTCTTGATTAAGTTCATAATGTGTTTGTCTTCATGTTATTTATTAGTACAATCTTGATTAATGTTAGAATTGTCTTATCACCCTAGTAATAGTATGAATGCATGTGAATGATCGAAGACATTCATTGATTAGGGCTATATGATTGTACTAATGCATTATGGTGTTGTATGAGGTTGATGTCATTTGCTAACAAGATACAGGTACATCACAAAAGACAAATCAAGATCCTTAAAACATGACAACATGAAGACAAAGACTCATCCATAATCTTTGTTCTACTTACGAGGTATGTATGACTTTGTTATATTATGCTTAACCTACGAGACATGCAGGTTCTAGCTCAGGATCTCTAAATCATTGAAGATATTGTTTAGGTATGTTGTACATAGCTAAGCAGATATACTAATCCAGGTATGTTTTCCTATGACAAGTTAGAATCTTACCTTAGGATCCCTTATATAAGTATACTTGGTATGATTGGTTATGCTTATTCATAAAGTTAGTAATCAAGGGTTTATGCATATTATGTCTCTTATCTTGATGATCTAATTAACCAGAAGAGTACTATGATCAAACAAGAATATGCAGAAGTAAAAGAAGACTTCCTTGAAACCTTGAATATTATCTATAATCATGACTATACATTTTCAAATATTATTTAGAACTAGAATGTTTTGATAATATTGAGAATATACTAATGAATGTATGTCTGTGTATGAGGATGACACTAGTGGACACTTGAGCATGCATAGTGGTACAGAATGAATAGAAGTTCAAAAGACATATAGAAGATCAAGCGGGAGGCAACCACACAAACATAAAAGATAAGTATTTGAGTTGTTATTTGAAATAGTAAATGATATTGCTTGTATGCATATTTGTATTCCTAGAATATATCATGCTGAGTGTAAACATTCATAGAGCATTGAACAGTATACTACTAATATGCATATGATTGGTAAGTTGGACAAACATTCCATTGTTGCTTGTCTAGAATGAAACCTCTTTGATGACATGCTGAGAGCTGTGCACACTCTCAATAGTATGTTCTGGTAGAGATGGAAGGCATCTAGATAGCCACTGTATGCATACAGGATATGGGAAAATGTTGTGCCAAAGTATTGGTCAAAATAGTTACATAACTATGTAAATGATATCTGTATGCATAATAGGTTATCATGTCAATATGATTTGATGATTATGAAGTATTACTAATCATGTACTTAACTTTTATTTGTAGGAAAGATCATGATGAATGATGAACACTGAACAAGCAATGGATGTTCAAACAAAAGGATTTACAAATCAAACACACTATAGAAGGCTTGTGAGAATCATGATAAGATGTTTGCTCCAAGTGGCTAGATAAGACCATTCTCTTAATGGTGTAATTAAAGAAGAAGTGTGAATCAGGTTCTATATGGGTACCCAGGATCGATAATCAATTGATGAGCTTAATGATCACCATGGGTGATGAGGATCTCAACCTTTGCTACAAGGTTGAATATTGTTTCTATACACAGACGATATGGTGCAGAAAGGAACCAAAAGTTTGAATTTGTAACAATGTACTAACCAAACCTCTACCGATCCAATGTACTAACCAAACCTCTACCTCAAGTAAAGTTTTCTGAGACAAACTTAATATAGTTCAGAAGGACCCTCCTCGAAAGGGGGAGTGATGTGATAGCTCATGATGAGATTGCCTGCATCGACAGTGAGGTCGATAATGAGGATACCTATATTAGTGATGCCGACAAAGAGGTTGGTGGATGGTCCTTAGATAGGGTCAAAGGTGACAAGGGGATTGCATCATCCTTGAACATATGTTCTAAAGAGAGCCGTAGACATATGTCTTCGAGAATGAAGTCCTTGGTGGACATGATAGGATTGCATCATCCTCAAGAGAGCCGTAGACGTATGTCTTTGAGAATGAAGTTCTTGGTGAACATGTGAGGGGATTGGATCATCCCTGGACTTCAGTCCTAAAGAAGAGCCATAGATGTATGTCTTCGAGAATGAAGTCCTTGGTGGACATGATAGGATTGCATCATCCTCAAGAGAGCCGTAGACGTATGTATTCGAGAATGAAGTTCTTGGTGAACATGTGAGGGGATTGGATCATCCCTGGACTTCAGTCCTAAAGAAGAGCCGTAGACGTATGTCTTCGAGAATGAAGTTTTTGGTGAACATGTGAGAAGATTGGATCATCCCTGGACTTCAGTCCGAAAGAAGAGCCATAGACGTATGTCTTCGAGAATGAAGTTCTTGGTGAACATGTGAGGGGATTGGATCATCCCTGGACTTCAGTCCGAAAGAAGAGTCGTAGATGTATGTCTTCGAGAATGAAGTCCTTGGTGGACGGTTGAGGATTAAGTCATCCTTGGACGTAGTCCTAAATGTACGGTTGAGGATTAAGTCATCCTTGGACGTAGGTCCTAAATGTACGGTTGAGGATTAAGTCATCCTTGGACGTGGTCCTAAATGTACGGTTGAGGATTAAGTCATCCTTGGACGTAGGTCCTAAATGTACGGTTGAGGATTAAGTCATCCTTGGACGTAGGTCCTAAATGTACGGTTGAGGATTAAGTCATCCTTGGACGTAGGTCCTAAATGTACGGTGGAGGATTAAGTCATCCTTGGACGTGGTCCTAAATGTACGGTGGAGGATTGAGTCATCCTTGGACATGGTCCTAAATGTACGGTTGTGGATTAAATCATCCTTGGACAGTAAATCCAGTAATTCCGAAAGGAAGGATAGTCCTAAATGAATTGAGTGGATTAAATCATCCTTGGACAGTAAATCCAGTAATTCCGAAAGGAAGGATAGTCCTAAATGAATTGAGTGGATTAAATCATCCTTGGACAGTAAATCCAGTAATTCCGAAAGGAAGGATAGTCCTAAATGAATTGAGTGGATTAAATCATCCTTGGACAGTAAATCCAGTAATTCCGAAAGGAAGGATAGTCCTAAATGAATTGAGTGGATTAAATCATCCTTGGACAGTAAATCCAGTAATTTCGAAAGGAAGGATAGTCCTAAATGAATTGAGTGGATTAAATCATCCTTGGACAGTAAATCCAGTAATTCCGAAAGGAAGGATAGTCCTAAATGAATTGAGTGGATTAAATCATCCTTGGACAGTAAATCCAGTAATTCCGAAAGGAAGGATAGTCCTAAATGAATTGAGTGGATTAAATCATCCTTGGACAGTAAATCCAGTAATTCCGAAAGGAAGGATAGTCCTAAATGAATTGAGTGGATTAAATCATCCTTGGACAGTAAATCCAGTAATTCCGAAAGGAAGGATAGTCCTAAATGAGATTGAGTGGACTAATCATCTTGTAAATAGATTGGGATTGCCTCGTCCCTAGACATGGTGAGATGTCTTAAAGTGATAAGGACTAATCATCCTGTAAATAGATTGGGATTGCCTCGTCCCTAGACATGGTGAGATGTCTTAAAGTGATAAGGACTAATCATCCTGTAAATAGATTGGGATTACCTCGTCCCTAGACATGGTGAGATGTCTTAAAGTGATAAGGACTAATCATCCTGTAAATAGATTGGGATTGCCTCGTCCCTAGACATGGTGAGATTTCTTAAAGTGATAAGGACTAATCATCCTGTAAATAGATTGGGTTTGTCTCGTCCCTAGACATGGTGAGATGTCTTAAGTGATAAGGACTAATCATCCAGTAAATAGATTGGGATTGCCTCGTCCCTAGACGTGGTGAGGTGTCTTAAAGTGATAAGGATTGATCATCCTGTAAGTTGATCTGGATTGCATCATCCATGGACATGAGAGTTGTCTTAAACTGAGAGGGACTGATCATCCTGTAAGCGGATCAAGATTGTATCATCCTTGGACCTATGTCCTAAAGTGAGAGGGATTGATCATCCCGTAATTGGATCTTGTGTGTTGCAGGGTATGCTTCTATTGTGTATACTTGTATTGATGAGGATACTTGTATTGATGATGTGTATACTTGTATTGATGAGGATACTTGTATTGATGATGTGTATACTTGTATTGATGAGGATACTTGTATTGATGATGTGTATACTTGTATTGATGAGGATACTTGTATTGATGATGTGTATACTTGTATTGATGAGGATACTTGTATTGATGATGTGTATACTTGTATTGATGAGGATACTTGTATTAATGATATTTATACTTGTATTGATGATGTTGTTGATCATGATGATCTAGATGACGATGTTATTGATCGTGATGATCTAGATGACGATGCTGCTGATCGTGATGATCTAGATGACGATGCTGCTGATCGTGATGATCTAGATGACGATGTTGTTGATCGTGTGATGACGATGCTGATGATTGTGTGATGACGATGCTGATGATCGTGTGATGACGATGCTGATGATCGTGTGATGACGATGCTGATGATCGTGTGATGACGATGCTGATGATCGTGAGATGATGATGATGATGATCGTGAGATGACGATGCTGATGATCGTGCGATGACGATGCTGATGATCGTGAGATGACGATGCTGATGATCGTGGGATGACGATGTTGATGATCGTGAGATGACGATGCTGATGATCGTGTGATGACGATAATCGTGAGGATCCAGATGATGATATTGTTGTAGCTGTTCAAGTGCTATAGAAGATAAAGACTCAATACTGAAGATGTCGATGTTCCAGTATTGAAGATGTTCCAGTAACTGCTTAAGTTACTGATGATGTTGAGAAAGCTTCCAATGATTTATAGATGTATCATGTATGATGTTGATGACTCCTTGCTCGTGCAGATGTTGTTATAATATCCTTCTCGTTAAGGGGGAGTGTTGAGATATTGTAACTTCAAAGAATATTATATTTGTACTTTATTATTCCGGAGATGTTTCATTCCTCCGTGAAGATCTTATTGTATATCCGGAGATGTTTATTCCTCCGTCGGAATGTGGTAACTCGGGTTATTAGACTTCCCTAGTGGGGGTCGGCCCTGTATATGTTATGTGGGTCAAAGGGTTATTAGACCACCCTAGAAGGGTCGGCCCAATCAGTTGTAGTGGGGTATTTAACCCATTGGTTAAATACGATCCTACGTGTACCTTTGTAAAATACATGTCAGTGTAGTGTATAAATAGAGGAGGTGTGTTCCTCATTTGACACACACACTCACTTGAGAAAGGTGCACTTGTGGAGGAGAGGTCTGCTATGGTGGAGGAGGAGATCATATCTTTGGTTTGCATCTTTGTGTATTGCTGGTCATCTATATTGAGGAAGCTTTACTGGGTTTTCTACCCCATGAGGGTTTCCCAGGATAAATTTGTGTCTCTTGTGTTTATGCTATGCTTGTTGTTTCTTCAGTGATCCTGTATATGCTATTATTGTGAAATGGAATGTAATGCTGCTATTTTCAGTCTTAGCATATTAAATATTAACAGCCACACCTTCCCATGATATTCCATGACCAGATTTTTCACATCATTCAATCCATACCTTCATCTAGTCAAGATTGTTTGCGATGTATAAATGAATTATATCCTACTCTCAACCAACCACACTACTACATATGGTCAAATTTTCCACGATTGTTCGTTGTAATTGCCACGAATTTTCGTCCCTGTTGCAACGATCAGTGTTTCATTTTTTTGTGGAAACATATTCGTGGATATAGGGATGAAAATTCCCCCTCGTGGCAATAGAAACGCTTCTTGCTAGCCACGTGTCAAGTACAAAATAGTTCTCTGATCTATGGAAGAGGAATCCATCCACGAAGTTGCGTCGCTATATAGACGTTTAGCTTCTACAAGTTCCACAAATGTGCGTGTTAACATGTTTGTAGTTCCACGAATCATGATCTCAATTTCCACGCAGAGATCCACAAACTTTCATGGCAGGTTTAGCACCTGCGTCGAAACAATTTTACATTTTTCACAAATCCTCGTCCCAGTAACCACGAAGCAACTCCCAAACTTTCGTTGCAGGTTCAGAACCTGCATCAAAACAAATTTACATTTCCATGAAACATCGTCTTAGTATCCACGCACCGATTCCAAAAGTTTCATCTTAGCAACTACGTGGAAAGAGTTTCTATGGGCTACACGAATGTTCGTCTATATATCGACAATACCTGGATGTTTTAAAAAAAAAAAAATTAATGCATCCAAAAGTTGTTCACAACTTGTGATACTTGTCAACGAAACAATCAACAATCAATGCTACAAGGATTATTCCAAACTATAATTTCTCACCTCATCACTCATTCATGAGGTATTTCAGGCCCAAGAATATCCCAAGTATTGAGAGTTGTTGATACGAACCGTTATATGAAAACCCTTAGGTGTTAATGAAGGACGTCCATTAGGATCTTAACATCCCACTACGCTCTGCAGTCCAAACTCTGGGCTGGATGTGCACCCGTATGGTGGTGTCCCCTTTGCGCCGTACGAGCTTCGGGCAAACACTGCAATGCCGATGTTGCCACCCGCTCTGTGACTTGAACCTGGGTGGAGGATCTGATACCAAATGATACGAACTGTTACACCAAAACCTCGAGGTGTTAGTGAAGGCCGTCCATTAGGATCTTAACAGTTGTGCACAAAAGACCCTTCAAAGTTGCTCCTAGATGTGTTAAGTGGAAGGAAACCCTAAACAAGTGGCTTGATTAATACTATTGGCAAAAACATTATTTAAAAAATAAAGGAAAGACCTATACATAATTTTTGTAAACATGCATAAAGAATCAAATCAAATGTTAATACAAAACTTGAGGAAAAGGCTCATTTATGTGCAAGATTGTGCAATCATGCTTCTCTAGCAGAACTTTGGCATTTGGATGAAACATCACTAGTTTCAATATTCCTCATACATTCTTCTAGATTTTAAATAAGATTACACTCCTCTATTTGTATGTACCGTTGCAATTCCAATTCTGAATAATATTAAGTTGAATGCTTCCAATGATTTCAATAGTTCCTACATATTGAAACCATATCCCAAAAATTCAAAGTCAGACAAAAAGTGCTCATGTGATAATCACAACACTTGTAAGTTAAAAGACATTCCAGAGGAAAATTGCAATTTTCAGTATCACATGAGAATTTCTTATATGTATCTCCCTTATAAGTTGGATCCATGTGTTAGGTATTATCAAGGTTTGTTAAGCTTGTGAAGAATTTTCATTGAAAGTAATTCATTATTTGGGGTCAAGGGTACAAGCAAAGTATCCATATAAGATATCAAAATGAACAATTTCCAAAAATGGTGCATTCTCTTTCCTTTTGTCAAAGTTTGACCAGTGATAGGATTTCTAAGAGATGAATGACAACTAATATTTTATATATACTACCAACTCTATGATAATCTCTTAATAGGAAAATGATCTAACAAAATTCAAAGATTTTAATGAACAATAACATGTACCTGGGTAAACATTTTTTGGTTTGAATTACAACCTACCAATTTTGTTGTTGTGGACAACAAGATCATAATCAAAGTGAAATGACACTTACTGATGATTACAAGGACATTCACTCTCTCATTTTTGCATCTACTACTACTTTAAGTATAAAGTAGTATCTTTCTCTGTCAAGGTTTACCCCCTCTCATTTACTATTATTTTCATTCATATTATTTTTTTGGGCATTTAAAGTTGCCTTGGCACTCCCACACTACAACTGTGACTTGTACTCTCTAGTCCCATTGACCTATTTTGGTCATTTATGGACATTAATGAATTTATCTTACCTTATATATTATTTTAAAAATACATGGCAACACTGTAATGTCCTTATATATTTGGTATGATTATTGCATGTACTATGCCATTACCTATTCCAACATATCCTCAGCTTGATAAAAACAACGAGAAGTTCTAGTGCATTGAGCAAATGAATTGTGGTATGTTTGCAATACCTAACTTTATATGCGAAACAAAGTAGATAAATATAATACATAGGCTTGAACTAAGCAATACATCAAAATTCATGGAGTCGTCATATGAAGCTACAATTGGATCAAGTGTTGGCAATAAGAAAGATGGTGCCTATGCACTCAAGGGGAGCAAAATGTCCTTGTCCTCTACAAAGCTCTCATATTCCCCAGAGAACGAAACCCTAGGAATAGCCTCTTAATTTGGATTGACTCTAACCTGGCCCTCCCAACGTGATAGATCCTGTAACAGCTCTTGAGGTCAAAAATCCAACAATAGTAACTCTGATTAATGTTGTGATTGAGTTGCAGGGTTCTACTTTCAAGGTTGTTTCTAAATTGATGCAGAAAGCCCTTCTAGCTCTAGATGTGCTAAGCCATCTGAAATGCAAGTGTTGTAATCATGTTCCTTCAAATATGAGTTAAGGCAAGTGGAAATCTCTTTCATTCATAATCAACACCAAAATCTAGCAATTGTTTAGCAAGATAAATGGAAGAAACCCCAGAATTTATTATAAGGTCAAGAAATGTTTTGGAATCCTTGTAATATCACAAGGAAAATGCAAGGAAAATTCATTGATCCACATATTTATTGGCATATGGCCCTAAGCATATTATCTAGTGCCTTGGATACAAGAAAATTGGACCCAAAATTGTCCCTGTTAGTTTTTGTTCTAGGGGGTTTTCATCATCTACTTCAAAAATATGAAAGACAGAAAACACATCTTAAAGGATGTACCGGGTTCCCTGTTTTTGGGGCAGGTCTTGCATATTTTTTAAACCTTTGGTTTCTAGACTTTGACCCTACAAATACGCCTATCTCCCACATTGGAAACATAAAGAACTCCACCACAAACCTCCCCTACTAAATAGCAAGACCCAATTGTTGCAAGCTGTGGCTTTATAGGCCATGACTTTGTAACAAGAGACAAGCTGTGGCGATCCTTGTGCATAGAAGAGAGTGTATGATTTTTTTCTTCACGTGGAGAGTGTTTCCTTGTGTCCTTTGAATAATCATAAGGCTTAAACAACATTTTTCAATGTATGATAAACTCAAAACTACCATATCAACAGATTATAATATTGAGTTACACTGACAAGCAAACTAAAATATTCAGTAACATGTAATATAATAAACATATATCATATGTCAAAAAAGAGAGATATAGTTGAAGATACCAACCTAGGTGTGAAACCATTCTTGAAAATATACTCAGAAGTGTTACTTTCATAAAAGACTATTTGTGCCTCGGAGAGGCTAGTATTCTCTAGGAACCAGTTGAACCTACAAGACGGTGTGTACAAACCAGAGAGAGAGAAATGACTGGTGTTGATTAGGTCAATGACGGTAAAGCATAGTACATAACTCAAAAGAACTAAAGTCACAAAAATTATAAACTTCAACCAAGTCTCAGTAGACGAGAAGTTATTATCAGTACACCACAACTGATCACAAGTGATCAAAGTCAAGTACTTTATAAGACCAAAAATTCAACAAGGTGGTGTAAAAAAAATGAAGGAGGTTAAATGACCGCATTAACCACAAGTCAAAGACAAGGTACCACAAGTCCAATAATAACTCAATCAAGGTGGGGAAGGTACAACAAGTATTTAATAACTCAATTAGTAACAGGTAATAAAATAAACATATTGATCATATAACAATAAGAGAGGTATACTTGAAGATCTCCGCGTCAACATTAAACAAAAAATCAGATCTGATGTCTGGGTACAAATATAAACAATGGTCATAACAATATAAGTGTGGGTAGTAGAAGACCCATGACCCTTAGAACCAAGGGTATGCTCCAAATGTGGCCAAACAACCATAGTACTCTATAAGAGAAAAACTTCAACAACGTGGTTTTAAAAAATTTACTCAAGGAGGGTAAATGACCCCATTAAACACAAGTGAAAGATAAGGTACCACAAGACCAATCACAGCTCAATCAAGGTGGGGAAGGTACAACCAGTCATATCTCTCTCAAATGTACAGCCATTCTATATAACCTGAAATTTCATCATCAAAGTATAAGGAAGGGTGGTGGGATGCCAAATAAAATTATCCCTCATTTCTCTCAACAGTAAAATATTTTACAACATAATTTTGTTCGCTATCAACTTCAGCACTCCTCAGTGGTCCTTGTGCTGAAGTTGGTCCTCAAGATGTAATGGGCAGTAATCTTATAACATAATATTAATGTCTTTCACTAACCGTTGATAAAATAAACATATCGATCATATAACAATAAGAGAGGTATAGTTGAAGATCTCCACGTCAACATTTAACCAAAAATCAGATCTGAAGTGTGGTACTATTTTTTAATAGCACTAAAGCAACAATAAAATATTTTACAACATAATTTTGTTCTCTATCAACTTCAACACTCCTCTGTGGTCCTTGTGCTGAAGTTGGTCCTCAAGATGTAATGGGAAGTAATCAAATTCTAAATAATGATGATCATCAAAGTCATGATGAACATATCTAATATATATAATATAAAGAGAATCAATTTTTCAGACTAATATATCTACATGCAGCACATACAAGAGTGATGATGTCTGAGAAAACACAAAATTTGAATATTAAAATACACACTAATTATAAACAAGCATACAATGACTTGTGATGACATTTAAATTTAAAATTCAAATTCTAAGAAAATAAAAGATATAAATGGGAAAATCCCTAAGAGCATCACATAAAAGATAAGTACCTCGTAACTATACCAAATAAAAGTTATGTATGTTACATACTGACAATGTTTCATACTAACAACATCGATATCCATCAAAATAGAAGTCATGAATTTAAGTTGCATCTACTTTTTCATTGATTTATGTTTTTTTGCATCAAAAAAACTTGCGAGTACAATATCACAATCATCAATTGGTGCAGTATTTACTGCGATATCTCCTATTATTGTTTGTTTTTCCATGCCCTAATTTATTCCACTTCTTGTACGTCGCTGAGCAGGGCATGGAGGCAGTTTTGAAGGGGTGTGAACTGCAACAACGAAAGTGAGCATATATATATGGCGTTGAATTATTATTGAAATAAATATTTCATTATTTTGATTAAAATTACAATATTTCTCTTTACAACTGGGGTGTTAATTGGAGGTCTAGTTGCTTCCTCTTGTAGTTCATGCTCCTGAGCTTCATGGTCTTCCATTGAAAGAAGAAAATTTATAAGTATACATCAAGAAAGATATATGTCTAATCACAGTAGACATTTCTATTTCCAAAGCATACATACCAGAATGGACACTATGCTCCACACTATCATGGGACATGTTCACCCCAACATCAACTTGTACTTGATGAGTACCGGTAGATTCACTGTTTCAGTTGCATTGTTGCTTAAAAACAAACATAAATTTTTAGTTATGGGTGATATAATCATAATGACTGAATAAACTTTAATAGTATACTACAATTGGTGATATACCTGCATTTGCGTCATTGGGGAGATTGGAGTCTTCCCCAAGCTTTTTCGATGTTCAACCACACTTTTAAAACCAAACTTGAAACCAAGCTTTAGGTCTTCCTCGGTGGCAGCAGCTTGGAACGTATTTCCCTGCAATGCATGATAACACATTTTAAAATTTCTAGTATCAAAATCATATATTTGTTCGGTACTGTTAAATAAATATTCCCAACAATTAATCATTTAATACTTACGATTCTTGCTCTTAGTTTTCTATAGCCACCCTGGCCCAGTCTATGTTTCCTGTGCTTTTCCATTCTAGCCTTGGTTGCTTTGGAGGTGTCAGGTAGCCTATATATGAAAATTTTGAAAAACCTCAGATATCAAAAATCTTACTTAAAACAAAAAAGAAAAAACTAATTGAGCTTATTTCAGTAAATAGATGATATATGTTGTACCTTGCTTTACCAGGCCGTGATTGTCTTCCTTGTTTCTTTAGCAAGTTATCCTTTGCATCATCTATGAGTGCCTTCCACTCTTTCTTCGGAACCATGGGAGAGAACTCATGCTTGAGGTCAGCTTGCAATCTTTCCCTATATTGGGCCCTGGTATATTTCAAATTCTCACCGGCTAACCTTGCAACAACTTTCCTGTTGAAAGTATTTCCGAACAAGTTGATCATGTGGTCCATCAATTCATCTCTCTTATTGCTATCTTGGCTATTCCACCGTGTGCGAATGGTGGGGCCAAACAACTCCAAGGCTTTGTCATTCAAATGCCTGTAGAAGACATTGTTTCCTGCAAAAATATGTCATCCATTCATTTATAATAATTTCAACGTATGTCTATTTCAATTTCATGATTAAAATCAATAAATTAATTAATAAATACCTGCAATGTTTTGAACCTTTATAGGAACACAAGAGTCATCCACCAGAAAGGTGAGATCTAGTGATCCGGTGCTTTTAACTCGTGCTGCTCTAGGAAACGTTTCCTGGTCATCTACAGTACATTCATCTCCAGATTCATGTGGAGTCCTAGGATCCATCTCATCATGATCTGGCATGGCATCATGCTCCAGAATGTCATCATGCCCCCTCTCATCAGTTCCTGTGTCATCAATGGATTCGAGGCCAACCGCAGGAGTGGCAAAAAGCCTCATTGGTACATTGCTTTTTTTTGTTGCATTGGACCATCACTGCTACCTATACCTGTCTCGATAGGTTCTGATCTAGTCACGGGTTTAAAAATTCCTACAAACAAAAAAATTTACTTTATCAGATCACTTGGAAAAATAAAAAACATAATATCAAATATGAAATCATGTCATAGCTTAAAAAAATTTGTGAAGATGGCACTTACCCCATAAGATTGTATTTCATTTTGCAGTTGTTGAATCCTTGCCCTATTCTCTTGTGTCAAGGGATTTTTCTGAGCCAAGGCAAGCATTTCTGTGTTTTCCTTTTTCAAGGTTGTTCTAAAAGTGTGTAGTGGGTCAGTGGAATAGAAAATGTCTTCCTCAAACCTCTCATCATCTAGATCGGGTGCACGTGACTAAATTCATCAAACAATGATTTAAATTAAGCAATATAATTTTAACATCATTCGAATATTGATATTGTAATGAAAATTAAGTTACTATTATGCACTAACACTTACCTGACGTGGTGTTATGGCCGATGAGTGTCCATGATCAACCGGCACCATGGAAGCAGCAGGTGCCTTTCCACGGTCCTGAATGAACCATAACACCGTAATAATGTCAAAAAAATGAAACAGTAATCCATCATAAGCTCATAATAATGTGAATGTTAGTAGTGGACATTGAATGTTAACATACTGAATCGAAACATTTAGTTATTGTACATAACACTTACCTGACGGGCCATAGTGTGTGACCTTCCATGTTCTCCCTCAACCATGGAAGTAGCAGGTGCCTTTCCAGTAGCGCCACCCTGACATAATAAATCAATAAATAAACGTTTACCTCACACTAAATATTTGTAACATAAACAAAAATGAGATAATGCATTAATATTCATTTTTACCTCAGAAGTAGAAGATACATGTTCTGCTGCATGTCGATGTGCAGACTCCTGCCATAGTTTAATGAGCATGCTATCATATGGAAATATTAACAATAAGCATGGAAAAAGCGAATGCTAACATTGAATATTGGAACATCTTGTTATTGTAGTCATATTTATTTGCTATATTTAACTTTTACCTGACGACGCATAGATTCTGACCTTCCACGGTCACCCTGGATCGTGGAAGCAGCATGTGCCTTTCCATTGCCTCCACCCTAATCAAACGTCAATAGTCAATAATTGCATCATAAACAAAAATGAGATATTCATAGCAGTGTAATCACATGGAAATATTCATAAGAAGCATGAATAAAGTGAATGACAATGGTGGAAATCGAATGTTAACAGAAAAAAAAAGAAAAGAAAAAACATTCAGTTATTGTAGTCATGTTTAGTTACTACATTTAGCATTTACCTGATGAGGCACAGTTTCTAATGGTCCATGGTTCCCCTGGACCACGAAAGGCACATCTATTCTATTTAAGTCGTAATCGATCAACAACTCTTCACCTGCAAGTATTTTTTTTTTTGCACATACAAATATACGATGATGTTCTCATGCCTCGAATTCGCAATTTGGGTGCTTATTTGTTGTCACTGGTTGTGTACTATTTATAAAGCCAACAACGTTTCCAGACGCTCTTGGTCTCCCATCAATATACATAGTCGCCCCTTTGTTTTTATTGTTTTCTGCTATTTGAATATAATTCGCGGCAACTCTGTATCTCCGCATACTTCGAGTATATTGGACCAAGATCAACTAGTTATTGTATCTGTATAGTGGTCCTACATACTTCATCAATTCAGTTACATTGCCAGAGTGGACCTTTATTCCATCCATGGAAAATAGCCCCAATCCATGTAATGATGAAGGAGCGATGTGATACATCCTCCCATTGATTAGGAAATCTGTGTCCACTTGAGGTAGGATATTAGGTACCCATTGTTGCACTAGATGTTTATATATCAATGGAAAATCAATGTCTCCTATGCTCTCAGCATCATAATTACACGACCCACCGTTGGAAATAAAATATTTCATGCGTTTATGAAATCTTTTCCTTATCTTTTCAGATCTAGTTGATATAAATCCGATAGATCTAGTACAACTCAACTCACTTTCAACCTCTCGGAGTATATCTTCATCATCACTTGAGGAAGATAGATCTGACAGATACCTATTTGGTGGTACCTACACTCCATAAAACAAGAATAAACATGACGGTGCTTTCTCTCTTCTTTGAAAGTACACATTTACTTAGTTAAACACATTTACTTCCCTGAAATCTGAGGCTTAGGAGGGACATGTTGAACCCTAGTGGATGTACTAGTTGCGCCGAGAGGTGCTCTACAGCCCGATATGAGGGAGATCTTGTAACATGTGAATGTTTGTCGAGTGTTTGTCTAGTAACAAAATAATACAAAGTAAACAAAAAAGAGTAATACAAAGTAAAAAGTAATAAATATTATGTCAACCATAAACAAAAAAAGTCTCTCTAGAGCCCAGTATGAGGGAGATTTTGTAACATGTGAGTGTTTGTCGAGTGTTTGTCTAGTAACAAAATAATACAAAGTAAACAAAAAAGAAAAATACAAAGTAAAAAGTGATAAATATTATGTTGGCCATAAAAAAAAAGAATAATACAAATTAAAAAGTAAATATGAGACTTAAACTAGAGACTTTAGAGCTTAGGATTAGGTGATAAATATTATGTCGGTCATAAACAAAAATAATAATTCAAAGTAAAAAGTAAATATGAGACTTAAACTAGAGACTTTACTTTTTACTTTTAATACAAAGTAAAATGTAAATATGAGATTTTAGAGTGTTTGTCGAGTAACAAAATAATACAAAGTAAACAAAAAAGAATAATACAAAGTAAAAAGTAATAAATATTATGTTGGACATAAACAAAAAAGAATAATACAAAGTAAAAAGTACATATGAGAGTTAAACTAGAGATTTTAGATCTTAGGATTAGGTGGCTCAGGTATTGCACTCAAGGGTCTATTGAAGGAGAGGTTTGCACCTCGGGAGATTTGATCCCTCTCAGCGCTTGATAGATCCTAGGATTTGGATATATGTTGGTGTTACAAATATCAGTTGAATTGTTTGGTATTGGGAGGACGATTTGTGGTAGGAAGAGACCAAGTTACAGTGCCATAACAAGCTGTCCATACGACACCACATTCATCACTGTAGGTTGTGTGCTCTTTTGTGGACTGAGTTTGCATATTTGGGGGTCTTTTTCTCTTGTGGGTAGAACAAAACCACCGGGGACAACAAGTTAAGGAAGTTAACTAGTATATCACCCAGTTTTGGTCCTTCCAA
Source organism: Larix kaempferi (assembly GCA_027924585.1). Lineage (NCBI taxonomy): Eukaryota > Viridiplantae > Streptophyta > Pinopsida > Pinales > Pinaceae > Larix > Larix kaempferi. The sequence goes on from BSBM01000642.1 coordinate 7,334,482, forward strand.
CACTGCTAGGCATATTATTGGCAGCCTACCCTCTTTCTTTGAATGGAATATTTTTGGCATCCTACCCTTCATTTTGAAATTTACATGCTGGTATTTTATGCTAATGCATATGAAAACTATTTGTTAGTGAACTGTTTGGAAAAATCACTCAACTAAGAAACATTAATTGACTATATACCAGCCCAAAAAACCATAACTACAGTGAGAGGGTCCACTCAGGAGTACATTGCAACAGTGTTCGCAATTGTTTCATGTCAATACATCTTAACCAAATAATCAGTAAAATACTACATCATAGAACGCAAAATACATCAGCTAACTTAGGTGAAATATTACACCTTACACATGTTGCAAATTTCAAATTCATGCAAATTGGCACTCAAATGGCCATGAGAAATTTGATTTTCAAAGACTATTTTCAGACATTATGTGTATATTGATTTTTCGACTATATTGGTTTTTTTTTTAAACAAATAATAAATTTCAATCAAGAATGAGCGTATCCATCAACCAAGTAGGAGGACAAAACCAGAAAAATGTCAACCTGAGAGCAGTCCCAAATCGGTCACTGTGTTGAAGAAACTTCAACACTACCAGTTAGGTCAATGTGCTAATACAATTTTCACAAGTGAGACGTTATCATATTCTCGAGTTTTCCCAATTTTTCTATGTTTTTCAACTCACCAATTTTTTTGAATTTTAAAGGTCTGAATTTATACTTGATGAGTTTTGCAAATCCACTTCTCTATGAAGTTGCAAATCCAAAATTCTACAAACTTTGACAAAATTCCACACAAGTGACCATAATAATTACAAGTCAGCTACGTGGGCATCATCTCTTACTAGTTGACTAGTGGGATGACTTTGGGGTTTTGGAATTATTTCATGCTATAGAACTGGATAACATCAGCTATTGATGACTTTGAATTGAGTGTACCAAGGTTGATTTCTTCCTGAATGTTGTTATTTATTTATTTATCCTAATGGTGTCAATGACCTTTTTAATAGACTGTTATTAAGGTTTCTATTCCTCCAAATAACTACAAGATATGCCAAATAAGGGGAGCACTCTAGTCTCCCAGGCAAGCAAACAACTGAAGGATTCCACCTCAACTCCTGATAGTCAAAATCATAGAGGTCATTGATACCATTAGGATAAATAATTAAATAACAACATTCGGGACCAATGGGTTAGCTGCAATTAAATGTGTGGGGAATGTAATGTAAGACCCTCAAACAACCCTTATACACCACATGTGCTTGATGCAAACATTCAAATCCTTGACAATTTAAGCCTTAACTTAAGTGAAATCAACAAGAGATATAAGTGTTGGAAACAACCAAACCATAACTACAATGATAGCTGAAAATCTAATGTGCAATAAGACAATTTTGAAAATTCGAAAACACCATGCATACAAAGAAGAAATGAAGTCCATGTTCAAAGTCTCATGATGAATAGGATTGTCATTGATGACAACATAAAAGTAACTAACCATTCTGGAAAACATCTAAAAGTTTTTATGGCTTTCAAAAGTAAGGTCTAAAATTTTTTATGACTTTCTTTTCAATCTTTATGACAATTGGAATGGACAGGCCCCACTCATAGCCAAATACTTTTGATATATTTACAACTCATCGGAGTATGGGGGACCATATAATTCTCGAAAGACATTGCATTCAACAACCCATGTCTTTGAATAAACAGAGCTCAGGACCACGTGTCTATTCTGATGCATGTGGATGTCTATGTGGGTTTTGACAAGCCATTGTCGTTTGTTTTTAACATAGTACCCAAGGATTTGAGCCTCAGTAAGCTTTGTCTGCAAAATATTTTTGACCTATTCAAGATATTCTCCAACTTCCCATTTTAGATTATAAATAGCAGCTAGTTCTAATGTTGTCAGGTTGATGCCGAATGACCGCCACCAGTTTGTAGTCCAATCAAGGACCAACCATCTAGGATCCTCATGGATATGTGTCATTTGAGGTCCAAACTTTAGCATGGTATAATATGTTCTATCTATATTTTCTTTTCTCAAGAATTTCCACCATAATTTTTTATATTTTTCATAAGTGTGTGTAGTACTTGTAAACCGGATACTAGCATCTTGATGTGGCCATGCTTCCAAAGAATGTATCTAGTTAATACAGTAGTATTGCTGGTCTAGTCGTAGCCTGGGGTGAGGTGTAGAGCCCTCCGTTGAGATTAAGTTAAGATCTTGGTATAGGTGAGTTAACCAATTGCTTGCATCAACTTCTTTTCTCAGGGAGTTGTTGTAAATCATCTCTGGTACAATACTGAATCCCATAAGCATTCTTCTGAGTTATGGCACTAGTCTAATAAGAGCATCAGATCCCTGTAAGTTAGCATCTAATACTTCAGCATGTCTCAACTCCAACCTAGGTTTCCAGTCTTGCATATAATCCAACCAAATCATATTATCATTGATAGTATAGATATGATTTTTTCCTCCGGTCCAAGTAGAGATTTTCATTTTTACTTGTGGGTTATGGGCCCACTGGATTCTTCTTTGACCTTCTTTGCTCACTTGCTTCGTGCTCGCTTGCACCATGCTCGTTTGTTTCAGGCTCTCTTGTTATAAATTAACAGCATTCTCTTGTGTCAAATATTCTCTTATTAGTAACCATTGTGGTACTTTGGTGCAAATGTTTTTCCTAACTCATTGTTTGTCCATATTGTGTGCCTAGTGCCACCTGTCTATGTCAATGAATAAATCAACCTCTTCTTGGTTTGTGGTTCTAGTTGGCCTTTTTTTGGGCCTTGTAGTGGTTCTCTAATGTCGCAGCCATAGTCATTGACACATTAAAACACCTTAGATCTAAGCCTGAGGAGAATCAAGATTCAGAGTCAAATCACAGTGGCTAGTACCTCGTAGTCGTCAGTCATCACTCGTCACCTTGCAAAAGTAAGCAGTGAGTGCATGGCAGAGTGAGTGGATGACTGAGTTTAACAAGGCTGATTTCCTCCCGAATGTTGTTATTTAATTATTTATCCTAATGGTATCAATGACCTTTTTAATATATTGTTAGAAAGATTTCTATACCTCCAAATAAGTACAAAATATGCCAAATAAGGGGAGCAATGTAGTCTCCCAGGAAAGCAAACAACCAAGCCTTAAGTTTCCTGGAGTAGAATAGCAGCGAAGCAAGAGCACTTGAACATGAGAGTGAGTCCTTACACTCATATTTTCTCTTCATACCCCATCTTAGAAGCTAGTATCAAAAGATGAACAAGGATAAGTTTGAGTCTACGGAGGCCAATCTTAAGTTGCAGCATGAGTTTTCAACATACTTTGCAATGTGCCTCAAATTAGATCAATCACACCATGCAAGACTCAAGTCGAGACTCTCATCAAATGAGAAGGGCTTATAACATGAATACTAGAACACTAATTGATTTCATCTCTGACATAATGGACAATTTATGAGACCCAACTCAAAAGATGACCAACATCCAATTATTTTATCATGAAGAAGTATCTACTCCATTCAATCAAGGATAATCGACAATGGGAAAATCGCTAATGAATTTACATCCATTGTTGTATGTCATTTTACTAATTGCAATCATCCACTCGACCCGATCGTGTTTTTGCAATGGACTGTCCAGTCAATTACACTATAATTTGTGTAGTGATTCCATAAATTGGGAAAGATGTAAAATAAAGTTGCATCTAGAATGAAAGGCGCATAAAGATAGTCAACTTTCAAGAGATTGAAAACAATTGGAAATTTGGGATGGGACTGAAAAGCTCAAGCATTGGCATCATAGTGATGAATATTATGAAGATTATGCATTCTCATGATGGATATTATACAGGGACTGAGAGTTATTCCAACTTCACAGCAATGCATAGGTTCTCACTACACATTCAACTAGAGCCACAGAGATAGAGATAGTGAGCAATTTCAAATGCCCGCTAAAGGTTTGAGGTGATGAAGGATGTTAAGAATTTATTGATTTTTTCACACAAAACTAAGAAGGATATAGATATCCTCCCCCCCTCTTCAAGTGGAAACCATAAAGAGTATTCCAATGCTTCGACATGGCATATTTTAATTGACATAATATTCAGCTAGTATTTGTTTGTACACCTTGTCCAGAGCTAATATAATTTAAAAAAAAAATTGTTGTGCAGGGTAAAAGGAGACAATCTAAGCAGATTTTGGCATTGTCAATATGTCTTAGCATATGTTGGGGGTTCATTTGAAACAGGAGAATGAAGAGGTGAGAGTGACCAGGGAGCAGGGTAGGCAGGACTGGGAATTACCAAACCGTCACTATGGTGAATTAATGAGAGACCTAGAGTAGGTGATGCCCTGACGAGGTAGGCACCAAGGAGGGGATTGCTGAAGACAATGACGGGGATTGCGGAAGAAGGTGACAAAGTAGTCTATGTGACAAAATAGTCTTAATGCTAAGAAAAATTCTCGAAGCATTAGACTACTCCATGAACAATCTAACATATAAGGAATTTACAAGTAGGTGAAACTGATGTGAGTCTGTTTTTAATAACATTTCCTGTAATAATCTCTAGAGGGAAATGAACACAAGAGCATATTTTCTATCAAAACGAATACAATTTACATCTTACTCAAGTTTTCTTATGGAATCTATTAATGGTGTTCAAAGCAGTGATATCCAGAGCACTTTCAGGGCTAAGAGTTGAAATTAAAGACCTCGTTTGAAGCAATCACATTAATATCGCAAATTGAAATAGCTATCATATCCAAAACGTACATGAAAATACAAATGAGCTTAATATACCAAATGATAATTCACATCCTGAGCATAAACACCCTCAATATGTGATAATGAGCACATATCTAACTCATATTCCTAGAATCCACTCGCACCAAAATATCCAAATAAAACTGGTTTGCAACTGTTTTCGAAAACCCTATCAATGAACTTTGGATCACTATTTCTGTGTTAAATAGAAATACATCCTTTACATCAATCAACAACAAGCATTCCATGTCTATTGGTTTCATTATATAATAAAAACCACCCAATTAACAAATGAAATCAACAACACCTAATTCGCACCAAAAAATGCAGAAATTTGACTCAATAGAGGAGGGTTTCCACTTACGATTGCCATTGAGGATCTACCGGGATATGTAGACACGGCTAAAGTGGGTGTCACTAAAAAATCCAATTCAATAGTGCTCGTTGCAAATCCAAATGAGGACAGGGACGGAGCGGGTGCAACCAAAATCCCAAAGGAATGCACAGTCTAGACTTGTAGAGAACTAAACCGGGTGCCACCAAAATCCCAAAGGAACACGCATAGTGAAGGAGGTCACGGCCCAAGAGCCGGTAGTAGGGGGTGCCGTCGAACCCAGTAGTTGCAAGGGGGTGCCGTTGAAGCCAACACAACAACAGAGTTCATGCGAGAGGTATGAAAGCACAATGATGGAGGTCACGACCGAAGAGCCAGTTTCAGGGGGGTGTCGTTGAAGCCAACACAACAACAGAGCTCATGCGATAGGTATGAAAGCACAGTGAAAGAGGTCACGACCAAAGAGCCGGTTGCAGGGGGGTGCTGTCGAACCCAATAGTTGCAAGGGGTGTCGTTGAAACAAACAATGCAATAGAGCTCATGTGACATCGACATGTATCAATTGTTTTGCAGTTACATTTTTTTTCTTGTTTAAACAATAATATTATATATTAACAATAATATTATATATTAATAATTGTATTAATTATTGTATTGTATTATATATTAATAATTGTATTGTATTAGGATTAATAATTGTATTGTATTATTAATATAATTATATTGTGTTATTAATAATTCATAATGGCAAATATACTATTGAAGGTATGAATTCTCACAAAAGGCCCAACAGTTAGGGTGGACATGATGATTCACAATGATTCTAGGAGGTAACTCATTAACCAATGTTGTATTCCTAATAAGTTGTAGAGAAATTTGGGAGAGAGTAGACTCAGATCCCCGTACCTCAATGGCCAATGGAGTAACCACCCATGAAATTAAGAAAATTCCAAAAATCCCTTGCCAACGTTGGGCCACCTTTGACTATCAAATGAAGGCCACGTGACAATCCTCATGCAAATTGACACACACACATAGGGTCAACCCATCCTTCCACCATTCAAATGGAAATTGCAATACGATTTGTGGTATGGAACATGATGGATCTCTCTCCCATTAATTCGATGGTGCATGTACTTTGTCTATTGATGCTTGCTTTGGTTGGATGGATGTTTCATAGAGTATTTGTATGGATTTAAAGTTTAGGGGAGGTGACATTGCATCCACCCATCTATTTTTTATGCCACGCCTATTGGCATATTGCAAGCTTAATTTGATAAATAATAAACTACATAATTTAGTCATTTGAGGATGTGCAAGAAATCAACCAATTGAAAATATTTTATCAAATCTTACACTCCAAGGAGATTCATTTTCAAGTTGGGGTCATGAGGAAGAATGATAAAGACTATATGAAGAAGAATGATAAAGCTAACATTTTTTATTAACCATTATTTAAATATGTGTTAAATATTTTTGATAACTTACATAAATGAATTATAAAATATCAAACACATTTCTTCATACTTAAAAGCTCTATATCTTACCAAAATAGGATTTTTTGTATCACGAATCCCAACAAAACATTTGACACACTTAAAAAAATCTTTAACACCAACAACACTCGCATCTTTTTCAAATTTAACCCACACACTTATAAAAATACTCTTCACCACAAATAACGCATTTATATTTACAGTTAACATCACATTGGCATGCATTTCGATTAGCAACATAAGATCCCATTGTTTCTCATCTATTTAAGTTTTCATAAGTTCATTTGGAAGTAATTTTGTATTTTCCACGGTTAATTACCACCATCAAATAAGCCTATAAGCACACATATTTTGCACAATATAACTTTACAAGGTTAGTGCAGTGGAAACTTCCTCAGAGACCAATCAGTAGCCATGCCAAGGTTGTCCAATTTTGAGGTAAATATCACGAACGCTATTACTAGGTAATCTATCATTGCATTAAATATAGGAACATTGATGACAATATTGTTCAAAATATTATATTGACCATTTAAGTTACCAATCCATTTGTATAAAACTTATGATAATTGTTCTAATATGAAATAACCCAAGAATTAACACATAAATCTAGATAACTTCATTTTGTATCTTGCTCAATCGACACTGCATGTTCGATTCAAATTACCATTAACACTACAACATCCAAGAACAACCACGCTACTGCACATGTAGAACATAATTAGATTAGAAAACTAATTTTCAAATATAATCAAGTTAATCAACAAAATGAACATATGGTGAGTGCATTTACTTTAACCTAAAAACATTGCGTACCTCTACTTTTCAACAATTAAATGTCATTCATCTTCGTCTTCATCCAACTCAGCATCTATATCAGGATATGGTTCTGAATATATATTGATGAAAGGATCATTCACATTGTCATCAACATCAATGTCATCTTCGCTAATATAGTCATCCATATCATCAATGAGATCATCGTCTGTTGCATTTGCATGATCAACCTCTTCAACTTCTTCATCTAACACATCGACTGCAGCCTGATATGAATCATCATCATCGTCTTCTTCTTTGTGATTATCTTCATCATCTAGTACATGATTATACGTTACTGGTCTTACTCTTGGATCGTATCGAACAACGTATGACCAACCTGCTTTACTTGGTACCTCGGAGTAGTAGACTTGCTCACATTGACTTGGAAGAACATAAGGCTCTGTACCCGGTTCAAATGCCCTTGTATTAACCATGGTAAATCCATTAGCATGCTCAATAATAGTTCTTTCAGGATCACGTTCATGCATTCGTAGCCTGTACCACTTCACCTCAAACAAAACTATTTTAAAGGAATTAAAATCACACTCAATAATGTCCTCCAAATGCCCATAGTACTTATTCTCAGTTTCTTCTGGATGTTTATCACTTCTAGAGGAAACATTGGTGACCTTAAACACTGCAGTTATCCAACAATCCGAGGTTTTTCTGTTATCATCCAACTTTTTTATACAAAATTTATGACCCTTACACCACATAGCCTTGTGATGTTTCAACTGCAACTTTGGCAACAAGTTAAAAATACATTGACAATTAATAAAAGTTATATAGGAGTTAGTAAATATAATTTAAAACTGAAACAAACGAAATGTAATTGGAAAAATGGATCGAAGTAACTAGAAATAATGTGGGTAAAAAATTTACTTGCCTTTTTATCTTTTAAACCATAGGCTAAATCAACTTCACTTTGTGACGTAAGGTCAGGAATTTGATGTCGAAGACGATGAGCTGTTTTAATCATGTCACTGACCCCTTCCCATGTAACCCACTGAAGAATTCTTCACAATCTTTTATCCAATGCCTCATCCAATCAAGGTTGTTTGCAATGTATAAATTTTGAGCATCCCACACTCGACCAACTATAGGATAAAATAACAATTCAATATCATTAATTAGATCATCAAAGGCACATATAAGTTTAATATAGTGGAAAATGAATAATTATTAAAAAGAGTTAAAAAACAATATGATAATATAAAAGTGGAAAAAATAAATGTGTAACACATTAATTCAACAACGTATAATAATAATTACCTTTCAAAGTCCTCAATGTACCTCTCCCCAATAGGACCTCCCCTTCAAATTTGTTGATGGAGTCGAGATTCCAAATGCAAGGAACATTCATATTTTTTGCTAATTTAGGTAGATATTCACTAATGTACACCATGCATTGATATATCCTTCAATCATAGAACCCTCGGGACACGCTCTTTGTCTAACAAAATCCTTCAATGACTTCAACTGTCTCTCCACCATCCACATCGACCTTGTGTGTACTGGTCCACATAATTCAATCTCCTCAACTTGGTGTATGAGGTAGTGTTCTTGTGCATTGAAAAATGCTAGAGGTAGATATTGTTGCATTTCACACATTAGTCAAGGAATTTCTCTCTTCCAATGCCTTATATCTTCTTTATGGATTTCTTTTGATGAGAGCCACCTACAAATGATGCAATAAAACAATATATCAAGGCATATATAATATTTGCAGGAAAAACATAATATGTCAATAAGTTCCACTACAAACTGAGTACATTTTCCAAGTAAAACATTACTTACCTCATGTATTTTCCAAGAAGATAAATAATGTGTTTTATGTTGTTGTCAAAGTCATCTGGGAGAGATAAAGGTAGAACATACTGTATCAAAAAACACATAATTATTAATAGTTATTTCAAAATAACAGAATAAAATTAATAAAATATTGCATACCAATAATGAAATATATTATAGACTCATGATTACCTTAATGAATGTATGCCAATCATGTGTTTTAACCCCTGCAAAATCACCTTTTTTCGTCAAGATATTCTTTATGTTTGACAAAAAACTCATCGGAAACCTGATATATTTTATGACCTCTTTTACAATATTGCTCTGTTGCTCCGTCAAGCACCAAGGAAGACTAAAATTCTGTTGATGGCCATCACCATTAGAATTAACAATCACACTTTGCAACGTGTGATTAGCATCTTGGATGTCACTACAAATATTTACAATTTTTTCTTTGTCAGTCCTTCCATCTAATATTTGCCATAACATTTATGTTATGTTCTTCCCGATATGCATTGTGTCAAAAAAATGAACTATTTGCAGATGCTCGTAGTATGGCAACCTAATAAATTGAATAGGGTAAATTTTGATTCCTCATGTGCCTTAACGACATTCATGAAACATCAACACAATCAAATTAAAACTAATTAATCACTAATGGTATAACATATCGCACTGAACATAATTCAATACAAAAAAAAAAAATTGGCATACCTTGACAATTTCTATTATATTCCACCTTCCATAGGTGAGGTGTCATTCTTCATGGTTTTTTTCCATTCTCTTCTTTACCATTAAATTTTTCTTTGTCTGTAGTTCGATAACTATGGTTCCTAGGCAGAAAGTGCCTATACTCATCGAACACTTCTTTTTCTAAACTCCTTGAACGATGAGATTTTATCCTGGGGCCACAAAATGGAAATGCAAAATTAACCTTGGTTTGAAGACCTACAAGATATATGAATTGGTGTAGCAAATTAGAATTACAATTTAAAATAATGCATGATATTATCAACAGATATATAAAATAATAAGGAACAAAAGAAAGTAACAACATACCACAAAAATGTGTTAACTTGGGAGCATCATGAATTGCAAATGCAAGTATTCTATGGAATTGAAATCGTCTTTTCCCTATTGGTCTATAAAAATCATACATAGTGACACCAGCCCATAACTTCAACAACTCATCGATAAGAGGCTCAAGATATACATTCATATATTTAACCTAGTAATTGCCTAATTGGTCAAACATACATGATTATTTATATTTAGCACATATATGTCGTTATATATAAAAGACATAATTATCATGCACGAAACAAATCAATGAAATATTTACTGAGCAGACTTTCAATTAAAAAAATACCTATTAATTAAATACCTGGAACAGTCATTGCCAATATTGTGTGCTCTCTCTTGATCGACATCCAAGGAGGAAGGTTATTGTTTATAACAAAAATAGGCCACACTGAGAAGGTAGAACGAAGCTCTCCAAATGGATTGACACCATTAGCTTCCAAAGAAAGTTTAACATTACGAGGATCTTCCTTAAAAATTGGCCACTTTTCTTCGATGTAACTCAATGCAGAACCATCTGCAGGAATTCAAAGAACATCGTCGTGACTTCTGTTCTTTGCATGGAAATCCATAAACTGTACTATACTTTGACACTTGAACAACCACTAGTAACGTGGGATTATCGGAATATAACGAAGAACTTTTTGAGGCACCTTTTTGTCACTTTATCGGTTCGATACCTACTTGTTTGACATTGTGGGCATTCATTTTCTAATGCATATTGGCCATAGTATATGATATGATCATTAGGACATGCATCAATAGCTTGATACTCCATACCAAATGCTTTCATAATGACATATATCTCTTGATATGTGCGTGGTAAAATATTTGAAATTGGTAATAGAAATTCACCTAACAATCTACAAAATTCAAAAGAATAAATCAATGAAAATAATATTAATCATCAATACCGCATCCAAACTTTACACATTAGATAACAATAGCAACAATATAGGAAAAAATTCAACCCTTTCTATAGATATTGTGAACATGCAGACAAAAATAAAAAACAAATTACATACCTTAGTATCTGTGTCAGACAGGTGTTTGATAATCCATTCAAAACCTTCAAGTTCATTAACAACAATATAGTAGATAAAAGAATTGTTTTTGAGCATTCATAAAGAGGTTGACGTGACTTCTCAAGTAGAGGATCAACATCATCACTATCATCCTGGTTGTCCTCATCCATTGGAGAAAATGTGTCTTGGATCAATCTATGTATCTCATCTTCCTTATTTGTATCACTAATGTTATCTACATCTATTATATCATCAGAAATAACTACTTGATCATCTTCAATATTCTAATATAGAAGTTCGTCGGGCTGTGAATGATTATTTCTGCTAGTACTTGGCAAATAACTCTCTGCAGTGCGACATTTTGGGGGCATTGTCTATAAATTTACAAACAACATAGAAAAATTAGTCTGTCTAGAACATATAGTAAAAAAATAAGACATTTTACTGAAATTCATGACATGATGAATATTATAGTGAATATATTAAAAATTGAACCCCAAAAATAGTCTTACCAGGGGACGATATTCATAACCCCTTTTAGCATGCCCCTTCTCCCTACAATGTCTTTTAGTTGTTTCTATTAAAAGTCTTCTTTTTTGAAATCCCCTGCAATCAAAGCAAGGACAATATAACATTTTCCATCTCCTCTCGCCTCTAATGCAACTCTAAACTGAGCAAGCTTCATTGCATTTTCATTCATAGTGACAAATCCTTGTAGTGGTACAAGTAATTGTCTTACCTACACCATACAAAACAATAACTTGTCAATTACATAAGATATTATAAGTAAATTTTTGAATATAGTATATTATAATCCAATATTTTATATATTTATAAAGAAAAACATGAAGACTAAATTTAATATGAATGGAAAGATGGTAAGTTGGTTGTGAGAAAGTAAATTGAGAATGGAAAGATGGTGTTGGGCACTAGTTTTGACCCCTTTTTGCCTCTTAAATAACCTTCATTTCCTGCATAAAACCTCCATTTTGAGTAAAAAGCCTTAAAGTTCATATATAAACCTTGGTCAAAGAGGTATAATATCATTTGCTTATTAATAAATTGAGTTTTGTGATTTTTTAGGCATTTTAACTAGGATTTTTACTTAAATTACAGGATGTACTAACTTCCCGTATTTCCTCCAAAGTTGAGTAATTGCAGGGCAATTATGAGGGAAACGGAAGATCAAGAATGGATCCTTAATGTCCACAGATGGATGAACATCCAACAGTCAGGTGAAGTGGCCTGTGCAGATGTAGAGTCAATTAGAGTCAAAGGTGGCCACCTGTTCTGCGTTCAACACAAAAGAAGGAACAATGCTGATTTTGTGGAACTCCACGATTCTGAAGATGGTCTCGATTAGCTCTTAGCATTAATTAGATGCAGGTTTATAGAAATTACAGTTTGATTTAGGATTGGTATAAATCATTTACAAGACAATGAGGAGGATAATCACGATTTTGAAGAGGAATGCATTTGTGCTTCCAAATTGCGTGGTATCTCTGTGTAAAACAATTCTGGTGAATGAATACGAAGCTTTAGTTCTGTGAAATCTTTTAATGTGTGTTGAGCAAGGCTTTGGAGGGCCCCCATCATCAAACTCTCACACTTTCCTCTTGCTAGTAGATCGATTTGGGTATGCATTTTAATGTAATTTCCAGTTTATAAATCGTAGAACAAGTTCAGTCAAGTTTTAAATCGATTCTATTGATGCTTTGTTTCTTTTATTTACGGTTTAAATCACAAATTCTGTCACACTGTATATCACTGGCAATATTGGATAAATGCTGTTCTTCACTGGTTAAATGCTACAGATATCGAATGGTTCAAACCACGACCTCTGTGTATTGTTCACTGCTGTTTATTTGATAGTGAAATGGTAAAAAGACATTTACAAATTATGAACACTGTCTTGTAAGAGAAATTGATTGGTAATTGACTTTCAGTGTTGGTAGAATTTTGCAGTTTAAATCTTAGGGTTTATAGATTTGTTGTTTAATTAATTTTTACCTCAGTCTTTTATGCTTTCACAAATCAATTACTGTATGCTTAAAAAGGAAACAATGAAATTACCCTTGTAAGAGGATTTTGTCTCTGTGAGCTGCAGTATCTTAGTTTCTGTCAGTAGATTTAATCACATATAGCTAAATTCTAAATGAGTCCAGCTTCTCTGTCTTAAACTTGGATGTGTCTCGAAGTTCACAAACCCGGATTGATTTTAAATTCAAGTTCTGATTAACACTGATAGATCAGAGCGCAACATTTTGGCGTCGTTGCCGGGGAGGCACTGTAGAAGCAGGCTTAGGAACTTTAGTTTTCTGATAAACACAAAACTTTCAAACAAAAATATAGATTAGATTTCACTTTTATGTTTAGACTAAGAGACGAGAAAGGAATATTTATTAAAAACCCCCCAAAAACATAAATAACAGGAGCTTCTCTTCCAAAAGGGTTCATCTCAACAGTTGGTAAATTCAAAATGTCTGAGGAAGAAACATCAAAAGGCCCAACTCCAGAACAGAGAGGGGAGTACGAGAGGATGTTAGAAATAGAAAAAAAACGCAGACAAGAGAGAAGGGAAGAAGAAAGAAGACATGTGAGGGATGAAGGAATAACAGAAGATCAGGAGGCCACCTTTAAATTTCCTATCTTAGACACTAGCGTTATCCTAGGGGAAGAGGTGAAAATGAAGAATATTCCACCCTCTGTCTTACCAAACTTTTATGGCATGACCTCTGAAGATCCTGACTCTTTCCTATTTGAATTTGACATCTTGTGTCGAACTTATGGATATACTGATGACACCCATAAGCTCCGTCTTTTCCCTGCTACTCTTAAAGCAGCTGCCTTGAAATGGTTCATGGGTTTAGGAGAACACTCTATCACTAGCTGGGATGACATGAGGAAGATCTTTCTTCGAAAATATCAAGCATATTGCAGATCAAAGGGGTTGAAAGATGACATTTTTGGCATGATTCAACAGGAAGATGAGAGTTTGGAGGAATATTTGGAAAGGTTCTCATACAATTTACAGAAATCTAAATACAATTCTTTAACACCTGAAATGATTAGAACAATATTTTTGAAAGGAATAAGAGAAGAGTATTTGGACATTTTAAATGTTATGGGAAAAGGTGACATTTCTTACCTTCCTTTTGATGAGATACAGGACTTATGTCAGAAGTATTCCAGAGGAAAGGCTCGAACTGGGAAAAGAGATAGCAATACCAAAGCAGCTAAATCTGCAAACAGTGGTATTTCTAAAGATGAGCTTGGGAATCTGCTAGAAGATTTCAAGAATGATTTATTAAGCACCTTGGGTACACAAGTTGAGGCAACAAAAACCAAGAAGAGGCAAGAGCAACAGGACCAACAAGATCAGACTTTTTCTATTTTTTGTCCTAAATGTAGAAAGAAACACCCACTTAGAGAGTGTCCTTTAAATACTGTTGAAATTTGTGGCTTATGCACTTTTAATCACAAAACTGATGATTGCCCTAGATTGAAGGAACTGCAGGCAGTTCGACTGGAGGAAAATCACAACATGGAGTCTCTTTACTTCATGGGACAAAGGAGACCTTGGCAGCCACGATTCTCAGGTATGTCTCAGGATCCTATGCAGCAATTTAATACAAATTATCAGACTCCTGTTCAGAATTCATGGAATACACCCATGCCTTGGCAAACTTGGTCTCCTCCATTAACCCAATCTGCTCCAAATTGGAGAGGTTATGCCCATGGTAATCAAACATATCAGCAGGCTTATTTGCAGCCATACCAACAACCTTCAGCCTATCCCCAATACCAGCAGCAACAAGTCCAAACTCCTTATCAAGCCCCACCTTTTCAAAATCCATCTTTTCAACAACCAAATAATATGGCTCCTCAATTGAGTACACCACATCAACAACTTCAGTTGCCATCTAATCAGCCTCCACCTCGGCCTACACAACTGCCAGCTCAGCCAATGCCCAATCCAAATAATAAAACCGACAGACCCATGTATAATGTTGATGATGGGACAGTGCCTCCCTACTCCATTCTTCCACTGCAAAATATCAATTTGAGATCTGGTAAAACCTTAGAAAAGCAGTCTCCTGTTATCTTAGAAGAATCACCAGCAAAAGACAAAACTCCAAAAAAATTGAATACAGAAAAATCTCAGTTAGAAAATCACAGTCAACGAGGGAACACAATAGCATCTTATCCACCTCCTTTTCCTGAGAGGTTAATCAAGGAGAAACCTTCAATTTCCTTACCTGACTTCGATGTTCTGAATGAGTTAACAAATGTATATGTTAAAATTCCTTTACTGCAGGCTCTAAAAGATATCCCGATTTACACTAAAGCAGTTAAAGAACTCTGTCTTAACAAAAGAAGAAAAGACCCATCAAAAATTCACGTGGTAGGCAATCTAGCAGGGTTAATGTCCAACACCGTTTTCATTGAGAAATATGTAGATCCTGGAATTCCAATGGTTACAATTACCATTAATAACTTTTCCATCCCAAAAACATTGATCAATTTAGGTGTTGCCATTAACGTCATGACCCTGGAGACAATGAATTACCTTCACTTGACAAATCTCAGACCCACCACAACTGTCTTAGAATTGGCTGATAGGTCTAATATTACACCTGAAGGATTCTTAGAAGATATTATTGTTTCTCTAGACTCCTGGAAATATCCTGTTGATTTTATAGTCCTACAGCCAAAATCCAACTTAGGAGGTCACCCATTGATCCTTGGTAGGCCCTGGCTGGCAACAGCAGATGCTTTCATAGGATGTTGATCAGGAAGCATGCTTATTTCGCATGGGACAGAAAGGAAACAGATTGCACTTTACCCTTCTGCCCAACGACCTTCCACATTACATCAGCTGTCATGGATTAGTGAAACCAAGGAACAAGAAGAAGAGGTAATTCAGCCTATTCTAAGTATAAATCAGTACTTCGATTTCCAAGAAGACAACCACGAATATCTAATGGATCATTTTATTGCTGAACCTGATATTTCAGCAAAATTACGAGAAATGGAATATGCTGTAGCAGAACAAGTTATGGGTCATAATTTCCAGGAAAATTGCAATGTTCACTCCCTAGCATTGGCACTTGATGACGTTTTTAATGTTCATTCCATCACCGATATTCACAGTAAAACTGTAGAAATCAGTCCAGGCAAAACTTTGAAAATAGGTGCACATCTTACCACATCACAGGAAGAACAGTTGACCACTTTGCTGAATAACTATTCTCATGCATTTGCCTGGGAGTATACTGATATGCCAGGCATTCATCCTGAGACATGCACACACCACATTTACCTAGATGACACAATACGACCACTGAGACAGCCACAACGCAGAATGAACCCTATGCTAAAGGAAATAGTCAAAGACGAGTTACATAAGTTGTTAAAAGTGGGATTTATATACCCCATCTCCGACATCCAATGGGTCTCACCCTTGGTTGTCGTTCCTAAAAAAAATGGTAAATGGCGTATATGCATCGATTACAGGGAATTGAATAAGGCAACTTTAAAAGACTATTTTCCATTGCCTTTCATTGATCAAGTACTGGATTCTTTAGCTGGAAAATAATATTTTTCATTTTTAGATGGCTTCAGTGGTTATAATCAGATTAGTATTGCAAACGAAGACCAAGACAAGACCACCTTTACATGTCCCTGGGGCACCTATGCCTACAAAGTTTTACCTTTTGGCTTATGTAATGCCCCAGCTACCTTTCAGCGAGCTGTTTTGGCCATCTTTGTAGATCTGATTCATGAGTGTGTTGAGGTTTACATGGATGACTTTTCTGTATATGGACGTACCTTTGAAGATTCCTTAGCAAATTTAGAGAAAATTCTGAAAAGGTGTGTTGAATCCAACCTTTCCCTGAGTAACGAAAAGTGTTTCATGATGATGACTGAAGGGATAGTTTTAGGACACCACGTTTCTTTGTCTGGAATAAAAGTAGATCCTGCTAAAATTCAAGTCATTAAAAATCTGTCTGAACCCACAACTCAAACAGATGTGAGAAGCTTTTTAGGGTATGCAGGCTATTATCGTAGATTTATTGCAAATTTTAGTAAGATAGCCCTACCATTGTTTAAATTGCTTTCAAAGGACGTGTGTTTTACTTGGGATATTGACTGTAAATCTGCATTTCAGACACTTAAGGAAAAGCTCTCCACTGCTCCCATTTTAAGGGGACCAAATTGGACATTGCCTTTCCATATTTCCACTGATGCGTCTGCTACTGCAATAGGAGCCTCATTGGGCCAGAAAGAACATACTTTGACTTATGCTATCTATTTCATTAGTAAAAATCTGGCACCTGCAGAGCTGAATTATACAGTCACTGAAAAAGAGATGTTGGCAGTGGTTCATGCTGTAAACAAATTCCGTCATTATATCACTGGCTATGAAGTTTTTGTTCATACAAATCATTCAGCTTTACGCTATTTAATGAATAAATCTATCACTAATGGTCGGATTACTAGATGGTTTTTATTATTGCAGGAGTTCAATATCACTGTTTTAGATAGGCCAGGACGAGAAAATCAGGTGGCAGATTTCTTGTCTCGCTTACACAATACTGGTGAGGTTGTTTCGGTTTTAGATAGTTTTCCTGATGAGCATCTATTTTCAATTTCTGTTATCACTCCTTGGTATGCTGACATTGCCAATTATTTGTCATCAAGCCAACTACCACCATCAATGACCTCTAAAGAAAAAAAAAAGATTATTAAACAAAGTGCTAGGCATATCTGGATTAATGGTGATCTCTTTTATACAGGATATGACTTAATCATCAGAAGATGTGTCCGACAGGATGAAATCTTGGATATTTTAAAGGCATGCCATGATGAACCATGCGGTGGCCATTTTGCCGACAAAAGGACAGCATATAAAATACTCAATTTGGGGTATTATTGGCCTTCCATTTTCAAAGATGCAAAAAGTTATGTCAGAAGTTGTGACACTTGTCAACGAATGGGATGCCCAGTCCGGTCTGATGAAATGCCACTCCAACCACAGATTCTCATTGAACCATTTGAAAAGTGGGCCCTTGACTTCATTGGTCCCATTCATCCACCATCACATGGACAGAAATACATTCTGGTCTGCACAGACTATGTTACTAAATGGGTAGAGGCCAAGCCTTTACCAAGAGCTACGGAGCAAACTGTGGTAAATTTTCTGTTTGAAGAGATCTTTGTTCGATTTGGGGTGCCTAGGGAAATAGTGACTGATCAAGGTGCCCAATTTACTTCCAAATTAGTGCAAGAGATAGCAGAAAAATATAAGATCAAGCACAAGAAGTCCACTCCTTACCATCCACAAGCCAATGGCCAAGTGGAATCTACAAATAAAACCCTAGAAGGCATCATCACTAAGACTGTTCAGATGCATAGGAAGGACTGGTCAGCAAAGCTTACTGAAGCTTTATGGGCATATAGGATCACTTGGAAAAACAGTACTGGTTTTTCTCCTTATAAACTGGTTTATGGTAAGCAAGTCCTCCTTCCCATTGAGTTTCAAGTTCATACTTTCAAGTTAGCAGCAGATTTGGGCATAGACCTTTCAGAAGCTCAACAAGAAAGAATACTTCAGCTGAATCAACTGGATGAGATGAGGCAGGCTGCCATAGAACACAATATTCTGATACAATAGCAGAGAGCTCAATGGCATGACAAATTTATCAAAAAGAAGCAATTTCACATTGGTGACTGGGCACTGTTGTTTGACTCCAAGTTTAAGAACTTCAAAGCCAAATTTACTACTCATTGGCTTGGTCCATATGAGATTGTAGATGTCTATGACAATGGTGCAGTAAAACTTCAAACCATAGATGATGAAGCACATAACTTTGTGGTCAATGGCCACCGGCTCAAGCTGTACCACAAACCTATCAACATGGCAGATTTTGTCTAACAGATTTCACAGCAAAAGGAACTGCAAGTGCTGGATAAACACCTCAGTGTTTTTCCTTCACCTGCTCCTTAGCTGCTCTGATACAGCTAGCAAATAAAACAAAAAGAACAAAAAAAAAAAAAAAATATATATATATATATATATATATATATATAAAAAAAAAGGGCAGTTTAGTTGTGAAAACCAGTTCGCTGGCACAATATAAACTGGAATTTTCTGTGGAAAACCAGGCTTACCTGGCCATTGAAAATTCCCAACAAAAAAAAAAATCTTCTTTTTCGATTTTCCTGTTTTGTTTTACAAATAATGCAGATCTTGTTTGACTTGAGGACAAGTCAAAAATTAGGCCTGTGAGGGGGATAAACTGTCATTCTTCTTTAGAACCCTCCGAGTCTTTTTCAAGCAAAAGATTGTGATTTTTCATCAACAGAAGGGACCTGATTACCAGCAATTTCATCAGCAGAAGAGACCTAACTTGTGGTAAGACAGAAGAGATCTATGAAGAGACCCGACCTTCAGTGAAAATGAAGGAAATAGAGACAGCAGCAGATAGAAGATATCAGATGGACAATCAGAATACAAGCCAATTTGACACTGGCAGCAAGCTCATCAAAGGAACATCAAGCAAGTCTGTAAGAATTTATGGTTTTATGTTTAAAAAGTTTCAAAATTCTTTTGTTATAAGTGATGACATCTTACAAATTTGACTGCCTATTATTGCCATTATTCTGATAAGTCTCTACCAAGCTCCTTATTTACCTTTCATCAATCTCTGCCATTACCTCACTTAGTCTCTATCAGCACTTCATTTTTATCTCTGCCATTACCTCACTTAGTCTCTGTCAGCACTTCATTTTTATCTCTGCCAATACGTCATTTTCTACCTTAGGGGTCATAATGGTTGACATAACCAAACCCAAGAGAAATTTTCAATGGTCAACATCTATACTGGACTCTACAGGAAATGTACTACAATTTATAGAACATACATTGCATTCTACAGGAAGTATACTGTATATGACAGGCAGAGTTTCAATTTGGTTTAAAAGGTAAACAAGGTCTCTTTCTCAGCAAAAGTAAAGCATTGACATAAAAGACTTTCAAAGGTTTCTTTTGTACATGTATATAGTACATCATACAATGGTTAGATTGAAGAAGGAAACAGGGCATAAATACATCTTCAACACAGTTTTTATGAAAGGAAAAGGTCTATTTTTGAGAAAGAAAAGAAAAGAACTCTTATACAACATGTTTATTAAACATAGGGCATATTATAAATTAAAGTATATATATATATTGCCAAATTGTTTATTAAACATAGGGCATATAAAACGATTGATATGTTTTCTATCCTAAGTATAGAAATGCCATATTATGAAATGATGGGAAGCAAACGTGGAATGATACCCACGACAGCATAAAAACATAATCGATTTCTGCAGTATATGCCACGATTTGGTCATTTTCTTTGAGGCCGAGCCCATTTTTCTTGTTCTGCATATGAAACCGATTGATGTATGAAGATAATTGCCAGTGAGAGGATTGTGAGCTACAGGAAGTTTGAATATATCATTTTGCTGAAGATAATTGACAGTGGAAAGAGGCCGTAAGATCACAGAGACACCATTTGCTGAAGATAACGCGCAGGAGAGAAGACAGCCAGTGAAAGAAAAAAAAAAAAACTGGGGGTACACTAATCTCTGTGAAAATTGTACAGGAAGAAGTAAAATTGGTTACATCAGGGAAGAGGTAAGCTTAAACCCTTTTTCTTTGCTGGATACTCTGTTTTATACCAGCCAACACTTACAAATTCATAATATTATCCAGGGGATAGGAAGACAAAGGCAGCGAAAAAATAAAAGATTCCTGTTTTCTATTTTTCCAAATGTCATCTAGATTGGAACCAGAGGTATTTGAGCCCGCAGATGTTCATGAAAAATGTCTAGAAATTTTAAAGAAAAATCAATGGGTGCCTTTCTTTGAAAAATTCGATGGGCACAACGATAATGTGAGCTTAGCCTTTGCTGGCTCGTTTGATGGAGAAAAGGCTACAATAGGGAATTTAAACTTCAGGCTGTCTGAAGACGTTTTGGCACAAATCACTGGTCTGCCACAGCAAGGAGAAAGGTTCTTCAAAACCAAGCAATTCAAAGAAAAATCATGGGTACCCTTTTTGTGCAGATCTAGAGCAGGGTCAGTCAATTGGAAGAAAGGCATACCAAGAAGCTGGTTGGTTCATCCTTGGGATGAAATGGTGTACATCATACAAAGATTCATCACCTGTGAGGGGAGATTTAGTATCGTTTACCTTTACCATATCAAACTGTTAGCACTTGACAGGTGAATGTGAGATAAATATGCCCTTTTTCCTATTGCAGAGTCTAACCAAAATGGCCAAAGTTGTCCAGAAGCGTGAAAAAGACAAATTGACAAGTCTTTTCCACTGTGGACTTATCAAAATCATCATCCAACATGAGTTAAGGAAGCAGAATTTGACATGGACAGAATTTTTAGTTCAAAATCAATTTGAAGAGCAGGAAGAATTGCATGAAGAGGTTCCAAAAGAAGAGGAATTGCTGATGATAACATGCCCTGAGGAAACAAGTTCAAAACTGCCTCAGGATAAAAAGAAGAAAGAGGAAGTATTGCTCATTCCTGATGATGAAGACAGCCCTGAAGCAACAAGTTCAAAACCTCCTCAGAGGAGGATACGAACTAGAAGTGCAGTGAAAGAAGATAAACAGTTACAAAAACAGGAACAAATCTTCACCACATACCAGAGGAAGCCAAGGAAGAAACAAGCACATAGCCAACCAGCATCAGAGGATGAAGAACACCCACAAACTGTGGAAGGACAAGAAGAAGACCCAGCAGGTGAAATAGGACAGGGAACCCCAGATGCTGATGAGATAATGAGACAAACAAAGAAAATAAATCTCTTCTTAGATCAGCAGGAGAGGGAGAGGGAGAAGGAGAAGTAGTCAAGACAGGGAGTACCAAAAGACTTAGCTTCTCCTTCCTCAAAGCCACAGACTGTGCAGAAAGAAATGAAAGAGGGTTCAATACAGGGAAGTGATGAATTAGGAGTGGACACCAGTTCTGTCAAGCCTTCAACGAAGAAGAATACTTCCAAGAAAAATAAAGAGATCAAGAAATTGAAACTTGAAATCAAGGAGTTGGAACTCAAGAATGAGAAATTAAAAAAGGACAATCGGAAGCTGAGAATTCAGAGGACACACATTTCTAAGACTGCATCCAGATGGTATAAGCAGAAGAAGACCTACAAAGCTAAGTATGAGAGGCTGAAGGTCCTTTATGCATCTCCAACATCAACAGATGCATAATCTCAGTAGGAGATTAGAGTCAGGATAATCAGCAGTAAAATTTTGGTTTTAAACAGGGTCAAAGTTTTTTTTTGGCATGAGGACATGCAGCAGTTTCCTTTTGGGGGAGATGTTGGGCACTAGTTTTGACCCCTTTTTGCCTCTTAAATAACCTTCATTTCCTGCATAAAACCTCCATTTTGAGTAAAAAGCCTTAAAGTTCATATATAAACCTTGGCCAAAGAGGTATAATATCATTTTCTTATTAATAAATTGAGTTTTGTGATTTTTTAGGCATTTTAACTAGGATTTTTACTTAAATTACGGGATGTACTAACTTCCCGTATTTCCTCCAAAGTTGAGTAATTGCAGGGTAGTTATGAGGGAAACGGAAGATCAAGAATGGATCCTTAATGTCCACAGATGGATGAACATCCAACAGTCAGGTGAAGTGGCTTGTGCAGATGTCGAGTCAATTAGAGTCAAAGGTGGCCACCTGTTCTGCGTTCAACACAAAAGAAGGAACAATGCTGATTTTGTGGAACTCCACGATTCTGAAGATGGTCTCGATTAGCTCTTAGCATTAATTAGATGCAGTTTTATAGAAATTATAGTTTGATTTAGGATTGGTATAAATCATTTACAAGACAATGAGGAGGATAATCACGATTTTGAAGAGGAACGCATTTGTGCTTCCAAATTGCGTGGTATCTCCGTGTAAAACAATTCTGGTGAATGAATACGAAGCTTTAGTTCTGTGAAATCTTTTAATGTGTGTTGAGCAAGGCTTTGGAGGGCCCCCATCGTCAAACTCTCACACTTTCCTCTTGCTGGTAGATTGATTTGGGTATGCATTTTAATGTAATTTCCAGTTTATAAATCGTAGAACAAGTTCAGTCAAGTTTTAAATCGATTCTATTGATGCTTTGTTTCTTTTATTTACGGTTTAAATCACAAATTCTGTCACACTGTATATCACTGGCAATATTGGATAAACGCTGTTCTTCACTGGTTAAATGCTACAGATATCGAATGGTTTAGACCACGACCTCTGTGTATTGTTCACTACTGTTTATTTGATAGTGAAATGGTAAAAAGACATTTACAAATTATGAACACTGTCTTGTAAGAGAAATTGATTGGTAATTGACTTTCAGTGCTGGTAGAATTTTGCAGTTTAAATCTTAGGGTTTATAGATTTGTTGTTTAATTAATTTTTACCTCAATCTTTTATGCTTTCACAAATCAATTACTGTATGCTTAAAAAGGAAACAATGAAATTACCCTTGTAAGAGGATTTTGTCTCTGTGAGCTGCAGTATCTTAGTTTTTGTCAGTAGATTTAATCACAGATAGCTAAATTCTAAATGAGTCCAGCTTCTCTGTCTTAAACTTGGATGTGTCTCGAAGTTCACAAACCCAGATTGATTTTAAATTCAAGTTCTGATTAACACTGATAGATCAGAGCCCAACAGATGGTAAGTAGTAGAATGATGTTGCATATAGACTCATTACATTGGTTGTGTACATCTAATTCACAAAATTATAGCTACTGGCCTTATTTTAAGGTCAAATAATTGTCGATAGGGTGATGAATTCTATGGTTATATTGATGCTCCATGAATCTTTTATTCGTGATTGTAAAGGTTTTAGGATATCAAAGACAAATATGACAACGTTTGTGTTGTTGAAACTATATAATGGACCTACCTATTGTTTTCATTTAGGAATAGTGGAATTATGGTCCACACTGTTATTGTTGTGAGCACACTTCTACTATCAAATTGGTGACAATGGTGATCTAGATGATGGGAGATCGACAAAAAACTAGTTAGTAGTGATAACAAGAAGTTCATAATTATGGTTAACCTTTTTTGTTTGACTTTTGTATATATTAACACCTACTTGTGACTAATGTTGACTTACATATTGTGAACAAAAATCAAGTGTTGTGAAATGTTGGGAGACATAAAAGAGTACAAATGAGTATAAGTACTTTAATTGTTGGTTTCCATAGAAAATGAGACTTTGTGAATTAAGAATTTGTAGTTTGGATTTTTTGGTATAATCTAATGTTTAATGTGAAAACTTGGAGGGAGATTGTACCCATGTAGTGGTTGGAATTTTAAATAAATATTCTTTCCATATTTTTAGGAATGCATTGTATTAATAGCACTAAAATTAGCAGTGGTTCTGGTTGGTTACTAAAAAAAATGGTAAATTTCAAATGTTAAGGAACCAAAAATATTGGAAAATTGATAACTACTTGTATAGTTTGAAGACATCATATAGTTTGACCACCAAAGAGGGTAGGCTCTTAACCAATATTGTAGATGTATTTCACCCACATGACATGGGATATCACCTTGGGAAGCTCAAATTTGGTTGGAAACATTAATTAGTTTATTGACAAATATTGTGAAGTATCCATTACGTAGTGAAGGGTGTGAGTCCATAATCATACTTTATAGGTTTGAGGTACGATAGAGAAAATAAATGATATTAATAAGCGCACACAAGAGCTAAGAAATGAGTTGGTTAAAGGTCAACTATTGAAAATCCTCTATTTAGTTGATCCATTGCAATATTTGAAGACTAGTAATTAGGTAAGTAACAAATCTTGATGAGGTCAAGCCATAAACAAATTGGATCCATATAGACATTGAATATGCAAAGCAAAAAGAAGAAAGGATTGCAATAGATCTCAAGCATTATGTATGTCAAATGTTATATAGGACCGCAAACACACTGGAGATAGTACCAATTGCAAGAGAAA
Organism: Larix kaempferi; assembly: GCA_027924585.1. Lineage (NCBI taxonomy): Eukaryota > Viridiplantae > Streptophyta > Pinopsida > Pinales > Pinaceae > Larix > Larix kaempferi. The sequence continues at coordinate 7,359,820 of BSBM01000642.1, forward strand.
ACATTTTCAAAGATTCCAATATTGATGTCATGTGGTGATGAGTGAGAGACTAAAGATATTGAATACAAACTAAGGGAAGAATGTAGAGTTAATATTTATTTGTTGTAAAGATTGACAAAATAAGTTATAAGCCCTAGCATAGTAGGACACATCAATGTGGTATGCATTAGAACCAGGAGAAGAGATTATGTAACTTATAGTGTTTCATAACTTAGGATGACAAAGAGAATTGGTAAGAGAATGGGTTCAAGTGGCCTAACTTGGAGATGTAGTATTTGAACAAGAAATATAAAAATATAATTACACATTACTAACCTTGCAAGGAGCTATGCAGAATATCCAAGCTCATACAATCACCCCGCAAGTCGAAAATATGTGCTCAATGTGCCGCAAGAAAAGAAAATGTGAAATTTATGGTGAGAGTGTGTAGTTTATATAGCTCGACATTCGTCCCTGTTGCAACGAAAAATGAAACCTAGACATTTCGTCGATATAGGGACGAATGTTCGTGGAACTTTAAAAATCATGAATATTGCCACGGTTTTTACACCCTGAAAAAATAAAATTTAGAAATCAATTTTTTAACCCACGAATGTTGAAAACATGGAAACATTTCATGGAACAATCAACCCATATGTAGTTGTGCCATTAGATGACAATAAAATTAAAATTTAATACAAATGTATAGTCACTTAACAAAGTATATTACACTCTAAATTGATGCAAAATATTGAATATAAAAATAGAATATGTATGATATATATACATAAAAATCAATAGTCAAATGTGTTATATTACCTTTCACCTTCCTTGATCTACCTTTCCCCTTCGGGTACTCCCCTTCAAAATATTTATTGGAGTCTGGATCACAAATGCGACATGAATTGATCTTTGATGCTAATATAGGAATATATTCACTAATATACAACATGTTTTGGTATACCATATATCCATCCATCATAGAACCCTCAGCATATGCTCTTTATCTGACCAAACCCTTCATAAATTTCAAGTGCCTCTCAACCATCCACATGGACCTTGAGTGTGTAGGTCCACACAATTCAATATCCTCAACTTGGTGTATGATGTAGTGTTCCTGTGCATTGAAAAATGCCAAAGGTAGATGCTTCTACATTTCACACATGAGACGAGGAATTTCTCTCCTCCAATACTTTATATCTTAATTATGGAATTATTTAGATGAAAACCATCTACAAGTGACATGACAACCCAATCAAGATATTAAAGAAAAAAAAAACATTATATTACATAACATGAATTAGATAACAAAAATCAAATATGAGTTCTACTATGAATTAAAAAAACACTAAGCGCATGCAAAAAATCACCACTTACCTCATGTATTTCCAAAGATTATATATTACTTGTTTAACATTGTTGTCGAAGTTGTCTAGGAGAGAGAGGTAGAACAAACTATAACAATATACAAATCGTTTTGTTTTTTAAACAAAGAGTAGACAAACAAAAATACCAACCATGTTCACTGGAATAGAAAAAAAATTAAATTAAATGCATACCATAACAATTACCTTCATGAAGACATGCCAATCGTGCGTTTTCACCCCCTCAAAATTACCTTTCTTTGTTATGATATTCTTCATGTTCGCACAAAATATGGTGGGAAGTTTAATTTTTCGCATGACTTCTTTTACAACATTACTTTTTTGGTTCGTTAACATCCATGGAAGTGAGTTTATATTAATTTTCTCTCTGTTTCTATGAAATTGAATGACGTCTTTCATTGCATGGTTGCCTTCTTGAATGTCTTCGCAAATTTTTACATTTTTTTCTTTCTCACTCCTTCCATCCAAGAGTTTCCATAATGTTTCAGTCACATTCTTTCTGATATGCATTGTATCAAACATATCAGCAATTTGTAGGTGCTCATAGTAGGACAACCTACTAAATTGTCTAGGATAACTTTTCATTCCTCGTGGAAGCCCATTAATTCCTTCATGATCACATGAACAAAAATCATGAATAGTAGTTTATAAAGAAATTACATAAATCAATGTCAATTACAGTAAACAACACACAATAAAACAAAATACAATATAACATTTCATATACGATGATTCAAATGTACCTTGACGATTTCTATTATATTGCAACTTCCATAGGTGAAGTGTCATTCTCTGTGGTTTTAATGCAACATCTTTCTTTCCATTGAAAAGATGTTTTTCGGTAGTTCGATACCTGTGATTCTTAGAGATGAAGTGCCTATACTCATCAAACACCTCCTTTCCTAAGCTTTTTGAATGACAAGATTTGATCTTAGGACCAAAAACTAGACATGCAAATTTCCCCTTTGTCTGAAGACCTACATAAAGAGATGGAATACCTATGTCAATTATAATTATATACAAAATGACTGGATTGTTTAGAAAAACATGCGTGCATAGTATAATAATTAGTTCATAAAATTAAATGCAAATAAAGTGGAACTTATAATCACGTACCGCAAAAATGGGTTAACCCTAGGCAATCATGTATTGTCCATACAAGCATTGCATGGAATTGAAATTTCCTTTGTCGTATTGGTCTAGATACCTCATACATAGTGATGCCATTTCATAACTTTAGCAACTCGTCAATAAGAGGTTCGTTATATACATTCATATCTTTGACTTGGTACTTACCTAATTGATTTGAACATATAAAAATATAATTATGAGACGTACCATTTAGATATATAAACCATATTTCACAAGAGGAGAACAATAAATATATATATGGCAATTTGCGACAAAATACGACAAATGAGATGCCACTACACTAAAAACAAACTGTAGACACAATATACCTACAACAATCATTGACAACATTATGTGCTCCCTCTTTATTGAAAACCATGGAGGAATCTTATTGTTGATAACAAAAATAAGCCACACCAAGTAAACGGATCTCATCTTTGCAAATGGATTGACACCATCTGCTGCCAAAGAAATCCTAAGATTATGAGGTTCTTCTTTAAAGTGACGCCATTTTTCCTCCATATCTCTAAGAGCAGACCCATCTCCAGGCATTCGAATAATGTCATATTGACTTATGTTCCATGCATCATAATCCATAAACTGCACTATGTTTTTGCACCTGAACATTCATTGCAAACGTGGAATAATGGGAATATAATGAAGAACCTTGCGAGGAACCTTTTTTGTTACTTGACCTCTTTGTTATCTACTGATATGACATTCCAAACATTCTATTGCAAATTCATGTTGATTATAATATAGAACATGGTCATCGGGGCATGCATGAATTGCTTCATACTACATTCCAATTTCTTTCATGATGGCAGATAAATCACGATATGTGTGAGGTAAAATGCTCACCTATCATGCTACAACAAATTAAAATAAAATCTAGTTAATTTAATATAGAAATATATTAATGAAACACATTTCATCTGTATTAATTTGACTTATGAATTAACAATAAAATTATTAGACTATCATATATATTATGTGATGGAATATATTACATACCTTAACATCCGTGTGATTGATATGTTTGAAATACCATTCATAACCTTCAAGTTCATTATCAACAATATAGCAGAGGGAAGATTTGTGTTGGAGACCTCATAAAGGGGTTTGTATGCCTTCTCAAGAAGAGGTATACCATGAATATCACCAAAATGATCATCATTTTCATGATGATCATCATCATCACCATCCATTCTAACATTAAATGAATCATGCATCAGAGTATTTGTACCATCATCTTCAACTATGTTATCAATATGATCATTAACTTGTTCTACATTATTCATAGCTCCATGTTCCTCCGGTACTTGTTCTGAAAGCACTTCCTCCATACAATATGTCGTAGGATGTCTTTCCTATATAATTACATGAAACCATCAATAGATAAAAGTTAATATAAGAAATTCAAACGCAAAATGTAAAAAAAATTGTGATGCATTTAAAATGTAACAAATTTTGTATGGTTAATATAGAATATTATATAATCAACAATGCAATCACTGTAATGTTGATGTTTTCTTTTTTCACTGAGTGTATCATTACTTTGGAAATAAATAAATGAAGTAAAAGGCTTGAAGAGAAATTCACTTTTATTCTTCATACACTAAGCAATATCTGATTTTTCTTGGTAAACAAAACATGCAATCAATCAAATAGATCAATCAACTACTCTTTATTATTACCTTTGAGTGTAATACAAACAAGAAGAGAAAAATACAAGAAAAACTAAAAAAAACATGTTAAAAATGATTATTTTCATGAGTGGTCTCTACTGTTAGATAAAAAGGGGAAACAAGAAGGGTCTAGTCACTACTTTAGGGATGAAAAGAACAACGGCCAATTGTATTGTTGTTCAAATAGGTGCATCCAAACTATCCAAGAGACATAAAAATTAACCCAATTACTAAGCAAAGCTACTAAAATATAACTCAAAATCTCCCATACTGTCCACTAAGGTAAGATAAACGATGTTATGGTTTCTATAGAGAAAATAGAAGAGAAACCACATGCCAATATAGTCGTTATTTCTATTATCATGGAAAGTGTCACAAATCTAGAGAGATAAGTGCTTTCCCCGGTGAGTGGGTTGTTGACGTATTTGTAACTTCGGAATGTATTTCATATATGTATATTGTATTCCTATAGAGATGTTATTATTCCTCTATATGGAAGTGTCGTCATTTATGTTGTAAGTGTCGTAACTTATAGTTGATGGGTTATTAGACCACCTTGATGGGGTCGGCCCGTTATAAGTCATGTGGGTTAAAGGGTTATTACACCACCCTATTGGGGGTCGGCCCTATTAGCATTATATTATGTGATTAAGTTGAGGCCGACCTAGTAATGTTATTAGGCAAGTCAAGTCAAGTATAAATAGAGTGCGGGAGGCACTCTATTTGATCATTCACTTTCTCACTCATACACTCATTGGAGAGTGGTGCACTAGTGGAAGAAGGGAAGCTGCTACTAGGAGACTATCTATTATGCTTGGGTTTTGTATCGTTGCTCTATCTATCTTTGAGAAAGTTATTGGGGTTTTTCACCTTTATGTTTTTCCCCAAGGAAACTGTGTGTGTCTATTGTCTCTTGTGATTGCTTCTTGTGATTGATATGCTGTACATGTTATTCTCTTAGTTAATATCCTAGAGTATGTTGAATTAATGCTCAAAAATTAACATGGTGTCATAGCTAACCTAAGAAGAAGACACTATGCAGTTGCGGAAGCTAGGGCTTCTTTTTTTTTGGGTTTCTCTCCACATATCTTGAAAGGCAAGAGGCTATATTGACTCTACTCAGCAAGGTGCATCTTTCTGTCTAAACAGAATTCAATTCTTAGCATTTACAGATTTTGACCTAAAATTTAGGGTTTCCAAAAAAAGTGGAATTTCTGAAATCTGAGACCATGGCGGAAAGCTCCTTGGAAAAATTGAAGTTTAGAGATTTGGATCGAACTTTCTGGTTGGGTGAAAGCTCTGGGAAAATCAAACCCTAGTTTGGGGTCCTGTCTAGTGAAGCTAGAAATTAGGGTTTCTACAAAAGGAATTTCTGAAATTTGAGACCATGGCTGGAAGATCCTCTGAAAAATCAAAATTTAGAGACCAAGATCAAACTTTTCAAATTGGTGAAGCTCCGAGAAAATCAAACCCTAATTCAGGGTCCTCCCTAGTGAATCTGGGATATTGAAACGCATTTCTGAGGGGTGAAATTTGCAGTTTTCAAATGTTGAGTATACCAGCTTGATCAGCTGATCAAGGCACATCTTTCTATCCTTTCAGAAGTTTGAAATTCAAAGTTTGAATTTTTAGGGTTTCTCTGACAAACCCTAATCTAGCTCCAGATCCAGTTTTTAGCAAATCAAGTGGTAAGACATGATAACTTTTCTATTTCCATTTTAAGTACTTCTTAAGATGTCTCACCACACCAAGCTTGAAGTGGCTAATAACTTCCGAGCATGGAAGTATAGGATTGGGTTAATCCTAGAAGAGAATGAGTTGGACACTTATACAAGTGAAGAGGTTTCAGTTCCAGAGGGAGATGAGACTAAGGCTTCACACAAGAAGAACTTGTTCAAATCCAAGAGAATCATTGTTGATTCTATTAAGGACTATCTCATACCCCATGTGTCTTCCCTAAGGAAACCTAAGGAGATGTTTGATTCCTTGACCAAGCTATTTGAAGGGAAGAACATAAATCGGAAGATGACATTGAGGAATAAACTAAAGAACATCCAGATCCAGAATGTAGAGACCATGCAGTCTTACTCTTCAAGGGTCTCCCAGATAAAAGAACAACTTGAAGCTATAGAGAATGGAGAAGTGGTAATGACCACTCTTAATGAGCTTCCTAGGTCATGGGATTCCTTCATCCAAGGAATTTGTGCTATGAGGAAACTTATCTCTTTCAGCATGATGTGAGAAGAATGCTCACAGGAAGAAGCTTGGATTATAGCTCGAGAAGAAAAGACGGAGAATGAAGATCAAGCTCTCACAACACATACCAAGGAGAGGACACTTTTCCTCAGATTGTCCTAAGAACAAAATGAACAACAACAACTACTACTACAAGCAATCTGACAGGTATGACTTACAAGTATGTTTTGAAATATGTTCATGATTAATTTTATAATATGATTGTCTTCATGTTATTGAGTTTATTAACAATCTTGTTTAATTTTAGACTTGTCTTATCACCCTAGTAAAAGTATGAATACATTATAGAAGACATTCATTGATTAGGGTTATGACACTTATGATTGTATTATGATTGTACTAATGCACTGTGGTGTTGTATGAGGAGAATGTTATCCACTAACATGAAGGTACAAATCAAGTCCTAGATCAAGACCATAGTGACATGAAGACAAAGACTCATCCATAGTCATGGATCACATAGAGGTATGTATAATTTGGTTCTACAATGGTTAACTTATGAGTTATGTAGGTCATTGAAGAGAACAAGAAAACATTGCCAGATATAACTAGCAAATATGATGACCACATATGTTTTTCCTATATCAAGTTAGAATCCTACCCTATGTAAGGATCTTATACTTTTGTATGATTGATAATGATTACTCATGAAGTTACAAGTTTGAGTAATATAGGGTTTATGCATATTATGTTCCTTACTTTGATTAACGATATGACTAACCAGAAAAGTCCTATATAAAACTTGAATACTAATGCTCATTATCTGTGTTTGAAATGATCGTGACTATACATGTTTAAGATTATTGTGTTTTGATAGTATTAAGATTATACTAATGAATGTATGATTATGTATGATATCTCGAGGATAACACAATGACGATACTAGTAAGCATGCATACTGATTGTGGATGGATATAAGTTCAAGGACAGGTAATCCAAGAAGCAAAGATCAAGAGGGAGCACACTCCAGTAGTTCCTACAAGGAAACAAAGACTGAGAGGGAGTCCACCCAACAAACAAACAAAGATAAGTATTTGAATTGTCATTTCTTGTATATTTGATTGTTTAAATAATATTGTTCGAAGATGTATATACTTATGTTCCTAGACATAGGTTGTTTATTATGCATATTAGAATAATTGCATTAATGAACAGTATACTACTAATATGTATGTAATGGGTAAGTGGCCTATGGAACTGTACAACATTCCATTGCTACTTATCTAGAATGAAACCTCTTTGCTGACATGTTGGGAGTTGTGAACAGTCTTAACAATGTTTTGGTAGAGATTGGAAGGCATCTAGAAAGTTACAGGATATGATGTTGGCAGGCGGTTTGGTAGAGTGCTATCATAGCATCTCCGATGTTGCAACAAGGCAAAAGATGGCGCGAATGGAAAGAAGATGACGTGAATGGAGAGAAGCGGAAGATTAGTTATGTATTTTGGGTCAATTGTGCCGCGGAATGCAGGTTTTGGGTCATTTAGACCACATATTATGTAATGTTGAGTCAGTTATACCGCAGAATGTGGGTTTTTGGTGGGTTTTGCACCAAGTTAGTTAGATATTGGGTCACTTGTCCAAATGTCAATTAGGAAATTTTTAGTAAATCGACAAGCATTTTAATGGTGGAAGCCTATATATAGATAAGAGTCGTAGGTATTGGAAAATAAGAGGAGACTAAGATGAGGGGAATCAAGGTGAAGAGAAGCACATGTTTTTGGTTGTTTCTGCGCATCTGTGATATATTGCCGAGACCTGATCTTGAGGAGATATTGTATCTAAGGTTTTGCAATGATAATACGATATGATGAAACTGTTCTGGTGCAACTCCTGGGTTCTTTCTGTTTATTTATGGTAATGCAATGTCGCACTTCATGAATAATGCTATGTTTCCTTGTTGCAATGTTGCTTTACTGTATTACTACGATGATAATGAATGCTGCGATTGAATAATGCATTATGAACACATGTCAAATGTTTGAGATTCCTGTTTAGTGTTGCAATAGAGTTAGTTCATATAGCCGCAACTCTCCTCCTTCCTCGACGAAAACATGGTTCTGTCTGCTCTTCCTGGATGCCTCAGGTGAGACCTCATCTGCTCTGCAGGTGTTGCTAGGCAGGCTAAAACCTACCCAGGCTGGTGCCGAGGGAGACTGTGGCATCTGTCGACAGTGGAGTGGAACCCCTGTCAACTGGAGTCGCGTTGGTCAACAAATGGTTCCGTTGTCGAGACCGTGTGAAGAGTGAAAGGAGGACATGTTGTGGCACCCGACAAAGCTGGAGACAGAGAACTGGTTTGATCAGAAGTTGCGGGAGTTTGCTGAAGAAGAAAGCCAGAACACACGACTGACAGTAGATCACTAGGTGGGAAGGTATATTCACAATGGTCCACATGAATGGTTTTTCTATGAATTCCTAGTCATTCTGTACGAGTAGTTATCAAATCCGACCTTCCAGAAGAGGAATTTCCAGGGTGGTGAGCTGATGGCTTGGACCCCGGAATTGATTCAGGAGCTGCAGGAAGTCGATAACAAGGCATCACGGGCTGTCGAATTTTGGCTCGATAGCATCTTGGAGGGATATATCACTAAATTTGCGGTTGACACGCAGAAATCCTATAGTGAGGCTAAAATATATTTCATCCGCGGACCAAGGGGAAGGTTTCTGTTTTCGCTCCAACTGTCGATTAAGATGCTAATATGCAAATAGGGTATATTGAAAATGCATCTTGATCAGTAGACAGCCTGGTGGGCGGAGGCCATGGGTACCGCAACTGTTGTGGAATGGTACATGGAACGATAACGGGTAGATGGGTGCAGACCATGAGGAGACTGTGAGCAAAGCCAAGGAAGAAAGTGGTCTTACAAGAGGAGGAGCGAGGGTTCGACAGGAGAAGAGGCAGAGGACAGGAGAAGGTCCCGCTGTGATTGAACCGCAAAACCGCGAAGGAAGACCACACAGGATGAAGCAACTTCACAGTCCTGACAGGGATGGCCAGGATACACCCAGGATACGGGTAGGACCAAACCCAAGAACCAATGTACCCACACCTCCACTCACTATCTAACAAACAACAAGAAATACCACTTCGACGCCACCAACTTCGTCAATTCCACTGAAGTTAATTGGTAGAAGCACAACGAAAGGAGGAAGGAATCCCAGAATGGCGGATGATGATGCTAAGTTACCGTTGTTCCATGGAAGTGTGACAGACAACTTAGAATAGTATTGGTTTTTGTGTGAAGCGGTCTAGACCGTGAAACAGATCATTGATGTTGATGCTAAGAAAGGACAGTTAGCCATGACTCTACGAGATCGTGCATTAGATTGGTTCATGAAGTTTGGTCTAGTCCCTATGGGAGCCCCAAAGAAGTCACTAGATCAGATTCGGGATGGGCTGATTGTTGAATTTAGACGGCCCAAGTTTGAAGCTCAATACATCACATAATTGAAGGAAATTAAGTAGTATCCCAATGACATGGTATGGGATTTCGACCAATGATTCAATACGCTAATGGAAAATGTTAGTTTCAATATGAGTGCCGTCCAACATAAAGAGTGGTTCATTGAGGCATTGCTCCCACACATTCGGCTGCCGCTGCTGCAGCAAAACATTTCGACGCCCAGCAAAGCTCTAGAGATTGCAATGTGATTGGAGGCGTCACCGATTGGGGATAATGTAGCCGGGATGTCGCAGATACAAGCACAGCTCGCTAACTTGACTATACAATTGCAAGATTTGAAGAAGAACAAGATACAACATGATGAAGTATGGTGTACACGATGCTGAGGAGAAAGGCATATGAAGGACAATTGCCCGAATTTCCGCAATTATTTGGTGTCAGGTGCTCCAAACTCGTTGAATGGAGGAAGCATGCCATGGTGTCGCGTTTGCCAGGTGTATGGGCACAGTCACGACAATTTCCCTTATATGCAGAAAATGGTCACAACCCCGAGAAATCGCTATTACACATTTTTCAAATTCGTGGGTCACGATGACAAAGATTGTCATGCATATGGGTTGCTACAAGAAAGAATGTGTGATGTATTCTACGTCAAGGACGATCAGCGTGTCGTACAACAACCACAACTGCAACCGTAGGTAGTCCAGCCACTACCTCAACCGTAGATGCAGTTCGTACTGCAGCAACAACCGTAGCAGTTTGTGCCGCAATATGCTCCAATGCAAGTGGCTCCACAATAGCCACAATACGTCCAACAACCGCAGTATGCACCATAAGGGCAAGGCATGCAGCAGAATCCTATGTAGCCACAGTACCAACAGCAAGGCGGATTCCAAGGAGGCTACCGGGGCAAACGTGGTGGAGGATTTGGTCGTGGAGGAGGATGAGGTGGTCGTGGACCTGTTCAATGCTATCACTATGCGGTTGGGGGCATTATCAGCGAGACTGTCCCCTACTACAGAATTAGTGTACGTTCTATTTTGTTAATGATCACACAGTTCAGAATTGTCCACAGTTGATTGCACGATGGCAGGCTGGGAATGCTCCGTAGATACAAAATCAGACCCAGCCGCAGCAACCAGTCCACAACCAAGTACAGCAACCAATCCAGAACCAAGTACAACAACCAGTATAGAACCAACCCCTGCGACCGAATCAAAACGCAAATCCCAATGGGAACCCGTAGGGGAATCTACAGCAGACTCAGATGCAAGGTGCACATATTGCGACAATTTCGGCATAACCGCAACCACAAGATGCTTCGGTGGTTGTTGTAACTCATAAAGGAAAAACAACTAGGGGAGATAGCTCATGACCGATGATTCATTTGGAAGGCCAAAAGACGGTACCATTTGACATCGATGTTGAACACGAGGAATTCCTTCGGGCACGTCGCACCTTGGAGAAAGACCGCGGTAAGGCTATTGTTTGCGATATGCCACCTGTTTTTGACACTCCATCGAAGGGAAGTCCATCGACACCATCGGGCACATTGCAAAGGTTTCTTGAGAACTGTCTGTTATTGGCCCAGGATCCGGCAGCCCTGGTTGAAATTGAGGGATGGTTGAAGCGATTTCTGAAAGGACGACAGGAGTTGGCAGTAAACTCTTTACAGCGACGGAAGACTGGCAAGAAGATGAGAATGAACATCCATATTGGTGATTATGATGTCGATTTAGTTATTCTTGATCTTTGTTCGGATGTTAACATCTTAACCAAGCAGGCGTAGCAGAAAATGGGGAGTTCCCCATTGAGTTGGTCTCCTATGCAGCTCCGGTTGGCTAACCATGCAAAAGTAACATCCATTGGGGGAGTTCCGCGGCTAACGGTCGGTATTGAGGGTATGAAGACTTATGCTGACTTCGATGTCATTGAAGTAGTTGAGGGAGGAATCTCTTATCCTATGCTATTGGGGATTGGATGGGCTAACGATAGTGGAGTTGTAATCAACTTCAAGAGGTGCATGATGACCTTTGAGAATCGTGATCTCAGAGTCGTAGCCCCGTTAGATTCGGCTGAAGGATGCCGATATATCAAGCCTGTAAAAGATGACGATCCCACTAGATGGGACCATGCATTCAATATTTTTGAAGACTATATTCATCCCACTGCCAACGGCGAGCTGGGATGGCGCAACGAGAGCTCTACGTCTTCCGAATATGATGATGCATTAGAACATTGGCAAAACTACTTGCACGAAGTGTTGTTCTGGAAATGTGGCTTAATTATGCAATATTTATGTTGTGTTGCGACAGAAATAGTCACCTTGCTAGTCTATGAGGGGTTGCCTAGGTTAACCAACGTTTTGATGGAATTTGAAGAACGGGTCTCAGAACCACAACGGTTGCTGGCATTAGAGGAAGCACTGAAGGCTGCTCCAGCCCACTGGTGGACGACACACAAGAAATCTATTGATGGTTGGTCACAGTGTCGAAGGTTGATGATGGTCCGGTTTAGCGATACTGAGGTTTATCAAAATGGAAAGTATGATGGCTGGAAGAATCCCAATGAGCATGTGATGGAATGCCAATGATTATGGGTAGTGCGACCCAGAGATGAGTGCGTACATGCTTTTATCCATACCTTAGATAAGATGCTGCGCTCATGGTATATTGCAGCCGAGTTGTGCAGAGAAATTACAACATGGGAGGAGTTGATGGTCTGTTTCACTCGCACATTCACTTTCGCGGATGCCAACCCTGACGTCAATAATGCCTTACAACTCATCTGCGACGTGGTACTTCAGGTTGTTCTAGCGGCCTACCCTGTTGATCCGCATACATACTGTCAAATGCAGTCTCTTATGGAGTTCTTCAACATAACTGGTGGACCAGAGGATGAGGACGATCCCCAGAATGTCAACATTCCCGAATCTGAAGGAAGTCACAATGTGGTCCCACCTGTTGCGCCAAGTAATCTGTTCAGTCAACCATTGAAGCTTCATAAGCTCAATATCGGCACAGAGGCCACTCCCAAGTTTACAAATGTTGGGGACTATTGGGATTATGAGATGATGAGTAAGGTCACTAATTTACTCCATGAGTTTCAAGACTTGTTTCCTACGAATTTTTTCAATATGAAGGGGATCCTGGGTGATTTAGGGGAGATGAGGATTCCTTTAAAACCAAATGCTAAGCTAGTCTGACAGTGACCTTATTGGTTGAATCCGTGACATAAGGAGAAGGTCAAGGCAGAACTTGATCGCATGTTGGATGCTGGTATTATTGAACCAGTGGAAGAGTCTGAATGGATTAGTTCTATGGTGATGCAGGAGAAGAAAACCAGTGAGGTGCGCATTTGTGTTGACTTGCGGAAGTTAAATGATGCCTGCTTGCACGACCTTTTTTCGACCCCGTTTACTGACGAAGTACTTGAAGGGGTGGGCGGCCAGGAGATGTACTCATTCACCGATGGGTTCTCTGGCTACCATCAGATTCGCATTGCCAAATAAGATCGCCATAAGACAACTTTCGTAACTAAATGGGGCTACTTTTTGTACACCGTAATGCCGTTTGGTTTGAAGAATGCACCTGCGATATTCTCCCGGGTCGTTGTTGCTGCATTTAAATACTTTATTCAGAAATTTTTGCAAGTATACATGGATGATTGGATAGTTTATGGGTTGATCCGCGATCATCTGGCCAATCTGCGGTTAATGCTGTAGCGTTGCCGATATCACAAGATATCGCTGAACTTGAAGAAATGTATTTTTTGTGCACCATTTGGGATATTGTTGGGTCATATTGTGTGTAAGCAAGGGTTGCTGGTCCATCCGGCTAAGATTGCGCTCATTTTGAGTTTGCAACAACCAACTACTATTAGGCAGTTACGTGGGACTCTGGGTCATACAGGGTACTATCGCAAGTTCATCAAGGGATATGCAGCGATCACTACCCCTATGGAGAAGTTGCTGAAGAAAGATGCACTATTTCAATGGACTCCGGAATGTCAAGATAGTTTCGACACACTAAAGATGAAGATGGCTTCGGCACCAATACTGGTATATATGGATTGGAGTAAGGAGTTCCATGTACATGTCGATGCCTCATAAATCGCATTGGGAGTAGTATTGGCTCAGCCCAGCGAAGGAGATCTTGATCACCCCATTACTTTCGCTAGTCGGAAGTTGTCATCTGCTGAACGCAACTACACCATCACTGAGCATGAAGGTCTGGCAATGGTTTACGCACTGCAGAAGTTCAGGCACTATTTGTTGGGTGGGCACTTTAAAATGTTCACTGACCATTCCGTGTTGAAATACCTCGTTAATAAGCCTGTGTTGGGGGGGGAGATATGCCTCTAGGTACTTCTTTTTTAGGAGTTCAATTTTGAAGTCATTGTGAAGCCAGGCCGATTGAATGCCGATCTTGATCATCTATCACGGATTGATATAGGGGAGGAACCAACCAGTTTTGAAGATGGGTTACCGGATGCACAACTATTTAAGGTTGACATTGTTGATGACTATTTTAATGACATCCTCCAGTTTCTAACAATGGGTATTGCACCAGACGAGTTCTCCACCAGTTAGAAGAAGCAATTGGTAGTCAAGGCTACATACTTCCAGCTAATCGCAGGAGATTTGTATAAAATGGGTGCTGATGAGATATTGCGCAGATGTGTCTTGCCGCATGAGCAAGCACAAATACTGGCTGAAGCCCATGGAGGAGTAGCGGGAGGACACAATGGCGGTCTGGTGATGGCTAGGAAGGTGTTACGTGTGGGGCTATGGTGGCCTACACTGCATAATGATGCGACTGACTATGTGCGGTCCTACGATGTCTGTCAGCGAAATGGTGAACCATCCAGATGCAATGAGATGTCGTTGATGCCAGAAATAACATTGCAACCATTTGAAAAATGGGTTGTGGATTTTGTAGGACTAATCAATCCACCAGGGAAACGCATGGGTGTGCGATATATCATCACGGTGACAGAATATTTGACCCGATGGGCCAAGGCGGCACCTGTAGTTGATTGTTCCACGGCTACGGCGGTGAGATTTTTGTTTGATAACATAATCACTCGCTTCGGCTGCCCCAAGATATTGCTGAGTGATCAAGGTAGCCATTTTCTTAATCAGACCATCAGTGCATTGACGGAGGACTTGCAGATACATCATAAGAAGAGTACACCCTATCACCCACAAGTGAATGGCATGGTGGAGGCTTTTAACAAGGTATTGGAGCATGCGTTGACAAAAGTGTGCAATGCTAACTGCGACAACTGGGATCTCAAAATCCCAGCAATGTTGTGGGCGTATCGCACCACATGTAAATGGCTGACAGGTGAAACACCATTTAAGTTGGTGTATGGACAAGAAGCGATTATGCCAATGGATTATATTTTTCCAAGTCTACAAATTGCGGTTGTCATGGGCATGGATGATATCGCAGCATTAGATGAACGTCTGGCGCAATTGGTGCAGCTGGAAGAAGATCGTTTTATCACTGGGTTCCACCAGGGAGTAGAGAAGGATCGACAGAAGGCATGGCATGATCGCCACATCAAAAATAAATAGTTTTAGTAGGGCGACTTGGTGTTGTTGTACGACAACAAGTTTATGAAACATCTAGGAAAGTTGCAGATGCATTGGCTTGGTCCCTATCGCATCAGTAGTATTTCTTCTGGAGGAGCAGTTCAGTTGCAGCAGTTGGACGGGGCGATGCTCCCAAGCTGGTAAATAGTCATAGGTTGAAGCCCTATCGCACGGGATTAGAACACCGTGATGCTTGAGCCGCATCGGGAAAAAAAATGATGATGTGATGCAGGATGATCGGTGGTAGGATGTTGCCCCACCATGGATGGAATGCGGAAGCAAGGGGGCTTCTGCTACAAGGGTGGAGTTGTTAGCAACACCTGGGAATGTTGCGCTTGGGTCACATCTGCAATCATGACAACGATAGGACTTTTTCCTACTTTAACAGCTATGCTCATTAATCAGGTCGATCATGACAAATGACAGCCTGGTTGGACTTAGGGATGCACTGAGGCAGTATGGCCGATTGTACTTACCAAGATGCCCCGCATGGTTGGCACGAAGTATCCACCATGCCAGCATGGCCCAAGAAATGCTTCGCATGTTTCTGCATGAAGGGAACCAGGAAAAGGTACGATTCATCCGCCATTAGGATAATCGACATGCAACGACTTATGATTATCTTGGGGTGAGAGCCGGTGGGGCAACATCTTGCTGAGGCCGATGGATGACTAAGTGCGCTATATAAATAAAGGACCTATGGGGAGTAAGCACATAGATATTTTTTTTTTAGAAGGGTTATTCTATGCAAGGTTCTGGCATTTTGTTAAGTGAGGAATTCCAAGGAGTTTGTGGAAATGATCCATTTCATTTCATGTAGTAGGACACCAGGTGCGTTGAGGGCCTGAACGACGAGTGTGCATGAGCACCTGGAGAAGGCTGCGCCTCGGACACCCTCAGGTTAGAAGCATGAAGTTTTGTCCGATATGTCTAGGGATTTCGTGATGGTTTGAAGTCTCGTGGTCCTGGCGACCACACAAAAGGGGGGGTCGTTGCCCGTGGGTCCCTGTAACTCGCGCTTACCAGTGCGAAACAGATGTGCCAGAGTCGTTGGTCTGGTTCGCACCTCGGAACTGTTCATAAACTTATCCTTAGTCTACATCAGAATCCTCAAGACTAGAGGACCAATTTGAGACGTACATGACAGCAAGTCGGGGGATGCCCACTTTCGGGTAAGACTTACATAACATCGAGACGATGAACAGTGTAGCAGAAGGAGCAGGACAACACTGAGCGATCCAGACAGCAAGAGCAGTTGAACAGCCATATGAGGACTTCAAAGTAAAAAAAACAGCGAGTACTATGTCTAGCAGTTGACGTGGCTCGAGGGCGAGACACAAAATTGTGTTGGGGGCCTGTTGGCAGGCGGTTTGGTAGAGTGCTATCGCAGCATCTCCGATGCTACAACAAGGCAAAAGATGGCGTGAATGGCGAGGAGCAGAAGATTAGTTATGTATTTTGAGTCAATTGTACCGCAGAATGCGGGTTTTGGGTCATTTGGACCACATATTATGTAATGTTGAGTCAATTACACTGCAGAATGTGGGTTTTTGGTAATTTTTGTACCAAGTTAGTTAGATATTGGGTCACTTGTCCAAATGTCGGTTAGGAAATTGTTAGTAAGTGGACAAGCATTGTAATGGCGGAAGCCTATATATCGATAAGAGTTGTAGGTATTGGAAAAGAAGAGGAGACTAAGATGAGGGGAATCAAGGTGAAGAGAAGCGCATGTTTTTGGTTGTTTCTACAGATCTGTGATATATTACTGAGACCTAATCTTGAGGATATATTGTATCTAAGGTTTTGCAATGATAATATGATATGATGACACTATTCTGGTGCAACTCCTGGGTTATTTCTGTTTATTTATGGTAATGCAATGTCCCACTTCATGAATAATGCTATGTTTACTTGATGCAATGTTGCTTTACTGTATTACTGCGATGATAATGAATGATGGGATTGAATAATCCATTATGAACACATGTCAAATGTTTGAGATTCTTGTTTAGTGTTGCAATAGAGTTAGTTCATACAACCGCAACTCTCCTCCTTCCTCAACGGAAACATGGTTCCGTCTTCTCTTCCTAGACGCCTCAGGTGAGACCTCATCTACTCTGCAGGTGTTGCTGGGCGGGATAAAACCTGCCGAGGCCATTGCCCAGGGAGACTGCGGCATGTGTCGATAGTGAAGTGGAACCCCTGTCGACTGGAGTCGCGTTGGTCAACATATGGATAAATGTTGTATTGAAACATTGACTAAATTAATTGCATGACTATATGACATATTTCTTTATGTGTAAGAATTTGTTCTGAAAACTATTAGATGCTTCTAATCATGCAATTTAATTTGTCTTGTAGGAAAGATCATATACTATCACCTAAAAAAGGACTAAAAAATTTACTCCATCAACAAATCTATCTGTTGAAGAATCTGAAGTTCCCAGCATCTGGGATGAAGGAATGATCGTAGAGTACCAGTCGATCATGAAGAATGATGTTTGGGATGTGGTCCCAAGACCTGAAGGGAAGTCTGTTGTGACTTCCAAGTGGATCTATAAGATCAAGCATGCTGCAGATGGTAGCATAGAGAAATACAAAGCGAGGGTTGTAGCTCGTGGCTTCTCCCAGAAAGAGGGATTGACTATGAAGAGACTTTTTCTCCTATGGCCAGATACACTTCCAATAGATCAGTACTTGCTCTGGCTACAATAAGGAAATGAAAGATACACCAGATGGATGTCAAGACAGCTTTCTTGAATGGTGTAGTTGACGAGGAAGTGTATGTAGAGTAGCCACTTGGTTTTGAGACACATGACAGGGAGTCATATGTGTGCAGATTGAAGAAAGCCTTGAATGGATTGAAGCAAGCTCCTAGGACTTGGTATGGTAGGATATACAGCTTTCTATCTAGTTTGGGATTTACCAAGAGTAAAGCAGATTCCAACCTTTACTACAAGGTTGAGGAAGGCAATCCGGTGATACTATTATTGTATGTGGATGACCTGTTTGTAACAGGTGAGGATGGGTTGATTGACGATACCAAGAGGAAGCTTGCTACCGAGTTTGAGATGAAAGACATGGGGATGATGCACTATTTCCTAGGCATGGAGGTGTGGCAGAGTGCAGACGAAATCTTCCTTGGACAAGGGAAGTATGTAGTAGATATCCTGAAGAGGTTCGGGATGATGGACTGCAGGGCCATGGCCACACCTATGGCATCGAACCTAAAGCTTCTGTATGATGCTTCATCTAAGCCGGTTGATGTCACTATGTATCGTCAGATGATTGGGTCCTTGATGTACTTGATGAACACTAGACCAAATATTTGCTTTGCGGTGAACACATTGAGCCAGTTCGTGACGGATCCCAGAGGTGTTCACCTGGTTTCTATAAAGCATATTCTAAGGTACCTAAAGGGTACAATTGATTATGGGCTCAAGTATGATGCAAATCAAAGGTTTAACCTATAGGGTTATCTTGATTTAGATTGGGCAGGCAATGATGCAGATAGGAAGAGCACATATGTGTGCTACTTCAGTATGGGATCAGGTTTTATCTCTTGGTTTAGCCGAAAGTATTCCTATGTAGCACTAAGTACAACCGAAGCAGAGTATGTTGCAACTTGTTTGGCTAGTTGTGAGGCAGTATGGCTCTGGAAGCTACTGTCTGAGTTATTTTATCTCTCGTTGGATGTTACTAATATCTTTTGTGACAACCAGAGTTGTGTGAAGCTGTCTGAGAACTTGGTGTTCCACGACAGGTTGAAGAAAATAGAGATCAAATATCACTATATCAGGGATATGGTGCAGAGAGGAGTAGTGAATCTCCTGTATGTTGCGATGGATGAGAAGGTTGCAGATGTGTTGACGAAACCACTAGCTAGAGTGAAGTTTGAGTACTTCAAGGAGAGGCTTGGTGTTATTCAGATTGAAGACACTTTGAGGAAGAAGTGATGGACACATTTGTAGGAGCCATTCCGATCATGGTGAGAGGAGGATCCTTCCCATGGCTATGGATGTAAGCGCTGGATAATGAGCATCAGGACGATGCTCAAGTTACTGCTCTGTATGCATCATGTTGGATGCTTGTTATGATCAGTTGGATCATACATTTGTATATGCATCATGTTGGATGCTTGATATGATTAGCTGGATCATGCATTTGTATATGCATCATGTTGGATGCTTGATATGATATGGTGGATCATGTATTTATGTATGTATCAGGTGGATACATGATATGATCAGGTGGATACATGATATGATCAGGTGGATCATGTATTTATGTATGTATCAAGTGGATACGTGATATGATCAGGTGCATCATGTATCTATGTATGTATTAGGTGGATACATTGTATAATCAGGTGGATCATATATTTATGTATGTATCAGGTGGATACATTATGATCAGGTGGATCATGTATGATGATATGTATCAGGTATATACTTGGTATGCATCAGGTGGATGCATAGGATTATCAATATTGTCATGGATGACAAGGTTCAGGATGTTGCTCCAGATGATATGCATCAGGACGATGCAGTGATGATGATCAGGATGATCATGGATGACGAGCTTCAGGATGTTGCTCTAGATGATATGCATCAGGACGATGCAATGACAATGATCAAGATGATCATTTGTGATGAGTATCAAGATGATGCTCTGGATGATATGCATCCGGACGTTGCAGTGACGATGATTAGGATGATCATGTGTGATGAGTATCAGGAGGATGCTCTGGATGATATGCATCAAGACAATGTTATGATGATGATAAGGATGCTCATTTACATCAGGATGATGTATGATGAGTATCAGGTTGATACCATGGGGGCTTCACTCAATAAACCGCTATCATAGCACATTCGTTCGTGGCATTGAAACAATACCCCTAATTTCACTAAATATTGGAAAATACCTTCCAAAATCTTTTTTTTTTACCCCCTCCCAATATGCCTTCCCAATTAAAAAAAACCCTTATTTTCACTAGATATTGTATGTATCAAATTTTTCATTAACATTTTTTATAACCCTTTATATTTCTACCTAATATATTGATATGATACCCCTCTTATGACCCCACATGCATTCTACAATGCACCTTGCTTCTTTTGATGTATATTGTGGATGCACATTACTTCACCCACAATGCAATTACTCAACTACATATCATTATGATTTCCAACATCTAATGGTCTAATGAAGAGATAGGAGATCACTTCTTGTATGTCACTAGAGCCAATGCACATAGTACAACATTTAGATTGCATGTTGTAGTTCCCCAATCGCTGACTAAGCCTATTGTGGGCTAGGTATCCAAGCCCCCAAGGCCTGTAACAAGCTCTAGGAGGCTGACTAAACCTCCCAAGGCCTGTAATAGGCACAAGTGGTTGGGTATTCAAGCCCCCAAGGCCTATCGAGGGCCTATAAAAGGACCTGGAGGCTTAGAGCCCCCGAAGGCTATTAGTAACAACTGGCTGAGTGCTATTGGTAAAAATTGCCTGTCAATGACCATTGTCTCTCGACTATGATCGACTGGAAACCCACTTCACCACGAAACCCTTGGCCTCAAGCATGCCTCAAGACGCGATTTCCCTACGTACTGGTAAGCCCGAGCCTTGCCTCAACCCAATTTATCATCCGACCGTGATCCCACCATCTCCATTTGGAGGATATTTGTCAGCCCGCCCATATAAAAAATACCCCAAAGTATTTTTGTATTGTTACATTAAATAAAAAAAAACCCTTTTCCCCTTAATATATAAGCAATATAATTTTTAGGTTTTCATGAATATTTAATACCGCAATATGAATGAACATGGTATTATATTGCCTTCTAGTGAAGCCCCCGTGGTTGATACTTCATGGCCGTTGATAGGTTGTGCAGGTAGCATAGAAAATATCCTCAAGATCTAGACAGGTAGAGCGGTGTGCTCGTAATAGCCTAGGATATAGAGATCCAGACAGGTTGAGTAGTAAGCTGGTAAATAGGTCTTGGGATTCTCTTTTGAGGTTTTTATACTAGAGGCATATAATCCGCCCTAGAGATCTGATATGTTGAGCAGTAAGCTCGTAATCAGTCCTGGGATGATCTTTAGAGTACTTGTAGTAAGCAAGATGCTCTTTAAAGGTTTTTCCTAACCACATGTAATCCGCCCTAGAGATCCGATAGATTGAGCAGTAAGCTCATAATCAGTCCTAGGATGCTCTTTAGAGTACTTGCAGGAAGCAAGATGCTCTTTAAAGGTTTTGTGGTGTGAGGGTCACACATAATCCGTCCTGGAGATCCGATAGGTTGAGCAGTAAGCTCAAAAATTAGTCGTGGGATGCTCTTTAGAGTACATGCAGGATGCAAGACACTCTTTAAAGGTTTTGTGGCATTCAACATGTAAAAGATCCTATAGACTGAGCTAGGTTTTGTTGACGCACGTAATAAGTCCTAAGGATTCCACAGTATTGTTGCTTGGTTTTTCAACCAAGCATGTGCAATGGATGCACCTACTAACTTGTAGTAGCAATCTTCGAATTGAAAGGAAATACAACTATAAATTAATTTGAATCTAACATGTCCATATAACAATAAACTTGAAAAGATTTAAGAACAAAAACAAGAAATGAAATAAAAAATGACTTTTGTATTGCAATACCTCAAATGGTGAGGATGTTTGGTGTTGAGCAGCTCCAAGGTTGAGATGCTCCAGGCTCTAATGGTCTCTTCTCCAAGATTGCTACAATGGTCAAAGAACTCAAGAGAGATTTTGATAGCATGAGGATAGGATGATGGATGGATAAAAAGTGAGGAGCCCCTATCACCATTTTATAGTTTTTGGTGATGGGGAATACCATTGTGGTTTTGTGGAAACCAATGGTATTGACCAACATGGTTTAGGGCTCTTTTTCCCCCTTTTTTCCTTTTTTGAATATTTTTAATATTTTGGGGAATTTTGGACCCTTTTTTAGGGTTTTTTGTGTTTTTTGAGGAAAAATATATATAGATTGAGGGGGAAAAGGTGTATTATGGTCTTTTTGGTGACCTTTTGATGGCTTTAGAGGCTCAAATGGTGGAAAAGTGGACAAAAGGGTCATGTGAATCAAGGAATGAGCTAGTGAGCACTTTTTGGGTGTTAACAGATTGCCTCCTGATGTGTGAGGAAAGGAGCTAATTGTATGGCCGATAGACATCATAGTTCTTTTGTGTTTTTCCTGGGGTTTGGAGTATAGAAGAGACCGGTTGGAGACTGGATCAATGGCCCCTTGGAAGCTGCAAAAACAAAAATATTACATGACCTCAATATGAATGAGGGATAATCTCTGATAATGGATGAGGCGGGCATACCCATGCTCGTATCAAGACATATACATAACGATTAGTCCCAAGAAGGGGGACCTGAATAATACATAAACAATCTGCTGGTACATCATAATGGTCCACATGGGACACAATGCTGGGATATACTCATGGTCATATCATGACTGATCTGAATAACTGATACACTGGAAGAAATGTAACAACCGTTCTAAAAAAGGTATCAGAAGGGTTGATAAAATGCTGAAACTGAAGGTGTCCAACATCTGTAGGGACTCAACAACTGTGAGTCTACTCTGAGGAGTATATGTAACTGTATACTCAAGGGAGTATGAAACTAGGGTATATCTAAATACTGTCACCATGTGCAACCCGGATATCTATAGGAAAATGTAACTAGTTGTTTCCATAAGTAGACTCTCAAATGTGGAAGAGTTTGGTGGTATATGGGGTCTTCAACAAATAATTGAAAGGACCAATACGCTGTGCGAGTCTCAACGATGCGATCAAGGTGTTTGAAGTCGAGCATGTGAGAAACAACCATTTGGATAGGCATTGAGGACTCCTCTCGAAATGATTCGTAGGCACTCATCAGAAATGGTGATGAGTCCAAGGCATAGGGACCTCTAGGTCTATCCTCTGGAATAAATTTGGTTGGCGTCTATAGAGGGAGACCGACAACTATCAAGGCAATGATGTTTCCTTGATAGGAATGCGAGGTGTACAACCGAAGTAGGATAGTGCTGATGGTAGGACTGACATACTGTGGGGATGGGAAATAACTGGGGTCATAGAATGGGTGGACTCAAACTTCCTTTGTTCATAGCATGATGACATGGTTGACCTCGCAGCGTAGGAAACTGACTTGTAGGTGTGGGGATCATAGCTTTAAGGACTGAAGGGTATGTATTGTAGATGGATGTTGTAGAGGGACTCTTAGGGTGACATATTGTAGAATGATCTAAACACAAACGACCAAAATGGGGAAGCTTCCATATGGGTAGACGTGATCTGTTGTGGCTCCGAGAAGCACCATTGGGTCCTTCTTCGTAGTTTTAATGAGCTCCAAGAAGGGATAAAAGTGTGCTCTGAAATGGTACTATCCTGTGGATTTATGTGAGCCCAGGACTGTTCATGCTCGTAAGTGTTTTCATTTTTAGGGAGTCTAAAAACGATAAGAAGACTCTACAGTGGTGGTGGAGTACCATCCTGTGGATTTATACGATCCCAAGATGGTGATTGCTCGTGGTTGCTTTCATTTTTTGGGAGTCTGAAAGCAGTAAGTAGACTCCATTGGTGTTCTTTTTCGTAAGTTAGTCTCCAAGGCCCGAAAAAGCATAAAATGATGCAAATGGAGAACTCTTCTATCCGGTGTGACTAGAGTATTGCTTTTTCGTAATTAGTCTACAAGGTCTGTAAAAGCGGTAAACTTATACCAGGTATATGCCCTTTCAGATAATTCTAGCGAGCATGAAAGGAAGCAAGATTGCTTGGCGATCTTTTCATTGTTTTAGGAGTCAGAAAAGAGGTTAACAAAAACTCCCTAAGTGCCTTTTTCGTAAAAGACTTGCTCGACCCGAAAAAGGGGTAAAATTATACCAAACAAAAAGGTATTGGTGAGAGGGAGGAATGATCTCGAGCATCATCACAAGCACAAAAAACTAAATCCGGTGACAAAAAGATTGTGAAAAATGGGAAACGGTCGATGTGGCACGCAAACCGTGGCGATGAGTGGCATTTTGAAAAAATTCCCAAAAAATTATGGGGGTGAGAGCGAGAAATGATCTCAAGCATCATCACAAGTGCTCAAAACTGAATCCGATGATATGAAACCTGTCAAAAACATATGATGGCCGATGTGGCATGCAAACCGAGGTGATGAGGGGGCATGTAAAAAATCCCCAAAAAATATGGACATGAGAGCGAGAAATGATCTCAAGCATCATCACGAGCACGGAAAACTGAATCCGGCGATATAAGACTCATAAAAAATGGATGACAGCCGATGTGGCATGCAAACTGAGGCGACGAGGGGGCATGTAAAAAATGCCTGAAAATATGGGCATGAGAGCGAGAAATGATCTCAAGCATCATCACGGGTACGGAAATATGAATCCGGTGGTGCAAATGGTGCGAAAAACGGTGGTCATAAGGACTCTAGAATGGTCGAAGGAAATAACTAGGTTAAAAAATGGCTACGAATAAAGGTGAGCCCACCCAGCAAAGGATGTAGTGGTGGGGAGAAATCATGACCCATGGGGGAAGAATACTAGGTGTATCAAATCAAATCAAATATACAAGTGATATGTGACCTTAAAAATGGTTGAGATCACGCATGTGAAAAAGTGAGCAGGGTTAATGAACTGCCCCCATGCTATGTGCATGGGGTTTATGATTGTGGATCACATATGTGTTGGTTTGAACAATGGGGTCATTGAAATACTGAGATAGATGTGATGGGAAAGGTTCAAAATGATTGATCATGCCCCCTATCCCAGGGTCGAGGTAATCTATTATGCCCCCTAACTCAGAGGTGTCAATGTGGTGCAGATGTTGTCTTAGAGAGGGATCAATAGGGCACTGAGCAACTACTGGCGGGGGGGTATACCATGAGGTTGTGGGCCGTGGTGGCATACTGAGGTGATGATATGATGATGGGGGATTCCTCTTGTGGGGTGGATGCCCCCAGTATCTCCGACGAGAATCACGATGATGATGAGTAGGCAAGGTTTTGGGCCTGCCCCCATGTTGTGGACATGTGGTTTCCTCGTCGATTTGAAAGGGTTGAACATGTGTGTCAAAGGGATCAATGGAAGGGGCCGACCGGACAGAGGGGTATCCAGTGGAAATCGTGTAAATGGTGTCAATTTCCTCCGAGGAGGAATATGGTGGGGGATGAATTTCCTCAATGAGAAGAGGGGATATCTCTAGGTCGACGTTATTCAACTCGTATAGTGTTGCCTTGTAATCTGGGAGATCGGGGCAGTGATGTGAATAATGGCCATAGATTCTGCATATTGCACAAGGATGGTTTATGTGCAATGATTTATCACGAGGTTGAGGGGGGAGTCCTAGTTCAACTACTGGAACGTTGGTGTCATTATCCAACATATTCATGTGTTCTTGAAGTGCTGGTAACTGTGGACATTGATGGGTGGCATGGCATATGTCGTCGCACAAAGAGCACTTGGAGGGTATGCAGATTGTTGGGGGATTCTTCGCCAACTTGGGAGTCGGTGGGGTAGTGCGGGTTGTGGGTCCAGTGGTGTAGGATTGTGGGCCTCTTCCCCCAGTGTTTCGAAGTGGTGGGGGAGTATAATTGGATGTTGATGTGGTGGCCCCTGTTGGAGGTGGTCGATTCTGGATGTTTGCTAAACCAGGGGGTGGACGGTTAGAAGTATTGATGGGTTGCACTGGTTGTAAAATGACATTTGGTGTTGGGGGAGCAGTTGGGGCAGGTAGGTACCACACAGGTAGTCTTAATGTTAATCCTGAGAGATTAAGTGTATCCATGACTGGTGTGCTGATGGTGCCTGAAGGGGGAAATAAAAATGGGATAGTATGAATTGGTGTGGCTCCTACGTGAGTTGGCACTGAGGGTGGTTGTGGGAGTAAAGGGGGTTGTTGGTTTGGCACCTATGTGTTATGCGAGAGGGTGCACAAATCATATATCTCGGTTAACTTGAAAGGGGGTGGGATGGATTGGAATGTGGAAGTCATATGTGATTCCAAGTATAATCTAGGTCTGACTGTGGAGATGAATGATGTAGGTGCATTCTAAACTGGTTGTTCAATCATGGGGAGAACATTTGTAGGTGCACCGGGGGCATATTGATTTCGACACGTTTGGAGTTTGATATCATTTGATGACATCATTAGCAAATGGTGAGTGTTGGACTCTGCATGCTGGTAATCGACTGCTGCATAGGTAATTTGCTGTTGTGTTGCAGCGGATCCTTGAGGGGGATTATTTGGACGAGTGTTTACCATGCCTTGGTTTGGTAAGGTATTTTGCAATATCATGGGTTGTGGCTGAGGAGGAGGTGCTGGCTGTGCAACATATCCTTGGCGTTGGGCGTCATCATTCCACAGTTGCTGTGCTCGCTCCAAATGGGGGCAAGTGTTTGTGTAATGGTTGTATACTCCACATATGGAACATGGGTGGTTTGTTTGTAAATTGGGGTTCGTACCCTATTTCGGTGGTCGATAAGCGTTTTGGTTGGCGGGGGTAGCGTTGTTGTTGTTTGGAGGATAAGTCTGAGTGATTGGAGGTTGTGGTGTAGCAAGCGCTTCCTGTGGTGGGTAATAAGCCGCTGGGGCTTGTGAGTGAACAGGAGCATGTGTGGCCTGCTGATGGTAATACGTAGGGGGTGCAACCAGAGGTTGATAGGCTGAAGGTGCATGACCATAACACTTTGGTGGACATGAGGGTCATGGGGGTGGGCCATGGGAGCATACGAAGTTGTAGCTCTGGAGTGAGATGTGGCCCGTGAAGGATCGGGGCAGGTATTATTGGGCATAATGGAAAATGGTGGGTAGTAAGCAGGAGGGTTATGAGGTGGACCTGTTGCTTGTTGTGGTTGTGGGTAACCTTGAGCTGCTGGAAGTGTTGGAGCAAGAGGTGCTACCTGTTGAGGATAATAAGCCACCTGGGCTTGTGGTTGAAACGGAGTCTAATGGGCCTGTTGGTTATAATATGGAGTTGGTGCATAAGCTGATGGTGCATGCCCATATCACTGTGGTGGACATGAGGGTCCATGAGTGTGGTGGGTGTG
The DNA here is from genome assembly GCA_027924585.1 of Larix kaempferi. Lineage (NCBI taxonomy): Eukaryota > Viridiplantae > Streptophyta > Pinopsida > Pinales > Pinaceae > Larix > Larix kaempferi. Next base: position 7,387,355 of record BSBM01000642.1, read on the forward strand.
TATTGCTGGAGCATACGAAGTTGTAGCTCCAGAATGAGATGTAGCCCTAGAAAGGTCTGGGGCATTGTTTGTACTCATCATTGTAAAAGATTTGTTTTGCACTGTAACCTGGCCAATAATACCATCGGCAGCATGGGATGCCCCCGGCGCGTCATGGCGGAATGGATCGCCGTGCGGGGCATTAGGTAAAATAGTGTATAGATATCTTGATTGGGCATATATGAGGTCAAATTGTTGAGCTTTTAAGATAGCTTCTTCTTTTGACTGGGGTCGTACGGAAGCTACATCTTTGGCTATGAGGGGGAGGAGTGATTTGAGGAACCAGTCCAAAAAGATTTGGTCATTAATTTTTATCTTGCAGAGGCTACGGTGCTTACGCCACTCATGGATATGGTCGGTGATGTGGGTAGCCGTGTTTTGTCTACAAGACAAAAGTATTTCAACTCTTGCATCATAGCGTACAGGTAACTGAAAAATCTGGAGGAAAGTGGAGGCGAGGGACGTAAATGTATGGTGGCTCCCATGTGGTTGCTCAATGTACCACTTGGCTGCAGAGCCAGTGAATGTTCATTGCAACAGTCTTAGTCTAATGGAGTCATCCACTATGGAGTTAGAGGAACACCATAGGTGAAATGACATTATGTGGTTTTGGGGATCTTCCCTGACTTTTCCTTCAAACTTCGGGATGTCTGAGGGAAGATTTGTAGGCATGGGTGGCCATGTAGGGTTGTGTCTGATAGGATCGTTGGTTAACCTGCCTAAGTCTGGCAAGTTCAGACTAGCCATGTATGGTAGACTAGCAGATGGGTGTGGCATAGTGACTGGGACATAACTGTTAATGGTAGCATTATGTAGTGGTCCAGTGGCCCCTAAGGGTATGCTAGGTATGGCAGGTATGTTTCCTCCAACTGATGTGGTGTGGGGAGGACCTGCACTCCCAAGTGCAACATGGGTTGCAGAGGGGTTAGGAATAGTGCCAGGAATTCCTAGAATCTGGGTTGTGGTAATGAGAGTGGGTGTGACCTATATGTTGGGCATACCCACAATAGGTGGTGGGCCTATGTTGGGAATACCTAAAGGGGGAATGGCCCCTATATTAGGCATGCCTAACGGGTTTGTTGTTACCATGGGCGGCACAGTAGTAGTAGGGTTTGTTGATGTATCTCCAATAGCACTAGTGAAAAGGGGGTCGTATTGTGATCCAACCATGGGATTGGTTGGTGGTGTTTCAGTAGGGTGTTCGGATTCAGCCTCAGAATCAGATGTGAAGTGAGGCACGTCAGAATTAGATGACTGTGTTCTATTCCGATGACATGTGGAGTCAAGGGATAATGATCTACGTCTATGACGTGTAGAGTCAAGTGTACCAAACTAAGGGGGTTCACCCTAAAAATGGCGGGATCATCTTAAATTCTCAATGGTGAGAAATGTAAAAAAAAATGTCAGTGGATGGTGGTGATGTAAAAAACTCAAAACCCTAGTGCAACAATGTGTGCAATAGGGGAGTGAAAAAATAATGGCTCTTAGACCAACAACCAACCTCAAAGACACTTATTATAACAGCTGTGCTATAATAAGTGGAGGGATCCAAAAAAGTGGTCAGAATACCAAAATTCAAACAGTTCCTAGAAAAAAGTGGTGCTCACTAGACCAAAGGTGGGTATTGTATCATACAAATACCTAACTAGAATTATTGTGAATCGAAAAACTATATCCTCTGCAAGGTGATGAAATCCAAGTCAGACAATATAGAGTGTAGAATCAACGGCTAGATATCCCCCTACAGGGAGGGACACTGGGTAGACAATCCTAAAGAATGGCAACTAGGATACCCCATTCATGACAAGTTCGGTAGGGTGAATCTGCAATTTGGTTCTATCACGTCTGTACCCCCATAAGGGTGTACACCGAAAACTTCGAAAGGTATCCTTCGGTTACTGAATGGATTACGGTATTACACTCAGGCTTCTGGAACTAGTCTAGCTACTTCAACCCTCCTAAGGGAGATGCCTTCCCGATAAATTGGTTGATAACCGTGTCAAAATTATAAGGGATTTTTGGGACCCTAAAGGACAACCACTATGTCTCATATGTAAATAATTGAGCGGTGTTATTGGCACACCTATCCCCTCAATCCTACCTAACTACAAGATTCTTTTAAGTGCTCCCCAAGTGGGGTTAAAAATTTTGTTGAGTTAAGGTAGATTTTAAGACTCAGTTAATTAAAAATGTGGCAGATTGGGTGCATGTGTGATTATTTAATTGAAAATGAATTTTCCTCGCTTGGGCGATTGATTACAAATGAAAAACAAGATGCTTCCAATTTGCAAAAAATAAAGGTGTTTTCTGAAATGTAAATGCTTTAATAAAAACAATTAAAAAATAATGGACTTTTGAAATAATTTAAAAGAAAGCAAATAACATAACAATTTCAAGAAATAAATGGATTTCTTAAGAAATGCTTGGGCAAACTATTGAGCAAATTTAAAGTGAAATCGATGATCTAAAAATAGTGTTGAAAATCTTTCTTTCACTTACTGAAATTTTTTTAAAAAGACTTTTTAATGGAGCATATGTAAATAGAAAATGTTTCACTATGGCTATAATAATGCAGAAAAAATAATGCTGGAAAATAGGCTAAATGGGCAAAAAATACAGCAAATTTTTTTCTAAAAAATTGGCCAAATTCAAAATAACAACATCCCAGGTTTTAGGGCAAAAGCCGTGATGTGCATCGCAGGTTTGGGCCGCGAAGCCGCGATGTGCAGCGCGGAAAATGGCCACAAAGCCACGATGTGCAGCCACGAAGCCGCGGTGCGCCGCTCGGAAAAAGGCCACGAGGTCGCGATGACCTGCGCGACTGTCGGGCGAAAAGTCGCGATGTGAAAAATGGAAACTAGATCGCCGAAAACGAAACTGAAAAGTGAAGTTTTGGTCTGTTAGAGGCTACATAAAGGGCCAACAACTAGGGTAGCAATGAATATGCTGTTTAGGATGGTAGATTTGCTAATTTGAATGGTAAAAACAATTAAAAACTAAGATCTAAAGCAAAAAATTAAAAAATTTAAAGCTCGAAATCCAACGGAGTCGCCAAAAAATTGTTGCTTGATTTTTCAACCAAGCATGTGCAAGGATGCACCTATCAACAATGTGATAGCAGTTTCAATATAGAAAGTAAAAACGATTATGAATTAAATATAAACTAACATGTGCATAAAACAATAAACTTGAAAAGATTTAAGAACAAGAACAAGAAATGAAATAAAAAATGACTTTTGTATTGCAATACCTCAAATGGTGAGGATGTTTGGTGTTGAGCAGCTCCAAGGTTGAGATGCTCCAGGCTCCAATGGTCTCTTCTCCAAGATTTCTACAATGGTCAAAGAACTCAAGAGAGATTTTGACAGCATGAGGATAAGATGATGGATGGATGGAAAGTGAGGAGCCCCTATCACCTTTTTATAGCTTTTGGTGATGGGGAATACCATTGTGGTTTTGTGGAAACCAATGGTATTAACCAACATGGTTTAGGGCTCTTTTTCCCCCTTTTTTCCTTTTTTGAATATTTTTAATATTTTTATCCCCTTTTAATATTTTTGGGAATTCTAGACCCTTTTTTAGGGTTTTTTGTGTTGTTTGAGGAAAAATATATATATTTTGAGGGGGAAAAGGTGTATTATAGTCTGTGACCTTTTGATGGCTTTAGAGTCTCAAATGGTGGAAAAGTGGACAAAAGGGTCATGTGAATCAGGGAATGAGCTAGTGAGCACTTTTCGGGTGTTAACACGTATGGCCAGTGATGCTAAAGACCTATAGGTGGTGGGCCTACATCCAGCATGAAAAAGGGCTATCTCTGTAGAACCTCCTATGACGAGTAGTTCAGAGATTGATTGAGATAGAAACAACAGCAATGATGATGATGATCCAGTCACGATGATCCAGAGAATAATTGTGCTAGAAAATCTGTGTCAAGAAATACCTTCCTAGTTAAGAGGGAGTGTTGATGTATTTGTAACTTCGGAATGTATTTCATATATGTATATTGTATTCCTTTAGAGATGTTATTATTCCTCTATACGGAAGTGTCGTCATTTATATTGTTAGTGTCATAACTTATACTTGATGGGTTATTAGACAACCTTGATGGGGTCGGCCCTGTATAAGTCATGTGGGTTAAAGAGTTATTAGACCACCCTATTGGGGGTCGGCCATGTCAGCATTATATTATGTGATTAATTTGAGGCCGACCTAGTAAGGTTATTAGGCAAGTTAAGTCAAGTATAAATAGAGTGCGGGAGGCACTCTATTTGATCATTCACTTTCTCACTCATACACTCATTGGAGAGTGGCGCACTAGTGGAGGTGGAGAAGCTGTTGCTAGAATACTATCTCTTATGCTTGGGTTTTGTATCATTGCTCTATCTATCTATGAGGAAGTTATTGGGGTTTTTCACCTTGATGGTTTTCACCAAGGAAACTATGTGTGTCTATTGTCTCTTGTGATTGATATGCTATACATGTCATTCTCTCAGTTAAGATCCTAGAGTATGTTGAATTAATTCTCAAAAATTAACATGGGTTAGTCTCACTAATGAACAAATAAATGAGTTATTCTACTATACCCTAGATTCAATATCCACACAAGAAAAAAATATTATAATAAATATTAAATATGAAAATAATATTTATTGTCCATGTTAGTCCCCATCTATTGAAACCATCAATAGATAAAAGTTAATATAAGAAATATTAAAATAATACATACATTTACAAAAACAATCAAAATAAAAACATATATAATGCAAAACTTACAAATGGATGATATTCATGTCACCCCTCGGCGTGTCTATGTTCCCTACAAATTTTTATGGCTGTTGTGATCAAAATTCTTCTCCTCTTAAAGCCCCTGCATTAACAACATGGACAATAGCATTTCCCATCACCCCTTCTTTTCACTCCTTCCCACAATCTAGCAAGGAATTGTCAATTTTGTTCGTCTGGATTAGAAATATTGCTAGTTGACATTTTCTCTTAAAGAGCTTGAATGAATATTATCAATCTTAGAAAATAAAGCTCCACACTTCACTCACTTTAATAACAAAAACAATAGAAATAATGAAAAGCGGTCCGCCGAATAAAAAAACTTCCCCAAACCGTCGCTTGTATAACAAACATGTCGGAATATTTCGAAATTTATAGGTTTTAAAATATAACCTTTCATCGGATATCCGACAAATTGAACTAAGTTACCGTTGGAACATAGTTGTTGGATATCTAGGGGCATAATATCTGATCAAATATCCATCATCCTCGGGCTTAATATTATGTTGGATTTCCGACGACACTGGCCACTTTTCGACGGATATCGTTAGATATCCACAGGCCATCAGATATCCGACAAACCCTTCTATCAATTTAAAAAAAAAACATCAAATTTCATAATTTTGAAGGTGAAATCCGATGACACAGTCCTTTTCGTCAGATGTCGTTGGATTTTGGGTTCAACTTCTGTAGTGGTCTAGGTAACTTTATTCTTCGAGAGGATGACTTCCTTAATGAGAAAGGTTCACCAATAGCCAACCAAGCCCCAAGAGGTGTCCACAGGGAAACCTAGCCAACCAAATGTGTCCCCAAAGAAATCATTGAATCCCCTTCTAAAGTAGATTCTTTAAAAGTACATATCGACCTAGAATCTTCCCAAGTTTCTTCAAGGGGGGAAACTCCACAAGAGTATATCCACAATGATAAACCACAAAATCCTAGAATGCATTTATTTGTAATTATATATATTTTTGGATCTTAATTGAAATGGGGTATTTTGGAGGAAAACATTAATAGATTGAACAAGTGTTAGGCCCTTCACATTGTCAACCGCATCCTTCAACCATGTATACAATTATCCTCAACCTTCACTTCCCTATCCAAGTTCTAGTTTTTCTCATTTTTTTTTCATTGAGATGAGCCATTAAACCATTCAATGTTTGTTTCATATTGATTTTAGATTACTAAAATCAAAAGAGAAGACCCAAACCAATAATGAACATTGTGCATTGCAACAACAACACATCCTTAACCAAGGATGATAGAGACATGGAATCAATAGATATTGAAGAACATAAGTCCTTTGTACCATAATAGAAGTGATAAATTATTGTAAAAGTAAGAGATGGACATCATATGAATAAAACTAATTCTACTATGTTGAGATTGAATGGAGCAAGAAGAAATGATGAACATTGACGAAAATTAACCAATAATTAAGAATGTGTGTAGCAAATATGGGGACTCACATTGTCCCAAAGTGTTTTACTAACTAACTTGAGTAATATTTTCTTACAAAGGTGGCCAAATTTTTTTAATTAGGCTAAACAAAGACCTAAATGGTGTCTCATGCAACCAAAAGTGATTAACTAAGGCACATGTCCAAGGAAACGACCATGGGAGAAATCCTAGTGTACTAAGGGTAATCAAATTAGGCCTTAGAATTAGTTCAAGGACATAAATCTATATGTTTGAAAAACTCAAGATAAGAAACTCCAATTCTTGTGAATGCACAACAAATGTGTGTAGGAATATTTGTAAACATCCTTGAGCAAACAATTATATATAGCTAATACATGATGCATAAATCTATATAGTATAAATCCAATCCAAGTGGGAGAATTGAGTTTCATAACCTACTACAGGTGTGTTTGGTTAAGGAGGACATGACCATCATGACCACATGCTTCATTGGCCCAGTGTTCAAAAATTTACCGTCTAATGCACAAATTTCTCTACATGTTATTGAGAAAAACTCTAGTTTAGGAAATGGTGGAAATAAACAACATATTGTCCATGGACTCATAGGAAAAGGGTGTCCCTATGTGTACTCTTATGTTAGAATTCCAATAAAAATGGCAGTTCCTTTATCCAATACTTGTTTATCAAGCTATGGAGAGTTTCAATTTGCTTCCTAAATCCATTCAACAACACTTGCAATTTCAACCACGGGCATAAAATATAATCTAGGCATAAAGTTCAAGTGTTGTAACCTCCTGCATGTGTGTTTGGGAAATTATTACACTACCATGATGTTCATGTGCTCTGTTGGACTAATGTTCAAAAATTTACCCTCTGATTAAATTGCTTTGCATGTTACTAAGCAAAACCCTAGTTTAGGAAATGATGGAAATAAACAAAATATGGTCCATTGACTCACACAAGAGGGGTTATTGTAGGTGTATTTTGATGTCAGGATTCTAACAAAACCAATGGTTCCCTGATATGTTTTTGGTTCACCAAGTGATGGTGTGTTTCAATTCGCATCCAAAATTGATTTAGGCACACTGTGAATTTCAACCAGGGGTATAAAATATAATATGGGTAGAAAAATTGAGTGTTGTAACGTATTTCAAGTTTGTTTGAGTAATAAAAAGATGACCATGATGTACACACCCTCCATTGACAAAGTTTCCCAAAATTTTCCCCAACATGCAAAAATTTCATTGCATATTATTCAACAAAAACTTACTTTGAAAAATCATCAAAATAGACAACATATGGTACATGGAATCACATGAGAGAGGTGTCCCTAGGTGTAATCCAATGTCATGATTCCAACATAAGAAATTTTTTTATGAATCCAATTCTCAAATATCAAGTTATGGTGTGTTTCAAATTGCTTCCTAATTCCATTTAGGGACATTTGATGAATTTGAGCTAGGGGCATAGAATCCAATCCAGACAACAAAATTGAGTGGCATAACCTCCTCCAATTTTGTTTGGGAAAGGATGATATGACCATACTATCCACATGCTTCGTTGTCATGTCAATAAAAAATTTACCCTTTGATGTCATTCAAGGAACACGAGACAAATTTCAACTTGGGGCATAAAATATTTTGTATGAAATTTTAAATGTAATGAGAGTAACTAGCCTATTATCCCCTAGATTGTACCCCTCACAAAAACCTCTCTCTTGATATCACAATCAGGAGAAATATGAAAGGAGCAAGCACAATAATAGTGCATAATATGTGGGATGCATCTTCACACACCAATTTAGGCCATCGAACCAGTCCTTGGGATAGGGGGTACCCTGAATGTTTCTAAGGATGATGTCCTCATCTATCACCTAAGGACAACCTATTTATCTTTGAATATATATCCAGATTTACAACATAAATTGGTGGTACATGGAATTAATTTATGCTTCTTATTAAAGAGAATGAAAAGGAATTGTGTTGTGTTCGTTTGAGGGGGTGGTAATCAGGAAGGAAAATAACGAGGGGATTCAAAAGGTTTCTATAATAGAGATGATTTTCTACACCATAATCAAGTTCTGCAATGAGAGGTAACTAAGGTAAAATGAACAGATATGAGCTTAAGAGGAGGGAACACTACACTCTCTTTACACACATCCATTAGATAGAAAACCAAATGGGCATTGAAATTGTAGGATCCATTGGCTCATTCAATATTGATGATATTCCATTGTTGATCTTACAATATCTGATTAAACCCACATATTTCCATTTATTGTGTGGAATTTGGTCTATTTCTCAGCTTCATCATATCCAAGTATGAGATTTAGGTTAATTCCTTGAAGTTTGAGGCTATTCTTCAATTACCTCATCCTCATAACATTACCCACCTCCAAAGTTTGCAAGGTAAGGCCAACTTTTTGTGGTGCTTTATTGCTAACTATGCAAAAATCACCAAGGGATTCATATATTTGATGAAGAAAGGGGTTCCATTTGTGTGGGATGATCAAGCTCAATTATCTTTCGATACTTTGAACAAGGAATTGACCTAAACCCCACTTTTTATCTCTCTTAATTATACCCATGATTTTCTCTTATATCTTGTATCTTTTGAATCCACCATAGCTATGATGTTGTTGCAAGAAGATAATGTGAATGAAGAAGATGTGATTTATCAGCTTTTAAAATGCCGTGTCAGTGCATAGCTTTAATATTCTCATGTGGAGAAACTCCCCTTGGAGGTATTTCATTCCATCGAATGCCTTAGACATTACATATTGTTATGCAAAACCATTCATATTGTAGACTCTAACCCCATGCGGCATATCATGCCATGCAAACCATTGGAGACAGATATTCAAAGTAGATTGTTATCGTACAAGAATTTGATTTAGATTTTTCCACGACCAAGTCCTTATAATATTTGGTTTTTGCAAAATTGATATATCATCTTCACCCTGTTAATGAAGAACCTATATCCTATGATTCATTTCCAAACAAATCATTGTTTCTCATTGGCTCGTCGAACCCTTGGTATAGAGACATCCTCGTATATATACAAACTCAAAATTTTCATCCTCAATTATCTCAAGATGATCATAGACATATACATCATAAATATAAGAACTACCTCATCATTGCATACACTATGTATCATCATAGGGTTGACCTTGTTTTGCATTGATTCCTTACTCATGACAAAGATTAGCGGATTTTAAATTATTTATATGCCATAGCATGTGGAGGTTATCTATTGAGGATGGTTATTTCCCATAATATTTTGCACAAAGCATACGTTTGGACAACGATCTTAAAATATTGTATAATGGAAGTCCAAAAGTATCATCCTTGTCATAATTTTACTCGCAAAATGCATCCACATCCTGCTCCATTACATCCACTCATTTCTACTAGACCTTTTGCAAAATAGGGTGTTGATTTTATGATGTATAATCCTACTTCAAAAAACATTCATCAGTAAAGCATTGCCATTTTTTACTACTTTACTAAATGGGCCAAATCTATGCCCACCTTTCTAAAGGAAAATAAGATGGCTTCCCTTTTTTCTTTCATTCACATTATTTCTAGGTTTGGCATGCCTCACACTATTTTCACTGATAAAGGGTATCAGTTTTGCAATCATATGATGTGTTATTGAATTAGCCATTGTGTTGGGTTTCAATCAAGAGAAATTAACTCCCTATTACCCTCAAGCTAATGGTCATGTTGAGGTTATTAACAAAGTCTTGAAATTAATGATCCAATATATGGTTGGGAAACATATGTCAAAATGAAACCTTATGATCTTTTTATCCTCATGGGAATATTGGACCTCAGCAAAAACTATTGCCATATTCTCCTCATTCCAACTTTTTCATGGTTTAGCCTGTTATTCTTCCAATTGAATGTAAAATTCCATCATTGAAACTATGTTTTGAACTCTTGCTCGACACCTCTGTTGAGGACGAACGCCTTTTGTATTTCAAAGAACTTGATGGAAAATTTCATGATGTTGCACTGGATAATGAAACATATAAAAAATGAGTGAATGCTCAATATGATAAAGGAGTTCGGCCATGCAATTTTGCATAAGGTGACTTGGTTCTAGTCTATGATCAAGAGTGTGATAAGTTAGGAAATTTCAAATCCTTATGGCATGGTCCCTACATAGTTAAATGTGTTCTTACAAATGGATATTATGAATTAGTGTATTATGATTGGAACCCTTTATTAGAGCCTTGAAATGTGTTCTACCTAAAAAGGTATTAAGGATAGGCCATAATTCCTTATAACGCTTTGTATCATATGTACCATTATTATGGTGTGGTTTGTTTTTCTTCTTTGAGTGTATGGTATGTCTCATATCAATACTTGTCATGCTTCATTCCAAAATTTCACATGTCCATGTATCTCCCAATGTACATAGAGTTTTTAGATAGTACCAACCGCAATAGTTAGTACATTGCTTTTTCCGCATGGGTGATTTTCTTTCCCACTAATGAACTATTGAGTTCAAGAGGTGTCTACTTTGGTATTGAAAAAAGTAATGTGGCAGAGTATAGGGAATTTATTGAAATCTTTTCCAAAGATTCGACTCTCTACATCCTCCACTTAATTGTCAAACTAGACTCCCAACTCATAGTCTTGAAACTGAAGAATCACAACATTATCATCCATCCTATCCTACTAAGAAAACATCTAAGGATACATATTTTTTGAATAAAATTTGATTATATTGTTTATCAACATATTCCAACAAATTCTAATGCAATTATTGATTCGCTCCAGAAAACTATGTGTTATATTGGAATTTATCTCATTAAGCATCATTATATAAGCATGCATGTGCATTCTACCCTTTTACAGGCATTCTTTGGACAATGTCACTTTAAATATCAACCAGGGAAGGTACAAACTTCAGAGGTGATAAGCACTATATGTGCACTACGTTTAGAGGATCTTCGTCGTTGGGTGTTTGTTGTGTCTAAGGAAATGTCGGAAAGTTGTTATAATGATGATGGAGTAATCTAGAGGTTTATCACAATCAATAGAAATACAAAACTTATTCTAAGAATGCAGAAAACTAAGTCTAAGAAAGCAGGAAATTAATCTAAGAAAACATGAAACTTTTAATCTATGGAAGCAGAGAACTGAATCTAGGAAAACAGGAATTTAATCTAAGATGAAAGCAGAAAACTAAATCTAGGAAAGAAGGAATTTACTCTAAGATGAAAGTATAAAACTAAATCTAGGAAAGCAGGAAATTAATCCAAGACGAAAGCAAAAAACTAAATCTAGGAAAGCAGGAAATTAATCTAAGATGAAAGTAGAAAACTTAATCTAGGAAAGCAGGAAATTAAATCTGAATTCAAACCTAAGAAAGCAAGAAACCTTAAGCTTCAAAATCCGAAATATATCTCTCCTTCAAGCATGTGAATCCGACCTAATCAAACCAGAGATATTTCAAGTTGGAATGGGAAATATTCATTCAAAAGCACGAATCTAATCTGGTGGATATAAAACAATGGCAATATAAATCTGGGAATTGGAGTTTACGGATGGGGGTTACAAAACTACAGATGTAGTGTATTGGAACTACAGACACAATATTAATGAACTACATAAGAAAAGACGTTTTGTGCACAACATTGAATTAGATCATTAAAATTAACCCACACATACATATACTTGGAATGAACAACAAAATGAATGAAAATATGGAAACAAAGAGACAGAACTCCTGAGCTACGCACTGACGGGGCCCACCCTAATGCACATCACAGGATGAGAATAAAACTTATAAACTAACAAATTTAGAATAACGTTGGTTCTTCATTATAAATTCATAAGTTCCATCATAACTTTAGAAATCGTAAACTGAGTATCTGCTCTAGAAAAATGCCAAAGTTTGTCTTCAAAAATGTACGAGAGAGGGCCCCTTCTACACAGGTGTCTCTATTTATTACAAGCTTCTACCCTAGTTTTACATTGAAAATCACGATCCTAAATAGCATGATTCTTTCCTACAAATTAGGAGAAAATAGGATCATTGTGTCTCTTACGATATTCCATCTGGAGCTCGGCATCATTATTCTTCCAGTTCACCTACACTTTGTCCACACAGGGATTTATTCATAGAATTAGTAAATAAAAACACTAAAACATAAGGATAGATAATTGCTAAATTACTTCCTTTAATTATCAACCAAAGTGCATTCTTCCCTACAAAAAGAGTTGCTTTAGATCATTTCTTCGCTTATGTGTGACATAAAGGAGACTATGCAGTACCGATATCATGGACTCATCATCTCCCCCGAACTTGAAGATGTTACCCATGCTTGGGTGACCCATCCTGAGGTACAATGGCTTCTTTGATGTCCCAGGAAACAACTCTAGGATCCCCTACCTATCTGTGATATCCTAGGCTCTATTCCTCCCTAGCCCAAGTCCTTCTTTCCTCGTCCTCATCAATGTCCTCTTTGATTATCAGGGGAAGGAAGAATGGCGGGTTCAACTTCATTCTGATCCACTTGATTCTTTTCTTTGCCATGGCTTCCCTATACATCCTTTCCCTGCGCATCACGACTTCGAGTATGAGGGGAGAGTGAGGTTCACGATTCTTTAGGTATCCTGAAATTCTCTTCCATCTATCGCTTATGACCTCTCGGACTTCGCTAAGTGTGCCTTGTATGGTATTTTCAAAATGCTTGATGGCTTCTTGTTTCTTTTCGAGGAGGATGGGGATTAGATCCTCATCTGATGTTATGGTATGATGATCCTGGACCACCCTCGCTGGGTGTGTTGCTTCGAATCTTATCCAAAGTGAACTATCCCATTCCTCCATTTGGTAGAGGTGAGAATATTGTGACCTTTATATCTCATGGTTCATCCACGAATACAATGCCATGAGCTGGAAGTCACCCACGTAAGGATTGTGTAGCTAGGGTTTTACCCCTAGCTTGTGCAAATGAGCACCTACTAAGGAGAAGGGACTCCTTAGTAGCAGTTCAGTAAATGTAAATTAAAATGCTAAAACAGAAATATAAATTACTCTAAACATGTGCATGAAACAGAAAAAATAAGATGTAAAGAATGGCTTTTGTATTAATGTTTACCTCCAATGTGAAGGTTGGTGAAGCTCTTGCAATGGCCCAAGAGGGTTGCTCCAAGATCCAACTTCCTCCTTCTCTTTCTCCAATGGTGGGAATGGGCCAAAAGGGGCTCTCAAGGTTAAAGTAGCTCAAGGGTGAGCTAGGGTTTCAAGAGAGATTTTGGAAGAGTAAGGGTGCTTATGACTATGGATATGGAATAAGGGGTCTCCATCACCTATTTATAGTTTTTTGGTGGTGGAGTGCTGGCCCATGGTTTTGGGAACCATATGGTTTTTTCCTCCTTTTCCTCATTATTTTATATTTTTTTATTCCATTTTTAGAGGGATTTTGCTATTTTTGGAGGAAAAAGGGGGGGTTTAGCCTTTTTGAGGCTTTTTTGGTGGTTTTGTGGCCTTTTGGAGGCTTTTTAGTGGGATTTTCAGGGTTTTTAAGAGAAATATGGTAGGAAAATGGACAAGTGAGCCATGTAATGGCGTAGATGAGGTAGTGAACATTTTTTGGGTGTTAACAGATTGCCCCCTGATGTGTGAGGGCAGGAGCTCATCGTATGGCCGATGGACATCATAAGTCATATATGGTTTTCCTGGGGTGTGGAGAAGAGAAGAAACAAACTGAAGGCCAGAACAACGATCCTAAACAAACTGCAAGAACTAAAAGTACATAACCTCAATAATGGATGAGGAATCATCTGATCATATGGACGAGGCGGGCATTCCTATGCTCGTATCAGGATATAACATAATAATAACAATGGGGTCCAAAATATGGGGACCTTAAATATACATGACCTCAAATACTGAATGAGGAAGAATCTCAATATATGGACGAGGCAGGCATACCCATGCTCGTATCAAGATACATAAGAATAACTGTAAGGCCCAAAAAAAAAGGGGGACCTGTAAGATACATAGAGAACCACTATGTACATCATGAGAGTCCCGAGGGGACACCAAATCTGGGACATACTGCTGGGCTGACCATGTCGGTGCTGAAGAACTGATACACTGGAATGACAATAGTGCTACTGAGTGTGGTACCAAAGGAACGGATGAGCTGTTGGATCATAGTGACAAGGGTCACACTCGCAATGGTACACTAAACTGGGACTGAACTGGGTACTCAAGGAAGCATAGAACTGGAGGGCTTCCGAATACAATCGCCAACGCAGCCCAGACATCCACGGGAACATATAACTGGGTGTTCCGAAGTGACTCACCAATGTGCTAGAGTCGGGGGAAATCCGGGGTCTTCGACAAAGAATGGTAGGGATGTAAATCCTGTGCGATTCTCAACGATGCGATCATGGTGCTGAAGTCGAGCATGTGAGAAACAACCATTCGGAGAGGCAATGATGACTCCTCTCAAAATGGTCCGTAGGCACTCACCACAGATGGTGATGGGTCCAAGGCGTAGGGACCTCTGGGCCTGTCCTCTGGAATAGAGGGGCTGTTGTCGACAGAGGAAGACCTGCAACTATCAAGGCAATGATGTTTCCTTGAAAGGAGCACGAGGTGGAGAACCGAAATGTGATAGTACCGATGGCAGGACTAACAAACTGGGGGGGTATAACTGGGCAAGTAGAGTGGGTGGACTCAAACTTCCTTTGTTCAGAGTATGATGGCGGGGATGATCGGGAAGCATATGGCATTGACTAATGGGAAAGGGATCATAGCTGTATTGGGAAGTGACTGGGATGAGGGAGACTCAAACTAGTGTAAAATGGCAGGAGGCTGCAGACTACTCTGAACAAAGGCGACCTTATTGGGGGTGCTGCCGAGATGATCGATCATAGTGCCAGGAGGCACGGGGGGACTTCTTCATGGGTTAAGGAACTAGAAGAAGTGAGTGTAAAATGGTACTGTCGTGTGGATTTATATGAGGCTAGGGTAGTTCATGCTCGTGATTGCTTTCAATTTTAAGGAGTCTGAAAGCGATAAGAAGACTCTGAAATGATGGAATGGTACTGTCGTGTGGATTTATACTGTTAACACCCAAAAAGTGTTCACTACCTCATCTACCACATTATATGGCTCATTTGTCCATTTTCCTACCATATTTCCCTTAAAATCTCAAAAAATCCCATTAAAAAGCCTCCAAAAGGCCTAAAATGCCTCCAAAAGGCCACAAAACCCTCAAAATAGCCTAAAAAAGGCTAAAAAACCCCTTTTTCCTCCAAAAATATCCAAAATTCCTCAAAAATAGCAAAAATCCCCTAAAAAGGGAATAAAAAATATAAAATAATGAGGAAAAGGAGGAAAAAACCCTATACAGCTGCCCAAAACCATGTGTTTCCCAAAACCATGGGTCAGCACTCCACCACCAAAAAACTATAAATAGGTGATGGAGATCCCTTATTCCACATCCACAATCACAAGCACCCTTACTCTGCCAAAATCTCTCTCGAAACCCTAGTTCACCATTGAACTACTTTCACCTTGAGAGCAACCTTTGGCCCATTCCCACCATTGGAGAAAGAGAAGGAGCATATTGGAGCTTGGAGCATCCTCTTGGACATTGCAAAGAGCTTCATCAAACCTTCACATTGAAGGTAATATCAATACAAAAAGCCATTCTTTAAATTTGTTGTTTATGTTTCATGCATGTTAGAGTAGTTTTTATATTTCTGTTGTAGCTTAATTATTTACATTTACTGAACTGCTACTAAGGAGTCCATTCTCCTTAGTAGGTGCTCATTTGCAAAAGCTAGGGGTAAAACCCTAGGCACAGTTTTGGCGACTCCCCTAGATTTTGAATTTCTGGTTTCGTTTTTAATTTTTTCTTTTCGGCTGTCCCTTTCGGCCTCCGCACACCGCGTTTTTTCCCTCTACAGTCGCGTCCCGACCGCGACTTTCAGGCCTTTACCTGCGACCCGACCGCGGCTCTCAGACGGTTTCCGACGCCCTGCCGGCGGATTCAAGTCTGTTACCTGCGATCCGACCGTGGCTAATCAGCCTGTTTGCTGCGATCTGACTGCGCCTGTCGACCATTTTCCCGCGTCCAGACTGCGGCTTTCAGCCTCTTTCCTGCGTCCCGACTGCGCCTGTTAGCCTTTTTGCCGCGACCCGACTGCATCTGTTTCCCTATTTCCTACGTCCCGACTGCTTCTGTTGGCCCGAAAGCCGCGACCTGACCGCGTCTGTTTCCCTCAAACCCGCGGTCTGATTTCTGCGTTTAACTTGCAATATTTTCTGCATCTGAACAGCCCCCTGTCCTACCTGCAGTCCCACTTCCTTACAGGCTTTCTGCAACATAATTTCTGTTCCCTTTACAGAATCTTTTAAAAATTTCAGTATTTTTTAATTCAGAAAATTTTGCAAGTTAAAGTTTCAATTCCAGCATTATCGATAGTTAGAAGTTGCCCCCCTTGTGGCACTTCTATTTTGGGTTCATAACCTCACACGCACACACTCTGTCACATAAATCAAGTGAGCCTTAAAAAGTACCTAACTGAACCAACATTCTAACCCCACTTGGGGAACACAAAAGAATCATTGTAGTTAGGTAGGATCGGGGGGATAGGCTTCCAATAACACCCCTCGGTTACTTTCACTTGAGACATAGTTGTTGTCCAAATAGGGAACCAAAATCCCCTAGTACTTTTTGGCACGGTCACGACCAGTTTATCATAGGGCCTCTCCCTTAGGAGGGTTGAAGTCGGGATACTGGTTCCGGAGGCCTGAGTGGAATACCGCACTCCATTCAGTAACCGAAGGGCTACCTTTCGCGGTTCGCGAGATATCCCTGTATAGGGGTATTGCGGTAAACGGACTAAACGGCAGATTCACCTTTCTGGACGTGTCATGAACAGGGTATCTTAGTTGCCATTCTTCTAGGATTGACTACCCGGTGTCCCTCCTGGTAGGGGGATATCATAGCCACTTGGCTTTCCTACTCATATTGTCTGACTTGGATTTCATCACCTTGCAGAGGATATGTTTAGTTGAGTCAGAATACTTTTAGTTAAGTGTTTGCATGCTCCTTTACCTCCCTTTGGTCTAGTGAGTCCACCATTTTTTCTTTTTAGGAAACCTGCTGCTTGTTGGTATTCTGACCATCTTTGTTGATACTCCACCTATTATAGCACAGCTGTTGCAGTGGGTGTTTTGAGTTTGTTGTTGGCCTGAGTGCCTTGTTTTTTAGCTCTCCTTCTGCACACTCGGTTGCATTAGGCCTTTTTGAGCTGTTTGGCACATAAACCGAGGTGACGGGGGGCGTTTTGGAAAAAATACCCAAAAAATTTGGGGGTGAGAGCAAGAAATGATCTCAAGTATCATCACTGGCTCAGAAAAATGAATCTGATGATATAAAATATGCGGAAAACGGATAGAATCCGAAGTGGCACACAAACCGAGGCGACTAGTGGCATCTAAAAAATGTGCAAAAAATGACGTGGAAAAAATAATGCAACGAGTTGACCATCATGACGGTCTCGTCGTGTTGATTCCAGTGGTGGAAACGGTTCAAAAAATGGACTCCTTAGTAGCAGTTCAGGCAGAAAAACTTGTCGAAGGTCGTTAAGGTGGTCTGATCGTTTCCGGGAACAAGCTGTAAGGTCATCAAGGTAGACTAGCAAGATATGGACCAAGTCATGAAAGCAATAGGTCATGGCCTACTGGAAGGTGGCACCAGCATTTTTGAGGCCAAAAGGCATGACGCGATAGGCAAAGGTTCCCCATGGGGTGGTAAAGGCGGTCTTGTACTGATCCTCCTTACGGATCTGGATCTGGTTGTATCCAGAAAAACCGTCCATGAACGAGAGGACTTCATGCCCCGCACACGCATCGATGAGCTGGTCAATAAATGGCATGGGGAAATTGTCTTTGGGACAGGCGCGGTTTAAATCTCAGAAGTCAGTGCATACTCTAATGGTGCCTTGTTTTTTGTTAACGGGAACGGGGTTTGAAACCCAGGTGGTATAAGCAATAGGATAAATGAATCCTTCCTTGCGAAGTTTCTCCATCTCTGCTTTGATAGCTGGGAGCTTTGAGGGATGAATGGGACGCTGTTTCTGACGAACGGGGGGTACATCAGGCCATGTTTCAATGTGGTGCTCTATAATGGTGGGGTCAAGACCGGGCATTTCGGTATAGGACCAGGCAAAGACATCACGGAATTCTTGGAAGAGTTTCTTGTATTCCTCAATCTCATGCTCACTGCAGGATGCTCCTAAAGTTATGAGTTCGGGAGTACCTCCTGACGCAGCGATATCAATTTGGATGACGAGTGAAATATTGGCCATGTTACCTTCCTCAAAGGCATCCGAAGCAGGAATAGGGTCCTTAAACCAGTCGACCTTGGTAGGAAGGAAATCTTTGGATTCAACCGCAAATTGGGTAGCGGTGCTAGAGGAAGATGCTTCTAGGAGGAAATATGAACGATGGTGCATGTCATCCCAGGGATACTCTAGGGTAGTGAGTGCCTCAAGAATATCCTCATCAGTACGGAAAGTATGGGCCGTCAAATCGGTTGATGAGGGAATGGTAGTTGAAGAGATCATGTAAATGGTGTTGATCTCCCCAGATGGGGGTGGGATCGGGGGGTGAATCTCTTCAATGGTGGGTGGTGTGGTCTCAAGATCTAGATTGTTCATCTCATAGAGAGTTGCTATGTAATCAGGGAGATCGGGACAGTGATGTGAGTAATGCCCGTAAGCACCACATATGGCACAGGGGTGGTTAGTGCGCAGGGATTTGTCGCGAGGCTTAGGGGTTGGATCTAGTTTGACAACTAGGATATTGGGGTCATCGTCAAGCATCTGCATGTGTTCCTGTAATGCAGGTAACTGTGGACATTGATGAGTTGCATGGCCTAACTCATCGCACAACGAGCATTTGGGAGGAGCATGAAACACGGGGGGGTTTTTTACTATCTTGGGAGGTGGCACAACAGTGTAAGGTTGAGGGCCTCTGCCCCCAGTGGTTTTGGGAGGAGGAGGGGGATTCATGGAGGATGAAGGGGTAGAGACACCGGGGGGTGGCTAAGTGGTAGTAGCCATGGGTTGCACCGGTTGTAGGACGACGCTTGGTGTCGACGAGGGAACGGGAGGAAAAATATACCAGACGAGTAATCCCAAGGTTAACCGAGGGAGGCTAAGAGTAGCCATGACCGAGGTGCTTACTACTCCCGAGGGAGGGACTAGGAAGGGGATTGTATGGATAGGTGTAACACCAATGTGGCTAGGTACCAATGGTGGTTTAGGCAACAAGGGTAGTTGATTGTTAGGTTCTTGGTTATCGTGGGAAAGGTTACATAAGTCATACACTTCGGGCGTAGATGACGGGGGAGGAATGGATTGGAAGGTGGATGTCATCTGCGGATCTGAGTAAACTCCAGGTCCTAAGGAGGAAACAAACGAGGTAGCGGCACCATTAACGGGTTGTTCAACCATGGGGAGAACATTTTCGGGTGCAGCAGGGGCACTAGGATCGTAGTAGGTGAGTTGGTCAATCTTGACCACGCATCCATCATGGGGGAACATCATGGTACAAAAGACAGAGGAAGCTACCGCCCGCATAGCATACATGTAGCTACGACCGAGTAAGAGGTTGTAATCAAGCTAGGCATTGATGACCTCTATGTCAATGAGGACGGTTTTACCACCTAACTGGATGGAGACATTGGCTAGGAGACCTTGGGGCTGAGCCGAACGACCATCGTAGGCGCGTAATGCAGTGGTGGACTGCTGAAGGGTAGGGGATCCCAACTTCTTCCATACAAATGTAGACATAACGCATGTGGAGGCACCTTCATCAATGATGCATCGATGGATGACAAGATTCTGAACGTAAACAGAAACTTGGAATGCTAAGGCGGAAGGGAGGCGTGCTTCGGACTGGTCCAAATCGAATGCCATCAAATTTGAATCATTTGGGTCAATATCCCCAATGGCTGAGAGTAAATTCTTGCGCTAGGAAGGGCAGTTCTTCAAGACTTCTAACGCAGACATGGCTGCGGGAGATTGGGCTAAGTCGTCTACAATGTTGTAGTTTGACGCAGCGCACACATTGGGGTTATTGTTGATACGGCAAAGTGGGAAACGAGGTGATTTGGAAGCACCATCTATTGGAGGGGGAGGTATACGTAACGCCTGATCAGTGGGGTGAGCGTTAGTGGTTTTATCAGTGGGAGGGGCTTCAGAGGTGGAGCCATATTGGTTTTGGCGGGTCTGGAGGTTGACATCAGCGGATGACATCATCAACAAGTGGTGGGTCCCTAAGTCGAACATGGGTTGATCAGGAGCGGCGTAAGTGATTTGTTGTTGGGGTGGCACGTTGGCTTGAGGGGGAGCCAACGGATGAGTGTTCACTATGCCTTGGTTTGGTAAGGGGTTTTGCAGCACCAAAGGTGGCTACTGAGGTTGCGGGGGGTTGGGTGGTGCTTGAGGAGCCACATGCCCTTGGCGATGGGCATCATCAACCCAAAGTTGTCGAGCTCGCTCCAAGTGTGGGAAAGCATGTGTGTAGTGGCCATAGACCCCGCAAATAGAACAAGGATGGTTTGTTCGCAAATTGGGGTTTTTAGCCTACTTGGGCGGGCGATCAGGGTTTTGGTTAGTAGGGGCCGCATTATTATTGTCATGGGGATTAGGAGGTTGACCAGCTTGGTCTATAGGTTGGTTGTTCCCATGATTACGGCCCTTGTCGCGGTTTTATTAGGCCTGGTTGCGTTGGTTGTTCTGGTTTTGCTGCGGGTTGTGTTGCGCGTAAACTTTCCCTTGGGCAGCAGGTGGATTTTGAGGTTGCGCAGGTGCTAGAGCAAGCTGCGGTGGATGATATGTAGGTGGAGGTTGCGCAGGTGCAGCAACTTGAGGGGGTTGCTGATATGGCTGTGGAGCGGGTTGTGGGTTTGCCGCAGGGGCTACCTGTGGCAGGTAATAAGCGGGTTGAGCTTGGGACGGCGCAGGATCTGGTGCAGCCGGTGGGTGGTAATAGGGCTGAGGTGCAACCGGGGGGGTGTAAGCGGAAGTCGCGTGACCGAAGCACTGAGGTGGACATGAAGGTCCATGGGAATGGTGGTGATGTGTCATGGGAGCATACGAGTTGGTTGCTCCAGACTGTGAGGTAGCCCGCGAAAGGTCGGGGATAGGGTTAGGATGTGCTATGGAAAAGGGTTGGGGATGCAAAGAAACACGGTTGATGATGCCGTCTGTAGCATGGGATGCCCCTGGTGCATCGTGCAGGGAGGACTCTCCGCGAGGGGCGTCAGGTATAATGGTATAGAGATAACCCAACTGGGCATAAATGAGGTCGAATTGTTGGGCCTTAAGGATGTCCTCTTCTTCAGACTGGGGTCTTTCTGATGCCACATCCTTAGCAATGACAGGGAGAAGGGACTTGAGGAACCAATCTAGGAAGATACGGTCATCTAATTTGATCTTGCATAAGCTACGGCGTCGACGCCACTCATGAATGTGGTCCGTGATGTGGGTAGCCATGTTTTGTCTGCAGGATAGGAGGATCTCAATGCCCACGTCATAGCGGACAGGTAACTGGAAGAACTGCAGGAAGGTCGAGGCAAGGGAAGCAAAGGTGGCATGGGTCCTGTGGGGTTGCTCGATATACCACTTGGTTGCAGAGCTAGTGAAGGTGCGCTGTAACAGAAGGAGGCGAATAGAGTCATCCACTATGGAGTTGGAGGAACACCATAAATGGAAGGACATGATATGGTTTTGTGGGTCCTCACCTGCCTTGCCCTCGAACTTAGGGATGTTAGAGGGGAGCTTGGTGGGCATGTGAGGCCATGCAGGGTCGTTTCGGATAGGGTCGTTGGTCAATCTGGCTAGGTCGGGCAGGTTGGGCTAGCCATGAATGGAAAACTGGAAGAAGGATGTGACACAGTAGGGGGTTGGACCAAGTTGGGGCCAATGCCCCCAAGTGGAGGGGTAGGGTTTGGGATGTTTCCCCCAAGTGGGGGAACTAAGGTGGTATAGGATGGTCCTGCACCACCATGGGTAGTGTGAGCCATTGATGGAGTGGGAATATGTATTCCAGCTGTGGGAATAGGTGCAGTGAGGGGAACGGTAGATGGGGGCCCCATGGAGGGCATACCCAAAGTAGGTGTGGTAGCTGGTGTAGTGGTGGATGTGCCACCAATGGTCCTTACCAAGAAAGGAGTGGAAGTCATGCCAGCCATGGGGCTAGTAGGGGCAGTGTAAATGGGGTTCTGAGACTCTGCCTTAGAATCGGAGGTAAAGTAAGGGGCGTCAATATCTGGTGATGGAGTCCTATGCCGCTGACGAGTGGAGTCAAGGGACAAGGCTCGAGTTCTATGATAAGTGGTATCAAGTGAGGAGGATCTGTGTCTCTGATGGGTGGTGTCAAGTGAACCGTGTTGTGGGGGCTCACCCCTGAGGCACCGAGAATGTCTCGGGGACTCAATGGTGATAGATGTTGTCAAATCTCTGTGGGTTGAGGTGAGTAAAAAATAGCTCAAAAACCCTAATGCAACCGAGTGTGCAGAAGGAGAGCTCAAAAAATAGGGCACTCAGGCCAACAACCAACTCAAAACACCCACTGAAACAGCTGTGCTACAATAGGTGGAGTGTCAACAGAAATGGTCAGAATACCAACAAGCAGCAGGTTTCCTAAAAATAAAAAATGGTGGACTCACTAGACCAAAAAGGGGGTAAAGGAGCATGCAAACACCTAACTAAAAAGTATTCTGACTCAACTAGACATATCCTCTGCAAGGTGATGAAATCCAAGTCAGACAATATGAATAGGAAAGCCAAGTGGCTAAGATATCCCCCTACCGGGAGGGACACCGGGTAGTCAATCCTAGAAGAATGGCAACTAAAATACCCCATTCATGACACGTCCAGAAAGGTGAATCTTCCGTTTGGTCCTTTTACCGCAATACCCCTATACAGTGATATCCTGAGAACTGTGAAAGGTAGCCTTCGGTGACTGAATGGAGTGCGGTATTCCAATCAAGCCTCCAGAACCTTCCTCGCGACTTCAACCCTCCTAGGGGAGAGGCCCTCTGGTAAACTGGTTGTGACCGTGCCAAAAAGTACTAGGGGATTTTTGTTCCCTAATTGGACAACAACTATGTCTCAAGTGTAAGTAACCGAGGGGTGTTATTGGAAGCCTATCCCCCCGATCCTACCTACAAAGATTCTTTTGTGTTCCCCAAGTGGGGTTAGAATATTGGTTGAGTTAAGTAGTTTTTAAGGCTCACTTGAATTATGTGATAGAGTGTGTGCTCGTGAGGTGATGAACCCAAAATAGAAGTGCCACAAGGGGGGAAACTTTCTAACTAACAATAATACTGAATTCGAAACTTTAACATGCAAAATTTTCTGAATTAAAATGCCGAAATTTTAAAAAGATTCTGTAAAGGGAACAAAAATTATGTTGGAGAAAAGGCTGTAGGGAAGTAGGGCTGCAGGTGGAATAGATGGCTGTGCAGATGCAGAAAATATTGCAGCAAAGCGGCTGGGGTCAAAACAGGGAAAAAATGCAGAAATCAGACCGTGGGTCTGTGGCGAATCTGAGCAGTCGAACCGCGGGTATGAGGGAAACAGGCGCGGACAGGTCGTGGCTTTTTGGCTGACAGAGGCAGTCAAACCACAGGAAATAGGGAAAACGACGCAGTCGGGTCGTGGGAAAAGGGGCTGATAGACGTAGTCGGGACGCAGCAAAGGGGCTGAAAGCCGCAGTCCGGACGTGGGAAAATGGCCGACAAGCGCAGTCAGATCGTAGCAAACAGGCTGATTAGCCGTGGTCGGATCGTAGGTAACAGACTTGAATCCGTCAGCAGGGCGCCGGAAATAGTCTGAGAGCCGCGGTCGGGTCGTAGGTAAAGGCCTGAAAGACGCGGTCGAGACGTGACTGCAGAGGGAAAAGACGCGGTTTACGACGGCCAAAAGGGACAGCCGAACAGAAAAAATATTTAAAACTTGTAACCAAAAATTCAAACCTAGGGGAGTCGCCAAAACTGTAGCTAGGGTTTTACCCCTAGCTTGTGCAAATGAGCACCTACTAAGGATAAGGGACTCCTTAGTAGCAATTCAGTAAATGTAAATTAAAATGCTAAAACAGAAATATAAATTACTCTAAACATGTGCATGAAACAGAAAAAATAAGATGTAAAGAATGGCTTTTGTATTAATTTTTACCTCCAATGTGAAGGTTGGTGAAGCTCTTGCAATGGCCCAAGAGGGTTGCTCCAAGCTCCAACTTGCTCCTTCTCTTTCTCCAATGGTGGGAATGGGCCAAAAGGCGCTCTCAAGGTGAAAGTAGCTCAAGGGTGAGCTAGGGTTTCAAGAGATATTTTGGTAGAGTAAGGGTACTTATGACTGTGGATATGGAATAAGGGGTCTCCATCACCTATTTATAGTTTTTTGGTGGTGGAGTGTTGGCCCATGGTTTTGGGAACCATATGGTTTAGGGCAGTTGTATAGGGTTTTTTCCTCCTTTTCCTCATTATTTTATATTTTATATTCCCTTTTTAGAGGGATTTTGCTATTTTTGGAGGAAAAAGGGGGGTTTTGGCCTTTTTGAGGATTTTTTGGTGGTTTTGTTGCCTTTTGGAGGCTTTTTAGTGGGATTTTCAGGGTTTTTAAGGGAAATATGGTAGGAAAATGGACAAATGAGCCATGTAATGGGATTGATGAGGTAGTGAACATTTTTTGGGTGTTAATAGATTGGATGACCAATTGGGTGAATTAGGCACGATTAGGTTGTGAAGAAAGAACTCACACAGCTGATCCTTATCAAATCCTATGCTCTCTAGGGAAGCATCTTCAAATTGCTTTGGGGTGGTTATTTCCATGGTTAAGTGATGCTTCAATCTGTCTAACTGGAAACGACACCACTTCTCCTTAAGGTATAACACATAAATCTAGGATGGAGGTCTGGTCCCAAAAATATCTTCATATAATTTTGTGGTGGTGACCAGGGTGGTTTCAAGATGTGATATTTATTGGTCCTTTTGTGCCAAAATTCTTGGTTTTGGTTCAATTTTTCTTGCAATACCTGGTTTTGATGTTCTGCTTGCTTTAATTGTCCTGTATGCTGCATCTTTAAAATGTGGGTTTTCTCATTCATGAATGGGGGTGCAGGTGATGTCGCGGTCTAGTATTTATGGAGTCATGCCTCAATCTTCATAGTTTCCAATTCTTCCCTAACTTTTGCTAACTCAAACAGTGCCTCGGTAAGCCTGTCATCCTTCTTCATATGTATTTCTTCATTTTCAAGGTTCTGGAGTGGCGCAACTTCTTATTCTTATATAAAAGGGTCTCCCTGTTCTGTCCCATCATCCTCAGAGTTTGATAGGTCTTGGGGTATGGTACATTCTTCGTCTTCCTGTTATTTTTCCTTTTAATTCTTCATTTCCTTATCCTCCTTGGATTTCGTCTGTTGCCTCAGTCTTCTGCTCTGCTGCGTGAACCCGCACAATGTCCCTGTAGGTTTTTAATGGGAGGCATATCTGGCATGTTTTATTTTAATGAAAGTCTCAGATACAACCTCATTGTCATCGATGTCTATATCGATTTCCTTTTGAACACTGACTATGTGGTTGATTTTTCCTCTTTCTCTTCCGAGACGGGGGTTGTGCCCATGCTTGGCGTACCCCTCATCCTCTTGACATCTTTGGTAGAGATATGGAAGAAATATTCCTAGGAGAGTTTAGGGATTTGGGCCTTCAACTCTTCACAAATAATTAGCTTGATTAATATGTGATGAGATAATTCATCCATTTTTCCTTGTGTTACCTTCCTATTCATATCCCAAAGGGATTGTAATAGGGAGAAGGGTATGCTGATATTTTTATTGGGTGATATCTCCCCCTATGCCTTAAAATATCAAGTATCCTGAAATGGTAGGTTGGTATATAGTGGAGCCTCCCCATGCAAGTAATGTATTTGAGGACGATCATGGCCACTTCATCCTACGGTCTTGGCATGGTATCTATTTTTACGCCATTCTTGTCCTCTTCATACCACTCACCATGCCCAAAGAAAGATAGTTTTTCACTAATATTTGCTTCGCTGTTGTCTTTCCCCCAATGTATCCCCATCAGCATGCTTGTGTACACTGCAATTTTTTCTTCATTTAGAATGATACGCAACCCCCTCGCCCTGGTAACATACATTTCTTCCTTTAAATGATTAATTTTTTGGGAGAATTAAATGGATACCTCAGTGTCATGGCCTCTTAGCCTAGTGATAGAAGGCATCCACCCCACTGTGCGGAGTATCAACAATACCTCGTGTTTTTCATAGATTGAGGAATGTTCGTCTAGTTCACTTTTCTTAAACCCTTTTGTCATCTTCTCAATTTATTGAAAATCATAAAACCACAAAGCTTGGGGGTGGCGGACCGAATGAATTAATTGCTTGCTCGGAGTTGATCATTGGCTTGTTGGTTGAGTACCGAGTCCTTCTTGCTATGTCTTTCCTTTTCTGAGAAAGCTCATATCTGCTAGTTAGATATGCTTACTTATCCCTCTCCATCTCATTTTCTATTTCTGTATTCACTCCCATAATTTTACACCATGCTGGTGCTTTGATAGAAAAATATATGACAGGATACGGAGGTCGTCATTTCATAACTTGGATGGTTAGCCATCATTATCCAGTAGGAATACTCTGAACCGTGTCACCGATTTTACTGAAAAGTTGTCCTCAGCTACAAATTATTCCTTTTGTAGGGAGAATGATTTGATTGAAAATTAAAACAAAGAATTTAGTGATTACCTCTTATGCTTAGCATTTCTTTGTTGCTGACGTGGATGTTTTTGCATGAACCCAGGGTTCTGTAGTTGGTTATATCATTGTCTGTATTTTTATTTGGTATATCCGTAGTTGCACTTCTATGATGTTCTCTTGCTTCCTCGCTTGATTTTTTTTGCTTTGATTAATTTTGCTTCTTGATTTTTTTGTTGGCTTGCTTGATGATTGCTTTTGCTTGGATGAATTTGTTTCTTGAGTCTTGTGCTGGGTCGCTTGATAATTGCTTGCTTGGATTAATTTTCTTCTTGAGTCTTGTGCTAGCTCGCTTGATATTTTATTGTGCATGGTGGTTGGCTCGCTTGATGGTTTATTTTGCTCTGCTGAATTGTTTCTTATATTTGATGTTGCGTGATAATCCCTTATGCTTCTTTTTATTTCTATAGTGTTGGTTTATTTTGTAATGATATTTTATGTGTTTCTTCTTCTTCCTTTTTTCTTTTTTTTTTTCTTTTTTTTTTCTTTTCTTTCTTCTTTATTTCTTTATTTATTTCTCTTTGTTTAAAAAGAAAATTCTAGTTTGATTGGAGGACGTTTATGTCCTCTATCAACATCAGAATTTTCTGACAAATATTTTTAGTGAATTCCTCCTTGGACTATGGTTTCCTATATAATTTGAGCCTGTTCCCATTTACCATCATTGGAAATTCTGTTTGGTCTATGGTTTTGATCCAAACTGCTCCATTTTTTTAGATTGTATCAATGATGTATGGTCCCAGCCATCGGGTTGTAAGTTTCCCTTGAAATATTTGAAATATTGAATCACATAACAATGCCCAATCTCCTTCTGTGAACTTCTTTTCCTTTATATTCTTGTCATGCCATTGCTTCCTTTGTTGCTGAATGATTTCAGTGTGAGTCGGAGCTTGCTGGTGGTTCTCATCCAGTTGGTTTAATTGGAGCATACATTCTTCTTGGATTGCTGAAAGTTCCATGTTTAATTGGGCTGCTATTATCAATGTCTTGATTTCAAATTCGATAGGGAGCATCACTCTTTTTCCATATACTAGCTCAGCGTGTAAAACCTGTTGTTGTTTTCCAACTTGTGTTATAATCCCAGACTGCTTCATTTGTCCTATCTTCCCAATCCCTTTTATGCAATTGAATTGTCTTTGTTAGAATCCTCTCAAGTTCTTTGTTGGTTACTTCAGCTTGTCCATTGGCTTGTGGATGGTAAGAGGAGGAACTTCGGTGCTTTACTTTATTTCTTTTGAGTAAGTCCTTGATGAGGTTTGATGTAAATTGTTTTCCTTGATCAAAAACTAATTCTCTGGGAACTCCAAATCTGTGGAATGTTTGTTCTATGAAGAACTTTGCTACATTTGTTTCATTGGTTGTTGTGAGTGCTATAACTTCAGCCCATTTAGTTAGGTAATCCGTACAAACTAGAATATAGTTTTTCTTATTGGAAGGTGGATTGAATGGGCCAATGAATTCAAACCCCCATTTTTCAAATGGTTCTAGCAAAACTTGAGGGTGTAGAAGCATCTCTTCTCTTTGAGTAGGCCTTCCCATTCATTGACAGTCATCACAATGTGACACATATTTATGGGAGTCTGTGTAGTGTTGGTTGGTAGTATCCAATCTGCATAATTTTATAAGTTGTTCTCTTCGTTGCATAATGGCCTCCACAAGGATCACTGTGAGTGACATGGAGTATTTCATGGACATCATCTTCTTGTATGTATCTTCTTAATGTATGGTCTGGTCCTTGTTTGAAAATCATTCCTTGTATCCAAGTATAGGTTCCACTTTGCGTGATGCTCATGCACTTTTATTTGTAGTTATAATGAGGTGGGAGCTTACCTGATACCAAGTAGTTTTATATATCGGAAAACCATGGGGTTTGTGTCAAGATTGCAAAGAGGTGTTCATCGGGGAAGTGATAATTTACCAATCCATTGTCATGTACATGGGTTAGCCTATACATAAAATATGCTACCACGTTATGTTTTCCTAGCTTGTCAAGGATTGTTAAGTCAAATTATTTTAAGAGAAGCAGCCATCTAATAACTCTAGCACTTGTATTAGGTTTATTCATTAGATCCCTGATTGCAGAATGATTTGTGTGAACAAATACTGGGTACCCTGTGATGTAGTGTCTAAACTTGTTTATGGTGTGTACAATAGCCAAAAATTCCTTCTCTGTTACCATATAGTTCAATTCTACCCCTGCCAAGTTTTTGCTGATGTAGTAGATCGCATATGGTTTTTTCTTTTCTTCCTACCCGAGGATTCCTCCAATAGCCTTGTCTGATGCATCTGAATGGATTCGAAATGGTATTTTCCAATTTGGTCCTCGGAGAACTGGGGAAGTTGTTGTTTTTTCTTTAAGGTGGTCAAATGTTTTCATGCAGTGCTTTGTCCAAATAAATTATGTACCATTTGTTAAGAGGGAAAACATAGGCAAAATGATTTTTCTGAAACCCCCTATAAATATTTTGTAGTAGCCTATTTTTCCTAGGAAACTGTGGACATCTCTTTGTTTTCCTAGTGGAGGTACTATTTTAATAACGTAGACTTTTGATTGATCTACCTCAATTCCTCTTTGTGATATTTGGTGTCCCAAGGCTATCCCTTCTTGCATTAGCATTCAACATTTATCATTGTTGAGGCATAGATTCATTTCGATGCATTTATTTAGGACCAATTCTAAATGTTGTAATGCTTCATTAAAATTATGTCCATATGATGTGAAGTCGTCCATGTAGACTTCCATCTGGTCATTGATAAACTCGGAGAATATACTCAAAATGGCCCTTTGAAAGGTTGTTGGAGCATTACAGAGTCCAAAGGGAAGTACTCGGTATGCATATATTCTCCACGGGTAGGTGAATGTTGTTTTATCCTGGTGAGCTGGGTGGATTTGGATTTGGTTATAATTACTGAATCCATCCAGAAATGAAAAAAACTTGATTCTAGCTAGAGTATCCAACACCTGATCAATCAATGGTAGAGGAATGTCATCTATTTCGGTTTCCTTGTTAATTTCCCTATAGTCTACATAGATTTGCCACTTTCATCCCTTCTTCGGGACTATCACTAAGGGTGATACCCACTCACTGTCCGAGACTGCATAAATGAAACCTGCGTCCAGTAATTTTTGCGGCTCTTGCTTCACTATATCTTTTAATGTTGGATTCATCCTTCTTTGGGGTTGTCTTATCGAAATAGCACCCTCTTTGTTGTAAATGTGATGTTTGCAAATGTCTGGGTGTATTCCTTTCATATATCCGTAGGTCCACGCGAAAGCTATGCTATTTTCTGAAAGTAATTTTATTACTTTTTGTTCTTTCTCTTCCTCCAAATGTGCATTAATATTGACTCTCTTCCCAGGCAAGATTTCCACAATTTTTACCTGTGGAAGTTGTTCTTCAACGGAGAATACCTACTTCCACATTTCGTCGGTGTTTCTTTGAGAGTGTATCTTTTCGTGTTGTTGACCTGTTACAAATATTTTTTAAGCATATCATGATCAAGATACGTATTTTGAATAAAATTATCTAAATAAGCATCTTCATCGTTATCTTTTAGGGTTCGGGAAGTTCTTATGCTAAGGAATAGTTGCATGTGTTGATCATCCAGGTCATCGTAATCATCCATCCAATTTTGATGTTTTGTTTCTGTAGATCGTTTTGCTGGTGGGTATATTGTGATCTTCTTTCTTGCTTGTATACTAGTAATTGGAATATCCTCATATTGACAGCCTATATAGGAATCTACTTATATTGCCATCCATGGCCTTCCCAAAATCAGTGGGTATCCACTGAGTTTTCTTTTGATTTCAATGACTATGAAGAATGTTGGATATTCCCAAGACTCAATGTTGATAATTACATCCTCAAGGATTCCTTCCGGCTTAACAGTGGATGTGTAGGAAAGTTGTACCATTTTGCTTGTCGGTCTCAGAAAGGGTTGGAGGCCTAGGGCTAGAATTGTATCCTTTGTCATTACGTTAATTGCAGCTCCTAAGTCGATTAGGCTGCTTGAAATCGGTTTTTTGTTTATTGTTTCATTGACAATCGGGATTTGTTGACACACCGAATATCAACAAGGGTTCACTGGACACTGTCGCCAACAAACACCAACCTAGTGGAGTTGAGGAAATGCATCCAGCACACATTACCGTTGTAGAAACCAGAGATGATATCCTTCGCAATAAACTATTAACTCATCATTCGCACATTAGACCATTCACGGATTCAATAGATAATAAACATTCGCAACAACATATTTAACCTACTTATTCGCATCACCAGTAATCATTCAACCCACAGAGTATTAAACATGTTGCAAACATTCATATTCATCATTGCACAGAGACAAAGATAGAAATGGAACCATAATCGAACATCCTCATGCATTCATCAAAAACCCGCGGAATGAACTTCACAGAAACAATCAATACACCATGTCACAGATACAAAACAGATCAAAAGATGGATCAACTTCTTATCACTTGCTTCCATCGATGCCCTTAGGCTTACAAATATACTTCTATTTATATGATACTATGCGGTTACAAAACGGTCCATATGACCAATTCTATCTAATTTAACTATTCTTGAGATTTCTTGAACTCCGCGAATGGTCCATCTTTTGTGGATTGTCCCTTTCGCACCTGTCGGCTTCTGCACTTCCTGTAGACTTATCCCGTACCAACAGGCCCCCAACACAAGCTTGTGTCTCTCCCTCAAGCCACCTCAACTGGACATTGCTGGTTTTGATCTAGTCTGCCACTGTGGTTAACTTCTCACTACAACAAAATAGCCCTTTAGGGACGGTTTTGGCTTGTGGGGGTCTTGGTAAACCCCCCCCCTAATTTTTTTTTCAAACCTTTGTAGGTGGTCTTCTAAAACCGCCCCTAACGGTCATGGAAATTGGACTTTTGGGGGCGGTTTTTTTAAATCTGCCCCAAGAAGTCCTGAAATTTGACTTTTGGGGGCGGTTTTTGGAAAACCCCCCCTAAAAGCCCAATTCTCATAACTTTTGGGGGCGGTTTGTCAAAATCCCCCCCTAAAAGTCATGAGAATTGAACTTTTGGAGGCGGTTTTTTTGGAACCCCCCTTAAAAGTCATGAGAATTGAGCTTTTGGAGGCGGTTGTTTGAAAACCCCCCCTAAAAGCCCAATTCTCATAACTTTTGGGTGTGATTTGTGAAAACCCCCCCTAAAAGTCATGAGAAATGAACGTTGGGAGGCAGATTGTTTGGAACCCCCCTTAAAAGTCGTGAGAATTGAACTTTTGGAGGCAGTTGTTTCAAAACCTCCCCTAAAAGCCCAATTCTCATAACTTTTGGGGGCGGTTTGTCAAAACCCCCCCTAAAAGTCATGAGAATTGAACTTTGTGAGGCGCTTTGTTTGGAACCCCCCCTTAAAAGTCATGAGAATTGAACTTTTGGAGGCGGTTGTTTGAAAAGCCCCCCTAAAAGTCCAATTCTCATAACTTGTGGGGGTGGTTTGTCAAAACCCCCACTAAAAGTCATGAGAATTGAACTTTTGGAAGCAGTTTTTTTGGAACCCCCCTTAAAACTCATGAGAATTGAACTTTTGAAGGCGGTTTTTCCCCTTTTTGTGCAGGGTGACTCAAGGGTCCACCTCCCATTCCACGTCTAACAAATACTCCATTCTTCCACATATACACAGCTAAATGAAGAAAGTCTTCATGCACTTCTAAAACACCATATAACACCAGAAAGTTTGAATTATGAATATATCATGAGATCTTGAGATACTTGTAGACTAACCCACCATTGACTGCTAGGTAGTGGCGATGGGTGAATTTTTTGGCCAACTATGATTACAAGTTATTTCACATAAAAGGGGAATAGAATCAAGTGGCATATGCCTTGATTTGAAGATGCCATATATATGCAATCTCCCAAGCTTAATAAAATTTAAGGACAATGATAGGAGGTGATCCAATGATGAAAAATGTGAAACAAGTAACAAACCATCATGCCTTGGATACAAGCAATAAAATTCAGTTTTTTGGAGTACTTTAGTATGTGTCAAATTTATAGTACCATTAGATGGATTAAATAACTTTAGAAAGTAATTTGCTCCTCATTTGGTGTTGTCTTTGGCATGTTTGATTTCTCATGTAGCTTCATACTTGGAACTATACTAAATAACACTCCAATGTACATATTATTAGCTTAATGGTGATTCCTCTTTGTTTTGGGGATTAGTGATACATATAATTATATCAACATGAATAACTGATCCAATCCTAGCTTCATGCAATCCTAGATTGAATGGTTGAGTAGTTGAGTGATATTAAATGATGCTTTTAGGGATTCAAGGCTAATAAAGATGTAGACACCTCTAAACACAATCCATGACTTCTCAAGGGGATCCTTGGCCTTAGAATAGGGATATGGGTGGAATTTGTAAGGTTTTAAGGACTAGGTATTGGTCTTGGGGCCCTAGACATGGACAAGGGAGGAAAGTTGAACTTTAGATCCTAAAGGAACTATCTCGGAATCTATGGTCATGAAAGACACTTCAAATGACTATATAAGACCATTTGAGGGTATCCTTGACATATGAGTTGAGATATCAATTCCATTAGGAGGAACTGAGCAATAGACATGGGTCTCGATGCCTTTGACATGGTAAATGGATGAAAGTTAGGCATTTGGCCCTAAAGGAACATTCTATAAACCCAAGGCCCATATCAATGGCTTGAATCATCACCGAGGAAATCTGTCACCTCCTAGTGGGGATATTAATTACATTATAAGGCTTTGAATAATATATATGGGTCTTAGGATTATGAACATGGTATACAAATAAAATATTGGCTTTACACCCTAAAAGAAACTTGTATGCATAGAGGTCCAAGAACAACACCTTAACACATCACAAATAACCTTTGAAAGATACCCTTCACCTAATGGTGGGATACCGATGACATTAAGAAGTTGTTCAACATTATGTATGGTCCTGGAGCTAAGAGCGAGGTAGGTAGGGCCAACAACATCACAATATTGAAACATCACACATGATATCCTGAGGGTATCCATGGCCACCAAGTGGAGATATGGGAACCATTAGGATTTTTTGAGCACTAGGTTTAGGTGTTGATGTATTAACCATGGTTGGTGTAGGAAGCTTGTGCATTGGGATATATAGGAAGCTTCTAGGTATCTATAGCCAAGAAAGCCATGTTGAACAACTATAATAGACATTTCCACAGTATTTTTGGCATCAGAGTGGGTTTTTTTGTGGCACGGAGAGAATTTTAAGACTAATTATAGGTGTCAACACCTTGGACATGGTTGGGGAGAAAAGAGTGGGACTTAGGTCCTAAGGGAAATTTTAGGCTTCTTTGGCTAAGAACAATGCCTACAACCACCACACATGACCTCCCAAGAGCATATTATTCATCTAAGTGGGGATATTAGTGCCATTAGAATTTTTTGAGAACCTGGTATGGGTCTTGGGTGCCCTAAACATGCTTGAGGGATAAAAATTGGGCCTTAATCCATGAAAAAACCTTTTAAGAATCCATGTCCAAGAAGAAAAACTTGAAAAAACAAACATGGATTCTTGAGAGTATCTTTAGTGTTTGAGTAGGGATTTCTATGTCATTAGATGGTTTTGAATAGAAGTTAGGGGTCTTGAGGCTCTATACATAATTAAGGAAGGAATCGCATTCCTTATGCCCTAAAGGAATCATTGAGGTATCCAAAGCTATGGACAATATTTTAAAGAAACACACATCATTGGCCTAGGATATCCTTGACCTCGGAGAGGGGATATCATGATCACCTTTGGGAGATTTTGAGCATTAAGAGATATGAGTTTATGGGCCTTAACACTGTTAAAGGAGGAAACCCAAGCCTTAGCCCCTAAAGGAAGCTCTAGGCATGCAAGGCCAATAATAATGCATGTCTCAATGTATAATACCTTTGGATGGTATGTTTTCCCTCAAATTGATATATGTGTGCCATTAGGATTTTTTTAGAACTAGGTATGGGTACTAGGGCCTTGGACATGGTCAGCAGAGGACACTCGATCCTCAATCCCTAAAGGAATCTTCTAGCCATCCAAGGCTAAGGAGGTGGGATCCACCAACCATACATGGCCGCTTGAGTGTATTATTAACCTATGATTTACGGTGTCAGTGGCAAAAAGTTGTTTTGAGTAGTATGTAGGTGTCTTGGGGCCTTGGGAATGATGTTCTAGGAAAGAATATCATGCCTTTCGCCCTAAATAAAAATTTTCTAGGGCTTGAAGGCCATTAAGAAGGACTCAACCACCATAGAGTATTTTTTTAGAGGATATTTGGTGTCCTAGTTATTTTATGGGGTTTATCGGGAAGTTTTTAGTAGTAGTTTAGATAGGTCGTGAGTCCTTGAAATTCTTTAAGGAGGAAACTATAGCCTTTGGCCATAAAGGAATCTTTGATTGCTTGACATGCATGAATCAAGTTTTTTATTAGCACATAACACTGGACAATGGGATATTAGGCTTTTGATTGGGGATATGGACACCATTATGAAAATTTGCAAATTCAATATGGGTCACAAGTCCTTGGACATGATTCGAAAAATAAACTCAATATCCCTTCAAAATCTCCACTCTTCATTGTATATGATTTTACCGTATGAATCATCTGCTAGTAGTGTTTCATTGTATATGAGGGAGCTTCTAGTAGCATGAGTAAACTACTAAGCCTTTGAACACTGCACCCATTGATGTCCCATGTGGGATATGTAAGCCCTTCGGAATTGACGGATCTGATGTATTATCTTGTCCTGGCTTCAAGCTTTGAGACAATAATACTCTAGTCAAATACTTCATAATCAATCCAAATACCTGAGCACATTAGAATGATTGTAATTAGCATTTTTGTGTGATTTTATATTTCATTTAGGTAGAAGGAATTCATGTCCACAAATAATGTAAAACCAATTCCTATATCCATATGATCACTGAGTGCATAGCCCCACACGCCTCCAATTGAACCAAGAATGAAGCACATTATTGGATCTAATCATCGGCAAGAACAATCACTGGGATCCACGGCCTTTGCACCAAACACAATACTCTATAATTGTCATAAATTTCTTGCACACATTAAACGTGGCAATTTAACATGCAAAGACACCACGCCGACAAATATTTATCCCCAATAGTGGCCTATGGACCGATAGATGGATTATGAGCCACCAAAACAAATGTTATGGTCTAAGACCATTGCTTTTCACATGAAACCATGCAGGGACATGTATCGAGAACCATTCTTAGTAGTTTAAAATTCAGAATACTAACAATATCACACTCAAAAGCCAAACTTCCTTATGCAGGGCATGTATGTTAGTTTGGGGCCCCATACGTGGACCATGAGCGCTTTACACAAATGTTCAATGTGAGATTTTATATATGGGCCTATACCAAGGAATGGGACTTTTGAACCATCCCTAGTTTGTTAATCCTCAAAATGATGACCATTAATCAAGGAAACTAATGCTATCAACTTGGTTGGGGTGACAGGTAAGTGTATTGATGTTATTACAGAGACATTTACAAAAAAAGAAAGAAGTTGTAGATCTTGGGAACACACCTTTCAATCGAAGTTTGATCCTAGCCTTGACTTGATCTCGTGTTCAAGTTCCAAATCCACCTTTTCTTCAGTAAACCTGCAATAACAATACCTTTCTCAAAACATTTTGGGCAATATATAAAGCTTGAAAGAAACAAAAACAATGTTTAACATTCAGCATTGACCAAAACAGATCCCAATTAAGATGCCATTTCATAACACATTCAAATTGGAACAAGAAAGACACTTCAACCTTTATTTGTCAAAAGTAGAAAAATGTACAAGTATACCTAATCATGAAACAAGCTCCTGCAACTTGATTCTGGGCTCTTGCTCTTCTCTGGCTTGGCTGTCTTCAACATCAACTCCTCCAATGTCTTAAAGTTTCTCCATCAACTCATCCTCTAGGTTTTCTAGCTATATTTTCTAACCCTTCTCCTTTAACCTTCTTTGTATTTATAGGATTAAAGAAGTAGTTTAGGTCGATATGTAGTTATGGAGGAAGTTGGAGAAGTTAGGAAACTACCATCGACTAATCCTCCTCGATGAATTAATTTATTTTTTAATCATCTTTTAAGATGTATGTGATTCTTCTTCAATGGAGTAGCGTATAGGGCGCTACTTTAGTGTTTAACAACTAGCGCTCATTGAAATTTAAATGGTGAGCGTTACTATGCTGAGAAGGAGTAGCGTATACTTGGATATGGGCGCTACTATGATACACTGGAGTAGCGTATGGGCACTAGTCTATTTGAGTAGAGTAGCGCTCATATCTCAAAATGATATTTTTTGGGGGTTGTCCAGTAATGTTAGGAAAATGGAATGAGTTGACATATCATCCAAGGTCAACATGCTCCTCCATCCAAATTGTCCTTTTGTGTGATCAACAGCTCAGGGTGATCACGGACGGAGAGGTGCAAGTTTGACCTATAACAACATGTATGCTAAAGATTCCTTACATAAGTTTTATGTGGTGGCCTAGAAGATCGTGGATGGACCATGAGCCCTATAAGGAATTGGTAAATACTTAGACCGTCAATTTAAATCTTGGTTCATAAGAACCATCCTTAGTGTCACAAATCTTGATATGGAAACCATATTCCTCTTGCAGATTAAAAATTTCCTATGTATAAGGGCTTATGTGATAGCTAATGACCATCCATAGAGGAAAATATTGGTGTAAGGCTTTTCCTTTTGGCATTGGAACACCGAATGGGAAATTAGAACCACACTTAGCATCCCAAAGCTTTAAATGAGCACCATATCCCTCTCACATGCCAAAATATGGTGGCTTGAGGCCAAACAGATGCCCATTGTCTCTACGATGCCTCAGGTGAAACCGAAGACTCTATGCCACCCATTGGCCCGTATGTAGCTAGACCTCTAAATCACATGCCTTGACTTTCAAGTGTTATTGTCGATTTTTGGCTTTATAGTTTATGTTGATAATGTATCCCATAGAGGCCAAGTTGCTTCTATCTACCATAGTTATTTATGGTTTAGTGTTAAGTTTTGGCTTTTTTTGGGCCAAGCAAGGCCCGATTTTCCATTGGCAAGGCCTTGCCTATAGACATTTGGATGACTGTTAGTCTTTAAAATAGTGGTTTTTTGGTACTCTCAGCTCAATGACCCTCTCTAGTTTCCCTCGAGTAGATGGGTTATTAATATTTTTTCCTCTGTATAGTTTTTCCAACTTTAATAAAATTTCGTAACTTACAAAAAACAATTATATATATATATATAACAAAGCTCCCCATCATTATTAACCATCTTCTATATATAACCATATATATATATATATATATATATATAAATTTATACAATTATATGGTTATATATACTTATTTTATATTATAGAAGATGGTTAATAATGATGGGGAGATTTGTTTTATTTTCCAAATTTATGCGTAGTACATGATTGAATGTCTATATGCGTAATAGAAATGAGAACTTTGTTTTATTCACCAAATAAGAGATAAAGCACTAAGAGAATATGATAAATCAAATGGGGTGATAATAAAGTGGAACATATGTGTGGTCCTTTTTGAAGCATTACATTGATAATAAAATTCTATGTAATATTCATAAGAAGATTCATGTTGACAATAAATTGTATATAATATTTATAGAGTAAATAAAGTTTTAAAATTGTTTTTGCTTTAATAATATGATTTGGAACATTTGAAAACTTGATTTGTATGCAAAATTTGGTTTGTGGAATTTACTTCATTCATATGTGTGTGTTTAATATAGTTAATCGAGATAAATTGTTGATTTGATTTTATAATCTCACTTTTGTATACAAATGTCATATTTCCATTATATTTAAATTATATTTTTAAGAAGGCAGCATAAATTTCAATAGAGTGAACACAAACATTCTCTTAAATTATCAGTTGATATCTTTTGTATTGTTTGACTTATGAGTGTGGCAATTAGAAATTTGTATACTTACTACTTATGCATCTTGGAATGATGTCATTCAAGTACGTTTTTTTAAGGAGATTTGTGTACTCTAAAGTATTCAAAGTCTCTTTACATTTAATATTTTAAGAAAAAGGATATTAAAATAGTTTATATATGGTAGCTTCTCTCTCTCTTTCTCTCTATCTCTCTCTCTCTCTATATATAAACTAAAATACTATGCTATTTATTGTTTGAAGTTGTATGTGTTGATGAAGTGTGGGTGTGGAAGGAGGTTTGTTTAGCACCATTTGAGAGCCTTTCACAAGAACATGGTAGCTTGAGAGGCACTTGAGGCTTCCAATTGTGGATTAGGGGTCAATTTTGGAAGAGGACATGGGTTTTGGGGGAAAATAGAGATTTTAGGGTGCATGCATACATATTTGTATTGGAGATATATGGATTCCTTGGTGGGTATTTAATTTTCACTACTCATCCCTATAGAAAGGTATATAAATGGTCATGGGAAAGGAGGTATACTAAGGCACTTTTTGGGTACATGGTCTCTTATCAAGTTTATGACTATAAGTACATGCTCTCTTATCAATTTTATGACTATGGTTACAAGAAATAAACAGTAAGAGATATCAAGGCAATGATTGGGAAGGGAACCAAATCCATCTAGTCTTAGGATGGACATGTTTTTGTAGATCAGTGATAAGGGGAAAGAAGTTATCCATTAATTTGGAGCTCCCAAATTGAAGGTCTTGTAGAATATATGGAACATACAAGGTGCTATTATGCATCCCATGGTGGTCCTACTTGAGTCAACAACATAGATCTTGGGGATGAAATGGTCAAATATCTAGTCTTAAAACATTGTATTAGATCTAAAGTAGTAGAGAGTATTGACGTCATCACTCTATAAGAAATTAATAATGTTAGAACACTTCCATCATCCTTTCCTATCCATGCCTTGATGATGAAGATGACTAATTTCCCATAAGTAGACACAATGCTCCAATTAGTGATCCCACATTCATATGCATTACAAAATCCCAACACAATTGCCACTATGTAGGCCACCAATACATAGTACCATTTCATAAGATGAAAAATCTATGGGATGACCCCTATGGATATAACAACAAGGTAAACATACCTAGCTCTGACTAGCTAGGGTATATTGTCTTTCATAAAAATCTTATTTTACTATTTCTCATCTTAGGGTATTTTTGCATCCATTACTTGTTGATTTCCATCACTAGTTACCAAGGGAAGGTCCTTTTGAATCCTCTTCTTATTCCATCAACTATACATAGTGGTCAAAGTGATATACAATATTTTGACCCATTGATTTCATTTGCACCCTTTAGTTTGGATCATGCCAACAAAAAAAATATAACAAAGGAAGCAAGAGGATTTGATCCTTATTCTGTTGGAGAACATCCAAGCCTAGGGAAGACCATCATAGCCAATATGAGGATTTAAACCCTATTCATATTCAAATCATTCTTGATTATTATAGCTCGATAAAATTGGTGGTTTGTTTTAATCTACTTGAAATTGAGAGGCGTTTGAATAAAAGGAGTCAACCCAACTTAGTTCAAAGTTTCAATCAAAGATTAAGAAATTTTGGGATAAATTGGAGGTATTTTACTAAATAATTGTCCTAACTAAAATATATCAAAGTTTTAGTTGGATAATTAAAATTCTTAGGTAAAATTAAAAATATTTTACTAAATAGTTGGTTTGCTCGTTTAGGGGAGAGTAACACTATATAAGTACCACTAGTTGCATTTGCCTCCTTTGATAATTTATGTGCATTTTGACCTTTTTCCCATGGAATATGAAGTTTTTGGTCTGCGATCAATTCCATTGAAATCCATTTGAGGACTCTTTTCAATGATTAATTACAAAATAGTGTTATGGAATCCTCGCTAGGATGATCTAGGTTCAAAGCCAATACTAATTAGATTCCAAGCCCCCAAATGGATGGACTTTGCAAGGTTACACATACATGTTTCCATGCATTCACCTGTCAACATTTATGTAAGTTTTCCTCTGATCAAATTCCTGCATCAA
Source organism: Larix kaempferi (assembly GCA_027924585.1). Lineage (NCBI taxonomy): Eukaryota > Viridiplantae > Streptophyta > Pinopsida > Pinales > Pinaceae > Larix > Larix kaempferi. Next base: position 7,428,486 of record BSBM01000642.1, read on the forward strand.
TTTATTGACCACATTAACACCCACATACCATATTTCAACTAAATCAAAGCACTGCGTCTTCACCGGAAATGACTCTAATGGATTTATTGATAACCCCAAAACAATACTATACATGGAAGAAAATATGCCAATTTTTTTCCTTAGTGAATCACAATAGATTTTATTCAAGCATAGTTGCTACTACAATGGAAAATGGGGAAAAACCTAGTTGAGATCCTAGAAATAAAGAACCTAGTGGAATTATTGGGGACGTCAGAAAACTTGCTAAAAAGGGGAGATTAAAGGAAGATTTTGATCAAATGTATACAATGGATCAACTAAAAATAAGGCTGGACTCATGTAATTATGCTTGTCTTGTACAATAATGTCTGGCTATCAAATCCATGGCGATAGGAAAACAAGTGTATCTGCACATGACGCAATTAGGATTTCAGCCTTATGTCTTTTTGCAAACAAAACTTGTCACTGTGTTTATAAAATGTGGAAGCCTTGTGGATGCACACAAAGTGTTTGATGAAATGCATGAAAGCATGGTGTTACCAAACCTTTCTCCAATAAGAAACTATGAAATAATTCATTGCAATAACTTCCATGATCGGTTGTCTCTAAATGCAAATAATTCATATTTTGTTTGAACAAAACCATCGTCATTTTACCCTTTCGACAGTCTGTTAAAGTTTGGTAAGTTCATGTATTTTGTGTCTTGTTAGCTAAATATTGTCAATTTTACAACCTCAATTAATTCTCCATATGCATCCATTCATCATGGTTCTCTTCACGCCTAAGTTTGGAAAGTTCTAAAGTTCCCTCTGGGTCTCTCCCCTGCAAAAAATCGCCAATATCCTTCATTTTGAAAAGAAAAAAATTCCTTCCTTTTTTAAAATTATTTTTAGAAAAAAGTTACCATGATTCTAATATTTACTCAAATTGACATTGAATAAATAAATTGTTAATGGTGTCAAATAAAACTCTAAGATCTTAACTTGTGCAATGACAATGTTATTTTTTTAATTATTATTACTTTTTAAATTTTATATTATATAAATAAACAACAAATAAATATTATATTATATAAATAAATAAATAACACTAGCTAATTATAATGTATTATATATATATATATATATTTGTAAGTAAGAGAGTGAAAAACCTTCTATTCAAAATAGCAAAAAGTACATAATGATACAAGAATGCTTCCATCCTGGACTGCAAGGGACAGCGGATGGGCATCAAACAAAATGCACCGGAAAAACAACATGACACAAGACCACTTAGAGAGTATCAGATCATTGAGTAAACCGTATCTCCTTTCTTCCCTTTTTTTTTCGAACATCAATCCAGCCAGTGGAGCTGGGAGTTACATCCATCTTCTCCACCAAACCCAACTGATTTGGTGGCATTTCGGCGCCATGGACAGGAGGGGCTGCGAGAGTTTCCTTGTCACTATCTGAATGGTCTCATTCATGAGGATGCTTCACAGCTTCTAAAAGTGGAACTAAGGCCATTACCAAATCGATTGGTTCAGCCTGAGCTGGGGAAGAATTCCCTAAAAGAGTTGAGGGGACACATGACGGAATTCCTGTTGTATCTTGACCAAGAACAGAGTCTGAGGGCATGTGAGTAGCATCCTCTTTTGGTTGGTGCTCAACAGATGGGGGCTGTTGAGGAATAGCTATAGACGGAGGTTCAGAAGAAATGTTGGCCTGCTGCTTGTTGACCACAGAAGCAGAAGCACGAATTTTGTGAGGTTTAGGGTCTTTCCATCCGCTGGCCTTCTTCCTAGACCCAAAGGACGAGGGAGGGGTAGGGGATACAGGACAGGAAGCCTGAAGGTGCTCTGTTTGATGGCATGATCGACATATGAAAGCTGTATTCTCATAATCAAGCATCTACATATAAGGATCCTCCTCAATCCAATCTATGAAGATCTTATCCGATATCCCTTGGCTTAGATCAATTTCCACACATATGCGTGCAAAGGTGAAGATGCCCTTCGAAGTGTGATCAATATCAATCTTGATAAATCTTCCCAATGCATTGCCAATGGTGGCTAAAAATTTTGGAGTGTAAAAATGTAGAGGTAAATTAGGTAGTCTTACCCAAATTGGAGTATTCATGGCCTTCATAGTTAGAGGGTTGAACCATTTCTGCATGGACAGACCAGATCTGCCCCAGAACCACGGCCCTTGCTCTAACACCCGTTGTCGATCCTCGGTGGTAGCAAAGTTGACGATGAAGAATCCTTTGGAGCAAAGGAACAGTTCCAGATCTGGTGCCCAAGTCTTGCAGATCCATTCCTTAAGCACCAAAGCAGAGGGACAAAATCCATTGAAGCGACAGATGAGGGCCCTCTGCTCATAGATGGTAGCATAGGCATAGACATGGGGATCTTCTGCCTCTGCCGTTGGAGATTCAGTTGACTGCTCCACAATGAAGGCTGATCCTGAAGGCATCTTTGCTCCGAGAGCATCCCCCATGGATCCTGATGAAGCAGCATCAAATCCAGAGTTCATAGCCTGTTTAAAGGATTTGGGAAGAGAGGTAGGAAGAGCCCCTCCCCTCAACTGAGAGACAAGTGTGATGGTTGCATTCCTCATTGTGCCATAGCTCTGAAGCAGAGCCCAATCCTCTAGCTGTCGTCCTACACAAATGAGCCTTTCAAATTCTAGTGGAATCCTCGCTTTCTAGTGAATCATTGATTTTAGCATACTAACTCGGTCTTGGGGATGGGCTTGCATACAGAGAGAGGCGCCATTGAGGAGCCTCACGAACAGGGGGAAACCTGCACACTCCTCCGGCCCTGCCGTGTTCTGGGGAGTATCTCTCTGTAGAAAATGTCGACCATGCAGTGTGGGCAGGAGGCCCTTCTCTTGGAAATTCCTGGAAGATGGTAGCGGGCACAGACCATCCTAGTGGCATTGATGAACTGGATCGCCTACGGGAGGAGATATCCAATCTCTATTGCATGAAACGGTGGCGACGGACGGCAACCTCCGTAGGGTTTTTGCTGCTCGTCTCTCCATGGCATATGTGAGAATAATCCCCTCCAATGGTATCAATACAAATATCACACTCTAATGTATTATATATATTAAAAAGAAATATATTATTCTATATATTATTTAAAAAACAAACAATACATAAAACACTAAACAAAGCAAACACCTCGAATTCAAATTCAAAGTATCCTTACATCCTAACCTTGTGGACAGACCTCTAACTAATGTTTGGTAGATTTAGAATACGCCCACTCTTGTTCGACATAAATGCGTTCATCATGAAAGCTCAAAATTTGGGAGCGAAATTTTTTTTTGAAACTAATTTTTGGTGATTTAGAATATGCCCACTCTTCTTTGACATAAATGCGTTCATTAGGAAACCTCAAAATTTGGGAGCAAAATTTATTTATTTTGTATTTAGAAAATGCCCCTTTTCTTTTTTGTTTGTTACCCTTGATTATTAATTTGCTACCTATGCTTCTTATGCTACTTGATCAATTGAATCTACTAGGTATAAAATAGAAATTGGTTGGGATGTTGCCTTTGACTCTGCCATTGATGCTTAAACTGGTGCTTAGAGCTCTCGACCTGTGGAACTGAGCGTCGAGGTGATGGCTTTGGATATATAGGCTCCAAAACTAGATATGGAACTACAATTTAATCTGTTGTTGGTCGGTGGATCAATAAGTTCAACCACAACAGGTCCTACCCGTGCCTTTGCATCTCCTGGATCAATGGAACTTGGAACTTAGCATTTTCTTTGATAGGTTTTCATTTAATATTTTTTGGGGGGTTTTGGACTATTTTATGGAGAAGGCAACGAAGAGAAATGGGTTGCTGAGGGATCTTCAGCGAGGCAGGATTTGATACCTCCTGCGGAATTGGCGGTTGCAGAGAATCAAGGTTTACAAGAAGAGAATGGATGGAATAGTGACATCGAAGATGATTTGCAAATTGTCCTCAATGATGATCGAGCGGTTTATCCCAATATGGAGAGAAGAGAATGGGATTTTGAGGAAGGAAGCGAGGATGAAGACAAGGATGATTTGGTGATTGTTGCTGGTGGTGATAATCCCATTGAGGATCAAGAATGGGGAGCTGAAGCCACTTTACATTTCAAAGGTGCAGTATCTGCTCCTACCGACAAGGTTTCACTAGCAGACAAAACTGGTGATGATAAGGGGCAAAAAGGAAAAGGTAATGTTGGAATTGAAAATGCAGGTGTTCAAAGGGTTGGTTATGGCAATCAGCATTATCATCCTCACTATTCACAATATAAGGTTTGTTTCTTGAAGTTCTGTGTTTTACTGCTTTGTCTAAACTTCTAAAGATATTCATGTTTCGTTTTTTTAGGGAATACACGTACTGCTGTCCACCAGAACATTAGCAAATTGTATTCATCTAGATTATAAATTATTTGTTATTTCTCCTTCATTTGAAAATCTCATGAATGCTTCTCAGTAATGAAATTTGATAGAATAAGTAGGTTGAGTTATAGAGCTGCTTTTGTAAATTTATGGTTGTCTGAGTGAACATGTGTGTACATGAAGGTTATCTCTTCATTATCATAGTCAACATTGCAAATTTGCTTTTCATGTCATTTATCTATTCTAATTTCTTACTATTGATATTATGGAAAACTTGAATTCTTAATCACATAACTTTCAGATCACATTTACATTTGGGTGCAGTATTTGAGGCCAGGGGCAGGATCAATTCCTGGGGGAATTTCAAGTGCTTTTGGTGGTGCCCAAAATCACACTAGGAATTCTATATCCAATGGAGTTGTTTGGGCACCTGGCAAAGGTGTACCTACCACTGGAAGAGGTGATTGGTCCTCTAGTGGTGGCAAAGCATCCGTGCAGAGAAATTTTCTCTCTGGGGCTAGCATGCCTCCTTGGAGCTGTGTGCCTGGAGGGGGTGGTTTTCCGAACGGCTTTGAATTTTCTCTTCCTCCTAACAAGTAAGTAATAGGTGATTTTTATATATTGTACCATAATAATATCATACATTTTGACATCAAACTTTAGAGGGAATGGTTGGAGAGGTTGGGATTGTAAAATGTGGATCAGTAATATAGGACAACAAAATGTTCCTCTCGGAAGAAGCCCTTTGGCTCTATTTAACCATGTAAGTGCTTCTTAGCAGGTCTTGTAATTGTTAAAAATGTTATTTGAATGTATTAGCCTCTCCTTTGAAGGTGATGGCTAATTCTGGTATCTCCCATCAGGATCTCTTATAAATTATGTTGTTAATACATACACTAGCTTCAACGTATACATTTAGTAGGGGAAGCTTCACTTTCATTTAAAAAGGCAGTCTCAGACTCTCAACTATCAAAAAATGTAATTTGTTTTTAGAGCACCGGTTGCAAATATTGCCACATCTGTGGATAATACCATGTTCAGTGACATCTTGATCAAGTAGCTGAAGTTTTGCACTTGACAGCAAAAGCAAGTTGGTGAACTGATCCTGCTTGAAGTTTGATTTTGCCAAGGCCTTTTCTCTTGATTAGATTGGATTCCACATTGATGTCAGTGTAATATATTATGAATTTTACAATCTCATATTGTAAAATATTTGAGCTTCAGGCATCCTAGTAATGTCCCTTGCTTCATCTTTGCACCATCCCTTTTCTGAACAATGCTATATTGGTATTTTGGGGGGGTCATTGTCAACAAATGGAAATAGCCTGGTCCTGGTCAGTAACTTTGTCAAGATGCCGGTTTGTATACCAGAGTGCTACTTCCATTCTTTGCCTTAATCAGGGCTTTGCAGATGGTTATTTCTTGTTGGTAACTTGGATAGAAATGGGTGCTACACATGCATTTGCATTTAGGAGACTCTCATCATCATCCATCAACAGTAGCACATCATAGGTAATTGAATGGTGTTGAAGGGCCTAGGAAATGGTTTTTGCTAGGGTCAGAGAGGCAGTGTCGGGATTGGTGTTCCGGTGATATAATATATGACATGAACATAGATTTAAGTAAAAGATGTTTTCTATTCACAAGGGTTCTACAGAATAGCGGCAATGTTTTGACACATGTGCTTTTTCATGCTAGGAGGTGCTGGAACACCTATAATCTACTTCCTATTATCTGTTCTAAAACTTTGTAAGTTAGTAACTAACAAAATTGCTAGATGGTCTAGACTCTAATGTTATAAGTATAGTGTCATAAATGGTTGATGCTCTAATTGATTAATTTACTATGGATGACAGTCCTTTCATAATAATGTAGCATTCATTTACAAGTACCACAAATATGTATGTTTTCATATATTTGCAACTAATTTGGTATTCTACTTGTGATATTGAACATATGTGCATTAAAGAATATAAAAAGATATATTAAATAAAGATGCTCCTATGACTCTTTGCTCAGAGTATTTCTTGGGAAATGGTGTTCCAGGCAGTACTGCTTCTACTCTCGGTTTGCACTCTGACAACACCACCTTAGGATAAAACTAACTTTTGCTCCATTGCTTGAAAGTTAAGTTCACCCAGTGCCAATCAACTACACCGATGAAGTGGTCCATGAACAGTTTCCACCACAATCTCCTATTGAATGGCCCAGCTGGAATCAAGATATTGTTAGTATGGTGGGCAATCATAATGAGATTTCTCATTTGTATTGTCTAGGTCTTTGCATTGGGAATGGAATTGAATTCCTCTTTAGGTTTATTTTATTTTTCCTGAATATGTTTTGCATGTCCCAATAAGCAAGCCCTCTAGGAAGCTAAGTCCGGTAACTATCCAATTTCTCATTTCATAGATCATGTCTCTTTTAAGATCCAAGTTTGTGAAAGGGACTTCACAGGCAATCTGAAGTCAATGTGTGGCCATTCAAATTTAAAATAGTAGGCAATGTGTTGGTTGTAGGAAATATCGAGCGTAAAGTATCATCTTCAGCTTGTTGGTTCCTTTTGCATGTCACCCAAAAATATTTTATATCCCTTTGAAGTATTTATTCACCATACTGTAGGAATTACGGACTCCTGAGAAATACATACAAAAACTACTACTCACATTAGTTCTACACATTGTGGACACTAAAGGTTTTGCTTTTGTGGTCTAATTTTTCATGTCAGTATTCCTAGTTTTACTTCTATTCAAGCACTGCCAACAGTTGCTCTACTTAAATGAAAAAATAGTAAACATGTTCAACATTGTGTGCAGAATATAGATGGTGAAGGGTTCTTAGGGACTCAACTAACATGCTTTCGTGGAACTTGCTGTAATCTCCTTGTAGATGCACCTATTCATAAAACTGCCTTTTGGGTTATTATTCTATTCAAATCAAAATGTCATTCTTTTCTTTTGTATGCGTACATGTTTTACTTTTTTTCTACCTTTTTGTTCTTTGATATGTTATTATTTAGGATCTTTTTTCATATAATGTAGCAGCAGCAATTGAGCTATAATGGTACTTGCTTGCATTTTTTATTCTCTATAGCTTTAGTTTCTTGGTTATGGTTTATTGTGTTTTTTCAGTGGATTGGAATGGGGAATAAAGAATTACTGGACTATTTTAAAGGATATAAATCCATGAGAGCAAGGCATGCATATGGGCTCAAGGGTCACCATGGCATGAGTGTACTTATATTTGAGGAATCATCAATGGGATACTTGGAGGCAGAGCACTTACAGAAGCAGTTTTTTAAGGAAGGGAGAGGAAAAGATGATTGGGAGAGACGTCAGGTCTTGTTTCAACTAGGTGGAAACCGTGTACTATATGGTTACTTGGAAACAAAAGAAGAGATGGAGATATTCAACAGACACTCAAAAGGTTTGTATTATTTATTTCATTGAGGTTTTATATGACATCTATCACAAAAGGATTGTACTTAATTTTTAGTTCAAATGTAAAGTGAGCAACGAATTTCTAGATGTATCCTAGCATAGTTACAAATCATTAAGCATAACCGTATTATTTAGCGAAGTCTAATATGTGCAGCAAGATTTTTTAGTTAATTATATAATCCCTGAGACAAATTAGGAGGAAGTTGCCTTTTGGTTCATGTAGTCTAATGCAAGTTGAGAGTAATTTTTTTATCTTGTATGGAAAGAGTTAGTATAACAATGCAAAATTATCTTGCAGGCAAAGCAAGGTTGAAGTATGATATGAAATCATATCATAAGATGGTCGTAGAACCAATGAAACAAATGGATGAGGACAATCAGAAGCTGACTTGGTTTAAGTCTAAAGTTGCTAAAGTTCCAAGGAAAAGCGCAAGCATCCTCCATGACGGACCCATCCAAAGTATAGGAGGGATAAGGTATAAGCTCACGCATCACCCATGAACCAAGCAATTTTGTTGCACAAAAATTTATCAAATAACCTCCCCTCGATCAGGCTCAAAGGAAATGCCACATGTTCCTGTGGACTTCGGTTCATTATCTCCCGTCGCGTTTGGTTCTGAGACTAATTATGAAACTATTTTGACTAGGTGAATTTCAGGATCGGTTTTGACATTTGATGAATCCTTTGATTCTGTTCACAGAAATTGCAGCAATTTGGCTCACATTCACAGGTCTCTTTGATGCATTGGCTGCAACAGATAACCATAGCTTTCGATGGAGCTTCAGTCAGCAAAGATCAAGTCACACACTAAAAGCCTGATTGCACGTTTACCACCAGCTCTGGCATCCAAGGCTTTTATGTCTTTTTCAATTCGGTTTCCAATGGCTTACAGAATCATTCAATATTTTTTCTTTTTACGTGGAGTCTGGGTGGGTTTTGTACTCAGCTATCTGCTTCTTGCATTGCCTCTTGCCACAAGTAGCCTCAGTTTCATATGGTTCATTCAATTCTTTGCCGCTTATTTTTATATCCATGGAAGGATTGTCGAGGCTAACTGAAACAGCATTCTCTGTATCAACAAAATCATTGCCCTGCTGCTTTGCAATACGTTTAGAAGGGATTTTCAAAGGTTTCCTGCCAAGGATTCTATCGGAATCCTCTTTCATGACTACACCTTCCCACTATTAACACTCTTATCTTGTTTATTAGTAATTTAGTATGCTTTGATGTGCCCCTCGGACCTTTCCTGAGTGTTAGTTTGCCATCGGTTTCACCTTTATCCTTCTTTGCTTACATTTCAGTTTTGATTCTCTTTGACTTCTTAGAAGTGGAATTTGGAGAGCTTATCACAACTTTGTCATCTGAAAATGGTAGTTTCAGCAGTTCACCAAAGAAACCAATATCACAGCCATTACTTGAATGTTGTCGATTCCTAATATGTACCATTTGTTCATATCAAGAGTGACGCTCCAAGCCCTTGAAGAATACAAGGATTCAACTCTACCAGAGAATCTTTCTTCACCGCTCCAAGATAAAGCACACTTAGAATGGCCATTGGCATAACCAAGAGACATTTCACATGGAGAGATTTCTTGCCTTCTTTGGAAAGAAAAGCGTTTTCCTTGCTTTTTCTGTTATAGCTTTTCTTACAAATGGCTTGGATGTATTGGTATATTCAAAAGAAGATGATAACCAAGAGGCATTTCACATGGAGATATTTCTTGCCTTCTGTGGAAAGAAAAGCGATTTCCTTGCTTTTTCTGTTATAGTCTTTCTTACAAATGGCTTGGATGTATTGGTATATTTTCTTGCCTTCTGTGGAAAGGAAAGTGATTTCCTTTCTTTTTCTGTTATAGTCCTTCTTGCAAATGGCTTGGATGTATTGGTATATTTAAAAGAAGATGAACCTTCTGATGAGGTACCCTCGGCACTGAGAAAGGCATTTGCTTCTAAAAGACCAAAGTTTGGTGTAATGTCATCAGGAAGCTGAAATGTCTGGTATTGAATTTCATTGTCAGAAGCACACGAGGTTGTGACATCACTTCCATGTTGGAAATATGCTCCAATCCACGGAGTTTTGATAGATCCACTGATCTTCCAACAGCATTCCCTTCATAATAAGCATCCATCTCAAAAGGCCTGTAGGATCCTCAAAATTTTGCCTGAAAACAAATATGAGAAACCTTGATATAGTGGTGTCAATACTAGAAATATATCTCAGAGATCAGCACCATGTTTACAATGAGGTCTGCACCATTAGTATCTACAACATACTAACAGCCAGGCACTGGATATATACTGAAAACTTGTCTTTGCTTTTCCAGCCACAGGATCCTACAGAACATCATCAGACCTTCATACAATATCAGCTTTGTTGCTTGTCCTTGGATTCTTTAGTTCTTCGGGCCCCTTCTGGAGTTTCAGATCTACTTTATTACTGTTGTTTCAGCCCTCAGATCTCTGCCCAGAAGTGCTAGCAATTAGCTCAGATTGCCCAGACTTGACATTTAATGTTGTTTACTGCTGCAAAAGATCAGGAACAGGTCTCAGCATGCCCAGGTTTTGGAGATTAGTTGTTGTTATGCATCCCAAACTGCTACAGGAAACTTGATTGGGACATACTGAGAGCTGATTAATACAATTCTGAACCATAAAAATGTATTATGGGTACAAGGCCTTCCTAAAATCATGAAGACCTACATAACCAATGGGCTTGTCGAAGTCAGAAAACCGCTCAATCAATTTAAGAACAAATTCATTTACAGCTGGGTCCTCAGGTGCCCTTCCTCCAGAAATTATCAACCCATCGTACATGTATGCATTAATCTCACCGAAAGATACTGTGGCCTCTTTCATTGCATATAATGTTGAGTGATGCCTTATTGTTGCTAGGAATGCACCCATAAGTGCCCAGCATATGGAATTGATGACCTTCTATTGTTGTTTACTGCTATTGTGAAGCACGAACAACCCCAAAACATTACTATAACGAACCCAGAACTGCCTTCTTCTGCTACAGGCTTCAAAATGTCACTTTTTGCAGCAGAACTCTGTTACCATAATTAAAAAATTCTCCCTATCACCCCCTTGCAAAGTTGGGGGTAACACCGAGCCATAAAGGATAAGTTTGAGAGATTCAGATATTCGTTTGGAGTTATGGTCAATACTGTGGCCATCAAGGGTGAGTGCTAGAATGATTAATGATCACTCGTTCAGTTAGTCTATGCATGTATTATTGTAGTGTGTAATATAAACAGCAGGAGCACAGTAGAACTTTAGAAGAGACAGTTAGTATAGTGGCATCAAAATTGCGTATGAGAGACATAGAAATTAAGATTATTAGGCAGAGGGCTACGGAGCAACATGAGAAATCCAAGAAAGAGGTATGGTTAATTGATAGTTGAGACTTGAGCATATGGGAGTCGAAACATAGCTGGCTAAATTAGTTGAGTATAATTTTATGTGAAGCATAATTTCGATGAAAAAATCAAATATGTTCAAGTATTTATATTTTATTGCAGATTGATATGTTGGCTTTTGAGGTTCTAATTGAAATTTTTGGGCAGATGGACTATTCAGAGCAAAGTTATAGACAACAAATTGATCAGTTGAAAGAAGATATTGCAAAAAGAGAATTAGAGATGGAAAAGATGCAAGGGGAGTTCGAGAAACGACACTTGGATCGTTGCCACCAACTTGAAGTTGACTCTGCCAAGCTGCCAAATGCTATACAAATTATGAATGATGAACAACAAGAACAATAGATCAAGTAAATTTTCCTCCCATTCTGGACCCTTGTTTGACTTTCATTTATTTCCTCATTCAAGGAAATAACTTATTATGTGTCATCAGTATATGCAATGAAAGCTTTTTTTCCCTTCAGTTCCTAAATTCTAGAGCAGGTAAACTGTCAAAGCCAGGATAGATATACTGGATAATGGCCTGTGGGACTATCTGTTTGCCACTAATCATATGTTTGAGCATGATACACTGCACCTTCACCCAATCATTGGAAGATAGATATGGGCCCCAAACATCGACCCAATAAAGAACTTTGGTTTGATGATGGCGTCCAAAAAGCACATATGTAGGGATGTCCTACAAATGCAAATGAAAACATTGGTGCTCGTGCAAGGCCAAGGAAGAAATCCCTTGCAGAGTTGGTGTTGGAAAGCAGGCTTCATGGTGAATCATGGGCTTGTGAACTGGGAACCCAAATCTGTGTAGGTTATGGTAACCTCCCGTTCACCCTTGTGGAAAAGGAAGTGGATGTTCTCTAGTGATTTCTTGGAGGTCTTGAAAATTCTGACCTTTTCTTATTAACCGTTTGCTTAAGATCACAAAATTTTGTGAGAACATCCAACTTCCTTTGGATGCCCTTGAGGGAGGAGCACAAAAGGACGTCATCTGCAAACAAGAGTATGGCAATCAAGACATCGTGTAGGTTGCGACCATTAGCTATGTGTGTGTTTCCACTAAGAAACATCACTAGCTCTTCAATGTAGACCACAAACAATATGGGAGCTAGTGGGTAACCCTATTTGACCCTACTACTGCTCCTGATGAAGTAAAAAAGCCCTTTCGTTTGCGGAACCGTCATACAAGTATGTCATAGAGACTAAAGACGACCACAATGAAGGATTTAGGGAGACCAATGTCTCAGAATCTCTAGAATAGGGATGTGCTTGGTATTGAGTCAAAACCCGTTCAAAACTCTACAAAAAAACATAAGAATTTGGGAAACCTCTACCTAGCCTCCTTAATATAGCATTGAGTCTGAAAATATGATCCACCTTTTGAAACCTTAAGTTCCCTACAACCTCGAGTCTGTTCCTCTTGAAAAATTCTGTTATCCACATATTTAGAACTGTGGCATAGAGTTTGGTAAAATTGTTCCTAATAATGATAGTCTTGTAGTTTGGATTTAAAGTATTGTTTGATTTCAAAATTAAGTGGATGACGTATTGTGACCATGATGGTGGGAGCTTGAGCAAACTACTTGGTTGAAGAGATCTGCAATGTGGGATGTGTCAACACTAGATTTTACCTTATAAAGCTGAGTGTTAATCTACAATACATATTCATCGATATCATTTGGGGTGTCCCGTGTCCTCATGTCAGGTGACTTTAGGTGGCAACCTACTATATTTCTAAATTTAATCCCAAATCGTTTTTACCTGTTAGTTTCCTATCTGATGAGCTTTAATTAGAAAAAAAACAAATGATAAAAGCTCTGCATTTCACTTGTGCATGTACATTCCAATTTTGGACCATATGTACCTTTATAAATCTTCTTCTACTATGCTTGCATACTTGTCTTCTTATGTTTTACTTGTATTTCATGAAGGATTTCGTAACTACATGAAGATCTTTCCATCAAGGACAATGACTAACAATCCCATGATATCAGTGGCATCATCAAACCTTCTCGGTAAGATTTTCATATCGGCTTTGTTTCTTGAACATGTACATCATAATTCATTTACTTGGGTTCTTTCTGTATGAGCTTCTAATATAATTTTCAAATTTGTGGTTTTGCTTTCAGGCATATTTATCATCGACTTGGGTAAGACTTGGGAAAAACTGCAGATTAATGCAAGAATAATTGTTGCAATAGAGAACCCTCAGGATATAATTGTACAATCTGCAAGGCCATATGGTCAGCGAGCAGTTATGAAATTTGCTCAATTTACTGGAGCTCATGCAATTGCTGGCAGGCACACTCCTGGAACATTTACAAATTAGTGTTAGACATCATTTTCTGAGCCTCATATTTTGATTCTTATTGACCCAAGGAATGATCATCAGGTAATGGATTAAGTAATTGGTGATTTGAATGATTTAACTTTTAAGTCTATTACATGTTGCTTCATATTTTAAACTTTTTAAAGCTTCTATTCTCACAACCATCATTTTGCTGCCTTGTAGCCTATAAGAGAAGCAACCCTCGGTAATATTCCAACCATTTCCTTTTGTGACACTGATTCTCCAATGAAACATGTTGACATCGGTGTTCCTGCGAATAACAAGGGGAAGCACGTCATCGGTTGTCTGTTTTGGATGTTGGCAAGGATGGTCTAATAGATGCGGGGAACACTTGCCCAAGGTTGTAAATGGGATGTCATGGTAAACTCAAGTCCAGGCCAATGAATATATTTCATTTATGGTTTACAGATCATTGTACATGAACAATTTTATGACAACTTGGTGCCTAAATTCAATTTTATTCTTTTTTTGCAGGTATACTTGTTCTTTTACAGGGAGCCAGAGGAAACCAAGGAAAAAGAAGAAGAGGAGGTTGCTCAAGCTGAATATGTTCCTACCTTTACCCTTGGAGCAGAGAAATGGCCTACAGATGTTGCTGATGCTCAGTGGGAATCTGAGGCTCCTGCAGCTTCTAGTATTGTGCCTACAGTTGCTGGGGCTGATTGGATGGCTGCTCCTGGTTAGTTTCTTTTTGTTTTTCAATGTGATTGTTATCATTTTCCAGGCCTGTCAAAGATTTTGGGGTTCTTAAATCTTTACAAGCTGGTAGTTACTTTTCTTTTGAATTTTAAATTTTTAAACTTGAATCCTTAAAATTTATGTTCTCTGCGCTGCACTTCTTCAAAAGCTGTTAGTTTTTTTTCCCTTTATTTTTAGGTTTTAAATTTCCAACTTTAATTAAAGGATGAGATTTTGGACATGTGGACTCTTCCCATTGTCTCTCTTAATTATAATTGTGTTTAACAAGTCTATGTTTTTGTGATCAATTCCCAATAAGGAGCACATCTTTGTCAGTGTCTTGTAGACCAGGTGTTGATATCTCTGTTCCTCTTAATTCTTTTGGCCTCTTACAAAGACAAATCAGTTCCCTATCCACAATCTACAACCTTCAATAATTGACAAAAACCAAGGCTATAATCTTCAACTTATCAAAGAGTGCTCTCTCCACATTTCATTTCTACTTCCAAAGGGATCACCATGACCTATGTTCTAATTATAGGTCTAGTTTGTGTGGCCATGTTTTAACATGCACAAGGCCTCCAATGACGACTTAACAAGAGATGTGGATTCCTTGCCATCCAATGCTTCCAAATCTATGCTAATATGTCTCATCCAAGATGCACCTCTTGGATGCAATCTTCAAACCCATGGTCCTTTACAATCCAGAGATCTAGTGTCCAACTTTCACAGTGTTTTCCCTTCAGTTCCTAAATTCTAGAGCAGGTAAACTGTCAGAGCCAGGATAGATATCCTAGATAATGGCCTGTGGGACTATCTGTTTGCCACTGATCATATGTTTGAGCACGATACGCTGCACCTTCACCCAATCATTGGAAGATAGATATGGGCCCCAAAGCTTGACCCCATAAAGAACTTTGGTTTTATGATGGTGTCCAAAAAGCACATATGTAAGGATGTCCTACAAATGCAAATGAAAACATTGGTGCTCGAGCAAGCCCAAGGAAGCAATCCCTTGCAGAGTTGGTGTTGGAAGGCAGGATTCATGGTGAATCAAGGGCCTGTGAACTGGGAAACCAAATCTGTGTAGGTTGTGGTAACCTCCAATTCACCCTTGTGGAAAAGGAAGTGGATGTTCTCTAGTGATTTCTTTGAGGTCTTGGAAATGTTGACCTTGTCTTATTAACCATTTTCTTAAGATCACAAAATTTTGTGAGAACATCTAGCTTCCTTTGGATGCCCTTGAGGGAGGAGCACAAAAGGGCATCATCTGCAAACAAGAGTATGGAAATCAAGACATTGTGTAGGCTGCGACCATTATCTATGTGTGTGTTCCCCCTAAGAAACTTCCATAGCTCTTCAATGTAGACCACAAACAATATGGGAGCTAGTGGGTAACCCTATTTGACCCTACTAGTGATAATGATGAAGTAAAAAAGCCCTTTTGTTTGCGGAACCATCATACAAGTATGTCATAGAGACTAAAGACGACCGCTATGAAGGATTTAGGGAGACCAATGTCTCAGAATCTCTAGAATAGGGATGTGCTTGGTATTGAGTCAAAACCCGTTCAAAAGTCTACAAAAAAACATAAGACTTTGGAAAACCTCTACCTAGCCTCCTTAATATAGCATTGAGTCTGAAAATATGATCCACCTTTTGAAACCTTAAGTTCCCTACAACCTCAAGCCTGTTCCTCTTGAAAAATTATGTTATCCACATATTTAGAACTGTGGCATAGAGTTTGGTAAAATTGTTCCTAATAATGATGGTCTTGAAGTTTGGATTTAAAGTATTGTTTGATTTCAAAATTGAGTGGATGACGTATTGTGACCATGATGGTGGGAGCTTGAGCAAAGTACTTGGTTGAAGAGATCTGCAATGTGGGATGTGTCAACACTAGATTTCACCTTATAAAGCTAAGTGTTAATCTATAATACATATTCATCGATATCATTTGGGATGTCCCTTGTCCTCGTGTTAGTTGACATTAGGTGGTAACCTACTATATTTCTAAATTTAATCCCAAATCGTTTTTACCTGTTAGTTTCCCATCTGATGAGCTTTAATTAGAAAAAAAACAAATTATAAAAACTCTGCATTTCACTTGTGCATGTACATTCCAATTTCGGACCATATGTACCTTTATAAATCTTCTTCTACTATGCTTGCATACTTGTCTTCTTCTATTTTTCTTGTATTTCATGAAGGATTTCATAACTACATGAAGATCTTTCCATCAAGGACAATGACTAACAATCCCATGATATCAGTGGCATCATCAAACCTTCTCGGTAAGATTTTCATATCGGCTTTGTTTCTTGAACATGTACATCATAATTCATTTACTTGGGTTCTTTCTGTATGAGCTTCTAATATAATGTTCAAATTTTTGGTTTTTCTTTCAGGCATATTTATCATCAACTTGGGTAAGACTTGGGAAAAACTGCAGATTGCTGCAAGAATAATTGTTGCAATAGAGAACCCTCAGGATATAATTGTACAATCTACAAGGCCATATGGTCAACGAGCAGTTATGAAATTTGCTCAATTTACTGGAGCTCATGCAATTGCTGGCAGGCACACTCCTGGAACATTTACAAATCAGTGTCAGACATCATTTTCCGAGCCTCGTCTTTTGATTCTTACTGACCCAAGGACTGATCATCAGGTAATGGGTTAAGTAATTGGTGATTTGAATGATTTAACTTTTAAGTCTATTACATGTTGCTTCATATTTTAAACTTTTTAAAGATTCTATTCTCACAACCATCATTTTGCTGCCTTGTAGCCTATAAGAGAAGCAACCCTCGGTAATATTCAAACCATTTCCTTTTGTGACACTGATTCTCCAATGAAACATGTTGACATCGATATTCCTGCGAATAACAAGGGGAAGCACATCATCGGTTGTCTGTTTTGGATGTTGGCAAGGATGGTCTTATAGATGCGGGGAACACTTGCCCAAGGTTGTAAACGGGATGTCATGGTAAACTCAAGTCCAGGCCAATGAATATATTTCATTTATGGTTTACAGATCATTGTACATGAACAATTTTATGACAACTGGGTGCCTAAATTCATTTTTATTCTTTTTTTGTAGGTATACTTGTTCTTTTACAGGGAGCCAGAGGAAGCCAAGGAAAGAGAAGAAGAGGAGGTTGCTCAAGATGAATATGTTCCTAACTTTACCCTTGGAGCAGAGAAATGGCCTACAGACGTTGCTGATGCTCAGTGGGAATTTGAGGCTCCTGCAGCTCCTGGTATTGTGCCTGCAGTTGCTCGGGCTGATTGGATGGCTGCTCCCGGTTAGTTTCTTTTTGTTTTTCAATGTGATTGTTATAATTTTCTAGGCCTATCAAATATTTTGGGGTTTTTAAATCTTTAAAAGCTGGTAGTTACTTTTCTTTTGACTTTTAAATTTTTAAACTTGAATCCTTAAAATTTGTCTTCTCTGCGCTGCACTTCTTCAGAAGCTGTTAGTTTTTTTTCCCTTTATTTTTACGTTTTAAATTTCCAGCTTTAATTAAAGGATGAGATTTTGGACATGTGGACTCTTCCCAGTGTCTCTCTTAATTATGATTGTGTTTAACAAGTCTATGTTTTTGTGATCAATTCCCAATAAGGAGCACATCTTTTTCGGTGTCTTGTAGACCAGGTGTTGATATCTCTACTCCTCCTAATTCTTATGGCCTTTTACAAAGACAAATCTGTTCCCTATCCACCATCTACAACCTTCAATAATTGACAAAAACCAAGGCTATAATCTTCAACTTGTCAAAGAGTGCTCTCTCCACATTTCATTTCTACTTCCAAAGGGATCACCACGACCTATGTTCTAATTATAGGTATAGTTCATGTGGCCATGTTTTAACATGCACAAGGCCTCCAATGACGACTTAACAAGAGATGTGGATTCCTTGCCATCCAATGCTTCCAAATCTATGCTAGTATGTCTCATCCAAGATGCACCTCTTGGATGCAATTTTCAAACCCATGGTCCTATACAATCCAAAGATCTGGTGTCCAACTTTCACAGTGTTTTCCCTTCAGTTCCTAAATTCTAGAGCAGGTAAACTATTAGAGCCAGGATAGATATCCTGGATAATGGCCTGTGGGACTGTCTGTTTGCCACTGATCATATGTTTGAGAATGATACACTGCACCTTCACCCAATCATTGGATGATAGATATGGGCCCCAAACATCAACCCCATAAAGAACTTTGGTTTGATGATGGTTTCCAAAAAGCACATATGTAGGGATGTCCTACAAATGCAAATGAAAACATTGGTGTTCGAGCAAGGCCAAGGAAGCAATCCCTTACAGAGTTGGTGTTGGAAAGAAGGCTTCGTGGTGAATCAAGGGCATGTGAATTGGGAACCCAGATCTGTGTAGGTTGTGGTAACCTCCAGTTCACCCTTGTGGAAAAGGAAGTGGATGTTCTCTAGTGATTTCTTGGAGGTCTTGAAAATTCTGACCTTGTCTTATTAACCGTTTGCTTATGATCACAAAATTTTGTGAGAACATCCATCTTTCTTTGGATGCCCTTGAGGGAGGAGCACAAAAGGACGTCATCTGCAAACAAGAGTATGGCAATCAAGACATCATGTAGGCTGCAACCATTATCTATGTGTGTGTTCCCCCTAAGAAACTTCCCTAGCTCTTCAATGTAGACCACAAACAATATGGGAGCTAGTGGGTAACCCTATTTGACCCTACTAGTGCTCCCGATGAAGTAAAAAAACCCTTTCATTTCTGGAACCGTCATACAAGTATGTCATTAAGACTAAAGACGACCACAATGAAGGATTTAGGGAGACCAATGTCTCAAAATCTCTAGAATAGGGATGTGCTTGGTATTGAGTCAAAACCCGTTCAAAAGTCTACAAAAAAACATAAGACTTTGGAAAACCTCTACCTAGCCTCCTTAATATAGCATTGAGTCTGAAAATATGATCCACCTTTTGAAACCTTAAGTTCCCTACAACCTCGAGTCTGTTCCTCTTGAAAAATTCTTTTATCCACATATTTAGAACTGTGGCATAGAGTTTGGTAAAATTGTTCCTAATAATGATGGTCTTGTGGTTTGTATTTAAAGTATTGTTTGATTTCAAAATTGAGTGGATGACGTATTGTGACCATGATGGTGGGAGCTTGAGCAAACTACTTGGTTGAAGAGATCTGCAATGTGGGATGTGTCAACACTAGATTTTACTTTATAAAGCTGAGTGTTAATCTACAATACATATTCATCGATATCATTTGGGGTGTCCCTTGTCCTCGTGTCAGTTGACTTTATGTGGCAACCTACTATATTTCTAAATTTAATCCCAAATCGTTTTTACCTGTTAGTTTCCCATCTAATGAGCTTTAATTAGAAAAAAAACAAATGATAAAAGCTCTGCATCTAACTTGTGCATGTACATTCCAATTTTTGGACCATATGTACCTTTATAAATCTTCTTCTACTATGCTTGCATACTTGTCATCTTATGTTTTACTTGTATTTCATGAAAGATTTCATAACTACATGAATATCTTTCCATTAAGGACAATGACTAGCATTCCCATGATATCATTGGCATCATCAAACCTTCTCGGTAAGATTTTCATATCGGCTTTGTTTCTTGAACATGTACATCATAATTGATTTACTTGGGCTCTTTCTATATGAGCTTCTAATATAATGTTCAAATTTTTGGTTTTGCTTTCAGGCATATTTATCACCAACTTGGGTAAGACTTGGGAAAAACTGCAGATTGCTGTAATAATAATTGTTGCGATAGAGAACCCTTAGGATATAATTGTACAATCTGCAAGGCCATATGGTCAACGAGCAGTTATGAAATTTGCTCAATTTACTGGAGCTCATGCAATTGCTAGCAGGTACACTCCTGGAACATTTAAAAATCAATGTCAGACATCATTTTCCAAGCCTCGTCTTTTGATTCTTACTGACCCAAGGACTGATCATCAGGTAATGGGTTAAGTAATTGGTGATTTGAATGATTTAACTTTTAATTCTATTACATGTTGCTTCATATTTTAAACTTTTTAAGGCTTCTATTCTCACAACCATCATTTTGCTGCCTTGTAGCCTATAAGAGAAGCAACCCTCGATAGTATTCCAACCATTGCCTTTTGTGACACTGATTCTCCAATGAAACATGTTGACATCCGTATTCCTACAAATAACAAGGGGAAGCACATCATTGGTTGTCTGTTTTAGATGTTGGCAAGGATGGTCTTATAGATGCGGGGAACACTTGCCCAAGGTCGTAAACGGGATGTCATGGTAAACTCAAGTCCAGGCCAATGAATATATTTCATTTATGGTTTACAGATCATTGTACATGAACAATTTTACGACAACTTGGTGCCTAAATTCATTTTTATTCTTTTTTTGCAGGTATACTTGTTCTTTTACAGGGAGTCAGAGGAATCCAAGGAAAGAGAAGAAGAGGAGGTTGCTCAAGCTGAATATGTTCCTACCTTTACCCTTGTAGCAAAGAAATGGCCTACAGATGTTGCTGATGCTCAGTGGGAATCTAAGGCTTCTGCAGCTCCTAGTATTGTGCCTGCATTTGCTCGGGCTGATTGGATGGCTGCTCCTAGTTAGTTTCTCTTTGTTTTTCAATGTGATTGTTATAATTTTCCAGGCCTGTCAAAGATTTTTGGGTTTTTAAATCTTTAAATGCTAGTAGTTACTTTTCTTTTGAATTTTAACTTTTTAAACTTGAATCCTTAAAATTTGGGTTCTCTGCGCTGCACTTCTTCAGAAGCTATTAGTTTTTTTTCCCTTTATTTTTAGGTTTTAAATTTCCAACTTTAATTAAAGGATGATATTTTGGACATGTGGACTCTTCCCAGTGTCTCTCTTAATTATAATTGTGTTTAACAAGTCTATGTTTTTGTGATCAATTCCCAATAAGGAGCACATCTTTTTCGGTGTCTTGTAGACCAGGTGTTGATATCTCTACTCCTCTTGATTCTTTTGGCCTCTTACAAAGACAAATCAGTTCCCTATCCACCATCTACAACCTTCAATAATTGACAAAAACCAAGGCTATAATCTTCAACTTATCAAAGAGTGCTCTCTCCACATTTCATTTCTACTTCCAAAGGGATCACCACAACCTATGTTCTAATTATAGGTCTAGTTCATGTGGCCATGTTTTAACATGCACAAGGCCTCCAATGACGACTTAACAAGAGATGTGGATTCCTTGCCATCCAATGCTTCCAAATCTATGCTAGTATGTCTCATCCAAGATGCACCTCTTGGATGCAATCTTCAAACCCATGGTCCTTTACAATCCAGAGATATGGTGTCCAACTTTCACAGTGTTTGGGCTTGGCAATGAAAGAATCCAAAACTTCTTTCTAAGACACATCATCTAATTCAAAAGGAGTGTCTCTCGCCACATTGTTCAAGTAGAGTTCAAATCCCATCCTTTTAGACTTGAGGTCATCTTCCATTTGGTATATTTCATTCATAGAGTAGGATCTTTGGGGAATTAGTTTCTAGGAGGAATCAATATCCCTATTTTGCACTTTGTGCTTCTAAGGCCATCACCTCAACTACCCTCCTAGGTGTGCATACAATTGGGCTTTCAAGATTCTTAAATGTAATTGGAAATGTCTTATCGTCTAAGCAAGACTTCAATCAAGCGATTCATGAGGACACTTATAAAACCACCTGGATCCTACCTTCAAAGGGTCCAGACTTAAAGACAATTTTTTACCTAGAGCACTTTTTGAAGCTAAGGAATGACCTTATTGTCTTCCCTCCTTACACAACATTCATTGGATGCATGCCCTAAAGATTTCCCTAGGTCATTTTTGGTGGGTCCTCATAGATATCCGATTGAGATTGATCAACACCTTCAACATTGCAATGCAACTTATAGGGGTATGATATGAACATACATCTTTCTCCATCTTCTCTCACCACCTCGACCAATGATTATTTGCTCACTTTAGAAAAGAGGTTTGAGCATATATTATAGATCTCGATGTGTACGAGTCATACCTCAAACGAAGGCCCTCAGAAGGATCACCCAACTTTTTCAACTTCTACGACGATGTGTGATTCCAAAGCACAAGTCATACACCATGATACCAACAAGAAAATCAACCCCAAAGTCATGCTTCCCCCATTCAACATACTACTCACTAGATTCTCAAAACATTTTATTGAATCATATTGCACTGTATGGAGAGGTCAAATACAACTACTATTAAAAAACAACTAGTTTAGATCCATATTTACCCCAGTATAAGTACTGAATGATGGTGAGTTCATTAACAATTTTATGATTTCTTGCATTTCCTTTGATTTTCATTGGATTAGTATAATCTTGTAATCCTTTTATGGTTAGTGTTTAGAAATTTTGAAGTATAACCTGTGGATCTAGTATATGATCAATGTTAATTATCTGTAAACGAGGGACTTAAATCTCAGTTTCTTTACCAACATAGATCCTATGTGAAATTACTTATATGGATTTTTGTGGTTAGACATCTTTGGGGTCTCTTCAAACAGTTCCAAAAGTTAGAAAGAGCTCTAGGGTTATTATGGTAGATTTTTGTGCTTATCAATGTGTTTTGAAAAATAAATTGGATTTTAAGCATGGTTGTCTTTAGATATTATTGTATTTTCTTAGAATTACAAATGATGCAATCTGGGTGTTCATATTCTCCTCTCCCCAATTCTGAAAGGGTTCTAGCTCAATGGAAGAGTGCCTTCCTTACAAGCAGGAGGTTGGGGGTTCAATTCCTCTGTACCCTATTGATATTGCAATATTATTATTTTTAATCAAATATATTTTATTATGATTTTTTATGGCTATAGAGGGTGTTTCAAACCGTCTTTGTATGTTGCTACGAGGGGGGTTATAAACCGCCTTCATATGTCACTATGAGGGGGGTTCGAAATTTCCCTTGTATGTTACAATGAGGGGGGTTTAGAACCACCCTTGTAGGTACCTATGAGGGGGGTTTGTAACCGTCCCCAAAGGTTTGTAATAAGGAATTTTAGGGGGGGTTCTGAACTGCCCCCATAGGCATCTACGAGGGGGGTTCCAAACCGCCCCTATAGGCCTCTACAAGGGGGCTTTCAAACTGCCTCTATAGGCCTCTACGAGGGGGGTTCAAAACCACCCCTATAAGCCTCTACGAGGGGGGTTCTAAACTGCCCCTATAGGCCTCTACAAGGGGGGTTCCAAACTGCCCCTATAGGACTATACGAGGGGGGTTCATAACTGCCCCTATAGGCCTCTACGAGGGGGGTTTGAAACCGCCCCTATAGTCCTCTATGAGGGGGGTTCCAAACCGCCCCTGTAGTTTTGTATGAGGGAGCTTATGAGGGGGGTTCACAACCTTCCTCGTAGGTCTCTATGAAGGGGGTTTAAAACCACCCCCGTAGGTCTCTATGATGGGTTCTATGAGGGGGGTTTAAAACTGCCTTCGTAGACCTCTACGAGGGGGGTCGCAAACCGCCCCCAAAAGTCACTTTTGGGGGCGGTTCCAATCTCATAAAAAGCCACCCTTAAAAGGAAAAAAATTTAACATCGATGCCTTTAGGGGCGGTTTTGGCAACATTGCCCCCAAAGCCAAACCCCCCCCGTAGGTCACTTTTGGGGGCGAAAGACAAGCCCCCCTAAAGGCCAAAAATGTAGTAGTGTCTAAAGCTATTGTTGGAATCTGGAGCTTGCTGTCAAGTGCTTCTCGAACTCATCCCCTAGTATCTTGCAACCTTCGTCATCTACCTTGAACTCATCCTTCATTTGCTTGAAACCTTTATCATCTATCCTGTTTGCGCTTTCTCTAGCACTTCAGGCTTGCCTCAACCTGGGGAAAAGTTTTTCGTTGTTGCCAAATTGTGAAACAGGCTAGTTGCTCTAGCACATCTATTTTTCACATTTGACCATCCACTACTGGAGCTAGCGGGCCTCCACCCCTGGTGTTCTGGTGGTCAAGGAAACCCTGACCCTTCTAACTACTAACACACTCTTAGACATATTGGGTGATACCTCATCTATGTTCCTTTTGAGTGTCTTGATAGCTTCCTTTGTTGGATATTCATGCACCGTTGTTGTTCTGGCTCTGAGCGCACCTAGGGTGCTTCTGCTCAAAATGAAGTGCACTATTGCAACTATCTCACTACCCTTTTCCACAGCTTCCTTGGGATTTCCTACTGAACTTCCTACCATTCCACATATAACTTATAGACTCGCATCATACAACCCACTAATGCTCTTCTTCGTATTCTTACTACTTCTACTTGCGTACTATAATCCTCTCGTTAGTATTTATGCTTGCTACTTAACACTAGCTCATCATTTGGAAAATCTTATCCATAGCCCGCCAAATCTGTCATCATACTCTGCCGCCGTCTTCTGGTGATGTTGATCTGCGGTCATCATACTTGGATTGGACTCCTCTGTGCGAAGCATCGACGAGTGACCTGGATGGCCATGCTTTCCACACGCTTGTCACTCTTTCTCATCATTTTTTTTCATTCTACGTTTCTCAACCGCTATGCGCCTGATCATGGCGATAGGGTTTTAACTGATTCCCATTTACCAGTTTAGGAAATAGCGTGTCATCTAAGCTCTTCAGCTGCACTGTACCTCCGTCAATAACAAAATTGATAACATAGGGACCTAACCAATGCATCTATAACTTACTTGGATGCTTGGTGAACTTCTGTTATATAGCAGAATGGTATCCCCATACTGAAAGTGCTTTTGTTTAATATGGTGATCATGCCAAGCCTTCTGTCGATCCTTTTCCACCTTCTAATGAAATCCTGCGATGAACCTGTCCTCATCGAGTTGTACTAATTGGGACAATCATTCCTCCAAGGCTCCATCATTGCTCATGCTGGTGACAATTGCAATCCGCATACTGGGGACAATGTACTCCATCAACATTACGTCTTCCTTCCCGTAGATGAGTTTGAACGATGTCTGGCCAGTCAAACGTTTGCAAGTTGTGTGATATGCCCACAATATCATATGGATCTTCAAATCCCAATCATCTCGATTCATGCTACAGACCTTTGTGAGAACATGCTCCAGGATTTTGTTAAATGCTTCCACTATTCCATTTGCTTGCGGATGGTAAAGGGTGCTCTTTCTTTGTTGTATTTGAAATTCCTCTATCATTGTTGCGATTGTCTGATTTACAAAATGGGTCCCTTGGTCACTCATTAGAATTTTGGGGCACCCAAACCTAGTGACCACATTATCGAAGAGGAATCTGGATGATGTCACAGCAGAACAATCCTTTACTGGTGCTCCTTTGTCCCATTACATCAAGTAGTCTGTTGCTATAATTATGTAGCACGACCCTGTTCATTTTCCTAGTGGGTTGATGGGTCCCACAATGTCAACTGACCACTTGTTGAAATAATTCAATGTCAACTGAGGCACTAGTGGCATTTCATCCCTCCTTGATGGCTTCCCTGTCCATTGACATACATCGTAGCTTTTAGCATAGTCTACAGCATCCCCATGCATCGCCGACCACCATAGTCCTGCTCGCAGAATCTTCCTCGCATTGGTGCATCCTCTGTAGTGGCCCCCAGCGATCCCGTCATGAGATTCCACAAGAATTTGCTCCTATTCATGTAGAAGGACATATCGTCACAGTATCTCATATGGCCCCATTTTATACAATTGTTCTGCAATCAACTAAAAATATGCAGCCTTTAAGACTAGCTGCTTCTTTTGGTTGGTTGTGAACCCTGTCGGTGCCTCCCCGGTTGCCCAAAAATGAATGATTTGTTCATAATGGTCATCGACCATGCCAACCCTAAATAACTAAGCATCTGATAGTCCTTCGTCAATGCTCATCAGCTCTTCCCCTAACTCGATTTGTGACAAGTGATCTGGTCCTGCATTCATTCATCCTAACTTTTCAAAATCAAACACCTGTAATTACAACAACCAGCGATAGATATTCCCCCCCAACACAGGCTTGTTCACCAAGTATTTTATTACTGAGTGATCGGTGAACATCTTAAAGTGGCCCCCGAGTAGGTAGTGTCGGAATTTCTATAGGGCGTACACCATCGCCAACCCTTCTCACTCCGTGGTGGTGTAATGCTTCTCCGCAGTAGACAACTAACTACTTGCGAAGGCTATCAGGTGGTCGATGTCGCCTTCTTTTGGTTGGGCCAAGATAACTCCTAATGAAACTAACGATGCGTCGACATGGACGTGGAACTCCTTCGTCCAATCCAGAAATGCCAAGATAGGTGTGGAAACCATCTTTTCTTTTAATATTTCCAGACTCTTCTGGCACTAGTCGTTCCACTCAAACTTGGCATGTTTCTTTAATAACATCTCCATAGGTGTTATGATTGCTGCATATCCGCAGATAAACTTCCGGTAATAACCAGTGTGGCCTAGCGTGGCCCTCAATTGTTTGAATGTTGTCGGTGGTGGGAGGTCGACACTGATGGCAATCTTTGTTGGGTCTACCAGCATACCCTCCCTACAGACAATGTGCCCCAGTAAAATCCTGAACGAAGCACAGAAGATGCACTTTTTCAAGTTCAAGGAGTTCTGGTACTGTCGACATTATTCCAACATTAGCCTCAGGTTTGCGACGTGATCCTTGACCAACCCATACACTATCCAATCGTCCATATAGAAGGCCAGAAATTTATGAATGTAGTCTTTGAACGCTGACACCACTAATTGTGAAAAAATCATCGGGGCATTCTTCAATCCGAACGACATTACTGTGTACTGAAAGCATCCTCATTCTGTGATGAATATAATCTTATGTCGATCTTCCTTCGAAATCTTGATCTAGCGATAGCCTCAGAACCCATCTGTCAATGAGTATATCTCCTCACCGCCGACTCCTTCGAGTACCTCATCCGTGAAAGGTGTCGGGAATGGGTCGTGTAAGCATGCATCATTCAATTTCCACAAGTTGACACAGATGTGGACTTCGCCAGTTTTCTTTTCCTGGACCACCATCGGGCTGATCCACTCAGATTCTTCGATTGGTTCTATAATGTCAATTTCCAACATCCTTTCAATATCTACCTGCACTCTTTCCTTGTGCATTGGGTTCAACCAGTAGGACCGTTGCTTGATGGTATTTGCATCGGGTTTCAGAGGAATCTTCATTTCGCCTAAGTCCCAGAAAATTCCTTTCATCTCTGAGAATTTGGTTGGGAACAGATCCTGAAACTCATGCAGCAAATCCATCATCTTCGCAATGGTCAACTCATCCCAATAATCCCCAATGCTTGCAAACTTTGGGTTCTCCTCTGTCCCAATGTTTACTTTCTTGATCTTCAGCGGTTGCTGGAATTTATCGGAAGGAATTTTTGGTACCTCGACACTACAACTACCTTCTGATTCCAGCACATGCGTAGCCCTTGGATCATCCTCATCATCTGGCTCTCCTGTGATGTTGTAGCACTACATCATCATTTCTGGTGTTGCATTCCACTGAAGTTCTAATGGTTTCGTTGTCGGTACTAATTCAAATATCTTCTCATGGATCACCTATAACGCACTATGGATGAAGGGGTTCTCATCTGAGAAACAAAATGTTTAGCTAAAGCCATGTGTTAGCTAGTACCAAGAAGTCATCCTGTGTCGCAGTTCTGCTGCGACATACCAACTCTATGGTACTTCATCCAAAATGCAAATGAATGCATGGACCCACTCCTCCTTTGCTCGTAATCCCCATTTTCTTTCGTACTCCTCCAAATGTATGTTCGGGTCGCTTCTGTCGTCAAACTTCATTCCGCTATATCCTTCTGGATCCTTGAACCTAATCGTCATTAGGTGGCGACATAGTGGCCGGGTTCTAATATTAGTCTTATGCGCTACCCACCTACGCGCAGGAGTAGCCTTTAAGAATTTCTCCAAGCCCAATAAATGTTGTGGCTCCGGCACTGTCTCCTCAAACTCAGTGAGAAAGGTGCTCAGTTTAGGAAATCCTTCATACGTTGGTAGTGCACACTCCTCTATGAATACCCATCGTAGTGACTGTGTGATCCTTGCGCATCTCCTAAATGACACTTCATGCATCCGGTTCTGCCAATTCTCGAGTGCCTCATATGAATCCGACGACTCTGAACTGACAATGTGCCAACCCAATTCACTATTTACGATATGATTTGCGTAATCCTCAGATATATTTTATATACTATCCCATCCCTCCGTAAATTCATCTCTGGTCGGTTCAACATATCGCTGCCCTTCTGCAGGATCAAAAGGTGAGATGAACCTCATCTCGTGATTCTCAAATGACATTGTCCGCTTCTTAAAGTTGATAACCGTTGGATTATCAATTGCCCAGTCAATCCTCAGCAGTGCTGGGTAGGGACTGTGTTGTCCACAATTTCAATTACATCAAAATTGGCATAATACTTGAGGCCCTCAATATCAACGGGAAGTTGGTACACCCGACCAATTGTAGTAACCTAACTCTGGTTTGCTAATTGCAACTGTACTAGTGACCAGGCCAGTTGTGCTTTTCCCATGGTCTCCCATGTCTGCTTGGTTAGAATGTTGACATCCGACCCTAGGTCCAAGATAATTCAGTTGACATCAAAAGCTCCAATTTGTGCTGAAATTCGCATCTCTCTCCCCGTCTTCCTCTTTTGTATGTGATTAACTCTTTGTTCCTGGTGTACCCTCTCCTGTCGAGTCAACATATTGGATATGTCCTCCAGTGCATCCTGATCATTTTCCAACTCCAAGAAACTCTTTAAGAAGGATTTTAGTGTACTAGCCTTTCTCTGCAACTTCAACTTGTCGAACTTCGGGGGCATATCGTAGATAAATTCTTCCTGAGAAGGTAACTGCCTCCTCCGTCTCATCACCTCCTGCACTTCTAAGAAGATATCCCTTTCAGTGTCTGCATCAAAAGTGACATGTTTCTATACTATTGGTCAGACAGTAGTTCGTGGCCCATCGGCTTCTGTCATCGCTCCTCCTTGTGTCACCACTCCAACCATCGCATGTTGTTTTTGAGCCTCCGTCGATATCATCTGCACAATCGGTGGATTTTGGTTTTGGTTCTGTGGAGGTGGTGGCAAATTCTTGGTCTTCCATTTTACGATGAGATTTGGATGGTCTTCAACGCCATGATCCATGTCGCTATAGTATGTGCACTATTGTGGTATTGGATTTAGGCAATCCCTCTAATAGTGCCCCTGCTGCCCATAATTGTAGCATATAATTGGTCCTCGCCCTCGTCCAGCAGCTCCTCCTCATCCTGTTCCAGCACCTCGACCTCCGTGGAATCCTCCTATAGCCCCTCCATAAGGTGGGCCATATGCTTGGTATTGTGGATGCCCATACTGCGGTTGCTGCGGTGGTCCATATGGTGGGTACCGCGGTGGTGTATACTACGATTACAGATACTGCGGTGCCGGATACTACGTTGTCGAATGCTGCAATGCCGGATATTGCATTTTCCCATGCTGTCCCTGGTCATATTGCTGCGGTTGGTGATTATACTGGGCCGACAGCTGGTTATACTACTGTTGTTGCTGACCTGATGCCTGTTCTTATCCTGCCATGAAATATGTCGCTGTAGTTCTCTCCTGGAGTAAGCCATAAGCTCTACAGTTGTTTTCATCGTGGCCAACCGATTTACAAAACTTGCAATACAGGTTCTCTGGTTTCGACACCATTTTCTCCAGATAAACACACTCTTTTGGTCGGTGGCCTCTCGTTTGGCAGACACGACACCAAGGAAACCCTCCTTGACTGGGGAGATTTTGTGCACTCGATTGCAAATAGTCTCGGAAGCCTGGGCACTGATCCTTGTGGTGTCCCTCTATCCTACACCTAGTACACCAGATCTCTTCGCAAGCTTCTTTCCCTTTCTTCATGACTTGAAGTTGGATCATCAAGTTTTCCAACTGTTCTTGTATCCGATCCATACCCAACCATGTTTCACCAATTGGTGAAGCTGTTGGGCTTGGCCCAAGTGGGGCAATTTTTAGCAAGGAGTTTGGAACTGCGGATCTGAGTGCAGTTTAGTTGAAGCATTTTTGCATAAGTTTTTGGGATGCTGCGAAGTTGCACACAACACAGCGTCGGAAGAGCTGCGGAGTACAATGCTGTGAGGAGACAGTGCTGCAAAGTGTCCAGTCTACAGAGATCTAGCAAGGAAGAATGTTGGAAGGAAGATGGCACGTGTTCTGGTTAGACTGTCAGTGGTCTATTTTTTGCAAAGATGCTCCAGGAGTGCCAAGTGACGGGTAGGAGCAAATCAGGAAGAAAGTGACTGGTCACACACGTGAAAGATACCACTACTTGAACCAGTTACACGAGACCGTTAGAGGAAGAATGGCTTGGTGAAAGCAACCTATTGGCATGCACACAATAGGAAGACTGATAGCAATGTGAAGCATGTGTGGAAGACCGCCACGATGGAATATTCGCTACCAGGAGCCAACAGTCCGGTTTTGGGGAAATCGTGACAGTATTGTAAACCTAAGGGTTTTTGCCTACAGATTGTAAAGACATGTTGATGTATTTGTAACTTCGAAATGTATTTCATATATGTATATTGTACTCCTATAGAGATGGTATTATTCCTCTATACGGAAGTGTTTGTAATCCTATAGAGATGTTATTATTCCTCTATACGGAAGTGTCGTCATTTATATTATAAGTATCGTAACTTATACTTGATGGGCTATTAGACCACCTTGTTGGGGTCGGCCCTGTATAAGTCATGTGGGTCGAAAGGTTATTAGACCACCCTATTGGGGGTCGACCATGTGGGTCAAGGGGTTATTAGACCACCCTATTGGGGGTCATCCCAGTCAACATTATCTTATGTGGTTAAGTTAAGGCCGACCTAGTAAAGGTTATTAGGCAAGTTAAGTCAAGTAGAAATAGAGTGCGAGAGGCACTCTATTTCATCATTCTATTCTCTCTCACACTCTCGGGAGAGTGGCGCACTTGTGGAGGAGGAGAAGCTTCTCCTAGGAGATGTATATCTCTTATGTTTGGGTTGTATCATTGCTCTATCTATCTCTGAGGAAGTTATTGTGGTTTTTCACCTTTATGGTTTTCCCCAAGTAAACTCTGTGTCTCTTGTGTGCTTGCATTATTGTGTTCATGATTGATATGCTATAGATATGTTGTACATGTTGTTCTCTCAGTTAAGATCCTAGATCATATTGAAGTAAATTCTGAAAAATTAACATGGTATCAGAGCTAGCCTGAAAGAAGGCATGGTATGGCATGTATGACACTTTTTGCAATTGTGAAGCTAGGGCTTGATATAGCAAAAACCAGTCATTGTAGCATTTTCACTATAAATAAATTTCGGCAAGGTTTCAGGGTCTAAAAATTGTATAGGGAGAAGATACGATCCCCATGTACCTTTTTTCCAAAGGAAAACCTCTAATGTTTTGTACTTTGTGATTTATGATCTCTACAATATAGGGTTTCTGCCTCTTCCAGATCTCAGTCATAAATAGGTGACCTTGGAAAAAAAGGTCATAACTTGGGATAGGAAGCTACAAATGAAATTTCATAAAATGTGACAGCTAGTGCACGGACTGTACTTTATCAGATAACTTTTTCAAAGGCCGAAACTGAACTAGTGACATGTGGCACGCCGTACAAGTTCGCTCTCCGGTTTTATCCCATAAACAGGTCACGTTGCGAAACTTGGAATAA
Source organism: Larix kaempferi (assembly GCA_027924585.1). Taxonomy (NCBI): domain Eukaryota; kingdom Viridiplantae; phylum Streptophyta; class Pinopsida; order Pinales; family Pinaceae; genus Larix; species Larix kaempferi. The sequence continues at coordinate 7,460,423 of BSBM01000642.1, forward strand.
ATCTCTTAGAGAAACCATTTGAGGTCAGACCTGTGGGGTTGGAAAGATGACAGGTCAGGATATCACAAGAAACGTTTTGAGACCCTTTGGATAGAAAAGGTTGGAGTTACACCAGAAACAATCAGGTACATATTTATGTCAAAACAGAATTATTTTTTAGCACCTTGATTCATGGCTTCCGAAATTTAGGGTTTCGGAGAAAGTTGGAATTTTTGTAATCGGAGACTACGACTGAATGATACTCATCAAAATCGAAATTTAGAGACCAAGATCAGAATTTTTGGTTGGGCAGAAGGCCGGGCTTGATCAGACCCTCGTTCGGGACTTTGATCGGAAAAGTGAAAAATTAGGGCTTCTGCAAAAATGGGAATTTTTGAAATCTATGACCATGGCTGGAAGCTCCTCAGAAAAATAGAAGATTAGAGCTTTGGATCGAACCTTTTGATTGGGTAGAAGGGTGGGATTTATCAAACCCTAGTTCGGGGTCATGTCCAATGAATCCGGAAGTTTCGAAGGAAAATTTGAGGGGTGAAACTTTGCAGTTTTCAAATTATGAGTATACTAGCTTGATCAACTCATCAAGGCGCATATTTCTATCCTTTCGGAAGTTTGAAATTCAAAGTTTGAATTTTTAGGGTTTCTCTGATAAACCCTAATCTAGCTCCAGATCCAGTTCTTGTAAATCAAGTGGATTGGTTTAATCCTAGAAGAGAATGGATTGGTCACCTGCATAAGTGAAGAAGTTCTTGTTTTAGAGGGAGATGAGGCTAAGGCCTTACATACGAAGGTTACAAGCAATCTCGACAGGTATGACTCATCCAGGTATGTTTCGAGATTTGTTCATGATTAAGTTTATGGTATGTTTGTCTTCATGTTATTACGGTTAGTACAATCTTGATTAAATTTAGACTTGTCGTATCACCTTAATAAAATTATGAATGCATTCATTGATTAGGGTGTTGACACTTATGATTGTACTAATGCATTATGGTGTTGTATGAGGTTTATGTTGTCCGCTAACATGAAAGGTACACCAAGAAAGACAAATCATGTTCTAGTTCAAGAACATATGATCATGATGACAAAGATTCATCCATTATCATGAATCACTTAGAAGATCTATTTGCGAGGTATGTATAATTTGGTTCTATAATGGTTAACCTATGAGATATGCAGGTTACTAGCACAAGTCATTGAAGAGAACGAGAAGACATCATGTGGGTATGTTAGACATAACTAGATAACATACCAATACAGGTATGTTTTTCCTATATCAAGTTAGAATCCTACCTTGTGTTAGGAACCCTTATATAAATATACTTGGTATGATTGGTTATGTTTATTCATAAAGTTAGAAATGTAAGTAATCAAGGGTTTATGCATTTTATGTCTCTTATCTTGATTGACGATTTAACTAACCAGAATAGTCTTATGATCAAATAAGAATATGCATGAGTAAAATAAGACTTCCCTAAAACCTTGAATACTAATGTTTATTATCTGTGATCATGACTATACATGTTTAAGATTATTGTGTTTTGATAGTATTAAGATTATACTAATGAATGTGTGATTATGTATGAGACCTCGAGGATAACACAATGATGATACTAATAAGTATGCATAGTGATGGATATAAGTTCAAGGACAGGTAATCCAGGAAGCAAAGATCAAGAGGGATCACACTCCAGTTGTTCCTGCAAGGAAGCAAAGATCAAGAGGGAGCACACTCCAGTTGTTCCTGCAAGGAAACAAAGATCAAGAGGGAGCACAATCCAGTTGTTCCTGCAAGGAAGCAAAGATCAAGAGGGAGAACACTCCAGTTGTTTCCTGCAAGGAAGCAAAGATCAAGAAGGAGCACACTTCAATAGTTTCTGCAAGGATGCAAATATTCAGAGGGAGTTGACCACTTCTCACAATCCACATCAGAATGGAGTTGCAGAAAAGAAGCAAAGACTGAGAGGGAGTCAACCCAACAAACAAACAAAGATAAGTATTTGAATTATCATTCCTTGCATATTTTATTGTTTAAATAATATTGTTCAATAATGTATATACTCATGTTCCTAGAATTAGGTTGTGTATTATGCATATTAGAATAGTTGCATTGATGAACAATATACTACTAATATACATGGGTAAGTGGCCTATGGCACTGTACAACATTCCATTGCTACTTATCTAGAATGAAACCTCTTTGCTGACATGTTGGGAGTTGTGCACACTCTCAACAATGTTCTGGTACAGATTGGAAGACATCTAGAAAGTTACGGGATATGGATAAATGTTGTATTGAAGCATTGGCTAAGATAATTGCATGACTGTATGACATATTTCTTTATGTGTAAGAATTTGTTCTGAAAACTATGAGATGTTTTCTAATCATGCAATTTAACTTGTTGTGTAGGAAAGATCGTATACCATCACCTACAAAAGAAGGACTACAACATTTGTTCAGCAACAAAGTTATCTATTGAAAAAATTGAAGATATTGAAGTTCCCAGGATCTGGGAAGAATGCCATGATCAAGGAGTACCAGTTGATCATGAAGATGTTTGGGATGCAGTCCCAAGACCTGAAGGGGAGTTTGTAGTGACTTCCAAGAGGATATACAAGATCAAGCATGCTGCAGGTGGTAGCATAGAGATTTTTGCTCCTGTAGCCAGATACACTTCCATTAGATCCGTACTTGCTCTGGCTGCAGTGATGAATGGAAGATACACCAGATGGATTTCAAGATAGCTTTCTTGAATGGTGTAGTTGAAGAAGAAGTGTATGTGAAGCAGCCACTTGGTTCTGAGACACATGATAGGGAGTCATATATGTGCAGAACTAGGTATAGTAGGATAGTTAGCTTTCTATCTAGTTTGGGATTTACCAAGAGTAAAGTGGATTCCAACCTTTACTACAAGGTTGAGGAAGGCAATCCAGTGATACTACTTTTGTATATGGATGACCTGTTTATTACAGGTGAAGATAGATTGATTTTCGACACACAACAGAAGCTTGCTGCCGAGTTCAAGATGAAGAACTTGTGGATGATGCACTATTTTCTAGGTATGGAGGTGTGGCAGAGTGCAGATGGAATCTTCCTTAGACAAGAGAAGTATGTAGTAGAGATCCTGAAGAGGTTCGGGATGATGGACGGCAAGGCCATGGCTACACCTATGGCATCAAACCTGAAGCTTCTGTGTGATGCTTCATCTGAGCCGATTGATATCACTATGTATCGTTAGATGATTGGGTCCTTGATGTACCTGACGAACATGAGACCAGATATTTGCTTTGCGGTGAACACATTGAGCTAGTTCCTGATGGATCCAAGGAGTGTTCACTTGGTTGCTGTAAAGCATACTCTGAGGTACCTAAACGGTACAATTGATTATGGGCTTAAGTATGATGTGAATCAAAAGTTTAACCTGCAGGGTTATGTTGATTTAGATTGGGTAGGCAGTGTTGCAGATAGGAAGAGCACTTATGGGTGCTTCTTCAGTATGGGATCAGGTGTGATCTCTTGGTTTAGCAGGAAGCAGTCCTGTGTAGCAGTGAGTACAGCCGAAGCAGAGTATGTTACACCTTGTTCGGCTAGTTGTGAGGCAATATGGATTGGGAAGCTACTGTCTGAGTTATTTGATCTACCGCTGGAGGCTACTGGTATATTTTGTGACAGCCAGAGTTGTGTGAAGCTGTCTGAGAACCCGGTGTTCCACGACAGGTCGAAACACATAGATATCAAATATCACTATATCAGGGATATGGTGCAGAGAGGAGAAGTGAAGCTCCTGTATGTTACGATGGATGAGCAGATTGTAGATGTACTGACGAAGCCACTAGCCAGAGTGAAGTTGAGTACTTTAGAGAGAGGCTTGGTGTTCTTCAGATTGATGACACTTTGAGGAAGGAGTGATGGACACATTTGCTGAAGCCATTCCAAGCATGTTGGAAGGAGGATCCTTCACATGGATGTGGATGTAAGCGTTGGATGATGAGCATCAGGACGATGCTCCACTTACTGCTCTGTATATGCATCAGGATGATGTTGGATATGATTAGTTGGATCATTTATATGTATGTATGTACGCATCATGTTGGATGCTAGATATGATCAGGTATATCATGTATTTGTATATGTATTAGGTGGATGCATTATGTATATCAGATGGATGCATTTGTATGATCAGGTAGATCATGTATGATGATATGTATCAGGTAGATACTTTGTATACATCAGATGGATATACTGTTTGATCAGGATGATCACAGATGATGAGATTCAAGATCTTGCTCCAGATGATACTCATCAGGTTGATGGTATGATGATGATCAGGTTGATCATGTGATGATGTACATCAGGATGATGTATGGTGAGTATCGGTTTGATACTCTGTGGCTGTGGATAGGTTGTGCAGGTAGCATAGAAAAGATCCTGGGAGATCCTATGGTCTACACTAGGATGCTCTTTCGAGGTTTTTCTACAGGTAGCATAGAAAAGACCCTTTAAAAATTGGACAGGTAGAGCGGTGTGCTCATAACATCCTGGGTTGCTTTATCGAGATCCTATAGTCTGTGCTAGGATGCTCTGAGTAGGTTTTGCTACAGTTTTGCATAGAAAAGATCCTTTAAAAACTGGACAGGTAGAGAGGTGTGCTCATAACATCCTAGGTTGCTCTATCGAGATCCTATACTCTGTGCTATGATGATCTGAGTAGGTTTTGGGAAAGTTCACATAGAAAATATCCTTTAAAATCCGGACAGGAAGAGCGGTGTGCTCATAACATCCTAGGATGCTCTATCGAGATCCATACAGGTAGAGCAGTTTGCTCGTAACATCTTGGGATGCTCTGAGTAGGTTTTGTGAAGGTCAACATGTAAAAGAACCTATAGTTTGTGCTAGGTTTTGTTGACGCACATAATCAGTCCTAAGATCCACAGTATGGCCAGTGATAATGAAGACCTACAGGTGGTGGGCCTACATCCAGTATGAAAAAGGACTGGCTCTATAGAACTTCCTATGACGAGTAGATTCAGAGATTGATTGAGATAGCAGTAGTAGTGACGATGATGATGACTCAATGACGATTATCCAGTGGCGATGATCCAGAGAAGACTTGTGATAGAAGACCTATGTCAAGAAATACCTTCCTAGTTAAGAGGGAGTGTTGATCTATTTGTAACTTCGGAATGTATTTCATATATGTATATTGTACTCCTATAAAGATGGTATTATTCCTCTATACGGAAGTGTTTGTATTCCTATAGAGATGTTATTATTCCTCTATACGGAAGTGTCGTCATTTATATTGTAAGTGTCATAACTTATACTTGATGGGTTATTAGACCTCCTTGTTGGGGTCAACCCTGTATAAGTCATGTGGGTCGAAGGGTTATTAGACCACCCTATTGGGGGTCGGCCATGTGGGTCAAAGGAAATTAGACCACCCTATTGGCGGTCGGCCCAGTCAGCATCATGTTATGTGGTTAAGTTAAGGTTGACCTAGTAAAGGTTATTAGGCAAGTCAGGTCAAGTATAAATAGAGTGCGGGAGGCACTCTATTTCATCATTCTATTCTCTCTCACACTCTCGGGAGAGTGGCACACTTGTGGAGGAGGAGAAGCTGCTGCTAGGATATGTCTATCTCTTATGTTTGTGTTGTATCATTGCTCTATCTATCTCTGAGGAAGTTATTGTGGTTTTTCACCTTTATGGTTTTCCCCAAGTAAACTCTGTGTCTCTTATGTGATTGCATTATTGTGTTCATGATTGATATGCTGTACATGTTGTTCTCTCAGTTAAGATCCTAAATCAGATTGAAGTAAATTCTGAAAAATTAACAAGACATGACCTACGGGCATGATCTATAAATAAGGAATTTTTGTATGGGAAAGGGTTACTCTTCGTTTTGTATTGTTCTTATTCTTAAGTTTATAAATTCCTGTTGAAGAACATTTTGTAAAGGCTCTACAAGCTGAGTGCGTAGAGACCTGCTGAGAGAGAAGAGAGTCTGCAACTGAGTGTGCAGACAAAGAACTATTGTACCCTTCCCAAAAGACTAATATAACAACAGTTCTTGTAGACGTAGCCTCCATCCGGGGGGTGAACCACGTTAAATACTGTGTAATGTGATTTTTGTGTTTCTGCATTTCCTTATTTTCCTACTTAGTATGTCTGAATTGTCATTTATAAGCTGTATGTTAATGCTTTTATATGTATTCTCCATAGAGGAAAGATGGGAATAATATGTTAAGTTTTACATGAATAGATGAATGATGAATGTGTTGTACTCTGAGTTGGTGGAAGTATCTGTCTATTGAATAATCGCATGGGTATGTAACATTTAGATTGTGTAACTCTTTGATGCGCAACACTGGTTGTGCGTAGTATTGTATGCTTCGTATGCTTGCAATTGTGGGAAATCCTAACCTAAAGTAGTAGATGAATGGATAAGTGTTAGAGTAAAGTCTCTATTATTGGTTAAGTTGGGAGAAGGAAGCGTATAACTCAGTTGCGCTATCCTATTAAGTGGTATCTTGCCCGAACCACGCTAGTTGCGCAAGTAGTTGGTTCATAGAGTTGCGGACCGCAATGTAGTCTATCATCGCGTAGTCCTCAGTTTGCAGTGCAAGTCCGATAGTGCGTTCTGCAGTAATCCTATCTTATCAACTCATCACACCACTATGGAAGCCTCATTCTGTAGTGCCCCCATAAGCTACACCTCGGGTGAGACCTCATTCTGTTCACAAGTTTTTTCCGAAAGGGTTGGTGAGAAGGGGTTTTGTTGGTTAAAGTGAAACCGCGAAGAACCTGGGTCTACATTAGAAAACCTCTAGATCAGTTTGTAAGACAACAAATTGTTCCATTGTCGCTCTAATAATCCATGATGATTTGAAGTCGTGATGTGCGAATAAGTTGAGCTCGGCGTCGACTTTTGGTATCCAGACAAGAAAGAAATCTGGGCCTGGTGTGACAAGATAGAGAGAGACTTTGCAAGGAAGGAAAACAGAAATCCACAGCTCTCTGACATTGAGTGGTTGAATAAGTACCTGTGGAAAGACGTACACGGAGTCTTCTGGGCATCCTTTGGATGTGAGCTACACAAGTGGTTGTCAAGGTTTGTAGAGCACAAAAACTATACCCCATGGATCGCACTAACCAAGTGGACATCGGATCTTATTGAACATCTCAAAGCATTAGACAGTCCATTCGTATGAGTAGTCGATTTCTGGGTCGACAGTACATTACAAAGTTTCGTGACGCAATTCATTGTGGACATGCTAATGTCCTACAGTGCAGCAGAAAGAGAGTTTTTCAAAGGAACTCGAGGTAAGTATTTGAACAACATCAGTTTATACATTAAAATGCTTCTTGCTGAGAAAGGTGTTTTTAGAATGCAGTAGAATTTTTGGAGTCTTTCATGGTCAATAGCATTTTCAGTGAGTCTGTTGAAGAGACGCATAACCTAAGAAGTGGGAAAAGATATAAGTATACACCTATGAAGAAGAATCCTAGTGGATCTGGACTCTACATAGACATTGATTCAGAAGATGAACCTGATAGCCAAACTGCACCCCTATCTTCCACCTATCATCCTATTACGCCCCAGAATCCACCAGTTGTGAACATCGCACCTCTCATTGTACCTATCCAACTAGTTCAAAACCCCACAGTCGTAAACATTCAGCACAGTACCACATTCATTTTTGACGCGTAGAGCACTGCGTAAAACCCTCCACCACCTAGAAGAAGCATGACTGAGGACATTAAACTGCCGATATTCAAAGGAATGGGTCTAGAAGACCCCGATCAGCACTGGTTTCTATGTGAAGCTGTATGGAGTGTAAAAAAAGTACAGTACGATGCTGTGAATCAAGCACAGCTCGTTACCACCCTTAGAGACCGAGCCTTACATTGGTTCATGAAATATTCTCAGGCACAACCGAGAACCCTATTAGAAATCAGGGCTGCACTCATATTAAAGTTTAAGAAACCAAAGTCAAAATCGCAGTGTATAACAGAATTGAAAGGAATCAAACAAAAACCTAATGAAATAGTTTGGGAGTTTGATCAGAAATTTAAGACTCTGTTGGACCAAGTAACATTTGTCATAGCACCGCAACAACACATGGAATGGTTTATAGCCACGCTATTGCCGCACATCAGACAGTCATTGATGCAATAGAAGGTGGCTTCGCAGGCTGAAGCCTTGGAAATCATGATTAAGTTGGAAGCTTCACCGATGGAAAAAACTAGCACTGGCATGTCGCATATTCAGAACCAGTTCACTACCCTAACATTATAGTTATAGGACATGAAACAGGGAAAGCAAGAAAGACAGGAAGTCTAGTGTACAGGTTGTAAGGGAGAAGGACACACTAAGGATAGTTGTCCTTTATTCCAAGACTTCCTTAGCATGGGAGGACCAAACCCATTGAATCTGCACCCAGGACCATGGTGTGAGATTTGCAGAACCAGAGGACCTCGGCCAGAAGATTGTCACATGATACAAAAATACGTAAGAACTCCTAAAAACTTATATTTTAATTTATGTAAGTCAGTAGGGCATGACGCGTCCAATTGCTGTGCATATGAACTCATGCTAGAAAGAAAGAAAGACATTGAGCATATGTATGGAGGAATGTAAAGGGTCCAAGAAGAGATTCCGCAAAAATAGAATAATGCTCAACCTGATCAGGGAGGATACAGAGGCCACGGAGGATACCGCGGGAGAGGAAGAAATAGCAGTCCAATGCAGGGGCGGGGCCGAGGTCAAGTAATTTGTTACAACTGTGGCCAAGCGGGTCACGTATCTAGAGACTATACCAACCCATGCACTACATGCAGCTATTATAGCTCCTTTGATCATGTTATCGAAGACTGCGTAGTGTTGGAAGTAGAAATGCAGAAAATAAAACGACTGGAAGCACTGGCCCCAAATATCAAGTTGATCGCAGCAGAAAGGAGACCGGCAGATCCAAGCTTCAATGTGGTGACATGAAGTGGCACTGTGACTGGGAGGGATAGAGGAGAAGAAGCTCTGAATTCTGGGGGTTTTGATACCAAGCAGACTCCTCTTGAGACAATATGGATAAGGAAAGCTACTGGGAAACGACCAGCTTTCGACCTGAAGAAAAAGAAAGAAACCTTTGGAGAAGCATAGGATCTCTTTAAAGAACCAACATCTGGATCACCGAGAATCCCGTTACGCAATGAAGCACCGCATGTAGAATATATGCCCATTGCATACGACAAAATGAGCACCGCATAAGAGACATGCACCTTTGTTGTGCAGTTCCTCAGTAGCTGTATCAAGTTACTAAAGAGTCCAAATGCTATAGTGGAATTGCAAAAGTGGGTAGACCGGTATGAACCATGCAGGGAAACTGAAACCACTGATAGCGTAGTTCATCATATCAAGAAACATAAGAGAACAAGGAGAGAAATGAGACTCGGTGGACAGATAGGAGATTGTGAAATGGATGAGATCATTCTTGACCTGTGTTCAGAAGTAAATGTCTTAACCAAACAGACATGGCAGCAAATGGGGAGACCAAAGCTGTTATGGTCACCTATCCAGTTGAGATTGGGAAATCAGGAGAAGGTCATACCATTTGGACGATTATACCCAACCCATACCTATCCAGACGAGAATGGCCAATCAGGGTTGGGTATACGATCCATACCCAACCCTTTTTCACCGATTGGTGAAGCCTCTAGCTTCATCGCAATCTCCAATGCTTCCGCTTGGGTCACAACCTTCTGTTGCATTAGTAGTCCACAGATGTGTGGTACCAATCCTGTGATGAACCACTCCTTGTGCTGCATGTCATTTATCCCAAAATTTACTTTTTCTATCAACATCTTGTACCGTTGATCAAATTCCCACACCAGCTCATTCGGGAATTGCTTAATCTCCTTCAACTCAATAACATACTCCAACTCCGATTTTTTATTTTTAAATTCATTAATCATCGTTGTTATGATATGTGCCAACGTCTTCGCCGCTGATCCTGTTGGAACCTTCATAAACTTCATGAACCAGTCTAATGCTTGGCCCCTAAGGGTCGTCGCTATCTATCCCATTTTTATGGCTTCGTCCTAGACCTGCTTCACATTCCAGACTGCTCCACATATGAACCAATACTTTTCAGGATCCTCGATTCCGTTCCACTGAAAGGTAGGCATCTTTTCCTCGTTTTCCATCCTAACGTTCCTACTATTATTGTTTACTGATGCACTACTCTTACCACTGCGCATAGGGAAACTCTACGAATAGCTTGGGTTTCTTCCTACATAATTTTGGGTAGTGCGCGGGGTTTCAGGTACATTGTAACTTACGATCTGTGTCTCTTCTGCTTCCAGGATACCCTGGTCACTGTCCTCATCGCAATAGGGTCTCTTTCTCCCTTGTGGTCCTCTTTCGTAGCCTTCTATTATGGTCCTCCTCTTCTTCTCAGGACACTGGAATATCACTCCACTCCTCAAGGTACTACACTCTTCGTCAGCTTCCCATACAAACTCATTGTCGCTCATGTCCATCTACCCCACATATTTCTGTTGGATCCGCATTCACACGACACCTACAACATCCGCACACTGATATTTCTACTCGTCGGAAGTCATCCTCAAAATTCCCTTTTCGCACACGAGCATCTTAATCCACAATCTTAGCAATAGTAAGAACCTTCCCCTTGGTCCCCTGAAAAAGGTCCTCTCTGGGTCACTCTATGACTTGATCGTGTCTACTCCAAACTTAGTGATGTATCCCTTTAGGATACTATCCACCCAAAAATCAACAGCGCTTGATACTGTGTTGTCGACACATTTCAGTTGTCTAATCATTTTTGGTGTCCAATGCTCAAGTCTAGTCTCTTGGAAATGGTGCTTTTGGAATCATTAGCTTCCCTAACCACTCATGCAACAATACTGGGAATTCGCAAAAAAATATTTCGTGGATATCTGAATAAATATACTTCTGCAGCCAACTGCTTATAGTCTGCCTAGGGTTTTTCTTTCTCCTTCTGTGAATTCTTCTATCTTTCTGTCAAACCACTCTTGGATCTCTAGTCTCATCGGATGCCAAAGCATATCCTCTTATTTTCCTCCTCAAGTTCCCGGAAATAGAACCATTTGTTGACACAACGACTATCAACAGGGGTTCACTGCACACTGTTGCCAACAAACACCAACCCAAAGTCCCTTACGCACCGGACTAGAAGGGTGTTGACCCTTCCAGCAACACTTGCGGAGTGAATGAAGTCTCACCCAAGATGCACAAGGGGGCTACAGGAACCAAGTTTCCATAGTGGAGTTGAGGAAATGCATCCAACACACATTACCCTTGTAGAAACCAGAGATTATATCCTTCGCAGTAAGCTATTAACTCATCATTCGCACATTAGACCATTCGTAGATTCAATAGATAATAAACATTCGCAACAACATATTTAGCCTACTTATTCGCATCACCAGTAATCATTCAACCCACGGAGTATTAAACATGTTGCAAACATTCATATTCATCATTTCACAGAGACAAAGATAGAAATGGAACCATAATCGAACATCCTCGTGCATTCATCAAAAACCCGTGGAATGAACTTCACAGAACCAGTCAATACACCATGTTGCAGATACAAAAAAAATCAAAAGATGGATCAACTTCTTATCACTTGCTTCCATCGATGCCCTTAGGATTACAAATCTACTTCTATTTATATGATACTATGTGGTTACAAAACGGTCCACATGACCAATTCTAACTAATTTAACTATTCTTGTGCTTTCTCGAACTCCGTGAATGGTCCTTCTTTCACGGATTGTCCCTTTCACACCTGTCGGCTTCCGCACTTCCTACGAACTTATCCTATGCCAATAGGATCCCTAGGTCAAGGTACTTTGGGTTGATAGAAATCCCCAACATAAGGTGTGCTAGCTGGCCTATTACATTTATGGTTGGGGGATCCTGTTTCATCAGGCAATTTTATTTTATGAATTTGTTACAGATTTGGACATCTCTAATTTCCTGTAAGAGTGGTACTTAGATATTTAGGTGTTTCAATTCATTCAGTATGATGTATTCTTCTTCCTCTTTATGGTTTTGTTTCAGGTTTTTGGGAAATGGAGGACTAAGAGGATTATTTTCTGATAATTGGGGTATTACTTCAGGGTGCTTATGTTCTGGGGATGCAACTTGCTTGGAATATGTATCTTCTTGATTATGTTGATAATGGGGACCATGTAGCATTTTACCAGATATCAGGTTGATCTCAATGAAATCCAGTGTGTCTACAACATATGCTGGAAACTGCATTACTTCATTGTTGAAGGGTTGTTGTCCTGTCCTATTGTTATTTGGATTTGGGACAAGATCAGTAGGGATTGTAGGTGCTCTGGGGGGTTGCTGATTCCGTGGAGGTGGCATTATAAGTGGTTGTTGCATTGGTTCCCTCCAATTTGTGGAAGATGGATATGGGTTTGCATAGTTGATTTGTGGTTGCGAAAAAGGTGGGGGGTATGGGTATGACTATGGAAAGTTTGGTTGTTGGTAAGGAATTGGATTTTGCTGCCATTGGATTGGCCTTGCTTGTGGAGGCCATGAAATTTGTGCGAAGGGGTTCTAGTTTTGTTGAGGATTCCCTTGATTAAAATAGGCTTGATTGTTATTTTGGAATGGTTTAGCAAAATTGTTTCTTCGTTGATTGACAAAACAAAGGTGTTCTATTGAATTTTTTGAGGTAGGATGTTGTATGGTTTCCTTGCATGATGTCACGTCCCCTCCCGTCAATCCAACGCAAGGAAGGGAACGTGATATCGAATTCTGGCGCTCTTACAAAAACTCAAACCATTTTATCAAATTCATGTAAATAAAAACACATGTGCAGGTATACGATTCAAATAAACACAACAGAAGCAATATCCACTACATGCATATCTAGCATGCATTGATCTTCATAAAAATAAAAGTCAATAATTAAATAACATTGCAGATTTTTATACACATAAAGAATACTCATCTTGATGTAAGGTTGTCCCAAGAAACTAGCTATGTCGTTGCAATGTTCCACCCAACCATAGGTCTCTTCCTAGCCTGTATTCTTTCAGTACTCAAAGACCACCCCCGAGTTGGGCATGATTTCTATAGGGAAAAGGGAACTCTCAAGCTCAACACAACCAAAGCAAAGGATAACCATCTCAACCACAACATTCTCTTACACACAACAACTCAAATATTGGGTATGGATACACATTTTCAACAATGGAATTTACAAAATAGGGTCCATGGGTTTTCCCCAAATCGTGGCACACCCGAAAACGAATTGTGGGAAGAGGAAATCAACCCCGGGGAAGAAACGGATTTCTCCCACAAGTATGTGAGCATTTAGATGACCAAAACGACCTCTATGAAAGTCCCAAATTGATTTATTCTCTTCCCCACTGTTATCCAAAACAAAACGCCCTTCCCAGCTAGAAAAATGAAGAAAAACACAACAAAACCATGGAGAAAAACGCCTAGGTAGCTCCCAACTCGTGAGAGAGAAAAAATGATGGGTGAAGAATGGCTTGGGAAGCAATTTCATGGATTTTTTCTTTCCTAAGAATCCAAACATGCATTTCCATGAAGGGTGGTGTTATCACCTAAGATGTAGTTACCCCTATGGATGGATCCAGTCATGGATGGCAATAGGGAAGGGCAACTCAAAGGTGCAACCACGATCACCTCGACCTCCAATATGTATGGTTGTCACGCCAGTCGAGGCAACCCTCTCTTTATGTTATCTAGCCCAGACAACAAAGGGGGAGACCCGATCTACTCCCGACAGGAGAGATCAAAACCAAGACACCAAATCAGGGTATTTCTAGGTAAAGTTAGGTGTATGGTTTATCCTAGACCTAAGGATGAAGTCACAAGCCAAGTGAGGGGTTTAATAGGTATAACTTTGGTTCATAGTTGAATGTATGAGTGACTTATAATGTTTGTAGTGAGATCTAGGGCTAGTGTACTAGTTCGATGTCAAAAGATCCACTGCCTTGGGAACCGTGTCCAAAGCAGGATAGTTAAGGGTTGTATTGGGGCTAACTAGTACATGAGACAAGTTTGACCATGGTTCATGATGTCTTCAAAGGTATAGTTTACCATGCTTAAGTCAAACCACAAGTCAATCCAACAGTCTAGGAAAGTTGAATTACCTTGTAGAGAAACCAGTGCCTTGGGAATTGGGAAGTGGAGTCAAAGTATGGTTGACTTATGGTTTAGGACTCCTACAACATGAGATAAGTGGACAGTATAGGTCTTGATGGTTAAATGTGTCTAGATCTAGGTTTAACCCAAGTGGACCACAATCCCTTAAAACAAGGAATGCAGTCCCCAAGGCAAGATTTGACAAAATGACAGTCTAGACCTAGGTTTTGAATTATTCCGGTTTAAGATCTGCAATAATCTCAAGTACCCAGTTCCTAGAAGTGAGTGAACTCACTTCTCCAAGGTGATGCGACTTTACCCAAGGAGGCTTCAATTGTGGTTTAGGTGGGTCAAATCATGTCGGATGGCATCCAAACTTTAGATCCTAGTAGATCGGTCAGGTAGGAATATGGATCTATAATTTCGTGGCAATCCACCGGTTAGATCTTAGTAGGTCTGAGTTTAAGTGTTCCAAGTGGTCCAAAATGGGGATTAAATCCCTTAAAATGTGGAATGGGGCCCACAAGGTGAATTTCAAGAAAGGGACAACCTGGGTGTATGTTATTTGATGTGTAGATGTCAAATCAAGTGGAATCTCAAACACCCATCAACTAGATCTAGGTCAACTTGCTCAAATGGTGAAGTGCGCCTTCCTTGGGAGAAGCTAAGTTGGTTTGGGAGATGGGTCAAACGGAAGCCAATCCTCACCAAACTATAGATCCGGGATGTCGTGGATGCTATAGAGGTGGGTTTTCAATATCATGCCCAACAACCCACTAGATCTAAGTAGATCTGAGAAAATGTAAAATGGGAATTTTGAAGTATTTAGGGTTTTAACAATTTATGAGTTATGTCAATGGATTGGATAAAGGAAAGAGAAACAAACCTGCGGATCTTACCTGGATAACCTTGTAGATGCCTTGATGATGATGATCTATGCAATCCCGATCAATTTGGAAGCTTTGAGGTAGTTTCTATGCAAATCGATTTAGTCCAAGAAGCCAATGCGCCCTCTCTCCTGCACAACAAACGTCAACAATATCAGATTTGATGCATCAAGAGATAAGACTAATGCCACAAAAGAAGTAACAGAAAGATAGCATAGATCACAATGATACTAATGATAACCCCCTGATACAAGCGAATGCCAAGAAAGTCAATTTGAAGAAGCCTTGCAAAATCGCCCTTGTTGAAGTCGCCCTCCTGTAGACAAACAATGATTTCCAAAAAAAAGATAGATCTTACCACAATTTCCAAATGCTAGGTTGCAATAGACTTTCCAATCACCATCTAAGAACACCAGATGCAAAGGAGACCACAAGAATTTCCACAAGAATATTTTTCTATACCAATAATCCAAGAGCCAAAGACCCTTTACAATGAGAGGCTCTCTCCTTTAAATAGGAAGGAGAGGCACCAAAACCCTAACCACTTTTTGAATGAGTGGATAAGATTAAAAGATACAAATGTCTAATCAATGGTTGAGATGAGCTCAACAACATAATACATGGATCACACATAAAATATAACATAAGTGGACAAAGTCGCCCTAGGAGAGGGGAATCCCACCAAATCATGATGACAAAATATCATAAGAGGCTCATGGTGGGTCCAAGGGGTAATTTTATCCCTCCTTGGTCAATCCCCATGGCACAATAACCAATAAATAATCATGAAAGTACCAAATCGTGCCTCCCTAGTGAAGTCGTGGTCCTCAAAAGACCTTAAAAATCCACAGAAAGTGCCATAAGTGATGGATGCGGGCCCCGATGAAGCTGAAACTGCTGGAGAAGGTGTGGAAGACCCCGATCTATCATCACTGATCATCCCATGCCATAATTTTGCCTCAGTAGCCCAAATCGATTTCCTCAATAGCCATTTCTACCAATCCTGAAATGCCTCGGGAAGCGTGAAACTTCCCAAACAGCCTCCTGGAGTGATGGCGCTGTCAAGGTGAGGGCACCAATGTGTCCAAGAGGGGGGTAATATGGTAAAAACAAGTGGCTGGACCACCCCCTCCATCATCAGCGCCCTAGGTCAACCGGATAAAAGTCATCTCTGCTCCGACAGGGCCTCCAATAGACCAAAACTGCACTAGGACAGCCTACTGAGGCTAAATCATCACTGTAAGTGCCCGGAACTGAAAACAAACTGTCCCATTGGACTCAGAAGGTCAAAATCCATCCAAGATGTGTACTCATACACCATATGAATCTGTGCATGATCAAAATAAATATCCAATGTACCGGAACAAGGCCAATAATAATGATCTGTAAATGACCAAACACTGCTGTATCCCAAGAATCATCATCATAACCCTGTAGCTGCTGCATAGAATCATCTTGTATGTGTACATAGACCATATATCATCTATCCATATCATCATAAGGTCTAACATCTCATGTCCCATGGTCCTCCATGGTCAAACTAGGTCTAACCAAGACCAAATACAACTCAGACCATCATCCATAGCTGCTGCAAGGTGTCAAGGTTAATACATGCTCTACAACTTATTCGAATAACAATTATAACACAGAGTGATCATGACTGGCGATCTAAATCCACATATATAGTGTCGTTAATTATTATTATTACTCAGACTAGACTTTCGGGACCATACTCACTTCATAGTTGTGATCAATTTGCTAGTGAAGGGTGAAGGCTTAAATTAACTGGCTAGGCCAAGGGATGACTTGACTGACTTGACTTTGTGACACTTTGGCAAGGGAAAGGGAATACACACCATAGTATATACTGAATGAGCAATAACACAGGGAATGGCGGTGTCTCACAAATGGATGAGTTGTTTAAAGAGGGTTTATTCACCTTCACAGATGCGCACAATCCATAATACAAACAAGGCCAGCAATTATTTAGATATAACATTTAAGTTCCATTGCTTTTTGGTCCTGAAGTTTCCATAGCCTTGATCTATGTGTGTTTACAAACACATTGCATAGATTTATATTTATTTTTAGGCTTTCTGCTGCAAGTGTGTTTTTAAGGCACTTGTTTACCTGAGCACTTCTAGGTGTGTCATGGACAACTTGTTTACCTAGGTATTTATTTTTCCAAAATATATAACATTTTATTTTTCATGGCCATTTTCAATTGGCATTTCTTTCACATACAAGATGTAGCATTTCATTTTTCCAGATTTTGTATTCATGGCAGCACTAAAAGTTTCAGGTTTAGCCAACACAACTTTAATGACTAGGGGGAATTCACAAGGAACTCCAACTCACCATAGGTAAGTTTTGTCACCAACTCAGAGCCGAGACACAATAAACAGGGAAGCTCATCCAATACAGAGGCTACCGTGGGGAAAGGTCCTCCATGCCACTAGTCAAGTAGTAAGTCAGGGTGATAATCTAAAAGGTAGGCCATGGATGGATGAAGACAATGAAAAGATGAAGCCAACACTAGCAAGCCAAGGTATGGTTGAATGATCACCTCTATTCTCCCTAAGGAGGGTATGTACCAATGAGTATGAATAGTGAACTTCTAAGTCTAAGTAGGGACAGTAATATATATATAATAGGTCAACCGGGTCCGAATATCTATATGATCGCCAGATCATGACACTAAGTGCTAAGACATGCTATAAGAATAAGTATAAAAGCAATCTAACCATAATACCATGATATACCTGCTGAGTCATATACCTGAAAGCTCATCAACCTGTACCATCATCTGTCCTCTGAGACTGCTGCTGTAACTCTGGGCACTACTGTCTGCTCTGTACCAATGATATAATGGCTACATCGTTCATCTCTCTGAGTGTCCTGAAACTCAGTCATGGCATGGGGAATACAACTGCTGTCCACAATCTGATAGTAATCCAATAAAGATGCTCATCGCGGCCTCTCAAAATGCAAGGGAACTGGCTGAATAGTGTACTGGAATGAGAAAAATAATGTATGGTAGCCCGGCTACTATATATGTGATAACAGGTGGCTTGCCCATATTCGAATTTGGACAATCATACCTCTCCATTCTCCAAGGCATTAACTATTTCAACCAACTCTTGGGAGAAATGAATTATTGGGTACAAAATTCAACATGGGTAGTTGAGGGTTTATGGGTTCTCTCATTCACACTTGTCTTGACTTGATTGGATCCAAGGGTATAAATATTTTCCCTCCCAATTCGTTGTAAAATCATGCCCCCATCTCTTGTTCCATTGCATAGCTAGTTGTGGATATTTTATTAAAATGCATATTTACATGATATTTTGCAATTCCATTGTGCATGGCTAGCACATAGACCATATGCAACACTAAATCGATGGTGGGGCCTTGGCCTTGAGCTCCTCACCACAATTTTATAACAATATTACATCATTTACATTTTAATGCAATGGGGTCAAAATCGGGATATTACAATCCCCTCCCCCTTGAAATAACACCGTCCTCGGTGTTCCAATGCTTGGGAATATATACCCACTTTACACATGTCCCAAAATTCAAAAAATGTGGCAGGTTTGTCCTACATTTCATATTTTTACTTTGAACTTTCAGGACCAAGTCCTTTGGCTTCCACAAGTTGCTCCTATTGGCTTTGATCTTCTATCTCTGCAAGTGGGTATTGCTCCACAACAATTCCTTCCTTTGATTTACCTTCCAGCTGATCTACAATTCTGGAATTTCATGGATCCCATCTTTCTTGCTATCCTAACAACTATTTGAGGAATATTTTCAGCCAAATCCCATATCCTTTGGTCTGCTACCATGGCCAATGTGCACAACTGGCTCTCACTTTGCTCACTAGCAACACTTGGCTGGTAATAGCTGCAATCAATGGCTTTCAATTTCTCACTTGTGAGATTCATCATGGAAATTCCTGTTAGGCCAAGCATAACACAATATTAAATTCAATCAATTATTTTCCCAATTAACATGGAACGTCCATGTTCATCCCTTCACAGGAAATTTACTATTTCAACATTCACAATTCATTTCAAGCAATTAAACACAATCTATTTTCAGCCATGACATGCACTCAACAATCTTTTTTTTATGAAATGCATCAATCAGAAAGGAAAGAGAAGAGTAAGAGTTCCCCCTCTTAGTCTTGTTCGAATCTGGAGCTACACCACCAATGTGGTTTCATGCTCCTTAGCCTCTTTCACTTCAATTTGAATGCTTGAATTGAGCTTTATTGGCTATGCCACTTAGTGTCTAAGGTTTGTCTAAGGATTTTCAACCAAGGAACCCTTCCCCATTGTTTCCTACAGAACCTTTGGCTGCCAGGACCCACACAAGTCCACTAGCACCATCTTTCATTACTGCTCATACTGAGCTCTTTATAAAAGTCATGTGTCCACATGCATCCTTAGGATGCCTTCATAGTCCTTGCTTCTAGCACTACCTACACTCAAACATTGAATCAATTCACATGTTTAGTTTATTTTCATAGGGTTTATCTCTAAACAAGAGTTTAAGAAATCACAACCAAATCGTGTACACACATATATTCATATTAAATATGTAAGAAGTTGCAATATAACCAACTACTTAGTTGTATTGGATGTCTTCACTTTATTCCACAAGATCCTTATTTGCTTTACAAGCCTTGGATTTCCCGTGGATACAATAATGAACTTTGTGCTAGAACGCAGGTTACTCCATAATCATTCGAATAAGCAATTCCAAGCCAGTACATCGACTAGGTTTATCATACATCCCATTTAGCAATATGCCGAGGGAGGGGAATGTAATATCCCGATTTTGACGCTATTGCATTAAAATTGTAAATGATGTAAATATCGCTATTAAATCATGGTGACGAGCTCAAGGCCAAGGCCTCTCCATCGATTTAGAATTTTATGTATCGGAAATTAAAAATCGATGCATATGGTTCTTGTGCTAGCCACGCACAATAAAAATTAAGACATCATATAAATACGAATTTTAATGAAATACCCACAACTAGCTATGCAACAAGAGATGAGGACATGATTTCACAAGGAATAGGGATGGAAAATATTCAAACCCTTGAGGCAATAGTGTTAAGCCAAATGTCATTGAGAGAACCCATGAACCCTCAACTACCCATTTTGACTTATGCACCCAATCATTTAATTCTTCCAAGAGTTGGTTGAGGTAGTTAATGCCTTGGGAATGGAGAGGTATGGCAGCCAATTTCGTGTATGGGAAAGCCATCAATTTGGGAAATCATATTTTGGCTTCTTGGGAAAGAAAACACCCACTAAATTGTTCCCAAGCCATTCTTCACCCATGGTCTTTGCTCCCTCACGCAGTTTGAGCTAGCTGTGGCATTTTCCTTCACATTTTCCACCATTTTCCTTCTTTTTCCATAGATGGGAACTCGTTTTTGTGTTGCATAGATGCTGGGAGGAAGAAAGCCATGATTTATGGGTTTATAGAGGTCGTTTCTGCCCCTTGAATGCCCATAAACGTTTTCTGAAATCAATTTTCTCTCCCAGGGTTGATTCCCCATCTAACCCTTCGTTTTTGGTTTCCCACGATTTCTGAAACTACTAGAAACCCCATCTTGGGCATCCCACAGTCAAAAAAAAATTCTTCATACCCAACACTTTTGTTTTGTTGTTATTTGAATCCCTATTTTAGTTTGAACTGTAAGTAAGAAGTAGGAGTGGAGAGGACCAGAATTGGCTTGATAAACCTAGTGAAGAGAGGAACGTCACAGAAAGATCAAAAGGGCTGGATACTCTTCTATTCACACCTTGAAGAACACTAGAATGGAAGGTATGTTCTGAGGGACTATGTAGCAATGAAGGGTATACTTCCTTATGTCGGGTCTGTAGTTATTGTGGGGACCAAGCTAGATGGATCTTGTAGAGGTATCCATAGACATGTGGTTGAGCTCACTAGCTTAGCAATTCTTCCTTTCCATTGGCTTGGAAGCCCAATAAATCCAACTGTGGATTGTCTTGGCTGATTTTTGTGTATATTTGGCTATGTGTGAGTCTGTTGTTCCCTTTTTCCTTGTAGAAATCATGACTAGCTCGGGGGTGGCAGTTCTGTTGAGAGATTCATGAGCACAACTGGCCTATGGTTGGGTGGAACGTTGCAGTTGCATAGCCAGTTGCTCGGGACTACTTTATTTCAAGATAAGTTGTTAATTCTATAATGTATTTATTTGATGACTATCATGAATATTATGAATGCATGCTATATGTGTATTTGAATTTACTTCCATTGTGTTTCTTGCATATATATACATCTGCATATATCTTTTATATTCAGTGAATTTTGTTAAGAACCATGGGGCTAGATGCCCAACCTTATCATCATGTTCTCTCCATCGCACTAGATCGATGAGAGGGGACATGACACATGATGGTAGTAAAGGGAATTTATCTATGGTATGGTCGTCAGTACAGATCCTGCAAACTTCTATTGTATTTAATGGGCATTTCCCTTTTTCATGTTTCTTTCTACATCTTGGGAAGAATACCGCTAGTGCTTGGTTGATCTCATCCTGTTTGTTTTTTAGTTGGAGTGCATCTAATTGCATAGGAAATGATTGAAGGATATATGTTTTCATATCATCCAAGAGATTCTCTAAATCAGATTTTGTGAGGCTTGGGACTGAAAAGGATGATCCCCCAGCATTTTGATGTATTTCTCTTGTCCCATTTTTTCCTTTTTCTGGACCTAGAATAATTTTTAAAGATTTGCAGAATTTGATCATACGTTTTCTAAAAGATGTCTCCATCACCTAGCAGGTTCAAGACTTCAAGGTATTCTTCTTTGATTGCCCTAAGAAGTACTAGTTTTAATGATTCATGATCTAGGGTATAGTGAATGGATCTTTTATAGCTAAGTTTAAACCAACGTGCATAGTCTTCTAGGGATTCCTTTTCTCCTTGTTGCATCCTGGAAATCTCATCCTTGGTGTCTTTTGCTTTACAGTAATCTCTATATTTTTCCAGGAAGGCTTGTTTCATCTAGTCCCATGTGAAAATGTTGTTTCCTTCCAAACTCATAAACCATCTAAGTGATAACTCTTTCAATGTGGAAGGAAAGAGTCTTAATTTTTTTGCATCAGTGGTATAACCAAAGGATCTGCAGATTACTTCGAATTCAAACAAGAATGTATCAGGATCTTTTGAGTTTAAGCCATGAAAGTTTGGTAGATTATTGGGATTGATATTTTTCATTCTAGCATCCCAAATAGGTACACTGATAGGGAAGGTAAACAATTCTTTGTATTCATCTTCCTCATCCACCATGGTAGTGTTTGAGCTAGAGCTAGCGAAGAATTTTTTGAAGTCTAGGTTATAGTTGTGATCGGTTTCTTCGTCAATTTTAAGAAATTCAAATTGAAGGTGTTCAGAACTATTGTTGCTCATAGGGCGGTGAGGAACAAAACGTCCAAATTCATCCCTCTTTCGCTGATGCATTCATGGTAATTTTTATATTTTCAAGATTTGATTATATATATATATATATATCTAACAAAAGATGTCTCTTATAGTTGAAGCACCTCCCCAACAATGACGCCAAAAAGTGGTGGGCTCTGGAAATGTCTACCTTTTTATAGGTATTCTTTGGAGAAGTTCACTTTAAATATCAACCAGGGAATGCACAAACTTCAGAGGTGCTAAGCACTATAAGTGCACTACGTTGAGATGATCTTCGTCGTTGGGTGTTTGTTGTGTCTAAGGAAATGTCGTAGAGTCATTCTAATAAGGATGGAGTAATCTAGAGGTTTATCACAATCAATAGAAATATGAAACTTATTCTAAGAAAGAAGAAAACTAAGTCTATGAAATAAGGAAATTAATCTAAAAAACATGAAAATTTTCATCTACGGAAGCAAAGAACTGAATCTAGGAAAACATGAATTTAATCTAAGATGAAAGCAAAATACTAAATCTAGGAAAGCATGAATTTAATATAAAATAAAAGTATAAAACTAAATATAAGAAAGCAGGAAATTAATCTAAGATGAGAGAAGAAAACTAAATCTAGGAAAGCGGGAAATTAATCTAAGATGAAAGTAGAAAACTAAATCTAGGAAAGCAGGAAATTAAATCTGAATTCAAACCTAAGAAAGCAAGAAACTTTAAACTTCAAAATCCAAAATATATCTCTCCTTAAAGCATGTCAATCCGACCTAATCGAACCAGATAACTTTCAAGTTGGAACGAGAAATCTTCATTCAAAAGCACAAATCTAAGTTGGTCAATATAAAACAATAGCAATATAAATATGGGAATTGCATTTTACGGATGGGGTTTACAGGACTACAAATGTAGTGTATTGGAACTACAGACACAATATTAACAAACTACATAAGAAAAGACGTTTTGTGCACAACATTGAATCGGATCACTAAAATTAACCCAGACATGCATATACTTGGAATGAACAACATAATGCATGAAAATATGGAAACAAAGATATAGAACTCATGAGCTACACACTGAGGGGTCACTCCCCAATGCACATCATAGGAGGAGAATAAAACTTATAAACTCACAGATTTAGAATAACGTTGGTTCTTCATTATAAATTCATAAGTTCCATCATAACTGTAGAAATCACAAACTGAGTATCTGCTCTAGAAAAATTCCAAAGGTAGTCATCAAAAATGTATGAGAGAGAGCCCCTACTACTCAGGTGTCTCTATTTATTACAAACTTCTACCCTAGTTTTACATTGAAAATCACGATCAAGAATAACAAGATTCTTTCCTACAAATTAGGAGAAACTAGGATCATTGTGTCCCTTGAAATCTTCAATCTGGAGCTTGGCATCATTATTCTTCCAGTTCACCTGTGCTCTATCCACACATCAATTTATTCACATAATTAGTAAATAAAAACACTAAAACATAAGGAAATATAATTGCTAAATTACTTCATTTAATTATCAACCAAAGTGCATTCTTCCCTACAAAAATATGTTCTTTCTAATCATTTCTTCGCTTATGTGTGGCATAAAGGAGTCTATGGAGTACCTATATCATGGACTCATCAATACATGTAGATGTATATATGAAAGAGTATTTTTGCATCAATACCAAAAATTAAGAATGAGTATAAAATTGGAATTTAAAGCCTCAAAGTGACACTATAGAACCTGCAATATATATCACCTAACAAAAATCGGGGCATGAATATCTACTTAATCTTGAGCTTCCCTATGCTCATGCTAGCATGAGATGGATCTTACCACCCACCTTAGTCAGCGACTAAAGAGACTAAGCACCCATACAATGTGCCACTCGAGATGCTTGTATATCATCTATATGTAGTGAGGGAACGCCCATAGTCACAACCCTCTAAGTTCCTCTACACCTCTCTCAGTCGATGTGCACTATCCAAAATGCCTTCACTCACTTCTCCCTCGTACCCAACACAACGATGTAGTGGTGACATCCCAATAGGTCACACTGAACTAACATATGTCTCATAGCATGAAAATTCATTAGTCACCATCCATCACTCAAAAACATAAAAAAAAATCATAATATTCGTAAACTACAAAAAAAAATTAATATAGGCAAAAAACAAAAAACAATCAAGTGTGACTTCTTACCGATGCTCCCCCACATATTTCCTTCTAGAAGGGCTAGATTGTAGATACCTAACATTCCATTCCCGCATAGGGATAATCATCCACCACTATGATCTTATCCTCCCACCAACTGAAGAAACATGGTCCAAAATGAAAATGCATATGTTCTACTTCCCAACCATTCAAAAAGGTCGATCCACTGCTTCATGCGTGGCTTGGTGGGTTTCAGGTATGGGATTTCTTCATAGGGCCTCATTAGTGGGAATCTCTCCAAGAAGAATAAGACAAGGATGGAACCATAGAAAAATTCTCTTATCGCCATGTTTTTCATTTTGTAACTTGTTCCTTTAAGTTTTTAATAATTGCCTCACACCAATTCAATACTCTTGGTTCCAAGCATTCCATTGCATATTGCATTTTATATTTTGACACCAAATGTATCCATGTGTTCCCCTCTTCCCTTGTGATAGAGAAGAGGATGGTCCATAGAAGGAGACTCATCACATACTTGATAGGAATCTTGTTGCTTGATTTCCTAGTTCCCCAACAACAATGTTGTGCTATGTATTCATTAGTAGATTCCCCTGACATTGTGGCCCCACTAAATAAATAGGGGTCTCTTGCCTTCAGATCTTGGTAAAAAAGTATATGTCCTCCTCTTCTACAGTGAGAACATTATCACCCACAATGAATAATTTTGCATCCACATCCCACATGCCAATTAATATCTCCAATAGAGGCACATGTGCCCTCATGTTTTGTAGCATGAAAAATTTCATCAAACCACATCCCCAACAAGTATTCATGGTCTTGAAACCTTGAAAATCCACTGAATAGTTCACTTCATGCTCCCTTTCCTTGCATTCCAACGTTTTATGCATAATATTTGCAGAAGAATCATCTAAAATTAGTGATTGGGGAAAAAACACACAGTTGAGATAGATCTAAAAATAAAATCCCAATTTTATGCCTATATCCCTCTCTAGTAGGACACAGAACGATGGTATTACTATATACCCTTGAGAATGGAGAGATAAGGTCCTAACTATCACTCCCATCTATTTCAGGAGGAGAACTAGATGATTTTTCAAACATAAAATCCCCTCAAACACCCCAAAAGGTTTCCTAATTTATGACAAAATGACAATGAAATGAAATATAAGGTTTTGAACTATTACCTATAGAAAACGAAATGGAAAAAGGTGCCCTATATCTCCTACAATTATCACTTGAATATTTGGTAACAAAGAGGCCCTTCCACAAAGCTCTCCAAATTAGCCAAGGTAAAAACTTCAAAATGACTCCATTTTGTCCATTTGACTTACAGGAGACACCAATCCCCTCAAATCAGAACCAACTCAACAATATGTAGGAACCAACCTACTAGATACACCAATCTACTTAACTGAGCACCTACTCAATAATATGTAGGCACCAATCTACTAGAGACACCAATCTCTAAAATTGAGAACCAAATTAGTAATATGTAGGATCATACCTATTGAATAATTTGGTACTATAATAATTACAATATCACCTCAAATATTACTCCACAATCATCTTCAACCTACTACATAATAAACCTTAGATCAGCTCCATAATCTCCCTTTGATTTGCTTCATAAACTGCCTCTGATTGTATTCATCATTTTCCTATGACCTACTTCACAATATTCATCTCATCTACTTCATAATATTCCTCTGATCTACTTCACAATCTTCCTTTGATCTGCTTCACAATCTGCCTCTAATCTTCTTCACAATATACCTATGATTTATTTCATAATTTGAATTCAATCTATACCATAATTATCCCTAATTACAATGACTGATCACCTTCAAGTCAGCTCCAAAATATGGCATAATATCCTTCTACCTTATCCTCATCCAAATAAGAACATGCAAGAAAACATCCCCCTTCTTGACAAGGTGTGCCTCCTCCTGCTTAGAGTACCTTAAAAAATCTTCAAAAGAATCTTCAATAATCCTTCAAGAACATCATCAAGAACTTAGAACATCCTCAAGAAAATACAAGGAATCATCTTTAAAAAACCCTAGAAAATCCTTAAGAGACGCTTTGTCATGCTCTTCTTGGAATTGCACACCATTTTAGATCTCCATCGGTGGATGAGTGAATAAACAAATAAGGAGATCCTCCTTCTATTTATACTGTTGTTAAATGACCTCTTGGTCCGACCTAACATTGTTCAATATCTGGTTCGGGCCAACCTAAAATTTTGGCTGGGTTGACTTTACAAATCCTTTCATATCTCCTCATTCATATGGAATTAGAGGGAATTCCATGTACCATTGGAGAGGTCTCAAAATAATATTTCCAACCATGTAAATTATACACCTATTTCAGCTATGTATATAGAGTAAAAATGCATTCAAAGATAGGGTATCCAAACTAAGCATACAAAATCCAAAAATAATATTTCCAACCATCTCCATCTTGCAATCTTTATCTTGGACATATGTAATCTAACCTTTCCTTTAACATCAATGAAAAACAATATTTAATACAATATACCCCTTTTTCATTGATGGAAACCTTTAGACAACTTTGCAAAAAACATGTAGATACTCCCCATGTCGGCAACTCCTATTTTGCCTTCAATTCGCCCCCTTTTCACAATTCTCCCCATTTCATGTCAATGGAAAAGGGATGCTCCACCTGATATGGTGCATCTATTGGTGCATAGGAATTACCCCCATTTTTTTCATTCAATGAGTATGTATACATTTCTTGAAGTTGTATTTCCATATGCAACTAATATTCCTGATCCTACTTTCCTTATCTTACACCCTATAGAATCAAATGTGAGGTTATAAAAATGACCACACATTTGGCTAACACTTGAACATTTTTATTTATCCCTTTAACATACAAGACATTTGGTGTTTTAGTTTCTTTTACAAGACTAACAATACATTTTGCATCTATCTCTGCAGAGGCATTATCTCCAAAATTAGTAACACTTCTCCCTTTTTCTTATTTTAACTTGAGAAACTTGGTTTGGTCCTCTGTCATGTATTTTGAACATCTACTCATTTTAATATGCCATTGGTTCTTTATATATTGATAATAGAGTAAAAATACACATTCTTCCTTATTTTATTCTTTTATATGGCTTGTCTCTTCTAGATCTTCTTGCTTTTGGTTCCTTTTCCAAATATTTTTAGCATTGGAATCTTCACCTTATTTTGTTTATGAGATCCTGCTATGTTGCTTCTACAATAATGAACTATGTGTCCACAGTTATTACACTTATAAAATTCAGTATCGCGTAAGGGAGCAAATGAGTTGTATTTTCTGTTAGAAAATCCCTAATAACTTATAGAAATGTTTCTCACATCACCATTTTTTGAGGTATTATAAGAACCTCTACTTCCATTTCTCACATTATCACTTCTTGGATACGTTTTGCAATCTATTTCCTTATGGAAAAAATTATTTCAAGAGAAGCAATAGCCAAAGAATACATTTTGATACCTGGGTGTGAAAGATCTTCTTGGTGGAACTACTCTTTTGACCTCATTTGGTTGTTGTTCGTTATCATTTCCTTTCCTATTGCTTTCATTGTTAGTGGATCTTTTGAGAACATTGGCATAGCTTTTGAGTTTTTCTTGATCTTTCTTACTTGCATCTTCATCAGGGGTATTCTTATTCTCATCATAACCAAGTCTTGTCTTGATGAGTTGTCACCTTTGGCAACTGAGAATCTCGTTCAAATTTTCAATGCTCTTCAAAATTCTATGTAATTGTGTATTTGAATTCTTCAAATCCTTTCTTAATGAGAAAAATTCAGACTAAAACTTCTCACATATTTCTTCCTTTTCCATGAGCTGAATTCTCACCAATTTTTCTATCCTTTTTTCCTCTTCTAACTGAGTTTCCATGTTGATAATTGTATTCTTTGCTTTATCAATAGCAACATCCTTCTTTCCATGTTTTTGCAATTGATCCTTTTTTATTTATAATTTTCTTAATTATGTATATTTAGAGTCTTGCTTTAGTGTGTTTTTATTCTAAATCTAACATTATTTTTTATTAGCTTTATTTTCTTCATCATCCAACTTTGTGTCCATTTCCCCATCATCATTTTCTTCTATTGAATCTAACATTTCGTTTTTATTATCTTGATTTTCTTCATCAGTAGACTTTGTATCCATCACCATGAAGGGATATTATTTTTTATAAATATCTTGTAGCTTGTCCCAAATTTATTTATATGATGTGTACTTCTTTACATTGAAGAATGTAGACTTTCGTAGGGTAATCAATATGGAATCAATTGATGTTTTATTATTTTGTTTTGACTCCTTTGTAGATGCATCTATTGAAAAAGTGGCTGAGGCTATATAGCTTATCATAAGTGAATCCTAGATATATGACCCAAGGGTATTCAAACATTTCTTCATTTGTATGCTCCATACTGCATAGTTTGATCCGTCAAACAAAGGAGATTTGTCTTACAAGATACATTTATAATTGTTATCTTCCTCATCGTCATCATGTTGATGTCTCGAAAATCGTAGCATCAATCAGCAAGGGATTCTCCCTGATAAACAGTCCCAATTAGATTGTCCACCGTTTGATGTAGGGAATCCGTCCGGTTAACGGTTCCAACTACCGTAAGATTTAAAGATTTTGGTTCTTTACACCGGTTGCGGCTCGGCTCACCGTTTATGTATTTTATTTTAAGATGATATGCAAGTTCCCTAAGCTAATTGTATGCAATTAACCTAAATTAATCTAACACTGTGTAAGCAAATCTATTCTATCCTTACAAGGAGCAAACCGTAGAGATGAGTAATAAACTACAAGAAACACCTAAAGATCATACAGATAGCCATTTAATCATAAAGATGTGCCTATAGCAGAATATGAAAGATATTAAAGATAGCTTCAATTTATTTAATACATCCCATTACTCATTTGAGATAAACATATTTGCAAAGGAAAATGTAAGAGCATTCATCACATAGAAAAAATTCATGATAGAAAAGAATGATCTCACAACAATATGCCGATGATACAGGAATAATGCAGCACACATTTGACACATTCTCCAGGAAAAAACGCCTTCTCCCAGGCTTTCATTAGGCAAAATCGAATTCTTGGAGCAAGTAGAAAAGTAATTCACATACTAGGAATAAATTTCATTCACCTGCCAAAAGTCCTTCAATTCTCTCCTATTCTCCTATATATAGTTTTACAAAATGCTCCTTGAGCTGCCAAGTGTACCTTAAACCTAGGAATTTTAATTTATCATTAAAAACCTCAAATATCAAATTCTGATGACTCATGCCAATCCTCTTTCACAAGAGACAAAAAGAAAGGATGGCTACCTATATACACATTACACAATTAACCACTTCTAGTTACTTTGCAAAATCAAATAAAGCAAATTATTGTCCAGCTGGCTCTGCTATCTCGATGGGTTGTTCCCCTTCTGCTGATTTGTCCTCTTCAACAAGCTCGCTTGATTTTGCAGCCTTATTTACCTATTCTATATAACTGGCCCATTAACTCATTTCCCTTATTATTGTTTTACTTCTTGTTGAGATCATTACTTTCCGAGCTATCTCATGTTTGCGCAAGTCTAACTTGATATTTGCCACCTCTGCAATAGCTTCTTGCTCAATATTTTCCAGGAAATAAGTGTGAACAGCAGTTTGTTCAATGAACTGATGGAGGTCCTCTGGAGTTATACACTCTATTTTCTTCAGATAATCCAACTCTGATGTCAACCTTCCTTGCAATTCTGCCAAACGCGATTCCCTCTTTGGGAACTCATAAATATTCTGAGGTAGAACCATATGACATTTGTCATGAGCTTCCCAAATTTTAGACTAAATAACATGGCATTTCTTGATGGTTTTCCTGATTTCAGTACTCAATCTGCTACAGCACCTCAAGAAGAATTCGAGGACTCCTGTGTCCATATCAAATTCTTCATCCATTTTATCCCGCAGGTTCGAAGGGAAAACCGATCTATGTTTCCTCCATTCAAACTGTTCTCTAAGTTCTTCCACATGTTGCTCATATTTATGCCTTAATCTTAGTGCTTCAACTTCGATGGAAGTCATCTTTGTGATTATTTTCTTCATATTGCATACTTCTTCATTAATCGACACCAACAGTTGATGAATCTTTTACTGCACTTCAGAAGCTCGCTCATAGAACGTAGCTAGATCTTCTTTCGTCTTATTTTCCTTTTCAAGTTGTTCCAATAGTTCAGCCTTTTGTTGCTCCAATTCTTCGAATTGAGGTTTGAAGGAATTGACCTATTGGGCACTGTCGGCTTCAAGCTTTTCCAGTTCGGATATACGAACTTTCAAGTTCTTTTGTTCATCTTCTAAGATTGTCAGCTGCATTTCAAGTGAATTCTTTTCATTTTCAAGCCACATGGCTTTCGAGGTGGTTTATTCCTTTTCTTCCACGAGCTTCCTGTATTTCCTTTTTATCTCGTTACTTTCTAATACCTCATTCTTCCTATTAGCTTTTATCTTGAGAAACAACTCTCTGTAGTTCTTAACAGTTTCAATCAAATGATCGATATTGGATTTGCTTGCTTGGGCTGAAGCTACAGTACAACCTTCCTAAAATGATGGATCGAGGTTGATCCCTTGGACCAGTGTGGTCTCCAATATCCTAAACTCATACAAGTCCTCCCCAATTTCCATTTTCCTTACTCTCCTATCAACAATAGCCCTCTTATGTTCATGAAAATAGACAAAATCCAGGTTGGCCACTTCGCGCTGCTTCTTGGGGTTGTATGGGGTGAGTGCTAATTCTTCAATGGAGACAACCCCTTCATGAGCTATCCCTGTTTGGGAAGCCTTTGCTAAACCTAAGTCCATGGCTATCGGGCTGGGCGGGTTTTGTTCTAGAATTTTCTCTGCTTCTTCTTTCTCTTACCTCTTTGTTAGCGCCGCCAGCTCTGCTTGCAATCTATCTGCTTATTCCAACAAGAATATTTCTTCTTCTTGTAATTTCGTATTTTGTGCTTGGAGGATTCTCTCTTCTTCTTCTCTCAGATATTTTGCTTCTTGCTCTTTCTAAATCTTAGCATCCTTTTCTTTCTTTTGCCTTTCGGCTATCACTGCTTTTAACTTGTTTTCTTCCTCCAACAAGGTTATTTCCGCTTGTTCCTTTTGGATTCTAACAGTTTCCTCTTCTTGATCCAATTTAATAACTTGCTCTTGTTCTTGTTGTAATTTGGCAACCTGATCATTTTGAATTGTGTCACCTTCTTCTAGTTCCATGTCATTTGAACCTCTGGCTTGGTATGCTGTTGCCTCTTGCTCCAGTTGTACCGTACCAATAAGCTTGCGGGCAGAAGTTTTCCCACCTTTCTTCTTGTTGTAGCACTTTCCTAGTTCTGTTAAGTTTTTGGCACTATGGAAGAATTATTCATTCAGGTCAATTTGATGGGTGTACTCGAAGAAAGTTCCGACATCACTAATATGTTCCGCAACTCTGCCGCAAGGGTCATGCCTTCTATTAAACTTTGTGCCAAAATGAAAGATGTCCAAATCTTGAACATTATTTTCTCCCTCTTTTACTCTTGGTAGGCTGTATGCACCGATAGTGAAAGGCATTGGCGGATATATCTCTTTCTTCCTTTCGGTGAGGATCCTACTGACTCCACCAATGCTGAAAAGATGCCTTATGGCTTCCCTATGTATCACAAAATTTGTAGCATATCTGGGAAGCAAGACTGGAGCTACGGATCCTCCACTCATGCGAATGTAATTGCTTTTTTGGGAGTGGTAGTAATCACCATATGCTTCGATGACGGGAATAACATTTTATGACATGCAATTTGGATCCTCTACAAAAATAAGTTGGTACAAGGGCATGACAAATTTCTCACAAAGTTGTTTGTAATAACTTACGTACTTGCTGGCCAATGTGGGTTGATAAGCGATGAAGAGAGGTGTTTCCTTCTTGTTCCATGAGCAACCCAAATCTGGGAAGGTGTGCTTTCTCAACAGGTAATCTATCAAATAGGAAGACATAAAGAAATCCACTTTTTTTCTTATTCATTCCTCCTTGGGCCACGGTTAACTGTGATTCCAGGCTTTCTGAAATAATATCAGCCCAATTGAAAATGGTGCCTGACATGGCTATATGGAATATTACCGGTACCCAACCCAGTTTGAAGATATTACCATTAGGCATGCCGAAGATCCGGCTCAACATCAAAACAATGAGTCTATAGGGAGTCTTCAGGAGGTTACTCTCATATTCATTTGTCTGCCTTTTCCTTATCTGCATGTTGGCTATCATCATTTTTCTAACAGAGATCAGAGGGTCCATGGGATGTTCTGCTATCCATTTACTGTACAACCAAGCTCTTGCCGGGGCCAATCTGTAAGCAGTTGAGATATGTTCAGGTGCGAACGACGCCAAATTCATTCCATTTTTGTTGTTTATAAACTTGGTGTCAGTTTTGACATGAGGGATCAACCAGCCAAGGACCTCAGAACATGGAAATAATTCAGGTCTGGTTGCTTCTTTATGTATACATGACTTCTTAATGTTTGCATATACCAAAGTGTCTTCTAAGGAAGCATTTGGGTACTCCTGATCCCTGATGAATCTATACAAGTCACCCCATTTAAACTCTGGGGCAAAGATTCCTGGAGGCACATTAGTGGTGGCTTGCATATCACTGAACATAGTTTCAAGTGATGTATCCAGTAGGATCTCCACTTCTGAATCTGACTCTACTTTTTGCGCAACCTTCCTTCTTGCAGACCTTCTATGCATGTCAAACTTGCTTTAATTAAGGTAGCACAAAATAAATATTCGACATATTCATAAGCAATTAACACCACAGACATTATCTAATTATTCAGAATAAGCAACAATAGGTAAGTTAGAAAGCTTGCGGGAGCTCAAAATAGTCGTATGACATCCATGTGAAATTTCATAGTATCTTTACCATATAATCGGAAGTTGCCAATTTTCTTAAATGATTTGGAAAAGCAAAGTTGTTGCATAAGTGCTGATTTGGAATTACATGAGAAAGGCCACTGCGGTGTGAGGCGGGAAAACAACGCACGTTACGGTTCATCAGTGCGGGTTTTTTGCTACTTAGCAGCTCGACTTAACGCTTGCGCATCAAATGAACGAAACATTATAGGCATTAGAGGCACTTTCACCTTATGCTAAGAGGTGAAATTTCTCGCTGGTGGCATGCAACACAAATCCAGGAAGATACAGTCTTGTTATAATGGCTCACGAATGTATTTAGAAGAAAGGAGACCTGGTTTTGACGTCACGGGATGCAGTCTCTTTTGAAAACAAATGTCACAGGTGGCGGGATAAGTGTCATCGCATATGCGAAGGAAGTTATTACAAGCTGATAAGGGAAATGGTTTTATCGACGCAGTATTTCAGGGCCTACGGAGAAAACACACAAGGTGCATAGCCAAGGAAAGACAAAATGACAATGTGGCAACTAACCAAAAAAGAAACTATGTGTGAGACAAATTTCGCATTTTAGACTGTCAAAATACAGCCTTGAAAGGAGCCAATACTCGTAACAAGCAAACGGAGGAGAAGAATGCCTACCTGGTGTTTTCAAAGTGGTTTTCTATGGTTGGCGCGCCTATCCAAGCTGATAAAACTGATAAATCATCCACTGTTTGCTCCTGGAAGCTTTCTCGGCCTTGGGAATAATGATTTGTTTGAACTCCATTCTCTCTGCTTATGGGGGAAGAGTTAATGCCCAATAGGTGGATTAATGTGAGTTCGGTGGGAACGGGGTTTGAAAACGGAGCGAATTAATGCCACACAAGCTGAGTTAAATGGCCTCATCAACCTAGTAGGGGTGTATTGAATGGCATCAAACAACATCCTCAACACTCAAGAGCTGCGATGGAGCAGGATTGGTGCAGCGACACTATTAAGCGTAGCGCTTGTGATCGCGACGGGGAAACTATACTTATGTTTTGCACCCAATAGATGCACCAACGGCAAGGTCTATTTAAAGAGAATGATGGTGTTAATGATCTTAAGGTTAGGTTTTGTACACTGGGAGGAGGAGATATTGTTAAGTCTTGCACCCAAAAGATGCACCAATGGCCAAGTGAACGGGATTGCGAATGAAGCAGGGACTTTAGGTTAAGATCTGTGATAAAGACGGGGACTTGAGGGACATACTTTGCGCTACGAGCAGATGCGTCAATATGGCGCAAAAGTTATGTTTAAAGCTTATGCCTTGCGGCGCAAAATTAATCTTGCGATTTTATACATTGGTGATAGATTCTAGACCTGAAACTTGTGCCTTCCGGCGCAAAGTTAATCATGCTATATGTGCCTTTAGCGCATACTTTGAACATTAAAGGTGTGCTTTGTGTTTAAAGAAAGAAAATGCCTTAGAGAAAAATCCTCAAGGAAAAAGGAAAGAAATAAAACTTCAAAAAAGTTTGACTCAGAGGAGTAACTAGGACTTGGACAAAAACAAGCTTCTTGGCAAACAATAAAAGGAGGGGCCCTAATATTTACCAAAAATTTTGGGGAGGGATGTTGCAGCAACAACAATTGGCGATTCACTGGTGAACACAGATCTCTGAAACACAATCTTGTCAAGATCAGACTGACTTTTAAATTGATAGCCACAAGTGTAGCAAATGCCTCACAGTTCAACCTTCAAGGATGTAGTGATCCCTTTATCATATTGGTCACTTGGGAAAGGGGACGTAGACTTATGCTTCTTTCAAACTCTCTCATTGCCATAGTATGAAGTTAATTCTTTTAGAATCTGTATTTATGGTGCTCTGACTAAGAAAGGACTCCACAGGATCGTAACAATACCTCACAAGGATATTCATTTGTTCCTCATTCCCATGCTATTTGCATCCCTTTTGGATGTTTTTATAATTGGCAGCTTTGTTGTTTGAGCCTCCCAGAAATAATTTTCTTAAAAAAAATTCAATCAGTTAACTTGGGTTCTTCGATCCATAATGTCCATTTGTGTCAGCGAGATTTTATTTGATTATTGAGCTTCACAGATGGAGAAGAAATTCACCTGGGCCGATTTATTTGAACAACTTTTTGATTTGAAAATTTTGCTTCATCTCAACCATGCTTTAATTGAGACGAGAATTTTTGGGAATTAGACTCTTTGATATAAGCGCTTTTGGCTTTTATTTGTAGCATGGGATCATTTAAATACCATAAACCTGTGAGGCATGCTTCCTTTCCATGGGTCCATAGTAGCGAAAGGACCTTGGGACAGACATTAATATAAGGTGGATGGGACCTCGAGACAGTGAGAGAGAAGCACTGAATCATTAGTCATTTAACTAGGGTTATTTTGACCAAGTAGAACACGACCTCTACATTACAGAAGGCTGATCGATAAAGGAAAAGTTGCAGGGCTATTTTATTTAGAAGTAAAGTTCTGTCTTTCAAGATTTCGAGTTTTGGTCGGAGCTCTTGTTCTACACTTATGGAAGGAGTTGGGCTGGGTCTTATTTGGAAAAGAAAACAAACTCGAATAGGAAGTGAAAAGACAAGAAAAATCAAACTAAACTACTAAAAATGTTCAGGGAACAAAAACAAGAAAGGAAAGGACAGAAATGAAAAGAAAACAAAAGAAACCATTAATTTATGTACAAATGTCCGAATGAGACTATGCAAAGTATTGCTTTAGGGCGAGGCCATTGACAGGAAGGATTACTTCTTCTCCCTGGAGGTCTTTCAGCTTGTAAGTAGATGAACCAAGTTTCTCGGAAATTAGATAAGGGTTGACCCATAGATGTTGGAACTTTGTATGCATTCCTTTTCCCTCATGCTGATGATCCCACTTCAAGACTAAGTCTCCTACTTCAAAATTTCTTTTGGCAGACTTCCTTTTATCAAACCATCTTTTGACTATGTCTTGATGTTGGTGGAATCAATCTTTGGCCTTCTGCCGAGATGGGAGTAAGAGGCGAGGACGGAGGATGGCTTCTCTACCATAAACAAGGGTATATGGGGAAACTCCCAAAGCATTCTTTGGAGTGACTCTATCCGCCCATAAAGCATTTGGAAGAGCAATGTGCCAACTTCTCTGGTTTTCAATTACAGTCTTCTTGAGAATTCGGATGAGATTTTTGTTTGAGGACTTGGCTAATCCATTTCCCTGGGGGTAGTAGTTGGGTGAATAATGTAGTTTAATTCCTCTTTCATAAACAAACTCATTTATTTTAAAAGACGAGAAATAAGTTGCATTATCAAAAACTACGGAAATTGGAACCCCAAATCTGGTTATGATGTTCTCTTTCAAGAAAATAATGATTGCATCTTCATTGATTTTGCGCAATGGGATAGCCTCTGTCCATCTCGTAAAATAATCTGTGGTTGTCAGGATATACCAGTGATGCAGAGAAGAATTTGGTTTTATCTCTCCAATGACATCTATGCCCCATTTTTCAAAAGGTTCTGAGATGATAACCAGCTGTAATGGTCTTGCTGCCTTGGGTAATTTCCCAGCACTTATTTGGCATACATCGCAATGACGTGCATATGCATGAGAATCTCTTAACAAAGTGGGCCAATAATATCCATCCCTTAGTATCTTGTGAGTTGTGGTGTCTCCGGAATAATTCCCTCCAGCAGGGCCATCATGTAGCTCTTTGACCACCTTACTTTCATCTTCCTTCTCTAAACATCTGAGAAAAATACCATCACAATTTTTTTTTCTGAAAAGTACTCCATCAATGATCCGGTAAGTTGGTGACTTCAAACATAGTGCTCTTCTTTGCTTAGAACTTAAATTCTCTAGTAGGTACCCTTGTTGCAAGTAGTGCACTAAGTCTCTGTACCAAGATTCAGGCACTGTGAAGATAGGGTAGACTTCAGCTGTATTTAATTCGGCCTTGTTTTCCCAATCTCGCTTTTCATCTATTGGGTGCTTAGTGAGCAATTTACATAGGCCTTGACCTTTAATAATGGTGGCTGGTTTAAATTATAGATCATATTCTTGAAGAGCGGTGACCCAATTTCCTCTTCTTTCTCCCAACTCCTTTTGAATGAAAAAGGGATCTGATGGCTCGATGGGGAACCACAACTTTAGTTCTGTTCTTAAGGATATATGTCCTGAACTAATTTATTGCTTTGTATATGGCGTATGCCTATTTATCTACGACAAGATAGTTCAGTTCAGCGCCCTGCAGACCAGTGCTCATAAAAGAGATTGGGTATTCATCTCATAATTTCACCTTTTGCGTAAGGACAGCTGTGAGGGAGTCATCTGAAGCGAAGGTATATAAAATAAAATCTTTGCCAAAATATGGACTTCTTAGAGAGGGATCATTAGCTATGGCTGCTTTGATATCCTTAAATGCATCCTTCTCTAAATCTGTCCATTTGAACTGCACATTTTGCTTGACCATCTGCTGTAACGGTTTAACGGTCTGAGCGAAATCAGGGAAAAATCTTCAAACAAAATTAATCGTGCCCATGAAGGATTGCATAGCTTTTTTGCTGTGGGGCAAGGGAATTTTGCCGATAACTTGCACTCTCTCTTGGTTTATTGAAATTCCCTTTTTTGAGATGATGTGACCAAGAAGCTTGCCCTCAAGGACTGCGAACACACTTTTCTTGGGGTTTAGAGAGATACCATACTTCCTGCATCGGTCAAAAATATGTTTCAAATGGAAGACATGGTCTTCTCTTTTCTTCGAAAAGACTGTCACATCATGCAGATAGACTACAACACAGTGACTACCCAATCCTCAAAAAGCAATGCCCATCACTCGTTGGAATGTGGCTCCTGCATTTATCAATCCGAACGGCATTATTCGGTATGTGAACGTTCCCCACTTAGTGCGGAAAGTAGTCTTAATATGGTCTCCTTCCGCTACCAACACTTGATTGTAACTGGAGAAACCATCTAGTAGAGAAAACATTTCTGCTCCTGATACCATCTGCAAAATTTGTTTCGTTGAAGGCACATGATAATTATCTTTATCAGATGCTCTGTTCAGGTTTCTGAAATCTACACATAATCTTATTTCTCCAGACTTATTCCTTACAAGAACTAAATTAGCAACCCATTCTGAATGCCGAACTTTAAAGATGATCTTAGCATCTAATAACTTCTTTAATTCCTTCTGAATCAAAGGCTCAAGAGTAGGGTGCATTCTTCTTAGTTGATGCTGAAAAGGTTTAACACCTACCTTCATAGGTATGACATGCTGAATGATATGAATATCATATGTTTTTAGATCTTCGTACGTCCAAGCAAACACATCTTTATATTGCCAAAAACGTTTGATGAACCTATCTCTTTCACCCGGTGAACAACATCTACCAAGATTGACATATTTTGGTTCAGCCTCTGTGCCTAGATTTATCAGTTCATGCTGCATAGTAGAACTATGAGTTTTAACATTTGCGGGTTTTTTGAACTTGTTCTACAAATCGAACAAACTTTCAAGTGATCTGACTCCTTTAGGGATGAAATTTCCTTTGACTGCGTCCTTATTTTGCAGATCAGCATCATGTTTTTGTTCATCTATAATAGCTTCTTGAAACATGTCTTCATTTGTAAGGAAACTGATGACCTGGTTGTCATCATCGAACACCCTAAAATTTGTTATATTATCTGGAACGGAAGGCCTGAAAACCAATTCAATAGAACACTTATTATTAGTAGGCACCAACCTAGAAGCAGAGGTAGCTAACAAGTCAGCAGCAGCATTCTGTAATCTAGGAACATATTTTATATTAAAAGATTCAAAGTTGGTAATTAGATCCCATACCTCAGACTGATATCCTTTTAGATGTGGTGAAAGACAATGAGTCGTGTCTCTTACCTGTCTGACAACTATTTCCGAGTCGCCAAAGACTTTCAGATATTTAATATTCAAACCGATGGATTTCTTCAATCCATGGAATAAAGCTTCATATTCAACAGTATTATTAGTACAATCGAACTCTAATCTACAAGACAAGAAATGCTTGTTTCTCTCGGGATCCATTAGAATACAACTGGCTCCGGATCCTTCATGAGTTTTGGAACCATCAAAGTAGAAAACCCAAAAAACATTCTTTGATCTAACTAAATTAGTATTTGAACCATCTAAGTCAGTAAGTAAGTTAACTATCTTACAGTCGATATCGTCAGTCCGAGAAAATTGGAGATAGGACTGTTTGTCTGATTCATTGTTGATATCTTCTGACTGATAATTTCCAGGCTCGATTTCTAAGAAACAATTCCCTAGGATGGAAGATGAGAAAGCTACGGCTTCATTCGTTTCCTCTAGCTGAGTTACGTTCTGTTTCATGTGCGGTTCTCTCAGCACTTTAATTTGGTTTTGCCTATTCTGATAGGGCAGCCATAAGTGGGACCAATCTATGGCGAAATAACCATCTAGTTTAGTTTACCAATCTCTGCTTAGGATCAAACCATAAGCTTTAGGGATATCAACTACCATTATATCAATGAACTGACACACCCTAAAATCTGCAAACAACCTAATAAGCACATCTTTCATTTCCCCAATTACCTTAATAGCGGTCCTATCCAGCTGAATAATTTGGGATGAGGATGGAGTTGGCTGTTCATTGATCCTTTTGCAAATAGACAATGGCTTGACATTTGAGGAATCTCCAGAATCTACTAAACAATTATGCACATTGTGATTAAAAATCTCAAAAGTTAACAGAAAAGGGAGTGTTTGGGATTTAGATTTTCCGCCAATGCTAGCTTCATTTATTTCGGGATTCTCTTGAGTATTTGATAATGGAGCGATAGATTGGGGATCGAAAGCCTGCAACAACTTATTTTGTTGTTGAGGCAAACTACACATGTCAAATATAGACACATTAACATTTACTTTCTTTATATCTTCGATGATTTCATGTCCCATATCACATTCCTTTACAACTTTGGGTTGATTATCAGTTTCATTCAAAGTTAGTTTTGGTGGCTGAATTATTTCAATGTTTGGATGTTTAGTAGGCATTTGGTTAGGTTTGGGCTGTGGTGGAATGACTGTGATGTGCCTTTTTGGTATCTCTTTGGAGGTTTTAGGCTTGGGTGTGGTTGATCTTGGAACTGGATCAGCAACTGGACCTTTACTGCGAGTATTAATGTTAATAGTTGAGACTTGACTTTCCTTGGGATAATATTCAACTAATTCAGTTAAAGGTACCCAATCCCATAACACCATAGCAGTGTTTGTGGCTGGTTCTTCAGGTTCAGGATTTTGATCCTCTGGAGGACTGTCTTGGTCTGGGATTTGTGAGTGTAGCATTTGGTTCATCACCAAGCTGATTGAATTTATCCATTGTGGACAGCTTTTTTCAGAGTGTGGTTCTTGATGAAAGGTGCAGAAATGTTCCATTCCTACTTCATTCAAATTCAAAATAGGAGAGTTATTCATAGGTGGATGAGGCTGATCGTTTTCCTCTATTTTCTTGTAGAAAGGTTTAAAAGGCTTCCTAGAAGTACTAGCTACCTTATCCTTTTCAAGACCTACAATTTTATTACACAATTTTTGCATCATTTTGACTATATTTTCCATATCCACTGATGGTTCTTCCTTATCCCTAGTAAGCAAGAATGGTTTCTTAGTAGTTGTTGTATTTGTTTTTGCATCAAGTGCATGCTTAGCAATGTCATCTACTTCTTCTTTTACCTTCCTAGCTTCTTCGAAATTTTCTATTAAGGTGGTTTTCTTAGTTCTTTCGAAAAATATCGCTAAGGGGGGATACAGTGCGGTTGTATAGTATTCCACTAAAGATTCTTTTGCGGATTTAGCTGCTTCGCTAAAATTATTTAATAGTGTGGTGAATCTTTGGTTGAATTCTTGTACCTTCTCTTTCTTTTCCATCCTCATGGACAGCAATTCTTTCATGAGTGTAGCTACTGTTTTCTGATTTCCATATTTCTTCAAGAAACATTGTTCAAATTCTTCCCAACTAGTTATCGAGCTAGCTTGCAAACTAAAGTACCATGAGGATACCTTAGGTTTGAAAGTATAGGGGAAAGTCTATAGACTACATCTTCATGCTGCACGTTCAAAAGATTCAAGGATAGATAGAATCTCTTAAGGTGATCTTCACTAGAGATACCTTTCCCTGGGTCATACTTAGGCAAAACTTTCTCAGGATTCTTAGGAAGATTGTGAAAAGGTCCAGCCAAATTTAATGCCACTCTCACTCTCCAAGCAAGTACAACCATAGCTCCTCATGGAGAATTAGGTGGGGTATCGTGAGGAGTATGAGGTCGAGAATTCTTTGGAGTGCACAGTTCTTCAAGATCTAGAGGATCCTCAAGTTCTATTTCTCCAAGAGGTTCTGTAAATTCTTTTAAAGACAAGTCTACTAATTCTTCAAAGCTTTGAACAAGAATTGAATCACGTGTGTATTGTCTTTCTTTTCTAGGAACTTGTCTTCTAAGAATAAAAGGAATCGTGTTTAAATCACCGAGCTATTTAATGTAAGCACGGGTATGTCTCCTTAGATTTGCTACTTCAACAAAAGGTATAACATAGAGCGTTTCTTGATTTTCTTGATTTTCAAACTCAGAGTTGGGGTTTTCTTGATTTGTCACTTCCAGATCTGAATTGTCTAGGATTGTTGTTTTAAGCGGGTTTCCAGCTGGATCTCCTATATCAGCCACACACTGGTGGCCCTCCTTCTAGCACCAACAACTGTTGATGCCTCGAAAATCGTAGCATCAATCAGCAAGGGATTCTCCCCGGTAAATAGTCCCAATTAGATTGTCCACCGTTTGATGTAGGGAATCCGTCTGGTTAATGGTTCCGACTACCATAAGATTTAAATATTTTGATTCTCTACACCAATTGTGGCCCGGTTTACCATTTATGTATTTTATTTTAAGATGATATGCAAGTGCCCTAAGCTAAGTGTATGCAATTAACCTAAATTAATCTAAAACTGTCTAAGCAAATCTATGCTATCCTTGCAAGGAGCAAACCATAGAGATGAGTAATAAACTACAATAAACACCTAAAGATCATACAGATGTCCATTTAATCATAAAGATGTGACTACAGTAGAATATGAAAGATATTAAAGATAACTTCGATTTATTTAATACATCCCATTACTCATTTGAGATAAACATATTTGCACAGGAAAATGTAAGAGCATTCATCACATA
This sequence comes from Larix kaempferi, assembly GCA_027924585.1. Classification (NCBI taxonomy): domain Eukaryota; kingdom Viridiplantae; phylum Streptophyta; class Pinopsida; order Pinales; family Pinaceae; genus Larix; species Larix kaempferi. The sequence goes on from BSBM01000642.1 coordinate 7,503,256, forward strand.
GAAACAATTCATGATAGCAAAGAATGATCTCACAAAAATATGTTGATGATACAGGAACAATCCAGCACACATTTCACACATTCTCCAGTAAAAAACGCCTTCTCCCAGGCTTTCATTAGGAAAAATCGAATTATTGGAGCAAGTAACAAAGTAATTCACATACTAGGAAGAAATTTCATTCACCTGCCAAAAGTCCTTCAATTCTCTCCTATTCTCCTATATATAGTTTTACAAAATGCTCCTTGAGCTGCCAAGTGTACCTTAAACCTAGGAATTTTGATTTATCATTAAAAACCTCAAATATCGAATTCTGATGACTCGTGCCAATCCTCTTTCAAAACAGAAAAAAGAAAGGATAGCTGTCTATATAGACATTATACAATTAACCACTTTTAGTTACTTTGCAAAATCGAATAAGGAAAATTATTGTCGAGCTAGCTCTGCTATCTCGATGGGTCATTCCCCTTCTGCTGATTTTTCCTCTGCAATAGGCTCTCTTGCTTTTGCAGCCTTATTTACCTCTTCTATATAACTGGCCCATTGACTCATTTCCCTTAGTATTGTTTTACTTCTTGCTGAGATCATTACTTTCCAGGCTATCTCATGTTTGCGCACGTCTAATTTGATAATTGCCACCTCTGCAACAGCTTCTTGCTCATTATTTTCCAGGAAATAAGTGTGAAGAATAGTTTGTTCAATGAACTGATGGAGGTCCTCTGGGGTTATACGCTCTATTTTCTTCAGATAATCCAACTCTGATGTCAACTTTCCTTGCAATTCTGCAAAACCCGATTCCCTCTTTGGGAAATCATAAAGATTCTGAGGTAGAACCATATGACATTTGCCATGGGCTTCCCAAATTTTAGAGTAAATAACATGGCATTTCTTGATGGTTTTCTTGATTTCAGTGCTCAATCTGCTACAGCACCTAAAGCTGAATTCGAGGACTCCTGTGTCCATATCAAATTCTTCATCTGTTTTATCCTGCAAGTTCGAAGGGAAACCCGATCTCTCTTTCCTCCATTCAAACTGTTCTCTAAGTTATTCCACATGTTCCTCATATTTATCCCTTAATCTTAGTGCTTCAATTTCGATGGAAGTCATCTTTGTGATCATTTTCTTCATATTGCAGACTTCTTCATTAATCGACACCAGCAGTTGATGAATCTTTCCCTGCACTTCACAAGCTCGCTCATAGAACGTAGCTAGATCTTCTTTCATCTTATTTTCCTTTTCAAGCCATTCCAATAGTTCATCCTTTTCTTGCTCCAATTCTTCGAATTGAGGTTTGAAGGAATTGACCTGTTGGGCACTGTCGGCTTCAAGCTTTTCCAGTTCGTATATACGAACTTTCAAGTTCTTTTGTTCATCTCCTGAGATTACTAGCTACATTTCAAGTGAATTCTTCTCATTTTCAAGCCATAGGACTTTCGAGGTGGTTTCTTCCTTTTCTTCCATGAGCTGCTTGTATTTCCTTTTTATCTCGTTACTTTCTAGTACCTCATTCTTCTTGTCAACTTTTATCTTGAGACACAGGTCTCTGTAGTTCTTAACAGTTTCAATCAAATGATCGATATTGGATTTGCTTGCTTGGGCTAAAGCTACGGTACAACCTGCCTGAAATGACGGATCGAGATCAGTCCCTTGGACCAGTGTGGTCTCCGATATCCTGAACTCATATAAGTCCTCCTCAATTTCCATTTTCCTTACTCTCCTATCAACAATAGCCCTCTTCCATTCATTAAAATAGATGGAATCCAGGTTTCCCACTTGGCGCTGCTTCCTGAGGTTGTATGGGGTCAGTGCTAATTCTTCGGTGGATACAACCCCTTCATGATCTATCCCTAGTTGGGAAGCCTTTGCTGAACCTAAGTCCATGGCTATCGGGCTGGGTGGGTTTTGTTCTTGAATTTTCTCTGCTTCTTCTTTCTCTTGCCTCTTTGTTAGTGCCACCAGCTCTGCTTACAATCTGTTTGCTTCTTCCAACAAGAATCTTTCTTCTTATTGTAATTTGGTATTTTTTGCTTGGAGGATTCTATCTTCTTCTTCTCTAAGAGATTTTGCTTCCTTCTCTTTCTGAATCTTAGCAGCCTTTTCTTTCTTTCGCCTTTCGGCTATCACTTCTTTTAACCTCTTTGCTTCCTCCAACAAGGTTCTTTCCTCTTGCTCCTTTTGGATTCTAACAGTTTCCTCTTTTGGCTGCAATTTAATAACTTGCTCTTGTTCTTGTTGTAATTTGGCAGCCTGTTCATTTTGAATTGTGTCACCTTCTTCTAGTTCCATGTCATTTAAACCTCCGGCTTGGGATGCTATTGCCTCTTGCTCTAGTTGTACCAGACCAAAAGGATTGGGGGCAGAAGTTTTCCCACCTTTCTTCTTGTTGTAGCGCTTTCCTAGTTCTGTTAAGTTTTTGGTGCTACGGAAGAATTCTTCATTCAGGTCAATCTGATGGGTGTACTCGAAGGAAGTTCCGACATCACTAATATGTTTCGCAACTATGCCGCAAGGGTCGTGCCTTCTATTAAACTTTGTGCCAAAATGAAAGATGTCCAAATCTTGAACATTATTTTCTCCCTCTTTTACTCTTGGTAGGCTGTATGCACCGATAGTGAAAGGCATTGGCGGATATATCTCTTTCTTCCTTTCAGTGAGGATCCTACTGACTCCACCAATGCTGAAAAGATGCCTTATGGCTTCCCTATGTATCACAAAATTTGTAGCATATCTGGGAAGCAAGACTGGAGCTACGGATCCTCCACTCATGCGAATGTAATTGCTTTTTTGGGAGTGGTAGTAATCACCATATGCTTCGATGACGGGAATAACATTTTATGACATGCAATTTGGATCCTCTACAAAAATAAGTTGGTACAAGGGCATGACAAATTTCTCACAAAGTTGTTTGTAATAACTTACGTACTTGCTGGCCAATGTGGGTTGATAAGCGATGAAGAGAGGTGTTTCCTTCCTGTTCCATGAGAAACCCAAATCTGGGAAGGTGTGCTTGCTCAACAAGCAATCTATCAAATAGGAAAACATAAAGAAATCCACTTTTTTCTGAGTCATTCCTCCTTGGGAAATGGTTAACTGTGATTCCATGCTTTCTGAAATAATATCAGCCCAATTGAAAATGGTGCTTGACATGGATATATGGAATATTAATGGTACCCAACCCAGTTTGAAGATATTACCATTGGGCATGCTGAAGATCCATCTCAACATCAAAACAATGAGTCTATAGGGAGTCTTCAGGAGGTTACTCTCATATTCATTTGTCTACCTTTGCCTTATCTGCCTGTCGGCTATGGTCATTTTTCTAACAGAGATCAGAGGGTCCATGGGATGTTCTGTTATCCATTTACTATCCAACTAAGCTCTTGCCGAGGGAAATCTATAAGCAGTTGCGATATGTTCAATTGCAAACGACGCAAGATTCATTCCATTTTTCTCATTTATGAACCTAGTGTCAGCTTTGACATGAGGGATCAACCAGCCAAGGACCTCGGAACATGGAAATAATTCAGGTCTGGTTGTTGCTTTATGTATACATGACTTCTTAATGTTTGCATATACAAAAGTGTCTTCTAGGGAACCATTTGGGTACTCCTGATCCCTGATGAATCTATACAAGTTGCCCCATTTATACTGTTGGGAATAGCTTCCTGGAGGCACATTAGTGGTGGCTTGCGTATCACTGAACATACTTTCAAGTGACATATCTAGCAGGATCTCCACTTCTGAATCTGACTCTACCTTTTGCATGGCCTTCCTTCTTGCAGACCTTCTATGCATGTCAAACCTACGTTAATTAAGGTAGCACAAAATAAAGATTCGACATATTCATAAGAAATTAACACCGCAGAAATTATCTAATTATTCAGAATAAGCAACAGCAGGTAAGTTAGAAAGCTTGCGCGAGTTTAAAATAGTCGTATGACATCCATGTGAAATTTCATAGCACGGGGGGTTCACTAGTGAGGCAATATCATATCACGTCCATTCATATTGGAGGTTTGAATACTCTTAAAAACCTCAAAAATATATTGCCCCATATTAAGGGGTCAAGGGGGGTTTTTAATTTGACATAGTAATATAAATATTAGGGGTTATTTTATTTGGGTGTGTCAAGGAATAACCTCCAAATCATGGAATGGATTCATACATCCAAATCATGGGCTCAATTCATACCCACCTAAAATTTAAGGACCCTCCATTTTTATTTAATATTGCTTTTGATCCTAAGTTTTGCATAAATATGATAATAGTGTACCAATGATAATATCGATGGAAGTCTCTTTGGATTATTGTCCTTGAGCAATCCTCATTTAATAGCTTATTTAGGCTTAGTTTGAATTGATGTTATATTGTTTTTAATCTTTAAGTTAAGAGATGTAGCTAAACGGGAGTTCCAGACTTGACCAATTGTATTGTATTTTTTGTACGCATTCAAGTAAAAGATCTAACTCTTCATTTTTTAGGTCGGAGTTTAGGTGGGTATTGAGATTCAATTAAACCTTGCTCCACGACAACCAAGGAAAGTGAGATCAATCTTTCATGGTTCATTGGAACCAAGAAAAGTTAGATCAATGTTTCTTGACTAATTATTTCTTTCAACATTTTGTATTCTTCTTTAATATTTTCACATTGTGAATTAGGAATAGTTGTTAGATTGAGTTATATTTGGCACATTCATAATTGTAATTTCAATTCATATATGCAAGGAATCCATCTTAATATTGTATTGGAACTGACATGAACATAGGTGAAAATATAAATCCTTATTTACATACCATATGCATTATCGTTACCATGAAATGGTATTATACAAGATTCACCATTTGTGTATCTTTATAACTATTGCATGTTTGAAACCTAAAAATGGATAGTTTTCCCTCTCCTATAAAGATAAAAAAAAGACAAGATATAACCCAAGAAAAGGTAAGTAAATGTTGTTAATTCCCTTGATTGCGAGAATAAATGTAGAGGAAGTGGAGGAAATTCATTGGACCTTGTGAATGACCCAAATCCAAGCTATGCACATGATCATATCGTGCTATTGAAAAGTAAGAGGAATTTTTCAATGTTCATTTGGGTTCAAACATCAATGATGCTTATTTTGATAGGAATGCATGGGAGTCCATCCACGAAAGGGTTTCAATTTTACATTTTTATGGAGTTTAATTTATTAAGCTTATAGAAAACATGAGCTCTCTATGGATATACTTGTATTTACATGATATAAAATTGGTAGATTGACAGGTTGTGGTGTGAAACATCTTCAATTCTCATCTTTTCTAAGCATTCCACTAACTATTGGACTATTAGTATTTTACATTCTTTGTTATGTTGATCTTTTAACTAGGTTTCCTTTTATGCATTTTGCCTTCCCCAATACTATTTCGTTGGGTCTTCCGCTATTCAATGCTACAAATTGATTAGTTTCCCCTACAATCCTAGTGGGATCATTATTAACATTATACTATTATTTTATTTAACATATTCTTTTCTTATACTAAGATGTGTTAGGGATCTTGTTTGCTACAACTTGACAATATGATATAAAGGGGGTGTTAAAAATGGGTTGATAGAAATGGATACCTACAATATCTGGTGAAACTAAGGGTTTTCATAATTGGAAAGGAGTATTGGGAGGGGGGTTCAACAATACAATTTTAGGACACATTTTCCAATATTTAGTGAAATTAGGGATATTCTTTAATATCGTGCAAACGATCGTGCTATGCAACAAGTTCACTTAGTGAACCCCCCGTGTTTCATAGTAAGTATCTTTACCATATAATCGGAAGTTGCCAATTTTATTAAATGATTTGGAAAAGCAAAGTTGTTGCATAAGTGTTGATTTGGAATTACATGAGAAAGGCCACTGTGGTGTGAGGTGGGAAAACAGCGCACGTTACGGTTCATTAGTGCGGGTTTTTCCCTGCTTAGTAGCTCGACTTAATGCTTGTGCATCAAACGAATGGAACATTATAGGCATTAGAGGCACTTTCACCTTATGCTAAGAGGTGAAATTTCTCACTGGTGGAGTGCAACACGGAGCCAGGAAGATACAGTCTTGTTATAATGGCTCACGAATGTATTTAGAAGAAAGGCGACCTGGTTTTGACATCTCGGGGTGTAGACTCTTTTGAAAACAAATGTCACGGGTGGCGGGATAAGTGTCATCGCATACGCGAAGGAAGTTATTACAAGCTGATAAGGGAAATGGCATTATCGACGCAGTATTTCAGGGCCTACGGAGAAAACACACAGGGGGTATAGACAATGAAAGACAAAATGACAATGTGGGCAACTAACCAAAAAAAAACTATGTGTGAGACAAATTTTGCATTTTAGACTGTCAAAATATAGCCTCGAATGGAGCCAATCCTTGTAACCAGCAAACGGAGGAGAAGAGTGCCTACCTGGTGTTTTCAGAGTGGTTTTTCGTGGTTGGCACGCCTACCCAAGCTGATAAAACTGATAAAACGTCCACTGTTCTCTCCTAGAAGCTTTCTCGTCCTTGAGAGTAATGAGCTATTTGAACTCCATTCTCTACGCTTATGGGGGAAGAGTTAATTCCCAATAGGTGGATTAATGTGAGTTTGGTGGGCACGGGGCTCAAAAACGGAGCGAATTAACGCCACACAAGCTGAGTTAAATGGCCTCATCAACCTAGCAAGGGTGTATTGAATGGCATTGAACGACGTCCTCAACACTCAAGAGCTGCGATGGCGTGGGATTGGTGCAGCGGCACTATTAAGTGTAGCGCTTGCGATCGCGACAGGGAAACTATCATTATGTTTTGTGCCCAAGAGATGTGCCAATGGCAAGGTCTATTTAAAGAGAATGATGGTGGCGGCGATCTTAAGGTTAGGTTCTGCGTGCCAGGCGGAGGAGATATTGTTAAGTCTTGCACCCAAAAGATGCGCCAATGGCCAAGTGAACAGGATCGTGAATGCAGCATCGACTTTAGGTTAAGGTCTGTGCTAAAGACAGGGACTTCGGGGATAGACTTTGCGCTATGGGTAGATGCATCGATATGGTGCAAAATTTATGTTTAAATCTTGCGCCTTGCAGTGCAAAATGAATCTTGCAATTTTGTGCATTGGTGATAGAGTCAATACCTAAAACTTTTTCCTTCCGGCGCAAAGTTAATCATGCTATTTGTGCCTTTAGCGCATACTTTGAAAATTAAAGGTGCGCTTTGTGTTTAAAGAAAGAAAATGCCTTAGAGAAAAATACTCAATGAAAAAGGAAAGAAATAAAACTTCAGAAAAGTTTGACTCAGAGGAGTAACTAGGACTTGGACAAAAACAAGCTTCTCGGCAAACAATAAAACGAGGGGCCTTAACATTTACCAAAAATTTTGGGGAGGGATGTTCCAGCAACAACACATCACTATCTTCCTTTCCTACATATGGACACTTGGCAGGAAGATGTCCTATTTTTTCACAACTAAGACAAACGAGTAGTTTACCTTTGAATTTTCCTGATCCCCTTTATTTATCTATGTCTTCTTCAATATTGGTTTTGATTGCCATGTGTGCTCCTAAGATCTCCCTTCCAATGGTTAAACTGTTTATGAAGGAACCTGCTCTAATACCAATTTTTGAACTTATGCTTATATTTAGAGGGGGGATAGATCAGTATAATATACATTTTATTACTTTCACCATTCATCAATCATTCGTATACTTTGAAACATTAAATTCACATAAACTGAAATCATTGTACACATAATTTAACCTAGAAATCCTTTCGAAAGAAAACCACAAAATCTTATCTTTATATATTCATATACGCACCAAATGAATGATAGAAAGTTTGTAAGAACCAACTTACTGAAGACACCAATCCCATAAAATGACCACCAACTCAAAACATATATAGGAAAAACCTACTAAAGACACCAATTTACTCAACTGAGAACCTATGGGTGAGAAGACGAAGTTGGGTAACACTTTTGGCTTGTTTTTTACAAACAAAAATGCTAAATTTTATGTTTTTCAACTTCGACCTCTTCAAACACATATCTCCCTTAGGAATTTCAACTTGAAGTAAACACAAATTTTTTAGAGAATTGAATTAGCTTTCTACTCGTATTTTGTTTAATATTTGTAATTGACATATCGTGCGACAAATGTGGTGCACACCAACGGCATATACTTGAAAATTTTAGGTATGGATAGTTAGTGACCTGTGTGGACTTCGGTTTTTTGATAGATGGTTATTCATTTTAGGGAAAACAATTGTATGCTCATAATATACACACACGACACTTGTGCATGTACTATATTTTTAGTTTTTTAAGACTTGGGAACTATTTTTTATTATTTATCGAAACATCATATGTTCAAAAAATGGTGCATTATCGACACACGTTGGTGAGCTTCAATTTTCTTTTTACTGTTACTCTTATTGGAAAAAATAAAAGTACCCTTTTGAAGAGGACAAGCCAATTATGATCTCTGTGAAGATTTCAAATTTTTTGGTGTTGTATTTGTTATGATATTGAATTTTCATTTTAGTTGATTTTCAAAGTAAAAAAATTCTTAAGGGATAAAGTTTAGAAAAAAATTATTAATAAATAGAAATTCAAATCAAAATGAAATAATTATTATATCATTGGAAACTAGATTCAGAGATGAATCCATTACTACCAAGTCCAACAAATAATATTTAAAATTTGTAGGGGTTTGGGCTTGTTGAAGTTGTAGGTTCCAAAAAGATGCCAGATATTTTCACTGGTTTTGTTGACCATAAACTCTCAGCCGAAAAAATATCTTCCAAACTCTCAGCCGAGAGTTTAGTTCAAACTCTCATCCGAGATTTTTTTTTAAAAATACAGCGCGGTGATTGGTTCAAACTCTCAGCCTAGATTTTTTTTAAACTCTCGACCGAGACTTTGAACTCACAAAACTATCGACCTAGAGTTTGAGGTTGAATTTTTTTCCCCTTTTCATCTGTGCACCCTGTTTTTTTTCACTCCATGGTCACAGAATTGTTTCCCAACTTCATGTTTTCACCCCTACTCAATAATATGTAGCCACCAACCTATTGGAGACACCAATCTAAACAACTAAGCACCATATCAATAAGATGTAGGCTCCAAACTACTGTATAATTAGGTAATATAATACTGACAATATCACTTCAAATATTAAATCATAATCAGCTTCAATCTGCTACACAATCAGCCTCAAATCAACTCTATAATATCCCTTTGATCTGCTTCATAATATGCCTCTGATTTGATTCACAATCTGCCTCTAATGTGCTTCGCAATATTCCTCTGATATGCTTCATAATATGCCTTTGATATACTTCAGAATATACCTTTGATGTGCTTCATTATTTACCTTTAATCTATTTCATAATTTGATTTCGATTTGCACCATAGTTATCCCTAATTATTTCATATGATCACCTTCAAGTCAACTCAAAAATTTGGCATAATCACCTTCTACCTTAGCCTCATCCAAAGAAGAATCTACAAGAAAAAATCCCTTCCTCTTCACAAGGTGTGCCTCCTCATCCTTAGAGGACCTTATAAAAATTTTAAAAGAATCTTCAAGAATCATTCAAGAACATCTTCAAGAACCTATAACCTCCTCAAGAAAACCCAAGAAATCATCTTCAAGAAACTCTAAAAAATACTCACGAAACATTTATTCATCTTCTCCTTGGAATTTTGCACCTTTTTTAGATCTTCATGAGTTAACGAGTTTATAAACAAATGAGGAGCACCTCCATCTATTTATACTATTCTTAAATCACCTTTTAGGACAACCTAACATTGTTTGGTATCATGGCAGGGCCAACCTAAAGTTCTGGTTTGGATGACTTTACAAATGCTTTCATATCTCCTCATTCTTATGGATTTAGAGGGAGTTAAATATACTATTGGGGAGGTATTAGAATAATATTTTCAACCATGTAACGTATACTCTCATTTGATCTAATTATAAAGAGTAAAAATTACTTCAAATACAGGGTATCCAAACTAAGCATCAAAAATCTCAAAACAATATTTCCAGTAATCTCCACCTTGCAATCTTTATCTTGGACATCTGTATTTTCCCCTTGCCTTTGGCATCAATGAAAACAATATTTCCAACAAATAGTGGCAACTTATTGGTCACATATGTATCATTTCTTTCCATGTTTCTATCATGTATCTCACACTCCACTTATTTCCTGATACCTTGCATTGTCACCACACAACATTTACCTTACCCATAGAGAGAACCCCCGCAATGAGTGGTCCCTCTTTCCCAAGTTTCAATATTTGCATCGCTTATCATTTAGTAGGTTCCACATGCAAGGAACCTTGCATCCCATTATACCACTTGTTCTCTCCAATCGAACACACTTTAATCTTTTGTCCATGTTCATTATAAAATGAAAAAGATACATTACACTAAGTATCATTTATCCCTTTTTTGGGATCGTTAAAACTAAATGAAAAAGGAAACTTTAATGAGCACACTTTTACCTCTTTTTCAGGGTCATAAAATTTATACAAAAATACACTTCCAAGTATACTTCTCCCTCTTTTGTGATCTCATAAAACCTACACAAATAAGATACTGTCGATCATACTTTTATCTCTCCTTCGCTCATAAAACCATGAAGGAGACACAAAAAAATAAAAATAGGGGGGAATCATTGTCTATCATTTGAGAAAATGGTAGTAGTCCATTACATATCCCTTGAACACGACACCTAGTTGCATCACAGTATTACAGTTAGGTTATAACTTTCCTATGAATCTTACCATCCTCATGAGTCACAATATCTCTTTGATTGGTAACTCTTTCAGTCATTATGGAGGATACCTCGATGTTATATTGTGTTTATGAGTTTGTGCTACTGAGTCATTAATTTTTCATGCCATATTTTCAATGGAATTCCATATCGAGTTGTCCATTTCGTAGTCATGTTGAACTCATATGTCGACCATCCATGTTGTTTTCCTAAGTACTGATCTAGAGGTTTCCAATGTAGACCCAAGTTCTTCGCAGTTTCAAGGAACCAAAAAAAACCCTTCTCACTAGCCCTTTCGGCAAGAACCTGCGAACAGGATGAGGTCTCACCCGAGGTGTAGCTATGGGGGCACTGCAGAATCAGGTTTCCACAGTGGTGTGATGATTTGTTCGGATAGGACTACTACGTAGCTCACTATCAAACCTATGCTGCGAGTGGAGGACTGGGCGACGATAGACTACGTCGCGATCCGCACTTTCAATAACTAGCCGCTTGCGTAACTAGCACAACCAAGGGATGCACTATTCGGGCAGGATACAAATAATAGGACGGTGCAACAGAGTTATACACTTCCTCGTCCAAACTTAACTACTCGAAGGCTTCACTTGAACACTCACTCATTCATCTATTGCCTTAGATTAATTAGCTTTATAACAAATGCAAGTAGACAAAACATACAATGTTGCGCACACCCGATGCTGTGCATCGAAGAGTTATACAATCTAAACATTACATATACATGTGATTATTCGATGAGATGATACTTTCACAGACTTGGAATACCGAGCATTCAACATTCATTCATTCCTGCAATACTTAACATATCATCCCCATCTTTCTCCTATGGTGAATACATATAAAAGCATTAACACACCAACTGATAAATGAGAATCCAAGCATCCACTGTAAGCAAATAGGTAAATTCAAACACACAAACAATCACACTACATAGTATTTAACGTGGTTCACCCCCAGGATGGAGGCTACGTCCACAAGAACTGTTGTTATATTAGTCTTTGGGAAGGGTACAATAGTTCTTTGTCTGCACACTCAACTCTACACCCTCTTCTCTCTAAGTAGGCCTCTACGCACACATCTTGCAGAGACTTTACAAAATGTTCCTTATAGATATTTATCAAATCAATAATGAGAACAATACAAAAATGAAGAGTAACAGTAACTTGAAATATCAACAATGAATATTAACCCTTTCCCATACAAAAATGCCTTATTTATAGATCATGCTCGTAGGTCACATCTTTACAATTCGAAGGATAAAACACTTAGGTTTACAAAAGTGTCATGGTTTTCCCTTAATCGGACTACTAACTTCTGGTAGCGAATATTCCATCATGGCCGCCTTCAGCACATGCCTCACATCGCTATCGGCCTTCCTGTCGCACGCATGCCAATAGGTTGCTTTCACCGAGCCGTTCTTCCTCTAACGGTCTCGTGCGACTGGTTCAAGTAGTGGTTCCTTCGCGTGTGCGATCAGTCACTTTCTTATGCTTCTGCTCCTTACCCATCACGTGGCACTCCTGGAGCATCTTTACCAAAAATTGACCGCCGACGATCTAACCAAAATCTTGTGCCACCTTCCATCCAGCACTCTACTTTGTCGGATCCACATAGTCTGGACACATCGCAGCACTGCCTCCTCACAATACTGATCTTTGCAGCTCTTCCAACGCTACGTTATGCACAACTTTGCAGCATCCCAAAAACTTATACAAAAATGTTCCAGCTGAACTGCGCTCAGCTCTGCAGTTCCAAAATCCTTCTTGCTCAAAATGCCCCACTTGGGCCAGGCCCAACACCTGTTTCAAATGTCCTTTCTATTTCTATCTCTTCACCTTTACTTTAGTTCATGTGTCATGCCGATTGATGGGGCATACATCAAGGCCCTATTTCGAAAAATTCCTTCCTATCAATCTTAACTAATTATATAGGATATGGATCTAGCGACTAGTTAGTACCTTGAAGCTTGCAGTCCTTAGTGATAGGTGTCCTCGCATTTGGAAGTGGGATTCCCATATTTAATTTTGAATGAATGATTCTACAAGTGTTCAACATCAACTCCTTTATTCACACTCACTAGATTGTACTAGGTATCTTGAGGCCCATTATCATCATTGATGAGATCCCTCATGTATGCTAATGGTATCCTCAAAGATTGGTAATTAGATAGTTTCTCACATGCTCGACATCAACAAATATACTCACATGTTGTAGAATCATATCATTGGGGCATAGACAAAGATCCTAGGTTTGGAGTTGCATCATTTATCCATGCTACACCCCCCAGGTTGCAATGGAATATTTTTTATAAGTATTATGGATACCATTATGTATTCTTGATATATCCCATGACATAGATCCACATTCTATTTTATTGTGGTTGTGATCCTTTTATGACATGGATCCACTATGTACATATTCATGGCCATGATCTAGAATCTTATTTCATGGATTAATAATGTATTGAGTTGGAGGCCATCCTTTGTTGTATTTTTACCAAGCATGGGTATAACTATCTTTGGTATGATATCTATATATACTTGGTTGATGATTAATTGTAGGTATTAATTGGTTAATTGATCTCTAGTTTCTTTCCTTGCAATATTATTATTATTGTAAAGTGTTTTGGAAATAAGATTCTCTCATGACCTCATACTTTAGGTTCCATTTGTTATACTCTTTTTTTCCATTCTTGAGGTATATAGGAGACTCACCATACTTTTCATTCCTAGATGCTACCTTTATGACCCTTGACCTTGAGCATCACTATCAATTTTAGCACTATCGCTCCCTATACACTATGTAGGGAGTGATAATATCATACTATAGACCCTTGCACAATATATATAGAGTGGTAGAGTGACCCTATTGCTCCTTGCACCACTAACCCAGAGAAATAGCCTCAAAACCTTTGTATTTGGTTAGTTTTTTAGGAGATGACTATAATGATTTGGATCCACATGTCATGAGCTTCGAAACTCATAATCCCAACTCAAATATGAAAACCCTAAGAATCTATATTCATTCAATTTTTCTCCTCTATATATCTATATAATGAAGGCAATTCAAGGGAGATGGATAGATTTAAGAGAGTATTCTTAAATTTCCATTATAGATGGAAACTCTTAGGCCTACAATACCACTATTCCGTCATCCTTGGCCACTTAGGCACATTAATCAGCATAGAGTTAAATAATAATAAAAAGTAAATACAAAAATAATCATGGCAATTTATCCTAAGTCTTAAAAAATTAAATATTTTAACAATTAATGCCTCAAAACTTAACCCCTCAGTATTAAATTTTTTTTTGCCAATATTTATGGGGTTGAGATGTAGCAGAATGTTCATAGAGCCTTAGGGAGGGGACATTGTTTACGAACAATCTGTAAGGGTGGACTCAAATGGATCCCCCTAGTCTTAATGGTTCATATCTAGAACAAAACAAGTACATAACACAATACCTTTCCTAGATTGATTGAAATGCAAGATAAGTAAAAGAGATAGCTTACCTTATAAATGCAGATATTTTCTCCTCGTTGATCCAAGCATTGATCTTCAGATCTCCAGCTGCAAAACTAGTCAATAACATGTGGAAACATATAAGTGATCAAAGCACATGATTGTGAACCAATCTAGATCAATAGTCAAAGAGGTTAATCCTAAACATTATCAATGCAACAAGTTTATGGAAAGAATTTGCATTAGATGTAATCATAAGAAGTACAAAGAGAGAGTTGTTACAACCGATTCTTTGATGTCATAAACTCCTTCCAACAATCCTAGACTCCAATATCAAATGCTTATCCTCTTGATGGATGAAGAGGATCTCATTTTACCAATATTTACCAATTGTTTTTTACCAAGTTGGACTAGTGAAAACACCCCTTTGGAGCTCATTTTTCCAATGTCGATTGCGGACGCTATGATTAGTCATTTCATGCCTCATTAGTTGCAGGTAGGCCTCAATCCTATGCTTTATCTTTTCAGTGGATTAGTTTTTTATTTAAGTATGATTTTTGGGGTTTTTTGGACTAAAAAAGAAAGGGATTGTGTGCGCCCTGGGCGATGTGCTTTCCCCTTGCGGGAAGTGAGTCTAGAGGGGTCTAACGCACTTCACCCATGGGAAAAGTGCATCATCGGCACACTGTCTGTAAAAGAGGGGTGCGTTGGCGCAGATCCACATCCAAATTTAGAAAATGGGGCCAAAAAGACCCAATCCAATTCCATGAAAATGACCTAATGGTTGTTTAATTGATGTTTATGCAGGTTTCAACCCATACAATGGTCTAGTGGAAAGAAAGAGATAACGCAATTGAAGATGCCCAAGCGGCGAATGATCCACATTCAATGAATGCTTTTCAAAGGTCTGGACTCTTAAAATTGTTCCATGTACAGGGCATGAGGACCCAAGTACAATTGCTAGATTACCTGATCAGCCTGTGGGACCCAAATCAGCAGCATTTCAGAGTCGGTGCCCACATCATCACCTTGGATGTGGAAGATATTTATTTCCAGGTGGGGTTATCTAGATGGGGATACCCCGTTTCACTATCCGGGCCATGGGGTAGTGATCAGTCGACAGAGAGTCTAGTGACACAGTTCTATACACCGAGGACACAGATGCTTAATGGGAAGATTCCCATCAAGAACATATGAGATCGACCCCTGAGAACTATACTCTTCACTATTGAGAGGGTGGAGAGCAACATGGCTGCTCATTAGGCTAGCAAGGCACACATGTTATATGTCATCGAGTGTATGGAATCGACAGTATTTAACTGGTGTGAGGGACTCCTCGTGAATCTGAAAGATCGGATCACCAAGTGCAGATGGGGTGAGTTGAAGCAGTTTGGATATAGATCCATCGTGGTTTCATTCTTCTTGGAGCAAGTTCCACTATTACGACCGTGGGTAGATTTGGATGATATCGATCCACGAGATCCACACATCGTCCGATGGTCAGAGGTGATGGCCCACCATGGAGGCAAAGGACCTATCATCACTTATGGGACAACCTTTTTTAGGTGGATCTGGGGACAGCTCCTCATGATTGAGGATTACACATATTCTAGTATAGACTTCAAGGGAGATCCATATCTATCTCTTCGAGAGGGGGAGCAGTGGGGAGATATGGGTAAGAACGAATCTCTTGTTGTTTTTTTTAAATATTTTGTAGTTTTTAATTTTTGGGGTAGTACTGATAGTTCACACATGTTTCATGCATATGTTATCATGTCTTGACCAGTAGGTTCCTCTCCTATTGAGAGGAGAGGAGTGGTACAAGAGATGGAAGCTGCTCAATAGGATGCAACAGAGGAGCTGAAGAAGCTGGAGGAGAACCTTTAGATATTGACGTTGGATATTCCTGACATATCCATCAATGAATTACCTCACCATTACCATTGCCGTACAGCTGGATTTTCAGGATGCTTTGGTCGGCTTCTCCATCGAGTATCTTGGGTTGTTATCTGTTATCACGAGCATCCTCAATGATATTTCTTTGTCTGATATATGTACTAAAAGCCATAGGATTCAAATTTTGTAGCCAAGATCTACTGAAAGCTTATGGGCTTCATATTTTGTATCATTTGATCCGAATTTTAGGGGAAATATGATCTAAATTCATCTGTATAAGTCATAAAAGCATTAAATGGAGAGGCCACCCTCTGTCATTCACCATAAAAGCATTAATGGAGAGTCCACACTCTCCCATCCATGGTTTTGGAATATTCCATGCAACCCACAGTTTAGAATACACCCATCCATGGTATTGGTAGCCCGTTGTTTTGTTCCATGGTATGGATTCTAGGCACATTGTAATAATATTATATAAAGGCCTTTATGCCTTCTCAATAAAGGAAGCTATTACTTTTGGCATCCTACATTTCTCTTATTTTATTGAGTTATTCTTGAGGTATTGGCTCTGAGTGTATTTCTTAGTTTAGTTTGAGAGGTGAGGCTCAAAGAACCCTCTTTGAGCCTCACCCCTCCATGTGGAATATGTATTCTATGTTTCTCCATATAGGCTATTCATAGCCCAGATCTCCCTATTTTTTCATTCTCATAGCTGGTTCATTTTTCGCTTCAGTTTTGAAGCTATCTCTTATCATCATCTCTCGACATTGAAGTCTTTCGGGTCTCAACCCCGAAGATCCAGATTAATGGTATCAGAGCTGGTACACTCTCCATCAGGACAAGAGTTTGAATCATGATACGGGTTCAATGGAGGTTCCACAACATATACAACAACCCATGATGCTCTTCAAACCATTGGCATCTCTACACTTAACACTCTCACATTCAACAAACTTTGAATAGGTGTCACGAACTCCACAAGATGTTTCAGAGGCTCTACCATAGCTCATCGGAAAGGTATTTTTGTGAGCTCAAATGGGTATTTCTCTAAATTTCATTTTGTTTTCTATTTTATAATATATCCTCATTTGAAGCATCAAATATATATAAGCAGGGTGGCCACGCACCATTCAACTTCGGCCTGGATTTTCACATTGCTCAAGAAACATCAGAAGGATTTTCACATATGTATATAAATATCCCTTCAATATATGAAATGGGTATTTCACATAATTTCATTTCGTTTGCTGGTTTGTGAGATATGCTTGTTTGAAGTAGCACATGTTTGTACACAATGCGGCTAGATGTACAAAAACATTATACAAGTGCTACAGACTCCACATAACATTTCATAGGCTTTACCATATCTCATTGGAAAGCTCTTTCTGTCAACGAAATGGGTATTTCACGATTTTTCAATTGGATTTCCGGTTTGAGAGATATCATCGACTAAAGAAACATATGTCTGCAAAATAGTGTGCGTGCATCTCTTGAACTTCAATAAACATTTCCTCACTGTATGGACCACCCCGGAGAAATTATGTTATATGGATGGAAAGGCCTCTTTGATATCTCAAATGAGTCTTTAACAAAATTCAATTTCATTATCTGCATCAGAAGCTATGAATGGATTTGCAACAAGATATCAACTACACCAAAGATCATAATTTTTTGAATTTTTGGACTTTTATTGTAATCATGGTTATGGGTTAACCACACAAAATCCATGGTTATGGGGCAACCACACAAAACCAACATTTATGTATTGTAATCACAGTTATGGATCAACCATGCAAAACTCACGGTTATGGGTTAACCACACAAAACCCATGGTTATGGGTCAACCACACAAAACCCACAGTTATGTATTGTAATCACGGTTATGGATCAACCACGCAAAACTCTTCTCTTCACTGGAAACAAGATTTCCATTTCCACCATGGTTATGGGTCAACCACATAAAACCCTTCTCTTCATTTGTAACTAGCACATTGTAATCATGGGTCTCTTTTTAGCATGAAATGATGGGGACCATCATTTTCTAAGAGGGGAGGAATGATCTGAATTTTAGGGGAAATATGCTCTAAATTCATATGTATAAGTCATAAAAGCATTAAATGGAGAGGCCACCCTCTCCCATTCACCATAAAAACATTAATGGAGAGGCCACACTCTCCCATCCATGGTTTTGGAATCTTCCATGCAACCCACAATTTAGGATACACCTATCCATGGTATTTGGTAGCCCATGGTATGGCTTCAAGGCACATTGTAATAATATTATATAAATTCCTTTATATATATCTAGAGTTTCAGGATGCTTTGGTCGGCTTCTCCGTCAAGTATATCGGGTTGTTATCTATTATCACGAGCATCCTCAAGGAAATCTATTTGTATGATATATGTACTGAAAGCCATAGGATTCAAATTTTGTAGCTAGGATCTACTGAAAGCTTATGGACTTCATATTTTGTATCGATACCACTTTTTTTGTATTTTACCGGACATGATGGAATCTCCTCAGTAGGATGCAATAGAGGAGATGAACAAGCTGGAGGATAACCTTCAGATATTAACATTGGATATTCTTGACATATCCATCGATGACTTGCCTCACCATTACCACTATCGTACAGCTAGAGTTTTAGGTTGCTTTGGTCGGCTTATCCGTCGAGTATCTCGAGTTGTTATCTGTTATCATGAGCATCCTTAAGGATATCTATTTGTATGATATATGTACTGAAAGCCATAGTATTCAAATTTTGTAGCCAAGATCTACTAAAAGCTTATGGGCTTCAGATTTTGAATCAGTACCACTTTTTTTGTATTTTACCAGACATGATATATATACAAAACATTATTTTTCGGTTTTATATACTGTGTATTCTATGATGATTTGGGATCTTATGGATGTTGACCTATACACTATGAGTATATTACATGTTATGTCATCTTATGCATATTTTTTATAAAAATGTTTATGAATGTGCAATGTACCAATCTAACATGAAATTAGCTAAGGAATCAGCAACTGTGTTCATGTTTCTTGGAATGTGTAGGTATTGAATGCACTCAAAGGACCTCTCGAAGAGACGTACCTTCAAGAATAAACAAACTAATATGGATTCGTGGATAGCGTAGACATGGTTTAGATGGGAGACCACTAATTGTGAATCGAGATAGATAACAAGGTGCTCTACACCCAAGGAAAAATCGTCGGTCAATATTCCAATTAGTGCATGATACTCGGCGGCATTGTTGGTTGCAAAACCTAGGAAAGTTCCTTCAGAACTAATCAGCTCGCTGGCAGGGGAATAGAGTAATCATGTTGTTGAAGCAAGGTTGTGGGTGTGTTTTCTAGCGTCGTCTTTGAATTCGAAACAAGTTTCCATCTCCACAACCAGGCAGAACATGGTATAAGCGTAATGATAATATCCTAGCACATTAAAAGTAAAGTGTCACGCCAAACAAAACACACGTCATGTATAGTATATACAAAGTACTAATGCATAAATGATTTAGGCATAGTAACACTTTAGGTAGATCCCATTACGAGGCTCCCCAAAGATATCCCATCATAATCCTCTAATTCATAGGCTTCGCCTTCCAAAACACGGTTTACCACATATGGACCATGCCAAATGGAATCAATTTTACCTGCCCCCAACTTATCGTGTTTTTTTATCATAAGTAAGGACCAAATCACCCTCATTGAAGATACAAGGTTTCACTGATTTATCGTACTGGGCCTTGATGTAGTTTTATGTGCTTCATTAGCTAGAGCTGCATCACGGTGGATTTCATCAAGTTTTTCCAAGTATAGAAATCATTCTTCCTCGGAAGTGGTGTTCGGTAAAAGTTCAACAGCGAATTTTAGCGATGGAATCTTGCACTCGATAGGTAATACTGCCTCTAGTCCATAGATCAAATGAAAGGGTGTGAAACCAGTGGCAGTTTTAACGGAAGTCCTATATGCCCACAGGGATGAAAAAGTATGGCATGCCAGTTGGACTTGTGTGTTCCCACCATACGCTGAATCATGATTCTTAAGACCTTGTTAATGGCCTCTACTTTTCCATTTGATTGAGGGTAGTAGGGAGTTGAGTTCTCATGCCAAAAACCCAATCTGGCGCTTAGTTCATCCACCATCCTATTTTGAAAATGTGATCCATGGTCAGTGATGATGGATTGAGGGACTCTAAACCTCACAATGATATGGTTGAACATAAATAGTGCGGAAATTTTGTCGTCTTCTTTGTATGTAGGCATAGCCTCGGCCCCACTTGGTAAAGTATTCTACTGCGATAATAACATAACCATGCCCCCCCCACCACCGACCAAGGTATGTTTACAATGCATGAAGTCGAAGCCCCATTTGGAAAAGGGACTGATGGAAATAATTGGATGTAGTGGGGCTAGATGTGAGCACTTTTTGTAATGAAAAAGTTGGAAAGGAGGACATCTTGACCGCTTCCATATAATATTTTAAGATGGAAGGCCAATAGTATCTAGCGCATAATATTTTATGGGCTGTATCCATCCCAAAAATATGATCGCCACATGCCCCTGAGTGACAATCATTCAAAACATGCTCATCCTCCTCATGAGTTAAGCAACATTGGAGAATGGAATCGATAACACGACGATATAATGTATCACTGATGATGAGGTAATATTTTGCGTGGTGACGGACACGATGGCGTTCATCACGAGATAATTGAGGACCAAAGCATTGTGTTTGGACATACAATGTGATGTCTTCATACCATGGGTCTAAAGTATTGATGAGAAACAAGGAATCATCATGGAGAGATTCCATGGGCTCAGTTTCTTGATCAGTACAGGGAAGATCGCAAATAAGTTCCACAAAAACCAAAGGCTTCTTTGATTTGGCCTTCTCAAACTGGAGGTCGAATTCCTAGAGAATCACCATCCAACGTGAATATTTTCCCCTAGTACCTAGCGCCTGAGAATGTGGTACATGGGGTTAGAGTCGGCGATGATGGTGATAGTGCAAAGGAGGATATAGTGGCGGAACTTCTGAACAACAATGACTGCTGTGAGAGTTAGCTTCTCTACATGCGAATACCAGATTTCAAATTCAGGGAGACCCTTACTAAGGTAGTATATCACATGCTCCTTGGCGTGACTATGTCATGTCCCCAATTTTGATCTAATTCAGTGACCATGGGTAAAAGGGGACATTAATTTCCTAGGAAGATAAATGATAATTTAATCCTGTAACTATATAATAAATTTTAGCCTAAGTTATGTTGTAGGAATTAATTTTATTAATTTAAATTAATTCCTTTACTTAATATTCCTAAAATAATTGGGAAAGTGGGCCAAGAGAGTGCCCTCATGGAGATAAGGTTTCCAAATTGGATCTAGAGACAAGAAAATAGAAATATGGCTAAATCAATTTGTGGATTTAGGAAAAGAACAAAAGAAGGAAAGGTGTAAGAGTTTCTAAAAGAAAAAAATGGAAACATCCAAAAACAACAAAAGGAGGGCGCAGTTTCCAAAAAGGAATCCAGTGTACAAATCAAGCAACTTTTACAAAGCAGGAAACATATGGAGACAAAGGGGGGCACAGTTTCTAAAGGAGAAAAGCTTGTAAGGAAAAATAAAGGAAAGTATGTCAACTCATGGGTGACCTATTCTCACAGGTCACCAAGCTCTTCAACTTGCTCAGCAGGTCATCATGAAGTTTATAAAAGAAGACAACCAACTCCATTTCAAAACTTTGGTCATTGTGAGTTTATGAGTGAATCATTTTAGCTTCTCAAGGTTTGGTGATGTGCCCAAGCTAATCAATGGGTGATGTGCCACATTATTCTATTCTACTTGTCTTCTCTAATACTCTATCAGGGTTTGTAGCCATGGAGATCTGATATGCAATTCCATTTACTCCAATACTAAGAATAACCCAAGCTTACAAGGATTTATCATCATACAGGGTACATTCGGAGGAGAAAACATTGAAGGGCCGAAATGGAGGTTTCGGGTTCAGCACTTTTGATCATTTTTGGGTTGTGAGACCTATTCCATTGCATCCGGAGGGCCATTTCCAATAGGAAACACTTTTTGTCTCATCGAAAAAGGTGTCTGGATGACCAAGATACACTCATTTTCACCAGAGCCAAGGTTTCATGTGTTAAGGAACGCACGTGTGAAGTTCCAATTCAGTGAATGAGCCCATGACAGCTTAGGAATCTCAATGCACAGCCCACACTCTATTTTAGACCCATTTTATTTCAAAATACATCTTCAAAACAAAGATCTTTTCATTACCTCTCTTCTTCCAGTCATTCTATGGCCCTATGAGGGGATTTCCTAGTCAATAAGTCATTGTACTAAGGAGGAGCTATTAAATGAGTACAAATATGGTTAAGTGAGTAAAATTTCATCTTGCTTCTGTTAATTACATTATATTAGAGCACTCTAATATTTCAGAACAGAGTATTGCATTTAAATAAGTCATTACTTAACTCAGAATAGAAGACTAGCTCATTGAGCATTGTTTAATGACTAGTTTCACTAAAATGACTGTCAAATTTATTCTAAATGTCAGATATGCTTTCTGTAAGTTGTAGAAGGTCATTAATATACCATAAAATCCATATCAATTCATACTTTAATAATTTAGAAGGATTTACCAATTGTTTGTGAAGATTGAAAATAGACTAGCTTTGTCATCCCGGCAGGGTCTAAAATCTCCAAACCACCTCTGCTCTTCCCAAATATTTCTGATTGTTGTCCAGAGAATCCCTTGTGACTATTTGACCACCATTAACCTATTTTTGTACCCACCCAGACTAGTAAGCATATGCTGGTGTGCCCAGGAAGCTTTGTGGTAGGCTTCAGCGATAGCTGATATCCGAAACATAAATGGCCCCAGTGCTTTGTGCTCAGGACTCTCCCTCTGATATTAATATTTGTTGCTGCACATTTTCCATATAAATTCCAGAACTGAAATTTCATCCCACCATCCTCAGATTCAGTCTCCATCCCCCTCACTAACATCCTGCTCGGTTTGAAAAGATTATTAAGAAATTTATCTAGTGAATTTTATTAAAATTTCTGAAGTTGAGTTAATATCTGGGTCAGGTCTTGGCTAGGATATTACAGTGGTATCAGATCACTTTCCTCCACCCCTGTGGAAAGAAAGAAGCTCAATTATGGAAGGAAAATTGTAGATCTTCTCATAGAGGAAAAATGTGGCTCCTACCATTCAGTGAAGAAGAATAATTTATTTTTGAGCCATATGAAGAGGAGCCTTTAACCCCTGTTGGAAATTCTTATTTGCACAAAGTTGAACATGATTTCCTTGATGAACAAATGTTTTAAGAGAGCATAGGAAATTACCTACCTATGACTAATTGGGACTATGAAGGAATACTCAAAAGAGGTAACCCTAAGAAATCCTATGAGTACTTCATGGAGTACTTTGCCTTGAAGAAGGAGGTTCAGAAGTCCCTGACCTTTAGAGACTATTGTGATTTAGAAATTCAAATTTTGTTCAAAGACCCCTACAATAGTGATAGCAAAAGAAGGATTGCACATATGGTTGATGGTGTGTGCAAAGAATTCAAGGCAAGATCTTTACCCCTAGGAGCTAAGATAGAAGTGAGGAATAAAGATGTGTCCACACAACCAGGAAAAATCAAAGGAGGAAACCAAGATCCACCTAGTTCTTTTGGTGGAGAAGAAGCAGGAAAAAATAAAGATGAATTTGCAGCCCTACATATGGATCCGTCCCAATATCATGGAAAAGGAATCAAGAAGGAAGTTTCATCAAAGCCACTTGCAGGGCCAAGCATTGCGAGACTGTTTGGTTTTTCTTCAAGAAGGAAGTCCAAAGGTTGTGATCTGAGCACCACACAATGTGAAGAGACATCAACTTTCTTGGAAAGAAATGACCAAGAAGACCTTGCTGGTGCCCCATTACTCCAAGGAGTGGATGAAGAAGGTCAATGCACAATGGAAGATCCAACAGTCAAACATTTGATTGTTGGAAATGTGGAAGGTGAAATCACTCCCAATTTCTTCATGGGGGATTTCAAGATAAATTTAGAATATATGGGGAATATTGATGATGGTGAGACATCTATTGGATCCGATCCAAAGGATGAGCATAAATCAGATTCATAGTCAACTCTTGAGCTTCATCAGGAAGCAGAAATCAAGCACACCTCGGAGGGGTGTGAATAAGAAATTGTGGGCGAAAATCATGATGCCAAAAACCTGTCTCTTAAGAAGGATAATTGTGCACAGAGGCATGAATACCATTCTAATTTTTGTAGGCCTTTGTTGTATCCCCATATGGCATCCACTACTAGTGGGAGGATTGGTCTGGTTTAGTCCTTTAGTAGTTGGGTTCAAGAATCACGAGAGGTTGAATTGCAAGAAGCAGAAAATGAGGTTCACCAGCTAGAACTTCTTGCCCTGATTGGACCATTGAAAATGAGTGAAGGAAAAATCAAGGAGGCACTGAAAAATCTCCATGAACTTAATGCTTTGATCTCTCACTGTTGTTGGAGAACTGCATCAATGGAGGATCAACCCTTTGTTGAAGATTTTGTGCACATGTGGGAAGTAGTAGGAAGCCTAAGAGGAAATTTCTCTCAGTTGCTTTCTGATAGAGATCACTTGCTGGAGCTTGTGAATATGTACTATAATGCTGCAATAAGGAATGTCGAGGATATCAGCAAGATCACTCATATGTTGGAAACCACCCAAGATTCTCTGATTGGTACTCATGGTGCTTCTCAAGAATCTGAGAATCGGATTGAGCAGTTTAATGAGAAGTTCCCAAAATCACTTTTTACCTCCCAGCTTTCACAAAGTCACAATAACATGGCTGAATTATTTCATGTTCCAAGGGAGGAACTTCATGATTTGGTGTATCATGAGCAACAGTCTATTTGGTATGTGCTTGAAGAATGTGCGGAAAAAGTGGATGAAAAACAAGCACATGATTTTTTCCAGAATGAACCTGAGAGGTTCATTGAAGAATGTCCCTCTTCCAAGGAAGAGGCATATGAGTTCACCATAGATGGGCCAGCCATAAATGGAGAGGATACATCCACAACTTTAGTGGATGAAATGTTCAGAAGCATGGCTCACCATCCTTCATTCCCCACTTCACATTCAACCACAAATATTGGGAATGAAAAATGGGTAAAAGGATTGTTCCTATTTGTGTCACAT
Organism: Larix kaempferi; assembly: GCA_027924585.1. Classification (NCBI taxonomy): domain Eukaryota; kingdom Viridiplantae; phylum Streptophyta; class Pinopsida; order Pinales; family Pinaceae; genus Larix; species Larix kaempferi. The sequence goes on from BSBM01000642.1 coordinate 7,528,613, forward strand.
GATGAGCAAGAGGATTCAAAAATTGAGGCCGATGGCATGTTCCTTAACCCGCAACAGTTTAGGAATCCCATGCATGTGTGTGCAGCCACATTTGACAAGAAGGCATCATATCTACACTTACCTTCAATGTGTGGGTCAATTGATCAAGTTTTGCACCCTTGGATCAATGGCAGAGAGTTGAGCCATTGGATGAAGAGGGGAGGACCTGTTGAGTTCCATAGATACCATGATACCTTTTTATTTGAGGGAAACATGAACATGGTTTATTTTGATACAACTTACTCTCTTTTGGAGCATTCTTCCGTGAGAGACATGGAGGAGTGTTTAGAACAGTTTGATGAGAACCAACCAGTTGATCTTTTCCTGAGGGAACCTGAGTTGTTGCTTGAAGAGAGTCACTGTTCCATGGAGAAGAGGGATGAGATGACCCCATTTGGACCAACCAAGAATGAAGAATTTGAGGCCATCAGTTTAGTTACTAAAATTTGCAGACATACAAAGAAGGTTCACAATTATTTCCCACATGATCTAGGTTCATCCACATCAATGAGGAATGAACATTGGGTGAAGAATTTTTTCTGGTTGATGCCACATGTACGACAAGAGGATCATGTTCTATCCCTATGGAAGATAGATCCTATTGTAGAAGATATGGCTGATTATAACTCATATAAATCAGCAAGAAATATTTCTTATTCATTCACTGAAGGGATGGATAGAGGCATCACTGAAAAGAAGAATCTGAAAGGTAAAAGTTTCTTGTCTTTCTGCAAGGAAATTGTTTTTAATTTAGCTGATTTTTCTATGATTTGCAAGCAACAACAGAGACATTTTTTCATCCATTAGATACCTCCATTACACATTCACACAAGGCTCAAGTGTACAAATTCATAATAAAAAATTTCATGAGCAGGAGAAATGGAGAGATTCCAACTTGGTATTGGGATCCTGGCATCCTTCAGCATGCCACACTGTTTGGAAGAATGTTGCACAATCCATGGGATCCTAGCATTCCTTGGGTTGAAAGTTTGTTCTTGATGACATTTCAGCTTTGGAAAAAGCACCACAAGTAATGGAATCTAGACCTTCTTTTTTCTGGTGGATTTTGTTGGATGGTATTTAGATCCATGGGAGTGTCATACAAGCAATGGGATCCTGGTAGTGTTTGTCTTTGGAGAGATGATTATGATCAGAGTAGTGTAGCAAAAACATGATGAACTCTTGGGATATTTTGCTTGAGGAAAAGCAATTTTGGGAAGGGAGGACTGTCATGTCCCCAATTTTGGGCTAATTCAGTGACCATGGGTAAAAGGGGACATTATTTTCCTAGGAAGATAAATGATAATTTAATCCTATAACTATATAATAAATTTTATCCTAAGTTTTGTTGGAGGAATTAATTTTGTTAATTTAAATTAATTCCTTTACTTAATATTCCTAAAATAATTGGGCAAGTGGGCCAAGAGAGTTCCCTCATGGAGATAAGGTTTCCAAATTGGATCTAGAGACAAGAAAATAGAAATATGGCTAAATCAATTTGTGGATTTAGGAAAAGAACAAAAGAAGGAAAGGTGTAAGAGTTTCTAAAAGTAAGAAAATGGAAACAACCAGAAAAATAAAAAGGAGAGAGCGGTTTCCAAAAAGGAGTCCAGTTTACAAATCAAGCAACTTTTACAAAGCAGGAAACATATGGAGACAAAGGGGGGCACAGTTTCTAAAGGAGAAAAGCTTGTAAGGCAAAATAAAGGAAAGCATGTCAACTCATGGGTGACCTATTCTCATAGGTCACCAAGCTCTTCAACTTGCTTAGCAGGTCATCATGAAGTTTATAAAAGAATCAAACCAACTCCATTTCAGAACTTTGGTCATTGTGAGTTTATGAGTGAAGCATTTTAGCTTCTCAAGGTTTGGTGATGTGCCCAAGCTAATCAATGGGTGATGTGCCCCATTCTTCTATTATACTTCTCTTCTCTAATATTCTATCAGGATTTGCAGCCACGGAGATCTGATATGCAGGTCCGTATACTCCAATACTAAGAAGAACCCAAGCTTACAAGTATTTATCATCATACAGGGTACATTCGGAGGAGACAACATTGAAGGGCCGAAATGGAGGTTTTGAGTTCAGCACTTCTGATCATTTTGGGTTGTGAGACCTATTCCATTGCATCCGGGGGGCATTTCCATTAGGAAACACTTTTTGTCTCATCGAAAAAGGTGTCTGGATGACCAAGATACATCCATTTTCACCAGAGCCAAGGTTTCATGTGTTAAGGAGCGCACATGTGAAGTTCCAGTTCAGTGAATGCGCCCATGACAGCTTAAGAATCTCAATACGTAGCCCACACTCTGCTTTATACCTATTGTATATCAGAATACATCTTTAGAATAGAGATATGTTCATTACCTCTCTTCTTCCAGTCATTCTATGGCCCTATGAGGGGATTTCCTAGTTAATAAGTCATTGTACTGAGGAGGAGCTATTAAATGAGTACAAATATGGTTAAGTGAGTAAAATTTCATCTTGCTTCTGTTAATTACATTATATTAGAGCACTCTAATATTTTAGAACAGAGTATTACATTTAAATAAGTCATTACTTAACTCATAATAGAAGACTAGCTCATTGAGCATTGTTTAATGACTAGTTTCACTAAAATGACTGTCAAATTTATTCTAAATGTCAGATATGCTTTCTATAAGTTGTAGGAGGTCATTAATATACCATACAAGCCATATTAGTTCATACTTTAAGAACATAGAAGGATTTACCCACTGTTTGTGAAGATTGAAAATAGACTAGCTCTGTCATCCCGGCAGGGTCTAAAATATCCAAACCACCTCTACTCTTCCTGAATATTTCTGATTGTTGTCCAGAGAATCCGTTGTGCCTATTTGACCATCATTAACACATTTTTGTACCCACCCATTCTAGTAATCATATGCTGGTGCGCCCAGGAAGCTTTGTGGTAGGCTTCAACGGTAGGTGATGTTCGAAACATAAATGGCCCCAGTGCTTTGTGCTTAGGACTCTCCCTCTGATATTAATATTTGCTTCTGCACATTTCCCCATACAAATTCCAGAACTGAAATTTCATCCCACCATACTCATATTCAGTCTCCATCCCCCTCACTAATATCCTGCTCGGTTTGAAAAGATTATTAAGAAATTTATCCAGTGAATTTTATTAAAATTTTTGAAGTTGAGTTAATATATGGGTCAGATCTTGGCTAGGATATTACAGACTATCTTCTTGTACTAAAACTATAGCAATAGTGGAAGTAGAAACAACAAGATAAAGGATATAATCCTTGGTGTAATTCGACGGCTGTAACATGAGCGCATGAGTGATGGCATGTTTGAGGTTGTCAAAGGATTTTTTGTCATAGTCATCCCAAATGAACGAGACGTCCTTCTTTAACAACCGCATGTATCCCTGTGTTTTCTCTGCTAAACTACACACGAAACGTCGCAGGTAGTTTTCCTTCCCCTGTAAAATTTGAAGTTCCATAATATTCGTAGGCGATGGTAAAGAAACAATGGCTTCCACCTTGAGGAGATCGATGTGGATCCCATCTTTTGAAATGATGAATCCTAAGAGGCATCCGAACTCGAAGTAGAAAATGCACTTATGTGGATTTAAACGGATATTATATCATCGACATCTCAGGAATACAACCATCAGATGATCGATGTGGAAGTCATGACAATTCAAATCACCAAGAAGATCATCTAGGTAAGGTTCCACAAAATCCTTCACATCATGGAAAGCATACGACATGGCCCACTGGAATGTAGCACCAACATTTTTAAGTCAAAAAGGGAGTTTGTGATATGCGAACGTACCCCATGGGAAGATGAAAGTAGTCTTATGTTGGTCAACATGATGGATCTCAATCTAATTATAGCCGAAAAATCCATCCATGAATGAGAAGATGACACTTCCGGCATAGTTGTCAATGATTTGGTCAATAAACGGGGTAAGGTAATTTTCCTTTGGACAAGCCTTATTCAAATCCCTATAATCAACACAAACCATTATGGTTCCCTGTTTTTTTGTAACTAGGATGAAATTAGAGACCCAATCTGTTAAGGGAACATGATAAATGAACCCAGCCTTCACTAGTACAAAATGAGAAATTAATGACTAAAAAAATGACTAAAATTTGACTATAAAGGACTATTTTTGAGTCGGTGACTAATAGTATCTTATTTCCACTATCTTATCTCTAGTCATATTTAACTAGTCATTAATTAGTTGACTTATTAGTCATTGATTTAGTCATTGATAGTCACTGATTAAGTCATTGATACTCACTGATTTACCCACTGATTTAGTCATTGATACTCACTGATTTAGTCACTGATTTAAACATTGATTGTCACAAAATGACCAAATATATGACTAAATAAACTACTAGAGATAACATATTAATGACGCTAAATACGACTAAACGTTAGTCGCTCTATAAGATAATGGAAATTAGTTACTAATAGTCGTATATATGCAAATTTAGTCATTTTTTTAGTCACTAATTTATGATAGGGTACGGAGGAATCGTACCACCAATCTCCTACCTATAATTAGGCAGGTGCTCTACCATTGAGCTAACACCCTTTAAGAAGTTGTTATTGCTTGAGAATGATGATATTCAAACAAATTTTGCATGGAAACAAAATGAATGTCACACATATTCAAGAATAATGCTTTAAGTACTAAAAGAATTCTAAGATATAGCAATTCAACTGTGACAATGATGAAAATTCAAAGAAGAATGATCTTACAAACTATGCATGAGTACAATAATCCATGGCTGTACAAATTATCAGGAACAAAAGCAAGTTGTTTCCCTTCAGAGACAGAAGAGAATACAAGATCCAACTTGCAATAAATTTGTTTTAATTGTCTATCAATAGTTGATCTTTCGATAGCTAGAGATGTTTCCTGTTTGAGATCCAAAATACATACAATTATCTTCAACTTCACTTCTTCAAAACTAGTTGCAGTAAAAATTATTCTAGGAGTTGTCTTATGATCAACAGCCACTTTTTTGAACAATAGGCTGCCCTTTCATTTGTACAGTAGCAGGTCTGCTTCTATTCATGGCAGGTTGACTTTCCATCCTGCAATACAAAATAAATGGAGTTAAGTCAATAGTATTTCATAGAAAATAGAAAATATAATCTCCTTAAAAGCAAGATGTCACAATGAGGACTCTATCTAGGACGCTCTATTCTGGAGTATAGGGGAAGTCGTTTTGTCGAAAACCCTCTTTCAAGGCTATGCTGCATCTTAGGAAATAATTCCATGTAAAAAGAGAATCATATCAGTCTCTCTGTGGTTCAACAATTTAGTGAAAACAAGGCTTTGCTCGATAAATATGCTTAAGATGCTGGTAAGATTTTAAAGACTGTAGCCTCAACAAAATTGTTATGAAGATAGGTTAGTGGTGCGAATGCATGCAACCCAAAAATTACAAATGTCCAGGCCCAGGAAAAAGATTAACTGAAAATGGAATTATCATTGGCATGTTGACTCTAAGAAATTGTTTAGAAACAACAAATAAAGTGTGGGATATAGTTCTTTGATGTCGTGGATCAAATGCAATCAATGAGAGGTTAATCAAATTTCATATTTAATTTTTTGATGTTAAGATCTCTGAGTCACTCGAACAGGGACAAGTCATATGGTAATGCCGCCACAAGTAAAGAGGAAAAGAATAATAGAATATGGTTGAAGGTTCAATCCATATGCAACAAAAATTTCAAATAAATAAATGATGGGCATGAGTATTTATAATTTTATATGCTTGCAACATGCAAACTTCTGGATACAATTCACTTAATGGGCATGAATATCTTGAGCATATTGATAGATATGCTCAAGATGCTTGCAAGATTTTATAGCCTGGAATCCTGGAGCTCAACCAAAATTGTTATGAAAATTCCCATGCACAGGCACGTCTAAGGTATCACGGCATAGTATGAATAACTCTAGAGAATCCATGCCAAAACAGAAAGAGATATTGTCATGTCCCCATCTTGACCCCATTGCATTAAAATGTAAATGGTGTAATATTGCTATAAAATCGTGGTGAGGAGCTCAAGGCCAAGGCCCCGCCATCGATTTATTGATGCATATGGTTTACATGCTAGCCAGGCACATTGGAATTGTAAATATGCATTTTAATATAAATATCCACAACTAGCTATGCAATGCAACAAGAGATGGGGGCATGATATTACAAGGAATTGGGAGGGAAATATTCAAACCCGTGAGCCAATGAAGTCAAGCCAAGTGTCAATGAGAGAACCCATCAACCATCAACTACCCATGTTGACTTTGGTGCCCAATCATTCATTTCTCCCAAGAGTTGGGTGAAGTAGTTAATGCCTTGGGGATTGTGGAGGTATGGCTGTCCAAATTCGAGTATGCGCAAGCCACCCTCATGGAAAATCATGTTTTTGCTTCTTGGGCAAGAAAACAACCATGATTTGCTCCCTAAGCCATAACCCATCAAGCAGTTTTGCCTCTCTCACGTTTTTGGAACTGCCTGGGCGTTTTCCAACCACGTTTTTCTGGTTTCTCTGAGTCTTCTAGCTGGGAAGAGGGCGTTTTTGTGTTGCAGACCTGTTGGGAGATGCCTGGGCATCTTTCTCCACTGATTTCCAGTGTTTTCCTCCCTTTTGGGAATTGTTGAGAACTCGTTTTGTATTACATACCTGTTGGGAAGGAGAGAGCATGATTTCGGGGTTTGTAGAGACCATTGCAGCTCTTTGAATTCCCATGGACGTTTTCTGAAAATGAAATTTCCTTCCCAGGGTTGTTTTCCCCATTTCTCACTTTGTTTTTGTTGTCGACGTTTTCCATTCATACCCAACACTTGGGATTTTGCTGTTATGTGTATCCATGCCCAGTTTATGAGTTTTCTGTGTGTAGGGGATTGTTGGGGTTGAAATAGGTTTCCATTGTTTTAGCTTGAGCTTGAGTGGAAGCATCCACAAATGAAGAGGGTTCATATTTAGCGTGATAAACCCAACTGTGGATTGGCTTGGCTTAAATGCAAATGACTATTTGGCTGTGTATGAGCTTGAGAGTCCCCTTTTCCTTGTAGATATCATGCCCAGCTCGGAGGTGGTCTCTGAGTGTTGAAATAATACAGGCTGGGCAGAGACTTACAGTTGGGAGGAACGTTGCAACGACATAGCTAGTTGTTAGGGACAACATTACAGTGAGATAAGTATACTCTTTGTTTGTATTTAATTATGCAATGTGTTAACTTGAATGGAAATTGTGAATTGTGTGTGGATGGTATTTATTCTGTTGTGCATGTTAAATTGATTTGCATATGCACACCTTTGAATTTTATGACTATGAATCTAATGAATGGGATGAGTTTTTATGAAAAAACACATAGATTGGCATCATGTTCCCTTCCTTGCCTTGGATGGATGGGTGGGTACGTTGCAAAATGGTATCAGAGCTTAAGGTTCAACACTACGGCTGTTGGGCCCTTCATAGAGATATAAATCATTGTGTGTATATGTATGTAGTATTTGAAGTTAAAATGAATTAGAGAAACTTGAAGATCTCATATCTTCTATTTGATTAAGATGGGAAATCATTTCCATGACTGTTTAGGGGATTCTTGCAAAATTGCTTGCATTGATTTCATGTTATGAAAGTGAGGAAGGAGGGAGAAAATCCCTTTTCAGGTTGAATGCTTACTTACATTGTTTCTAATGCAGTAGAATTCTGTTTTTGCATTTGTTGATTACCCCATGAAGAAGAGAAGGAGGCGCAACCTCTTGCCATCTTATATTATTTTGTTGTTTCGTTGTTTCATGCTTGACATGGAAGAGGTGCAATATTTCTTGAAATACTTTCTATTTTATGTGAGTTTGATCTGTAAGTAGCTCACCTCTGTAAGGAAACGAAGGACATATTTCAAGAAAAGAATTCTAACTGTCTTTGAAAATTTGCAAAAATTTTCTAACTGTTTTTCTGAGTTTTCTGCTAAGGGCTGTGGTGGCGGCGAAAAATAGGTTAACTTTGCGCGACATGGCAGCGAAAGTTAAGCTAACTTTCTGCGTGCGCAGTGGCAAAAGTTAGGCTAACTTTCTGCGCCCACGGTGGCGAAAGTTAGACCAATTTTCTGCACGCATGGCGGCGAGAATCGGGCTAACTCTTGCGACTTTGTCGGCAAAGGTAAGCCCAAAAGCACCGCAATGGTCAGCGAAATAGCTGTTAAACTCTGCGCCGAAGGGAAGCGGTTGGCGGTCGCAGGGTTGGAGGTCAGAGATTTTAACGATAATTTTTGTGATACGATTGGTGGAGATGTTGCTAATTCTTCGTCGAAAGGGAAGAGAAAATTCTAAATTTTTTCTAAGTGTTTCAAAAATTTTGCCTAAAGGCTGTGTCGGCGAAGTTAAGGTTAAACTTCTGCGTACGCAACGACAGAATTAACGTTAACTTCTGCGTGCACAGCGGCAGAATTAGTGTCAATATCTGCGACGTCCGCGGTGAAGTTAAGGATAAATTTTGCGCACGCGACGGAAAAATTAGCGATAAGAGCCGCGCCACCCGCGGCATTTATAATCTTAACATCGGTGCCAACTGCGGCAATTTTAACCTCAAAATATGCGACGCGGTCGATGGAGAAGTTGGAAATTCTGCGCCAAAAGGAAGAGAAAATCTCAAAAATTTCTAATTGTTTTCGAAATTCTGCCTAAGGGCTGCGGGTGACGGAAGTTAAGCTAACTTTATGTGCGCGCGCGGCGAAGTTAAGATTAACTTTGCGATGCAACGGCGGGAGTTACGCTAACTTTATGCGCGCAACGGCAAAGTTATGTTGAATGTTTGCACGGTGCATGCGGTGAAAATAACCTCAAGGGCGACGAATTTTAGCTTAAAATTCCACGACATGGGCGGCACTTTTTAAGCTAAATTTCTGCGACAATGGCGACCATTTTAACCTTAATAATTGCGCGTTTGCATAATTATAGCCACATCAAGGAAACATTCCAGATAAGTACAGTTGGAAAGTTCTGGTCTTGGTTGGGCCAAGAATATCAACATCATGGATGATGCACAGGATCCCTATGAGCCTAAGACAAATGCCATGGGGGAAAACACATATGTTGAGAATGTTAAAACAAAATCTAATGGGAGCAGCAAGGCAATATTGATAAGAGGAAAATTCCTCACCTTAAACCATTTATGTTTATAACATAATAATTGTATGTTTGGAAAATATCATGAATGAATGTTATACACGTGAATACATATATTGAATTTCTACTTTGTGAGAAGATCATAGCTAATAATTGCTTGTGTGCATGGTAGAGAGCCCATGAAATTGGATCAGCTATGATGTGGAAGAGGGAATTCCATGCTACAATGAGGAATTGAAAGGGAGAATTCCTCCACTACCCTCTTGATATTGTATTTATAATTCTGAAGTGGTCGTGCATATAAATTATGGCATGGGAATGCTGAAATGCAAGAGATTAGATAGATGACATGACTATGCACTAGTAGGCATATTAAGAAACATTGCACAGTGCATGTGAAATGTTTGTGCATGAATAGGATGTTGCATATTGGTAAAATAGTGAGGTTTCACATATGCAATGAGCCAATTGAGATAATGATTGTGATTGCTAATAATTAGGTGTGTTTGCATTGGTTATAGGACCAAAGGCAACTGAAGCATGGCTAAAGATGAGGATGATGTTGTTCCACATGAACAACGACCTTATGAAGAGAGGATGGTGCAACAAGTCCGTGATCATGATGTTGTCAAAAGGACTGAGTAGCCTTGGTAAGAGGCCAACTGATCAGGTAACATCAAGTGATGTTAATAACAGCCATGCAGGTAATGGTTATTTGTGCTTAATTGCATGAATGTTGAAAGAGGATTTGGTGAGATTCCTTCAACTCTGATTAAACTATGTTGATTTAGTTTGCATATGGTATTGATTGCTAAATGGAAATGTTAACCTACCTAGTATGGTGAGGTATGGGTAAGTGAAGGCAATGATCCTTACACCCTATAATTTCTTAGAAATCTCAATACATTCATATGAAATTATGTCATGCCATGACGGTTGTGAACCAAAGCAAGTGAGGACTTATGGCCCTGTCATGGTAGTACATGGTTAGGCCATAATATGTTTGAATGCATAGTACTCATAAATTAATGCAAGGTTGCATTGAGGAGATGTGCATTAAAATATTATGTACAATATTGTGGTTATACATTGAGTGTTTGCACACTAAAATATTATGTGAATGATGTAAAAGTGCATGCATATGTATAGGTGCACATGTGGAGATGCATTGTGTGAATGTATGGTTGTGATATATATATATGATTCAATGCAGTTAGATAATAGATGAAATGGTGGACTATTGTTAATCCTGATAGCATGTCATGAGCTTCTATGAATGCAGGAAAATACTACATGAAGAAGGTGGACATGTGATGGGCTACCAGAGCACTCTATTGGAAGGACAGAATTGCATGGAATGTGAAGTAATGAGTATTTACAATTTATTTAAATTGCATGGATAGTGTGACTGTGTCTTGCAATTTTATTGTGATAATGATGCATATATAGAAATGTATATATTTCATTGCATTTCAAATGTTAACAGCTGAAGATGTTTGAATTATTGAGTGTTATAATTCCGAGATCACTTCAGTGACTGTTGTGGCAATGAAAGGATTATATGCATAGATACTCACAACGTGTTAGGCTGATTGAAGTTTTAGTTTTCAGGTAGAAAAGTCTTACGTATGGCAATGAGGATAAGTCCATAGTAAAGACCGGGATCTGCCATGTGCAGAAGCCAAAGGCTATGAGAAGGTTCTCATGGTTGTAAAGTATGCATGAAACAAATCTGAAAATTTTATGGTTTAAATTTATGAGAATAATCTCATGATTGCAAATCTAATTTCTGTAGGAAAACAGATTTGTAGATTTCAGATTTGAGAATTTTCTTATAATTGCTAATCACTATTTGGATTATATAAATTGTGTTAGGAGGACATGTTGTAGGTGAATTTTCATGTATGGTAGCAAGTGTAAAACCATAATGGACAGATTGATACCATTTACGAGAGCCAAACAATATGAGGATGGCCTCATGGTTAAACAAATCAATTTCTATAGGAGACAGAGTTGCAAATTCATATTGAATTTAATTATTAATGACATTGATTGGTTATGGAACAATCATACTTGAAGTTTATTGTTAAATGTTGCTGACTGTTTGGCTATTTGATAAGTGTGACAGGAGGACACATTGCAGAAAGACAATGTATGATGGCCTACAGAAGCCAAACTAGATGGGAAGGATCCCATGCTTTGAAAATGGGTTTCGGGTGAAACAGCATTGTGAATTTTGATAATACCTCAGCTGCACTGCATGTGAGTGAGATGGTAAAACTATGCCAAGAAGGCATGGGTGGGTTATGGAATGTGAAAAGATTGGGGTGGCAAACCGAAGGACTGTTGAATTAGAGAAGGGAGCCCCCATTCTTCGCAAATGAAGAAATGATACATATGATAAATGGATGAATATTTCGTGACCCTAACTAAGAATATACATGTTTCGTTATTCGATTTAAAATGCAGAGCATGTTTTATTATTATTCCAGACTGCTTGAATATGATTAGGGCCTACAAGACTCACATCAGAAAGGGATGCATACCTTTCAGGTGCTGGGCTTTGTTGAGGTTGTCAATATTGACTACACCCTAAGGGAATGGACGCATTCTTGGTGTTTCAATACTTGATAGTGAATGTTATGAAATATGATTACAATTTTTGAGGAGAAATACTGATGAGCCTACTTATCCTTCTTGTGTTGTCAGCTTATACGAATGCAATCTGGTTTTGCACGTCAAGGGGCAATGTGAAGAGAAAGTACTCAAGAGGATTGTATAGTCAATGGTAACCTTTCTACGCTTACACTAAAGGACACTAGAAGAGATGGATAGGCATGAGGAGATGTGTAGCAGAAAAGGGGTATCATCCTTATGTAGTGTGAGTGGGTATTGTGGGGGGCATGCTAGCCTACAGTCAAGTGAGTCACCTATGGATTTCCTGGAGGGAACCACTGGTTGCATAAGAGAAGGAGCCACATAATCATATTATGTTGTTCTTATTGCCTGATAAACCCAGTCGGTGTACTATCTTGGAAATGGCCGTTTTATGCCTGATAAACCCAGTCGGTGTACTAGATTGGCATTGGATATCTGGATGTTGTGGCCAATGGTTGTTGGATTCCTGACAAACCCAGTCGGTGTACTGGCTTGGCATTGGTTATTTGCATGTTGTGGAGGTATTGGTGAAGGGTGTTATTTTTGGACAAACCCAGTCGGAGAACTGGCTTGGAAATGGTCGTTGTATGCTTGATAAACCCAGTCAGCGTACTGGCTTAGCATACTGATTTTTGAAATGCTTGATAAACCCAGTCAACGTACTGGCTTAGCATACTGATTTTAGGGATGCCTGATAAACCCAGTCGGTGTACTGGCTTGGCATTGCCTATTCAGAGGATGTTGTGGAGCAACATGTCTACTAACCAAGCATCCACCCCACAGGTGATCCAAGGCTTGTAAAGCAGAGAAGGAAACCTGTGGAGTAGCAAGGAAATGCACAATACAGATAAGTATTCGATTTCATTTATTTCTTGCTTGTAATAATGAAGATTTCAGGTATAAGTTTTCTAACAGCTAGGCTGATACACTATTGGAAACCTTGGTCATTGCAGGAAGCAAGAAACCTAAAAGAACTATAAAATGCTTGGTAAATCCAGGGAGTAACTGGTTGGGCGCTGAAATGCTTGGTAAATCCAGAGAGTAACTGGTTCGGTGCTGAAATTCTTGGTTAAACCAGAGAGTAACTAGTCAGGTGCTATAAATTCTTAGTAAATCCAAAGAGTAACTAGTTGGGCGCTACACATGCTTGATAAATTCAGAGAGTAGTTGGTGGGGGCACTAAACCCTTGATGTTGTGGAGTAGTCGGCGTGCTGTCCAAACATTCTTTAATTAATTAATAAAAGTAGTCAGAGCACTGGCCTAGCATATTGCTAAATGAGATGATTGATGAAACCCAGTTGGCATACTGGCTGGGCATTGCCTATTCAAATGGTTTTGGAGTAACCGCGTGCTGGCCCAACATTCATTATTGCATCCACGGGCAATCCAAGGCTTATAAAGCGAAGAAGGAGCCTGTGGAATAAAGTGAAGACATCCGATGCAGATAAGTATTTGGTTACATTGCAACTTCTTGCTTATGAAATATGTGTGTATATGATTTGTTTATGATTTCTTAAACTCTTATTTGGAGACAAACCCTATGGAAATAAACTAAACATATGAATTGACTCAATGTTTGAGTGTAGGTATTGCTGGAAGCAAGGACTATGAAAGCATCTGGAGGATGCATGTGGATATGTGACTATCCTAAAGAGCTCAGTATGAGCAGTAATGAAAGATGGTGCTAGTGGACATGCGTGGGTCCTAACAGCCAAAGGTCCTGTAGGCAACAATGGGAAGGACTCCCACATTGAAAATGCTTAAACAGACCTTAGACACTAAGTGTCATAGCCAAGAACAGGCAAGTCAAGCATTCACATTGAAGTGAAAGAGGCTAAGGAGCATGAAACCAAAGTGATGGTGTGGCTCCAAATTGGAACAAGACTAAGAGGGGGAAACTCTTACTCTTCTCTTTCATTTTTGATTAATGCATTTCAGAAACAAAGGATTGTTGAATGCATGTTGTGACTGGAAGTTGATTGTGTTTATTGCTTGAAATGAATTGTGAATGTTGAAATAGTTATTTCCCTGTGAAAGGATGAACATGAACGAGTTCATGTGAATGTTGGGAAAGCATGAAATGTGTGGAAGTATCATGGGTAAAGCATGGACGTTCCATGTCAATTGAGCAATTAATTGACTAATTTTAATATTGTGTTATGCTTGTCTTGACAGGAATTGCCATGATGCATCTCACAGGTGAGATAGTGAAATCCATTGGTTTTGGCTGAAAATCTTCCTCAAGTAGTTGCCAGGACAACAAGAAAGATGGCAGCCATGAAATTCCATACTTGCAGAGTAGTTGGAAGGTGAATAAAAGGAAGGGATTGCGATGGATCAATTCCCACCTGCAGAGATGGAAGGTCAAAGCCAGCAGGAGCAGTTGTGGAAGCCAAAGGACTTGATCCTGAAGGTTCAAAGTAAAGAGATGAAACGCCAGACAGACCCACCACCAGTTGTGAATTTTGAGGCATGTGTAAAGTGGGTATATATTCTGAAGTATTGGAACACTGAGGACGGTGTTATTCCAAGGGGAAGGGAATGTCACATCCCCATCTTGACCCCATTGCATTAAAATGTAAATGATGTAATATTGCTATAAAATCATGGTGAGGAGCTCAAGGCCAAGGCCCTGCCATCGATTTATTGATGCATATGGTTTACGTGCTAGCTAGGCACATTGGAATTGTAAATATGCATTTTAATATAAATATCCACAACTAGCTATGCAATGCAACAAGAGATGGGGGCATGATATTACAAGGAATTGGGAGGGAAATATTCAAACTTGTGAGCCAATGAAGTCAATCCAATTGTCAATGAGAGAACCCATCAACCATCAACTACCCATGTTGACTTTGGTGCCCAATCATTCATTTCTCCCAAGAGTTGGGTGAAGTAGTTAATGCCTTGGGGATTGGGGAGATATGGCTGTCCAAATTCGAGTATGGGCAAGCCACCCTCATGGAAACTCGTGTTTTTGCTTCTTGGGAAAGAAAACAACCATGATTTGCTCCCTATGCCATAACCCATCAAGTAGTTTTGCCTCTCTCACGTTTTTCGAACTGCCCAGGCGTTTTCCAGCCACATTTTTCTGGTTTCTCTGAGTCTTGTAACTGGGAAGAGGGAATTTTTGTGTTGCAGGCCTATTGGGAGCTGCTTGGGCATCTTTCTCCACTGATTTCCAGTGTTTTCCTCCCTTTTGGGAATTGCTGGGAACTCATTTTGTATTACATACCTATTGGGAAGGAGAGAGCACGATTTGGGGGTTTGTAGAGACCATTACATCTCTTTGAATTCCCATGGATGTTTTTTGGAAACGAAATTGCCTTCCCAGGGTTTTTTTCCCCATTTCTCACTTCATTTTGGTTTCCCACATTTTCCATTCATACCCAACACTTGGGATTTTGCTGTTATGTGTATCCATGCCCAGTTTATGAGTTTTCTGTGTGTAGGGGATTGTTGGGGTTGAAATGGGTTTCCATTGTTTTAGCTTGAGCTTGAGTGGAAGCATCTACAAATGAAGAGGGTTCATATTTAACCTTATAAACCCAGCTGTGGATTGGCTTGGCTTAAATGCAAATGACTATTTGGCTGTGTATGAGCTTGAGAGTCCCCTTTTCCTTGTAGATATCATGTCCAGCTCGGGGGTGGTCTCTGAGTGCTGAAATAATACAAGCTGGGCAGAGACCTATGGTTGGGAGGAACATTGCAGCGACATAGCTAGTTGTTTGGGACAACATTACAGTGAGATAAGTATACTCTCTGTTTGTATTTAATTATGCAATGTGTTAAATTGAATGGAAATTGTGAATTGTGTGTGGATGGTATTTATTTTGCTATGCATGTTAAATTGATTTGCATCTGCACACCTTTGAATTTTATGACTATGAATCTAATGAATGGGCTGAGTTTTTATGAAAAACCCCATAGATTGGCATCATGTTACCTTGCCTTGGATGGATGGGTGGGTACGTTACAGATATGCCTACAAAATAATATACCCCATATGCAATGATGTCTAAAATTGGATATTCTCCACCCCCAAGTGTATATAATGAAAAACATTAAAAAAAAAATTAACTAAACCAACCAACCAAGGAGACCCTTTTAGAAGTGAATCTCAATGCCTTAGGACTGAACCTGATCAACATAATAGATTAGAAAATCATATTCAATGATCTATATATTATAAAATCTATGCTTTCTCAAAATAATAGAATAGAGAAAGCCATAGCAGGAGACCAATACAGCAAAACTCTAATTTTTTTTCAAAACACAAATTTCTATTCTTGATTTTGTAATAACCCTTGCCAATACTACCCTGGACTTTTATTTCAATTGTTGTTAGGGAATACTTGTTTATACCACTACTCCTCCTTTAAACTACTGCTACTTTCTTTTCTCTTGCCAACTGATAATGGTTAGGCTTACTGTAAGGGTTATTTAAATCCCAGTTTTGTCAAACACCTCACTTTCCATCTATTGTAGCGTATTGTTGTAGTCTAGAGGCTTGAAGATATATTGTATGGAATATTTTGGTTTTGATATTTCGTTAAACACTTCCTCTACCCACTAAATTCTTCACAACTTAGTTCAAATATGATTCTTGCACTCTCCTTTAAAGCTTCCAATTGTCTTTTCATGGCATAGTAACTTGTGGTTTCAAGGTTAGGGCCATGTATGATTTAGAGATCATTTAAATATTCATATCTTAACAAGAAAACACAAATACACAAACTGAAACATAAAATGAGAAGCAACAATACAAGGACTGATATATAATAAGAATTCAGTGCATTACATGCCTGGAAGTGTTTCTTTTTAGTGAGATAAGTAGACTTGTCCCTTTATAGAATATGTTGATGCTAACAGCCTTCCAACTGATGTAAATCATTGCTACTTCTTCAAACAAGAGTTGGATAAAACCGAGAAGCAGATCTGAGTTCTTTTTGCACACCTCTTGTCTCAAATAAGTAATCCCTTTAGTGTTGTAGAAGACACCACTAGTTTAGAGATTTAAGCTAAGAAATATTGAAGGTATTTCAGTCTTTCAATAGTCTGAAGAAGTCAAATACAATCTAATATAAAATGCAGTAACCCTCTGCCTGTAGGAAATTGTCTCCTCTATGACATCCAACACTCTTTATTATGACATCCAACACTCTTTATTTTGCTGATAGAGATGAAGGTTCAGTAAGTGGCTTCCTATAGATTACTTTATCACCACTTCACTTTATCATAAAACAGCAGGATCATAGAAAAAGTAGAATCTCAATCAGATTCATTAGGATTTGCCGACACAGGTTTACACCATTACACACAATTAAAATTAGGGAGTCAAACAAACATCTAACATCACAATTGTATAATATAGGCGCTTGTTAAAGGTTGGAAAAAATCATAACAAAAAATTGCACCTGTTCTTTATCTCAGTAGCCATGGTCATGAAAACCTACTCCACATTTGTTGCATTTTTCGCACTTGTCTCCAAAAATGGAATGCCAATCTCATCAGCAAATGCCTTGAAGAACAAAATACACAAAGAATGTCAAGAAAAATGTAGACTGAAAAGTGACAAAAAAAACTAACCCTTGAGATTAATAAAAAAAAATCTACAAGCCAAGTCAACAAACTTAAGACCACAAACTGCCATAGTGTTGCAATTAAAAAAAAAACAGAGCACCAACAACTTCAAGGCACACTCATAGTTAAACCACTTACCAGATGCAAGAATATTAATATCATCTATATTGACTTATGTCCACACATGATGAACAAATTTGTAAAGGCAATTTTCCATTGGAAATCTAGTTGAATAATTTATTTAATAAACTCACACATATTCCAACTATTAGCACTAAGATCACCATGTTAAAAATTTTGACCTTTAACTAAGATTGCACAAATTTCGCTAGCCTATCAACTTTTGGGTCAAATTTATTAAGCCTCCCGTCACCTCAACCTCAATATGTTGAATGTCTCAATATATATATGTCTATCAATGAGTCAAAAGTATAACCTATTATTCCATGTTTTCATCCAAAAAATGCCAAGATGGTCTTCACCTTATTTTTACCCAAATAGTTTTTAAAAATGGATTGAATTGTGTCTTATATTTTATTATCCATTTTGTTAAATGATATTTTTGGGGGGGAAATTAAAATTTTTGGGTCTCACAACATAACCCCAGATCCAAGTCATGATTGAGTCCTGAAATCACCAAGTGTACAAGCAAGTATTTATAAGGTGTCCATGTGTCATGGTGCATTCACCTTCTCCAAGGTGATTTTATGCATTCAAACCAAAGTTGATTGCAAAGGGGTCTCCTCTTTGTCTCAGGAAGGCGACTAATAGAGTTGCAACGACGCCTCTATTTTCTCAAGCTCATTTTGTAATTCCAACACTCATGAATTTGAGATTTTCCAGGAGATACTTGTTCATGTGCCATAAGTTTGTTGATCCAACTCAGGTTTTATTATTCATACTCCTATTTGTTTGCTTGATTATATCTTCAGATTCAATCAGTAAAAGGAATCCCTTGTTGTGAAATCCAATCAATATTGTTATTGTTGTGAAAAATTTGACCATTTGAAGTTATTGCAGGCGCTGTCAAAGAATGCAAACAAAAATCAGGAAAGGGCATTTGGCATGCTTCTCTCTTCTTGGAGACATCAATATTTGTGCTTTGATAGTCAAACCCAAATCCTTGTTCTATCATCTTACTGATTCAATTCTTGTATGAATTGTTTTTCATGGGTTAAAAGGGACCGAGTTTCTTTTTGTTAAATTATCTTAGTCAAATATACATATTTATCAAGGGCCCGAAAACACAAAGCAAAATTTCTCGAATGCCAAACTTCCACCAGAGTGTTGAACAAGATCAAGAAATCCAGTGGATTATAATTGTGCTCTATGAGTCTGGTGATCATCTACAATTTTATGAAAAGATGATATCCATGTCAATTGCTATGAGATTTCAGGGCAATTTGAGGAGAAATAACATCAACAATTTTTCATCGTCACTTGTACTAACCAAAATCTCATCATGTGCAAGTAGATGCATTAAATTATCATCCTCACTTAAATGAATTGATTGTGGCTCTCTTCTAGTTTCTATATTTTGTTATTAGCTATGTTTTTTCTAATATTTCTTAATATGGTCTTTAATGCTTATGAATGGCGACATGGTTTTTCATCTTCAAGGTAGATTTTGTGCTTCATCTAATAGAGAACTTTGTGCAAGGGCGATGATAATTGCTTATGGGCAGTGTTATCAAACAATTGGACCTTTTGATGTAACTTCATGTATAGAACAATATTTGCACAGATGTTTGGCAACAATTTTCTTACCTCACAATGTAGATGATATTATGTATGTGACATATATTTGTGAGCATCTAGACCCAGAAGAGGATGATGATGTGGGATTATTTCAAGGAGTATTTAAGAGGCTTATGGGAATCAAAGGTCATATATACAACATTATGTGGAAGAAGATATTGACAGACCTTAGAACATAGAACAAAGGGACCCTGCATAAAAATAATTTTATGATGAGAATAACACAATAACTTTTATGATCTCTCATGTAGGAGCATGTTACGCTAGCACTAGAGAAAATGGAGAATTTTGTGGTGTCTTGTAGATGACATGTGAAATACTAAAGGTCACTTCCAGATAGAAAAAGACCTATTTTTCAAGTGATTTAAGATAGTATTTAGGGGGTTGTTTTGTAGCATTAATAAATGTGGTAGCGTTTCCAGTGGTAATCCCTTTCACCCACTAGCATGGTGTCTATAAGAGATGGTGGAACAATGAAGTTTTTGGGCCCAGGTGAAGGAAATTGGTTGACCTTGTTTTAAACATTAGCATGTACCTATTAATCCAAGGACCTCATGAGAATAATTCATGGAAGTATATACACAAGTGTTTGGTCTTATAGCAGGTATACTTGAGCATGGGTACTAAAAAAACTCACTTTTCAAACCTGTTAACATGTTATCGTCTATCAAATTATGGCAACCTTGTCAATATTTTCAAGTAGCAATTTTGGATAAACTTGTCATTAAATTTTGGTAGCAGGCTTCATGGATTTAATGATAGCCTTAAAGGCACATGAGTAGCGAAATTTTGGATGGTCTAGGGCCTTGGCATTTCCATGTGTAGAAACATTCTTCCTGGAACCTAAGTTGATCTATCTTGTAGAAAATGTGGGATCCATCAAGAAAGGCCTTATTGTTAGGCTTGTTCTGCTAGTTGCAATTCTAGATGATTATATTATCATTTAGATTTTTACTTCTATCTCAAAACATTCAAGAAGCTTCAGGAAAGGAGGACACTTGCTAAGTTAGACATCTACAGGAACTTCACTAATGCATTGGCAATATGTCATGGATTGGATATGAGTTGTATTTCAAGGAAACTGATCCATTCAATGAGTATTGGCAGAGTGCTTGGATTATAAATGTTGTGACAATCATGTTGTGAACACCTGTATTGTGACCACCATGGCATCCTATCACCTTCCATAGCATCAGGGTGTATTGTGAATGTAAAATAAAAAGTTTTCAAGACCTAGTCAAAGCCACATATACAATTGTATGAATCTCATCTTACTTTGAAATAATGAAAGAGGCAATCAAATCTATAGCATGCCATACTAACTCATTAATTGATGCATCCGTGAAGGAGAGATTATAATCATGAATTTTAACAAATGAATTAGACTAGGCTCCATCTATGACAAATACCAAGAGGAAATATGATAATATTTTCTCTTGAAACTGCCAAAGATTTTCTTCAACAATTTAACGAACATTTCCATCTTGTGATTGGGCATTCAGAAGAATCAGTGTTATCTTCACAGCCATATCACTCCAATAATACTGAAATTACAACATAATCAATTAAACCCCAAATCAAGAAATCCATAACCAATTACATAGCATATAAAAATGAATCCAAGGGTAAACAAATTATCCGGAGGAGTTTTTCTGTATGAGTAATGATTGTAGTTTGAGCCTCTCTAGTTTGATGGTAGGCGAGGTAAGTCAGATTATATTTCCAATAGAACCGAGATATTTTTTGTTATTGCTTGTTGTAGTTGATGAATGAAGGATTATTATCCATTGATCAGGAAGGGATTATTGATCCCAAATGGTTTGAGAATCACCTTTCCATAGATCCTTCCAGGGTTAATATGTTTCTTCCCTCTCTGAATCATGACAACTAGGAATGTGTGACCCATTTGTATTGGATAAAACTCACTATGGCTTGGGAATATCACAACAGACAGATGACTACCAGAAATCTACTCAATTCTCAAAGCAATGCTATTATAAATGACAATGTTAAAATAATGGATAAATGTAACCAAACTAGATCCAACGTTTGATGTAGATCCCTGTTGGAGCTTTCAATCCACGCACTTGTAATCTGCAAATTAGTCTTGACAACCAATATCCAACAAGTACATATAATATATAAATGACATTAACATTATCAATAACAATGGTCCATAATATCATAAGCAAATGTAACCCAATGTATAATAAATGGCATTCACACCATGAATGGACGAGAATATGAGTATTTCTATTAATGAACAAGAAGAAGTACAAAGTGATAAGACCTCTTGTTGGCAACCAATATGAACCAAGATCTAGATCAATCCACTTGTGCCTCCACCACTTCAATCCTCCATGAATGGAAAACTCAAACTAGAAGGAGTTTGGAAGGTGAACATAAATGGTTCACAACTACAAGGATCAATGAGTGCAGACTCAAGATAGGGAAAAAATCCACTAAAGTTCCTTTACTATTCTCTTCTTCCTCCCATCCATAAGCCATATGTGGTCAATATATATTCCTCTCAAAGGTAGGTGAAAGGACTCATCGAGACGTTACTTGGGCAGATTGAGAGCCAAAGGTCACCCAATGACCACTTTTTGGGAGTAAAAAGTGATAAAATAGTGGTTTTTACCATTTTACATGCTACCCGCGGGCTATAAGGATGCAACTCATGGGTACGCCTGCTATAGTGATGCAACAGGTGGGTAGGAATAAAAATAGGGAAAAATGGTATCACTGAAGGATAAAAATGGATTTGAGTCACTGAAATGGATCCTACAGGCCAAAGAATGTTGATGCTCACAGGGTGGAAGATATCTGTGTAATAGATGCCCCCTAATGTGTGAGGTCAGAGACTGAAAGTGCTATGAATGGTCGAAATACATTATAAAACTCAGAAGTGGAGTGATGGAGACACAAGTGGAAAGAACAACTCACTCGTCATAATACAATAGTATCTCTGAATACATGTCGGTATAGTACAACAATCTGATAAAATGGCCATGAATAGGAAGTACATAAGTGATCATAGCCATGATCCCTCTACAGTAAGATATGGTCTCCTACTGAAAAGGAAACAACTAGTGCAAAACTGGAGGTACAAACTGTTGAAATCTGAGAGGTGATATCTCAAATGTAAAGTCAAAGTCATATGTAGCATACTGAATGCCACAATCGCCTGGGGTCTTCGACAGTGCAAGTCCCATCAAGTGAATAAAGGAGTTGGGGTCGAAACTAATGAGACATCGTTTGATCACCAGTCAATGATGTATACCATTAACAGACGCGAGATGACCCACCAATAATGAAAATGGGTATCAAGGCACAAAGCACAATCATCAGAGTGTGAATAGATGGGTTGAAGTTGAACACTAGGATGAATCCATCGATCATGGGACATTGATGTATTCCCAAAACTGTCGATGGCGAGAGAACCTGCCACTAATGATTGCAAGCCTCAAGGTACTCAACCAAACTCTAAGCCTCAAGTCCCGGAATAAATGAGTTGAAGTCGATGGAACGAGACTCGCTGGAAGGAGGGCATTAAGGCATCCCCCACCAACCAGCACGAGGTACCAGCAATGCTGAAAGATTTGGAAGATCTCAGGTGAAATGGACTAACTCAATAACGATGGCCGACATGCAATAGTCAAGAGATCTTAGGAGTGGCCGACACTAGTTCAGGACTTCCTTTGAATAAGAGCATGAGCAGATGGATAGACTCAGGCAGCATAGACTCGACATAAACTGTGCAATGCAGGAGGCATTACAGAGGACTCCATAATGACTGGAAGCTTAACCAATTGGTGGAGAAAAATGAGAAACAAGTACAGCTCCTAAGGCCCAACTATAGTCCCAACTCATAATGTACGGAGTGGAATGAATGCTCTATTCAAAGGTGACACAATAGCTTCCAACAAGAAAAGTGACCATAATCCCATCCGGCTTTTTGGAATATTTGATTTTTTTTCTCTTTTTCATATTTGGGAAAAGCTTGAAAAAGAATAAAATTTCTTATAATACAACAGGTGAGGGAACGAGTGTCAAATAGCTAGCAGACTAGTCCCAAGCAGTGGAACATACTTATGCTCAATGCAAGGAATTGCATGTAGGATGTGGACACTCGAGGGTATGTTCCCTCAGGGTCAAAGGGTCATCAAATTGTGAAGGGAAAATATATAAGCTCTGCAGGGCTCGACAGGGAAAAGTGCTTAGGCACCAGGCTAACAATTGAGTAAGCGGGAGGCGGCACAAGGCTCAAGCAGCAAGCAGGATGATGCAATGCAATCACAACATGATATAACTGAGGGGAGTCCTTAAGGGAGGTGGCCAGCATAAGACAAAGTAGAGTATGAGTCTTTATCGCAATGTCGTGGCGTAACTACGAAGGACTCCCAATCCTAAGGACAAACAACGACATGGGCACCAGAATGCATAAAGGGGTTCTAACTAGGGTACCCATGTTCGGGAAAGCCCTACTGCTACGTAATGACACTTCTATAGCAGTGTGAAGGTTCTGTGTCAGTCACGAAGTGGGGTTGCACCTAGGGTTTATGAAAATGGTCAACAGGTCAAATGCATAATACATGTGAAAATGGCATCTAACCTATATTTCAGGTGTGAAATGTACCTGTCGTAGGTGTGAAATGGTTCAAAACAACTCTCACCGAGGAAATCTGTTGAAAAAACACTAATCCATGACATGATATTAGTTCACAATGGCTCAAAATGTCAAAAACTATAGAAAAGTGGGTCCAAAAAATTATAAGTAGTAATAAAATTTAATAATTTTCAATTCATTTGCACTATTCACCATTTTAGAGTTTAGTGGTAAGTTTTCACTTGAAACTTCGAGTGCCGATCGTGGGAGCTACAAGCACCCGTTCAACAAACCATCCAGGGCAGGTTAGTGGTCACTACCATACCTTTCATTTAAGTGATTTTATTTCAATTTTGGTAGGTGGGATTTTTTGTTTGGCCAAGCCCTAAATGGTTTCGGCACTACCCACAGGCTATAAGTATGTGGGTCGTGGGTAGGGCACCAAACGCGCAGTCAAAAAATTGACTGCCCGCATCTACCCGTCACTGTCTACAATTTAGCCCATGGGTACGGCCGTGAAGAAGTTTTTAAACATGAAATTGACTAAAAATTTCTTTCTTTGCACTCCAAGATGGTTCTAGAGTGGAGGGAAAGAGAGCATGACCAGGTAGCTGAGGCTGTGCGTAGCGATTTGCAAGCACAACAAGCATTGCAAGCATGTGGCTTATATAAATACTGGAGTCTCGGGGGTTTAAGGGCCCAAAACCTACTACTCCATCATTTGATCAACTACTGGGATGTGGATGGTCAACACTTCATCCTCAACAAGAAAACACTGACACTGGAAGTAGAGGATATCTATTTCATTACCCGTTTGTCCCATAGAGGGGAGGTGGCTAGTCTTCGGTCACGAACCGTGGGTGGTGGGATCACTGTGCAATATTACATAGCGCGGTATTGCCCCGCCAACACACGAGCAGTGGGAAGCCAAGTTTCAGTCAACCTCATAGTGGAATTGAGCACAAAGATCATAGTGGCTACTCTGGTACGGATCATGGGATCCAAAGCACTACATCAGGCATCCAGACTGGTGATGTTCTACGCATCACAATGCTTGCAGCCTACTATATTCGACTAGTGTACTACTCTGCTGGTGTCTATGAAGACACAACTGACGGAATGCAAAGAGGGTAAGGCCAAAAACTTTGGGTATGGTAGCATCCTCTGCAGTTTCTTCTTTTGGAGGGTTATGGGACTTAGCCCGAGGGTGGATGTCCCTCCTCACAGTCTCAGTGATCCAGCCCTAACCCGATGGGATGAGATCTTGACACGACAAGGTGGTGGTCGTCTGGCGTCACCATATACTGAGGAGTTCTTCCGTTGGTGGAACTAACAAGTGATCGCGATAGAGGACTATCCCTATGCGGGGATAGTCTTCAGACAGAACCGTGACATGCCGCTCCCACCAGGCGCAGATTTCGGAGACATTGGTGAGTACTCTTTTGGTTTTGTGTTTTTTTAATTTTTATGGATTTTTTTGTTATAGTTGAAATGCAAAATATCTTTTTGGTGGTAATGTCATGTGCTAATGGGTGACTGTTTGCTCGTAGACAAAGGCCTAGTGAGACCTGAGGGCTTCCCGAGACATGGTCGTCGAGGTAGAGATGAGGTGGCAGCAGATGCTGCAGCAGGGCACACACTCCAGACGTTGTGGCGCAACATATCACAAATGGTTTCCCAAGTACCACTAATAGAGGTAGCCCGACTACCTGAGGCTATGCAGCGCCAGGTAGTGGGTGTTCCTGTTGAGTGGGTGTGGCTACTGCAGCGGATGGCCAACGTAGTACAGTACTACTATGAGACACATCCCATCGAGGCGGCAGCTAGACCTCGTCAGAGGGAGTAGATATCCCAAGGTCTCATCATTTTTTGTATCGATATGTATATTTTTTAGGGCTACGGGCTCCAGTTTTGTATGACACTACCATTTTTGGACATATTTATATATATATACAACTTTGATTCTCGGTTCTACTACACGTGTGTATGTACAAATGTATGAATGTCTTTGTATTTATGTGCTCATGATGAATGTGACAAATGCCAATCTAATACATAGTTAGTGTATGCATCAGATATATAATTATGACTTCTTGGAATACAAATATATGTAATGGAAACAAAATGTCTCTCCAAGAGTCGTACCTTAAGGAATATCCATAGTAATGTAGGGTCTCGTACATGGTATTGCCCACTCAGCTAAGACACAAGTAGTTGTGAATCCAAGCGGACTTCTAAAGACTGGATGTCATGTGAAATGGCATCCCGAAGTAGCTCAACAACGGCACTATACTCAGCCATATTGTTAGATGTAGGACCGAGACAAGCACCTCCTGAGGACACAACTAGGTGGTCAGGTGAGAAGATAACCCAGGCAGTAGAAGCAAGTTGTTGCGTATGTCGGCTAGCACCATCCTCGAAACCTAAGAACGTAGGACATCCCGTTGACATCTGTCAATCAAACAAAGGCTAATTAGCAGATCCGACAACCAAAAGGAAATCTAAACTATGTACAGAAAAACTATACAATAGTGTACAAAAGTATCAGCCTGAACTAGAGGTTCAAGCGTAATACCGCTTGAGGTAGAGCCCATTTCTAGGCTCCTTCAAGACAACTCCCTCGTAATCTTCTAACTCATAAGTTCCTTTTTCAAGGACACGCCTCACAATGTAAGGACCGTGCCACATGGGATTGAACTTGCCTGCCCCCAGGGGTTCTTTAGCTTGGTCATACAAGAGTACCAAGTCACCTTCAACATATTTTCGGGAACGGACAGACCTATCCTATTGAACCTTGACACGACACTTGTTAACATCAATGGCCACAGTGGCATCCCGACGGTGCTCATCAAGTTGCTCGAGGTGTACTAAACGTTGCTCAATCTCCGTCGTATCAGGGAGGAGCTCTATGGCTAGCTTGAGCGAAGGGATCTCGCATTTAATCGATAAGAGTGACTCCACACCATGAACTAATTGAAATGGTGAGAACCCGGTGGCAGTCTTAATTGCGGTTCGATATGCCCACAAAGCAGGATATAACATGATATGCCAATTGGTCTTGCTTTGTTGTATGGTACGTTGGAGAATGGTCTTCAAAGACTTATTTACTGCTTCAACCTGACCATTCGCTTGAGGATAGTAGGAAGACGAGTGTTCCTGACGAAACCCAAGCTTGAGAGACAAATCCTCCATCGTCTTATTTTGAAAGTGACTGCCATGGTCAGTGATAATCTCCTTCGGGATACTGAATCGAGTGATAATCTGGTTGAACACGAAATGGGCTGCAGTAGCACCGTTGGCTTTTACTGTAGGCATGGTCTCATCCCACTTGGAAAATAATCCATGGCCATGATAATATGGTGATGCCCCCCAGCCGAAGCTGGTTTGCAATCCATGAAATCTAACCCCCACTTGGTGAAGGGACCGACAGTGACAACCGGATGGAAGGGCGCTGGATGCAAGTGTATGTTCCGAGAAAACACCTAGCAAGGGTGACATCTCTTCACAGCGTTAATACAATATTTAAAGATAGTAGGACAAAAATATCCCGCTCGCATAATACGCTGGGCTATAGCAAGCCTGGATGAGTGACCGCCACATGCCCCCGCATGGTAATCATTAAGTACCCATTCCGCTTCTTCCTGATTCAAGCAATGATGGAGAATGGAATCATTTCCTCGACGATACAGAGTGTCACTGATGATAGTATAATCTTTAGCGTGATGTCTCACACGCCGTCGCTCGTCTCATGAATAATGCGGAGGAAACTTCAAAGTTTGGAGATATACAATGGCATCCCCATGCCAAGGGTCCTCAGTCGAGATAAGAAATAAGTGTTCATCAACAAAGGAATCTTCATGAATGACATCCTCATCAAGCTATGGAAGTTCCAACATAAGTTCAGCGAACACCAATGATTTCATCGATTTTACAGAAGCAAAATCGAGATCAAATTCCTGAAGGATCACAATCCATTTATTATACTTACCCCCGATAAGGCATCGTGATAGAACGAACTGGAACGGATTGATGTGAGCTACAACGGTGGTTGTTCGAAGCAAAATGTAATGCCATAACCACTGGACTGCATGGACAGTCGCAAGTGCTAGCTTTTCTACGTGGGTGTACCTTAGTTCAGCGTCTACTAAATTTTGACTGAGATAATAGATAACATGCTCGACAAGCGCATCATCTACCTGAACCAAGACCATGCCAATAGTCTATTGAGACGCGGCCACATAAAGAATGAAATCTCGTGTAAAGTCTGGCGGACTAAGCACGAGGGCCGATACCAAAGCTTTCTTAAGGGCATTGAAAGACTGCTGGGCTTGCTTATCCCAGATAAAAGGTGTGTCTTTCTTTAATAAGCGTACGAAACCTTTAGTAATACTGGCATAGTTAGCTATAAACTGACGCAGAAAAGTAGCTCTCCCTTGGAGGCTCTGAAGTTGTAACAAATTACATGGAAAAGGCAACTGATGTATTGCCTCAACTTTGAGAGGATTGACTCTAATACCCTCCCTCGAAACTATGAATCCTAGAAGGTGACCAGTCCTAACAGCGAAGATGCATTTGTTTGGATTCAATCGAATTTTGTAGTGAATACATCATTCAAGAATCATACGGAGGTGCTTGGGGTGGTCCACTCTCTTGCCATAATAGCTAGCAAGGTCATCCAAGAAAACTTCCATAATCATCTTAAGATCGTGAAAGACATAGGTCATGGCTCGCTGAAAAGTAGCTCCGGTGTTTTTTAGGCCGAAGGGCATTTTCCGGTACACAAAGTTTCCCCATGGACAAATAAATGCCATTTTATGTTGGTCCGCAGGTTTGATTTGAATCTGATTAAAACCCGAGAAGCCGTCCATGAATGAAAAAATCTCACTCCCCGCACAAGCATCCAATATCTAATCAATGAATGGCGTGGTGAAGTTGTCTTTCAGACATGCATGGTTCAAATCTCTAAAATCAGTGCATACACGGATCATTCCCTACTTCTTATCTACAGGAATGGGGTTTGACACCCATTCGGTAAGGGGAACGAGGTAGATGAAACAAGCTTTGAGCAGTTTCTCCACCTCTGCCTTAATAGCAGCTGCCTTCCTAGGGTTCACAGCACGTAAGCGTTGTCGAACCGGTTTAGCATCGGGATACGTTCTAATCTCGTCTTCAACAATGCGGGGGTCTATTCCTGGAATCTCCTCATATGACCAGGAGAAAGCTTCCCAGAGTTCAGTAAACAAATCAGTGTAAATAGCAATCTCATTAGGAGTGAAATCGGCACCGATGTAAACATTCTAAACCTTTCCGGGAGTACGAGAGATGTTGATCGAAGTGGTTGGGGAAATATTGGCCATATTCTCCTCCAAAAAAACATCATGCGACTGCAAAAGAGCCACAGGGTGACCAACGATATCAGTTAGAGTCATCCTAAAATCCTCTTGCTTAATGAGCTCATGGTCTGGAAGGAAATAAGAGTGATGGTGCATATATTCCCAAGGCCTCTCACTACCACACAGATGGCAAAGTATCACCAAGGCAATCATGAGAGCAATTTGAGTTGGCTTCCCAAACTGGAAGTGTAACGGGATCTGCTTCAACTGTCTGGGAAGAAGAGAGATCTGGATCTACAGTGGTTTGTTGGATATGATCATAAGTGAGCTCCGCTACAAATAAAGGCATAGACATCCCGATGTGCGCAATGTCTCCAGACATAGAATCCGCAGACGGTAAAATCCATGGATCATTACAATAGGAAGTCCAGAATGGCATACTACTCGAAGGAGGAGGCGCACTATCGGAAATGGTTCCAATAAAATTCACAGGTGCAGAATGGTTAAAAGTTCCCATCAATGAGGGGTACATCCCAACACCTATGTTCCCAGTTGTCGGCTAAGAATCAGAAACTTGTGGGACTACAGATCCCATGGATGTTGTGGAAGGAGTGCCAACATAATCCAGCTGATCGATCGTCACAATCTTGCCTTCATGGGGATAGAAAATAACTCGAAACACAATAGATGCGACAGCCTTCATAGAATACATCTAGTTCCGACCCAGTAAAAGGTTGTATTCGATGGGCGCATCAACCACTTCGACTTCAATAGGCACAGACTTACCTCCCAAGGAGACAACAAGGGAAGGGATAATTCCATGCGACGTAAAATACCAACCGTCGAATGCAGTGAGTGTAGTTCTAGACACGAGTATAGGAGGAGAGCCAAGAGCTTTCCAACAAGTCAATGACATTATTGACGCGAAAGCACCTTCATCAACCATAGTACGTTTGACGAAGCTCTTAAGGAAAACCACCTAGATTTGAAAAGCCACGTGGTAAGGTAAGCGAGGTTGGACATCAGTAGTGTCGAACTTGATAACACTAGGACTTCCCCCATCCTGAACTCCTAACGCACTCAAAAGGGCATGCTTCTAAGAAGGACAGGCTTGCAAAACCTCAAGAGCTGACATAACACACGGAGTTTGGCCCAAATCTTCTATGATAGAGTAGTTCTGGGTGGCTCGAGCATTAGGATTATGCGTGGAGCGCTTAAGAACACCTTTTGGTATCCGCAGCATAATGGGAGGCTTCTTGATATGCAAGGAATTATCAAGAGGAGGGGGAGGCTCATTACCCAAATTCGGTTGTAGTGTACCATAATCGCATTGACGAGTAGCAACACAAACCTTCGACTGAACCATATTCACACATCCATAACCACTAGTATTTGAAGAATTCATTTCATTAGTACCATAACCAATGGTGGGAGCATGCGAAGCCATGTTTTGACGATGAGGAAGGGTATCCTTCAACATAGCTGGGCTCTGTGCCAAATGCTTCGATGCTTCTTCAATTCGAGGACATAAGTGAGTAAGATGATCCTCCCCACAAATCTTGCAAGGGAACTTCACCTTATGCCTAGGTTTACGATCCTCGCCAGCATTACCACCTTCCTGAGGAGGGTTGGCATTCTCTTTACGAAGAGTATTACGATTGCTATTATTATTTCTTCCGTTGTTTCCACCCCTACGATTATTTCTCCCTTTTTTCTTACCACTAGGTTGCTAGTTACCAAACAGTTTCGTTGCTTGCACATTGTGTACATTAGACGACGGAGTGGAAGTGGACAAGGTGTGAACCTATCCGGGAGCAGACTGGTTTAGCGACAAATTTTGCATTTGATTAGCTACCAAGTCTACAGGGCGAGTGCATGTGGACCCCACGATGCCATTGGCATGTGGTCTAGGAACTGACGTAGGCTCATTTCTTGTTCTCGGGGCATCAGGAATAATGTCATACAAAATTCCAGACTGAGAATAAAGTAGATCTAACTGCTGGACTTTCAAGATAGCTTGTTCCTCAATCACAATGTCGGACATTGAAACATCCTTATCAATGTATAGAAGTAAAGAAAAGAGGAGCCATTCCAACAGGAACTCTGGAGGAATGTTGGCTTTCACTAATCTCTTTAGCCGACGCCACTCTTGAACGTGGTCAAAAATATGTGTGGCCTTATTTTGATGGAAGGTGGACAACAACTCAGTACCAGTATCATAATGAACCAGTAACTGGAAATGGTCTAAGAAAACCAAAGCAATCTCGTTGAATCCCCTATAGGTGTTCTCGAGCAACTCCACATACCACTTCGTGGTTGCCCCTATGAGGGTGCGTTGAAATAGTCGTAATCGAATGGAATCATGATTCAAAGAGTTGGAGGAGCACCAAAGGTGAAACGTCGTGACATGATCTCTCGAGTCCTCACCACCTTTCCCTTCAAAATTTGGAATGTCCAAAGGGAGCTTGGTAGGGACCGGGGGCCAAGTGGGGTCGTGACACATCGGATCATTCATGAGCTTCGAAAGATCCGGGAGATTCAAGCATGCGAGGAACGGGAGCTACGGCTGGAAAGCTTGATTATAAGCTCCCATAAAAGGTTGGTTAAACGGAACTGTGTTATAGGATGGACCAAAAACTTGACTGTGAGGATTAAATTGCTGATAATGAGGACCTGACGGCCCGTAAGCTTTCCCATGGCCATAAAATCGATAACCTCCCCCTACTTGACCCATTTGAGAGTAAGTAGGTATATGCACGTTTTGAGCACCATATTGGGGTGGTGGGTGATACTGGTGGCCAGCACCGACTGGGTTGTAGTAAGGGCTTCCACCATGAGTATGGGGCATGTATGTAATATTCATAGTGGGAACCATGTTTTATTGACCGTAATGGTATGGTATGTTCCCACCCCCAACATTAGGATTAACTTGAGCATTCGTGTGGTGACCAGAAGCATGAGAAGCATTCCTAGCTCCAATATGGGTGTGACTAGTAGCAGGGTTAGTGGTGTGATGTCCATGTGGATAGGAAATATTCCCACCTCCTACATTAGCATTACTAGTGGCGACAGTGGACGCAAAAGTATGCGGTATGTGTCCACCCCCATGGTTGGGAGGAACGGTATCATGTGCAAAAGTAGTCATGGGTTGATGAGTAGCGACATGTGTATTAGGTGGTGGATGGCGAGTTGTGTTCCGAACAGCATTCCGACTAGGTTGGGTATTCCTAGGAGGTGGTTGTGTTCCAACAATAGCATGGTTAGGAATATGACTAGTCCCCATACTATGTGAGTTGGTGGACAACATAGTGCCCCTAGCGAGGGTAGTGCCCCCAGTGGGTATAGTATGGCTAACACTTTGACTAGTGCCAGCATGGGTCCCAACCGTAGTGGAAGGTTCAACAGTAGTGTGACTAGGAATACCAAAAGAGAGTGCAGCGGGGTTGACCATAGGGCCAGTATCATCATGAGTCTCAGGTCTCCCATATCTATAATAGCGTGGAAACGAAGGAATGAAAGCCTTGTCCTGTTCTCCTTCCTTGGGTAAGTCGGGAATCCCGTAAAGATAATTGTCCAGATTCGAAGGATCAAACGGATCTCAGTCAAGTGGATTAGGCCAAATAGAACCAGGTTGAGTCTCTGGTGGATCACGTCCCCAATCCTCGTGAGGAGTGTGGGGATCGGAAGTATGTTCAACTCTACCCGAAGTAGTAGAAGGGTCTTGCCCGATATCGGGATGTGCAGTCATGTAGTCCTCAACGTAAGTCACATAAGAATATGAAGACTCAGAGGGAGCCCTCAGGCATCCTCTAGCAATACAGCGTGTAACCTCGAGTGGCTTTAAACCATCCAAACGATGGGACCGGTGGAGAGTAGAGCTCCACGCCACGTTCTCTCTGAAGAGAGACACAGCGTCTCCTAAAGGCCAACTATCGATCAAAAAATAATAAATCAAAAGCACACACCTAGAGAAACTACAGCCAAGAGCAGACAAACAGAGTGGCTAAATGAGCTCCCGACACTAGAGATGATATGTCTCACCTAGGAGAGGCTTGAGACTCCCAAACTATAGCCGGAGGTAACAGAATCATTTATAGAGACACCCAGGCTTCAATGTGTCGACAGGGTCAAGTCCACTGCACGAACACAACTGTGTTGTCCAATCCCTATCTGACTCAGGACACAAACAACATAACCACTACAAGTACCCTGTGTGGTACCTAGGTAAGGAAACTATGTTCACCGCAATATAACCAATGCTCAGGGGGACAGTCACAGGTGGGACCCGTCATATGGGCAGGGTAGATAAGCCCGAAGCACAAAAGGACGAACCTCCAGTACCCCCAGATACAAACAAATCTTGGATATATCTCCCACGTTCAGCTGGTATCAGAGGGATATCTCCTCAACCAACCTCCCGTGACCTCATGCTTAACTCTGGATTGAGTAGAGCTTCCTGAGAACGCTGATCTATACCATGGATTCCTCCACTCCCTGTTCATACACCTAATGTTTCGTTCAGTAGTCTTGGATTATTAACTCATAATGATCTATTCCAAGACTCTAAACCTATTCTAGTTGGTGTACCCTATAAATAAAATTAGTCTAATCAATTTTATGATTAAGCGTTAATTTTAGTGGCTGTGGTTACTCAAGGGATATGATCATGAAACTAGTGATGTGTAGACTCAATAGTATGCAACATTGTCCAATCCTAGACTCATCTATCCAATAAAACAATGTCACTAATATGGAAAATCAACCAACAATTCTGAAATAAATATGCAATCCTTTATCTTTTCAATGCACAAGCAGAACCTAAAATGAAGGCAACAAGCACTCAATGCAGAATGCAGTACATGAAAGTAAAATATTTTTGTATTTTCACTTATAAACAAGAAGGAAAATGCAAAAAACTAAATGAATATTTTTGTATTTTTTCAATATAAATGAAATGAAAAAATGCTAGCAAAATCCTACTATTCAGTCACTGAAATGTCGAGAAGATCACTAAGACAACCCAGCAGATCCTAAACAGCAAGACTCGGCCAAAGGAAAGAGCTTCAAAGGAAAAAACCAAGAGGTTAGAACCAAAGATTGGTAAAAAACCAAGAAGGCTCAACCAAGAGAAACAAAGAGATCCGGTCACAACCAAGGCATGAAACAGTCAAGAAAGAGGCCAACAAAGACTTAGGAATCAACCAAACTCACCCAGCAACAACCAATAGCCATAAACCAACAAAAGCCAGAGTTACGCGCTACTATCGAAGGAAATCCTGCGGGTACCCGTGAGCAGTAGAGTAAACAAAGGCGGGTAGACGCGGGCAGAACTAAGTTAGCCCGCGGGTGAGGAAAGGAAAATGGGAAATTAAAGAGTCTAGAGGCTCAGAAAAAGAAAGTTTTCTACAGTGTATCTTAACGGCCAATCAGTGACACAGAGCTTCGATAAACAACAACTCTAATTATGGACTAATGCTCAAAAAATTTCCCAAACATGGATGTTTTTCCCAGTGGAGTCACCATTTCTATATTGGAGAAAACTCAGTATGGCTTGGGAATACCACAACAGACAGATGACTACCAGAAATCTACTCAATTCTCAATGCAATGCTATTATAAATTACAATGTTATAATAATGGAGAAATGTAACCAACCTCGATCCAACGTTTGATGTAGATCCCCGTTGGAGCTTTCAATCCACGCACTTGTAATCTGCAAATTAGTCTTGACAGCCAATATCCAACAAGTGCATATAATATATAAATGACATTAACATTATCAATAACAATGGTCCATAATATCATAAGTAAATGTAACCCAATGTATAATAAATGACATTCACACCATGAATGGACGAGAATATGAGTATTTTTATTAATGAACAAGAAGAAGTACAAAGTGATACGACCTCTTGCCGGCAACCAATCTGAACCAAGATCTAGATCAATCCACTTGTGCCTCCACCACTTCAATCCTCCATGAATGGCAAACTCAAACTAGAAGGAGTTTGGAAGGTGAACATAAATGGTTCACAACTACAAGGATCAATGAGTGCAGACTCAAGATAGGGAAAAAATCCACTAAAGTTCCTTTACTATTCTCTTCTTCCTCCCATCCATAAGCCATATGTGCTCAATATATAGTCCTCTCAAAGGTAGGTGAAAGGACTCATCGAGACGTTACTTGGGTAGATGGAGAGCCAAAGGTCACCCAATGACCACTTTTTGGGAGTAAAAAGTGATAAAATAGTGGTTTTTACCATTTTACATGCTACCCGCGGGCTATAAGGATGCAAATCGTGGGTACGCCTACTATAGTGATGCAACAGGCGGGTAGGAATAAAAATAGGGCAAACTGGTATCACTGAAGGATAAAAATGGATTTGAGTCACTGAAATGGATCCTACAGGCCAAAGAATGCCGATGCTCATAGGGTGGAAGATTTTTGTGTAACACCATTCATGATGGAGTTTTGTTAACATTTTAAAACTTCCAATCAAATAAGGGGATTCAAAACGAACCACCCAAATCATGCACAAATCAAAACCCAATAATGAATCCAAAAAATCCTATTTGCAATCAATCTTTGAATCCAAGCTATTTGAAACTTCGTGACACTAACTGCAAAACAACTTCCACTGACTACCTACTTCCTCTCAAAATGACATTAACATAAGGGAAATCCCAGATTACTAGCCATCAATCCTCAAAGAATCATAAACCCAAAACCATGGGATCTCTCAACCACTGACAATAAACCCAAAACCACAGGATCTCTCAACAACCGACCATTTGAACCCCAAATTTCAAAAACAAGATGCCCTCTTGCTCATCTAAATCTAGGAATGAAAATGGCCATTTCAATTCCTCTATTAATCCAAACAATAAAATAAAAAAATGACAGATAAAACTGAGATTAAATAAATTTAAAAAAATGACATAAACAAACCCTATAAAACATATTAGAATTATGTCAGGTATTGGTGCTTACCTTGAGAAGAGAAAGCAAGAAATGATGAAGAACGGATGCCCGACACTCACCCAAAGGAAGCCTGAGAGATATGATTAGCCCTTCTTCATTCAACGAGTTTATTATATTTGAACAACAGACACCGTTCACAACCTTTTACCTTCTCATCATATCACAAGTTTATAGATTTCGAGGGAATAAATGGTCCAAATCTTCCTTCTTACCTTAGACATCTTGGATGGTTCCAAGTGATTTTTTATTTCTCCAAATTGTGGGTTAAAAAATAGTTTTTTTTTTTTAATTTTTGTTTTATTTTTTTTATTTTAAATTAGAAATTTTCCTAAAACAAAGAAGCTTTCCCGCTAAAATGTTTAATATTCTATTTTAAGAAGTTTTCCCACTAAAATGTTTATTGTATTTTCTTTGTTGCTTTTTTTCTTATTTTTTCTTATATATATATATATATATATATTGTGGACTAGAGGAATCGGCAATGGTGCTAGTCTAGTACTCACGTGACACGGGGTCGATTCCGACAGCGACCACTATAACCTCTAGGAGCGACCAGCTGGGGGCACAACCTTCGCATGCATTTCATTAAGGTTCGAACCAGTGAAGTGCTTAACATCCTATACGCCTTAGCAGAGCGGGGAGTTGCCAACCATCCTACACCGCCGCCCATTTTAATATTAATATATTAACTATAATAACTATATTATATTAATATTACATAGTATATAGTATATTGACATATTATCTATATATTAATATATTATATATTAATTCTATAGTTATTATAATACTATAAATCATCGGTGAGGAGGGGGGAATTTTTAATATTTTGAAAGCAATATTAATAAAAAATAATTATCACAACCATATGGAAAGGTTTTAAGAAATTATATTTTATCAATGGAGAAAATTGTTAAAGGGATGGGTCAAAAGGATCAAATATTTTTTATGAAATGAAGAAGGGAAGGGGTAGGGCTTAGGATAGAGGGGTTAAGGGAATACTAGCTTTTACTTCGTCATATTTGAAAAGCCATGACAATGGGAATGAAAGGATTTTATTTACAAAAGAGGAGAAAAACTCTATCTTTTTACTTAAAAAAATATGTCATTGGATTTTTTCTCCAAAGAGGTACTCAGGGAAAATTTTTGACATTCTGAACATAGTTGTGACGAGAAGACTAGCATATGGGTAAAACCAATGAATTAATGGAGGATGAAAACTTGGTGAATTTCACTAATAAGACATAAAAGACTCTTACTCGGTCAAAACTTCCAACTGTTGAAAGGGTCAAATGGTGACAGGTTTTTTTCAAACGAGATATGGGTATGGACAAGGTGAAAAGCTGAACAAAATGGTATGAAAAAAAGACATGATGATGCACAGAGCGGGAAACGACAAATATCCAAAACTAATTTACATGGCCTCATTGGATGTCTTGAAAGAAGAAAATGTTCTCAAGTAACATAGGGGTCTCTCATGAATCCATCTATATGAGTGTTACAATTTACTGAATTTTAACATTGCAGATGGATTCGGAGACCCCTTGAATCCATCTACAGTGTTAATATTTAGTAAATCATAACAATTCATTGTCAAAATTATAATTTTCCATTTCCAAGTGACACAATTAACGCCACTCGGGTCTTTAAACCCATATGTCTACAATGTTACAATTTACTAAATTTTAACACTGCTGAGTGTTAAACTTTAGTAAATTGTACGAATTCATTTTCAAATTTGTAATTTTTTGTTGTTGGCGTGACACAACTTAAAATGACTAATTTATTTTCTTAGTCATTGTTAGATAGTCATATTTGTATTCCTATGACTAAATTAGTCATTTTTATTTTAGTCACTTGTCATTTAGTCATATATTTTACTTGTGACTAAATTAGTCATTTATTTTAGTCGCTTTTTGTTGGCTCACTTAAAATTGCTCAATTTTGGTCGTTTATCCCTTGAAAAAACTGTGGTGACTAACGTTTTTAGTCGCATAGTCACTTATCTCTCATTTTGTACCAGTGCTTCAACAACTTTTCTATCTCTTCCTTAATTAGCCGCAGTTTTCTTAGGGTGCACGGGACATATTTTTTGCTAGACAGGTTTTTCGTCGTGATATGTCTGAATCTCATGCATGAGAATAGTAGGATCAATCCCAGGAATTTCCTCCTAGCTCCATGCAAAGACGTCGTGGAATTATTTAAACAAGGCCATGAAAATGGTTACTTCTTCTGGAGAACACGTTTGGCCTATGTGAATGTGTTCCACGACTCAAGGTTTTACCGAGATGACGATCAGAAAGGTAGGTGTAATGTTTTCCAGGTTTCCCTTGGTTACTGTATCATATGTAAGAATAGGATATTGAGGGTAAGGAAAGACATCCAGTGAAACAATTCTTTCAATGCTGTTCTCTACTGAATCTAACAATGGAACTAAGGATGATCGATGATGAAGGTCTTCCAATGGGGGTTCAACCACGCTCATAATCTCTATGATTGACTCATAATAATGAAAATTATGGAGTAGAGGATCGATTAGGGATGAGGTATGTTGTAATGGAAGAGAACCTGAGGTAGATGCCACTGAAGAGTGGACATATGGTAGATCGAGTGATGATTGGATGGCCTCGTAAGTAGCTTCCGTGGGGATGAGAGGCATCACATCTCCAATCGAATCCAAATGATCAGGATCGGGCACAACCCATTGGTCAGTTAAGTGATTAGATGATGGGATCATAGACGAAATCATGTTCATCGTGGCAACATGGGAAGGGGGGTCTAGTGTTGTAAAGAATCCCATAAGGGATGAATCTTTAAGGAGTCCTACCCGCACCCTCTCATATATTTGCGTGGAGTGTTCTAAGAGAGGGACATTGTCCATGGGATGAGTAGTGTTGTCAGGTGTATAGAAACATAATTGGTCAATAGTGAAGATTCTCCCTTGGTGGGTAAATTGCACAATGTGGAAGACAGATGATGCAACCAAGTTCATGGCATAGAACCAGTTTAGATCAAGTAATAAGTTTTAATCCAATGGGGTAGCGACGACTTCCACATTAATGGAAACAATCTTACCACCCAACTCGACAACCAAAGATCGTAACATCCCATGGGGTTGAAATCCATGTCGATCAAATGCTTTCAATGTGGTGGGGGAATGGTTCAACTTGTGGGAGCCAATGGCTCTCCAGTAGGATAACGACATAACTGAGGTAGAGGCTCCTTTTTCTAAGACAGTACGATGGATTCTTTTCCTAGAAACATTAGTAAAAATTTGAAACGCGAGTTGGTGGGAAAGCCTCAACTTTAAATACACTAGCTTGAGCATCATGGTGTTGGAGGAATCAGGATCTACATCTCCTATCATGGATAACAGGGTCGTTTTCATGTCCCAAATTTGGCATTGGGTCACAAGCTCCTAAGCCGAATGACCATATTCATGAGAGTTTGTCAAATTGATGTTAAGGGTCAAAATATTACGTAGGAGGAAACTTACTAGTTTCCTAGGTTGAGGGTGGAAGCTTTGGGATTTGACATAAGGAGGATAATAAATGATGTTTTCACATTAGAATGGAATAAATATGTAATAAAGGATCTAAATAAATAAATACAAGAGAAAATCAAAGTGGCAATTGATCATGAAGACACATGGAGAATGTGGGACCCACACAAGCTAGATTTGCCATGCCACATGGCATCCTACTTTTGCCATTTCGAATCCATAAAAAGAAAAATGTTCTTGGGGTGAGTTAGAAGGTCAATATAATTGGCATGAGTCATGTAAGGTGGAATTGGAGTGGAAGAATAACTCCCATGGAATAGGAAGAGGAAATTTGGAGCTAGTGAGAAACTTGGGCTAGATTCCCTAGCTCTATGACAACA
Source organism: Larix kaempferi (assembly GCA_027924585.1). NCBI lineage: Eukaryota > Viridiplantae > Streptophyta > Pinopsida > Pinales > Pinaceae > Larix > Larix kaempferi. The sequence goes on from BSBM01000642.1 coordinate 7,568,597, forward strand.
ATGATGAAGATGCTATGAAACCTATGACACAAATCAGATGGGAGGGCTGACATATGACATTTATGACATGTCAAGGCTAAAAATAGCCTCCAATAGGGCACTCAAGTGAGTTAGGGAAGCCAAAGAGACACCAATTCGAATTGGGAGAAGGAGAGGGCTAGAATTGGAAGGACAAGTGGCATACTTGGGATTCTCTTCCCAAATTGAGTTGGCATGAATATCTTGGAAGGAATTAGACCCATGGAGGACATTAGAAGTTTATAAAATTCATGAACAAATAATAATGGCATCTTTTGATCATTTGATAAATTTACAATTGCATTTGTGAAAAGGGAGAGCTAGTGGATGACTAGTTTCTTGCCTTAGCCAATTTCAAGGGTGAAAGATTCCCATCCAAGTTGGTAATTGGAAAGGCCATTCAGGAATTTCATTTGGAGATTTAATGGAGTATTTATTTGCAGGTGTAAGCTACAGGGAATCTCATGGTTTCTTCTATTGCAACTCACTCGTTCAACCATTTCTAGTTTTCATGGCATATTCTTGATCCTTGAGGGAGGGCATTTTTAGTGAGCTCTTGTACTCTTAGGGAGAGATTATAATGATCCATTTCTATTGTAATATGATTAATATACTCTGTTATTCATCTTCATAAAGTTTCAGGTCGAAATACAAAATGGTTATATGTAAAATTGATTATTAATGAGCAAACGGAGACCATTCCCCCACTAGATTGATGTATGTCAATGTATTGATGATGATTTCAAATGGAAGAATGTTTATATAATATATTTATGTTTTATAGACTGCCATTGATGAGTATTACAAGTTTCATGTTCATCACTTAATCATTTGGAGCCATCTTGCTCATTGTATTCCATTTGAAGAAGATTTAATGCTATTTACCCCAAGGTCGAAACTAGTCTTCTTGCATATGATTTAAGGGCATTATAGCATACATTAGAAGTTTAATGGTGATGAATATTGGTTCATGTTGATTCCATTTATATTTCCCCTACTTCCATTCAGAATTTCGAGCTGGATTGAGTGCATTTGGAAAGTCATTTTCATCATCTACCCCTAGGGGATTGAACCAAAATTTTACTAGTAAAACTCCATACATTGATCAGATTTCAAAAGTGAGTTTCAGAATTCATTTGATGGTTAATATATACCTATAAACACCATTTTTATGTATTAACATCATTCATACAACTACTGGTACAATTTGAGAGCATTTGGAGCTATTTAGAGCCATCTACCATTGGAGGTTTGAAGCTCGAAATTACTAGTAATATTCCCTACCTTGTCCAGATCGTAAATGAATGTGCAGAAGTGTTTTAAGGGTTTTTAAGTATCCATGAGACTCTATTAATATGTATTAATACTTCTCAAATACCTTCAGACCCATTATACAATCATTTGGGGTCATTTGGAGACCAAGAGACCAATACTAGTCAAAGAGGAATTGCTAATCAAACTCCCTACTTTGGAAAGAATTATAAAAGGATTTTCAGAAGTAATATAAAGGTAATATATAATCCCTGAACATTATATTCAATTCCTAATATCAGTCATATACCTTCTCAGAAGATTTGGGAGCATTTGGAGCAAATTGAAGACCTAGACATGAAAACTAGTCAAAGGTCGAACTAGGAAAAAAAGTGAAAAATTTGCATTTTAATAAAATTATTAAAAAGGGGAATTATAGTGGTATTAGAGAAAGGTCCTTGAACCTGTGAGTTAATATCATACATTGAAGAATAATTTTCATCCATGTGTTACTATTATTATGAAACCTATGAGTACAATTCTTATGAGGAATATGCAGATGCTTATGAACAATATGAAGCAGAATGTGAATGGGTTGAGCAAGAGGTGCCATCATGCAACACTTCTTACAATTTCAGGAGGAATGAAGATTATTATTATGAACATATGTATGATAAATATGAGTATGACACACCATCAAAGTATAATTATATGAATGAGTTACAAAGATGGAAAGCAACATATAAAACCTTGCCCCAACAATATCAAAGATGTCAAGCATATATTGCTTCGAAGGAAGATCCACAAAATGCCATGTCTTTTGAAGACTATGCTGATATTTTGTTTGAAAATAGACCCAAAAATGAAGATGTGGAGTTAATCAAGAAAGGTTTATGCCCTTCTTGGAAAAGACCTTGGAGAGAAAATCACATGTGTGTGAGTGAAAAGAGCAATGAAAAATCTGAAGTTTCAGGGAATGCAGGTATTTCCATCCGGGGGAGACTTCTTGGGTACTCTTCAAAAAGAGATTCCAAAGATATTAAACCTAAGGAAAACAAGGGGAAAAATGCATCAGCTTGCTTGAAGGAGAAAAAGGAAGAGACATCACAAGAGCATGAAGAAGATCCTATTGAAAATATTGAAGATCAATTCGAGACACATTCTACCTTGGACATGAATCAAGGAGCATCTACTGATGGATGCTTGAACTATGAAGGAGTGCCTACTGATGGGTGCTCACACCTCTATCTTGGTGACATAGAGATCACTTTTGACAATATTGCTGGAAGACAAAATTTCCTTAAGCATGAAAATGAAGACCTTGTAGCAGTTGAAGAAGAAACAAGATCAACTTCCCCATCACCACTTCAGCTTCATGAAGTTGGTCTAAGTAAGAAGGAAGAAGATGAGGAGGTTCATTTGCAAGAACCTCATTTTCTTGAAGGGTCCTTAAAGATTAATGAAAATAATATCCAAGAGTCCCTCATCATTCTCCATGACACTCAAGCATTGGTGTCAAATTCTTGTTGGAGAGCTACATCATTGGAGGAAACATCCTTCCTTGAAGACATGGAGAAGTGTTGTGGGGAAAATGCACCTATAGTTCAGGGGAGAAACTACCAACTTACGGTGATAAAGATAGACTTACAAGCATTCTGCAAGTACAAAAAATAAATGAAGAGATTAGGGTTTAGAGATGTAGGCACCTCATTCAGAAGGTTGATCCTAGCTTTTCCTCCCTCACTCTTCAATGCTTATTCAGTGTTGCAATGCCCAGACCTGCAAAACAACTTGATACCTTTCTCAAACACATTTGACTACATATATAAGACTGATATCCATGACATAACAAGACATCAAACTATAATTAAACAGTAATCAAATCAGATACATACGAGAATAGGTCATATTTGGAAAGGAAAGAACGTCTGATCTTTATTGATGAATGAAAGCAAGTACATAAAGTTATACCTTCTTTCAAGCTTGGCACTTTATAAAACCTAGGTTCAAGGTCTCCTGCTTCTGTTCTCCAAGGATTCCAGCCTCTAATCAACTGTGCTAGGGTTTACCAAAACTAAAGCACAAGAGAGGGGGATGAGGGTCTCCATTCCTCCAGCATAACTTTGTAATTGGGCTTAGTCCCCTCACATGGCCCTTCTACCCTCCTTATATAGTCAGTGAAGGATAGGAAAAGAAGTTATAACCAAGTAGGAGGTTCCCCAACCAACTTAACTTCCCAAAATTTCGAGATTTTGACCAAAACAGAAGTGTACGCTACTCTACAGTAGACAAAGTAGCTTACATATGGAGTTGAGCGCTACTATTTTAACAGTGGAGTAGTGCTCAAAAGGTTTGAGCGCTACTATTGTACACTAGAGTAAGGTACACACGCTACTATCATGCCTGTGTACCAGCGCTCATGTTAAAAAATGGCTAAAAACAGGCTTTTTTGCTCATTTTCAGGAGATGGTTTGGTCTGGAAAAATGTTCCTAAGGGTCATATACATCAAATGGGTCAAGAATGACGTAATTTCAACCATTTTTAGTGTCCCAAATGACTCCTCCATCCACAAATGTCCTGTTGTGTGACTGAACTTGATCTCAAGAAGTGTCGTCATGCGACCAAGGGAAGCAAGTGTCGTCACGGATGGAGAGGTGTCATTTCAAGCTATAACAGATGCCCCCTAATGTATGAGGTTAGAGGGAGTGCGGGAAACGATGGCCGAAATACATTATAAATAACAAAGAGTTGAAACATGGAGAAACGGAGAAACCAAGAATCATAGGCTCAAATGAAGTACCTAAAAGCAAAGGCAATGTCAGACAAACTTATCCTTGGGGTAACTGTCCATGTTCAAATGGTGGAACATGACCTCCAAGAGGATACAATAATGATCCAAATACTTATGCATATATCATGGCCTCTAAAATACAAGCGTGGATCCATGAGGAACATAAGTGTAAACATAGCCACATAAATAAGAGGTGGATCTATGTCAAAACTGGAGAACATAGCCATAGAGAACAAGCTAGAGCTATGTCTCATCAAGAGCCAAAAAGAGTGTGGCTCAGTCTTGCGCAACTTGGGAAATAACATAAATAAGGTGATGATATCGAGGATCCCAAGGTCTTCATCCAAAAACAACCCAAGGTACAAACCTATCCATCCGAATAAATGATTTGATGTCGAACATGGGAGGTATCGTTTGATTACCGGTCATTAATGTATACAGTTAACAAACGCGAGGGTGTCCACCAATAATGAAAATGGAACCCAAGGTACCTAGTACATTCAAGCAAGTGTGAATAAGTGGTCTTGCCATCGAACACTTGAAGAATCCATCCGATAGGAGACATTGATGTATTCCCATCTATCCAATAGCGAGGGAAACTGCCACTAATGACTACAATCCCCAAGGTACTAACTGAAACTCTAAACTTCATTCCCAGAGCACAATGAGTTGAAGTCGATGGGAAGAAGTCCGTTGGAATGGAGGCCTTAATGCATCCTCCATCATCCAACACGAGGGACACTCAACAGGTATGAGCTGATTTGGAGTAGGAGTGAACACATGATGAAACATACTGACACCAAGGAATGGCCGTCACATGAGGTCAAGACAACTGCAGAATGGCCGACACAAGTTATATCCTTGAACAGTGAGCATGACACAAGAGTGACTTAGGCAGCGTTGAACACAAAGAGACCATGATGCAAATCTGCAATGTAGGAGTCATTAACAGATTCTCCATATGATTGGAAAATTAACCAAACAGAGGAGTAAGAACTCTGAGATTAGGTTTACCCTAAGGCCAAATACTAGAACCCAACTTGTTTGATAGACTCAAAACAGGTGCTTTGTTCAAGGAGATAGTTGACTTGCTGCCATCATATTGAAAGATATTTTAACATTCTTCCCTTCCCTTTCCTTTTTCATTTTTTAACGAGCTTAACAAAGAACTAAAGCATGCTCGACGGTATTTTCATATTTAAGGAGTCTGAAAAACCTAAAAGAAAACTCCATACACCTATCCGTGGATTTTATATCGAGCCCGGATTGGTCTATGCTCGGCGGTGTTTTCTTGCTTATAGAGTTGAAAAACTTAAATAGTCCTCTATACACCTATCCGTGTATTTTATATCGAGCCCGAATTGGTATGTGCTCGCTTGGTGTTTTCACATTTTGGGAGTCCGAAAACGCTAAAGATGACTCCAAAGGTCCTTTTTCGTAAAGTTAGTCTCCTTCCCCGAAAAAGTGTAAAATGATGGACGAAGAACTCTTCTAGCACATACTAGAGTATACCTAGAGTATACCTTTTCCATAAATTATCCACCAAGGCCCGGAAAAGGGGTAATTATATACCTAAGTGGATGCTGGTTCAGTTATTTTAATGAGCCCAAAAAGACAACTATGCTCGGCAAACTTTTCCTATTTAAGGAGTCTGAAAAGGGCTTAAAAGAACTCCATAGGGATCTTTTCCGTAAAGGTTTAACGAGTCCAAAAAAGTAAACTCATGACCTCCTTACTGTTTTTAATGAGCTCAAAGGAGATACAGAAAATGCTCACAACTTCCTTACTGTTTTAATGAGCTCGAAGTGAAGATGAAAGAAATGCTCATAGCCTCCTTACTGTTTTTAACAAGATCGAAGGAAAGGTGGAAGAAATGCTCGTAACCTACTTATTGTTTTTAATGAGCTCGAAGTAAAAGAAGAATGCTCGAAACCTACTTACTGTTTTTAACGAGCTCGAAGTAAAAGAAGAATGCTCGAACCCTACTTACTATTTTTAACGAGATCGAAGTAAAAGAAGAATGCTCGTAATTGGAGGAGACGAGTGTCATGGACATGCAAAACTAGCTCCAAGCGCATGGAACAAAGCTATGCCTAATGCAAGGAACATGAGCAAGATAAGGACACTTAGGGTGTGTCTCCTCTAGGTAAAAGGTGTCAAATTGCAAAGGCAAAATGATATAGGTCTTAGCGGAAATGAGATCAGATATGGAAGCTTATATAACGAGCTAAAACCATGGAAGCCAGCTTCAAGCTCATTAGCGCAAGCAGGATCATAACAGATGCATATGCAATTTGAACACAAAGATGGGAGCCTTATCAGGGATGGCCTGAAATATATGAGGAAGAAAGATATGAGGCTTCTTCTCAAAGTCATGGTAAATCTAAAAAGGCTCTCGAGCCTATGAGAAAAACTCAGCATGGGCACCAGAATGGCATAAGGGTGCTGACTAGGGTGACCCATGTTAGGTAGGCTCTGCTGTTGGACTGGTGCACAATGCATAAATAGATGGCTAACACACCAATATCCAACAGGTTCGACCCTATGGCGAATTCGGATGGCAAAAGGTTCAAATGCAACATAACAGTGGGGAAGCCTAAACCTATATGCAAGGTTTTGAATATACCTGACATGGTCACACAAGGTGTCGAAAAGGACCAGTAAGCAAGTATACATCCAGCTAAGAATCCTGTCTCCAAGAAACATTAGTACCAAGATCATATCTAAAACATATGTAAAGAAAGACCCGATACAAGTCATTGTGGTAGAAATACTTTCAACTTCACTATCATCAACAATAGGCATAAACAAGGCAGAGTTTTCAAATGAATACTCTATGGTACCCAAGCTCAAGGACTTACAATCAACAAGATCAACTTCAGGATGAAGATCAAAGTTGAAGGAAATGATGGAATCTGCAGAAACAAATTCATCATCACGGGAGTTGAAAATTCTAGAAGCATAATCAAACTCAGCAGGAACACCGATTTGCGGATCTATAGGAGAGTCCAAAGACTCAACAGTAGGAAGATTAGACTTTAAGGTCAAACCGGGGCTAGACATAACTGCAACTGGATCACCATCCAAATGAATGGCAAATTGTACTATGGACTCTAGGAAAACTTCATCATAAGGAAGTATATCATCCCAAATAGAAAACATATCTAAACATTCAGATGGAGGTGTCACTTGGTCAAAAGCTAGGACCAAGTACCGAGAAGTTAAGCATGAACTCAGAGACTTCTTCTCAGTAGCAGTTGAACTCAAGGAACAATATGCCACATAAGTCCCATGTGACATAGTAGTGCCTAATGACAAGGGATCTGACTGGTCTACAGTTGGGTAATAAGGAGGATCAACGAATGCAAGCTAGTCTATAGTGACGATGCTTTCGTTATGAGGGAAATGCATCACACGAAAGAGCATGGATACCACAGCATGCATAGCATAAACGTAATCACACCCGAGGATCATATCAAACTCCACAGGGTCCTTTAAAACCATAAAATCAACTAAGACTATTTTTCCACCCAAAGTAACAGGTGCCTGACGGAGGAATCTGATAGGTTCACTAGGTCTTCTATCAAAGGTCAATGGCCAATTAGCAGCTGGAATAACATTAGGGAAACCCAAATCTCTCCAAGCATAAGCGGATAAGATACTAACAGAAGCACCTTCATCAACAATGCATCGATCAACCGTATGGTTCCCGATATCAACCTTTATCTGGAAAGGTGTCGAAGAAGGAAGATGAGGCTCGGCTAGACTATTCCAATCAAAGGAAACAATCCTAGGGCTTGGTAAGGGTTCACATGGCACAGATGAAGTGCCCCCTTTTTCAGGAATATCCAAACTGGTAATGTAGAAGACTTCAGCAGTAGGTGCATCAATCTCCGAAGGACTAATGGGATTGGTCGAAGAATGCATCGATTCGATCACTTCACTCTCCGAAGGAAGAGTGGGGTTGACCAAAGATTGCATTGGTTCAACCACTTTATCAACCAAAGGTTGATCTGACTATAGGTAATCTATAGCCAACTCAGGAACAAAGGTTCCTTCAGACATGGACCACACTCTTCATGCCTCTAGAATGGTAGGGCATCGGTGAGTGAGGTGATCTCCCTTACAAAGTTTACAAGGGAACTTTGGTTTCCATCCTATAGGTTTAGACTCCTTTACAACATCAGTACTCTCAGCATGACTAGCATTGGTTGGCAGCTTTCGCCCAGCATGACTCACAGAGGCTGGTTGCTCAGAAGCATCAGAATTTTGAACTAAGGACCACACTTTTTGCACTTCTGGAAGTACAGGGCACAAGTAAGTAAGGTGATCTCCCTCGCAAAACTTACAAGGGAACTTAAGATTCTGTTTGTTTGGTTTGTCGACAATGTCAACTCCCTCAGGATGACTTACAATGGCTGATCTGGTGTCTCCATTATGACTCACAGGAATTGGTGACTTGTCATTAATATGACTAGCAGTGATCAATGACGTGTCCTCAAAATGACTGACAGTGGTTGAAGACAAACTTTCAGTATGATTTTCAGTGACTAAAATTTTTCTCCAAGCATGACCTCCAGAGGCTGGGTAGGTGCCCTCTGCATGACTTGCAGAGGAAGGGTGCTTTCCCCCAGCATGACTTGCAGAGGCTGGGTTGCTACCCCCTTGTTTTGGCATCTTCTTCCTATTCTTCCTCTGTCTATTCCTTTTAGACTGCTAGCTACTAGTATTGCTACTTTCGCCACATGAGGTAGAAGGAGGAGGAGAATATGTTACTAGCAAAGGAGGCACAGGGTTCTGATGCTCTTGATTTGAGGTGCTCACAAAGAAGCGTCAGGATCATGCAAGGCATTCAGAGTGGAAAACAACCAAACCGGCAGCCCTATGGTGAATCTAGGAAGATTCAAAGTAGCCATTAAGGGAGTACCAATGTTTCCAATGAATGGAACAGCACAAGGATCCCTCGGAACAGGGGTACCTTGATTGGAACTCGCCGGAATGCTAGACATAGTTTCCTGCTCAAATGAACAATAAGTTCTCTAAGGAAAACTAAAACAAGTAGCACAAAGAGCACACCACTAAAAAAGGTCCTAGCTAAATCAAACTAGGCAAACAGATGCCTTTCGGAGAAGAGTCTGGGATGATGAGGGCCCAGAACAGATCAACGAAGGATGAAGAACAATTACCCGGGGTCCACAATACAATGACTAAGGGTGCAAGCGTTGGAATCACCCAACCACCCTCTCAAAGACCTGCAAGGGATTTCCTCCCACGTCTGTCCTAGGTACAGCAGATATACCCTCCGCTATGACCTGTGTATGAACCTATGGTCAGATACTAAGGATACCACAACACCGAAAACTCATGGGGGAACAGTCGCTGGTCAAATTAGAAGGCGTGGGCAGGGTAACTGAGCCCAAAACTCAAAAGAGTCCCCAAACACGATCCAGTCCTGGTATATGCTCAAAACAGAAAGTAGGAGGAGTATCCCCAACAATCTGATCTCACAAGACCTACTGCATAGATCCCAGGCAAGCTTTGAATGAAGTGGGTTTACCTGTGATAGTCGAACTACGATTTTTGCATAATGTGTGATCTTGGGTGGTTTAAGGTGTTTTAAACCCAAGATCCTAACCAAGACTAGTTGGTGTAGTGTAACCTAGAAAAGAAAATGTTGCTAGTACATTTTATTAGAATTCATTTTAAAGGTTACTTGCTTACTCAAAAAAGGTAGTGGGTGTGTGAGAGTGGTTATAATAGAGATAGAGTACTGAAAATGAAATATTTACCACCAAACAAATCTTTTTCTTTTCAATGTAAGTCTTAAAATTCTGATCTAGAATGCATGTGCAAATGCAATTTTTAATCTTTCAAATGCAAAAAAGGTAAAAATAAAGTCTAAATGTACAAAATTAAACTCAAAACCTAAGAATGCAACTATTCAAACCAATAAGTATGCAAAAGAAAACTTGTTCTTTTTGATGCAAAGCACTCTAAAATCTTTTAAGCCACTTGCAAGGTACTCTATTCAGAAAATGAATCAAAATTTTTATGCTTTCAAAGGTAAGAAACAAAACTGAAACTAACCTATTATCAAAGCAAAGCAAAGAAACTTTTATGTTCTCTTCATGAAACAGTAAAAGCTACCAAATATGAATTTCAAATTCTTATTGATGTAAGCATGCCAAACATTGGGAAAAGAGTATGAAAAATACTTTTAGACCCAAACAAAGCAAATGACCTACGAAGAAGTATGGTTTGGTAAAGTCAGGTCTGCACATAAACAATGCAAACAAGGTCTTGAACAACAGCCAAAACACTTGAGCTTTCACTACAAAAGAAAACTAAAAAGCATAAGGGAGGATAAAAAACCAATCTAAAAGAGAAATTTCACTCAAATAGATACAAACAGGGTCAAGAAGACTCAAGAGGTTTCAAATCTAGTGGAAATGGGGCAAGCAGGTTTAGTCAGACTCAAATTAGGGTACAAAACACCAAACGGGTCCACAACCCCCCAATTTGGGTCAACAAGCCCAAAATGATCAAAAGAGGTTCAAATCATGAATTTAGGATCAGTACAAGGATGGGAGACCACTTATAGGGGTTTAACACAGACCTAGGGTCATCAGGGACCACAAAAATGCAGCCAGAACCCCCAGATTTGGGTCCACAACCCAAAAACTCAAAAAATTTAAACCCAGATTTTGAGGGCTACTGTGTATGAAGGAGACTAGCGCCCAGGGAGATACTGTACTGCACAACAGTAGCGTACATGTTGAAAAAATTGAAAAAATGGGGTTAAAACCCCCTACACTTGGGTCCATAAGGGTTTTCAACAGTCGGGAAGGGTCTGTAAAAGCCAAGGAGGGTCAAACAGAGCCTACTAACTGATCCTAATCAAGAAAATGAACAAAGACCATCAAACAAGACTGAAGAAATGACCTTGGATACCCCTAAGCAATTAGGCTTTCCCTAGTGGAGTCGCCATTCTATTGTGGGGAAAATGCACCTATAGTTCAGGGGAGAAACTACCAACTTACGGTGATAAAGATAGACTTACAAGCATTCTGCAAGTACAACAAATAAATGAAGAGATTAGGGTTTAGAGATGTAGGCACCTCATTCAGAAGGTTGATCCTAGCTTTGCCTCCCTCGCTCTTCAATGCTTATCCAGTGTTGCAATGCCCAGACCTGCAAAACAACTTGATACCTTTCTCAAACACATTTGACTACATATATAAGACTGATATCCATGACATAACAAGACATCAAACTATAATTAAACAGTAATCAAATCAGAGACATACGAGAATAGGTCATATTTGGAAAGGAAAGAACATCTGATCTTTATTGATGAATGAAAGCAAGTACATAAAGTTATACCTTCTTTCAAGCTTGGCACTTCACGAAACCTAGATTCAAGGTCTCCTGCTTCTGTTCTCCAAGGATTCCAGCCTCTAATCAACTGTGCTAGGGTTTACCAAAACTGAAGCACAAGAGAGGGGGATGAGGGTCTCCATTCCTCCAGCATAACTTTATAATTGGGATTAGTCCCCTCACATGGCCCATCTACCCTCCTTATATAGTTAGTGAAGGAAAGGAAAAGAAGTTATAACCGAGTAGGAGGTTCCCCAACCAACTTAACTTCCCAAAATTTCGAGATTTTGACCAAAACAGGGGTGTACGCTACTCTACAGTAGACAAAGTAGCGTACATATGGAGTGGAGTAGCACTCGGAAGGTTTGAGCACTACTATTGTACACTAGAGTAGGGTAAACACGCTACTATCATGCTTGTGTACCAGTTCTCATGTTAAAAAATGGCCAAAAACAGGCTTTTCTGCTCATTTTCAGGAGATGGTTTGGTCTGGAAAAATGTTCCTAAGGGTCATATACATCAAATGGGTCAAGAATGAGGTAATTTCAACCATTTCTAGTGTCCCAAATGACTCCTCCATCCACAAATGTCCTATTTTGTGACTGAACTTGATCTCAAGAAGTGTCATCATGCGACCAAGGGAAGCAAGTGTCGTCACGGACGGAGATGTGTCATTTCAAGCTATAAGAAGAAGATTCAAAGAGCAATGTGCCACATCAAAGGTAATTTCATGTCTTTTTTTTTTATAGAAACCATTTTTTTGAGCTTAATGATTTGTTACATGATGCATACTTGAAGAATAATGAGGATAATCATAAGCTCATAATTCAAAATGAGCAACTTCTTGAAAAGTTTCAAGATACTTGTTTTTCCTCCTATGTTTCAGATTGTCAAATGGTATATTTTTTGGAGGATTCTCATGACATGGTGGATCATGAGAAATGTGGAAATTTGAATGTGCTTGATGTGTTTGAAGATGAACTTGAAGAGATCCAAACACTTGATGTGGTGGAAGAGGAACTTGAATTGTCTCTTGATGAAGGTTATGCAATTTTTAAAGAAGAGCACGATTCCTCTACATTGGAACCAATATATGACAAAGGTTTCACACTTTTGAAGGAGCTGCATGATACTACCCATATGGATCATTCCCATGATGAAGCTTCTGCACTTTTTTATCATTTGGGTGAGTTAGTTCATTCTCCTACATCCTACAATTCCATGTTTTGCAGCATTAGTCTCAATGAAGTATGGGTGAAAGGGTTCTTTTTTATGGTGCCACATGAGGAGTATGGAACTCCTAGATTTACCTTTTATGATGACATGGTTGGAGCACATTCTTATTCACATTTACAGCAGCATCATTTGTCACTTTATGATGATGCACATCTACATGGATGCACCTATGATATGTATCTGAGTCACTTGAAGACTCATGGTTTTTCTTGCTCAACACTTGGTTCATTTGATGTTGGAGGAATTTCATCCAATACTTGAGTGAATAGATTTATGATTGGAGAACATTTTTGTTGGAAGCCCCATACTTTTTTATATTCTTATGATTCTCACATTCATGGATTTATGGGTGAGACTTCTTTGAGTCATTTGAAGTCTCCTTGTTTTTCTTGCTCATTATTTGGTTCAGATTTTAGTGGAGATTCTTCATTCACTTCTTGGATGAAAGAATACATAGCTGAATATTTTGATTCATATCACATCCTTTTGGAGAAGCATTATAGGACATGGGATCATCACCTATGTCATTGGAGCAGATTTGATTGGTTACTTGCTGATTGTATGCACTTGGAAAATGGTGGTCTACTTGCTTGGGGGTATAAGCACTTTCATGACTCGTTGATGAATCATCTTCTTGATGTACATTTTCATTATGTTGTTATGTACTTTGATGATATATATTTTGTACTCATGAGTTTTGGAAGAATGCATACAAGAAAATGGGATCCAGGAATCCTCTTATATAATGGTATGGGTTGGAGAGCACTCTTAATTGTTGGGGTGCAATACAAGTAATGGGACCTTGGAATAATTTTTGTTTCATTGGTTTCAATTTTTTTTTAGAAACAATCAGTATGGGAGATGGATTTCCCACTTAATAAAGTGATTTGAATCAGATTAGTGCAGCAGCAAGCATGGTGGTTCCTCTCTAGAATCTTCATGGAATCTCGAAGACTCAAAGTGAGGCAACTTAGTGGCAACTTCAAAGAATTATACAGAAAGCAGGTTCTTCAACAACCATGTTTGAAATTGCTTGAGGACAAGCAATATTGGGAAGGGAGGATTTTTCATGTCCCAAATTTGGCATTGGGTCACAAGGGCCTAATCCCAATGACCATATTCATGAGAGTTTGTCAAATTGATGTTTAGGGTCAAAATATTGCCTAGGAGGAAAATTACTAGTTTCCTAGGTTGAGGGTGGAAGCTTTGGGATTTTACATAAGGAGGATAAAAAATGATGTTTGCACATTAGAATGGAATAAATATTCAATAAAGGATATAAATAAATAAATACAAGATAAAATCAAAGTAGCAATTGATCATGAAGAAACATGGAGGATGTGGGACCCACACAAGCTAGATTTTCCATGCCACATGGCATCCTACTTTTTCCATTTTGAATCCATAAGAAGCCAAATGTTATTGGGGTGAATTAGAAGGTCAATATACTTGGCATGAGTCATGTAAGGTCGATTTGGAGTGGAAGAATAACTCCCATGGAAGAGGAAGAGGAAATTTGGAGCTAGTGAGACACTTGAGCTAGATTCCCTAGCTCTATGACAATAATGATGAAGATGCTATGACACCTATGACACAAATCAGACATGAGGGATGACATCTGACATTTATGACATGTCAGAGCTAAAAATAGCCTCCAAGAGGGATCTCAAGTGGGTTAGGGAAGCCAAAGAGACACCAATTCGAATTGGGAGAAGGATAGGGATAGAATTGGAAGGACAAGTGGCATACTTGGGAATCTCTTCCCAAATTGAGTTGGCATGAATCTCTTGGAAGGAATTCGACCCATGGATCCATGATCCATTTTTTTGTAATATGATTAATATACTCTTTTATTCATATTAATAAATTTTCAGGTCTAAATACCAAGTGGTTATATGTAAAATTGATTATTAATGAGAAAACAGTGACCATTCCCCCACAAGATTGATGTATTCTAATGTATTGATGATGATTTCAAATGGAAGAATGTTTCTCTGATATGTTTATTGTGTATGGAATTAAATGTATGATTATTACAAGTTTCATGTTCAACACTTAAGCATTTGGAGCCATCTTTCTCATTTTTATTTCATTTGAAGAAGATTTAATGCTATTTCCCCCAAGGTCAAAACTAGTCTTCTTGCATCTGATTTAAGGGAGTTATAGCAAACATTAGAAGTTGAATGGTGAGGCATATGAGTTAATGTTTATTCCATTTATATTTCACCTTCTTCCATTCATAATTTATATTTGAATTGAGTTCATTTGGAAATTCATTTTCATCATCTACCCCTAGGGGATTTGAACCACAATTTTACTAGTAAAATGACATACACTGATCAGATTTCCAAAGTGAGTTGAAGAAGTAATTTGATGGTTAAGAGATACCTATAAAAACAATATTTATGTATTAACATCATTCATACACCTACTTGTACAATTTGAGAGCATTTGGAACTATTTAGAGCCATCTACCATTGGGGGTTTGAAGCTTGGAATTACTAGTAATCTTCCCTAACTTGTCCAGATTGTAAATGAATGTGAAGAAGTGTTTTAAGGGTTTTTATGTATCCAAGAGCCTCTTTTATATGTATTAATACCTCTCAAACACCTTCAGACCCATTATACAATCATTTGGGGTCATTTGGAGACCAAGAGACCAATACTAGACAAAGAGGAATTGCTAGTCAAACTCCCTATTTTGGACAGAATTAAAAGAGGATTTGCAGAAGTAATATAAAGGTCATATATATCCCTGAACATCATATTCAAGTCCTAATATCATTCATATAACTTCTTAGAATATTTGGGAGCATTTGGAGCAAATTGAAGACCTAGACATCAAAACTAGTCAAAGGTCGAACTAGGAAAAAAAGCAAAAAAATTGCCATTTTAATAAAATTATTAAAAAGGGACATTACAGTCTTACACTGATTGGTATAGTTTTTTAAGACTTCTAGTGTCTACATAGCACAAGTATCTTGTTCTAGATCCTCTACAATATTGTTCTTTTGAGCAGCCCGATCATTTGGATTGAAAATGGATTTTCGAATCGTGCTCTTGGGTGGATGCAATACTGAATTCGGTAAAGATTTCTCTATGAAAAGAGGACCTTGAGCTAAAGGAATTCTAGATGTAGATGCAGAGGTTTTTTTGGTATTACCTATATTAGATTCCTTATCAGAAGTAGAGTCATATGTACATGACCTAGTGGACAAGTTTATTGTTTCACTCCGCATCATGAGATCATGAGTGGTTGTGGAAGGTTCTCCTTGAGAAGGAGTTGGTTGTTATGCAACCATTTGTTGTTGTTGTGTGGGAAAGTGATCAATTAAAACTGCGGGCGTGGGGTTTCCCTTAAGAAACTTTTGCACTTCCTTCCAATGTGGGCATTCTTTGGTGAAGTGATCATCACCACGCAGTAAACAAGGATATTTAACCTTCCACTTTTGTTTGTTGTCTTCAGCATTATTTTTTGGCTCCTTCTGGTTAGAATACTTTTTAGATTTTCCTTTGTTCTTCTTTTTTCCATTGGATTTTTGAGGTGAAGCATATTGAACTGAATTCACTTCTTGAGTGGAAGCAGGGCTAGGTGAGTTATTGGTGTTGTTTCCATCTTGGCATGAGGGCGGAGTCGAACTATGAGGCTTCTGTGATTCTATAGCGGCATTATTATTGCCCGGATAGATTTGCCCCCATGGGGGTTGAGTCCATGTAGATGGTCCCCCCATTTGATGTGTCCATGTAGTTTTTCCCATGGTTGGGAGAGAACTTACAACCATACTATAGTTCATATGTGAAGAATGTCCTCTGCTCACATTGTATCGCCTAACTGGATGATGCCCTCAGATAGATTGGATCCACTGACTAGGGGATTCCCCCTAGTTGAAAATTGTCCACTTATGGGAGTGTGCCCAGTAAATGTATGTTGGCCACTAATTGTAGGTTGACCAGTACTCAAATGTTGAATACTAACTAGAGGATAAATTCCACTCGAAGGTTGAGGTGTAGGTGGTAACAATAATCCAACTATGAAGTTAACATATTTTTTCATTTGTTGGAGTCAAATGAGGTGTTGAAACAATCGCCTAACTTTGAGGTGTACTCGTCAGGAATGATTATTAACCCAATTCATAAGTGGTCAAGTTAGGTGTAGATATTCCTGGTGAAGAGAAACATAAAGAATGTATGGGGGAATGTTGTTAAAAAATTGGTACTTCCGGATTGGGCCTATGGGGGAAAATCTATTGTCTAAGTTAGTTACCAAACATTTGTAAACGTTCAATAGTCTCGTAAACAGGTGTGAGAAAGATGTCATTTGGAATCCATGGAGGAAGCCGATGAGGTGGAGTTTCCACCATCAGAAGTGAACCAAAATTGGAAATATGTTGACCTAAAGAAGTGTCCCAAAATGATGCAGTTGGACCAAAAGTTGTTGATATTGGATCAGACCAGGGCCGATTGAAAATCCAGTCCATGGCTCCAATATTCCCTTCCATCAAATGATTAAAATTTGTGTCGTGTGAAGTAGTTTGTTCAACAATCAAAGGTCCCATAGGATCAGTGATAGGTGGGTTTGCGGGAGGTGAATAATTCATTTTCGGTTCTAAGGTAGAAGTTCCTTCTTCATGTGACACACATGTAGTAGGTTGATCCATAGTTTCTCCCACATTCTCCTCCTGATTAAGGGGATATTCAGGTGGCAAGTTTAAAAACCTGCACGATCTTCTTAAAGGTTGATCATCCAGGCTGGATGAAGTAAAAGTTCTCCTAAAATTCTCCTAAAGAAAAGAAAACACACTCCAAGACCTACTCAAGCTAAAGCAACAAGAAAATTGTGTGATAGTTTGGATTCAATAGTCTAGAACCTCACGGGACTATCAAGGTGTCACAATTCGTGATATACTACAGGGTCCAACATTTATATTCGTCCCAATATTTCAGAGCACTAACCCAAGAGGATTAGGACTGTACCCCTGGCCATATAACCTGACTACCTAGTAGTACATGCGTAGTATCTCCCTGAGTGCTATTCTTGGTGTATTTCCACGCCAAGATGGCCAATGGTTAGCTCAGATGGTTTTAGGAATCCTAGTTGGGTCTACCGAAATACTCAAGGTACATGGGAGCTCCAATCCATAGTGGTGTTGTCTAGTGCACAACCGCACGACAAGAGCCTTCTGATATACTGTTGAGTATGTGAAGTAACATTCTATATACCCAAAGGTACGTGAAAGGTCATTCGATATACCAACTGGTACGTGGAATACCTACAAGCCCTCGGGATGCAGTGCAGAAAAATAATGACATCTGCCACATTTAAAAACGTCGTAACGTGTCTCTAACCTAGCACACGAGTTTCTATGTAAATTTTAACCTATGATACTGCTTGATTTTAAGTTATATGGTTAAGTGAATCCATGGAGTGAAGACTTGGAATTTAAACAAGATGCAAATCTCACCTATATGAAAATGCAAGTCTTTTTCTTTTTCTTTTCGATGAAAGCTAGCTACAATAAGGAGAAATGTTTTTTGTTTTCGTTAATGAAATGAGCAAGTACCTCTATACTTTCAAAATCAACCAAAAATACTCAAAAGCATGCTTTTCAACAATCTAACAAAAATGAATAACACACCAAATCCAAATGTTTTTTTTTCGCTTTTAAACTTAAGCAAATCTATGAAAAATGAAAAGATGAATTTCCGTTTTTGAATGCAATAACTCCTAATTCTGAAATAGGAATAAAAAAGTGGGAAGAAAATAAAAAATGCAAGAATTCTTACTATATTTGAAATGCTTTGAGAAAGTTTAAATGCACTTAAAATTTTCAAGGAAATGATGAATGACTTTTCAGAACCAAGAAAATGCAAGCCAATAATAATATTTTAAACTTTTCAAAGAACTTTTAATATTGATTCCAAGGCATAAAAATCCTCTACAACAATTCCAAGAAATACAGCTTGGAATGAAGATAATCAAAACTTTTATTTTCTAGCTAATACACCCAATATATCCGAGAATTATACCACTTTCCAAACCTATATTTAGAAAATCAAAGAATGTATGCTACTGGAAACTTTAATTGATTGGAAACTCTCGAAACAATACAATCACCCAAAATCTCAAAAATACACAAGAACACACAAAATTGAGCAAAAATCACAACAAACAAATATTGGAGGGCTTAGAAGTCAGATCGAATAGATCGGATGGACTGATAAGGAGTCACAAGACTGAGTGTGCTCATGGGGGATTGAAATTTCCCATAAGGAGTAGTACACCCGTTTGACTAGATATGACTCTAATAAATAGTTAAACTTCATAAAATAAGCCAAGGATGGAGTATGTTGTTCATAGGAGATTCTGTGATAGTGAAAGACAACACACTGAACTCAACAAATCAAGCCAAAAATCAACTTTGGGATTTTTTCACTGTGTACCAAATAATGAAGGGTGACGTGCCCTACAAGGGTGCACCAGAGCGTTGGAAGACCCAACGACGTGCTCTGTCCACTGGGAAACCATGTCAGCAACGCAAGTTGTAAAGTGATAGACAACTTTAATGACGCAGGCTACTGAAAGGTGAATCGCGTCAAAATTACAGTGATGCAGGAAATGAACTTCCCAAGTGCGTCAGGAGGGATCTAGGAAACAAAAATAAAAAAACTCTCCAATAATCAAAAGATAGAAGGATCGATAAATATCCTAAATAGATTCTGGATGTCCCACAGACTCTCTGATGGTCATATCCAAGAAGAAGAGGTTGTCAGAACTATAGACCTAGCTAAACTATCTTACCTATATTAGCAATCAATAACATATCAACATAAATAGGAACATAAAGAGAACAAGGAAAAGAATACACCATATATACGTGGTTCACCTAATTGGGCTACGTCCACGGGAAGGTTGTCTTCTATTATCTCTAGCAATGTCCTTCAATCTTACAAGAGAGTAACTACAAATAACCCCAATACAATATAACAGAACTTGAGATCACAATACCATGTGTTGATACTATCTATGAGCGTATACCACTATATCGTTTGAACATATGTGATGTGTCTCCCTTGACACTATTATATACCAAGAGATGTGGAGGAATTACTCTCACATATTGCATGTGGGATAATATAATTTTCCATAATAACATCATTTTTTATAATGATGGATATCAAGGGTATACTTTACCATAATGAATATGGGATACAATGTATTACTCTTTTACATAATATTTTGGATAAATTTTGACATAATACAAAGACATTATTACCTTACGAGGAATATAATTAATATATTCCAACACTCCCCCTTAATAATGGCTCAGAGAAAATCCCTCACTAACACTAAGGAATGAAGGAGTCATTACTGCTCCCCCTTGATGACAACTTCCCTCATCCCATGTAAAGAACGAATATGCACATACTTCGCTGTTGTTAAGGATTTGGTGAAGATATTGGTTGCCTGCTTCTCGATAGGACAATACTCAAGAGAAAGAATACCATATGCGATGAGACCTCGAATGTAATGAGCATCAAGGTCAAGATGATTTGTCTTGGAGTGATACACTGGATTATAAGCAAGCTAAATTGCACCCTGATTATGACATTTCAACATAGTGGACAATTCCGGAACCAGGCCAAGCTTAGTGAGAACATGCTATAACCAAACTGCTTCTTTAAGTGCTTCTTTGGTTTCTCTATACTCTACTTCACACGATGATAAAGAAAGAGTCTTCACCTTCTTGCTGGACCAAGAAATTGGAACTGAACCAAGTTGAAATATATAACCAATTGTTGACCGTCGATTAGAACTGTCACCTTCCCAGTTAGAATCTGTATATCCAGAAAGTGAAATTGTAGCACTGCTCAAATAAAAGACACCATAGTGCAATGTCCCCTCTAAATATCTCAGAATTCTCTATTTTGCTTGCCAATGACTTCATGAGGTTTATGCATGAAACGTGAAACCATACTGACGGAAAAAAGAGAGATCTGGTCTGCTGTGAGTTAAATATATCAAATTTCCCACGAGCTGATGATAAAGAGTAGCATCAACAAGAGGAGTAGTACACTCAACAGTTAACTTTACACCAGACTGAAATGGCATAGGCACAGGTTTACAATCACTCATATGGAAACAATCCAATAACTCTGTAGCATACTTTGAATGAGAGATAAATATACCATCTGCCATATGCCAGATTTGAAGACCCAAGAAATAGTGCAATATATCGAGATCAGTCATTTCAAACTGCTTTTGAAGATCACTTTTCATACTTTGAATTAAAACAAGTTGGCTTCTAGTGATAATAAGATCATCCACATATAACACAATAATGAGGACATGATCACCAAAGTTCTTAACATACATATTTTGATCAGATATGCAATGCTTAAAACCATTATTCAAGAAATATGTATCAATTTTTTCATACCAAGCCCTATGTGCTTGTTTGAGACCATATAAGGACTTGTGTAATTTGCATACAAAACTTGATGATTCGGCATTAATAAAACCAAGAGGTTGTTGCATATAAATGTCTTCATTAAGATTACCATTTAAAAAATCACTTTTAACATCCATTTAGTGTATTTCCCATTTATAAGATGCAACAAGAGATAAGATGGTTCTTATTGTATTCATTTTATCAATAGGATAAAAAATTTCATTATAATGAATACCTTCAAGTTGATTAAAACCTTCAGCTACTAATCTAGCATTATATTTTTTTATTTGTCCTTCTACAATAAACTTATTTTTATAAATCCATTTACAACTAACTAAATTCGTTATTGAAGGAAGAGGAACAAGAGACCAAGTCTTGTTCTTCATAAGAGAATCATACTCAGTAGACATAGCTTGTTCCCAATGAGGCTTACCCTTAGCTTGAGCATAAGAAGTAGGATCATCTGTGGCCAAAACTTTGGTCATAAGAGCAAAGTTAGATCGAGTTATACAAGTATAGGAAGGGTTACCGATCTCACCACCTACAGATTCAAGAGTTTTCTGGGCCCAAACAGGAAGGTTAGAAGGAACATAATTCACTTTAGGAACATTAGGAATTTTAGGTGGAACACTTGAAGAAGAAGGTGAACTAAGATCAACAACAGGCACAGTGTTGGAAGGAGTAATAGATATAGGAGTAACAGGAGACAATGGAATATTCAGGGAAACATGAGGGTCTACAGAGTCATGTGGTGGAGATACTTGAATAAATTGAACATCCCTACGAATTATGACACTTTGATTAGAACGATCAAATAACAAGTAAGATTTGGAATCCTCAGCATAACCAATGAATATACACTTGTGAGACTTGGGTTCTAACTTTTTTCATTTTTCATCGGGAATTTGAGCTCAACATTCACAACCAAACACCTTAAAGTTACTAATATTTGGTTTTATACCATTCCACTTTTCCTCAGGGGTAACATGTTTAACAATTTTTGTAGGAACTCTATTTAAAATAAAGTTATCACAACTTATGGTTTCGGCCCAAAATTTCTTGTGTAATCCTTTAGAATAAAGCATACATCTAGCCATTTCAACTAAAGTTTTGTTTTTCCTTTCAGCACCACCATTTTGTTGAGGTATGTAAGGAACAATCTTTTGATGTTGAATGCCATGTTTATATAAAAATATTTCAAAGTTATTCTTAACAAATCCCCCCCCCCATTATCAATTCTTAAAGTCTTAATTCTTTTACCAGATCCATTCTCAACCAAAGATTTAAATACTTGAAATTTAGAAAAAGTGTCACTTTTATTTTTCAAAAAATAAACCCATGATTTTTTACTAAAGTCATCAATAAAAGTAAGAAAATAGACTGCATGATATATAGAAGGAACTTCAAGAGGACCACAAATGTCACTATGAATTAATTGCAAACATTCTTTAGCACGCCAAGCTTTACCTTTATCAATCATTTCTCTATGATGTTTACCAAGAACACAACCTTCACAAATACCATTAGTAGACGAAATATTAGGCAAGCCAAGAACCATTTTAGTTAACATTTTCATTTTACCATAATTCAAATGACCTAATATTTCATGCCATAATTTACTTAGTTCATCAGCATGAGAAACATAGGAATAAAAAGGTTGTCTTTTAGTTGAATTAAAACCATCAAATTTATATAAACCAGCAATATGATCAACAGGACCAGAAGAAACTACTTTAAAATTTTGATTGATATCTTTAAGAACATATTTATCAGGCCAAGCTTCAAATTTATATCATTTTTTACATGCACAATAAATAGAAAGCAAGTTGATGGGCATGTTTTCAACATGAAAAACATCTTCCAATTGACCATTAGCAGCATTAATAGTACCAGAACCAATTAAGGAAATTTGTTTACCATCACCTATATATACTTTCTGAAATGTATTTTTATTATTGTCATAAGATGTAAATAAAGAAGCATTACCAAACATATGTTTAGAAGCACCGGAATCCATTATCCATTCCACATTAGAAGAAGAACTACTAGACAAAACAACAGATGCACATAAAGCTACTTGTGATTCATCAAAACCTTTCTTTTGAGGCTTAGTGATTAACGTTTCGCTTTAAAGCAATTATTTTCAGGATGGTCAGTTTTACCACAGTGCTTACAAGGATCATACACTTTCTTCTTCTTACTATTTTCATGATGTGCATTAGAAGCATTACCAAATTTATTAGTATGATTTGAAGTGTGTGAACTAGAACCTTTAACATTATTAAAAAATTTCTTAGGATTCCTATTGTGTGCCATAAGAGTCTTATTAGGTGTGATTTATCTTGAAACAATTAACCTTTCTTTCTCATTAATCAATCCTTTACAAAAATCATCAAAAGTAGGTTTTGTGGTGTTTGAATACAATTCAAAAGCCCTATTCCTAGTTTGGATGAACATATCAAAAAATGATGGCAATTTTTGTTCTACAAGAATTATAAGAGAAGTGTCTGTTTTTTTGTAATATTTACCACAATTATTTAATTTTTCATTTACAGTTTTCACTTCAGCAAGATATAATTCTACTCTTTCAAAGTTAGTAGGATCTAGCTCACAAATATTCTTTTCAAGGTAATAAGTAGAAACATCATCAGATTTATCAAATAAAGAAGCAAGAATTTTCCATACCTCAACTGGGTTGTCTTCTGCCTCAATACTTACCTGAAGACTATCTGAAATCGTTTGATCAATGAGCCCTCTTGCTTGATCACATTTATCTTCCCATATACCCACAACTTGAGCATCAGTAGGTTTTTGGTGTTCACCATGAACCATCCTCCATAGATTCTTACTCGTGAGAACATAAACCATTTTCCTTTACCATGCAAGATAGTTAGGACCAACAAGTTTAGGAACAAAATCTACTTCTGAAGTCATAATGATAGAAATATTGACAAGAAACCCAAATGCTAGAAATGACAGGAGAAAAAAAGTGAATAATAGAAAACTGATACACTTTACCATACTGATCTGCAAAAACATAGTAAAGAAAAAGAAACTTTTACTTACAGCCCTTTAAAAAAGTGCCAAAGAAATTCACTCACGGATCTGCCAACAGGAAAATCGCGAATAAAACTGATACTCGCGGGTTCTACACAGTTACTCGTGGGTTTATAGTAGAGTCAACTACGATTGCACGGGTCTATAACGATGAATTTCGTGTTTCTGAGCTGACATTGTGGGTGTTTTTGCAGTAAAGTTGTGGTTATGCTGAAGCACTCACGTGTCTCTGCACAGGGGGGTACCAAGTACACTGAAAAAGCGCGAGTTAACAGTTAGAGAAGACGCGAGTATGTCATAGCACACGCGGGTCTACACACTGGAAGTCTCAGGTCTCCAGTATACTCATGGGTTCACATTAGGGAAATTTGTGGCTACCCACGCTTTTCTGCGAAGAAAAGTCACGAATGTCCTATTTTAGGCTGAAAACAGTGTTGATTATGCTAAAGACGAAAACCTGCAAAAAAGTCTACCAAAATTTGACGAAAAATATTGATCTGACAACCGGAAGAGAGATCTCCTTGAGGAGAAGCCAAAAATTATATAGATCTACAGAATAACAATCAAGAACCCCTTGAAATTGTTTTGCAAAAACTACACAACAAAGTTAGGGTTATAAAAAAACTACAGAAACATGCCCATATTTGAAGAGAAGCCTAATGGATACCAGATAGAAAGCAAATCTACAAGAATAAACAATGCCTAGATGATAATAGTTATTGATTGAAAGCTATAGAAGGTTCTAGATCATAGCAATTAGCTTTGACACCATGTCAGAACTACATCCCTAGATAAACTAGTTTACATATCTTAGCAATCAATAACATATCAACATAAATAAGAATAGAAAGAGAACAGGGAAAAGAATACACCAGAAATACATGGCTCACCTAATTGGGCTACGTCCATGGGAAGGTTGTCTTCTATTATCTCCAAAAATATCCTTCAATCTTACAAGAGAGCAACTACAAATAACCCCA
Organism: Larix kaempferi; assembly: GCA_027924585.1. Classification (NCBI taxonomy): domain Eukaryota; kingdom Viridiplantae; phylum Streptophyta; class Pinopsida; order Pinales; family Pinaceae; genus Larix; species Larix kaempferi. The sequence continues at coordinate 7,593,758 of BSBM01000642.1, forward strand.
ATACAATATAGCAGAGCTTGAGACCACAATACCATGTGTTGATACTATATATGAGCGTATACCACTATATCACTTGAACATATGTGATGTGACTCCCTTGAACCTATTATATATTAAGAGATGTGGAGGAATTACTCTCACATATTACATGTCGAATAATATAATTATCCATAATAACATCTATTTATATAATGATGGATAGCTTGAGTATACTTTACCATAATGAATATGGGATATAATGTATTACTCTTTTACATAAGATTGCGGATAACTTCCGACATAATACAAAGACATTATTACCTTCCATGGAATATAATTAATATATTCCAACAAAGGCAACTTAGAGGATAGAGGCTAATTTGGAAAGAAATCAAAGAAACAAAAAATGCAATGAAATCAAAACTAAGTACAACTCTCCCCAGTATGGCCGCAAATTTTGTTTACGGACAATCTGTATGGGCGGACTCAAATGGATCTCATTAGTCTGAATGGTTTAGATATAGAACAAAACAAGTACATAACGCAAATACCTTTCCTAGATTGTTTGAAATGCAAGACAAGTGAAATAGATGGCTTACCTTATAGGACCGTGCAGTTCCTTTCTCCTCATCGATCCAAGTCATGATATTTAGATCTCCAGCTGCAAAACCAGTCAATAACGTGTGGAAATAGACAAGTGATAAAAGCACATGATTGTGAACCAATCTAGATCAATATTCAAAGAGGTTAATCATAAACATTATCAATACAACAAGTTTATGGAAAGAATTTGCATTAGATGTAATAATAAGAAGTACAAAGAGAAAGGTGCTACAACCGATGCTTTGACGTCATAACCTCCTTCCAACAATACTAGCCTCCAAGATCAAATGCTTAGCCTCTAATGGATGAGGAAGATCTCCTAGAAAAATTCCATCAGCATGTCGGTACTCTATCCTTCCTCATTTAACAATGGAGAGGGGGTTCATATATATAGGGCTAAAGGGATAGGAGAGGTTGAGGATTTAGGGGAGAGGCTTAAGGGATCATCCCACTAGGTAATGGGATTGAGTGCCACCTTCCTAGATATGTAGGGATAAGTCTCCACACCATCCAAGCTTCGAGAAGTCACTCGAAGCTTCTCTTTATCCACTTTAAACAACAGCGATGCACCTCGCAAAAGAGAAACTTGCGGCAATGGGAGGTCGATGCATCTTGTGAAAGAGCATCATGCGCCACCGACACACTCTGCTAAGGTGCAGAGCATGCCACCTTGAGCCTGACGCACCTTTCCAGAGATCAGGGCACATTGGGGTGAAAACACAAAGTTAAAGTGATGGACAACCACTTATCTTCTGGGGTTTTATACCAAGTACTTTAGGGATCAAGGCATATAGAGGATACATAACTCATGATGATGAGATTTTGGTGTAACAAACATTAAATCATATTGATATGCAGCTTGTTGTTTTAAACTACTATGCTCCATATAAGGATCAATATGTTTTGTAGACTACATTGGAGTCTAGTGGTTTATTAGGGAACCCCAATTTGATTGTAGCAGGGAAACTTAACTTCACTTTGTCATATGCTGAAGTATGGGGTTCTTTTGCTCATAATGATACTTAGGTTGAATTTTTATCCAATTTACAATTGATGAATAATCTCATTGATATTGCTCCTGACAAATTGGAGCCAACATGGACTAATGGGTGATGTGGTAATGATGAGATCAGTAAAAATCTTGATCGATTTCCTATGAATATAAAATTGGTCCATAATTTTCAGAAATTTTGAAATTGGGTGGAAAAAATTTATATTTCTGATCACTTTACTATTATGTTGCATGGATGGGATAAATATTTGCAAGAAATACCCTTTCAAATTGTAAGGAAACTCCAACAATTAATTAATTAAAATGCATGATATATTAAAAATAATAGAACACATAAGAGATTTATTGATCATGGGCCACTTCAAGGGGGCAACCTCCTCTGAGCAAGCTCAATACAAAATAACTCTTGGATTCCTTCGTTGGCCTCAACACATACTTATATACTAAGTCTATGCACCAATACTATGGATCAATACCATGGAACATATAATACTACGGGATGGCTTACAAAGCATATGCGTCTAATAGTATGGATCAATACCATGGAACATATAATACTACGGGACGACTTACAAATCATATGCGTCCAACAATAATATATTAACAAAGTAAAGAGAAGGGTTGACAGAGATTCCTAACATCCCCCCCTTAGAAAAATATTTGTCCTCAAAGCTCTAGATGTGGAAAGTGATGTTGAATCTAAAGGAGTGTTTCCCATGTAGCCTCCTTTGGTTGCATTCTATGGCACTGAATTAATACCTATGTGATATATCAAGAGTGAAGTTGACGATTGTGCATATTGAAGATGGTCTCCGGCTCCAAAAGGATGGATCCTTCATTATCCAGTTCTGGTAAAATAGTTTTTCCTCTGATGTTGGTGCCAATAAATTTCATCAGACAAGAGACATGAATATTGGATGAATGTGGGAAGGAGGAGAAAGTTTTAATTTATAAGCAACGGACCCAATATTCTGAAGAACCTTGTAGGGCCCATAGAACTTTGGAGCGATATTATGGCACCCTTTGAGTTTCAGGGAGGATTGCTGGGAAGGTTGTAGACGAATAAAAACCATATCACCTACTTAAAAAGTGTGCTCAGAACAATGTTGATCGGCTTGTTGTTTCATTTGAATTCTTTCCATTTGAAGATTGTTCTGAAAAATGCGAAGAATCTGATCGCGGTTTCGAAGAACCGTGTCAACTGCCTGAACTAGTGATCTGGTGAGGGTGTATGGAAGAAGAACTGGCAGTTCCTGACCACATATTGCTTCATATGGAGTCATTTTAGATGCAGTATTGTACCACCATTCAGTGAGAGGGAGCCACTTCTCCCACTGAGGTTGTTGGTCGGAGGTGAAGCAATGAAGATAAGTTTCCAAACATGTTTTGGTAATTTTAGTCTGACCATCTTTTTGTGGGTGAGACCCTGAACTCATCTTGAGTTTGGTGCCAGTGCGGCGAAATAGTTCTATCCAAGAATGAAAGGTGAAAGTTGCATCGCAATCCGAGACAATGGAAGAAGGGATTTCATGAAGATGGAATATTTGGTCCAGGAAAATTTGTGTGACTCAGGAGGCTGTATAGCGATGGACGAGGGCACAAAATTGATTATATTTGGAGAGGCGATCAACCACAACAAAAATCACTTTTGTCCCTCCATATTTAAGGATCCCTTCAATGAAATCCATAGAAATATCTGTCCAAATCAAGGGTTCGAGCAATCCGAGAAGGAGATTCGTTTCACCCTTGTTGAGCCATAAAGGATCACATTCAGCCACCATTTGTTGAATTGTCATTTTCATTACCTACCAAAAGAAGTTACATTGTGCCCACTCAAACATTTTGAGGAACTCGGAGTGCCCTTCCAATGGAGAAGCATGGAGTTCATAGAAGACATTATGTTGAAGATGTGTGTTCTGAGGAAGCACCAGATGACCCTTGTATATCAAGGAAGTACCATCCCAAGAGTAATGTGCTACAACAAAAGGGTTTTTCACCAACCGTTGGATGATTTGAGATAATGAAGAGTCATTGACATAGCTCTGTTGAACAGAGTGCAACCAATTTTGAATAGGCATAGAAATAGATGAAAGAAAAAATGTGCGAGAAAGAGCATCCGCCACTGGATTGTCTTTACCCTTCATGTCAGTGATCTCATAGTCATAACCCATGAGTTTTCTAACCCATTTCTGTTGTGCTGGGGAGGAGAATTGTTGTTCTAGGAAATATTTCAGACTCTGGTGATCAGTCTTGATGCATAAATAATTCCCTAATAGGTATGGTTGCTACTTCTGTACTGCATGCAAAATAGCCATCATTTCCTGCTCATATGTAGAGGTGGCTAAATTCTTACCGAAAAGGGCTGTTGAAGGTGGAAATCCCACTAGTTCATAAAAGACACCGGCATATCTATTCAAAATTTATTATAGATCCAAAGGAGTAGTGGAGACCATTGATGGGTGCATCTAAATGGAATAGAGCTGAGCGATGAAATGATGTGAATTCTTCTTAAGGATCTTCTCTAGGAGATGTGAACTGATGATGCAAAAAGACCCTGGTTGTAATCCTGTTAATGTGTGTTTTTTCCCATTGACTGAAAACTGCATCCAACGTTCAGCAAAATCTCATAAGATGGGTCCAAGTGTGTGTAACCATTGAGCACCCAAAACCACATCACATCCTCCTAAGTCCAAGGCAAACATGTCAAAGCGCAGGTTATAATATCCCATAGAGATACGCACATTGCGACACTTCCCCTTGCATGGTAAGGTGCCCCCATTGGCAATCATGACTTCAAAGTTGGAGCAAGGATGGATAAAAAAATCAGCCTGTTTGGCGATTTGAGGGGCAATGAAGTTATGAGTGCTACCAGAATCAATGATTATTGTAAGGGGGAGCTTCTTGAAGTAACCCATGACCCGCATTGTTTGTGTGGTGGTTACTCCGGCTAAAGCATGGAGAGATATCTATGAGTGTCGTCCTGAGACGAAGGGTCAACTGGAGGTTGTTGAATGTCAACCTGATCATCTATTGTATCTGGAGCTTCTTCAACAAGTTCAGAGGCAGGCAGAGAATCAAAATCCAAGAGATAGAGCTATTGCTCAACACATCTATGGCCCCAAGTGAATTTATCATCACAATTATAACAAAGGCCTTTTCTCTCTATGTGCCCGCATATATGCTTCAGACAAATGCTTGATAGGAGTTGGTCGAGGAGCTGGCGTGATGGGGGGTTGTTGGGAAACTATATTTCTGAATGTAACAAAAATGGATTTGGAGTGTTGTTGGGTAATGATCTTATCCTCCGCCAACTTAGACAACCCTAGGACTTCCATCATTGTGTTGGGACAGAACATTTTAACCTCTGATCGGATTGCATCCTTGATACCACTGATAAAACAACTTCTGTAGAATTCATCAGACAATCCTTTTGTTTGATTGGCCAGTTTCTCAAATTATGTATGATACTCTCTCACAATTCCAATTTGGTGAAGTTTAGTGAGTCCTCCTATGAAGTCATCAAAATCACTAGGACCAAATCATTGCAAAAGGAGTTGGCAAAAATATTTCCATTTTGGCTCTTAATGAGCCTTGATGTACCAACGGTACCATTGAAGGGATTCATGTTCCAAATGAAAGGATGAAAGTGGAACTTTGTTGACATCAAAAGTATAATGCAGACTCAAATATTGTTCTTCCCGGTATATCCATCCAGTCGGATTATTACCATTGAAGCAAGGAAAATCAAGCTTCGGCCCACGAAAACTACTAGAAGAAGAGAACCCAGTGTCCGCAGAAGATTCTAGCTGTCGTTTACTGCTCATGGCTGAATTATGAAGATGGAGGCTGAGAAATTTTTCATCCAGATCTTGGAGTTTGGTTTTGAGGGCTACAATTTCTTCCTCAATTATTTTTGCTCCTGTGTGGGTGACAACCATAAACATGAGTTTTTTTTTGTTAATGGGTAGAAAAACAAAAACAGAAGCTTCTTTAGTAAAGGAAAATTTGGATTGGGGAAAAACTCTGATGGGTAATTGTGGTTTGACTAGGTTTTGGACACCTTCTAATGGAAAGGGAAGCAGAAAATGGGGATTTCAGAAGCAAGGTGAAAGAATGGGAAAATTTGTCAAAGAGGGACAAAGCAGCAGAAATAGGAAATGAACATTGTGGCAAAATTTGAAGGTGATTGAGTGAAAATCAAAGAAGTTATGGGAAACCCTAAAAATAGATGGATGTGGGATTTCTGGCTTCAGGAAGTGGAATTTTGGATAGGATCCTGAGGAATGAAATATGCAGAATGGGATTGCATGAGTTTCAGTGAATTTTTCAATGGAAACAAAGTTAAAATAAAAAAGATATGGTGAAAAAAAAAATTCTTTTTTTCTTCTTTTTTTCGGAATGGATATGAAATGGCTCGGAATTGATCGACAATTGTTATGGATAGATGTAATATGCTATTTATCAGCTGAAAATAGATATGGATCCCAGGTATGCTCGGCTTCCTAACGGTTCAGGGGATTCACTCAACCACCAATGATGTATGACGACTTGTGTATTGGGGCAGTAGCCCTCACTCCACGATTCAAGTAAAACTAATAACCGCTTTTCAACAAATGACAGCTCTTGGTTTACCTCACGGGTGGGAACTAGTCAGTCAGGTAGGGGTTGTTTCCCTTTTTGCTGGCAGGTCCTCTCAATGGGCCAGCTACTTCAGAGTTCCTGTGGTACTCCTCACAATGAGTTTTAGGGATATGCCCAAGTACTTCCCACAATTAAGTGGATAGGGATTATTCCGAGATCCGAACCTGCAATTGAAAGGAACAATATAGATGCGAAAAACAATTTGGAAGAAATTGCACCCAATGAGCCCAAGAAAGTGCTCTGATACTAGATGTAAGGAACCTCTAGCAATTAATTAATTAAAATGTACGATATATTAGAAATAACAGAACGTAGAAGATATTTATTGATCGCGGGCCACTTCGACGGGGCAACCTCCTTTGAGCAAGCTCAATACAAAATATATCTTGGATTCCTTCATTGGCCTCAACACGTACTTATATACTAAGTCTATGCACCAATACTATAGATCAATACCATGGAACATATAATACTACGGGACAACTTACAAAGCATATGCATCCAATACTATGGATCAATACCATGGAACATATAATACTATGGGCTAATACAAACTATGGATCAATACCATGGACCATATAATACTATGGGATGACTTACAGAGCATATGCGTCCAACAACATTATACTAACAAAGTAAAGAGAAGGGTTGACACAAATTCCTAACACAAATTCAATAGCTTTTGGTTATTAAAAAATATTTATGTTGCTTGCTTAGAGATATTTGGAAGTCCTATCATCCCTTGGAAGGTTTTATCCTTATGGATAGTATGGTCTAGAAGTTAAAATGTCTTAAAAATAAGTTACTAGGTGGGCTAGGGATTAAAGGAAGAAAGATAATGATGATTTTTTAAAGATTGGAGATCAATGAGGACCATTCTTACAACAAATGAGGTATTTATCTTGAATGAAGAGGACAAAGCTTATATGAATGAATTAGAGAATAAAAAATCTTATCTGCTAAGACAAGAGGAAATGGAATGGCATCTGAAAAGTCATGCCCTTTGGGTGGCACTAGGTGATAGTAATACTAGATGTTTTCACAATTATGCCTCATATAGAAGAAATATTAATGCTATATGGGAGATGCTTGATTATATAGGTCATATGGTTGATAACTAAAATGATCTAAAAAATATGGATAAATCCTTCTTCTTTGAATCCTTTAAAGATCTTGGTACTTGTCAAATTGATGCCCAATTAAAAGTGCAATCATATTCCTACATTCATTGATCCAGAGGAGGGTGATGATATTTATATAACCGTCACTATTGATGAAGTTGAATCTACTTTGAAATAGTTTGCCAAAGATATGAGTTCAGGTCCAGATGGCTAGATTGTGGAGCTCTTTCTTTCCTTCTTGGATGTGATGGGTGAGTATCTTCTTTCCATGGTATATCACTCTAGGAAGGAAGGGTTTGTTTTTGGAGCATTAAATTCTACTTTCCTCACTCTTATTCCTAAATGTAATAAACCTAGTTGATTTTGTGACTTTAGACTGATTGCTTTATGCAATTTCACATATAACATCATTACTAAAATCATCTCTACCAGAACTAAGCCTTTACTTTCTAAACATATGTCTAGAAAAACAAATTTGGATGCCATTGGCATTACCCAATAAATCATACATTCAATCAATCTGAAGGATTTTGATGCTTTATTGTTGAAGATGGATTTTGTGAAAGATTATGATCGGGTCAACAGGGGGTATCTTAGACTCTTCCTCATTCAAATTGGTCTTCCCTTAGCTGTCACCAATTAGATTATGCCATGTATTACTTCATATCAGTTCTCGGTGCTTATAAATGGATCTCCTACATCCTTCTTTAAAATCTCCAAAGGAATTAGACAAGGTTTCCCTTTGTCTCCACTTCTATTTTAACTTATTAATGAAGGTTTGAGTTGTATGATAACAAGGAAAAATATGAAGGGAAGCTTAAAGGCATAAAAATATTTGCATCTATTTACATCACTCACCTACTATTTGATGATGATATAATGTTATTTGGTAATGGATAAGTGGATGAATGGAAATGTTTTGATGAAATTATTAAAATATTTTGTGCAGCTATGAGGATGGAAGTGAGCTGAAACAAATCTATTTTTTTATAAACATAATATGGATAACAACACTATGAAAGGTATATCTTTATTCATGCCCTTCAAAGTTTATGAGTTCTATGATGGGCTCAAATACTTGGGTTATTTTCTGAATCCTGCTAGTTATAGAATAAAATATTAGTTCGGGTTAGTGGAAAGGTTTGAAACAAGGATAAATCGTTGGTCCTTTAGATTACTTTCTATTGGTGGAAGGTTGACCCTACTTAAAGTTGTTTTGATTGGATTACCTATTTACTGGATGTCTCTTACACAAGTGCCTAAGACTGTTTTGAACTGGATTAGAAGGCTAATGTTTAGATTTATGCCATTTCGGAATGCAGATATTTAGAAATTACATAGGGCCAATTGGGAAAGGTTATCAAAACCAAAAAGCTAGGGTGGTTGGGATATTAAAAATATTTTTTGGTTTAGCACTGATTTATGTTTGAATAGATTCTGGTGTGGACTCTTTGGTAAAGGGTTGTGGAATGAGGTTCTACATGCTAAATATATTAAAAGGAACATTTTGACTTGGTTTAGGAATCATAATAAGACTTACAGGAATTATTCAAATTTCTGGGTTGGTTTGATCAAGTCTTAGTCATGGCTAGGTAGAGGAATAACCTGGAAATTTGGTGTAGGTACCAATATCTTGGAGGTATTTGATCCTATAATTGGTATGGAGGAGAATTTTCAATTATCATTTTATCTCCTAGATTATTTGGTAGAATTGGGATTCATTACTTTATCCCATATCAAAAAAACAAATTGACACCCTTCCACTGGTTCGTATTGGTTGACTGCTTTTGATTTTGTGTTGGGTAATATATGGGAAGATGAGTGGAACAATTATATATCTCTTAAATTATACAGGTCTCAGACTTATCACATATGAAGATTCTCTTATATGGTATCTGAATCCTAACCTGGTCACATTTTTGCAAAGGCTGCATATTGTGTGATTTCTCAAGAACATACTATTATTGTGCCTAGATGGTGGTTTTAGAAATTATGGTGGTGGCTTGTGCCATTAAAAAATAAATGTTTTGTTTCATTTTATTTTGAAAACTATTTGAATACATGGGATAACATAAAGCATAGAAGTATGATTGGTCCTCATTGGTGTGTTCTCTGTATGAAAAATGAGGAGTACATTGAACATATATTTGTCTCTTGTTAGTTTTCAAGGCAATTATGGTTTTTAGTATGCTATTCTCTCAATATCATATAGACCTGGGGCTCTAATTCCTTCGAACAAATTTTTATCTCTGGTATAAAGGTGTCCATGAACATCAGACCTTACCTTCCTTCATGTCTTGGGGTATATGGAAATATAAGAATGCACTTATCTCTGAAGACAAGAAACTAAATCTGAATGATATTAGCAAGAGGATTATTTGTTTTTATAATGAATATTATGTTAACAAGATAAACTATATAAAAGAACATCAGTTGGGTGATATTCCTTCGGAATTTGCTGCTATAGCGTTTTTTTGATGGAGCTTCCCGAGATGGTATGTGTGCAACTTGTGCTATCCTTAAATTGAATTGTGAACACATGTTTAAGCTTAAATTGAATTGTGGAATGGGAACTAATACAAAGGTGAAAATGATGGCATTGTGGTGCTTATGCAAAATGGCATCAATTTTTGGGATTGATTCCCTAAAAATATTTAGTGATTCACATGTTGTTGTTCAATGGGATTTGGATAGATATAAGATTAAGGTGATGGCATTGTACAATTCAAAAATTCTTACAAAAAAACTTATATTATCATTTACATATGTGGATAAATCACATATTTACAGGGAAATGAATATGGAAGCTGGCCATCTTTCAAAAGAGGCTCTTATTAAGGAGGAAGGAATATTATGGTGAGAAGAATTAGAAGACTCTTCAGTGACAAACAATGGCTCCTTCAACATATTTTTGATGTAGTTATATGCTTCTTCATATGTAGCTATATTTTTTAGGACTGATACTTTCTATCGTTATGGTTTCAATGATATTGTTTGTATATTTCTTGTGATCAATGCCAGGATACATGTATTGTGGTTGTCTATGGTTTTTTTATGCAAATAGGTTCATCTAGCACTGTGATGAACTAATAAGTCAATGTAGTTTTTTATTCAATTTATGAATATCAAAAGTGTTGTTTTTTTCTTACTGAAAAATAACAACTTCATAATTACTTCTTTCATTTAGAAAATAAATATACTTTAAAATTTGCAATAAAAAAATAACTCTCAACTTAAAGAACCTTTTTTCAAGAAGAAAAAAATGTACTTTTGTTATTCTTCAGAATCAAAAAGTACATTCATCATTCATATAATCAGTCTAATAAAACTGACTGTAACACCTGTATCACCAGATATAAAATATTCCAATCGAGAAAACATAACCCCCCCTAAAAAAAAAAGAGAGCCAAAAAACCACAAAGCTTTGCAAATATCATCTACAAAATAACTTAATAAAAAAAGGAGATAGATCCTTCAAATTCCAATTTATCTTCAATGAATTCTTCCCAGTGAATAAAACCTTCCTATGTCTTCAAAGCCTCCTTAGAAAAACGATCAACAATGACATTATGTTCTATGTATATGTGAGAGATATCCCAATCCTGAAAGGATTCCAAAAGCTTCATAGTTCTCAAACTCCATTTCTAACGATCAATGGCTTGTAGCAGAGAATCTATCTTTAACCAATTCACAATAGTCATAGAGTCCCCAAAAATATTGATAGAATCAATTCCCATAGAGGTAGAAAATTTTGTCAGGCACCAGAGAGCAAGAAGCTTGGCCTTTGTATTAGTACCAGATCCACAATCGCGCTTGATCAAGAAACTATGCTACTATCAATTTTTAGATGTACCCTCGTTGCACATAAACCATCAATCGACGCTCCATCAAAAAATCCACAAGAATCAGTTTGAGCAGGAGGATTCATAGACTTTTTCTTCTTTATTTAATTACCTGAGATAGAAATAAAGTATTTATAAAAATTTAAAATTTTACAATTCCAATTGATATGGAAGGTACTTTGTCTTCAAAAATCACTTCATTCTGTAATTTCCAGATCACCCAGCATACGAAGACTGGAAAAGCATAGTGGTTGGGAACAATCTTATACCAGAACTCAAAATATTATTATCCAAAGTATCAATCCCCCAATCCTTGGAAATTTCTAAGGCGGAACGCACTGAGATACACAATTGTTTTGCAAAGGAGCACATGATAAAAATATGTGCAACTGTTTCAGCATATTGGCCACATAAAATGCAGAGATTTGGTCCAATCCAACCTCTATGAAGTAAATTATCCCATGTTAGAAGAGCATTCTCCATTTCTAACCAACCATTTCTGAGGTATTTGTGAGTATTTTGATCACAGAAGATCGAGGAGCTATGGAGAACCTCACAAAATCGAATTAGTTTGCAAAAACTGTGGAAAAACTTGAAAAAAGAGATAAATTTACACACAATGTATGCTCAAATCTTTGATTAACTGACTGTCTAACATGTGAAAATGTTAGTAACAGGTTTTTATTACATCCATGAGAAAATCGAGAGCATTAGGTGGCTCAAGCTGAGTGTACAAGTCATCAATGCCAAATTGGCCTCAATCCCCCCTAGGTGGGTCCAACTCAATCCCAATCACCCCAAACAGCTACGAATTCTGGTGTGGAGGTGGCTGAAGCATGCTGAGTCATTAATTAGCTCAAGGCAGGCGTGGGTGAGCAAATAGAGGAGGTTTGGGGGCCCAAGGGAGCATTAAATGCTCCAAATCTAGCCAAAAGTGGGCAAAAATCCACCCTAGCGCCCTTGGTCAACTAAATTCCCCAAAACAAGGAGAGAGGGCGCACCAGCAATAAATGAGGGCGCACTTGTGGACAAAACTGGAGGCTGGGTGAACTGGTTTGCTCAGAAGTGGGTGTGAACACTCTCAAAGTGGGTTTTTGACCAACTAAAGTCACTTAATCCAAAACATGGTTTAATTAAGCACATGGATAATTAAAATTTATGGATTATGGTACTAAGTGTGGTTACTGTTCTAACACCCCCCCTTAACCATAACTTTGTACATCTCATGAAAGATAAGTGGGAGGCCTTGGCAACAAAGGCTCAAGTCACCTCAATACAACAGAAATTTTATTTGTCCATATGAACCGAGGAAAAGAAGTAAAACCTCATGGGATAAAAACTTCCCTCAAAAATGGACATGGGGCTGAACCTGCAATTAAATTGCAGCAATCACCATCCATCACTCACTCCAAGCAAAGATCTCAAGTAAGTGAAGGTCTTCTCAGTAAAGCACTTGGTGAAAATATCAGCAGTTTGCTCGGTGGATGGGCAATACTGCAGTGAAATCACCCTGTCATGCACCAAGCCCCGAATGTAGTGCATGTGGATCTCAATGTGCTTTGTTCTCTGCCTCTGTACTGGATCAGTAGATATCTTGATGGCACTTTGATTATCCACCCAAATATTGGTTGGAGAATCAATAGCAACACCAAACTCCCGAAGAATGCCTTGCAACCAAACACACTGTGTGGCTGCGTTCACTGCTGCCCTGTACTCGGCCTCTGCTGATGAAAGAGAAATTGTATGCTGTTTCTTACTTGATCAGCAAATAGGACCTTCAGCAAACATAAACACAAAACCTGAAGTGGACTTTCTATCGATGGGATCTCCCGCCCAATCGGAATCAGAAAATCCAGCTAGTTGAAGTGAAGAACCAGCTGCATAGTGTACCCCGAAGCTCTTAGTTCCTTGGACATAATGAAGGATTCTTTTGGCTGCCTTCCAATGGATCTCATGTGGCTGCTGCATATACCTTGCTACAGCACTTACAGCATAAGACAAATCAGGTCTTGTATGTGTAAGGTACAGCAAACTTCCAACTAGCTGCCTATAGAGTGTGCAATCCACCACCGGAGAGTCTTCAAATTCACCTAGTTTTATGCCTGAAAGGAATGGGCACTTGGCTGCCTTACATTCAGCCATTTTGAACTTGAATAACAGGTCTGAAGCATACTTAGATTGACTCAGCAATATACCTCTCTCAGATTGCTCAATTTCCAAACCCAAAAATTGCCTTAGCAATCCTAGGTCGCTCATGGCAAATTCACTGTGCAAAGAAGCTTTAATTGAGCCAATTTGTTTGGTGCAGCTCCCTGTAATTAAGAGATCATCAACATACAGTACAATGACCTGCAAATTATCATCACAATTCTGCAAATAAACATTTGGATCAGACTTGCATCGACAGAAACCAATTGAGAGCAAAAAGGCATCCATTTTGGCATACCAAGCCCTGGGGGCTTGCTTGAGTCCATAGAGTGACTTCTTCAACCTGCATACAAGTGTGGGATCCTCTTGGAATCCTTCAGGCTGCTGCATATATATCTCTTCCTGTAGCTCACCATGCAAGAATGCACTTTTGACATCCATGTGGTGAACTTCCCAACCTTTACTAGCTGCCATGGCTAGAGCTAGTCTAATTGAGTCCATCTTTGCAACCGGTGCAAAGGTCTCTGTATAATCCACACCATGGATTTGTGAGTAGCCCTTAGCCACTAACCTAGCCTTATATTTCAGATCAGAACCATCAGCAACAGGTTTGGTTCGAAAAATCCACTTACATTGCACTAGTTTCCTCTTGGGAGGAAGAGGCACCAAATCCCATGTTTTGTTCTCTTGGAGAGATTGGAATTCTTCTTGCATTGCTGCCCTCCACCTTGGATCATGATGAGCTTCCTGATATGATGTTGGATCAGATCCAATCATCATATAACATTGATCAGCAAGCTCACTCTCATTTGCAAAGGAAGCATTGATTGTTTGAGATCTAGTCTTCCTAGGCTCTTGGGGATTGCCTGCCAATTCACCTGCAGCTTCTATGATTTTTTCAGCCCACTTGGGCCTTGATGGTGACTCATGTACAGCAATGTCATCTTCAGCTATGTCATCTTCAGCAATATCAGAAAAATCAGAGGAAGAATCATCACTAATCTCATTGAGGTGTGGAGGAGAGGAGCTTTCCCCCGGTGCAAGCTCAAAATCTGGAATTGGTTCTTCTTCGAATTGCACACTTCTCTCAATGAAAGTTTTAAGTGTGGATGTGTCAAAGAGCTTATAGCCCTTTGTGTCCTCACCATAACCAACCATGATACATTCCCTGCTCTGTGGCTCCAAAGCCTTCCTCTTTTCTGATGGAATTCGAGCCCATGCTCTAGACCCAAAAATCCTGAAATTTGACACATTTGGTTTTTGGCCAAACCATGCCTCATAGGGGGTTTTTCCTTTGACTGATTTGTGAAAGGCTCTGTTCTGAATATGAGCAGCACAATTGATGGCTTCAGCCCATAGCTTAGGGCTTAGATCCCTAGCTTCAATCATGCAAGTAGCCATCTCCTTGAGAGATCTATTCTTCCTCTCTGCCACACCATTTTGCTGAGGTGTGTAGGGGATTGAATGTTGCATTTGGATGCCACATTCCTCACAAAGGTGCTGAATGTTATTATTCACATATTCCTTTCCATTATCAGTCCTAAGGATCTTTATCTTATGACCACTATGGTTCTCCACTAGGGCTTTCCAAATCTTCAGTTTCTCAAACACTTCTGACTTCAATTTAAGGAAGTAAACCCAGCAGAATCGAGAGTAGTCATCTATGAATGTAAGTACATACCTTGATCCACCATATGATGGAGTGGGAAGAGGACCAATGAGGTCTGAATGTACCAATCCAAGTGGTTGAGTGGCTCTCCTTGCCATTCCCTTCTCATAGCTGCGCTCAGGATGCTTTCCAACTACACACCCAATGCATGCACCATTTGATGATCTGATTTCTGGAAGCCCTTCCACCATCTCGTCCTTGTGCAATTGCTGGAGATATTTGTAGTTCATGTGGCCAAATCTTTCATGCCACAACTTGGAGGTCTCGTTGGCATGAGAGACAAGAGCATGGTCACTAGAATTTGGAATGAAATTTGAGAATTTGTACATTCTCTCATCATGATCTGCATACCCTACTGCCACAACTTGATTTGAGGAGATTTCTGAGATTTCTACCAAATCTGGAGTGAATGTCACTCTCTTGGCT
This sequence comes from Larix kaempferi, assembly GCA_027924585.1. Taxonomy (NCBI): domain Eukaryota; kingdom Viridiplantae; phylum Streptophyta; class Pinopsida; order Pinales; family Pinaceae; genus Larix; species Larix kaempferi. The sequence goes on from BSBM01000642.1 coordinate 7,609,199, forward strand.
TCTCCTGTATGAGTCATTTGATAGACTGATAGCAAATTTGCAGCCAATGAAGGTACATAGAGCACATCACTGAAATAGCCATGCTCCATGTCAATCCTTCCAATCCCCTTGGTTTGGAGTTCTGAATCATCTCCCATTCGAACTGTTGGGCCACCATTCGAATGCAAAGAGGAGAAGAGCTCTCTGGATGAAACCATATGTCTGGAAGCTCCTGAATCAATGATGAAGGATGAGGGATTCGAAGTACCTGCTACCAAAGCATGACACTTCTCCTTATTGTCAGGGTTTGAGGTGCTCTCTTTCTTCCTTGCGCCCTCAGGGACTGGGATGTTGTTCTTCTCCAGCAGCTGCGCCATTGAGTCAATGGTTTTCTTCATACATGAGCTCTCTGGATGCCATCCCCTATGACAATAGGTGCATTTCGTCTTTTCCTTTCCCTTCTTGTCCTTCTCCTTTGACAGATTCGAACCCCCATCTGCAGACTTGGTCTTGTCAAACTTCCTCTTCTCTTGCTGCTTCGAATTCTTGGCTTTCTGCTTTCCTTTGCTTGCATTTGAAACACCCAATTGCCAATGCTTGGTCCTTTGATTTTATGGTGCCCATCTGAACTAGTTTGTCCTGCTCCTGAGTGAGACACTCCATGAAGGTAGCTAGTGATGGCATTTGCCAATTTCGAAGGGTCATTTTGGCTGAGTGAAATGTGCTAACAAATACTGAAAACTCTGGGCCTAGCTTCGAAAGGATGGACAGAATCAGTTGTTCCTCCTTCTTAACAATTCCACATTGTTGCAGTTGAAGCACCAGTGACTTGAATTTCGTGAAAAACTCCTGGATGGTTTCAAAATGCGCTGGGCTCAAGCTAATGAGCTCGTTTTCAAGCTGGTGGCCTCTCAGTTCATCAGTTTTCCCAAAGAGTGATTCTAGCTTCACCCATACTTCATTGGGAGTTGTCAAACTGTCTGTATGAAACAAGAGTTCCCTTGAAATGCTCAGGCATAGCAATCCATAAGCTTCATCAAGTCGATTGTAGTACTTTGCTTTCTCCACAGCAGAATTTGGCTCCACTTCTGTGCCCATGGTTACTCTATAGAGACCCTTAGATCTCAGCTTGATAACCATCTCATCCTTCCAATCGAAAAAATTGAAGGGTGTGAGCAACATTTGGTTTGCTTCCATGACTGCTGCGTTAATGGTGAGAAAACTACTGAAACACCTGCAAAAAACACTCAATTTTTATCTGGAAATCCTCTCTAGAATACAGTTCAACGCTCAATGTTGGCCTGCAACTTACTAAATCCATGATGGCTCTGATACCATGTGAGTATTTTGATCACAGAAGATCGAGGAGCTATGGAGAACCTCACAAAATCGAATTAGTTTGCAAAAACTGTGGAAAAACTTGAAAAAAGAGATAAATTTACACACAATGTATGCTCAAATCTTTGATTAACTGACTGTCTAACATGTGAAAATGTTAGTAACATGTTTTTATTACATCCATGAGAAAATCGAGAGCATTAGGTGGCTCAAGCTGAGTGTACAAGTCATCAATGCCAAATTGGCCTCAATCCCCCCTAGGTGGGTCCAACTCAATCCCAATCACCCCAAACAGCTACGAATTCTGGTGTGGAGGTGGCTGAAGCATGCTGAGTCATTAATTAGCTCAAGGCAGGCGTGGGTGAGCAAATAGAGGAGGTTTGGGGGCCCAAGGGAGCATTAAATGCTCCAAATCTAGCCAAAAGTGGGCAAAAATCCACCCTAGCGCCCTTGGTCAACTAAATTCCCCAAAACAAGGAGAGAGGGCGCACCAGCAATAAATGAGGGCGCACTTGTGGACAAAACTGGAGGCTGGGTGAACTGGTTTGCTCAGAAGTGGGTGTGAACACTCTCAAAGTGGGTTTTTGACCAACTAAAGTCACTTAATCCAAAACATGGTTTAATTAAGCACATGGATAATTAAAATTTATGGATTATGGTACTAAGTGTGGTTACTGTTCTAACAGTATTTTTCATTTCCATATTTTTACGAACCACCATTTTGGAACCATGAAAGTATCCTCCACCACAAACACATTATAAGTTGTCTTTGCAGAGACCCATCCAAAAGCATTGTCACTTGTCCACACTATCTCATATTCATCCGAATTGAGTATAATTCTAGCATGATTAGTATAATTCTAGCATGATTAATATTTGCAATATATTTCTCCCATTCCATCGACCAAGGACTATTAATACCCAAATTAATAGTTGTATACCAATATGAGCCAGAGTGGCTCAACCAACCTAGTTTTTTTACCTGTGAAAGAGAAGTATAACATATTTCATATAAATATTCAAAAATACCTACAGATAGATTATAATCTTCTTCAAAAGTTGCCATAGGGTCAATTCCAATCAAAATATTATCACTTATACCTACCTTCCAAGCAATTTTGTAGCTTATCCATCTAAATGATTTCAGAAAACTCGTCCAAAAATTTGAAGAGTTTCCTATCACTATCCAAGGATTTTTTATCCAATTTGCAATATCAACTTTAATGTATTTACCATGTAACGCATTGCTCAACAGGCCCTTTCCAAAGAGTCCTCTGCACATACTCTTCATTCTTAAAGCATTGCAAAACCAATCTAAATTTTTTATATCCCACCCTCCCATCTGTTTTGGCATTGAATTTTTTTCCCAATTGACAAGATGTATTTTTTTCCCATCCACCGAACCAGAACACAAGAAGTTGAACATCAATCTCCTTAATAATTTAATGATATTTTTCAGAATATTTACTAAAGAAAACCAATACACAGGTATTCCAACCGAAACTAACTTCAAGAGAGTCAATCTCCCCCCCAGTGAGAGAATTCTATAGGTCCAATTCCCTATCCTCTTCTGAAAATTCTGAACCAACCACATCTAGTCTCTAATCCTATAATAGTTGGGACTTAAAAAATAGCCCAAGTATTTAAAACCATATTCAAGCATTGAATATTGATACAGAAGAAATTTAAGATGAAATCATCTCCATTACATCATTATCCACCCCATGACATATGGGAGAATATTTTGTAGAACCGATCTCCATTCCTGATGCAGAACAAAAGGATTTAATAATATCATAGAAAAATTTCCATTCACCAGCTGAACCTATACCAAACATAATAACATCGTCAACAAATAAAATATGAGAAATAAATATAGAGCTAGCATTTTTTGTTCCACGAATTTTTTTGTCCTTCATTGCAGCATGTATCATATTACTCAAACCCTCAATAACAAGCAAGAAAAGTAAAGGGGACAAGGGACATCCTTGTCTAAGGCCCCTTGAGATTTGAAATAATTATGAAGGGGACCCATTTACAAGTACTGCAAAATTTGTTGAAGTCACACAAGCCATGATCCAATTTGTCACCTCTAGAGGGAGGCCAACCCAAAGATGGATAAGTCTAAGATAACCCAGTTTACCCTGTCATAAACTTCAACTAAATCCATTTTCAGAATTATAGCATCAATATCCTTTATTTTTATAGAATTCAAGCATTCCTTAGTGATCCCAACAACATCCAAAATCTGTCTATTTGCAAGAAACCTGAATTGCTCATTTGTCATCATATCAGCAAGTTTTGGCTTCAATCTAAGAGCAATAATTTTTGTGATGATTTTATAGACAAGGTTACATAATGATATAGGTCTATAATCATTAAAGCATCCAGGATTGTTATTCTTAGGGATAAGAGAAATGTAAGTATTATTCAAAGAATTAGAGACTTAACCTTCAATCCTTGATTGTTCAAGCATCTGGAACAAATCCTTGCCCATAATATCAGAAAATGAAAGAAATAATTATACAGTCCATCCATCTGGACTCGGACTCTTGTCCCTCGCAAATAACTTCAACACTGATTCAATCTACTCAAGAGTGACAGGGGCCCAATGCTTTCCCCTTCTTATCTAGAGAAAAAAGAAGGAAAATGTCTTATAACCTCTAATTGAGTGCCAATATCATTCCTACCTGGATCCCTAAATTGATTTTGAAAGTGATCCATAAAAGCCTTCTTTAGATCACCATTAATATGTTAATATGTATTGATGGTCCATCCTCCAATTTTAGCTCCAAAATAGCATTAATATTCCTTCTAAAAGTGACATAGCTATGAAAGAAACAAGTATTCTTATCCCCTTGAGCTATCTTAATAGCTCTACAATTTTTATGCCAAATAATTTATTCTGGACTGAACAAGAAACTTTTCTTCTTTTCAAGAGCTAATAATTCCTTCATCTCTTCTTCGAGAATTATATAGCTATGATTCTTCTCATAAAATTTACTGATTAAATTCTCATAATTATATAGCTATGATTCTTATCATAGAATTTATCAACTGACTTGAGGTCCTTTTCTCGCCCAGCCTTCTTGACTTTTTCCATTGAATAACATGTTTTATAAGGCAATCCAGCGTCTTATCCAACCTATCCATTGGACTGGTGCCATTAGTCTATGACAATAAGCATAGTCCATTAAATTCGTGTATAATTATTACGATATGCATAGTCCAATGAATTTGTTCTTTATGACTATGGTAATGAAATAATTTAAAGAAGAATTAAATTATTTCCTTTAAGTTTATTTTATTGAGAAAACTTTGAAAATCTTTGGAATATTTTTTTTTAAATTTAAAAATAACATAAATGATTCTCATATTAGTACAACAACTTCATAATTACTTCTTTCATTTAGAAAATAAATGTACTTTAAAATATGTAATAAAAAATAGAAAATAACTTTCAAATTGAAAAGCCTATCAAAACTTTCCAAAGGATTCCACATTTTAAATTAAAATAAAAAATATAATTATTAGTACATGACACTAAGCATAGTACATTCAAGATATGCATAGTCCAATGACTCTGTTCTTTTTAAAATGGTGCAATGAATGTGTTCTTTATGACTATGGTAAAGAAATACTTTTACAAAAAAGTCAAATTATTCCCTTTAAGTTTATTTTAAAAATTTAAACCTCACTTTCACATTAAGTGCCGTATGACACCTCTTCAAGGACTCCACTTAAAATATCGTACTTAAAAAAGATATAGTTATGATGACCGCGGAGTCCCTTGAATTTGTTTGTATGACCATTGTAAAGTCCTTTGGAAAATAAACTTATACTCTTTTCTTTCCTAAGATAATCATCAGGTTGGGTTTATGTGGTAGGTGGGTGGTTGGGGTGTTTGGTTGTGGTCGTTCTTACCTTGGATTGATTCCATGTTCTGTGTTCTCAAGGCTCCTTCGCCTCCAGGTGCACGCCAGCTACTCTACTACTATGAAAAAATGTAATCATCATGTTACTCGATGAGGGAAAAATAAGGAAGGTCAAAATACCTTTCTTCATCGACATAATAAAGATATAAAGTAAAAAATATTCATTTTCTTTTATGAAGTAATAATCATTATTTTTGTTTTTTATTATTTTTTACAGTAAAAAAATCTATCATAACTAAGTTGTTAATTACCAATGAAGGTGATGACCACTAGATGTTATCTATTAATATGAGTTTAATATGAGTTGACTCATTATCATTGTTAAAAAAACTATGCCACCTGAAATAACCCATTGGTGGTTTGTAGGGGATACACTTTCACTCCTACCGTATGCATGTAGGCCTTGAGTCACTAACTTATTTCCTTATATCCAAGGAAAATGAGCTCTTATCCAATAAAACATAGTTTTTATTTTATTTTCTTTTACTTTTTTTTTATGGAAAAAATATCATAATTTTATTAAAATAAAACAACATTTCAAAAAGTCCCAAGGGACCATAATATTCTACTAAAAAAGATGAGATAATCCAAACTAAAATTGTTGATGTATTTGTAACTTCGGAAGATATTCTTCTATGTATTACATTTGTACTTTATTGTGTATCCATTAGAGACATTACATTCCTCTATTTGGAAGTGTTGTCATGTGTATTGACAAGTGTCGTCATTTGTATTGATGGGTTATTATACCACCAGTGTGGGGTCGGCCCTGATTAGGTCATGTGGTTGGGTTATTACTCTTGAGTAGCAAGTCGGCCCCAGTGGATTATTGGAAGGTCAAGTTAGTGTATAAATAGAGAGGTTGTGTCTCTCATTTATCTCATTCACTCACTTCTCAAGCTCGCATAGCTAAGAGAGAAAGTGGTGCACTTGTGGAGGAGGAGGAGCATCTGCTAGAGACATCTTATTAGGTTTGATCATTGTGATCTTAGTTTGTGGCTTATCTTATCTCTGAGGAAATTGCGGGGTTTTTCACCTTCTTGGTTTTCCCGGGCGAAACTTTGTGTCTCTTGTGTGATTGTTTTTGTGTCTATGATTGATATGCTGTACATGTTATTCTCTTAGTGATCCTGAATGATAATGGAACGAAATTATCGAAAAATTAGCATGGTATCAGAGCTGACCTAAGAAAAAGGAACTGTGCAGCTACGAAAGCTAGGGCTTCTTAATATTTGGGTTTCTCTTCACAGAACATCAAAGGAAGGAGGCTATATTGACTCTCCTTGGAAGGGCGCATCTTTCTGTCGAGACAGAATTCAATTCTGAGCTTTTTCAGTTTTGGCCCTAAAAATTAGGGTTTCCACAAAAAGTTGAATTTCTGAAATCTGAGACCATAGCTCGAAGCGCCTTGGAAAAATTGAAGTTTAGAGCTTTGGATCGAACTTTTTGGTTGGGTGAAGCTTCGGGAAACTCAAACCCTAATTCAGGGTCCTCCCTAATGAATCCGGGAGATTGAAAAGCATTTATGAGGGGTGAAACTTTGCAGTTTTCAAATTCTGAGTATACCCGCTTGATTAGCTCATCAAGGTGCAACTTTCTATCCTTTCCAAATTTTGAAATTCAAATTTTGAATTTTTAGGGTTTCTCTGACAAACCCTAATCTAGCTCCAGATCCAGTTTTCAACAAATCAAGTGGTAAGACCTAAAACTTTTATTTCCATTTGAGTTTCTCATTAAAAATGTCTCACCACACCAAGCTTGAGGATAAGCTTGATGGAGCTGATAACTTCTGAGCATGGAAGTATAGGATTGGGTTAATCCTAGAAGAGAATGATTTGGACACCTACATAAAAGAAGAGGTTCCAGTTCCAGAGGGAGATGAGGCTAAGGTCTTACACAAGAAGGACTTGGTCAAGTCTAAGAGAATCATTGATGATTCTATAAAGGACCATCTCATACCGCATGTGTCTTCCCTAAAGACACCTAAGGAGATGTTTGTCTCCTTGACCAAATTGTTTGAAGGAAAGAACATAAATAAGAAGATGACTCTGCGTAACCAACTGAAAGGGGTAAAGATTTAGAATGGAGAGACCGTTCAATCCTACTTTTCTAAGGTCTCTCAAATCAAGGAACAACTTGAAGCTGTGGATGAAGTAGTGGAGAATGGTGAAATTGTGATGACCACATTAAATGGCCTACCTAGGTCATGGGACTCCTTCATCCAAGGAATCTGTGCAAGAAGAAAATTGGTCTCCTTCAGTAGACTATGGGAGGAATGTTCACAAAAAGAAGCAAGGCTTGTGGCTCGAGAAGAAAAGATGGAAAATGAAGATCAAGCTCTCACAACACACACCAATAATGGAAATTTCAAGAGGGAGCATTCTCATCCCAAGAAATCTTCTCACCACCATAAAAATAAGAAACATCTAAGATATTTTACATGTAATGAGAAGGGACACTTTGCCTCAGATTGTCCCAAGAACAAGAAGGACAACAAGAAGAAGAAGAAGGGAAAAAAAAAGAAAATATCATGCTCATGCTGTTGAGGATGATGAACCTCTCAAGAAGAAGGCTAGAGAAGAAAGAGATGACTCATCTAGTGAAGATGAATATGTTCTAATCTCTGCTCTCACATGTACTATCTCTCATGGATGTAATGATTGAATTATTGATAGTGGGGCTTCTAAACACATGATTGGGTTTAAAGAATATTTTGTAGATCTATCTGAACATGAGTCACCCCATAAGGTGAAACTTGGGGATGATTATCAATATCCCATCAAAGGAAGTGGTGAAGCTTCCTACATGCTAGACTCAGGGAAGTATTTGAAAATGAAGGATGTTCTATATGTACCTGGGATCAACAAGAATCTCCTATCCATATCATCTATGGATGAAAAAGGGATTCGAGTTGCATTTGTGGATGGCCAAGTACTCATGTGGCCAAAGGGTAAGACCATAGATGATGCAATAGCGATTGGAGAGCAAGAGGGAGGATTGTACAAATTGAAGGGACAACCTGAACATGCCATGGTACATGAATCCACGGAGCCAAGTGAACTTTGGCATAGAAGGCTTGCACACGTGCACTATAGGGCACTACCAATTGCAAGCAAAGTTGTGGAAGGTCTTCCTGAAATCCATTCAAAGCATGAAGGTGTTTGCAAAGGATGTGCAAAAGGAAAGAACACAAAGAAGGAATTTTTGAGTAATGAAAGCAAAGCAAAAGGAATCTTGGAGATTATCCACTCTGATGTATGCGGTCCGATGTCATCCAGTTCTCTGAGTGGGTATTTATACTATGTTTCTTTCATTGATGATTTCTCTAGGAAGACTTGGGTTTATTTCTTGAAGAACAAAGATGAAGTGTTTGATAAGTTCAAGGAATTCAAAGCCTTGATAAAAAATCAAACAGATAAGAAGATTAAGACTTTTAGATTCGACAATGGTGGAGAATTCACTTCAGGTGATTTCAAGAAGATATGCAGTGATTCGGGGATTAAGAGGGAGTTGATTGCTCCCTACAATCCACAAAAAAATGGAGTTACAGAAAGGGATAATAGAACTATCATGGAAGCAGCACGAGCAATGCTTCATGACCAGGATCTGCCTATGCATATATGGGAAGAAGTAGCTAGGATAGTTGTACATGTACAGAACAGAACACCTCAGAAGATACTTGACAATAAGACACCAGAAGAAGTCTTCTCTGGTAAGAAACCTGAAGTTAGCCATCTCAGGATATTTGGTTGTCCAGTATGCACACACATTCCAAAAGAAAAGAGGACAAAGCTAGATCGTTCATGGAAGAAGGGCATCTTTGTGGGTTACGGTGAAAGCTCGAAGGCTTACAAAATATACTTTCCAGGGTTCAATAAAATTGACATCAGCAGGAATGTAACATTTGATGAAGACTCAGCATACATCAAATCAAGGAAGACACTTGTTGAAGACCATGAAGAACCAAAGGAAAAAAGATTTCAAGACACCACTATGAATGAAGCAATTCCGGAAGTAGATCGTGAAATTGAAGATCCAGAAGAACCTATAGATCCACCCCGTGAGAAGAACTCTCGCAAGAGGAAACCTGCATGGGCTAGAGAGCTCATTCAAGATGCAGAAAGGTATGGCATTCCAGAAGAAGAACACAGAGAAAGGAAGAGGACTAGATCACATACAAATTATGTTTCCTTACTCTGTGATATTATGAACAAAGAACCTTCCAATTCTGAGGAAGCAACGGAAAAGAAAGAATGGAAGGATGCCATTGTCGAAGAATACCAATCAATCATGAAGAATGATGTTTGCTATGTGGTCCCAAGACCTGAAGGGAAGTTAGTGGTGACTTCCAAATGGATCTATAAGATCAAGCATGTTGTAGATGGTAGCATAGAAAAATACAAGGAAAGGTTTGTAGCTCGTGGCTTCTCTCAGAAAGAGGGAATAGACTATGAAGAGACTTTTGCTCCTGTAGCCAGATAGACTTCCATCATAATAGTACTTGCTCTAGCTGCAGTGATGAAGTGGAAGATACACCAGATGGATGTCAAGACAACTTTCTTTAATGGTGTAGTCGAAGAGGAAGTGTATGTGGAGCAGCCACTTGGTTTTGAGACACATGACAGGGAGTCATATGTGTGCAGGTTGAAGAAAGCCTTATATGGCTTGAAGCAAGTTCCTAGGACTTGGTATGGTAGGATGGACAGTTTCCTATCTAGCTTGGGCTTTACCAAAAGTAAAGCAGATTCCAACCTTTACTACAAGGTTGAGGAAGGCAATCCAGTGATACTACTTTTGTATGTGGATGACCTGTTTGTCACAGGTGAGGACAATTTGATTGCCGATACCAAGAGCAAGCTTGCTGCCGAGTTCGAGATGAAGGACTTGGGGATGATGCACTATTTTCTAGGCATGGAGGTGTGGCAGAGTGCAGATGGAATCTTCCTTGGACAAGGAAGTATGTAGTAGAGATCTTGAATAGGTTCAGGATGATGGACTGCAAGGCCATGGCCACACCTATGGCATCGAATATGAAGCTTCTGTGTGATGCTTCATCTGAGCCAGTTGATGTCATGATGTATCGTCAGATGATTGGGTCCTTGATGTACTTGATGAATATGAGACCAGATATTTGCTTTGCGGTGAACACATTGAGCCAATTTTTAACGGATCCGAGAATTGTTCACCTGGTTGCTATAAAGCATATTATGAGGTACCTGAAGGGTACAGTTGATTATGGGCTCAAGTATGATGCGAATCAAAAGTTTAACCTGGAGGGTCATGTTGATTTAGATTGGGAAGGCAGTGATACAGATAGGAAGAGCACTTTGGGGTGCTACTTCAGTATGGGATCAGGTGTGATCTCTTGGTTTAGCAGGAAGCAGTCCTGTGTAGCACTGAGTACAGCCGAAGCAGAGTATGTTGCAGCTTGTTTGGCTAGTTGTGAGGCAGTATGGCTGAGGAAGCTACTATCTGAGCTATTTGATCTCCCGTTGGATGCTACTGGTATCTTTTGTGACAACCAGAGTTGTGTGAAGCTGTATGAGAACTCGGTGTTCCATGATAGGTCGAAGCACATTGAGATCAAATATCACTATATCAGGGATATGGTGCAGAAAGGAGCAGTGAAGCTCCTCTATGTTGCGACAGATGAGCAGGTTGCGGATGTGTTGACGAAACCACTAGCCAGAGTGAAGTTTGAGTACTTCAAAGAGAGGCTTGGTGTTCTTCATATAGAAGATACTTCGAGGAAGAAGTGATGGGACACATCTGTAGGAGCCATTCCAAGCATGGTGAGAGGAGGATCCTTCCCATGGTTGTGGATGTAAGCACTGTGTGATGAGCATCAAGAAGATGCTCCAGTTATTGCTTGATATGATCAGTTGGATCATGTATATGTATATGCATCGATTGGATGCTTGGTATGATCAGTTGGATCATGCATATGTATATGCATCGGTTGGATGCTTGGTATGATTAGTTGGATCATGTATATGTATATGCATCAGGACGATGCAGTGATGATGATCAAGATGATCATGTGAGATGAGTATCAGGATGATACTCTGGATGATATGCATCAGTATGATGCTATGATGATGATCAGGATGATCATATGTGATGATATGTATCAAGTGGATACATTACATAATCAGTTGGATTATGTGTGATGAGCTCCAAAGACATAGATGCACATGGAATTTTCGGACATGGTTGTAGATGCGTTCTCCCATGGCCATGATGTAATTGTCTAGATTTTCTGACATGGTGGTAGATTTGTTCTCCCATGGTCATCATGTAATTTATGTAACCATTCTCACATGATGGTAGATTTGTTCTCCCATGGTGCAGATGTAAGGGCTGGAGCCATTCTCACATGGTGGTAGATGTGTTCTCCCATGGTGCAGATGTAAGGGCTGGAGACATTCTCACATGGTGGTAGATGTGTTGTCCCATGGTGCAGATGTAAGATCTGAAGCCATTTTTCACATGGTGGTAGATGTATTCTTCCATGGTGAAAATTAAGGGATGGAGCCTTTACCGGATGGTGGCAGATGTGTTCTCCCATGTCGGTGGTGTAAGTGTTGTGTATGTGCATTTGGGTTGTGCTTCGTGAATGATGTTATGATCAATATGATCATGAGTATCATGATGATACTCTATGGCCATGGATAGGTTGTGCAGTGGCATGTAAAAGGGTCCTGAGAGATCCGATAGGTTGAGCTGTGTGCTCGCAAAAGTCCTAGGATGCTCTTTCGAGGTTTTGTTGATGCACATAATTAGTCCTGGGATCCACAGTATGGCCAGTGATGATGAAGACCTACAGGTGGTGGGCCTACATCTAGCATGAAAAATGGTTGGCTCTATAGAGCTTCTTATGATGAGAAGATTTCAGAGATAGCCCAGTGATCGAGATGTTAAGTACAGTAGCAGTGATGATGATGATGCTCCGTGATCCAGTGATGATGATTCAGCTCCAGAATTGAAGACTTGCGCCAATATGTATTGATGACCTATGACGAAAGATTACCTTCCTATTTAAGAGGGAGTGTTGATGTATTTGTAACTTCGAAAGATATTCTTCTATGTATTATATTTGTACTTTATTGTATATCCATTAGAGACGTTACATTCCTCTATTTGGAAGTGTCGTCATGTGTATCAACACATGTCGTCACTTGTATTGATGGGTTATTAGACCACCAGTGTGGGGTCGGCCATGATTAGGTCATGTGGTTGGGTTATTAGACTTGAGTAGCAAGTCGGCCCCAGTGGATTATTGGCAGGTCAAGTCAGTGTATAAATAGAGAGGTTGTGTCTCTCATTTATCTCATTCACTCACTTCTCAAGCTTGCATAGCTAAGAGAGAAAGTGGCGCACTTGTGGAGGAGGAGGAGCATCTTCTAGAGACATCTTATTGGGTTTGATCATTGTGATCTTGGTTTGTGGCTTATCTTATCTTTGAGGAAGTTGCGGGGTTTTTCACCTTCTTGGTTTTCCTCGGTGAAACTCTGTGTCTCTTGTGTGATTGCTTTTGTGTCTATGATTGATATGTTGTACATGTTATTCTCTTAGTGATCCTGAATGATAATGGAATGAAATTACTGAAAATTAACAAAAATCCCTAGACCATAATATTCTACTAAAAAGATGAGACAATCCAAACTAAAATCCCTCGCTTTGTCTTCACAAAATTAAGTTTCTAAAAATATAAAAACCTCTCAAAGAATATTATCATATACATTTTCAACACATTGTCCAAACATATACTATCAAGCTAAAATGTGCTAATATAATCCTCAAATACAACAACATTACAAAATCATCTTCTAAAAGAAAGGTTTGTGCAGAATTTCCATGAAGATTCCTTTAGCTTCTTCCAAAATTGTCCAATACCCTCAAATCAACAAGACTCATTCCTTTGAAATATTATCAAATATCTAGTTCCTTTCCCCTCAATATATGGTGATATGAAATAAGATGAAAATATTAAGATAATGTAAGAGCTTCATCTATCAATGATTGTAGTATAAATTTCCTTAGCACAAACTCCTTCTTCAACCACATAATTACAAGAACGAAATCACCAAAAACTTGTAACTATCTAGCACCCTTGTTCAATGCTAGTAACATAGCTAAACACATAGACATAAGCTCTAGTAGGTTGTTTGAACCCAAACCCACCTCAAGTTTTAACCTTATAGAATGTTTGTCCTTCATAAAAATAATTCCCCCGCACCAAAAATATTTAGGTGGCCTTGTGCAACCCCATCAAAATATGCCCAAGCAATAGATTTGTCTATTTTCTCTTTTGTCACCTAGCTAATAGATTTGAACTACTTAACTTGTTTGAGACTTAATAGAATCTTGACATCTCATAGGACATTGAAATGGAGAAATGTCTTTGTCTTCAAATAAACTAGATTTCTAGTTAGCCATATGACCTAGGATACTATCTAGAGCAAAGCCCTAAAGTCTTTGAAATTCACATTTTCACTCCACTTTCTTAGACCTTCTTCAATCATATTCCCATTCCAATCATTTCTTAATCCATTGAAACTCTCCAATTCCTTCCAAACTTAAACTATATAACAACATGCCATAACAAGATGATAATATGTTTCTTAAATGTTTTTACATAATGAAAATCTCCACAAACCTAGAATATTTAATTTTTGAAGTATGTCCCATGTCGGTTCTGTCTGAATAACAGGTACATCCACAGAGACTAAACACCAAGGACACCGCTCACACACAAAATATCATAGATCAGTACACCAGATGTTTGACGTGGTTAAAACCCTCCTAGAGGGAAATAGTCCACGGCCCTGGCCAAATAGCTTCTACAGAGTAATTTATTATGCAGAAGAAAAATATTACATGAGCTTCTCTCAACAATGGATCATTCGGCAAGTGACCCTCCATGCTCTTTAAATAGAGATCATGGACCAATCGAGTGTTAATCCATGGATCAAGTGTCGTTAAGATCAAGAGAAGTTGAACTGTCGGATCACTTTATATCGTGACCATCGGATTACATATATACAAATGCCTACCTAACGGATATATTAGACCAAGTTGAACTTAACTAACTCCTAAGTGTCAAAAATATCCTAACATACCCCCTTAAGAACAACTTGGGATAGGATTGAAGGATTTACAAAGGTGACACAAAATTAGGAGAAGGAAGGAGGCATTAAAGCCTATCCCACCTTAATGACAACTTCCTGTACTCCTAGCATAGTTTGAAGTTTGGAAAACTTTGCCTCTATAAGAGACTTGGTGAAAATGCTTGCAACTTGATAATTTGTTTGGCAATATCACACTTCAAGAACATGATCTTGGAGGAGCTTTCTAATGAACTGCATGTGAAGTTCAATGTGTTTGCTGCATTGATGTTGGAATGGATATTTGGCTAGCTGAATGGCACTCTGATTGTCACACCATAGTGTAGTCATATGATGCTATTGGAACCCAAACTCTGAAAGGATCTGACGAAGCCACTTAGCTTCCTAGCTAGCATGAACAGCTGCACAGTACTCGACTTTGGTTGAAGAACGAGCAAGTGCACTTTGTTTCCTAGAATCCCAAGAAATAGGTCTTGAACCTAGAGTGAATACATATCTTGCAGTGGACTTCTGATCATCAGGGTCACCAGCCCAATCGAAATCAGTGTAACCAACAAAAGAAGGAGTGCCCCCTGAACTATAATGTATCCCGAACTGAACTGTACCTCGAACATACCGAAGGATTCTTTTTGCTTCTTTCCAATGAATTTCATGAGGGCATTGCATATATAGGGAAACAAGACCAACAACAAAGGAAAGGTCAGGATGGGTGTGAGTTAAGTACAAGGGGCTACCAACAAGCTGACTATACAAAGTAGCATCTACTTCAGGTGTTGAACAAGTGGTAGAAAGTTTGACTCCAGACTGGAAAGGAGAGGGAGATGGTTTACAATATTTTATGTGAAAGCGACGGAGAATATCACAAGCATACTTAGACTGGGAAAGGGAGATACCTTTCTCGGTTTGTAAGACTTGGAGGCCAAGAAAATAGTGCAAGTGTCCAAGGTCTGCCATTTCAAACTGTTTTTTAAGACTTGACTTCACATGGTGGATAAGTTTGGGGTCACTACCAGCAAGGATTAGGTCGTCAACATAAAGGACTAGGATTATGAGATGGTCATTGAATTTCTTGGTATAGACATTTGAATCAGAATGGCATCTAGAAAAACCAGTATCTAGAATAAACGTGTCCATTTTAGCATACCAGGACCGAGGGGCTTGCTTAAGGCGATGGAGAGATTTCTTGAGGCGGCAAACAAGGCTTGAGTCGGACTGAATGTAACTAGCACGTTGTTCCATGTAGATTTCTTCTTGCAAATTCCCGTGCAAGAAGGTAGATTTAACATCCATTTGATGGACTTCCCAATGAAAAGATGCAGCAAGGGAAAGAACAAGGCGGATGGAATTCATTTTGGCTACGGGTGCAAAGGTTTTTGTGTAGTCTATTCCTTCAACTTGAGAGAATCCTTTAGCAACTAGTCTTGCCTTATGTTTGTCAATACTTCCATCTGTTCCATATTTGGTTATGTAAACCCACTTACATCTGACAAGTTTTCTGCCTTTGGGAAGAGGAACAAGATCCCAAGTGTTATTTGTCATTAAGGAGTTGTATTCTTCATCCATTGCTGCATCCCAATATGGATGGCCAGAAGCTTCTCTAAATGTCTCTGGATCACAATTTTCTAGAACTTGAGCCAGAAGTAATGAAGCTCACTGAAACTAAGAGCGAGTACGACGTCGATCTGCAGGATCACTAGCAAGATCACCTGCAACTTCTCTAGTAGAACGAACCCATTTAGGAAGCTGTGAAGCTGGTGCTGGAGGAGGTTGAGCAGGCGGAGGAGGATTTTCATCCTCGCTATCATCATCATCTGAAGAAGTAACTGGAGTAGGAGAAATATCAATAGGTGAAGAAGAGGAAGAAGATGATGGCACAAGCACCAAATTAGGCTCATAGGCCAATATATGTTCATGAAATTTGACGTCTCTTCTTATAATTACATCATGAGAATGTGGTAGAATAGTCCTATAGCCTTTGACATCTTCAGAATAACCAACAAATATACACTTTTCACTTTTAGGTTGTAACGCTTTCCATTTTTCATCTGGAATATGAGCCCATGCTTCACTACCAAACACACGGAAATGACTGACATCTGGTTTATTTTTACTCCGTACTTCTTCCGGTGTAATCACTTGTAAAGCTTTAGTGGGGGTGTGATTAATGATGTAATTTGCACAATTTACAGCTTCAGCCCAATATGGAAGACTTAGTCCTTTAGCTTGGAGCATACAAGTAGCCATTTCTTTTAGAGTGCGGTTTTTCCTTTCAACTACACCATTTTGTTGTGGTGTATATGGAACAATATGTTGTTGTTGGATTCCTTGTTCATTGCAGAAAGTAGTGAACTTGTTGTTAACAAATTCTCCCCCATTATTAGATCTCAACTTAAGAATTTGATGACCAGATTGTTTCTCAACAAGGGCCTTGTAGGACAAGAACATGCCAAAAAATTCTCTCTTAAGTTTTAAGAAGTGAACCCAAGTGTGTCTGGAGTAATCATCAATGAAAGTCAAGAAGTATTTGAAACCAGAGAAGGAAGCAGAAGGTAGAGGACCACACAAGTCACTGTGCACAAGCTGCAAAGGAGCCGAGGCATGCCAAGAGGCACATTTGTCAAAAATGTCACGATAATGTTTTCCGAGTACATAACCAGAACAAACACCATCCTTGCAAGAGACCATAGGAAGACCTGTCACCATATTTTCTTTACATAGTTGTTGCAATGAGCGATAATTTAAGTGACCAAATCGCTCATGCCAAAGCTTGCTCAGCTCATCACTATGAGCAATAAAAACTAATGGAAGTGAAGATGACCCAAAGTTGTCAAACTTGTACAACCTGGTAATAACATCAATTGTTCCAATAACTAATACATGTCGTGGATCTTTTAAATTTCTGATTACAACTTGGTGAGGTGAAAACTCTATGGTTTTACCTTCACCAGAATGAGTGATCTGGTATACTGATAGAAGATTACATGAAAGAGTAGGAACACATAATACATCATTAAACTGTCCATTGTCTAGATGAACAGTACCAGACCCTTCAACACTAAGTGATCTATCATCACCAACAAATATTTGTTTGGTGTTACAATTATTTAAATAAGAAAATATGGTTTTATCCTTAGCCATATGATAAGATGCTCCAGAATCTATAAGCCATTCATTTGAAGAAGAACAAGAAGATGTTGTAAGTGCAAAACCAGAGGCTGAAAGTGCTTGACTTGAAGACGAAGTTGAAGAAGAATCAAGTTGAATGTTATGCTTCTTCATTGCTGCTTCTAGAGCTTCCGTCCTCTTAAAAGACCTTGACTCTTCATGCCCATCGCGATTACAAAAGTTGCAATGTCTTTGTGTCTTCTTTCCTTGAAATTTGGCAACTTTATCTTGTTGAGGATAATTGTGAGGTTGAGAAGATTTAGGACCCTTGTTATTTTGATTTTGCTTCTTCGTATATTGCTTCTTTGGATTCTTGTAATTCTTTGGACCATGTGACTGCTGAGCTACTAAAGCCTTTTTTGAAGTACTGTCAGTATTAATTCGTCCAAGATGTAAGATTTTTTCTTGTTCTCTTATTAAAGAATCACAAAAACAATCAAAAGAATGAGCTTTGTATTGAACTCCTGAAGAAAGAAGAGCTTCTCTAGTGGAATGAAAGGTTGAGACAAATACAAAATATGCAGGCCCCAACTTGGCAAGAATGGCGTAAATAAGGCCATCATCTGCCTTTATGACTTTACATGCAGTCAACAAGACTCTAAGGGTCTTAAATTTTGTTATAAAATCTTCCATGCAAGAAAAATTATTAGGATCTAATGTAAGCAACTCATTCTCAAGTTGATGAGCTCTAATCTCATTTTTAATACCAAAAACAGTATTTAGCTTTTGCCAAGCATCATTCGGTACATGAATGCCTTGAAGATGAAACTGCAGATCAGGAGAAACTGACAAACCAATTAAACCACAAGCTGAATCATTTCTATTTTCCCATTTTGCTAGTTTATCAGCATCAGAGGGAGGAGTTTCCATGCCAAGGGTAAGTCTATATAACCCTTTGCTTCTAAGAATATCTTCCATACGAGACTTCCATACAAAATAGTTAGTACTGGTGAAAAGCATATCATTTGAAATTTCCATTCTGAAATAAATATTACTTCAAAGATGAAAACAAGCTGGAAAAAATAATAGAGCTCAGAAAAATAAGCGGTTTCAAAAAAAATGGCACTACAATCAGCTTCCGGATGAAAACGTTATGCCCTTTTGAAAATAAATTGAAAGAGCAACTAAGGAACCACGTGGTGTGTGGATATAAGTGCAAACCAAAAAAAAATTTCCCCTTAGTTCTAACTTAACTCCTAAGCTCACTTTAAATATATATATATATATATATATATATATATATATATATATATATGCATGCCTTACTTCAATAAATAAGTGAAGGTCACTTTTACATAAAGATGCTTAAAAAAGAAGAAAGGAAACTTTTGTTTTTGTTTTTATTTTATTTTATAAAGTTGTTTTTAGAAAAGAAAAGGAAATAAATTAGCTTATGTGAGATTTTAAGTAACTTTCTCTTCTTTAATATATGAAATTAATGCAACAAATACTAACAAGATTTGAACTTAAGATCTCTTTAATAAGTAACTTTAAACCAAGTGAACTAGAGTAAAAGCAAAGAAAATATTTATTGTAAAGGAGGAAGGGGGATTTTTTTTTTACTCTTCTTGCCTTGTTATGCGTGCTTACCTCGCAGACCCCTGTTTCAACCTGCAAAACAACTTCGCGCACTAGAAACAGAAAAACAAGACAAAAAAAAACTGAAGGGTTTCTCGTTCTCTCTTAGTTTTATGTTAGTCCTTCCTGTAAGCGGAATGCCTTTCCTGTTGTTTGTGGTCGGCCGAGACTGCCAATATGTGCAGATAGGAGGCTATCACTTCCAAAAAAAATAAAAAAGGAACAAATCGAAATGAAAACAAAGACAAAAAAAAAATGCGGAAAACAAAACAGTATACCTCAGATCTGTGAAACATGTCGCAGTTAGGGAAAACAGAAGCCTTTTCGTACAAAACGAAGGGCGATCCCTACTGAAACTAATGCTTTGAACACAATGGAGCGCTTATAACAGTAAAAAAATGGCCATAAATAGCATATCTCAGTAGCATATCCCACATGCACCCGCACCGGCTTCAGATCTAGATCGGAATAAAACAGAGACGACCCTCAACAGTGCTCTGATAACATGCATGAATAACAGGTACATCCATAGAGACTGAACACCAAGGACACTACTCACACACAAAAGATCATAGATCAGTACACCAGATGTTTGATGTGGTTAAAACCCTCCTAGAGGGAAATAGTCTACGACCCCGACCAAGTGACCCTCCATGCTCTTTAAATAGAGATCATGGACCAATCGGGTGTTAAGCCATGGATCAATTCCATTAAGATTGAGAGAAGTTGAACCATCAGATCACTTTATATCGTGACCGTCGGATTACATATTCACAAATGCCTACCTAACGGATATATTAAACCAAGTTGAACTTAAATAACTCCTAAGTGTAAAAAATATCCTAACAAGTTCCTTGTTATTAAGAAAAATACAAATAAAAATGTGTTCCTTTCAGGGACACTTGTACGTCCACGCCTCTTTACACCACCAACAACAATGGCCCATATGCACTCTGTAGCTAAGAGTCTAAATAGATTTAGGTGTATATTCCCTAGTCAAATACTTAGACCAAATCAAATAATCATCCTCGCCTTTCATCCTCACATGGTTATTCTGAAGTTTCCCTACATAAAGACCCCAAGTCCTCTAAATACTAAAATCTTAGCACCCATCCACTCTTGACTCTAACTTTATGTTTTGATGGGATCAACAACCTATCTTGAATATCAAGAGAACCCTTCTTCTCAATTGTTGTATCATATTATCACATAAACTAAAGTATTGACCATATATATCCCATGGGTTCTTTGCTACTCTAACCTTATTTACATTACCATATTTCCATGCCAACCAATCTACAATGAATAGAAAGACTATAATCACTACCTTCCACATAATGGAAACATTATGCACACTCTTCACATGCCTTCTAATCCATTCTTGTATGCATTCAGGATAAATAATTTTTTGAAGCATAGTTTTACACCACAAGCCCTACCCTTGGATTAGAATTTGTGCGCACTTACAAAATAAGAAAATATTATTTAACCCCTATCCTCCAAGTTCCTTTGTAACTACCAATCTTTCCCACTCAAGTAAGGGGATACTTTCTTTTACACTTTTTCCTAACCATAGAAACCTCTATCTCAATCTTCTTACTCTCGCCAAAACACTTATAGGGATCCAAGCTAAAGACATTAAGTAAACAAGGATTTCCTCAAGAACACACTTTAATATTAATAGTCTACCATATATAGGTAACCACCTAAAACACCAAGCATTAATCCCCTTCTTCAACTTTTGCAAGCATCCAATACCAATATTTTTTTAAATAATCATTAGGTTTTAACAAAAATCCTAGATATTTCAAGAATTCATATAGAATGCTATGGTTGAAAGGAAAGAAGGTGGGGAATAAAACCTTATTTTCATCCTCAATTCCCATAAAAGGGACTGAGGATTTATCAAAGTTTGTCATCATAACTATTGTAGTATAGAACAGATCTAAAATATCTTTAAGCTTCATAATTTCTTTCTTGAATTGACACAAAATATTAGGATATTTCCTACAAATAATAGGTGGGAAAGGTATATTGAATTTGCAATCATAGTACACTTATAATAACCATTTCTCTAAGCCTCCATTAGTTCCCTATTGCGCTCTTCTATCACAATTAGAAACAATAAAGGATAAAGTGGGAATTCTCAGTGAAAATGCCTTTCAAGTCTAATAAAATTTGATACAACTCAATTTATCAACACAATAAAAGAGACAAAGGGTACACAACTGATATTCACCAAATTCACAAAGGGAACACAAAGCTTCATATGTATAAGAATTAGCCTCAAATACAACAAACTTGCTCGATCATAAGATTTGGATAAATCAACCTTGACCAATATTAATTTTAAGATTCTTGGATATTATAGACTGGATTCCATCCCAATTCACTCCCATGGCTTCATGCATCTATCTTCCACTGAAAGAACAAATTCTTGATTGAAAATAGATTTAGAGGGAAAACCTTTAACCCTTCTAGCATTAATGATCTTAGAAACAATTTTTTATAAATACAATTGCATAGTGAAATAGGCCTATATTCACCAAAGGAGTTAGGGTTATCAACTATAGGGATCAAACATATAAGAGTAGCAATAAAAGTTGTGATAATAATCCCCGTTGATCACAATTACTTATCAACCTTAACCAGATCATCTTCTTGCAACTTAGGAAAACCTAGAAAAAATTCATTCAAGCACCCATTTGGACCTGGAATCTTCTCATTTAGAGACTGTGTGGAGTTTCTTGAAGTTGCTCCCTAGAAACCTCCCCCATTAAATGAACATTTTATTCTTTGCTAACAAAACTAGGGAAGTATGAACTCATCCATACCACCTCAGTGATGGTTACCCTATCTTCTTCATTATAAATATCCTAGAAATGTTCTATTTTTCCTTAGACATATCCTCAAATTTGAGACCATCGAGCGATCTTGATTCTTGTCACTTTTTACACAATGTTTAAATTCTTCCCATTGTTTGCATTCTGATAATTTTTTTGTTTGTTTACATCCCTATTGTTAATCCAAACATCCCTACTCTTCAATCACCATGCAACTTCCTTTTCATTTAATAGTTTCTTCTTTGAATCCTCTAAATCATTTAATTCTACTTTAGATTCCCCAGTTAAGAAATGTCCCCCATCACTATAGTACAAGGTTTACAACTTGACTTCTATCTCAACAAGTAATCACTCATCCTTGATATTCTTCAAGTGTCCCCAATTAATAACAACATGTTTAACCTTTTTGATACTTTCTTCAAATTGTATAGAAGCCATAACCCTTCAAAATTATCATATGGAAACCTTAGATGTTCTATTGATCTGATGAACCATCCTCAACTAACCATTCATGATTTACCATAAAGGGATTTGAAATTTTTTCACCAACTAGAACTATCACAAGAAAAATAGGTAAGTGATTTGAATCCCCTACATAACTCATCCACTAATGAATTATGACATTAACCTCCATCATATATTTAGAGACTAGAAACATGCCCATTCTATTTTTTATTTCATCATTGCATACCCATTTATTTCTCTAGGAAGCATTTAGTTTCACTTAGTCAATATAAAAAATACTTGTGTAATCTAGTTTTATCACAAATTAATCAAAAGGGGGATCTACTTGTTTTGTAGGACCCCAAACCTCTGAACAACCCAAAGAAAAATTGAAATCCACCCCAATAATATATTGATCCAATTCCAATTAAATACCTTGTATTTCTAGTAATTATTGTCCATGTGGAATCCATATATGCTAATGACCTTGGGTTCCTTTCCCAATTCTTGGGAGAAAAGGATAAGATCCAACCCCAATTCAAAAAAATACTAGTTATATATAGATAAAATATTATTTTACAACCACTAAGGAGACCTTTATATCTACCCTTGCAATCTAAGTATCTAAAGTCCCATCCCCCAATCATTTTCTCAATATCTCTAATTATCTTTTCAACATCAATAATAGTAGACTATAGAAACAATATCTTAGGATTATGGATATCCATGAACCTTTTCAAGGACAAAATTTTTGAGGAGCTACCTGAGCCTCTACAATTGAAAGATATGTAGATCATGGGTCAGCTTTACCTAACGATTTCTTTTTTCTAATAACCCCTTCTAAGGTATGTTTTTCCCCTACCAAAACCTCATTTAGAGCCTTATCCTAATCCAAGATCATGAAATATGCCTTTCATCTACCACTTGATTTAGACCGTTTTTGAAAAATCATACATAGACCAACTTCAATTACTCCCCCAAAACCAAAATTATTTCCTAGTCAATTATTGTACCTATTAGGACGGTCCTTCCCTTAACTCAATACAGTAGCAGCCCTAGTCCAAATTCTCCCTATAATTTCCCTATTTGAGCATAAGGAATATTCACATGCATTGTTCCTAGAACCTACATTACATGGTGAAATTTCAAAAATCCCCTAAATTTCATCTAATGAATTGGAAAATTATCCCTTCGCCCCACCCCTAGAAGATCCTAAAGTTACAGTTTACCTCAAACGATAATTCCTATTCTCAAGTTGACTTAAATTTAACACCTTAACATGAGGGATATGGTCTGACTTACTAATATTATATTGTAATGTCCCCATTTTTTTATAGCACCATGGTACAACACTAACCCATTCAACTTACATGGGTCCTAGTGGAAAATAATTAAATAAATTACTAAGGTGATTAAGTTTGACAAAATATTTACCTTATGTAAATAATCAATCAAATGTGGGACTAAATTTTGTTTCATTTAATGTTTCTAATAATTATTTATGAGTTTCAGATGGATTAGGTGGCCCAAGGGAACATAGGATTAGGATAAGGGAGATGAGTTGTCTCCTTAGAAAAAGATGGAGAGAAAGCAACCAAAAGAAGAAAAAGCGGCAGAAAAGTTGAAAGGACAAAAGTTTCATGATTTTGGAAGATAAGGTTCAAGAAAGTTTAGTAAAAGAAAAAATCTAGCAAGAAGGCTCCAAGAAAGCCATAGAAGAAAATTTTAGCTAGTGAGAGGGACTTCATGAAGGAAAATAGGTCCAAGGGAAAAACAACTTGCCTAAACAAGCATACATGCACCTATGGTTCAAAATTCCTAGATGGCAAGTCCAAAAAGGGAGGCATAAAAGATAACAGAGGTTAAAAACATTAGGTTCAACACACCCATTCACATCTTTTGTCACTTTGATAATTTGTATTAAGAGCTATGCGCATATCAAAGGCTTGGGTGATGTGCCCCTTTCCATGCATTGGGTGATGTGCCCCTTTGAAACCTTCGTCCAGCTGAGAGATTCAGATATCCTTATGTTGGATTATTCTTCACAAACTCTAATGCAGAAATGAGAGTTTTATTTTAAGGTCTGAACCATCCCACAACATGATGATTTCGAAGATCAAGTGAATGTGAAGAAACAAGTAGAAGCAGAGTCTAAAGTATGATATGTTTTGGCCATTGAAGAGGGTAAATAGAGCATTTGTGCCCCCTATAATATACGAAAGATGTCCATGTGCCTTCAGTGAGATACAACATGGTTTCTTCCTGTTGGCCCGGTTTTGCAACCAGGCTTAGTGCTATGGGCACCTGCTAACTAGTAGCAGCAGTTTCAATGGAAATAAATAACAATAAACTAATTAAACAAGACTAATCATGGATCTAAGCAAAGATATTAAGCAAATAACAAAGATAATTTAAAATCAAGAACAAGAACATATAAGAATAATAAATTTGTATTGAAAGAATGGGGCAAGCAAGTGCTTGCGGAATCAATACCTCTAATGGTGAGGTTGAATGGCTCCAAGGATGAGCAACTCCAATCTCCAATGGTCTCTTCTCCAATGTGGTTTGCAATGGCTAAAATGCTCAGGGGAGATTTCAGCAGCATAAGGATGAGATAATGGATGGATGGGAAATGAGGAGCCCCTACCACCTTTTTATAGGTTTTGGTGGTGGGAAATACCATTTGTGGTTTTGTGGAAACCAAATGGTATTGACCAACATGGTTTAGGTACTTTTCCCTCCTTTTTCCTTTTTTGAATAAAATAAATATTTTAATTCCCTTTTTAATATTTTTGGGAATTTGGACCCTTTTTGAGGGTTTTTTATGCTTTTTTGGGAAAAATAATCTTTTTTAATGGAAAAAGGGGTGTACTAAGGTCTTTTGGTGACCTTTTGTTGGTTTCAGAGGCTCTGATGGTGAAAAAGTGGATAAATGGGTAATGTGAATAGGGAAATGAGCTAGTGAGCACTTTTTGGGTGTTAACAGATTGCCCCCTGATGTGTGAGGGCAGGAGCTCATCGTATGGCCGATAGACATCATAGTTCATTTGTCTTTTTCTGGGGTTTTAGGGGAGAGAAGAGACCGGTTGGAGACTGGAGCCACGGCCCTTGGAAGCTGCAAAAACAAAAAATATTACATGGCCTCAATATGAATGAGGTATAATCTCTGATAAAGGACGAGGCGGACATTCCCATGCTCGTATCAAGACATATACAAAACAATTAGTCCCAAGAAGGGGGATCTAATACGTAAAGAAATATACTGGTACATCATAATGGTCCAGAGGGGACATTATTGTGGGATATACTCATGATCATGGCTGATCTCAATAACTGATACACTGGAATAACTGTTGAACTGCTGAAACTGAAGGTGTCCAACATCTGTATGGACTCAATGACTGTGAGCCATCTGGAATACTGTCGCCATACGCAACCCGGATATCTATAGAAAAATGTAACTGGTTTATCCATAGGTAGACTCTCAAATGTGGAGGAGTCAGGTGGTATCCGGGGTCTTCGACTAATAACTGAACGGACCAATACCCTGTGCGAGTCTCAATGATGCGATCAAGGTGTTGAAGTCGAGCATGTGAGAAACAACCATTGGGAGAGGCACTGAGGATTCCTCTCGAAATGATTCGTAGGCACTCATCATAAATGGTAATGAGGCCAAGACACAGGGACCTCTAGGTCTATCCTCTGGAATCAATGTGGTTGTTGTCGACAGAGGGAGACCAGCAACTAACAAGGCAATGATGTTTCCTTGATAGGAGCGCGAGGTGCAGAAATGAAGTGATGTAGTACTGATGGTAGGGCTGACATACTTGTGGGGATGGGAAATAACTGGGTCAAAAAATGGGTAGACTCAAACTTCCTTTGTTCAAAGCATGATGACATGGTTGACCTGGCAGCGTAGGGAACTGACTTGTAGGTGTGGGGATCATTGCTTTTAGGGACTGAATATATGTATTGACTCTGGGGGGGGTCAAGCTGATGGGTGCTGTTTAGGGATTATCAGGGTGAGGTATTGCAGAATGCTCTAAACAAAGGCGACCAAAATGGGGAAGCTGCCATGTGAGTAGATGTGATCTGTCGTGGCGCCAAGACGCACCATTAGGTCCCTCTTCGTAGTTTTAATGAGCTCCAAGAAGGGATGAAAGTGTGCTCTGAAATGGTACTGTCTTGTGGATTTTCTGAGCCCAGGATGGTTTATGCTCATGGTTGCTTTCATGTTTAGAGAGTATAAAAGCGGTAAGTGGACTCTATTGGTGTTCTTTTTCGTAAGTTAGTCTCCAAGGCCCGAAAAAGCATAAAATGATGCAAATGGAGAACTCTTCTAGCCGGTGTGACTAGAGTATTCCTTTTTCGTAATTAGTCTACAAGGTCCGGAAAAGGGGTAAACTTATACCAGGTGGACGCCCTTTCAGATACGTTTAGCGAGCATGAAAGGAAGCAAGGTTGCTCGGCGATATTTTCATTGTTTTAGGAGTCAGAAAAGAGCTTAACGGAAACTCCCTAAGTGCCTTTTTCGTAAAAAGGATTGCTCGGCCCGAAAAAGGGGTAAAACTATACCAAACAAGAAGGGGCATGATGAGAGTGAGAAAAGGTCTCAAGCATCATCATGAGTGCGGAAAACTGAATCCGGTGATATATGACACGCCAAAAACGGAGAACGGTCGATGTGGCACGCAAACCGAGGGGACGAGGGGGCATGGAAAAAATGCCCAGAAAATCTGGGGATGAGAGCAAGAAATGATCTCAAGCATCATCAAAAGCACGGAAAACTGAATCTGGCAATATAAAACACGTCAAAAACGGAGAACGTCCAATGTGGCACGCAAACCGAGGCAACGCGGGGGGCACAAAAAAAATGCCCAAAAAATCTAGAGGTGAGAGCGAGAAATGATCTCAAGCATCATCACGAGCGTGGAAAACTGAATCTGGTGATATAAAACACGTCAAAAACGGAGAACGGCCAATGTGGCACGCAAACCGAGGCGACGCGAGGGGCACGGAAAAAAATGCCCAAAAAATCTGGAGGTGAGAGCGAGAAATGATCTCAAGCATCATCACAGGCTCGGAAAAATGAATCCGATGATATAAGGTATATCAAAAATGGGCTACGGCCGATGTGGCACGCAAACCGAGGCAACAAGGTGTCGGGACACAATGTTGATATTGGTCCTGGTGAGAGCGAGAAATGATCTCAAGCATCATCACAGGCACGGAAATATGAATCCGGCGGTGCACATAGTGCGGAAAACGGAGGTCATAAGGACTCCGGAATGGTCAAAGGAAATAACTAAGTTAAAAAATGGTTGCAAATAAAGGTGAGCCCACCAAGCCAAGGATGCAATGGTGGGGAGAAATGATTACCCATGGGGGGAAGAATACTAGGTGTACCGAATCAAATCATATAGACAAGTGACATGTGACCTCAAAAATGGTTGAGATCACGCATGTGAAAAATTGAGTAGGGTTAATGACTTGCCCCCATGCGATGTGCATGGGGTTTGTGATTGTGGATCACATATGTGTTGGTTTGAACGATGGGTTCATTAACGTGCTGAGATAGATGTGATGGGGTAGGGTCAAAATGATTGATCATTCCCCTTATCCCAGGGTCGATGTAATCTATTATGCCCCCTAACTTAGAGGTGTCAATGTGGTGCAGATGTTGTCTCAGAGAGGGATCAATAGGGCATTGAGCAACTGTTGGCGGTGGAGTGTACCATGAGGCTGTGGGCCGTGGTGGCATACTGAAGTGATGATATGATGATGGGGGATTCCCTTTGTGGGGTGGATGCCCCCAGTATCTCCGACGAGAATCACGATGATGATGAGTAGGAAAGGTTTTGGGCCTACCCCCATGTTGTGGACATGTGGTTTCCTCGTCGATTTGAAAAGATTGAATATGTGGTTCAGAGGGATCAATGGAAGGGGTCGACCGGACAAAGGGGTCTCCTTTGGAAATTGTGTAAATGGTGTTAATTTCTTCCGAGGAGGAAGATGGTGGGGGGTGAATTTCCTGAATGAGAAGAGGGGATATCTCTAGGTCGACGTTATTCAACTCGTACAGTGCTGCTCTGTAATCTGGGAGATCGGGGCAGTGATGTGAATAATGGCCATAGATTCCGCATATTGCACAAGAATGGTTTGTGCGCAATGATTTATCACGAGGCTTGGGGGTTGGATCAAGTTCGACAACCGGGATGTTGGGGTCATCGTCAAGCATTTGCATGTGTTCCTGCAATGCAGGTAACTGTGGACACTGATGAGTTGGATGGCCTAACTCATCACACAACGAGCATTTTGGAGGAGCACAAAACACAGGGGGAGGTCTAACTGCCTTGGGTGGGGGTACCACAGTGTATGGTTGTGGGCCTCTGCCCCCAGTGGGCCTGATGAGTGGAGGGAGATTCGTCGATGATGAAGGAGTAGTGATACCGGGAGGTGGTTGGGTAGAAGTAACAATGGGTTGCACCGGTTGCAGGATGACATTTGGTGTCAGCGGTGGAACGGGAGGCGAAAGATACCACACGGGTAATCCCAATGTTAACCCGGGGAGACTAAGGGTAGCCATAACCGGGGTGCTTACTACACCCGAAGGAGGAAATAGAAAGGGGATTGTGTGGATGAGTGTAACCCCAATGTGACTAGGGACCAATGGTGGTTTAGGGAACAAAGGTGGTTGATTACTGGGTGGTTGTGTATTCTGTGAAAGAGTACAGAGGTTCGCGACGTGGGTCTCTGGTGACGGTGGTGGAATGGCCTGGAACGTAGAGGTCATCGGCGCCTCGGAGTAATGTCCGGGTCCTACTGAGGAAATGAATGAGGTAGTTGCACCACAAACAGGTTGTTCAACCATGGGGAGAACATTTTCAGGTGTGGCGGGGGCCTTAGGATCGTAATAGGTGAGCTGGTCGACCTTGACCACGCGTCCCTCATGGGGGAACTGCATGGTGTGAAATACGGATGAGGCAACAGCCCGCATGGCATACATGTAGCTGCGACCAAGTAAAAGGTTATAGTCTAGTTGGGCATTGATGACCTCAATGTCAATGAGCACGATTTTACCCGCCAGCTGGACAGGGACATTGGCTAAAAGACCTTGGGGTTGAGCTGAACAGCCGTCGTAAGCTCGTAATGCAGTGGTGGACTGCTGGAGAGTAGGGGATCCCAACTTCTGCCAAACGAATGTGGACATGACGCATGTGGAGGCCCCTTCATCGATAATGCACCGATGGATGACAAGATTCCGAACAGAAACGGAAACTTGGAATGCTAAAGAGGAAGGCAGGCGGGGTTCAGACTGGTCTGAATCAAATGCGATCAGCTGTGAATCATTGGGGTCAATGGCGCCAATGGCAGAGAGTAAAGTCTTGCGCTGTGAAGGACAGTTTTTCAAAACTTCTAAAGCAGACATGGCTGCAGGAGATTGGGCTAAGTCATCTATGATGTTGTAATTCGACGCAGCCCGAGCATTGGGATTATTGTTGATACGACAAAGTGGGAAGCGAGGTGCTTTGGAAGCGCCATCAAGTGGAGCTGGAGGTATACGTAACGTTTGATCTGTGGGATTAACGTTAGTGTTCTTGTCGACGGGAGGGGCTTCAGAGGTGGAGCCATATTGGTTCCAACGAGTTTGGAGGTTAGCATCGGCAGTCAACATCATCAACAAATGGTGAGTACTTGAATCGAACATGGGTTGATCAGGGGCTGCATAAGTGATCTGCTGTGGTGGCACGTTTCCCTGAGGGGGGGCTAACGGCTGAGTGTTCACTACACCCTGGTTTGGAAAGGGGTTTTGCAGCACCAAAGGTTGATGTTGAGGTGGTGGAGGGTTGGGTGGCGGCTGAGGAACCGCTTGCCCTTGACGATGGGCATCGTTGGTCCAGAGTTGCCGAGCTCGCTCCAAATGTGGGCAAGAATGCATGTAATGACCATAGACCCCGCAGATAGAACAAGGGTGGTTTGTTCCGAGGTTATTATTTCTAGGCTGCTTAGGATTCCGATCCGGATTGCGGTTGGGAGGAGCAACATTGTTATTCTGCGGAGGATTGGGAGGTGGAGGACCTTGCTGATGTTGTTGGTTATTACCGCGGTTATGATCTCTACCACGGTTCTGTTGCGCACCTTGGTTGCGCTGGTTGTTTTGGTTCTGGGGTTGGTTGTGCTGTGTGTAAACTTGCCCTTGAGCAGTGGGAGGATTTTGGTTTGCCGCCGGTGCAGGAGCAGGTTGTGGTGGGTAATAAGCCTGTGGTGCTGGAGGTGGTCCAGCTGCCTGCTGGGGTTGTTGGTAACCCTGAGCTATTGGATAGTACAATGGTTGAGGTGTAGCTGGGGGGGCGTATGCAGGTGGTGCATGACCAAAACACTGAGGTGGACATGAAGGTCCATGGGTATGATGGTGATGTGCCATGGGAGCATATGAACTGGTTGCTCCAGACAGAGATGTAGCCCGCAAAAGGTCGGGACCATGGCTAGGATGTGTAATGGAAAAGGGTTGGGGATGTGAGGCCATACGACCAATGATGCCATCAGCGGCATGGGATGCCCCCGGCACATCATGTTGGGACGACTCACCCCGAGGGGCGTCTGGAATAATGGTATACAGATAACCCGATTGGGAGTAAATGAGATCAAACTGTTGGGCTTTGAGGATGGCCTCTTCTTCAGACTGGGGTCTTTCGGATGCCACATCCTTCGCGATGAGAGGGAGAAGGGATTTTAGAAACCAATCTAGGAAGATACGGTCGTCTAATTTGATTTTGCATAGGCTTCGGCGCCGACGCCAATCATGAATATGGTCAGTGATATGCGTGGTCGTGTTTTGTCTGCAAGACAGTAGGATCTCGACGCCCGCATCATAGCGGACAGGTAACTGAAAGAACTGTAGGAAGGTCGAGGCAAGGGAGGTAAATGTGGAATGCGTCCCATGGGGTTGCTCGATATACCATTTGGCTGCAGAGCCAGTGAAGGTGCGTTGTAAAAGCCGGAGGCGGATTGAGTCGTCCACTATGGAGTTGGAGGAACACCATAAATGGAAGGACATGATGTGGTTCTGGGGGTCCTCTCCTGCCTTACCCTCAAACTTAGGGATGTCAGAGGGGAGTTTGGTGGGCATTTGAGGCCACGCCGGATCATGTCTGATGGGGTCATTTGTGAGCCTAGCTAAATCTGGCAGGTTCAGACTTGCCATGTATGGTAGACTAGCAGATGTGGTGACTGGAATTGGGACATGCCTGGCCATAGTGGTATGGTGTAGGGGTCCAGTAGCGCCTAAAGGTATGCTAGGTATGGAGGGTATATGCCCTCCAATAGGTGTAGTCTGGTATGGGCCAGCGCCTCCAAGTGCAACTTGGGTTACGCTTGGGTTAGGAATCGCACTAGGGATTCCTGGGATAGCACTTCCAAGTGCAACATGGGTTGCACTTGGGTTGGGAATCGCACTAGGGATTCCTGGGATGGGGTTTGTGGAAACCAAAGGGGGTATGACCCCCATGTTGGGTATACCCATGACAGGTGGTGGCCCTGTGTTAGGCATTCCTAAATGTGGAGTGTTACCCATATTGGGCATACCCAGAGGGGTGGTTGTTGCCGTGGATGGTACTACAGCAGAAGGGTCTGCGGATGTCTAACCTATGGTAGTTGTAAATAGTGGATCAGATGGTGTTCCAGACATAATGGTGGTTGGTGGTAACTCTGTGGGGTTTTCGGATTCTACCTCCAAATCAAAGGTGAAGTGAGGTGTGTCAGAATCGGATGACTGCCTAATTGATTGACGATGTGTCGAATCAAGGGATAAGGCTCTGCGTCCATGACATGGAGAGCCAAGTGGACTAAACTCTGGGAGTTCGCCCTGTAGACGACGAGAGCGTCTAAGGTGAGAATATGTTTTTGGGTAAAAAAAAAAAAAAAAAAAAAATTTATTTAAGTATCAGGTGGTGATATATATAAAAGACTCAAAACCCTAATGCAACCAAGGGTGCAAGAAGGGGAGTGAAAAAAGAAGGCTCTCAGGCCAAAAATCAATCCTCAAAAAAGGCACTTATTCTAGCAGCTGTGCTACAATAAGTGGAGGAATGCAACAACTGGTCAGAATACCAACATGCAAGCGGCTCCTAGAAAAAATAGGTGTAACTAGACCACAGGTAGGTTGAAATCATGCAAACACCTAATCTAAAAGTATTGTGACTCAAACAGACGATATCCTCTGCAAGGTGATGAAATCCAAGTCAGACAATATGAATGTTGAGACAACGGCTAGATATCCCCCTACCGGGAGGGACACCGGGTAATCAATCCTAAAGACAGGCTACTAGGATACTCCGTTCATGACGCGTCGAGAAAAGGTAAATCTGCTGTTTGGTCCTTTGATCGCAATATCCCAATACAGGGATATCCCGAGAACTGCGAATGGTAGCCCTTCGGTTACTGAATGGATTTCGGTATTCCACTCAGGCTTCCGGAACCATCCTCGCGACTTCAACCCTCCTAAGGGAGAGGCCTTCCCACAAACCGGTTGTGACCACGCCAAAAAGTACTAAGATATTTTAGCTCCCTAATTGGACAACTTCTATGTCTCAGATGTAAGAACTGAGGGGTGTTATTGGAACACCTATCCCCCCAATAGTACCTAGCTACAAGAATTCTTTTAGTGTTCCCCAAGTGGGGTTAAAAGTGTGTTCAAATTAGGGTACGTTTTAAGGCTTAGTTCAATTAAGTGATCGTGTGAGTGCACGTGAGGTGTTGTAAACTGAACTTGAAAAAATTAAATGCTTTACAGGAAATTTTCAAAAAAATAAAGGATTTTTCGAAAATAAAAAGCAAATATTTATGACTTTTTTCACTAAAAGGAATTTAAATGCCTTTCAAAAAATAGCTCAAAAAACAAAGGATTTCTTGGATTTATGAAAGCAAATAATAGACTTCTTTTTAAAAGAAATAAATGGATTTCTTCGTTTCAAGAAAAAATTGCTAAGGGCAAGATTTTTAAAGAAGTAAACAGGAAAAAATTTGAATCTAGATGAAAATGCAAAATGAGTCTTTCTTTCACTTTCTTGAAAATTTTTAAAAAGATTTCTAGATATGCACTTTAAATAGTAAAATTTTTTTCAAAGCTGTCAAATATGCAGAATTTAATACTGTAAAAAATGTGCTATGGGCAGAAAGTACAGTAAAATTTTTTTTCAAAATCGGGATGGCCGAATGAAAAATTCAGCCGCACGGGTTTTGACAGAAAAGCCGTGATGGACCGTGCGGGTTTTGGTCACACAGTCGCGCTGGACCGCGTGGGTTTTGGCCGCACAGTCGCGATGGACCGCGCGGGTTTTAACCGCACAGTCGCGATGAGCAGCGCGGAAATCGGCCGCGACGCCGCGGTGTGCAGCGCGGAAAAACGCAGAAAGGTCGCGATGGACCGCGTGACTGTCTGGAAAAAAGCCGCGATGGACCGCGCGGAAAAACGCAGAAATGTCGCGATGGACCGCGCGACTGTCTAGCAAAAAACCGCGATGCGGAAGCCGTGCACGGAAACCGAGAAACGAACCCGAAAATTGAAAATTTCGGGCCGTTTATGGGGCCAAAACTCAGAGCAGCAATGGATCTGCTGTCTAAGATGGCAGATCTATGGATCTAAAGGTTAAAAACTCATAAAAAACTAAGATTAAAGGCAAAACTAGAGATCTATAGTTCAAACCAAAGCGGAGTCTCCAAAAACTGTTGGCCCGGTTTTGCAACCAGGCTTAGTGCTATGGGCACCTGCTAACTAGTAGCAGCAGTTTCAATGGAAATAAATAACAATAAACTAATTAAACAAGACTAATCATGGATCTAAGCAAAGATATTAAGCAAATAACAAAGATAATTTAAAATCAAGAACAAGAACATATAAGAATAATAAATTTGTATTGAAAGAATGGGGCAAGCAAGTGCTTGCGGAATCAATACCTCTAATAGTGAGGTTGAATGGCTCCAAGGATGAGCAACTCCAATCTCCAATGGTCTCTTCTCCAATGTGGTTTGCAATGGCTAAAATGCTCAGGGGAGATTTCAGCAGCATAAGGATGAGATAATGGATGGATGGGAAATGAGGAGCCCCTACCACCTTTTTATAGGTTTTGGTGGTGGGAAATACCATTTGTGGTTTTGTGGGAACCAAATGGTATTGACCAACATGGTTTAGGTACTTTTCCCTCCTTTTTCCTTTTTTGAATAAAATAAATATTTTAATTCCCTTTTTAATATTTTTGGGAATTTGGACCCTTTTTGAGGGTTTTTTATGCTTTTTTGGGAAAAATAATCTTTTTTAATGGAAAAAGGGGTGTACTAAGGTCTTTTGGTGACCTTTTGTTGGTTTCAGAGGCTCTGATGGTGAAAAAGTGGATAAATGGGTCATGTGAATAGGGAAATGAGCTAGTGAGCACTTTTTGGGTGTTAACACTTCCTTCCCATGATGTTGATCTAGTAGTGAATAACTCTTCTATTTCTCTCAGAGGTTCTATTGTTTCTACTATATTGTAATAATCCATGAGATATTGGACTTTATGTGAATTTGACTTCCTTATATTGTAGGTTTGGTAATTCTGAAATCCTAATTAAAGTTTGTTACTTCTCATAGTCATGTTTTTAACTTCATTTATGCTATGACTTTGATAATTCATGACTCTTGGATGTTGTTTGTAAATCTCTGTTTTCAATGCTTGCGCCCTTGTGAGGAAATAGTGACTACTTTTATGTTTTGAAGGAACTAACTGTTAATTGTGCATCTAATCTCTGATATGAATGTTCATATATCTATATATTTTGTATTAGAGCCCCTCCACATTCCTAGAACATAAATTAGGAAGCTTTTGAGGCCATTTGGAATATTCTGGAAATCCTCACCTTCACTAGTCCAAGGCTCTCCCTTTGCTCCTAGCTGGTATTTTTTATTGTTTGATATCTATTTCCAAGTCAAATTAAGTCCATTATCAGGTTGGGGATAGTATATTTAGCTTACGCAAGTTTTTATTACTTCCAATACGCACCAGAAGCAATGGAGGTTCCACAAAAGTCCTGGGAAAATTTCCTTGAGTCCTTTGGCTTGTCCATTGGGGTCTACCCAGGCGTGATGCACTCCTGAATGTGCCACTGTCAAGGTATTGGACTTGATTACACCTTATTTGCAGCCTTTTAAGTGTGTCAATCCTACCCTGTCCAAGTTGTTAGATTTGAGTTAGTGTGCCTAATAGGGGGTTTGGGTACACTACATATATGGACTAGCATTAGATCATTTATGTCTTCCACTGTAATATTTGATCTTTTTGTGTTGTAGTATCCTCCACTTGGCCCATATAAACTATTTTAAAAGGAGCATCACCAAGTTTTGAACCCTTGATTATGTCCTCTTCCTTCAATATTATCATGGGAATTTCCTCTATGTTTATTTCAAATTCTATCCTCACATCCCTTCTAAATATTCCTCCATGACCCTAGGATCCTGGATTTTCCTTACCCAAATTTTTTTTCTAGAATGGTAAGCTACACTAAAAAACTAGATGTCCATAATAATGACACTTGAGATAGAAGAAAGGGAGTTATACATAATCAAGGGTTTGTTCCACCATTATTCTTTGTTTCTTCAAAGTCATACTCTCATCTAAACCTTAAATTAGTTAAACCTTCATGAAGATCTATTCCATCTAGAAGTTGAGCAACTACCATCAAGCCAATCTCCTGATATGAAAGGTCAAATTCACTCATAAAGCATTTTCAATATGCTTAAAAACATCGCTTGACCAAAAATATAGTAAGAGCCCTAGAATATTAACCTATACTAATGTTATGATCATTTTCTCTATGCATGCATCGAAGAAATGTGACCATTTTTTAAGGGATAGAGGAGCCATCCCCCATTTCCATTGCAAATACAATATTCTCTCCACATCCACACACTCACAAAAATAAAAGGCCATCCATCCTTTGATAAGAAGTCGACTAACTGGAGCATAACCTATGAGTGGCCTCTGGTTAGTCCTTGTCCAATACTTAAGAGACAAGGCACACATATTTCACCCATGGAAACAACCCACTACCACCTGCTTAGATATTTCATTAGCCTTGTTCATTTTATCTCCTCCCATAGAACTAGATTAATTTGTGGAACACTCTTCTTTATGTATCTTTTGCATCAAAAGGAGGCAATACCATTCAAGGAAGGTGATTGAGTCACCACTAAAGTATTCCCCTCCTTCACCTCCATTACTAGGGATCTCAAAAGAATATTATCAACTTCAATGTACTACCCTCACAAAAGCCACCAAAGTCCAACAAAGAACAAGGGAAAATTTTAGGTGTGAAATTTAATCCATGGGCTAGTTTTCCATAAAAAGATTAATCAATTTCCACTTCTTCTATAATGATTCACCTAAATTCCACATGATATAAATATTTTACTCTAAGCATTGCCAAATTTATCTAGAAACCATATAAAAGCCTTCGAAATTTGAATAATTTTACAAAAATATCACCAAGAATTTTATGATTGGAAATTTATGAATAGTAAAATTCACCAAGGTTTCTACAATGTAAGCAAATTATTGATCCCTAAAATTATCCCTGCAAAGCACGAAAAATCTATTTAACAAAAATATTATCGATCTGTTTGACCCTCTAAGTAACTCAATCAATCTCTATGGGCCAAACAATGTGACTAGCTCAATCTTTGAAGAGGCAAAACTTTCATTAATCTCACATGAATGTTCTCTTGCAAAGAACTATAATTCAAAACCAAGCTACTAGAAATCTACCAATACCTTTATATCATCCTATGACAACCCATGTGAATGACAAGTTTTTTTCAATTATTTTTGTTAAATTATAATTTTTTCAATAAATTAATAAAACAATATTAAATTTATTATTATAAATTTATTTTATTTTGAATTTATTAAATATTAAAAAAGATATTTTTTTTTCGAAATATGAGTAACTCAAGCTATCCCACAAGTGTGTATATATAGTACATGATAAAAGATAGGTGCATTATGAATGTAATGGATATATGTAATGCCACTATCTAAGGGTGACTAAATATGTGAGATAAGTCTATCTAATTTAATATTTAAATTTAAAATAATATTTAATATAATTATGTGATATTATCCCGAGAAATACACATTACACATGTCCATCATAGTTGGTTTTAAAAAGCACCATTCAATACATAATAGATAATGAAATAATATTAATATAAATATTATTTAGTGAAGAGAATGGGCAATTTTTGTTGCATATATGGTTTAAATATTACTTATCATATTCAAAAATGTTTTCATACATGATTAATATATGGTTGTAGATTATGTAATTGTTACCATGAAATATTATATTATGGTATAATAAAGAGGTAATATATTTAGATAGTTTTCTCTGTATTAAAAATATAGTTTTATTATATTTTAATAATCATAATAATAATAATAATAATTTAATTTAATTGTGTATATTATTGATTGAATATGATTATATATGATTAATTGATTTTTTTTAAAGATAATGAAATAATATTTACATAATTATTATTTATTGAGAAGAATGTGCAATTTATATTGTATATGTGGTTTATTATTGTTGGTCATGGTTGATTCTAGCTTACTATGGTTTTCTATGATTGCTTATGGTTAAGCATGTTTAAATATAGTTGAGTTTGGTTACTCTTGGTTGATTATGGTTGAATTCGTTGGACATGGTTGATTATGGTTGACCACATGTGGTAAACTATTGTTTATCATTGTTCAACATGGTTGGCCATGTTTTGAGTAGGGTCAATTATGTTTGACCATGGTTGACCATGTTTGACAATAGTTGACCATATTTGGCCATGTTTGCCCATGGTTCACTATGTTTGACTACGGGTAACAATGGTTTGACCATGGTTTAATATGGTTGACAAAGTTTGACTATGTTTGACTATGTTTAACCATGGTTCACTATGACCCAACATCTTTGTATAACGAGTATGCTGGTTTGATCGTAGTTGATTATGTTTAACAAACATTAACAATGGTTTGCCACATTGATTATGGTTGACTATGGTCATCAATGTTTGACCATGATTGACTACTTTTGAATGAGACTCACTACATTAACTATGGTTGAAAATTTTGGACTTTGGATGATCATGTTTGAATATGGTTGAACATGTTAAGACTATGGTTAATTAGAGTTTACCATGTTCAACTATGGATAATCATGGATGGCTATGGTTAAATATGATTGGCCATGTTGACTTTGATTGAAAATGCTTGTCTTTGTTTAGTATGGTTGGGCATGGTTGACTATGAATCATAATGGTTAATGGTTCATTAACGATATTATACTATAGCATGTAAACATGGTTTTAGCATAATGGATTATGGCTAACCAAAAGTGACTATGGATGACCATGTTTTACTATGATAATGGTTGAATAATTTATCTTCAATATTCAATCACATTGTGGTGTTCATCAATGGTTAGGTTACATTTTGACATTCAAAGATTAGCTTCATTGTGACATTAAGAGGCTTTTGACATTGAGATATTAGCTTCATTGTAACATTAAGAGGTTTATAATATGGTTATATTTATTGTGATGTTCATCTTGGTTGACTTATGTCAACTTGCTATCTTCTTAGTTGGTTATGTTGCATCAATGATTACTTCACATTAAATTTGGTTGACCCTTGATGGTCATGGTTGATCATGCTTAACCATCATTCACTTTGGTTCATCTTGTTTACTCTTGGTTCAGTATGGTTCATCATGTTTGACTATAAGCATTGTCGATTTGACCATGGTTGATTATGTTTAACCATCATTAACCATGATTAGCAGATTTAACTATGGTTGACATTGGTCATCCAGGTTTGACCATGGTTGACAATAATTGAAGAAGGGTGACTATGGTTATTTATGGTCGACCATTTTTTACTATGGTTAATGATGTTTGACTATGATTAAAATTATATTTAACTATGGTTGACAATAAATGACCATTTGAACTATTTTTTTAAGATGGTTAACTTGGTTAAATATGATGGTAATGATTAACTATGTTTAAACATGTAATAATCTAGAGGGATCAAATTTCTTGAAGAGTAATTTTTTTAGTTTTTGTATCAAATTTAAAATTGAGCCAACATATATTCATAAATAGATTTATCTAATATTTTTTTGTTTTGGACATTGGTAATAACATCTCTTAGGTAGGGTTGTAGAGCACCTGGCTACTCTTAATGCATTAATATTTTAATTAATTAGATTTAATAATAAGAATGCTAATATTTATTAATTTTAATTGAATTTTAATTGAATTTTTTAGAATTGAAATTATATCTTCCTTCTATTCAAATTCTTACTCAATCAATTAAACTAATATGTTTATATGCAGAGAAAAAAATAGTAAAAACAAGAAAATATTTATTTTATAGCATTTATTTGAAATTTGAAATAAACAATTATTAAAAAAATGTAATCAATTGAACTAATATATTTATATGCATAGAAAAAATAGTAAAAACAAGAAAATATTTATTTTATAATATTTATTCCAAATTTGAAATAAACAATTATTAAAAAAATGTATACAAAATATCTCACTTTACTTTACATTAAAAACAAGTAATTTAAGTATGAAGTAATTTAAGTATAGACAACTAACACTTAATTGTAACACTTAACTTGTTACGTATTAATATTCACTAAATGAGTGTGCCAATTAAATGGCCTACTCCTCCTTGCCCTGTGCACTTTTCAGGTCTGAGTAGGATGATGTGATAACTTCAACTTTTTTTAAAAAGAAAATTTGAAAGCTGGAAGTACAAGGGAGGATTGTTGAAAAGTAAGATACTTTTGAGCGATGTGATGAAAAATATTACCCGTAGTATGTACATGAAATCGACCGTCCAACTACAATTATATCTCGCTGAACCGCTGAACAGAGGCGGCCATTAAGTACATATTCCACTCATCAAATCGATGAAAGGTTATGAACGAACGAATGGATCTCATCCAGTAGTAAAATTATTACACATTTTTTTTATCATAAATACTACGGTTGTATTACTGTAGCCTTCATAGATTTCTGTGGGCTGAATAAAATCGACGTACTGTGTTTAAGTTCTCAGATGTACGAAAAAGTTTAATGAATGATTTCAGCTGATTTGATATTTGATCCTCTTATTTGCTCTTTGTCTGCCCGTAATGTATCCAAAGAAAATTCACGGGGACGACAACATTGATTCAGCTTTTTCAGTCTTTACAACGGTTAGAGGTTTCAATTGATTTGATATATGAACCCTACCAGCTTGTTCCTATGTTTATTTACAGTGGTTATAGAGGTTTCAATTGATTTGATATTTGATCCCTTGCTTGTTCCACGCTTTATCTTGGCTCTGCGCAAATGTTTTTGAATTAAACTTTATTGTGATGTCCCCTCTGAATGGGAGACCCAGTGAAATGGAGGACACTGCTAGAATTATTCCATTTTTCCTGTAAGGCATTATGCTATACTATTACTTAATCATATTTTATTTGACAAAGATCTACTTTGCAAAGTTTTAAAGATTGATCTTTGATAATTTGCAGCTTAATGTAGATCAATTGCAGCTTCTTTTGTAGCTTAATAAAAAAAATAAACAAAGCTGTTTATCTGAAGTTTTCATGTACTTTTTACAATCTGACTCTAATATTGACATATTTAAGAATACCAAAGAATGTATTTAAATTTTGTTTTTAGAATATAAATATTTTTTTTTTTTAAACTTCCTCATCTGAACTTTAATATGCATGTAAAACTATTAATCTGCAATTTACCTTCATTTTTAGTTGGTGGATTTGTCTTTCCAAGTTTAAAAACTTTATGGATTATATTTAATTTTATTAATAATTATTAGATTAGAAAAAATATATCTTATTTTCCACATATATATATAATCTCCAAATCTAAATATGGGATAATTTTAAGGACCCATACTTATTTAAAAGTGTATAAATATTGGCGAATCTTACCAATTCTTAAAATGTCAATTATAAAATATTTGGCTATATTTAAATTCTAGGGATTTTATATTAGTTTATATAATAATTGGCGATTTTTAGAGTGAAAAAACTTTACCCCATCAAAATTGGGTGAAATGGGGCTTCAAAAAATGCAAATTGGCTAATTTTTTTTGGGAAAAAACATGGAAAAATAGCCCATTACTAAATTTCGCCCCTATAATAAGATCATCAAAATTATATATATATCAAGTTTACTAAAAAAATTCAATCACTAAAAATTTACTAAAAACATCAATTGAACTGCATGTACCATCAATTACTAAAAATTTAGAAATTAACAAGCAGTTTAAACTTTAATATATGAAAAAAAATTAATTAAAAAAAATAGATAAAGATTAAGAAATCTCTTTCATACTAAGCTTTAAAACCTAGTTTATTTAAATACAATAAGCTTTAAAACCTAGTTTATCTAAATACAATAAGCTTTAAAACCTCGTTTATATTCATTCGTTTTCTTTCAATATGATTTCATATAAATTTATAACTCTTAATTGTCTATTTAAAAAAACATGATCACCTACATTCACCTTTGTCTTTATATGAGTCTAGCTTGATATGATAAACCTATCAAATTAAATTAGGCACATAATTCCCTTCCTTTTTTGGATGTTCTTATTATGAAGAATCCTGATGGTTCTCTTTCTCACCAAGTATACAGAAAAAAAAACCCATACGGATAGATACCTCCATGCCGACTCACACCACCATCCATCCCAGAAGGTTGGTATTATAAACACTTTAGCCACGTGTGTTTGGCGCGTCTCACATCAAAACCACCTAGAGGATGAGCTAAAGCACCTTAAAGATTCTTTAAAAAATAATGGTTATAATGGTAAAGAGATTGACAAAGTTTTCTGCAACATAAAAAAGAAGAACAAAAACAAAACCAATAATAAAAAAGAAATGGACAAAAGCCGCCGTAGGATTACCCTTCCATACATATATGGCACCACTAATAAAATTGCAAGTGTCTTAAAAAAGAAGAACATCATGGTATTGTTTACTCCCCCCAAGTCCTTGAGAAACATGCTTGATAAAGCCAAAGACCCCATCGATCCTAAAAACCATAAAGGTATATACAAAACACCGTGCTCTTGTGGTGATGCCTACATAGGTGAGACCGGGAGATCAATCGAAATTAGATTAAAAGAACACAGTGCAGACCTTCAACATGAGAGAATAAAAAACTCAGCCATGGCAGAACATGCTCACAACACGAGACATCACATTTGCTTAGAAGACTCGAAGGTCTTAGCCATTATTCCTCAATATCACAGAAGAAAAACTCGCGAAGCCATAGAAATTGAAAACTGTAGAAGGAATTTCAACTGAGATGATGGCTTCAAACTAAAGGAAGCTTGGAAACCGATAATTCACAAACTTAAAACAAGTTAAGGTAGATCAAATCAACACAAATATTTTTCATAAAACTATATAAAGCAACTTTAGTTAAACAATCATCAAACGCATAAAGTAACTTAAACCTCATCTTTTGTCATAAAAATCTTCAAACAATCCTTACTCTTTAAATAAAAACCCTAAACCCTAACAGATTGATTTTAATATAATTTTTTCAAAATTATTAATCAAATTATATTATATTAAAATTTAAATACTAATTAAAAAACTTTATCACAACATCACACCTTTAAATTTAAAAACAAAGAGTTATATAAAAAATAATTTTATTAAAACATTATTAAACATTATAAAATTGAATTTTTCAAAACTTTATTAAAAAACTAAAACACTATATAAATTTGAATTTATTGAAACATTAATAAAAAAACCAC
Source organism: Larix kaempferi (assembly GCA_027924585.1). Lineage (NCBI taxonomy): Eukaryota > Viridiplantae > Streptophyta > Pinopsida > Pinales > Pinaceae > Larix > Larix kaempferi. Next base: position 7,652,491 of record BSBM01000642.1, read on the forward strand.
AACACTATATTAAATTAAATTTGTTAAACATTAATTTACTCAAAATTTATATATAGAATTAAAGTATTAAATATTTTTAATTTTAAATTAAAAATAATATTTTAAACAATACATTACTCAAAACCCTAAAAAACTAAAAACGGATATGTTCTAATTAATAAACAAGACAAACACTATTTATATTTCTTTTCCCGTGCTAAAAAGAGAAAAAGAGTGAGATTTGCTTCTCCTAACGTGTTTAAAAGGTTCGAAACTATTAAGTTTTAAAATTGTTCCGTAGTCTTCCTTCCCTCACTAATGATAAACCTAGTTTAATTTTATAAAATAAAATTGTTCATTTGTATAATTTATTTTATTTATATATACAAAATAAATATAATAAGTAATTTATTAACCCTAAGATTTTATGAGATCGCAAAAATTGCACGGTGAAAATAAATTAAAATATTAATATATTTTTTTTTAAGTTTTTGAAACATTATTGCTCAATAGGCATGACATAAGCCTACATATTGCAACTTCGTTAATTAATGTGCTTCGTATTACTCGGTGTGGGATGGATGGCAATGCGCTGAACATCATGATACCTAAAGTGTAGAAGTGCATAATTGCGTAGCATACAGCACCTTTAACATTCTAAGTAGGTTATTGAATTTTTTATTTATCAATATTTCAATATTCATATTTTTATTTAATTTTACAATTTATTTTATATATATTCAAATCATAAGTGAATAATCTAATATTAATATTTTTTTGTAAAGGTGGCTACTCAAGAAGTTTTAAAATAGTAACCTTAAGTAAAAAGTGCGTGTTTATTATCTATTCTACATACCGTGGATATCTAATACTAATATTTTATTTTATTCATAATTTAATTTCTATTTCTATTTTAAAAATATAAACGTTATTATATTTATTGAAAGACTTTTTTCATTATAATTTATATTTATATCATTGTTATATAATTTTTTAATATTCAATTATTCAATTAATTTTCAACACATTTGAAACTCTTTTCGAACTCGTGATAAATTTCGTGTGGAAAGGAAAAGAGGTTTCTATTGGTTTGGAGAGCTTGAAGGTAGTCCTCTAAAGACCAAAATTGGATGTCAAGGGTTGAAAGGATTGCATTCCAAGCTCTCTTGAGCCAAGGTCCTTTAAAAGGGTATTCTAAATTAAGGTTAACCTTGCTTGCAAGGGGATTCGAAACGAGGAAGAGGAGAAAGGGTGGAGTCCATATACCCGAAGGTTAAACTTCGTGGGCTGCATCAATGGCTCCTCTTTGATCATAGCCTAAACCATTTCCTCCAGAATTGGAGGCCCCTTCTTGCCCTTTCCCTTTATGACTTGGATCCAAGAGTTGTTTAAGTGTTTTAAACATAATTTTATATAATTGTTATATAAAATTTTAATAAATAAATTTGTAAAACAAATTTTAATTATATTATATATTATATTTATGATTTTTCAATATTAATATTTATATAACTACTTACTCAATGGTTAATGGTTAATGGATACTCATAAAAATATAAATAGAATAAAAAAATTCAAATTTGTCCATTAAGATAATATCAATAAGCACTTTAATTTTATTTTTATAATATTAATGAAAATTGTTTCATTATCATTTTTTTTTCATTTCCTCAACCTACTTTTGTATTATTATAAAATCAAATCGCATAGTAAGACTAAAGGAGAAAATATAGAGTATGAAATCAATTATTTTTCACTATTATTTTATTTTATCATCTATATTGGGTGCTTGCATGAAGATGATACCCAAAAGTGTTGCAATAGGAATGCCTGAGCACTAAAAAATAGAAGTGTTTGCGCTCGCTCCTAAGACCACATGCGCACTTTAGTTTGGTGAATCTCGAACCTCCAGTCAGGCATCCACATAGGCATAGGAGCACACACGCAATAGGAGCACGCACGCGCTATTAACATGCACACACTTTAAGTGCATGCATGTTAATAGCACATGTGCACTACTCTATATATTAAAAATTGGCTCGAGGTCCATTTCGATCACATTCTACCTGATTCCACCGATGTCCAAGCATCAAAAACCACCAATTGAACGTGCATGCGCATGGAATCCACCTCCAACACCCCCAAATCATCATTTAGGTAGATTTTGTATCCATGATTTGTAATCTTTTTTTGTTTTTTCAATGATTTAAAAAAAATGACATTCTAAACATTTCAAAAAAATCAACTGAAATTGAAACAAATTCATTTTTTTTAATTGTAGTTCATCTATTCTCGATCACAATGGCCAAAAACCAAGAGCCAAATCCCCAAACAAATAACCCAAAGGATAACCCAACCACACACATCCCCGAAGTAAACAGTAACCTCGAGGATAACCCAACCACAAAAGCCCAAATTAACCAACATTTACACCAGTTAAGAACCTTGGTAGCATCATCGCCTCAGTTGACAATGCTCATGGTCAATTGATGAGCATAACCGAGTATAGGGATAGGATGTGAGCGTATTATTCCATTGGTATCACTAAAGACCAAATTAGAGACTTGAATATCTCAAAACAAACTCTAGTTACTTATTTCATTGACCCCAGGACCAACCAACTCCCTGATCCATGCAAAAGGCACCTTTGCATGGATTGGTGCACACATACAAGACATGGAGACAAAATTGGATGAGTTGATGGTTTATGGTTTTTGATAAACCTCCTTGCAACAATAGGGAGGTTCTACTTTATTTTCTTTGGAAACTATATGCGGTGTTTGTGTTGGGTCTACATGGACCAACTACTTTGACATTAGCAAGTTTCAGGGGGGTGGTCTTGGATTTACCCAGGATCTAATCACCGCCAGATGTAACCTAATGAGAGGGCCACCTACACCTAGGAGTATGCCTAATCCCCCCACAGACACCTCAGTTATTAGATCACCTAGCTGAGACTACCACTTACATATCACAACTTACTTATAGTGTACTTCAACACAATACATTTGTGGCATCATCGAGGCATGACACATCAGAGCAGCACTGAGAACCATCAAGTGTAGTTCCATCAAGACACATTGGTCATGGACCATCCATGATAGCTAATGGGTCAAAGGATCCTTTTGACAGTCGAGGATTACCCAATCGATGCAATCACTACGTCCATACTTCCCATGACCCTACGGAGGATCCCGCACATGATAATTTTATGTCTGAGGTTAGTAAATGATTTGTAAATGGTTGTACATGATTGATTACATTTTCAAGTATACATTTTACAATTATAAGATGAACATTGATTATTGTATTCAATGTGTAATTGATGTTTTTGGAATGTTCAGTTGTTTCAAGATGAAACAACAAAATCAAGGTGGGAGGACATGACTGCTCCCAACCTTGATTCCACCATGGCGGCATTGACAAATATTGTAGCACCTCACATACATGTATATAAAAGAGTGTATGTTTGTATGATTTAAAAATTGAGTTAGTTGCAATTGTCATATTTAATATGAGAAATCAATATTAATCTTGTTGTGTTTCCATAGGTGCATGTAGAAGAGATTAAGCACATGTATCAACCTAGTCTTAGCAGATTACCTGTCATGCAAGTAACTTGTGTGAAATTAATTATATATTTGACGTGAAATTCATTGTGTTTATATGGTTAATTTACATGTTTTTTATTCTAATGAAATGTATTTCATATTTTTATGTAGGTTCCATCTCCTACCATATGATCACCATATGCATACATCCCTACATATATTCCACATAGTTCAATTTTTCAACATTTCATGTCGAGTCATGTGACTGTGCACTTTTCCCCTATGATCGACATACATCGACAACCCCATAAGCTGCTCAACCCATTGTATAGCCACTTGGGATATATCACCTCCCACACCCATCCCCTCATGTGTTTCTCCCACTTGTCCAACATTTGGATCTATTTTCTCCATCCTCATAAGCTCCATCTGTTTCCCATACATCTACTCCCACCCATTTACTTAAATCATCCCCCCCCACTACCTATATCATCCACCCCCTACATACATCATCCCTCTCTACCACCATTTCCTCGGAGCAAGTTGTCCATCCTAGTGCTCCATTTACTAATTAGGAAGGGAAATTTCTCGCATCTCCTCACATGTTCACATAGAAATTTATAAGTTCATTAAAATATTATAAAGCATGAATGAATTTCATAAAATAATGCATTTTGGTATTATGTATTAATGATTTTTGTAATTGTTGCAGAAAGGCATTGTTGAGTGACTTGGATCAAGGATATAGACACCCCCATCATGACATCTTGTCTCATATCATGTGAGTATTCAAGATTTGAATTCTAATTGTATTTTTTAAAGTTTACTAATTGATAGAATTGTGCAAAAATTGTCATGTGGTTGTTTCCCTTTCATATCTAGGAGAGATACTCCACACCCAGAGGTAGGAGGGCTCAATATTCCTCCAGTTCAAAGAGAAGGAAGATTGATTTTAGAGATGAGCGTCGAGGTGCCGATGGTGGCCAAGGTGATTGAGACACCCACTATGCACATTAGCCATGATGTGGCATTTTTGGAAGGAGATGCTTATTTGTGTATAGGCCATGAGCCTCCCTTATTCCATTTTTGGGCATGATCATCCATTATTGGGAACGATGTTCCATTTTATATAAAATATAATTTTGGACATATTTCCAATACAAAATTATGACTTTCATCTGGTGTATATGATAGAGTGTTTATGGATTTTTACATTATTTATGTGGATTTGATGTTACATATTATGACTTTTACATGGTTCATGGTGAATGTGATTGGTTCATGGATATTGTCATGCTATATGTATTATGACTATTACATGGAATATATTTTATATCACATACATATTCCATTCAAAATGGGAGTATGTTATGATGAGTACAATCTTATCCAAAAAACAACAATCAAATAACTTGATCGCCATATATGGCATGCATGCATTTATTATCCATCTTCCATTCCATATCATAACATCTTATTAAAAAGAGTTATGATTGAAATTTATGATATCTTAGGACCTAAGACATTTTTTTCATTGTTGGACCATATCATGACCTTGAAATTCTTGCCTTGTGTGCATAGCCCCAAAGTATCCCTCTTGTAGGACAAAAATTCACTTTATAGGATTATCGATGGTTCAGGGCCTACTCTTACCTAAACCATAACCCATGCTTACCTTTTCCAATCCAACAAACCTACTTAAATCAACCTTACCCTCTATCCTAAACCACTACACTATCTAACTTACCCTACCAAATTAACTACCCAAACCTATATCACATTTATCTTATCCATCCATAGCTTAGCCCACCATAACCGAACCTACACTACCCTCCACCCTCCACTATCTAGTGTACCCTATCATGCCTATTCTAACCAAATAACCTACTTTAACCAACCATAGCTTGGCCTAAACAACTCTAATCTAATACTTTCTTAAACCAAACTTAAACTACCATAACCTATCCTAGCCTACCTTAACCATAATCTAGCCTATACACTACCATATACTACCTTAAAGGCTTCCATAATCCATCATGTCACCTTAAAGACTTCAAATCCAATGTTACCATTGATCAAAATCTAGTAGCAAGCATTCATACTTTTATAACTTAATAAATCCATAGAAATCTAACTTATAAACCTAACCTATCCCTAGACACCTAATTTAGAAACCTAATCTAGGCCTACAACCCTAATATAGAAACCTTGAAACCAAATTTACAAGACTAGAAACCTAATATAGCCCTAGAAACCCTAGAAACCTAGCATAGCCCTAGAAACACTCATCTAACCCTAGACTTTCATTGATAATAATCCCTTGGGAGATTTAAAGTCTACCATAGTTCCATTAGATGGTGGCATTTTTAACCATTTACTTTGTTCTTGGGATTTGCTACAATACTCCCTACCTTTGTCAAAAAATCATTATGGGGAAATTAAAACTAGTTTTCCCCTCACATTATTGTAAACAAAATCTCAAGGACCTTCAATGTGTAACAACTCCAAGGAATGTCTATGATTATTTTCAAGGTGCACAAGATTGACTACTTTTGGTCATTCTCACTCATATATTTCAGTCTTCACATGGATGATTTTAGTAGACACTAACACAAGAAATTTAGACATTTAAATTACCACTCATTTCAACAATTATGAAAGCACATGGTGATGCTCAACCTTCCTCTAATTTCTTGCTAACATGGTGTTTATCCAAAGGGTATTCTCAAAAATCATCATCATGATATTTTTGAAAGGTGCCTCTTTCTATGCAACACCACCTTTGCAACATGTGCGTCGTGATCTATGTGGTCATCAACCCACCAATTCCTTTATGGTCATAAGTGTTTCCTAATTGTTATTGATGATTTTGAAGAGGCATTTGGTTCATCTGTTTCTTTCAATCTAATGATCAAGTGAGAGAATCCGACCCTTTTCAATGCAAAAGTTCAAGTTGTACGATACATGTAGAACAATTGGGAAGCTAACACTAATGCAAAGGAAGATTCTACTTTGTGCACATGTAAGTTACAAATATATACACATTTAGAGGACTATGCCCTCTAATTAAGTCCATAAATATCTTGAATTGAACATCTTCATCCTTATTGCCTCATCATGGCATGCATTTTTTTGTTTAAAATGAGCTAGATGTTGAGAACATAGATAATACAAACCCACTACTTGTCATTATAATATGGAACTTAGATGCTCCTACTTGTAGGACCCTCTTTGTGGTTGAACATTGCCTCTTTAGATACTAGTAGGGATGCAAAAATAAAAGGAATTGTTTTTGGAGATATCAATAAAAAGGATACACCAGCGTTCCCTAAAAAAAAGGTATTTGTTGGACCTTAATGTGATAGAAGGAGACATTGATCGACATGCAATTTGTGCAAATTGGCTGTACATGGTGTGCATTGATTTCTGTTATGCTTCATCAATATAAAACCCAGGAGAGGGATGATTAAGGTTGGTGTTGGTAGGTGCCACAATAGGAAACTAAAATGAACCAAAAAATAGAGTTGTAAGGGGAGCTTTTTAATCCCTGTATCCTAACCTTATCTAAATGAGTGTTAAATCATGCTTGCATTTTGTACCATAATTTGGTCCATCATAAAGAAAACTAAGGTTCTTTGGTAGAATCTAAGATCATACACCAAGTTACAATTAAGGTTTTAATATCAATTGTACTAATGTAAACATATTCTACATAACCACTAATATAGATTCAATCCCTAAATTTGATCAAAAACTGAGGACTAGGGATAACTGAGGGTTACACATAGTTGCTTGTTGTGGCCACAAAAGATCCCATGCTTAGCCAAAGCACGGGAACCCCATTTTGAATAAAACACAAAGGTATTTTGGTGAGTATACTTTGTAAATATGAGAATTTGGGTTTTCACTTGTTTGGATCTCTCACCCATACTTTTGTCCTACATGTTTCTCTCTTTTTGGATGATCCCTAACTATCTGGTTTGCCAAAATCCTCAACTTTTGAGTGTTTTTCCCTTTTGTTTCAATCAACCCGAAACTCGACAGCTAGGAGACCCGAAACCCGCAACCCATTGATTTCAGGTTGCGGGGTCCTTGTTTTGCAGTTTTGGAATTTACGTTCCTGAAACCCGCAACCCGACGGTTGCGGGTTGCGGGATTTGTTTGTTCTGATTATTGAGTTTAGGAAACCCGAAACCTGCAACACGATGGTTGCGGGTTGCGGGATTTCATCTTTCGAGTTTTTGGTTTTCATCAACCCGAAACCCACAACCCGACAGTTGCGGGCCTCGGGTTTTTCCTTTGTAAATAATTTCGGGAAATTTTCATCCTGAAACCCGAAACCTGAAGACCCACAATTGCGACTTTCGGACCCTTCCTTTTTATTTATTTTTGTTATGTGTTCCCGAAACCCGCAACCTGCAACTATTGGGTGTCGGCTTTCGGGAAGTTGTTTCCGGTTTACGAGTGTGTCATTCCCGAAACCCACAACCCACAAGTGTCCGGTTGCGGCTTTTGGGAACATGTTTCTCATTTTTTTGATTGTGGTCATTCCCAAAACCCGAAACCCACAATTGCGGTTTTCGGCTTTTGGGAACTCGTTTCCACCTTTGCTGTTTGCGCGACCCTGCAACCCGCAATTTTTGGGTTGCGGCTTTCGGGATCCCTTAATAATTTTTGTGAATAAGACTTTCGCACGACCCCGCATCCCGCTTCGGTTAATATCGGCCGCCCATTTGGTTTTCATCCTACGGTCATCTTTTAATCTAGTAAATTCAATAAATAGGGTTTTTCCGTTTTAGTTTGTCATTTTCTGCTCGAAAATTATCCCGTCGCACTGAGGATTTTACCGCCGAATTTTTACCAGAGGACGTTTTAACTAATTTTCGGTTACTTCTGGCTGGATTGCTGCCTTTGCCACACTCAGTGTTTGACAATTACAATTTTTTTTGGGACACCTTTTCGTTATTTGTTTCTATTCCTCAAGGTTTTATCCCATTATGCCTTTTTGGGTTTGAAAGTTTCTTCCAATTATTTTGTTAAGTCTAATCACCTGAATCCGCTTTGATAGGTATGCAAGACTTGCTAGTTTGCGTTCTCAAGATTTTGTTTCAGTCACTTCACAGTCAGTTTTCAAGCCATAATTTCCATTTTGGTCACAAATGTGAAGCAATGATTGCTGATGTGAGGATACTTGAAATAATGAGCTTTTGGAACTAGTTTAAGATGTGCGAGTTGCGATTGATTTTGTACTTTCACACAGGTTTTATCCAACTAACGCATGTCCTTGCTCATTTTCATCACAGTTTGGATAATTGCAATGAATTGATTGCATAATTTGAATTATCACCATTTGTCCTATTCAATGTCTGTTATCTTGTTAGTTGGCCTTAAATTGGCAACAAACATGGAACCTTTAGTTCGTCCTTTGCGTTCTTTAAGGGGAAAATTTCTGTATGATAATCTTGTAAGCTTCCTTCTAAACGCATCTGATAAAAGCAGTATGGAGACAGGAAATGAATCTCCCAATACCCATTTCAAAGATGAAGAACTCTATCCTTTACTATATCGAGAACCCATGTCACCACCTTTTGATGCAGGTGTTCCTGATTTAAGTAGTGATAGTGGTGAAGAAGATTTCGACGCTCTGTCTATCTGCATGCAATTCCCTGATAAGAAAGAGAAGAAAGTTTCCAAGGAACTGGATGACCGTGACAACGATGTTATACGAGATTATATAATCAATCAAGAACCTGATGTCCCACCGACTTCTTTCGAAATAGATCCTTTAATGGATTTTTCTGTTTTTGAGAATATAGTCTCTGATCCGGAAGTTCCCGTAGCAAATTCTCTACAAGCCGAGTCGTCTGTTACTGATAATGAGCAAGTTAGGGTGGAATTCTTGTTGTGCTATGAGTATATTTTTATTAAAGAATGTATCTTTAATAATCTATTTTAGAAGGTGGAAGAAATCATGTAGACCGAGAAATGGCAGGATTTCTTGGATCTGTAGTTTTGATCCGATTTTTGTAATCTCTGTTTTCTAGGGATCTCTATTTTTGGACTCTGTTGTAATTATTTTAAGAATAATACCTCTTGTAGTTAGGGGTTGGGAATTTTGGAGTTGTAAGACAGCAGAAGACTGGACTGGGGATACTCTGTTAAGCATAGCTTTTTGTAATTTATGTACAAGACCTCTTCATACGATAAAGTTATCTTTTAATCTATCTTATGTTATTCCTCAAGTTTCTTTGAGAATTTCTGATTTATGCTTCAAATTGTCATCTATTATGTATCTAATCTTTTGCTGAACATCTGTTAAATACAAAAATATGTTGTATTGATTTCTCTATATGACTAGTTTATGTTTCAAAGTGCTTTATTGAGTTTTTTCAATGCAAGTACTTTCTTTTTTTATTTCTGCAAATGATTCTATGCATATGAACTTATATAATCATTGTTAATTTTTTAATTAGTAGAGTGAATACATACTGGATCTTGAATGAGTCTGAATACTTGAAAGATTGTCATTTGATTTTCATTAACTGATAATAATTTAAGTTAACCAGTAATACAACTAAAGACATTTTTGTTTAAGCTGTTCAATTACTTGTTTAATCATATCTCAAGACCAATCTACACATAAACACGCTTTCATTTTAGAATATGATTAACTCAATTTAGTTTCCCTTTTCTAAAATAGGTTAGGTTAGCTTAGCATCACCATATCCATACCTTGGTTTTCCTTAACTGGAAAATTGATCTTATAGGTCAACTCATTTACTCTTAGAGTGCCAGCAGAGGCCTAATATCTGTGGGGGATCACCACACCAAATAGGTTGGGGATAGAACTTCCCTTGCGTAGGGTCTTTCGAAGCCTTTCAACTTGGGTTTTCTTCCTCTGTTGAGTTTCTTGGAACATTCCAACACCTTTTGCATCTAACTTGCACAACTGAGGCACCAAGAAATGGCACTAGAAGGAGGGACAATAGTGCAACATGCCTAAACAAGCCACTAAGAAACCTCCTCTAGCAAATAATTCAATGGTTCAAACTCGAATCCAATCAAGGGATTCAACATCTGAACAACCAACAGAGTCACAACCGACGGTTGTCCCTGCTACACCTACTCAACAAATTGTTGCACCTGTCGTATCTGTAGCACAACGGGAAACTAGAGAGAATATCTTTATTGTATCACCTACTAGAGGAACCCTCTCACTAGAGTAGATATGAAAAACATCAGCCGATAAGGTTGCTAGGGCAGAACAAAGGCTTGCTAATCAACGAGGACGTGGTCTTGCAGCGATTAATGTACAAAATTTTCTACAGACCAATAATCAAGAACCTTAGCAAGACACAGTTTCACAGATCAGTGATCCAATTATCCAACAGACAACGGATCAAAATACTGAACATCAACAAACTATTAGTCCACAACCTGAAAATCAAGAATTGGTTGGTCAATCAGGTTCTCCTGAATATAACCTTAGCAACTTTTTTAGGAAACACAATATCATCCAAAACTTGAGACTGGTGGACCACCACCATCTCCTCCTTCATCCTCATCCTCTTCCTCAGACAGTGAACATTCTTCAAGCTCTTCGTCAGAAGGAGAAGAAGAAGAACCACTGATGGTTGCAGAAGGCCAAAACAGACCATGGCTCGACCAAGATGCAGTATGGGTACTTGGAGACCAACATAGGCTACCCAAAAACCTTGAGAAGTGGTTACCCAAGTTTAACCCAGATGACAAATCACTTGCTCTAGATCATGTTAAAACCTTCATGTAGGCTATTAGGCTTAGAAGTGTCATTCATGAGGATGTGGTCTGTAGACTCTTTCCTTATACTTTTGAAGGAAAGGAAGCTACATGGTATTTTTCCCTGCCACCAAGGTCTATTGTTTCTTGGGATGAGTTTGAGAAATTATTCATCCAAAAGTTTGGAGATGACAAAACACCATAGGATCTTGTTTTGGAATTATCCTCCATGAAAATCAAAGGGAAAGAAAGGGTTAAAGATTTAAACCAAAGGTTCTCATACTTAAAGAACATAATTCCTATCAACCTTCTTCCTGCTGAAGAATTGTTGATAGCCTACTATGAAAAAGGCCTACCTGCTTCAATTTCAATGTGGGTGAAATGAGCACAAAAGGGAACCTTGATGGAAGTGTTTGCTGAAGCAATACAAGTCGAGAAGGATTTTTTTTTATCTGAATGACAATCCGGAAATATCAGAAGAACAACCTTCAACTTCCAAGAAAAGGAATGATAGTGTTCCTAAACCCACTGCACAAAGCAAGGATCCATTTGACATAACTGACATGAAAAAGCTCATCCAGAAAATGTCAAATGAGATGGTAGATTTGAAAAGAACTAACAATGAAAATCAAAACCAGAATAGAGGTTTTGTAAGGCCACCTTTTAGGAGACCTTATCCACCTCAACCGAATCCACCACCCCCTAATCCAACAGAAGGCCTCACAAATGAAGAAATTTATTCTATCTTTAAATCCTTAGTAGCAGGATCTCAGAACACCCCTGAAGTCCCTAATGATCAAACTGCTCCAGACCCACAACCACATGAGGAAGAAGAAGATGAGCATGAGGATCCACAAATCAACACTGTAAGTTACTTTTTAGACCTTCCTATGTGTGAAGACGAAGAACCTGAGACTGTGTTTAATGTCCAACATCCTTATAACACAAGGTCTAAACCTCAACCTCCTCAGGAACCTTCATCCTCCACACCAGTTCCTAATAAAGGTAAGAATGTCCCCCACAAGGATACAGTCATCCCTGAGATGGAGTATAATTTAGTTCAGGATCTTAAAAGAGTGAAGGAAAACATCTATTTGTTTGAATTATTGAAAATCCCTTCGATGAGGGATACTTTACCTAAAAGCATGGTGGTCAAACAGCCAAGAGAAGTGCAGAATAATAACCTTGACTCTTTCACTAAACCAGATGATCAAAAGTCTGGTAGCAGAAGGAACCCTCCTTTTCTGATTACCTTTGAGATTTTCAACCGAAACGTACATAACCGCATGATAGATTTTGGCGCCTCATCAAATGTGATGCCTCTTTCTGTCTAGAGAAAGTTGAATGCCACATGGGAATTTTTCCCTACTCAGATAGTACAACTTGACAGATCAAAAGTCAGAGTAGTAGGAAGGCTCAGAAATGTCTTGATTACATTACCAGCTGATCCTTGAATCCATCAAAAAATTGATATAGTCATTGCTGATATCCCAAAAGCATATGGTATGTGGCTTAGTAGAGACTGGTCAGAAAAGCTAAAAGGCTATTTTGCTACTGATTGGTCCCATTTGTGATTATCCTACAATGGTCATCCAAACAAGATCAAGATAAGCAGAGAGAATTTTATGAAACAAACAGTCACATACTTGAATGACTCAAGTGAGCCTGTGGGTTATTTCAACACGCACATTGAAAATTTTACCTTTGATGTTTTTTTCGGGAATTTATCAGCTGATGTTTCACCACAGGAGAATGCACAGAATGAATTTCAGGTAACTCATCTCACTTCTATACCATTCTCAGGGGAAATTGTACATAACATTTTTATTGTAAATACAAATTTTAGATTAGATCCCATTGCTTGGACATTGTTTTTTGATGGCTCTAAATCTAAGGATCGAGCTGGTGCAGGATGTGTTCTCATAGATTCAAAAGGAACAAAAACTATGATCGCATGCAGATTAGAGTTTGATTGTACTAACAATGTGGCTGAGTATGAGGCCCTGATACAGGGACTGAAAAAGGCTATTGACTTGAAAGTACAGATCATTCATTGCTTTGGAGATTCAGAAATTATTGTGAAACAGGTGAGAAATAAGATACACTGCTTGTCCCCCCGCCTGTTGAATTATCAGAAATTGGTAAGAGATCTTACCAACTCTTTTATTGCATTCAATATTAATTCAATTTCTAGGTCTTAGAACTTTGATGCTGACTTGTTGGCAAATACAACTTCCAAATTGATTCCACCAGAGGGCCTATCTCCTCAAACATTCTCAATAGAACTGATGTATAGGCCTTCCATATCAGATAATGTGACAAACTGGAAGGTATTCGATGATGATCAACAGATACTTGATTTTCTAATGAACTAGGACACATTCCAGGATAAGGCCATAGATAAAGATGAACATGAAAAGTCTCTCTCTGATTCCTCGAATGTCATACCAATGTCTATGATTAATTTGGAGAGGTTTTACGATTTGCAAGACAAGTTCAGACACAAAACCAATTGTAAAACACAGATCTCTTCACTTAATTATGTTAAATTTTGAGCATTAATTCACAATACTCTAGGATCTTTACTGAGAGAATAACATATACAGTATATCAATGCATGACAATCACAATAAGCATGACAAGCATCACAAGAATCAAAAGAGAGACAAGAGACACAGAGTTTCCGTGGGGAAAACTCTAAGGTGAAAAAACCCCACAACTTCCTCAGAGATAGAGAGAGCAATGGCTCAACCAAAGTATAACCAAAATACACTGTGATAGTCTCCTAGTAGCAGATGATCCTCCTCCTCACTAGTGCGCCACTTTCTGAGTGAGAGTGAGATACTTTTTCAAGTGATCTAAATAGAGATCACCTGATCTCTATTTATACTAATCTGTTTTCCCAGTGACCTTATGGGGCCGACTTGTCTAGCTAGGTACATCCACATTATAATATATATAATTCAGGGCCGACCCCACATGGTGGTATAATAACCCATCAGAAAGTACACACACTTGCGACACTTGTCAATCCACATGACGACACTTCCTTATAGAGGAATAACACATCTCTAATAAAGGTACAATAAATATATATGAAATACATAGATGAAATACATTCCGAAGTTACATATACATCAACACTCCCTCTTAACTAGGAAGGTATTTCTCGACATAGATCTGCTAGACAAGTATTCTTCTTGGGATCATCATCATCGATGCATCGTCATCGTCATCATCACTGCTGTTGCTATCTCAACCAATATTTGACTCTACTCATCATAGGAAGTTCTACAGAGATAGTCCTTTTTCATACTGGATGTAGGCCCACTACCTGCAGGTCTTCGTCATCACTGGCCATACTGTGGAATCCTCAGGAATTATTACGTGCGTCACAAAACCTCGAAAGAGAATCCCAGGCTGTTACGAACACACGGCTCTACCTATATGATCTCCCAGGGCCATATTAAATGTGACCTCACCACAAAACCTTGCAAGAGCATCCCAGGATGTTACGAGAACATAGCTCTACCTATAGGATCTCCCAGGGACAGATTATATGTGGTCATGGCAAAACCTCGCAAGAGCATCCCAGGACTTATTACGGGCACACAGCCCAACCTATCGGATCTCCCAGGGACAGATTATATGCCATAGGACAAAACCTCGAAAGAGCATCTTCCAGATATCCCAAGGCACGAATTACATGCCATAGGAAAAACCTCGAAAGACTATCTGTAGATCTCCTAGGGCCAAATTATATGTCCTCCCAGAGCAAAACCTCGAAAGAGCATTTGCCAGATATCTCAGGGCACGAATTACATGCCATAGGCAAAACCTCGAAAGACTATCTACAAATCTCCCAGGGCCAAATTATATGCTCATCTGCACAACCTGATCCACAGCCATAGAGTATCAACTCGATACTCACCATACATCATCCTGATGTACACATGATCATCCTGATCTTCATCACTGCAACATCCTGCTACATGTCATCTAGAGCAACATCCTGAAGCTCATCATCCATGATCATCTTGATCATATAATGCATCTACTTGATGCATACCAAGTATATACCTGATACATATCATCATACATGATCCACCTGATCATACAATGTATCCACCTGATACAAATACAAATACATGATACATATCACCATACATGATCCACTTGATCATACAATGTATCCACCTGATACATATACAGATACATGGTCCAAGCATCCAACATGATGCATACAAAATACATACAAATGATCCTACTAATCATATCCAGCATCCAACATGATGCGTACATACATATACATATAAATGATCCAACTGATCATATCCAGCATCCAACATGATGCGTACATACATATACATATAAATGATCCAACTGATCATATCCAACATCCAACATGATGCATACATATCAAAATGATCCAACTGATCATACAAAGCAGAAACTAGAACATCATCCTGATGCTCATCATCTAGTGCTTACATCCATAGCCATGTGAAGGATACTCTTTCCACCATGCTTGGAATGGCTTTAGCAATTGTCTCCATCACTTCTTCCTTGAACTGTCATCGATCTTAAGAATGCCAAGCCTCTCCATGAATTACTCAAACTTCACCCCTGCTAGTGGCTTCATCAGCACATCTGCAATATGCTCGTTTGTCGCAACATACAGGAGCTTGATTGCTCCTCTCTGCACCATATCCCTGATATAGTGATATTTGATCTCTATGTGTTTCGACCTGTCATGAAACACTGGATTCTTGGACAGCTTCACACAAATCTGATTATCACAAAAGATACCAGTAGAATCCAATAGGAGATCAAATAACTCAGACAGTAGCTTCCGTAGCCATACTGCCTCACAACTAGCTGAACATGATGCAACATACTCTGCCTCAGCTGTACTCAGTGCTACCTAGGACTGCTTCCTGCTAAACCAAGAGATCACACCTGATCCCATACTAAAGCAGCATCCAGATGTGCTCTTCTTATTTGCAGCACTACCAGCCCAATATGAATCAACATAACCCTGCAGGTTAAAATTTTGATTCGCTTCATACTTGAGCCCATAATCCACTGTACCCTTCAGGTACCTCAGAACATGCTTTACAGCAACCAGGTGAACACTCCGTGGATTTTTCAGAAACTGACTCAATGTGTTCACAGTAAAGCAAATGTCTAGTCTCGTGTTCGTCAGGTACATCAAGGACCCAATCATCTGACGATACATAGAGACATCAACCGGCTCAGATGAAGCATCACAAAGAATCTTCAGATTCGATGCCATAGGTGTGGCCATGGGCTTGCAATCCATCATCCTAACCTCTTCAGGATCTCTACTGCATACTTCCCTTGTCCAAGGAAGATTCCATCTGCACTCTGCCACACCTCCATGCCAAAAACAAATAGTGCATCATCCCCAAGTTCTTCATCTCGAACTCGGCAGCAAGCTTCCACTGCGTGTCCGCAATCAATCTATCATCTCCTGTTACAAATAAGTCATCCACATACAGGAGTAGAATCACAGTATTCCCTTCCTCAACCTTGTAGTAAAGGTTGGAATCCTCTTTACTCTTGGTAGAGCCCAAACTAGATAGGAAACTATCCATCCTACCATACCAAGTTCTGGGAGCTTGTTTCAAGCCATACAAGGCTTTCTTCAATCTGCACACATATGACTCCCTGTCATGTATTTCGAAACCGAGTGGCCGCTCCAAATATACTTCCTCTTCAACTACACCATTCAAGAAAGCAGTCTTGAAATCCATCTGGTGTATCTTCTATTTCATCACTTTTATATTTCTCTATGCTGCCATCTGCAGCATACTTGATCTGATAGATCCATATGGAAGTCATAGCAAAACTTCCCTTCAGGTCTTGGGACTGCATCCCAAACATCATTTTTCATGATCGACGGATCATGGCATTCTTCCCGTATCTTGGGAACTTCAATATCTTCAATTGATCATTTTGTTGCTTGAACAAATGTTGTAGTCCTTCTTTTGTAGGTGAAGGTATACGGTCTTTCCTACAAAACAAGTTAAATTGCATGATTAGAAACATCTCATAATTTTCAGACAAATTCTTACACATAAAGAAATATGTCATACAGTCTTGCAATTATCTTAGCCAATGCTTCAATACAACATTTATCCATGTTCCATAACTTTCTAGATGCCTTCCAGTCTCTACTAGAACATTGTTAAGAGTTTGCACTACTCCCAACATGTCAGCAAAGAGGTTTCATTCTAGATAAGTAGCAATGGAATGTTGTACAGTGCCATAGGCCACTTACCCAACACATGCATATTAGTAGTATACTGTTCATTAATGCAATCATTCTAATATGCACAATACATATCCTAAGTCTAGGAACATGAGCATATACATCATTGAACAATTTTATTTAAGCAAACAAATATGGAAGAAATGATAATTAAAATACTTATCTTTGTTTGTTTGTTGGGTGGACTCCCTCTGAGTCTTTGCTTCCTTGCAGGAGCTGCTGGAGTCCTTCTACACCTTTCTGTTGTGGAATGTAGAGAGATGGACAACTCCCTCTGAATATCTGCACTCTTGCAGAAACCACTGGAGTGTGCTCCCTCTTGATCTTTGCTTCCTGGATTACCTGTTCTTGAACTCATATTCATCCTTGGTCCCTATGCATGCTTATTAGTATCATGATTGTGTTATCCTTGTGATCTCATACAAAATCATACATTCATTAGTATACTATTAAAACACAATAATCTCAAGCATGTATAGTCATGATCATTTCAAACAGAAATAATAAGCATTAGCATTCAAGGTTTATATAGGACTCTTATGGTTAGTCATATCATAAGAAACATAACATGTCTAAACCTGTAATTACTCAAACCTATGACTATTCTGGTTATTCATATCATTAATTAAGGTAAGACACATAATATGCATATACCCATGATTATTCAAACTTATGACTTTATGAACAATCATCATCAATCATGCCATGCATATTTATATGATAGATCCTATGATATAAGAAACACATACCTGGTCATCATATTTGCTAGTTATGTCTAGCAATGTGTTCTTGTTCTCTTCAATGACCTGCATAACTCATTAGTTAAATTTAGCAAAAACAAATTATACATACCTCTATGTGATCCATGACTATGAATGAATCTTTGTCTTTATGTCACCATGGCATGTTCAGGTTGTCCCTTCAATTTGTACAAACCTCCCTCTTGCTCTCCAATCACTACTGCATCATCGATTGTTTTACCCTTTGGACACATTAGGACTTGGCCATCTACAAATGCAACCCTCATACCTTTTGCATCTAATGTAGAGATGGAGAGTAAGTTCTTCTTGAGCCCAGGTACATAAAGGACTTCTTTCATCTTCAAAGATTTTCCAGAATCTAGGTTGTAGGAGGCTTCGCCACTTCCTTTGATTGGGTATTGATAATCATCCCCAAGTTTCACCTTATGGGGTGATTCATGTTCAGATAGATTCACAAAAGATTCCTTAAACCCAGTCATGTGTTTGGAAGCTCCACTATCAATCAACCAATCATTAAAACCATGGAATATGGTACCTGTGAGAGCAGAGATTAGAACATACTCTTCTTCACTTGATGAGTCAACATCACTATCATCACTTTCTTCCCTAGCCTTCTTCTTTGGAGGTTTATCATCCTCGACAGCATGAGCATGAAACTTTCTTTTGCTGCCCTTCTTCTTCTTGCTGGAGTTGTTGTTATTATCCCTTTTGTTCTTGGGACAATCCGAAGCAAAGTGACCTTTCTCATTGCATGTGAAGCATCTTAGATCCTTCTTATTCTTTTGATAGGATCTCTTGTGACGAGAGTGCTCCTTCTTGGGCTTGCTTCTTTTGGTGTGAGCTGCAAGAGCTTGATCTTCACCTCCCATCTTTTCCTCACGAGCTATAAGTCTAGCTTCTTCTTGAGAGAATTCTTCCCGCAATTTGTTGAAGGAGATCAACTTCTTCCTTGCACAAATTTCTTGGATAAAGGAATCCCATGACCTGGGTAGGCCATTTAGAGTGGTCATCACCACTTCACCATTCTCCACCATTTCATCCACTGCTTCTAGTTGTTCCTTGATCTGGGAGATCCTTGAAAAATAAGATTGAATGGTTTCTCCATTCTGAAACTTTACTCCTTTCAATTGGTTCTGCAGGGTCATCTTCCGATTTATGTTCTTCCCTTCAAATAGTTTGGTCAAAGAGTCAAACATCTCCTTGGGTGTCTTAAGAGAAGACACATGGGGTATGAGATGGTCTTTGATAGAATCAACAATTATTCTCTTTGCCTTGACCAAGTTCTTCTTATGCAATACCTTGGCCTCTTCATCCTCTGGGATAGGGATGTCTTCTTTTATATATGAGTCCAACTCATTCTCTTCCAGGATTAACCCAATCCTATACTTCCAGGCTCGGAAGTTATCAACCCCTTCAAGCTTATCCTCAAGCTTGGTGTGGAGAGACATCTTTAAAGAGTACTTCAAATGGAAATAGAAAAGATTTAGGTCTTACCACTTGAAATGCTGAAAACTGGATTTGGTCCCGGATTAGGGTTTGTCGAAAAAAACCCTAAAAATTCAAAATGTGAATTTCAAATTTCTGAAAGGATAGAAAGATGTGCTTTGATGAGCTAATCAGCCTGGTGCATTCAGAATTTGAGATCAACAAATTTTTACCCTTCAGATTTGACTTTTTGTCCTCCCGGGTTCACTCAGGAGAGCCCTGAATTAGGGTTTGAGTTTCCCGAAGATCTACCTAGCCAAAAATTGCGATCCAAAGCTCTAAACTTCTATTTTTGCAAGGAGCTTCCAGCCGTGTCTTCAGATTCCATAAATTCCTATTTTTGTGGAAACCCTAATTTTTAGGGCCAAATCTGAAAATGCTCGGAATTGAATTCTGATTAGATACATAGATGCACCTTGATGAGTAGAGTCAATCTACTATACTGTTTTTCAAAAATCTATGGAGAGAAACCCAATAAACAAGAAACTCAAGTTCCCGTCACTGCAAAATGTCTTCTTCTCAGGTTAGCTCTGATACCATGTTAAATTTTGAGCATTAATTCACAATACTCTACGATCTTTACTGAGAGAATAACATATACAGTATATCAATGCATGACAATCACAATAAGCATGACAAGCATCACAAGAATCAAAAGAGAGACAAGAGACACAGAGTTTCTGTGGGGAAAACCCTAAGGTGAAAAACCCCACAACTTCCTCAGAGATAGAGAGAGCAATGGCTCAACCAAAGTACAACCAAAATACACTAAAATAGTCTCCTAGTAGCAAATGATCCTCCTCCTCACTAGTGCGCCAGTTTCTGAGTGAGAGTGAGATACTTTTCCGAGTGATCTAAATAGAGATCACCTGATCTCTATTTATACTAATCTGTTTGCCAAGTGACCTTATGGGGCCGACTTGTCTAGCTAGGTACATCCACATTATAATATATATAATTCAGGGCCGACCCCACATGGTGGTCTAATAACCCATCGACAAGTACACACACTTGCGACACTTGTCAATCCACATGACGACACTTCCTTATAGAGGAATAACACATCTCTAATAAGGGTACAATAAATATATATGAAATACATAGATGAAATACATTCCGAAGTTACATATACATCAACAAATTACAAGCGAGTAAATTTAGGGACCGAGCAAGAACCCCATTTCATCAATTTAGGTATTGATTGAACCCCAAAAGAAAGGTGGGCTATCATCAAACTATGTAAAGAATATAAAGATGTCTTCGCTTGGACCTATGACGAATTGAAAATGTTTGACACTAGCGTCATCTACCATAATATACCTATGAAGTCGGAAGTTAAACCATATCAATAGAAACTGCGGAAAATGCATCCAAGTTTAGAGCCTTCTATGAAAAAAAAAATGGAAAAGCTACTCATAGCTCGAATTATTTTTCCGGTAAGGAATACACAGTAAATAGCCAATTTGGTGCCCGTACGCAAGAAAAGTGGTGAAATTCGATTGTGTGTCGATTTCAGGAATTTGAACCGGGCCTCAGAAAAAGATAACTACCCTGTTCCACCTATGGAACATATTCTCCAAAAGGTAGCAGGGTCAGAAATGTTTTCTCTCTTAGATGGTTTTTCAGGGTACAACCAGGTTATGGTTTCCCTAGATGACCAATTAAAGACACTGTTTAGAACCCATTGGGGCACCTTCGCCTACAGGTGAATGCCTTTCGGTTTAATTAATGCGGGAGCCGCTTTTCAGAGAGCTATGGATATATCCTTCCGAGGTTTAACACATAATTATGTCGTGGTTTATTTAGGTGATATTACCATATTTAAAAAAAAACAACATGAACACTTATTTGCTCTTAAGCAGGTTTTTGAACGTTGCAGGAAATTTGGCATTTCTTTGAACCCCAAGAAATCAATTTTTGCAGTCACAGAAGGGAAGTTGTTGGGCTTCATCATTTCAAAATAAGGTATGGTCATCGACCTCGAACGCACAAATGCAATTTCAAAAATCGGCTTACCAGGTTCTCGTAAAGCAATGCAGTCCTTCTTGGGTAAGATCAACTTTGTATGCAGGTTTGTACCTAATTTCGCTTAGAGAGTTAAACCTTTACAACATTTAGTTAAGAAAGATGTACAGTTCACCTGGTTATAAGAACAAAAAGATGCATTTGTGGAAATTCATAAATCTATTGCAGAAGCTCCTGCTCTCATGTCCCCGGATTTTGATAAAGATTTTATTCTCTACACTTTTGCCACTAATTTCTCCTATGCAGTTGTTTTGACACAGAAATAGGATAGCCATATAAAGATCCCAATCTCTTTCATGAGTTCAACCTTCAAAGGTGTAGAGCTCAATTATTCACAAATTGACAAACAAACCTACGCAGTTTACAAGTCTGTCAAACATTATAGGCCTTATTTGTTAAAATCTCGAACAAAGGTCATTGTCCCATATTCTGCTATTAGAAATGTGTGGATCCAGAAGGAGTTGGGAGAAAAAAGAGCCCACTGGATGACCGCTCTACAAGAGTATGATTTGGAAATAAGGCCAGCCAAAATTGTCAAAGGACAAGGCCTTTTCCTTCTTACTGCTCAATCTAACGATCCCCTGTAACAACAAATTGAATGGTAGCATGAAGAAGATATTCCTATAGGTTTTGTCAATGCTATTGATACCCCGACATCAAAATGGTATGATCATATCAAGTTTTTCCTAAATAATGGGTTTGCTCCTGAAACCTTGGACTTGAAGAAACGAAGAGCCTTTAGATTAAAGGCTGCACCTTATAAGTTTATTAATGAAGCTATGTTTAGGAAAAACTATGATGGGTTTTTCTTACGTGTTTAGAAAAACATGAAACTGATGACATCTTATTCCAATTTCATGCAGGACCAGCTGGAGGTCATTTTTCAAGTGAGACAATAGCTCATAAGATTCTCAGAGCTCGGTACTACTAGCCTATGTTGTTTAAAGATGCTTATGCCTATGAAAGGAGGTGTGAACCATGCTAGAAATGCACAGGGAAGTCCAAGAAACCTGCTTTCCCTTTGCAACCAGTCACTGTTCAGTTTCCATTCCAGCAATGGGGGTTGGATTTTGTCGGGCCCATAAACCCTACCTCATCCCTCCAACACAAATACATTCTCACAACAACTGACTACTTCACCAGATGGGTTGAGGCAATCCTACTTAAGCAATGTAATTCCATCCAAGTCATTTCTTTCCTAGACGGTCAGATACTCTCACGATTTGGTACTCCAGAATTCTTAGTTTTTGATAATGCATCCTATTTTTCCTCAATTGACATAACTGAATATGCTTTTGAAAAGGTGATGAAACTCAAATTTTCTGCCAATTACTACCCACAGGGTATTGGGTTGGCTGAGTCTTCGAAAAAAAATTTGATCGACATTCTTAAGAAGACTGTGGCCTCTCACCATGGAGATTGGCATACACAGCTCAATAATGCTCTTTGGGCAGATCGGATTACTCCAAAGGAAGCAATTGGAAATTCTCCTTACTGTCTAGTGTATGGAAACGAAGCCATTCTTCCTACTAATCTTACCATCCCTTCACTATAGCTAGCCCAATCTGTCCAATAAGATGATTCTTCTCCCCTCCAGTAGAGAATTGATACCCTACTTCAACTGGAGGAAGATAGAGAAGTGGCTAGAAACAAGTTATATCATCATCAACAGATGGTGAAAAGATGGTTTGATGAAAAATCTTCATCTGACAGGGAATTTTCTGTTGGAGGCTTGGTTCTAAGAAGGGACAAACAACACAAAGATAAGAACCAGTATACCAAGTTTCAACGCCTCTGGCTGGGACCTTTCATTGTTATAGAAAATATGGGTCCTGGTACTATTCGATTACAGACACTGGAAGGAGTTGTGGACACTTATCCAGTGAATGTTTCACTCCTCAAAAAGTATTTTTTTTATTAGGATAATGTACTTGTACATAGGTTTGTTTTGCTATTTCTTTTCTTGATTGGTTTGTCTGTTTTGTTTTTATTTGTTGGCTTTAAACTCCACACATTTGGCGATACTCATTGATTGGTTTCTCTCTTGGTGATGATTTCAGCTTGGGTTTTATAACTATCTTCCAGCCATAATTTTGTCCTATATCGGAAGTTGTTCAACAAAGGGCATACAACTAATGATTGCATGACCCTGAATTGATATCTCTCCAGAATGGTCATTATCTTACACATGTCTTATTTGTTTAGTTGGGGTCTGGAGAATACCAGAGTCTCCATTGTCTCATGTTTCATGGTTCAAGCTGGATATTATAATAACCTGCCTAGCGTGTTCTGCTCTGGATACTTTTACAATCACCTTGGTAATAAATCCCTTAATAAATGTAAATTACAAGGTGGGAGGTCTTGTTATCAAGCCAGCCCATTAGGTTCATAGGTGCTAAGCAAAATGACATCTTCACATCATGCCACCACACTTGGAAGATGACTTTCAGTTTTAATGGGAGTTGGAAGATCCTATCATAGGTTAGTCCATTCATGATCAGCAAAGCATCGGTGAGTAACACTACCAATATATGGTCACCAAGCTATGGCAGTGCCTTGTAATTTTCAACCTAGTAAAATTTGGTTTGCTCCTTTTTAAAGATGCTCGTGCATATAGGGACAGGGAGGTCTTATTGCAAACCATCCCTGCCATGATCATGGATTTAATTTGGACTGAAGCTATCACAATATGGTCACCAAGCCATGGTAGTTGCTTTCAATATTGCAACTGGAAGACAAGGAGTCTCGTTATCGAGCTGGCTTGATCAGTTTCTAAATTATGCTTGTGAATGGCACTGCTTATATCTTATCTCCAAGTCAGGTAAGTGGTCTTATATACACTGTCTCTTCTTTATATATATATATATATATATATATATATATAAAATATAAAATATATAAAAAAAGAGAAAATATAAAAAAAGGAGAATCTCATGAAATGTTGCATGTAAATAAATCTCAATAAATCAAGGTGATGTGTAATTAGGATATCCAGGAGCATTTTCAAGTATGTGCCTAGGTTCAACACAAGCTGCTTCTCCATGATTACATAAAGGTGAAGGATCTCAGTTGTTTCTTCAACCCCCTTATCATATTTGCATTATTCTTAACATGATCATATATGGGGATATATTAATTTCATGTTCCATGCTTGTTAACTGTCTCTCTTGTGATCAATTTTTGAAAAAATCCAATTTGAAAAAAGTGATGTGGCTAAGATGTTACATTCAGTTGAATTTCATTGCAGAGATAGCTGGTTCTTCCCAGCCAGTCGCCATTTGTTGTGGCCACAACAGATCCCATGCTTAGTCAAATCACGGGAACCCCATTTTGAATAAAACACAAAGGTATTTTGGTGAGTATACTATGTAAATATGAGAATTTGGGTTTTCACTTGTTAATTGGATCTCTCACCCATACTTTTGTCTTGCGTGTTTCCCTCTTTCTGGATGATCTCTAACTGTGTGGTTTGCCAAAATCCTCAAATTTCGAGTGTTTTTCCCTTTTGTTTCAATCAACTCGAAACCTGATAGCTAGGAGACCTGAAACCCACAACCCGACGATTTCAGGTTGTGGGGTCTTTGTTTTGCAGTTTTGGAATTTACATTCGCGAAACCTACAACCCGACGGATGCGGGTTGCAGGGTTTGTTTGTTCTGATTTTTGAGTTTAGGAAAACCGAAACCCGCAACCCGACGGTTGCGGGTTGCGAGATTTCACTTTTTGAGTTTTTTGTTTTCATCAACCTAAAACCCACAACCCGACAGTTGTGGGCCTCGAGTTTTTCCTTTGTAAATAATTTCGGGAAATTTTCATCTTGAAACCTGAAACCCAAAACCCGAAGACCCGCAATTGAGGCTTTCGGCTTTCAGACGCTGCCTTTTTATTTATTTTTGTTGTGTGTTCCTGAAACCCGCAAACCCCAACTATCGGGTGTCAGCTTTCGGGAAGTTGTTTCCGGTTTACCAGTGTGTCGTTCCCGAAATGCGCAACCCACAAGTGTCGGGTTGCGGCTTTCGGGAACACGTTTCTCATTTTTTCGATTGTGTTCATTCCTGAAACCCGAAACCCGTAATTGTGGTTTTCAGCTTTTGGGAACTCGTTTCCACCTTTTCCGTTTGCGCGACCCCGCAACCTGCAACCCACAATTGTCGTGTTGCGGCTTTCGAGATCCCTTAGTAATTTTTGTGAATAAGAATTTCGCGCAACCCTGCCTCCCGCTTCAGTTAATCTCGGTCGCCCATTTTGTTTTCATCCTATGGTCATCTTTTAATATGGTAAATTCAATAAATAGGGTTTTTCCATTTTAGTTTGTCATTTTACTGCTCGAAAATTATCCCGACCCACTAAGGATTTTACCGCTTACTAGAGGACGTTTTAATTGATTTTCGATAACTTCTGGCTGGATTGCTGCCTTTGCTACACTCAGTGTTTGACAATTCCAACTTTTTTTGGGACACCTTTTCGTTATTTGTTTCTATTCCTCAAGGTTTTATCCCATTATGCCCTTTTGGGTCTCAAAGTTTCTTCCAGTTATTTTGTTAAGTCTGATCACCTGAATCCGCTTTGATAAATATGCAAGACTTGCTGGTCTGCGTACTCAAGATTCTGTTTCAGTCACTTCGCAGTCGGTTTTCATGCCATAATTTCCATTTTGGTCACAAATGTGAAGCCATGATTGCTGATGTGAGGATACTTGAAATAATGAGCTTTTGGAACCAGTTTAAGACGTGCAAGTTTCAATTGATTTTGTACTTTCACACAGGTTTTATCCAAATAACACATGTCCTCGCTCATTTTCATCACAGTTTAGATAATTGCAATGAATTGATTGCATAATTTGAATTATCACCATTTGTCCTATTCAATATATGTTATCTTGTTGGTTGGCCTTAAATTGGCAACAAACATGAAACCTTTAGTTCGTCCTTTGCGTTCTTTAAGGGGAAAATTTCTGTGTGATAATCTTGTAAGCTTCCTTCTAAACGCATCTGATAAAAGTAGTATGCAGACAGGAAATGAATCTCCCAACGCCCATTTCAAATATGAAGAACTCTATCCTTTACTATATCGAGAACCCATGTCATCACCTTTTGATGCAGGTGTTCTTGATTTAAGTAGCGATAGTGGTGAAGAAGATTATGACGCTGTATCTATCTACATGCAATTCCCTGATAAGAAAGAGAATAAAGTTTCCAAGAAACTGGTTGACCATGAAAAAGATGTTATACGAGACTATATAATCAATCAAGAACCTGATGTCCTGCCAACTTCTTCTGAAATAGATCCTTTAATGGATTTTTCTGTTTTTGAGAATATAGACTCTGATCCATAAGTTCCCGTGGCAAATTCTCTACAAGTCGAATCGTCTATTACTGATAATGAGCAAGTTGGGGCAAAATTCTTGTTGTGCTATGAGGATATTTTGATTAAAGAATGTATCTTTAAGAATCTATTTTAAAAGGTGGAAGAAATCATGTAGACCGAGAAATGGCAGGATTTCTTGGATCTGTAGTTTTGATCTGATTTTTGTAATCTTTGTTTTCTAGGGATCTCTATTTTTGGACTCTGTTGTAATTATTTAAAGAAGAATACCTCTCGTAGTTAGGGGTTGGGAATTTTGGAGTTGTAAGACAGCAGAAGACTGGACTGGGGATACTCCATTAATCAGAGCTTTTTGTGTTGATGTATATGTAACTTCGGAATGTATTTCATCTATATTTATTGTACCCTTATAAGAGATGTGTTATTCCTCTATAAGGAAGTGTCGTCATGTGTATTGACAAGTGTCACAAGTGTGTGTACTTGCCGATGGGTTATTAGACCACAATGTGTGGGGTCGGCCTTGAAATATATATTATATTGTGGATATAACTAGCTAGACAAGTCGGCCCCATAGTGTAACTGGGAAAACAAGTTAAGTATAAATAGAGATCGGGAGATCTCTATTTTGATAACTCGAAAACTCATACTTCTCTCACTCAAAAAGTGGTGCACTAGTGAGGAGGAGGATCATCTGCTACTAGGAGACTATCTCAGTGTATTTTGGTTGTACTTTTGTTGAGCCATTTCTCTCTCTATCTCTGAGGAAGTTGTGGGGTTTTTCACCTTAGGGTTTTCCCCACAGAAACTCTGTGTCTCTTGTCTCTCATGATTTTGATTCTTATGATGCTTGTCATGCTTGTTATGATTGATATGATATATTGTACATGTTATTCTCTCAGTAAAGATCTTAGAATATTGTGAATTAATGCTCAAAATTTAACATGGTATCAGAGCTAACCTGAGAAGAAGACATTTTGTAGTGACGGAAACTTGAGTTTCTTGTTTATTGGGTTTCTCTCCACATATTTTGGAAAAGAAGTATAGTAGATTGACTCTACTCATCAAGGAGAATCTATCTGTCCAATCAGAATTCAATTCTGAGCATTTTCAGATTTGGCCCTAAAAATTAGGGTTTCCACAAAAATAGGAATTTCTGAAATCTGAAGACATAGCTGGAAGCTCCTTGCAAAAATCAAAGTTTAGAGATTTGGATCGAGATTTGTGGCTAGGTAGATATCCGAGAAACTCAAACCCTAATTTAGGGCTCTCCCTAGTGAACCCAGGAGGACAAAAAGGAAAATCTAAAGGGTAAAGCTTTCCTGATCTCAAATTCTGAATACACCAGGATGATCAGCTCATCAAGGCACATCTTTCTATCCTTTCAGAAAGTTGAAATTCACTTTTTGAATTTTTAGGGTTTTTTCTGACAAACCCTAATCCGGGACCAAATCCAGTTTTCATCATTTCAAGTGGTAAGACCTAAATCTTTTCTATTTCCATTTGAAGTACTCTTTAAGATGTCTCACCACACCAAGCTTGAGGATAAGCTTGAAGGGGTTGATAACTTCTGAGCTTGGAAGTATAGGATTGGGTTAATCCTGGAAGAGAATGAGTTGGACTCATATATAAAAGAAGACATCCCTATCCCAGAGGATGAAGAGGCTAAGGTATTGCATAAGAAGAACTTGGTCAAGGAAAAGAGAATCATTGCTGATTCTATCAAAGACAATCTCATACCCCACGCGTCTTCTCTAAAGACATGCAAAGTTATGTTTGACTCTTTGACCAAGCTATTTGAAGGGAAGAACATAAATCGGAAGATGACCCTGCAGAATCAATGTAAAGGGGTCAAGATGTCGAATGGAGAAACCATTCAATCCTATTTCTCCAAGGTCTCTCAGATCAAGGAACAACTTGAAGCTATAGATGAAATGGTGGAGAATGGTGAAATTGTCATGACCACTTTAAATGGCCTACCTAGGTCATGGGACTCTTTTATCCAGGGGATCTTTTCTAGAAAGAAATTAATCTCCTTCAGCAGATTGTGGGAGGAATGTTCTCAAGAAGAAGCAAGGCTTGTGGCAAGAGAAGAAAAGATGGGGAATGAAGATCAAGCTCTCATAGCTCACACTAAGAAGGGCAAGTTCAAGAGGGAGCCATCCCATCACAAGAAGAAATCTTCTCATCATTATCACAAAGACAAGAAAGATCTAAGGTGTTTCACTTGTAATGAGAAGGGTCACTTTGCTTCAGAATGTCCCAAGAACAAAAGGGACAACCACAACAACAAAAACTCTAGCAAGAAGAAGAAGGGTAACAGAAGAAAGTTCCATGCTCATGCTGCTGAAGATGATGAACCTCCAAAGAAGAAGGCTAGGGCAGAAAGTGATGATAGTGATGATGACTCATCAAGTGAAGAAGAGTATCTTCTAATCTCTGCCCTCGCAAGTACTATCTCCCATGGTTGTAATGATTGGTTAATTGATAGTGGGGCTTCCAAACACATGACTGGGTTTAAGGAATCTTTTGTAAACTTATCTGAACATGAATCACCCCATAAGGTGAAACTTGGGGATGATTATCAATACCCAATCAAAGGAAGTGGTGAAGTCTCCTACAACCTAGATTCTGGAAAATATTTGAAGATGAAAGAAGTTCTTTATGTACCTGGGCTCAAGAAGAACTTACTCTCCATCTCTGCATTGGATGCAAAAGGTATGAGGGTTGCATTTGTGGATGGCCAAGTCCTAATGTGGCCAAAGGGAAAGACCATAGATGATGCAGTGGTGATTGGAGAGCAAGAGGGAGGTTTGTATAAATTGAAAGGACAACCTTGTTAACACCCAAAAAGTGTTCACTACCTCATTACCACATTATATGGCTCATTTGTCCATTTTCCTACCATTTTTCCCTTAAAATCCCAAAAAATCCCATTAAAAAGCCTCCAAAAGGCCACAAAACCATCAAAATAGCCTAAAAAAGGCTAAAAAACCCCCTTTTGGTCAACCAGATCATTCCCATTATCATACTCTGAACAAAGGAAGTTTGAGTCCACCCGCTCTACTTGCCCCGTTGTCCCCCCACAGTTTATCAGTCCTGCCATCAGCACTATTACATTTCGGTCTTGTACCTCGCGCTCCTGTCAAGGAAACATCATTGCCTTGATAGTTGCAGGTCTCCCTCTGTCGACGACAGCTCCTCTATTCCAGAGGATAGGCCCAGAGGTCCCTACGCCTTGGACTTATCACCATCTGTGGTAAGTGCCTACGGATCATTCTGAGAGGAGACATCATTGCCTCTCTGAGTGGTTGTTCCTCACATGCTCGACTTCAGCACCTTGATCGCATCGTTGAGGATCGCGTAGGATTATATCCCATCAGTTTTTAGTCGAAGACCCCGGATTTCCCCCGACTCTAGCACATTGGTGAGTCACTTCGGAACGCCCAGTTCTATGTTCCTGTGGATGTCCGGGCTGCGTTGGCGATTGTATTCGGAAGCCATCCAGCTATATGCTTCCTTGAGTACCCATTTCAGTTCCAGTTCCGTGTACCATGGAGAGTATGACCCCAGTCACTATGATCCAGCAGCTCATCAGTTCCTTTGGTACCACACTCAGTAGCACTGTTGATTGTTCCAGTGCACCATTTATCCAGCACACACATGATACGCTCAGCAGTATGTCCCATATTTGTGTCCCCTCTGGACTCTTATGATGTACACAGTGGTCATGTATCTTACAGGTCCCCCTCTTTCGGGCCTTACAGTTATATTTATATATCTTGATACGAGCATGGGTATGCCCGCCTCGTCCATATATTGAGATTATTCCTCAGTCAGTATTTGAGGTCATGTATATTTCAGGTCCCCATTTTTTGGACCCCATTGTTATTGTTATGTTATATCCTGATACGAGCATGGGAATGCCCGCCTCGTCCATATGATCAGATGATTCCTCATCCATTATTGAGGTTATGTACTTTTAGTTCTTGCAGTTGTTCGGGATCGTTGTTCCGGGCTCCAGTTTGTTTCTTCTCTTCTCTCCACATCCCAGGAAAACCATTCATGACTTATGATGTCCATCGGCCATACGATTAGCTCCTGACCTCGCACATCAGGGGGCAATCTGTTAACACCCAAAAAGTGTTCACTACCTCATTACCACATTATATGGCTCATTTGTCCATTTTCCTACCATTTTTCCCTTAAAATCCCAAAAAATCCCATTAAAAAGCCTCCAAAAGGCCACAAAACCATCAAAATAGCCTAAAAAAGGCTAAAAAACCCCCTTTTCCTCCAAAAATAGCAAAAATCCCCTAAAAAGGAATAAAAAATATAAAATAATGAGGAAAAGGAGGAAAAAACCCTATACAGCTGCCCAAAACTATGTGTTTCCTAAAACCATGGGTCAGCACTCCACCACCAAAAAACTATAAATAGGTGATGGAGATCCCTTATTCCATATCCACAATCACAAGCACCCTTACTCTGCCAAAATCTCTCTCGAAACCCTAGTTCACCTTTGAACTATTTTCACCTTGAGAGCCACCTTTGGCCCATTCCCATCATTGGAGAAGGAGAAGGAGCATCTTGAAGCTTGGAGCATCCTCTTGGACACTGCAAAGGGCTTCATCAAACCTTGACACTCAAGGTAACATTAATAGAAAAAGCCATTCTTCCAATTTCATGTTTATGTTTCATGCATGCTTTAGAAGTAATTTAATTTTTGTTTTAGCTTAATTAGTTTAATATACTAAACTGCTACTAAGGAGTCCATTCTCCTTAGTAGGTGCTCATTGGCACAAGCTAGGGGTAAAACCCTAGCTACAAACCTGAACATGCCATGGTGCATGATTCCATGGAGCCTAGTGAACTTTGGCATAGAAGACTTGCACATATGCACTACAGAGCATTACCAATTGCAAGTAAGGCTGTAGAAGGTCTTTTTGAAATCAAGACCAAGCATGAAGGTGTTTGCAAAGGATGTGCAAAAGGAAAGAACATTAAGAAGGCATTTCCAGGTAGTGAAAGCAAGGAAAAAGGCATCTTGGAAATCATCCACTCGGATGTTTGTGGTCCCATGTCATCCAGTTCTCTAAGTGGGTATGTTTACTATGTCTCTTTCATAGATGACTTCTCCAAGAAGACTTGGGTCTACTTCTTGAAGAACAAAGATGAGTTGTTTGACAAGTTCAAGGAATTCAAAACCTTGATGGAGAATCAAACTGACAAGAAGATCAAAACATTCAGATCCGACAATGGTGGAGAACTCACCTCAGGTGACTTCAAGAAGATTTGCAGTGATTCAGGGATTAAGAGGGAGTTGACTACTCCTTATAATCCTCAATAGAATGGATTTGAAGAAATGAAGAACAGAACAATCATGGAAGCAGCAAGGGCAATGCTGCATGACTAGAATCTACCTATGCATCTATGGGCAGAAGCAGCTAGAACAACTGTATATGTGCAGAACAGAACACCCCACAATATATTGGACAACAAGACACTAGAAGAGGTCTTTTCTGGTAAGAAACCTGAAGTCAGCCATCTTAGAATATTTGGTTGTCCAGTATACACTCATGTCCCAAAGGAAAAGAGGACCAAACTAGATCCTTCAGGAAAGAAGGGTATCTTTGTGGGTTACAGTGAAAGCTCGAAGGCTTACAGAATATACTTTCGAGGGTTCAAGAATATTGATGTCAGCAGGGATGTAAAATTTGATGAAAACTCAGCATTCATCAAATCAAGGAAGGCACCTATCGAAGTTTATGAAGAACCTAAGGAAACTAGATTTCAAGACACTACCATGACTGAAGCAATTCCAGAAGTTGTTCGTGAGTTTGAAGATCTGCAAAAACCTATAGATCCACCCCGTGAGGATAACTCTCACAAGAGGAAACCGACATGGGATAGAGAGCTCATTCAAGATGCAGAAAGATATGACATTCCAGAAGAAGAACACAGAGCAAAGAAGAGAACCACATCACATACCATCTATGTTGCTTTACTCTGTGACATTATGAACAAAGAACCTTCCAGTTATGAAGAAGCAGCGGAAAGGAAAGAATGGAAGGATGCCATGGTTGAGGAATACCAATCAATAATGAAGAATGATGTTTGGGATATTGTCCCAAGACCTAAAGAGAAGTCTGTTGTCACTTCTAAATGGATCTACAAAATCAAGCATGATACAGATGGCAGTGTAGAGAAATACAAGGCAATATTTGTAGCTCGTGGCTTCTCTCAGAAAGAGGGAATAGATTATGAAGAAACGTTTGCACTTGTAGCCAGGTATACTTCCATCATAACAGTACTTTCCCTAGCTGCAACAATGAAATGGAAAATACACCAGATGGATGTCAAGACTGCTTTCTTGAATGGTGTAGTTGAAGAGGAAGTATATGTGGAGCAGCCACTCGGTTTTGAAATACATGATAGGGAGTCATATTTGTGCAGATTGAAGAAAGCCTTGTATGGCTTGAAGCAAGCTCCAAGAAATTGTTATGGTAGGATGGATAGTTTCCTATCTAGTTTGGGATTTACCAAGAGTAAAGTGGATCCCAACCTTTACTACAAGGTTGAGGAAGGGAACCCTGTGATTCTACTCATATATGTGGATGACTTATTTGTAATAGGAGATGACATATTGATTGCAGATACTAAGAGGAAGCTTGATGCTGAGTTCGATATGAAATATGTAGGAATGATGCATTATTTCCTAGGTATGGAGGTGTGGCAGAGTGCAGGTGGGATCTTCCTTGGTCAAGGGAAGTACACAGTAGATATCCTGAAGAGATTCAGGATGATGGATTGCAAGGCCATGGCCACACCTATGGCATTGAACCTAAATCTTCTATGTGATGCTACATCTGAGCAAGTTGATATCTCTATGTATCGTCAGATGATTGGGTCCTTGATGTACCTGATGAACACGAGACTAGATATTTGCTTTGTTGTGAACACATTGAGTCAGTTCTTGACAGAGTGTTCATCTGATTGCTGTAAAGCATGTTCTGAGGTACCTTAAGGGTATAGTGGATTATGGGCTCAAGTATGAAGTGAATCAAAAGTTTAACCTGCAAGGTTATGTTGATTCAGATTGGGCTGGCAGTGCTACAGATAGGAAGAGCACATCTGGATGCTGCTTCAGTATGGGATCAGGTGTGATCTCTTGGTTTAGCAAAAAGCAGTCCTGCGTAGCACTGAGTACAGCTGAGGTAGAGTATGTTGCAGCCTATTCAGTTAGCTGTGAGGCAGTATGGCTTCGAAAGCTACTGTCTGAGTTATTTGATCTCCTGTTGGATGCTACTGGTATCTTTTGTGATAACCAGAGTTGTGTGAAGCTGTCCGAGAACCCAGTGTTTCATGACAGGTCGAAACAAATAGAGATAAAATATCGCTATATTAGGGATATGGTGCAGAGAGGAGCAGTCAAGCTCCTGTATGTTGCGACGAACGAGAAGATTGCAGATGTGATGATGAAGCCACTAGCCAAAGTGAAGTTTGAGTACTTTAGGAAGAGGCTTGGTGTTCTTCGGATCGATGACACTTCGAGGAAGAAGTGATGGAGACATTTGCTGAAGCCATTCCAAGCATGTTGGAAGGAGGATCCTTCACATGGCTGAGGATGTAAGTGCTGGATGATGAGCATCAGGATGATGTTCTAGTTTCTGTCGGATATGATCAGTTAGATCATTTTTATGTATGTGTATGTACACATCATGTTGGATGCTGAATATGATCAGTTGGATCATTTATATGTATATATATGTACGCATCATGTTGGATGCTGGATATGATCAGTTGGATCATTTATATGTATATGTATGTATGCATAATGTTGGATGTTGGATATGATCGGTTGGATCATTTGTATGTATTTTGTATATGCATCATGTTGGATGATTGGACCATGTATCTGTATATGTATCAGGTGGATACATTGTATGATCAGGTAGATCATGTATGTTGATATGTATCATGTATTTGTATTTGTATCAGGTGGATACACTATATGATCAGGAGGATCATGTATGATGATATGTATAAGGTAGATACTTGGTATGCATCAGGTGGATGCATTTTATGATTAGGATGATCATGATTATGAGGTTCAGGATGTTGCTCCAGATGATATGTACCAGGATGGTACAGTGATGATGATCAGTATGATCATGGGCGTCAGGATGATGATCCATTGGATCATGAGTATCAGGTTGATACTTGGAGGTCAGAGATGATATGTGGCAGGTTGTGCAAATAACATGTAATCAGTCTTGGGAGATCTTGCCGGTCGTGCTACAGCACATCAATGTTCCTGGGGTACTCTTTCCAGTATTGCTATGTAGTATGTAATCAGTCCTCAGATATCTGATAGGTTGAGCTGTGTGCTCGTAATCAGTCCTGGGATGAGGTATTACTACGGAGACATGTAATCAGTCCTGGATATCCGAGAGGTTGATCTGTGTGCTCGTAATTAGTCCTGGGATGCTCTTTAGAGATCTTGCCGGTTGTGCTGCGGCACATAAATGTTACTGGGATGCTCTTTAGAGGTTTTGTCTATCCACATGTAATCAATCCTGGAGATCCGAGATGTTGAGTTGTGTGCTCGTAATAAGTCTTGGGATGCTCTTTAGAGATCTTGTCGGTCATCCTGCAGCACATAAATGTTCTTGGGATGCTCTTTAAAGGTATTGTGGAGGAGATGCATGTAACCAGTCCTGGGAGATATTTTCGGTCGTGCTTAGGCACATAAATGTTCCTGGGATACTCTTTCCGGTATTGCATCCACACGTAAAATTAGTCCTGAGAGGCCACCTCTATCAGACCGTTCGCACAGATGATGAAGACCTGCAGGTGGTGGGAGTACATCCAGTATGAAAAAGGACTGGCTCTGTAGAACTTCCTATGACGAGTAGTGTTAGATATTGGTTGAGATAGCAGCAACAGTGATGATGATGATGACGATGCATCGATGATGATGATCCCGAGAAGAAGACTTGTCTAGCAGATCTGTGTCAAGAAATACCTTCCTAGTTAAGAGGGAGTGTTGATGTATATGTAACTTCGGAATGTATTTCATCTATGTATTTCATATATATTTATTGTACCCTTATAAGAGATGTGTTATTCCTCTATAAGGAAGTGTTGTCATGTGTATTGACAAGTGTCGCAAGTGTGTGTACTTTCCGATGGGTTATTAGACCACCATGTGTGGGGTCGGACCTGAAATATATATTATATTGTGGATGTACCTAGCTAAACAAGTCGGACCCATAGTGTAACTAGGAAAACAGGTTAAGTATAAATAGAGATCAGGAGATCTCTATTTTGATCACTCGGAAACTCATACTTCTATCACTCAGAAAGTGACGCACTAGTGAGGAGGAGGATCATCTGCTACTAGGAGACTATCTTAGTGTATTTTGGTTGTACTTTGGTTGAGCCATTGCTCTCTCTATCTCTTAGGAAGTTGTGGGGTTTTTCACTTTAGGGTTTTCCCCACGGAAACTCTGTGTCTCTTGTCTCTCATGCTTTTGATTCTTATGATGCTTGTTATGATTGATATGCATTGATATACTGTACATGTTATTCTCTCAGTAAAGATCCTAGATTATTGTGAATTAATGCTCAAAATTTAACATTTTGTAATTTCTGTACAAGACCTCTTCATACAATAAAGTTATCTTTTAATCTATCTTCTGTTATTCCTCAATTTTCTTTGAGAATTTTTTATTTATGCTTTGAATTGTCATTTGTTATGTATATGATCTTTGTTGAACATCTGTTAAATGCACAAATATGTTGTGTTGATTTCTCTATATGACTGGTTTATGTTTCAAAGTGCTTTATTGAGTTTTTTCAATGCAAGTACTTTCATTTTTTATTTTTGCAAATGATTCGGTGCATATGAACTTATATAATCATTGTTAATTTTTTAATTAGCAGAGTGATTACAGACTGGATCTTGAATGAGTCTGAATACTTGAAAGATTGTCATTTGATTTTCATTAACTGATAATAATTTAAGTTAACAAGTAATACAACTAAAGACATTTTTGTTTAAGTTGTTCAATTACTTTTTTAATCATATCTCAAGACCAATCTGCACATAAACAAGCTTTCATTTTAGAATAGGATTAACTTAGTTTAGTTTCCCTTTTCTAAAATAGGTTAGGTTAGCTTAGCATCACCATATCCACACCTTGGTTTTCCTTAATTGGAAAACTTATCTTATAGGTCAATTCATTTACTCTTAGAGTTCCAGCAAAGGCCTAATATCCGTGGGGGATCACCACACCAAACAGGTTGGGGATAGAACTGCCCTTGCGCAGGGTCTTTCGAAGCCTTTCAACTTCAGTTTTCTTCCTCTATTGACTGTCTAGGAACATTCCAACACCTTTTGCATCTAACCTGCACAACCGAGGCATCAACAATGCTAAAGATCACATAGTTACTTAAGAGATTTCTAAGAGGACAAGCTCACATGAAACAACACATTTTATCACTAAAATCAGAGAATGAATAAGACATTTTGAAGTATGTAGGATAGAATTTAAATTTTAGAGCTATTCATTCTCTAATTTAGAATAATCTAAGAGTGGAATGAGTGAACATGAAATAACTTGGAAAACATTTTATCTAAAAATATACAGATGTGACAAATCTTCTAGAAATATACTAGAGAATTTATTGCCATGGTAATCTTTATTATGAAAACAAAAATTCTCTTAGTTAGATTGGGGTGGGGTAAATTGCATCTAATGTGTGTCAATGATTAGTTGAATTTCCCTTTGCATGTCGGTTAGATTTTATTTCTTTCCTTTTATATGAAGATAAAGTGAGAGCACTAATCACTTTTTAGTGGAAGGTTAAGTTGCCTCTCATGCCTCAAGTGAATGATAGTTTGTACCGATGATTAGTTGGCAATTTATTGTACATAAAGCATACTCAGTTACATCTTTCTTTTGTTCTTTGTCTAGTCTCTTAATTTACACAAGTTTTGCAAAAGTAAATAGAAAGAAACAAAGGGGTTACTTCCTTGTTTAAAGAACTCTAATTACCTTCATAACTCTAATGATCAATAGGGAACTAACAGTTATGTACACAATCTTGGTATGGAACTTGTTACTTAGGCATGCATACAACATACCATTTTGCATTTTTCCACCAGAGTGGGGTATAGAGAAATTATTAATACATCTCAACAACCACATTTCCCTCATTCTCATTCTCCTCAACAACAACAACCAAGTGCAATCATCACTCTCTCTTAATTCCCTACTCCTAATCTATCCCTAGAAAAAATGGAAACTTAATCTATTCCTAGAAACCTAATCTATCACTAGAAACACTATAAACCTAATATATCCATAGAAACAATAATATAACCCTAGAAACCTGATCTAGAAACTTAGAAACCTAATCTAGAAACCTAGAATCTTGGAAACCCAGTCTAGGGTTTCTCTCAGCAAGAGACATTGCAATTTATGCAAAAAGGGGTCAACTTTGGAAATGAATCAGTTGTGAACTTGTGGCTAGTTTTACCACGTCCTAAGCACACTTCCAGGATCTCACATAACTCAATTAT
Organism: Larix kaempferi; assembly: GCA_027924585.1. NCBI lineage: Eukaryota > Viridiplantae > Streptophyta > Pinopsida > Pinales > Pinaceae > Larix > Larix kaempferi. The sequence continues at coordinate 7,691,256 of BSBM01000642.1, forward strand.
GTTGACCGGTTCGAATCCTATGCCCCTGGCACAAATTCACCACATGTCCCTGAAAGCCTCTAGGAGGCAAGTTGCAACTGGCCATAGAACAATGGTTGTGACTCAAATTGTTGAACTCTCAACTCTTTTGGAATCAAGATGTCAGAATAATGCTATAGGTGCCTCTCTCCACTAGGTCCATGGCCCAGAGCTTGTCCATTTCAACAATTTTGGAATCTAGGATTTCTTTGAGTAAGAGATAGTGAAATTTCTACACAAAGGGGGTCAAAATTGGAAATCCATATACCATGAACTCATGGAAAATGTTCACACATAAAAAATACCCAAAAAAAATTGCAACATCTCACAAAACTCAATTATGTTTCTCAGATCAAATCCTATTCCCCCGAGACCGATTCAACATGTGTCCCTAGAAGCCTCCAGGAGTCGAGTTGAAATTGGCCATATAATGGTGAACGTGGCTCGGATCGATGAAAAATTGAATCCATTTGAATCAATGTGTAATAATAATGCTAGGGGTGTCTCTCTCCCCTAGGTCCATGGCCTAGATCCTGTCCATTTCGATGATTTTGGAATCTAGGGAAGTTTCTCTCCATAACAGACAGTGCAATTTATGCATAAGGGGATCTACTTTGGAAATGAATTGACTATGAAATAGTGGACAACATTCACACATCGAACCTATCCAAACACACTTGTAGCATCTCACAAAATTAATTATATTCCATGGATCAAATCCTATGCCCGTGGGACCAATTCAACATGTGTCCTTGAAAGCCTCTAGGAGGCGAGTTGCAACTGAACATTGAACGATGATCGTGGCTCAGATAAATGAACTATAAAATTAGATGGATTCAATATGCCATAATAATTTTAGGGGTGCCTCTCTCATATGGTTCGGTGGCCCAAAGTGTGTCCATTTCGACAATTTTGGAATCCAAGGTTTCTCTCAGTAAGAGACAGTGCAATTTCTACACAAGAGGGGTAACATTCAAAATGACTAGACTGTGAAATTGTGGCCATTTTTCACACATAAAAACTTCCCAAACACACTTCGAGTATCTCATGGAACTCAATTCTTCTTCTTGGATAAAATCCTATGCCCCTAGGACCGATTCAACATGTGTCCCTAAAAGCCTCCAAGAGGCGAGTTGCAACTGGGAATAAAACAATGGTCGTGGCTCATATCAATGAGTTGTTAACTCCATTGGAATCAAGACATTGGAATAATTATATGGTTTCCTCTCTCACGTGGGTCCATGTCCCAGAGCCTGCCCATTTTGGTGATTTCAGAATCTAGGGTTTCTCTTAGTAAGAGATAATGTAATTTTTGTACAAGGAGATCAACATTAGAAATGCCTCGACCATGAACTTGTGGCTAGCATTCACACATTGAACCTTCCAAAACACACTTTCAACACCTCACAAAACTCAATTCTGCTACCCGGATCAAATCCTATTCCCCTTGCGACCGATTCAACATGTGTCCCCGAAATTCTCCAGGAGGTGAGTTGCAAATGGCCCTTGAGCAATGACCGTGGATCAGATTAATGAACCGTAGAGTCTACTTGAATTAGGATGTTGGAATAATTCTATGGGTGCCTCTCTACCCTTGGTCCCTGGCCCAGAGATTGTCCATTTCGATGATTTTGGAATCTAGGTTTTCTCTTAATAAGAGACAGTGTAATTTATGCACAAGGGGGGTCAACATTGGAGATGCCTCGGCTGTGAACTCGTGGCCAGCGTTCACACGTTGAACCTTCCCAAAAACACTTTTATCATCTCACGAAATTCAATTTTTTTGCTCAGATCAAATCCTATTCCCCTAGGTTTGATTCAACATGTGTCCCTGAAAGCCTCTAGGAGCTGAGTTGCAACTGGCCATAGAACGATGATCGTGTCTCTAATCAATGAACCGTTGACTTCATTGGAATCAATTTGTCGAAATAATTCTAGGGGTGCCTCTCTTCCCTAGGTCAATGGCCAGTAGCCCATACTTTTTGGTTATTTTGGAATCTATGGTTTCTCTTAGTAAGAGACAGTAAAAGAAACAACAAGGCAATTTTATTGAATATAAGATTTTGTTATATCAAGTAGGGAATTGTTTTGCTAATTTGTTCATATATATACAAGTTTTAGGTTGAGAATCTATGCAATAAAATTTGGAAAGCATAGAGGAAGGAACCACAAACCTAAAAAAATGGTGGAAACAAACATGGAATCGTAGCTATTCAATGGATGAGAGATAAATTCCTACCCATTAAGTGTAGGATTTCGATGTTAAAATAGGCCTTGATGGCTTAAGTGTTATGACCTCTCTAAATATGCTATTTGATCTTTAAATACGCATAATTGTTTTTCTTCATAGCCTTTAAAAACTTGAATATAGAACTTTAAATTAGGCATGATGACTTTCTATCAAGCCACACATGAATCCCTTTGCAATTTTCTCATTCAACTTCTAGAAATGGCACTATGGAAAAGGAAATTGTTAAAATACTAAACATTTTAAATGATATCTATGAGAAACTCAATCCAAGTGGTCTACACAAATGAACAATGAGATAAATATGTTATTTGTTATAGATTATTTATCTTGCTTAAATTTCATGGTTTACACTTTCATTGAGTTTATCTAATTTACTTTTGACATTTATAGTAAAATCCTTTTCTATGCCTAGGTTACAAATTGAATCTATGGAATGGAATCTAGAAGGAACACTAATGTCTTTAGACACCATCAATTGACAATTAGATAAATGTCCTCTTCTCTCTTGACTAGTGTTAATATTTGGTTGAGCTTTGATATTTAATTATTTTAGATGCTGAAACTTCAAGAAACGAGACAATTCCATCACATGAAATTCATACAACCATAACACAAGATATACCCTGGGGAAACTCCTCAAAACTACGAGAACAAAAACCCCAACAATTCTTCTCGGTATAATATAATGGATAGAAGAGAATGCTTTCTTTTACAACATAGCATATTGCTTTCGGAAGATAAGAGATCACCAAAATACTCTTGGTGAAGATACAAAAGCAATAGAGAAATATCAATCATATGTGTTTTCCAATGTGCCTAACACATCAATAACAAGCAAGAACAATAAACTGCACAAATATAATTTCCTTGAATTCAATGGAGAAGAGAATTTGCTTCACATTGAATTCATGCATCGGCTTATTCTAACTTTAAGATGAACTCGCCCTCAGACTGGATGTATCAATCTTGTATGAAGAAGTGCACCCCACTTCTCATGCAGTGCTTTATCTCATTGAACTATCTCTTAGGACGAACTTGCCCCTTAACTGAAAGATTTCCCACTTAGTTCGGTGGCTAACTTAAGTGTCGTCATGCAAGTGTCACAACTCAAGTGTCATCTTTTAGTTTAACATAAGTGTCGTCATGCAATAACAATTAGTTAATTAGATCTTCTTTGTTGTCACTTAGTTAACTCTCTTTAATTGATTCTTTCTTGATAACATCATTGTAGTGATCAATTCGAGTTCTCCTTGATTTACTAAAGATTCTCCTTTTAGTTTAACTAAAGTGAAAACGCTTTAGTTAACTAGTCCTTCTTATTTAACACTTAGTTAACTATTATTAACTGAAACCATGCTGATTGATTTACTTATTGTGACCACTGCGAGTTCTTTAGTTAACTGAGGCATACATTGTAGTTTTAATTGAAGCTTGAAAATTCAAGTTCACTTAGTCATATCCTGATCAGTTCGAATTCTCCTTTTCTCTATGCATTTATATTTTAGTGCATGGTCAATATTTGCTAACTTTAATTATCCATTAGATTACATTATACTAAGAATAATTACCAAATGTTGTGATCATAGTATATTATTCCGGAACAAATGATCATATGCTAAATTAATTCACTTTAGAGGTGATCAATATCTAAAGGAGACTTAATAAAAACCTGGTGATCATGGTTAATAATACATCACACAACATTAAATGCTTTTAACAAGTAAATCATGACCTTTATACAAAATGTCCACCTCTATAAGGAAGGTCCATCCCATGGATACCTTTATAGAAAAGGTTCACATGAGAATCATGACTTGACACACAAGTTCGGAGCCTTGTCCAACAAGACTTTACAACATCATTACTTTGATCAATTACCTCTATACGAGAGGAATAACCTTTACACTGAAGGAAATCAAAGTTTTCACCTCTATACGAGAGGATCAATATTGGTTGCACAAGATTGGTTTGGAGACTGTCTCTTGATGTTGTACATTTAAAATGTCCTCTCATCAAGGAAGGCATTCTATGCCATACTAAGCTTGTATTGGAAGTACCTGAACTTCGTCAGTGACAGAGGCTTTGTTAACACATCTGCAATGTTCTCATCAATAGCAATGTACTAAAATTTCACTGAATGTTTCTGGACCATGTCTCGAATGAAATGATACTTCATTTCAATGTGCTACGACTTGTCATGAAACACTGGGTTTTCAGAAAGGTTGATGCAACTCTGATTGTGACACCTAATAACTGTAGGCTCAAGTTTTTCATCGAACAACCCTAAAAGTAGCTTTTGGAGCCACACTAATTCTCAGAAGGAAACACTAGCAGCTATGTATTCTGCTTCTGTATTGATTTGGGATATGGATCCCTTCTTCTTTATAGACCAAGATATCATAGTTGATCCTAGGCTATAACAATAGTCGAATGTACTCTTATGGTCCACAATGCTTCCTCCCTAGTTTGAGTCCATATAACTAAGTAACATGGCTCCTCCATTGGAGGCATATCTGATTCGATATGAAATTGTACCTCGAAGGTACCTAAGAACATGCTTAGCAGCAATCCAGTGTCTGTGTCTCGGATCAAACTTAATTTGAATCTGAATTCTCACAACATAACATACATCAGGCCTTGAATGTATCAAGTACATTAGTGGGCCTATAAGTTGTCTATACAAAGTGGGATCTACTGGATCTGATCCAAATCGTGAATCATGAATTTTCCTCAAATTGGAAACCATCGGTGTAGTCATATATTTTCAATCTATCATTCCAAACGTGCGCAATATATCCATAGTGTACTTCCCTTGAGATAGAAAAATTTCATCTTTTCTTCTCCAGATCTCAAGGCCAAGAAAGTAGTGCATCAGAACTAAGTATTTCATCTCAAACTTTGAGGTGAGCTCCCTCTTGCACAAAGCAATCATATCTTCCTCTCTAGTGAGAAACAAATCATCAACATAAAGAACCAATATCAATGGTTGGTTATTCACTACTTTGAAGTAAAAATTTGTATCGGCTTCACCTTACAGAAATCGAGTTTCTGAAGGTAGCTATCAATTATGGAGTACCAAGCCCTGGGGGCTTGCTTAAGCCCATATAGAGATTTCTTTAGCTTGAAAACACGGGACTCCTTCCCATGCACCACAAATTCTTTAGGCTATTGAATATAAAACTATTACTCAACCTCACCATTGAGGAAGGATGTCTTCACATCAATCTGGTGAAGTTTCCATCCTAGAATAGATGCAAGTGCTATCATTGTTCGGATTGTGGTGTACCTTTCCACACGGGAAAAGGTATCATCGTAATTGATGCCTTATTTATGAGAAAAACCTATGGAAATGAATCTGGCTTTATACTTCTTGATGTTGAGATATTGTAACTTCAAAGAATATTATATTTGTACTTTATTATTCTGGAGATGTTTCATTCCTCCTTGAAGATCTTATTGTATATCCGGAGATGTTTATTCCTCCGTCGGAAGGTGGTAACTTGGGTTATTAGACTTCCCTAGTGGGGGTCATCCCTGTATGTGTTATGTGGGTCAAAGGGTTATTAGACCACCCTAGGGGGGTCGGCCCAGTCAGTTGTAGTGGGGTATTTAACCCATTGGTTAAATACGAGCCTACATGATTTGTGTAAAAGACAAGTCGAAGTAGTGTATAAATAGAGGAGGTGTATTCCTCATTTTACACACACTCACTCACTTGAGAGTGGCTCACTTGTGGAGGAGAAGTCTGCTATGGATAAGGAGGAGCTTATGCTCAGGGTTACATCTTTGTATATTGCTGGTCATCTATATTGAGGAAGCTTTACTGGGTTTTCTACCCCATGAGGGTTTCCCAGGATAAATTTGTGTCTCTTGTGTTTATGCTGTGCTTGTTGTTTCTTCAGTGATCCTTTATATGCTATTATTGTGAAATGGAATGCAATGCTGCTATTTTCTGTCTTAGCATATTCAATCTTAACATGGTATCAGAGCTAACCTGAAGGAAGGCAATGTATGGCACTTATGACAATTTGAAGGGTAGGGTTTTATATAGAAAAAACCCTGTCATCGTGGAACTTTTGCCATAAATCCATTTTGGCGAAGGTTAAGGATCTGAAAACTTTATAGGTAGTAGATAACATCTCCAGGTATCTTGTTTCCAAAGGGAACCCTCAGATTCGTTGTACTTTGTAAGTTATGATCAGTACAAGTTAGAGTTTCTGCCTCTTCCAGATCTCAGTCAAAATCAGGTGACCTAGGAAAAAAGGTCATAACTTGGGCTAGGAAGCTCCAAATGAAATTTCGTAAAAAGTGACAGGTAGTACATAGACTGTACTATCTCAGAAAACATTTTGAGATGCTGAAATTGAACCAGTGACATGTGGAATGCCGTACAAGTTCGCTTTCCTGTTTTATCCCATAAACAGGTCACGTTGTGACACTTAGCATAACTTGGGCTAGGAAGCTCCAAATGAAATTTCATAAAAAGTGACAAGTAGTACACAGACTACAATATCTCACGAAACCTTTTCAGAGGCCGAAGTTGAACCAGTGACACATGGTATGTCGTACAAGTTAGCTCTCCTGTTTTATCCCATAAACAGGTCACGTTGCGACACTTGGCATAACTCTCTCTCAGAAAATCCAATTGAGGTCAGACCTGTCGGGATGGAAAGATGACAGGTCAGGATACCACAAAAAAAAATTTCAGACCCCGTGGAGCGAAACGTTCATACTTACAGCAGAAACAATCAGGTACATATTTCTGTCAAAACAAAATTATTTTTGGAGCACCTTCATTGATGGCTTCCGGAATTTAGGGTTTCGGAGAAAGTTAGAATTTTTGGAATCGGAAACCACGGCTGGAAGCTCCTCAGAAAAATAAGAGTTTAGAGCCTTGGATTGAACCTTTTGATTGGATAGAAGGGTGGGCTTCATCAAACCCTAGTTCGAGTTCCTGTCCAGAAGATCCAAAAGTTTCGAAGGCAATTTTGAGGGGTCAAATTTTGGAGATTTCAAAATTGAAGTATGCTAGCAAGACACATCCTTCCATCCATTCAGAAGTGTGAAAGTCAAAGATTGAATTTTTAGGGTTTCTCTAGCAAACCCTAATCAAGCTCCAGATCAAAATTGAAGGGGAGTTGAGGCTAAGGCCTTACATAAGAAGACTACAAGAAGTCTCGACAGGTATGACTTAAGGAGGTTTAGGTATGTCTTGAAATCTGATTCTTGATTAAGTTCATGATGTGTTTGTCTTCATATTATTTATTAGTACGATCTTGATTAATGTTAGAATTGTCTTATCACCCTAGTAACAGTATGAATGCATGTGAATGATCGAAGACATTCATTGATTAGGGCTATATGATTGTACTAATACATTATGGTGTTGTGTGAGGTTGATGTTGTCTGCTAACAAGATACAGGTACATCACAAAAGACAAATCAAGTTCCATGACCATGACAACATGAAGACAAAGACTCATCCATAATCTTTGTTCTACTTACGAGGTATGTATGACTTTTTTATATTATGCTTAACCTATGAGACATGCAGGTTCTAGCTCAGGATCTCTAAATCATTGAAGAGATTGTTTAGGTATGTTGTACATAACTAAGCAGGTATACTAATCCAGGTATGTTTTCCTATGTCAAGTTAGAATCTTACCTTATGTTAGGATCCCTTATATAAGTATAATTGGTATGATTGGTTATGCTTATTCGTAAAGTTATTAATCAAGGGTTTATGCATATTATGTCTCTTATCTTGATGATTTAATTAACCAGAAGAGTACTATGACCAAACAAGAATATGCATGAGTAAAAGAAGACTTCAAGATTATTTAGAATTAGAATGTTTTGAGAATATACTAATGAATGTATGTTTGTGTATGAGATCATGAGGATGACACTAGTGCACACTTGAGCATGCACAATGGTACAGAATGAATAGAAGTTCAAAAGACATATAGAAGATCAAGCGAGAGGCAACCACACAAACATAAAAGATAAGTATTTGAGTTGTTATTTGAAATAGTAAATGATATTGCTTGTATGCATATTTGTATTCCTAGAATATATCATGCTGAGTGTAAGCATTCATAGAGCATTGAACAGTATACTACTAATATGCATATGATTGGTAAGTTGGACAAACATTCCATTGTTGCTTGTCTAGAATGAAACCTCTTTGTTGACATGCTAAGAGCTATGCACACTCTCGATAGTATGTTCTGGTAGAGATGGAAGGCATCTAGATAGCCACTGTATGCATACAGGATATGGGAAATTGTTGTGCCAAAGTATTGGTCAAAATAGTTGCATAACTATGTAAATGATATCTGTATGCATAATAGGTTATCATGTCAATACGATTTGATGATTATGAAGTATTACTAATCATGTACTTAATTTTGATTTGTAGGAAAGATCATGATGAATGATGAACACTGAACAAGCGATGGATGTTCAACAAAAGGATTTACAAATCAAACACACTATAGAAGGCTTGTGGCTAGAAGATTCTCTTAGAAAGAGGAAGAGAATCATGATGAGATGTTTGCTCCAAGTGACTAGATAAGACCATTCTCTTAATGGTGTAATTAAAGAAGAAGTGTGAATCAGGTTCTGTATGGGTTCCCAGGATCGATAATCAATTGATGAGCTTAATGATCACCATGGGTGATGTGGATCTCAACCTTTGCTACAAGGTTGAATATGGCTTCTATACACATATGACATGGATGCAAGAAGGAACTCACCATAGAGTTCGAATGATGTTGAGGCTCATATCAGTAGACCCATCTGATGAGAGATGGCACAGATAGATGGCTACAGAAATGAAAATGAAAGATCTCAGATTGATGCATTACTTTCTAGGTCTAGAAGTATGGAAAGGCTCAGAAGGAATATTTCTCAACCAGGGAAAGTATGCTGAGAAATATTGAGAAGACTTGATGTGTTGGAATGGCCACTCTCATGGATTCCAACTTGAAGCTATTAGCAGATGACTCATCAGAGTTAGTGGATATAACTCTGTACAGAAAAAATTTATTGGGTCATTGATGTATCTAACGAATACTAGGTCAGATATATGCTTTGCTGTGAAACACCTTGAGACAGTATCTAGTGGAACCTAGACGAGTTCACCTGATAGCTGCAAAGCATGTGATGAGGTACCTAAAGGATACGATAGAATTTGATCTATGTTATCTTGGAGATAATGACTTCAGATGGCTACATAGATGTTGATTGAGCAGAAAGTGTATCAGACAGGAAGAGCACATCGAGAAGATGTTATTGTCTAGGATCAGCCATGATCTTGTGGTTTAGCAGGAAGCAGTCTAGTGTGGCTCTCAGCACAAGCAAAATGTATGGCTGCTTGCTCTACTAAGTTGTGAAGAAGTATGGCTTCAAGATTGTTTGACTTAGAGATAGACCCAACTGTGATCCTATGTGACAAACAGAGTTGTACCAAAATGGTAGAGAATCCAGTGTTCCATGATAAGTCAAAGCACAAAGAGATCTGACATTTCTATATACAAGATATGGTGCAGAAAGGAATTAAAGTTCGAATTTGTAACAAGTTGCCGATGTACTAACCAAACCTCTACCTCAAGTAAAGTTTTCCGAGACAAACTTAATATAGTTTAGAAGGACCCTCCTCGAAAGGGGGAGTGATGTGATCACTTATGATGAGATTGCCTACATCGACAGTGAGGTCGATAATGTGGATACTTATATTGGTGATGTCGACAGAGAGGTTGGTGGATGGTCCTTAGGCAGGGTCTAAGTTTACGAGGGGATTGCATCATCCTTGAACACATGTTCTAAAAGGATCCGTAGACATATGTCTCCGAGAAAAAAGAGGGATTGCATCATCCTTGAACACCTGCTCTAAAAGGATCCATAGACGTATGGTCTTTGAGAATGAAGTCTATAGTGGACAGGAGGGGATTGCATCATCCTTGAACACATGTTCTAAAAGGATCCGTAGACATATGGTCTCTGAGAATGAAGTCCCTAGTGGACAGGTGGGGATTGTATCATCCCTAGGCTTCAGTCCTAAATAGATCCGTAGACAGATGTCTCCGAGAAAGTGGTCCCTAGTGGACAAATGGATTGTATCATCCCTGGACTTCAGTCCTAAACAGAACCATAGACAGATGTCTCCGAGAATGTGGTCCCTAGTGGACAAGAGGATTGTATCATCCCTGGACTTTAGTTCTAAAGTGATCCGTAGACAGATGTCTTCGAGAATGTGGTCCCTAGTGGACGAGAGGATTGTATCATCCCTGGACTTCAGTTCTAAAAGTGATCCGTAGACAGATGTCTCCGAGAATGTGGTCCCTAGTGGACGAGGGGATTGTATTATCCATGGAAACATGTCCTAAAAGAGATCCGTAGACATATGTCTCCAAGAAAGTGGTCCCTAGTGGACGTTATAGGAGTGCATCGTCCCTGAGCATTTGGTTCAAAATGTACGTGATAGGATTGCATCGTCCTTGGGCTTATGTTCTAAAGTGATAGGGATTGATCATCCCGTAAGTGGATCAGGATTGCATCGTCCTTAGACTTATGTCCTAAAGTGATAAGGATTAATCATCCTGTAAGTAGATTGGGATTTCCTTGTCCCTAGACATGGTGAGATGTCTTAATGTGATAAGGACTAATCATCCTGTAAATACATTGGGATTGCCTCGTCCCTAGACATGCTGAGATGTCTTAAAGTGATAAGGACTAATCATCCTGTAAATAGATTGGGATTGCCTCGTCCCTAGACATGGGGAGATGTATTAAAGTGATAAGGACTAATCATCCTGTAAATAGATTGGGATTGCATCGTCCCTAGACATGGTGAGGTGTCTTAAAGTGATAAGGACTAATCATCCTGTAAATAGATTGGGATTGCCTCGTCCCTAGACATGGTGAGATGTCTTAAAGTGATAAGGACTAATCAGCCTGTAAATAGATTTGGATTGCCTCATCCCTAGACATGGTGAGATGTATTAAAGTGATAAGGACTAATCATCCTGTAAATAGATTGGGATTGCCTCGTCCCTAGACATGGTGAGATGTCTTAAAGTGATAAGGACTAATCATCCTGTAAATAGATTGGGATTGCATCGTCCCTAGACATGGTGAGATGTCTTAAAGTGAGAGGGACTGATCATCCCGTAAGTGGATTAGGATTGTATCATCCTTGGACCTATGTCCTAAAATGAGAGGGATTGATCATCGCGTAATTGGATCATGTGTATTGCAGGATATGCTGCTATTGTGTATACTTGTATTGATGAGGATACTTGTATTGATGATGTGTATACTTGTATTGATGAGGATACTTGTATTGATGATGTGTATACTTGTATTGATGAGGATACTTGTATTGATGATATGTATACTTGTATTGATGAGGATACTTGTATTGATGATGTGTATACTTGTATTGATGAGGATACTTGTATTGATGATATGTATACTTGTATTGATAAGGATACTTGTATTAATGATATTTATACTTGTATTGATGATGTTGTTGATCGTAATGATCTAGATGACGATACTGTAGATCGTGATGAACCAGATGCTGTAGATCGAGATGATCCAGATGCTGTAGATCAAGATGATCCAGATGCTGTAGATCGTGATGATCCAGATGCTATAGATCGAGATGATCCAGATGCTGTAGAACGTGATGATCCAGATACTGTAGATCGTGATGATCCAGATGCTGTAGATCAAGATGATCTAGATGCTGTAGATCGAGATGATCCAGATGCTGTAGATCGTGATGATCCAGATGTTGTAGATCGAGATGATCCATATGCTGTAGATTGAGATGATCGAGATGTTGTAGATCGAGATGATCCCGATGCTGATGATCGTATGATGACGATGCTGATGATCGTGAGGATCCAGATGTTGATGTTGTTGTAGCTGTTCGAGTGCTGCAGAAGATAAAGACTCAGTACTGAAGATGTTGATGTTCCAGTATTGAATATATTCTAGTAACTACTTGAGTTACTGATGATGTTGAGAAAGCTTCCAATGATTTATAGATGTATCATGTATGATGTTGATGATTCCTTGATCGTGCAGATGCTGTTATAATATCCTTCTCGTTAAGGAGGAGTGTTGAGATATTGTAACTTCAAAGAATATTATATTTGTACTTTATTATTCTGGAGATGTTTCATTCCTCCTTGAAGATCTTATTGTATATCTGGAGATGTTTATTCCTCCATCGGAAGGTGGTAACTTGGGTTATTAGACTTCCCTAGTGGGGGTCGGCCCTGTATGTGTTATGTGGGTCAAAGGGTTATTAGACCACCCTAGAGGGGTCGACCCAGTCAGTTGTAGTGGGGTATTTAACCCATTGGTTAAATACGAGGCTACATGATTTGTGTAAAAGACAAGTCGAAGTAGTGTATAAATAAAGGAGGTGTATTCCTCATTTTACACACACTCACTCACTTGAGAGTGGCGCACTTGTGGAGGAGAAGTCTGCTATGGAGAAGGAGGAGCTTATGCTCAGGGTTACATCTTTGTATATTGCTGGTCATCTATATTGAGGAAGCTTTACTGGGTTTTCTACCCCATGAGGGTTTCCCAGGATAAATTTGTGTCTCTTGTGTTTATGCTGTGCTTGTTGTTTCTTCAGTGATCCTTTATATGCTATTATTGTGAAATGGAATGCAATGCTGCTATTTTCTGTCTTAGCATATTAAATCTTAACACTCGATGCTACCATCCACAACATGCTTATCTCGTAAATCCATTTGGAAGTTACAATGGACATCCCATCGGGTTTGGGAAAAAACTCCCAAAAATCATTCTGCATTATAGAGTTGTACTCTTTTGACATTTCATCTTTCCAAACTTGCTTCTTTGCATGTTCTTCATATGAGGATGGTTTTGAATCGCTGATGTGACTCATCAGTGCAACATAACCCGAATATTTTTCAGGTTGCTTGCACTCTCTAGATGATCTTGTTGGTGCTCCATGTTTCTATGTGTTTTGTAAGATATATCAGAACCAATAAGATCATATTTTAGCGGTAGTTTTATTAGGTGACATCTCAATAAGTTCTATTATCTCTTCACGAGCTAGTGAATCTAAGGCATTTTATGGTTTCTCCCTCTCAAACTCTGAAGGGGGAGAATTAGACTCGGGATCCTACATCTCTGAATCACATTGAATCTATTTTTATATTTTGAAAGTAGGTTCTTCATGGAATTTTGTAATGTACCAATCAAATTTGATTGTACATCAACTGAATCTCTTACAAGACTTAAGGAAAAACAATGAAAATTAATGACTTGACTAGTTGTAGGAAGGAAATGGTGGAGGATTTTGAATTAGAAAGGGTTAAAAAAATTAACTGAATGTAAAATATAAGTTTGTGTTCACACCATCAAGTTTTAGGAATTTTTTATGATGTTTCAGAAGAAAGCAAGCAAAATTGTCTCTGGGGACTACACAACTAGTTCAACTTCAAGATTTTCCAAACAGGGGGAGAAGGATTATAATTATTGGTTTCAAACATGGAATGATTTTATTAACATGTTAAGTGATATAAGAAACTTAAATAAATCAAATTGAAGTTTTATAGGTTCATTTATTGATCAAACACTGAAAACTAGCTATTTTCTACCGTAGTCTAGACTAGGTGCAAGAAATTGGCATGAAACTCTGACTTCTATTTATTCAATATGCAGAATGGAATTAATAGGTTCAATATTTTATTAATGAAATCCATAAGAATCTGAAATATATCTCATAGAAGTCTCAAGAAATAAATACATAAGAGAAATATTTCACCATCATAGAAAGACTAGAAATCATCAGGATTTCGAATGGGAAGCTTCTCAATATCTGCAAATAAGATCGAACTTCAATGGATCAGAATTCAAGACCTGCAATAAACTCAATTATTAATACTATATGTCATCATCCTCTCAAAATAATCAGGGGCACATCTCCCAACTTGGACTAGGGGCACATCTCCCAAGTCAAAGAGGAAAAATAGTTCTCAATTCAAATCTCAAACTGTCAAAAGATGGGCAAGTGGTGTGCACTCCTTCTTTTATAGACTTGAGGTGAATTGTTGAGAAATTAAACTAGGATAATTCTCCCTCATGGAATGGATAAGGATATATTTCTTTTTGCTTTTCTTCCTGCTTTTTCTTTATCCTTCCTTTGATTTTCTATCCTTCTTTTTTTTATTTTGACTACTTTTTCCTACTTTTCTGCCTTATCCTTCTTTTCTTCCTTATCATGCTTTTTCCTTTTTTTCTTCCTTATACTTCTTTCTACTTTTATCCAATTTTATGCTTTATTCTGATTTTCCTGAGCTTTACTGCTTTTCTGCCTTGTGCCAGCTTTTCCTTTCTTTTTCCTACTTTCCTAGCTTTAACTGCTTTCAACTTTTCTTCTCGTACAAGCTATCTCTTGGTCAAATACTATCCTCTAATGCTCCCTTGTGAACCATTATCCACTTTATTCCATCAAAATAAATATTTATTAATGAAAAATAACTTCCATTAAGTGCATCTCAAACTTAAGAAAATAAAATCAAAACCTCCTAATTAATTAATGCCTTAACATTCAAAATTAACCCCAAGTGCATGAAATTTTCTCCTCCACCAAAGGGATTCATTGGGTTAGGAACTCAATCCAATGAAAATAAATGAGGGGACATGATGGTCCTCCCCTCCCAATATTGCTTGTCCCTAAGCAATTTCAAACTTGGATGTTGTAATATGTGTTCTTCGTCCCACGTAGCATCCTCACTATGCAACCATTCCCATTGCACCAAATATTATTTAATGATTCTTATTCTTAAATTACTTTCTTGGACCTCCAAAATATTCTCTGGAACTAACACCAAATATCCATCTTCATTAAGGGGAGAAAATCCTTTGAAACTTTAACTTGCTTCCCTATTTCCTTCTTCAAACAAGACACGTGGAAAACATTGTGAATTTTACTTTCCAGAGGCAATTCTAGCTCATATGCCACTTCACCAATATTCTTTAGGACTTTGTATGGACCATAGAATTGGTTGTATATTATTATCTCCCTTATATTTCGATGAGGATTTCCTATAGGTATGAAACCTCAAATATACCATATCTCCTACTTGGAAGGTTCGCTCCACTCTTTGCCTATCTGCATTAACCTTTTGTTTATTCAGTACTATTAGCAATTTGTCCATGAGATTCATGAGTATGTCTTGACTCTCTTGGATCCAATCCTTTTCCTTCCGTGTCTTTCAATCACTAAATATCATATCAGAGAAATTGAGTGCATCATATCCATGTAGGGCCTTGAACGATGACATTCCAATTAATAGATGGAAAGTGGTGTTATAGCAAAACTCTCCGAGGTGTAGCCAAGTAGTCCATGTCTTTTGCTGACCAGTAACATAGTTTCTCAGGTACCCTTCGAACCACTGGTTCACTCTCTCTTTTTGACCATCAGTCTATTGATGGTATCTTGTACTCATGTTCAAACTTGTCCCCACCAACTTGAACAATTCTTGTAAAAAACTGCTAGTGAACTTGTTATCTCTATCATTGATGATAGACTTGGGCATGCCATGAAGTTTGAAGACTTCTTTCATGAAAATTTCAGCCACTTGGCTGGATGCAATAGTGGTTTTGACATCAAATAAATGTACATTCTTGGTTTTATTCTATCAACCAAAAAAAAATATTGTCTCTACCTTGGCTTTTGGGGAGTCCGGTGATGAAATTCATTGGCACCCTTTCCCATTTCTAGTCAGGGATAGGAAAGGGTTGTAGGAGTCCAGTTGGGTGTGTATTTTCTACTTTTTTTTGCTTACATGCCACACATGCTCTAACATACTCCATCACTTCCTTCTTTAGGCCCTTCCAAGAGAATCTTTCCCTCACTTTCCTTCATATCTTCACAAATCCTGGATTTCCTACTAGGGGCGCATCATGGGAAACCTCTAGGATCTTCTTCTTTAATGACGATTCTGGAACCAATAAAATCCTATCCTTATGATAGATGATATCATTAAGGATCTTGTAAGCATCATCATGAATTCATCCATCAACTAAATCACAAGTAAACTGATTCTTTGCATACTCTACTCCTAGATGTTCCTTCCACTCATCATGAAACTTTATCAATGCAAGTACTTGTTTCCTAGAGAGTGAATCAACTCCATATTCATCTTACCCTTATTGTATTCAATTTCAAGGTTGAAATATTGGAGTGCATCAACTACAATATTCATCTTACCCTTCTTGTATTCATTGTGAAAGTAGAAAGCTTGGACCTTACTTACCCACTTATGTTTCCTCTCAGTCAAATTCTTTTGTGACAGGAAGTGTCTCAAGCTATTATTATCAATTTTGATGATGAAATTACCCCCCACAAGATATTGTCTGAACTTTAATAGCACATGCATTATGGCTAGCATCTCCTTGTCATAAATTGAGTATAGCCTCTCATGGGGATGCAACTTTCTACTTTCAAAGTCTATGGGATGCTTGTTTTGCATCCAAACAATGCCAATCCCATTTCCTGAGGAATCACATTCAAGAAAAAAAGGTTGAGAAAAATATAGAAGTGCAAGAACATGAAAACTACTCATTACCTCTTTCATTCTTTTTCAGCTTCCTCTGACCAACTAAAGGCTCGTTTCTTAGTGATATATGTCAATGGAAATGACAAATTTGAAAAACCTTTGACAAAAGTTTTGTAATGTGAACACAAGCCAATGGACCCCCTCAGTTCAGTAATATTTATTGGGCTTGGCCAATCCAAAATTGCTTGGATATTCTCCATGTGAACCTTAACCCCTTCTTTCCCAATCACATGACCAAGATATAAAATCTCAATCATTCCAAATTCACATTTGGACAGTTTTGCATAAAAAGATTGATTTGCCAAGATAGTTAGCACAATGTCCAAATTATGCAAATGCTCCTCCCATGTCCTACTATAAATCAAAATATCATCAAAGAAAACAAGAACAAACTTACGAAGCTACTTGTTAAACATTATGTTCATGCAAGACTGAAAGTGTTAACACCCAAAAATTGTTCACCTAGCTCATTCCATTTTCCTACATTTTTGGCCTCCAAAAACCCAAAGTGCCTAAGTTGGTAACCAAATGGGAAAAAATCATTATTTCCCTCAACAATTAATGAAAATCCTCCAAAAACGGTCAAAATCTCCCCCCCAAAAGGGTCAAAATACTCTAAAAGAAAATAAAAGAAAACGAAAAAAGGGGAAATAGTCAAAATGAAAGAAAAAAAGAGGGAAACCATGAAATATTATGGGCCAATACTATTGGCCACCCAATACCACGAGACAATACACCACCACCCAAAATTGCTATGAAAAGGTGGTGGAGGCCCCCCATTTCACATAATCATTCACTCTTTCCACATGTACAAAATGAGAGATAAGTGACCAGGTGACCAAAACATTTGGTCACCACAGTTTTCTGAAGGGATAAATGACTAAAATTGAGAAATTTTAAGTCAGCTAACTAAAAATGACCAATTTGGTCACGAGATAAGAACTATACTAAAAATGACCAAGATAAATGGCCAGTTTGGTCACAGGATAAGAACTAAACTAAAAATGAACACATAACAATTGGTCATTTATTTGATCATTTTTAGATGTGTCACCGCGACAATGGAAAATTACAATGTTGACAATTTTCGTTGTCAAGTGACACAAGGGTCTCTAAATCCATCTACAGTGTTACAATTTTACTAAATTTTAACACTACCAATGGATTCATGGGTTGTTTGAATCCATCCGCAGTGTTAAGATTTAGCAAATTGTAAAAAGAATTTGTCAAAATTACAAATTTTCATTGTTGAATTCTGTCAAATAATTTAGAGAATATTAATATAATATTGGTATAATATAGTTATTAATATATAATGTAGTTATTTGAATATATATTAATATAAAATATAGCTATTTTAACATAATATAATTTCCCTACCTAACTAAAAATTCAACCCCAAACTAATCATTCCCTCCCAAACCAATAAATCAACCCCAATTCAATGATATCCTCCCTAATCTAAAAATTGAACCCCTATCTCCACTGTATATCTATAAATTATAAATACTAGAAATTATTTTTGAAAGTCTTCCTTTGGTCATATTTAGAATTTTGGTGAAAATTAACACTGATTTTTCCGTGTTAGAAAATGAAAAACGAAATCAAACCTTCCCTTGCCATTACACTTTACTAAATAAGTGAGTCGAAACCCTACACAACATCTATAGAGTGCAGAGTGGTTATTTTACTTGTCTTTTGAAATCAAAGAGTTTTCTATCATATCTGTGACGCGGTTTTGATCGACGCGCGACGGAAGGTAAGAGTTTCTACACATTTGTTAGTTGGACCTCATTGCTTCCCCACCTGACCTTGTACATTTCTTCATTTTTTCGGCTTGGATTGCTCAGTTGCATATTTAATCCCCTAAGTGAATGTTGGATTTTTCCTTCCACTTAGTGACTAGGATTGAAATTCATTTTTTCTGTGAACTCTGAGTCATTTATTAGTTCGATTTGTGCCCAATTAATGTTGATCTTTATAGAATTTTTAGAGAGAAAGATGGTCTTCCTATGGCTATTTTTTTAACTTTTTGTCAAAGGGATATCATTCTGTGACAAGAAATTTTGTTTCCCAAGGTCATATGTTTTCTTTAATTACTAATGGGCATATTTCAATTCAATCCATGCCAGGTTCTCATTTACATAATTTCATATGCGATAGATATTACTATTGATATTTGATGGAGAAACTATATCAAATTGAAATTCCAAGGTTGGGGTATTGTCCAGTATATTTGATGTGGATCCTGATCATTCAATTGGGGAAGGTCATTAATTCAGCACTAAAACATATTTTGTTTCCAGTTGCACATGTTACAATAGCTTCCGCATTAATCTTCTTTGTTTCTACTATCTAGAACATAAATAAGAGTGCTAAAACGAACTTAGCTCACACCCATATCCTCTTAATTGAGGGTACTTTAAAGAGTGCTACCTCCATCAAGAGGAGGAGAAAAAAAATTCATGTAATTGAATATCATGCTTATTGATTCCGAACAGATAGCGGACAAAACTTGTTGATTTAGGTTTTTTTGGGTGTTCCAGATTTGAAGTTTGATTTTTGTCTCGTGTTGGCCTCTAAGTAGAATAACTCTCTGGAGGAATTTTCTTGTAATTTTTTTCTTTGAATTTGGATTGTTTTCCTCCCTATTCTCTTACTAGAACCATCCAGTTTGTCTATTCCATAATTTCTCTAAAAGGTTGTCTTTAGATTTCTTATATATGACCTTCGAGAGTGGACTATGGTCCAACACTATTCTATGTCCTCTTTCATTGTGGTGATATTCTATTTTTTCCCTATGCATCAAGTTTGATCTTTCAATTTTCTACCTGATTTAAATCCCAAGGTCTTTCCAACATTTACACTTATGATATCGGGTTAACTATTGAGCAATTCTAGTTGCGTAGTCCCTTCAATGCATCATGTAATTAGGTTCTTTGAACTTGATGCTTGGGAAATAGCAATACAATATGATAGTGGGGATATCTCTAATAGTCTACCACTATTCTATGGAATCTAGATACAATTACCCACCTTTAGGATTGGTTTATCTCAAGCTCTTCTCTTGTATACTGACCTCCATGAAAACCCTAGCTACTCCCCTTATTTGTTTTTTGAGTGTTGGTGATGTTCCAAAGATTGATCCTATCATTGTATGTAGTTCTTGAATATGGAATGCATCTAGGATATATGGAATTATGATACAAACTAATATCTCATGGAATTAGATTAATGTTGAGTGAGAATAATGGTGATGATCTTTGGAGGAACAATTGAGTGTTTCTCAAAATCCATAGTCCTCCTGAAATAGATTACTCTGTGTTGCATTCCATTTTGAAATGGAGTTTCCCAATGAGGGTTGTTGCGTGTATGTTAACACGCATTTCTTGATGGTGGTAACATTCCTTAAAGTACACGCAATGTCCATTCCTCTCAAATTACTTTTTGGAATTAGTCTACACCTTCATTTTCTTTGGAAGGTTGAATATCTTCTACTTAATTGTACATATTTTATGGACAACCATGTGTTATACCAATTATCTCTAGACAAAGTCTACTTTTGAATGCAATATTCTCATAATAAAATTCTTGGGACCAATTGAAGTTGCCACATTCCAAGATGATATTGGCTTAGGTACAATTCTACACAAATTTTAGCATTGGTGAAAATACCCTTATAATCCTGATGAGAAGCCTTTTTCATACACTTAAAAGTATTTCCAATATCTCAGAATATTGTTTTCCCATAAGAAGAGGGGAAGGTTTGGTAAATTCACCTGATGTTGTAATAGACATTGTATCAGGGTTGAACTTTGGAAACCAAGGTTTGAGATAGAGGTCAGCTCTACCCCACAACTAGGATATTTTCTCCAAAAACTTTCTAACATCATCAAGATTCTCAAAGTAAATGATAAAAATACCCCTTGAACAGAAGCTTACTATATTTCATTGTCTAGTTTTTCTCAAGCCGAAGAGGGACATTCTACCTAAAGCTATTACAATAGACTACAATTCCTACCCCATTCTTCTGAATGGGGTGTTGGATTGATGGAAATTTAATAGGGAAGATAGATGTGAAATAATTGAGGATACACGCGAATTTTTTGATAGAATGCAAAGTGTTTGACATAATGCCTCAAAGGGAGGAAATCACATGGACCATGATAGTCACTAGGTATGCTTAGAATGGGCCTATAGAGGAAACCTTTCAATTCTTTGGGAAGATGCAAAGAGCAGGAATGAGCTTGAATGAGTTCACATTTACCAGCATGGTCAAGGTAGGCTAGGATTGTGGTTCGGGAATAGGGCAGGCAGGTCAATTATTATATTCTAAATACATGATTTTAATTGGATATCTTCATATATAATGCCCTTGTTGATATGAATGCCAAATGTAGAAGCATGGAGGGTGCATGCAATATGTTCAGAAAAATAATTTAATAGAGTATGGTTCTATGGAATGTTATTATTAAAGGATATTCCATGCATGGATAAAGAATGGATCCCATCCAATTGTTTGAGCAAATGGACTATGCCAACATAAAACTAGATTTGTGATGAGGAATAATCATCTATTTTAGTGGCAGTTTCAATCAAAACTGTGGATTTTTCTTCAAAATTGAATCTTAAAATTCGTTGGGAAGCCTTAATTCACAGTATGCCTTCAAGAAGGCCTTAAGGGGACTAAACCAAGTTCTCTCTCTTGTGGACACTTGTTAACATGAAATATTTTAGGGTATTTGCTCAGGAAGGATGTCGCGCCTACCCTCAACCGAAGTAAATACTGCAATTCAGAGAGATAGTGGAGGGAGAGGATTTTTTTCCCTGCGAACTAGGAGAGAGATCTACACCTTTACTACTTTGATAATTGTATTGTGCTTCTCCATTTATTTTTCAAAAGTGGGGTCTTGAGCCCTCTTCTTTGCATACTGCGTTGATGTTGTCTTGCCTCTCCATGATTCCCATCCCTCTCCCAACTTCTGCGCTCCATTCATGCAACACATAATCCATTTCACACTATTGTTGCTGCCATTTAAACAATATACCATCCTCCTCATCATGTCATCATCATCATCATCAATCGTTGGGAGCTTGTTTCATTGATCCTTAGTCTTCCCCGACCTAGATAAACAAGGGCATAAGGTAGATTGATATAAACGATGTGGGTAAGTCCCATGGATGAATGAAGTTCCTTTGGCAGTCTCAGTTTGGTGATTTTTCTAATGGTGCCCAAGTTCTCTTCGATTAATTTATAAGCAGTGGAGAATCCAAACGTCTTCGCCAAAGTGGACTTGTTGTCCTACTTCCTCATGGTTATGATGGGTAGATTCCATTACATTTTAGTGTAATATTGGAACGGTTTATTTAGATGAGCGACAAAAATCCAATTTTTATTCCTGAGATGGATCCTACATTGTGCAAGAAAATTTAGGAGTGTAATTTACAAGTTGTCAATGTGACAACCCCAACCAATTATTTCCACATTCTACATCGCCAAATACATCATGATTTTCGTAATTCTTTAGTTGTGATGGCTCCAAAGAATATTCTTTGAAATCAAGGATGCAAGTCAAGTATTTTTTAATTTGATGATGTACAAGGCCATCCTAGGTTTGAAAAACCGAGAAATCAATTTGAATGTCTAATTAAGGATCAGAATTATCACTTTTATTAGGAGGAGGGCATTAAACGTTTCATACTTTACTCCAAGAAGGTATATTCTGAGCTTATTATGATCTTATTGAAGAAAGGGAGTGATTTAATTTAAAGGATGTTGCTATATGTTGTGTGGAACAACGTTGTCCATTCCCATACGACCTAGTTCAGAGAGAGATCTAGCAATATTCAAATGTAGAAATTATCTTGTGCCAGGAGGAACCCATGATAATGAGAGGATATCATTACATCCCTCCTCATCTTCTAAATGCAAAGAGGACAATAAATCAGGGCACATAACATGATACAAAGTATGTAGGCCAAGCTCCATCTGCTGTAATAGAAACCGGGTTTTCTAAGGTACATGTACAATAACAAAGAGAATTTGTGCAGAAATCACTATAGTTAGTTCCTATATACACCTAGTATATTTAATTTTGCATTGCATCTATTCAAATTTGAAAATAGTCGTGTTGTGGCTAAATCTGGAGAGTTATCGATAAAAACTTTCCTGCTATCTTAGTCAAATTTTGGTTTAAAATCTCAGATATAGGAAAAGTATAATCCTTCATATCCATAATTATATTGAGATATGAACGATAGCATGGGAATCAATAGTTTAGTGTTGTGATGTTTTGTACTTTTATAGTTTTGATGCTTTGAAAGAATACCCAGAATTAAGGAGAGACCAATTTTTGCCCCCCAGCTCTAGCATAGGTATACGCATGAACACATATGAGCATCATTGGTTTTCCTCTATGGAAGGGTTCCTACAGGGCATATCTACTATTCTAGAAAGTCAATCAGAAAATCCTAGGGACAAGAACCATTATGATCTCTTCTAGGAATAATTTAAATTTAAAGGGACAAGAAATGATCATGACCAAATCATGGATTCCGCCAGATGTGTACCAAGCACCAGATGTAAGGCCATTGTGAAATTCCAGGTCAATGTAAGGATTGCAATAAATGGTCCTACAAGTAATGTTCTTTATATGTTATGTGAACCTCTTTGGAGGATTTGCACGTCAATTATTGTATGTCAAATATTTACCAGTAGTTTTTGGATTTAGGATCAATCCAAGGATAGTGTTTCCTGGCCGGGAGCGAGCCGAGGATGTGACAAATTGGTGTTGTGCTCATGCTCCAAAGGGCTTCCAGCTTGCAGTAGTTCTACTTTCATGGACTATATTTACACTATTCTTTTGCATTCCTCTCCCTATCAGAGGTTAGTTTCTATCTAGGAAAATTAGAGTTTCATGCATGTGGAGATCATATCAAATCTAGAGCTAATCCTGTTTTAGAATCTGTGTATCTTATATTCTTAAGAAACATGGATAATATAATAATATACATAAACTTTGTGCAAAGGGTAAGCATATATGCAATGATTCTCAAGATTTGTTTTTCATGCACACTAGTTGGTTCCAAGGCTAAAATGACAAGAATGAGAGATATTATGAGGTGGATTCCATAGAAACATGGGAAACAAACTAAAATTGTAACAAGTCATGGACTCCAATGATAATATGGTGAAATTACAAGTCAAATTGACAAATAATGCCACATTTAGATTATTAGATGGAAGGACTACAATTTGATGTTTTCATTGATCACCATCATATCCTTGAAATAAAAATTCATCTAATAAAAATGAGAATTTGGAATAGATTAAACATGTTCCTTATGAAATATATTCATATACTAATGTGGAAATCATCCCATCCTTGATGGATTGGGGGCCTTAGCCTTGATTCCCCCCTTAAGCTTCATAGTTGACAATGCTAAATATCAGCATGATACTGTTTTGCATGTATTCAAGCCATTCAGTGCAAATTAACAATTGTATGCCTACAATTTTGAAGAGATGGTAGTAAGTATCCCTCACAAGATGATTTAAATTACTTTTGTTTTCTTACTAAGGATGTTGGATTTGGCTACAGGGAATCTCGTTTTGAAATCCAGCTTGGGTGGATTTTTGGTTCAAGTCGAAGGAGAAGGTGTATAGTCTCCTTACAAAGTTAAGCCTTTTACGGGTATAAATGCCTTCTCTGGGAACAGACTATGTGAAAATATGTGTTAGGAACCCATGTCAACCCTTCTCTTTACTTTATTAGTATATTGTTATTGGACACATATTCCTTGTAAGTCGTCCCATATTATTATATGTTGATCCAAATTTTGTATTATCCCATAGCATTGATCCATAGTATTGTATGCATATGCTTTGTAAGTTGTCCCATAGTATTATATGTCCCATGGTATTGACCCATAGTATTAGCGCCTAGAATTAGTATATAAGTTTGTGTTGAGGCCAATGAAGGTACCATGAAGTTATTTGTATCGATCTTTCTCAAAGGAGGTTTCCCCCTCGAAGTGGCCCATGATCAATACAAATATAATGTGATCTGATATATCATGTATTTCATCAATTAATTGTTGTAGGTTCCTCACATATGGTATCACAGCGCACTTTTTTGGGCTCGTTGGGTGAGATTTCTGCCAAATTTCTTTTTTTTTCGCATCTATTGTAGGTTTGGATCTGGGAATAATCCCTATCCACTTAACTGTGGAAAGTACTTGAGCATAATCCCTAAAAATCATTGTGAGGAGTACCACAGGAACCCCGAAGTAGCTGGAACATTGAGAGAACCTGCAAACGAAAAGGGAAATGACCCCTACCTGATTGACTAGTTCCCACCCGTGAGGTTAAATAAGAGCCATCGTTTGTGGAAAAGTGGTTATCAGTTTTACCTGAGCCATGGAGTGAGGGGTACTGCCCCAATATGCAAGCCGTTAGAAACCATTGGTGGCTGAGTGAATCCCATGAACCGTTAGGAAGTTGAGCATACATAGGGTCCATATCTATTTTCAGCTGATAAATTACAGATTTCCTCTGTCCAGAACTGTTGTCGATCACTTCTACACCATTGCAGATCTATCTGTTGTCGATCACTTCCGCACTGTTCCAGATTCGTTTCCCTTGAAAGTTCAATGACAACCCTGCAATCCCATTCTTCATATTTCATTCCTGAGGACCCTATCCCAAATTCCACTTCCCAAAGCCAGAAATCCCAGATTTGTCGATTTTTAGGGTTTGCCATAACTTCTTCGATTTCACCCAATCACCTTCAAATTTTTCCCCAATGTTCATTTCCTATTTCTGCTTCTTTCTTCCTCTGGAAAATTTTCTCGTTCTTTCACCCTGCTTCTGAAATCCTCATTTTCTGCTTCCTTGTCCATTCAAAAGTGTCCAAAACCTAGTCAAACCCAAATTATCGGCATTAGGTTTTTTCCCAAATCCAAAATTTCCTTTACTAAAATAGTTTATGCTTTTGTTTTTCTACCCATTCAAAAAAAAGCAAAAAAAAAAAAACACATGGTTATGGTTGTCACCAACGCCGGAGCAAAAACCATGGAGGAAGAACTTGCAACCCTCAAAACCAAACTCCAAGATCTAGATGAAAAATGTCTCAACCTCTATCTTGAACATTCAACCATGAACAATAAACGATAGTCAGAGTCTTTTGCAGACAATGGGTTCTCTTCTTCCAACAATTTCCATGGTCTGAAGCTTGATTTTCCTTGCTTCAATGGTACTGATCCGAATGGATGGATCTATCGGGCATAAAAATATTTCAGTCTCCATAATACTTTTGATGTCAACAAAGTTGCACTTGCAACCTTTCATTTGGAACATGAAACTCTTCAATGGTACCGTTGGTACATCAAGGCTCATGAAGAGCCAAAATTGCCATATTATTTCCAGCTCCTTTTGCAACGATTTGGTCCTAGTGCTTTTGATGACTTCATAGGAGCCCTCACTAAACTTCTCCAAATTGACGCTGTGAGAGAGTATCAAACAGAATTTGAGAAACTAGCCAATCACACAGAAGGATTTCCTGATGACTTCTACAGGAGTTGTTTTATCAGTGGTCTAAAGGATGCAATCCGATCTGAGGTCAAAATGTTATGTACCAACACAATGATGGAAGACCTAGGGTTGGCTAAGTTGGAATAAGATAATATTACAGCCCAACAACGATCCAAATCCACTTTTTTTCCCTTCAGAAATATGGGTTCTCAATGACCTCCCATCCGTCCAACACCTCGACCAACTCCTATCAAGCATTTTTCTGAAACAGAGATGCGGACATGCATAGAAAAAAGGCTTTGTTATAATTGTGATGAGAAATTCACTCAGGGACATAGATGTGTTGAGAGAAAGCTCTATCTATTGGATGTGGATTCTCCTCCTGCCTCTGAAATTGGTGAAGAAGCTCCAGATACAATTGATGATCAAGTCGACATTGAGGAGCCGCCTAGTGACTCTCCGTCTCAGTAATACCACCCAGAAATATCTTTCTATGCTTTAGCCAGAGTCACCACCCCTCAAATAATGCGGGTCCGGGGTTACTTCAAGAAGCTTCCTCTTACAAATACTCATTGATTCTGGTAGCACTCATAACTTCATTGATTCTCAGATCGCCAAAAAGGATGATTTTTGTGTCCATCCTTGCTCCAACTTTGAAGTCATGGTTGCCAATGGGGGCACCTTACCTTGCAAAGGGAAGTGTCGCAATGTGCGTATCTCTATGGGATATTATAACCTACGCTCTGATTACTCTTTGTTGAGGAAATATCTGCGTGGATAGAAACTTCAAAATATAGTTCAACACAATAAATAGGTGATGTCTGTAAGACAGATGCTAGCTTTTGAATTACCGGCAATGTGCAGGCAATAGTGGAACCAACCAATTGAGATATAACACTTGAGGCTAGGATTTATTTTCTTTTGCAATTATTGACACTAAATTACTTTCATGGATGCAAAGTTATTTCTTATAGATTATTTTTATTCTTTTTAATCACTCCACTAAAAGATGCTTTGTGATTTTGTTGCAGGTAAGAATTTTGGATACATAGAGCAAATATTGCATATGTGTGGCAGTAGGGCACATGGGCATTGTAGGAGTCGTTTCCTTCTCATAGAAATCTAAAAACTTATTTGTGAGTGGGAGAAGGTTAGTAGACATTGCCTATGCCTATTCTGGTTTATCAATGTGTGAAATATTTTCCACCCTTTTGTTTTGAGTGACACTTTCTTATCATTGGGATGAAATAGAGAAAGAGAAATCATATTGAATCAGTATTACTAATCCTATTCCATTAGGAATCTGTATCTAGGTCTTGCTTTGACATGATTTGGAGATTCGTGAAACTTTTCACTATAAGGCTAAGCTCTTATCCTTTACTTGATCTTGTCACAAGGTTGAATCCAAGATAGATGAAAGATGATTCTTCTATCCAGTTACAGGCTCAACCAATCAACAAGGTTAAAAAGGACAACAAATCAACAAGGAAAATTGGTTAGAAAGAGAAATTTGAAAAGTTGCAAATAATCACAAATATTTCTAGTTACTACGTCCCCTTTTAGGAACATCAATGAACTTTTTAGGGCCATAAGTTGAGGTCTATATTTGCAGGTTTATATATTATTTTTAAATATCTTTAATCAACAAATCATTGAACACTAAAATTTCAAAAATTTGCACCTGTTCCATTTGACCTACTTGGCAACACCACTTTTTTTTAGTAACTTTGTTTCAAATATTGCTGGGAAATCGATGCATGACATAAAACAGAGATATGATAAAAAATTGTTCAATCTAAAATTTTATGTCAAATTCCACTAATTTAAACTATATAGTAAGTAAGTTTCTAAAACATAACAATGTGCTTTAGTGTTTTACTGTCCTTCACTTTAGCTTTTTCCAGTTTCTCTATCTTATTCATGCACTTTCTTATTTCTAGTGTTTCTCTACACCCCCCCCCAAAAAAAACATGGTGCAAAATGCTTCACACAGAATGAGGGATGTTTCACATGCATGGATGATGCTTAGGCATTAGGAATTCCCCCTAAAATTTGACCTTAAATGTTTTTAAAGTAAAAAAATAAACTCTAAAACCTAAAATGATTCATGTTACCTTTATCAAACTTTTCATTATGAAATACAGTTAGATGTATAATTTATGATTTTAGAGATGGGTTTCTCTATGCGATGTTCCCTAAAAATTTGGGGGTTCCTCCACATATTCCCCAGATGCATTTCCTTGCTCACACATCCCCACATTCCAATAAATTGGTGGAACATTTCTTATTTGTATTATTTATAACACGTGGATACAAAATACAAACATGTGAATAATTCACAAAATAGACATTTTTAACACTCCCCTTGATGACTATTTTGTTCTTCTTGACTCCAATCAAATTTCTAAGTTTCTTGAACTTCCTTTTTCCTAATGCTTTGATGCTTTCGTGAAGATATCTGCAACTTGAATTACAGTGCAATAATGAATCAGCTACACTTGTCCTTTCTCCTCTTTTAATTGAATTGACGATGGAATTATATCTACTTTGTCTTAGCATGAAAAATAAGAGTTTTGGTTAGCTAGATCATGCTTAGATTGTACAATACAATGGTGCGGCATATATTGATTTTTGTAGCACCAGACATGTACTTCCATGTGCATAGTGCAGGTGGAAGGCATCAGTATTGACTCTCATACTTAGGAGATTCTTTATAGTAAAGTGAACTAGCATAAGTAGTTATGCGTGATTACAACTTGTTAATTGCATATCTAATCTCAATATTTATGCAACCTACTAATTATATGTTCAAACCTCAAATTTCAACAATACAATACTGCATCTTATGGATCTTCTTTGTCAATATGTCTTGCACTAATATCCCTTGTTTCAATGCAGGTGGGAAAAATGTTTTGATAAAGTTGTCTGGAAAGTGTAAGAGCAAAAGGATGGAGAGAATCCAAGTGTCAAGTTTAGTTACCATGGTCATGATGGTGAACAAGGTAAAAGTTAATTTTTTATTAATGCACAAAGAAGATAAAATATTTGTTGAAGAATGTGCCCTAGTATTGTACAAGTTGCTCCAGGGTTCGCTGTGAAGAACACTTGTTTTGATTCTTTGTATTCACATTCATTGGGATGTGTATCGAATGTAAGTATTCAATGTTTTGCGATACTAATTAGCTGCATAGTTATCTCCAGTGTCATCTTTATGTTATCTGTCAGTATGCCATTAGTTCAATCAACTATTATCTACCGAATTCTAGAGTTAGATCAAGTATAGAATATGAGGAAGCATAACTGGATTGGCTAGGTTCTATCCCCAAATGTTGAAAGTTTCTTTGCTTTTATATTGTTTCACAAGATCTCATTGTATATAATTTTCGATGGAATGCATGAGTAAAGGTTGTTAATTTCTTTCCTTCGCCTTGGCATTGAGTGTGTGTGTTTTGATTCTCTTTGTAGCTCTCTCTTGTGTCATTTATCGAGTAATCTCCTATTTTATTTGCAGCTTTGGGATGATCAGAACTGTTATACATGAAATTTCATAGTCATTAATTAAATATGTTTGAAATTATTATAGCTCATAGATTCAAATGTAACAAATCAAGAAAATTCATTGTGCCCCTTCCTTTTCCTAATCATTAATGGTTTTGCTCCAAATGTAGAGTTTATGCGAGGCTTATCCTCTAGTTGCAAATGCAAATAGTCCAATGCTTAAAAATGAGGATGGTTTTGATAAGTTGTGCAGAAAAATTATTCTATTTAGTGTTGATGCTAGATATTTAATTAAGTATTCTAGATATTCTTCCTCCAAATCTTTGGAATTCTATAATTTTTGGTCCTTAGCCTCAGGGTGAGTCTAATTGGTGATGAGCAATTGTTCCAACTAGGCAGGCATGGGTTGGCTATTTTGGGAGTAGAGTAAGCCAGTGGGCAATGTGTATAAAATTTAAAGTGAGAATTGATAATCCTAGAGGGATCTGAAGTTCAGGATAGTGTGAAATTATCGATTGCATTTCCAACTTTAATGTTGTCTGGTGTTCTATCTTTGAGTTCCATGTAAACTGTAGCATTTTAGTTCTTGGATGCACACTTTTGACCCATTTTTTCCTGGTATTTGTTTTCCAGAATCACATTGATACAATTTTATTTGTTTCCTCACTCTTTATCATGCTTTTCGCTTCTATTTTTTTAAATACATGTTTTATCTTCTATTTTTTATGTCATTTTTCAAACTATTCACAGGATATAATACTTGAGTTAGAGTTTCAAGGAGTTAGAAAGCACCTCACAATGCTTAAGGTTCCATGAGATCATTTCTTCGTTTTGATGATGTGATAAGGATTCAAAATGATGTACAATCATTTTATTATCCTAGTTCAAAGTGGGATTTGTTTAGTATAGTATATTCATTAGTGCACATTTACATTGTTCTATACTTGGCCTATGCAGACACCTAGGCCTTTCTCTGCCAATCTTGTAGTTGATACACCACTCCTGACTAGACATGTATATGAGTTAAGATATGAATGTTAAGTAATGTAAAATAGGCAATGTTAACCTTTATTTTAATTACCAACTACACTTGGTTCTGATGGTAGCATGTTCTTGATGCTCTATTTCCCTCTGTGCTTGGAGGAAAATGTGCCATACCTGGTGCATTTGGTTGTGGTAAAATTTTCATTAGTCAAGCTCTTTCCAAGGTAAATTTTAAATGCTCTCTTATTATAGAACATTTGGATTTTGAAGTAATGCCAATACATACACTAGTACAAAATGAGAAATTAATGACTAAAACAATGACTAAAATTCGACTATAAATGAATATTTTTGAGTCGGTGGCTAATAGTATCCAATTTCCACTATCTTATCTCTAGTTGTATTTCACTAGTCATTAATTGGTTGACTTATTAGTCATTGATAGTCACTAATTAAGTCATCGATTTAGTCATTGATACTCACTGATTTAGTCATTGATACTCATTGATTTAGTCACTGATTTAGTCATTGATTTTGTCATTGATACTCACTGATTTAGTCATTTATACTCACTGATTTAGTCATTGATTTAGTTATTGATTTAGTCATTGATTGTCACAATCAATGACCAAATATACGACTAAATAAACTACTAGATGATAACATATTAATGACTAAGTTAAATATGACTAAACGTTAGTCGCGCTATAAGATACTGGAAATTAGCTACTAATAGTCATATATATGTGACTTTAGTCGTTTTCTTAGTCACTAATTTATGATAGGGTATGGAGGAATCGAACCACCAATCTCCTGCCTATAATTAGGCAGGTGCTCTACCATTGAGCTAGCATCCTTTAAGAAGTTGTTATTTCTTGACAATGATGATATTCAAACAAATTTTGCATGGGAACAAAATGAATGTCAAACATATTCAAGAAAAATGCTTCAAGTACTAAAAGAATTCTAAGATATAGCAGTTCAACTGTGACAATGATGAAAATTCAAAGAAGAATGATATTACAAACTACGCATGAGTACAATAACCCATGGATGTACAAATTATCAAGAACAAAAGCAAGCTGCTACCCTTCATAGACAAAAAAGAATACAAGATCCAACTCGCAATAAATTTGTTTTAATTGTCTCTCAATGGTTGATCTCTCGACAACTAGAGACATTTGCCTATCTGAGATCCAAAATACATACAATTATCTTCAATGTCACTTCTTCAAATCCAGTTGCAGTAAAAATTATTCTAGGAATTGTCTTATGAGCAGCAGCCACTTTTTTGAACAATAGGCTACCCTTTCATTTGTATAGTAGCAAGTCTGCTGCTATTCATTTATACCTACTAGAACTTTGTAAATAACAAAAAAAATGCAATTTGGGCGTCCTCAAAACACTATAATACTATATACTCTCTTAAGGATAGATGTTCATACCAACTCTCTCCGGACGGATGATGATCTTGGGGCATCTTTAACATACTCTTCCATTGCATAAATGAATGATGCTAGTGGTTGTTCATTTAGTAATTTGATTCACAAGAACCAAAGTAAGTATCACACATAACCATGCACATCTGTAATGACCAGCTACATGGCATTACACTAAAAAGTTGCACTGAACATGATGACAAAGTTCACAAATTATATGTACCTGTTCAAGTGTAGGAAATTTAAATCCACGTCCAAGGTCAAGACCTTTGCAAACTTCGTAGAACTCTGATAATTTTTCATCCTACCATGCCAGTGGAACAAATAATTTCAATAAAGTTAATTTATTCCTCACGGGTGACACAAAGTGATATTCATTCCACATTCATAAATTATGCTAGAAAATTTGTTTCTTTAAATTAAACACGCTGGAAAAGAATAGGAATGGTAGGTGTATACAACGAGAAAAGGTAATGATGATAAAATTAAACACTTCAAATATGTTCAGAGGGAATTCCATTGAAGCAAATGCTTTTAAAAAAAGTAATGTTGGATCTCAATCATCCTACAAAACAAAATAGTAGGAGGTATATGGGACTGTTTTGACATGGTTTGAAACTAAAGACATCAATTAAAACACTTTTGGAACAGAAAATTTCCAACCATACCTGTTTACTAGCTCGCCTATGGATATCAAGTGCCTTAATAGCATCATGACATTGCATTTCAAAGAACTGCAGGTAGACAGTTGCAGTTATCAGAGCTATAGATCAATTATAATTAAGATGTGATGCTAATTAGACATTTAAACCATAACATTTCCTACCTTGTTAACAATGTTGATGGTGGCATCATTAATTGCAGTGTAAAGTTTAATGCTCTCTCTAGAAACCTGCAACATTGTGCAAAAGGAAAATAAGTATACCCATCATAAAGTACAGCATTAACTTTAGCAAGTGAGACTACTTTCTTTGTGCAAGACATCAAATAAATTTTAACCACAAAATAGTGAAGATGCCACAAACTGCTGTGAGTGCATACTGTATCACATGATTGGATATAGCTACCCCTTTCGGCTGCACATATTTAGATTATTAAATTAGCAACCATACACAATAGTATGTAGTTCTTTCAATCCAAAATCACACTGAAAGGACATATAAATCAAAAGCACATAATACAACTAGCCAGCCTCCAAAATTACAGAGTTACTATATATTTCACAATAGTGACTCGGATGTAAATACCTGGCATGCCATTAGGCGATAAAGATATTGCTGCAAAGCAGGCAATTGTTCTAGTAGTTCAACAGTATCCAGTTCCCTAGTTCTCTGCATCATAAATAACCTAGAGTCTACTGATAACGTCGCTAGAAGTGTCTACAAATAACCCATTTACTTAACCATTGGACGCAATTTGCAATAGATTGGGCGCACTTCTCAAGTGATGAATCGATTCACTTTGGCAATGGATCAATTTTACTACCAACATTCCACAAGAGTGACTACCAACATCTCAACGATATGGCCATTTATTTTTATACCTGATTGCTAGAAAATTACACTCAAATGTTTATGCAGAAAAGAGCAAGAAATTCACATTAATTGCTAGGAGGATACTGCTCGTTTTGTTTTTCTCAGAACATAGCATAAAATAGATCAAATCGTTGGTTCATCAAATCACTGTCATAACATTTTAAAATCAACTTCTATTAAGCCACTTCATTAACTCCATGAAAAATTCCTTCAAATCAAGTGCTTTCTCATCTTCATGAGCCTATGCACTCTAACTTTCTCATAGGATTGGCATTACTATCATGACAAGATTTGTCATAAATCTACCATTGTTTTCTAACTTCATTTGCAGAATTATACACACAACATATGGCAGAAAAATTGCCTTTTTCATTCATAATAAAATTTTGTACATACACAAGATTAAAACTCTGATCTACCTTCTTGTGTGTGGTCTGTTAAGTCAGTATTTTGTTTCTTCAAATTTGGTTTGATTTGCACTTTATTCTAAGTTATTTATTTTCTTTAACTTGATTTTTTCCTCTTTAATAAGTTTTCCTTAGGCTTTATATAAGATTTTGGGCTTGCTTTTGAGTTTTCAGATTTTAAAGCTTTATATTTGTTTTTGATGAGGGGTTTTAAAAGTTCATTATATCAAATAAGAAGCTCATAAATCTTATTCTAAGTGAGGACATGTACAATCCTAATCCTGATAGCTTTAGATCCCACACAAAATGATAAAAAGTTGTTTAAAAGCAACAAAACAGTGTCAAAGTTTTTCTTGTAGCGTTGGAGCCGAAATTCATCAAAGAAGCGCTACAAGAATATCGTGATCCCAGATTCTTCCGATTTTCTAGCAAATTTTGGCATGCTCGGGCTAATGAATGATTGATTATGTGTTTTAGAGGATTCATGACGTGTTGATGCAGACGACATCATGATTTCAAATGCTTGCACGTCGTGAGGAAATCGTGCTCATCATCAGCACAGGTGTAGTTCAGTTTGACAGATATCCACACAGTTTCAGGTAATGTGGCATGAAGTTGTTATCTACAAGCTTATTCAAACACAGAGGACTTAATGAGATAACCTTAGCCACTTGAAAAACCGAGCATCATTGCCAACTGGACAAGTAAGAGGCGTTGAGGGCTTCACGGGAAATTAGGGCTTCCTAATTCCGTGGTTAATAGCTAAATTGAAGATTGTGGGACATTTGTACAACAAAGCTGACTCATCTAACAGTGTGGGTTGTGATTTCAAACAACCACAGTGGAGCAATTTACAGGTATTCTTAAAAAACCCATATAACAACAAATTTGGGGCTTTTTCGCTTCAGCTTACTATGTTCAAATTAATCAAAGGTTAGGTAAAATTGTGCTTTTAAACGAAATTTTAACCAGAGAAATAGCTATTCGTTGATAAGCTGCGACGCCAGATTGAAGGAGGGTTGAAGATAACAGTTTCGTTTTTATGAAATTTAACCCTGTCAGTGCTACGAATAACATGTACATTCAATAGTGCTGTTAACTTCCAAAATTCAGCTCGTGTTCACAAACAATACAAGAGTATACATTCAATTTATAGTGATTGAAGCATAATGGGCAGGAGTGGTAAAATAAACAGAGCTGAACCAATCAGAATATTACAGAGTTATGTTACTTGTGAGGGCAGGTATGCCTTCGTATACAAGTATCATTTTAGATTTCTTCAGCACATGGTGGGAATATCCAAGATGAACCTGCCATTCTTCTTCCTGAAAAGTTTGCAGAAAATGTCCAACAAGGTGAAAGGGCCAGTAGATCATTCCTCTCAGTCCATCTTTCATCATGGATTAATCAAATTGATTGTTAGTACTGCCTTGCAACATGAAGGAAAGACCTGGGATTTCTTCGTTTTTTGGTCTGGTTTTGAAGATCAAAAATCTAAAAGACAAGCAGATAAGGGCAAAGTCTTACTCAGAAAATTAGGTCATAAGCCCAAACTGGAAGATAAGGGAAAGATCAAAATTGAAGAATCAGCAGAGCCTGTGGAGGAAGACAGTGAACAAAAGACATTCTCAGCCAGCTCTAAAGGCAAGTTTACACTGTTTGAAGATAAGAAGGAACCGCCTGAAAAGAATCTAGCGCCTATAGCAGATCCTCGGGAGGAGAAAAAGGTTGATATTAAGATGGTTACTGTACCTAAAGAAGAGATTCACACTCAGCCAAGAAGCCCCATCACCATTCTCTCAGATGATGAGGGATATCTATTGGAAGAAGAACAGCCTATCTCCAAAATAGAAGTCAAAGCTGAAATAGAAGAAATGCATACTTCAGAGAGAAAAACCACAAGGCCTAACAAGAAAAGGAACAAGCTGGAAGTAGTAGAATTGGCTACTATTTAGTACCAAGGGAAAGAATTGAAGATGATGGGAGAGGCAACAGCATTTTGGAGACCTAAAACTAGGTCAAAGAACAAGTTGAGATTAAACATGAAGAAATTGCTGAATCCTAAATTAAATACAGATGATGTAACTGTCTTAGATGAAGTGTCCATGGATGATGATAAAGCAGAATTAGATAAATTGCAGCCATGTTTAAAAGAAGAAATTCATTCAGTGGAAGCAGCAGGTGAAGAAAATCCAAAGCCCAGCATTGAGGACACTTCTACGAAGCTGTTGATGGAAGAGACAGAAATCTTCAAGAAGCTTGACATTCCTTGGAGACCTGATGAAGATCAAGATTCTACAATGGATAAATTAGCTAATTCTGACAGGGAAAATTTGCAGAGAGCTGTCAGGCAATACAAACACCAGATGAGCTATATGCAGGAGGTCAACGATGGTTTGATGATGGCCAACAAAAGGTTAAGGGAAGATCTCCAAGATGTAAATGATAATTTTCAAGAGCTAGTGGCTGATGCAAAAGAAGCACTTAAAAGGAAAAGAGATGCTGACAGTCATTGCACCCAGTTGGAGAAGACAGTCCAGGAATTGCAGCAGAAAAACAAAGAGGTCATAAAAAAGATTAATGACATGGAGCAGGAGCAAAAGAAGGCTAAGAAGAAAGACCAAGCTTCAGATGGTATCGCTCTCCTAGCTGAGGTGGCAAAAGACCTATAAAACAATTGTGTTTTCAGTTAGTTGTCATTAATTAGCAAACTGATATGTTAATGATGTGCTATTTTTAGCATATTTTATAAATTTTGTAAATATTATGCATTAACTTTACCTCATCGAAGAGCTGGAAGACAGTTAGGGTTAGAGACCTAACTAATTTTGAAAAGCATAGTATTTAGACATGTTAGCAAGTCATTGAGAGGGTTCTGATTTTTGGGAGCATTAGGAGGTCTGCAGACTATGTTGTATCTTCAGACTTGTTCAGAGATAAGTACTGTGACTCTTATAAGTATTTGCTGATGAAATAATGAGATATATGACTTTTTCCCCTTCAGTTTGTTTGTGTTGGCTTTGTTATTGAGCTTGTTTAGCTTCTTAAATGATAAATTCATTGCTAGTTGATGTGTATTTTCTGGTAATGCTTATCCTTTATGTATGAACCTCAGCATAATTCTTTTGTTGGATCTTATGTGATATGTTATGCATCTTTATCAGTTTTTGCTTATGATTTAGTTAGTACTTTTCTTTTGGATGTATTCCCTGACTGTTTCCAAAGTTTGCAACCCTTTAAATCATACCAAAAACCTTAAACTTTGTTTTATTTATTGAGTTTTACTCTTGAGATTGTGTTGGCTTGTTTCTCTGGCCTTAGAAACAATTTCTGGCACAAACATGGTCAATCGACCAACTTGCTCCCATGAGGCCCATCAATTGGTGGACTTGAACCAGCACTTTTAAAAGACTATTTTCACCAAAAGATGTCACAGTGGCTTCTCAGGGAATTGGAACCAGAAACAGACCTACTTCTCCATTGCAACTGGGTGTGACAGACCCTGAAAAAATCCTAAAAATAGCAAGGAAACTAATAAGGTCCCAATCTTTACCAGCCTCTTGTGATCCTGACCAGTTGGGTGTTTCATTACATTCAACTGAAACTTCACCTTGGGTAAAACCTACCATCTCTGAAAGTTCTTTTCAAGTTTTCACTAACCCTCAAAGCTTTCTGAAAGCTAAGACTGCTTCCCCTGGTAAAATACCTATCTTTCAGCTGAAAGTAGGAAAGAATACTTTTCAAAAAAGTTTCAGTCAAGTTTCCACATCTTCCAAGTCAATCAGTACAAAAATGGCAGGCCAAAACCCACCCATGGATATGATAGACTGGAAGATATGCACCATTAGTTCTACCTTAGCCTTTACATGCATTGCCTGGAGGTGATTACCAGAAATATATGCCTAGATTCAATGGACAGGGGGAAATCACTGCTGAGGAACACTGGGAGGCTTTCCTAAGTTATGCTGACAATCAGAACATTGAGATTAAAGATGTGTGGATGAGGGTATTTGTTCAGAGCCTTGATGGGGATGTAAGAAAATGGTTTAGAGACTTGCCTGCTAACTCAATTACTATCATTGAAGAACTCCATGATCTTTTCATGAGACAATGGGGAGACACAAAGGACCACACTTATTATATAATTGAGTTTGGAGATCTCAGAAGAAAGAAAGATGAAACTGCTGCAGACTTTTCCAAAAGGTTTAACAAGATGTACAGTAGAATTCCTGTAGAAATAAAGCCTACAAAAACATCAGCTAAGCTAACTTATGCAAATGCTTTTGATTATGAATTTTCTTTGTTACTGAGAGAAAGAAGACCTATCACCCTGCTGAACATGCAAGATGCAGCTTTGGAGGTAGAGTCTAATTTTCTAGCTTCAAACAGACTTAAGAAAGAAACAGCCCAGCAGCTGTATGAAAGAAAAGGAAAGAAAGAAGCTGTTACAGCAAGTTCTGCTTCTCAGTCTGCTGAGACCAAGATAGATGAGATGGCTAAAATGGTTAAGATTCTTACTGCAAAATTGAATAAACTAGAGCTTGAGAAGAATGCTAGTAAACCCACTCCAGAAGCTGAACGAAATCCAAATAACCAGAATCAGTTCAGAAGTAAGTTTGCTCCTAGATTTATGCCAAGGGAGCGCAGAAATAATGATATACAACGAGAAAGGAGGGAAAATGAGGATCAAAAAGTGCCCCCACCTTTTCAAAATAATTTGGTTGATGAAGAAGAAATTGATCAACAGCTGCTCTTTGAAGAAACTGAGATTGATCAGGACATGAACCACATTGGAGATAGATTGTTTACAGGCTTTCTTACTGAAGAAGATTTTTTGAATTCTGAATGCTACAATGCTGATATGTTTGAAACTGAAGAGGAGGTAGATTTGGAGAATACTGCTATAACTGCTGCTGTTCATCAGA
Source organism: Larix kaempferi (assembly GCA_027924585.1). Classification (NCBI taxonomy): domain Eukaryota; kingdom Viridiplantae; phylum Streptophyta; class Pinopsida; order Pinales; family Pinaceae; genus Larix; species Larix kaempferi. Next base: position 7,730,466 of record BSBM01000642.1, read on the forward strand.
ATGGACCACCTAAGAAGACCTTAAATCTTAGATCAGGTCCAAAACAAGTGGCCCAAGCTCCAAAGAAGAGGGCACTTGTTCCTGCTGCACCTGTTCCTGCTAAACAAATAACTGATCCTGTTATTGAGAAGAAGCAATCTACAGAAAAATCAAAGAAGAATACTGAAGTTGAAGAGGTAAACAAATCTGTCCAGACTTTTAGTTTGGAGAATGAACTGGGGAAGTTAAAGATTCATGTACCTTTCACTGAGTTAATAAAGAATCCATCATATAAGGATACAGTTCTGAAAGTGATGAATATACCCAGTAATCAGCCTGTTTCAGATACAGTTAACTTGCAGGAAGAAAACTCTAGAATTTTCATTGGATCAGCTTTGGCTGAAAAGACTGAGAATGAGGCTGGTGCTTCTCCTCCTTTCTATGTAACCTTGACTGTACACGAGCAAATGATTCATAACTTCCTGTTAGATTTAGGAGCATCCCATAACTTGATGCCAAAAGCTGTAATGGGAGCCCTGGGCCTTAATGTCACCAAACCTTACCATGATTTATATGCTTTTGACTCTCGTGCTGTGAAGTGTCTAGGAGTAATAAAAGACATGGTTGTCAACCTTGCTCAGTTACCCATGAAAAGTGTGATAATGGATGTTGTAGTCGCTGACATCACACCAAAATTTGGCTTGCTTCTTTCTAGGTCATGGGCTAAGAAGGTTGGGGGAACATTACAAATGGACCTCTCTTATGCCACCATTCCTGTTTTTGGTGGAGAAAATAGGAGACTTTACAGAGAGCTGCAGCTTGCTTACATAGTCACAGATGATAAAAACCCTACCAATCACCCAATGTACTCTGTGGATAAAGACCTTGGTTCATGCATATTACAGTTTAGTGAAGAAGATAATTCTGCTGGTCTATTACAAGTAGAAAAAGAACAGCACTTAAAACAAAACAGAAAAGAGGAAGATGCATTGTGGCAGTTGTATTTTGATGGATCCTCATGCAGAGAGGGTGCTGGAGCTAGAGTTTTACTCATTTCCCCTGGGGGTGAAATAGTGAAACTCATGTATAAATTGGAGTTTGTTACCACTAACAACAATGCCGAGTATGAAGCTTTGCCACTAGGATTGAAGGCTACTAAAGATTTGGGAATTCAGCAGATTTCTGCATTTGGCGACTCCGAACTAGTTGTTCAACAAGTGAAGAACAAATATCAAGTAAAGCAGGGTTTGCTGAAAGTATATCGAAATGAGGTATGGGATATGCTTGAAAACTATTTTATAGCTTTTAATATCACCCATATTCCCAGGAATCATAATGAGACTGCAGATTCTTTAGCTCTGGCTGCCACACATTTCAGAGTCCCTAAAACCACTCAGCTAAAGTATCCTATAGAAGTGAGGTATAGACCATGTGTCCCTGATAATGTGAAGCACTGGAGGGTTTTTTAAGACGACATCGAAATAAAAAAAATTCTTGAGCTTGTAGATGAGTTTTCAAATACTCAAATTGATCAGGAAGAAGATGAAAGTGATGAACAGTTAAATGAATTTGCTGCAGAAGAGATAGCAGGTCATAAAATCATTAGGTTAAAAAACAATTTCATTCCTAAAGGTCTAGTGCCTTTAGAAAGAATATTCACAAAGGATGATACACCTTCAAAGCTAGTAATTCAATCTTCAGAAGACAATGTAGAGGACTACAATATTGGCTCAGCAGAACATCCCAGGATGGTAAAAATTTCCAAATTTCTAACAGTGGAACAAAGAAATAGATATATCAAGCTGCTGAAAAAACATGTAGATGCATTTGCCTGGTCTTATAAGGAATTAAAAACTTATGATACAGCAATTATTCAGCACAAGGTCCCTTTGAAACCTAATGTCAAGCCTTTCAGACAGAAACTAAGAAGAATCAATCCAGCTTTATTTCCTGTAATTGAAAAAGAACTAAAGAAGCTGCTGGATGCAAAGATAATAGTGCCTCTCAGATACTCTTCCTGGGTTGCTAATCTAGTTCCCGTTAGAAAAAAGAATGGGGAAATTAGATTATGTGTTGACTTTAGAAATATGAATCGATCATCATTAAAAGACAATTATCCTCTTCCCAAGATTGAACAGGTTTTGCAGCAAGTAGTTGGAGCTCAGAGGATTTCTGTGCTAGATGGTTTCTCAAGGTACAATAAGATTGCCATGCACCCTGATGACAAGGAAAAGACAACTTTTACAATCCCCTGGGGGACATTTATGTAGGACAAGATGCCTTTTGGCTTGATGAATGCTGGAGCAACCTTTCAGAGAGCCATGGACATTGCATTTGTGGGTGAGAAAGATAAGTTTGTGGTTATTTATTTGGATGATATTACTGTATTCTCAAAATCTGATGACGAACACTTGAAGCATTTGGAGCAAACCTTCCTAAAATGCAGAAAATTTGGCCTATCCCTGAACCCCAAAAAATCACATTTTGCTGTCCAAGAAGGTAAATTACTTGGTCACTTGGTGTCTGCTGATGGCATCAGAATAGATCCTGAAAGGGTGAAAGCAATACTGAAGATTAGCTTACCTCGAAGTAAAAAGGATGTTCAATCATTTATTGGCAAGATAAATTTTCTGCGGTGGTTTATTCCCAACTTTGATGAAACCATTAAACAAATCACAGCCATGTTAAAGAAGGATCAGGAAGTAAAGTGGACTGCTGAGGCAAAGGTAGCATTTGAGAAAATCAAAGTAGCTCTTACTGAAGCACCTGTATTGGTAAGTCCTGATTTTACCAAAGAATTCCTTACCTTCTCATTTGCATCAGAAGACACGATTGCAGCTGTCTTACTTCAGAAAAATAAAGAAGGATTGGAACACCCTATTGCTTTCTTCAGCAAAACTCTCAGAGATTCGGAGCTGAAGTATAGTATATTGGAGAAGCAAGTTTATGCTTTGGTAAAAGCTTTGAAATTTTTCAGAATCTACATCCTGCATTCAAAGGTAATTTCTTTTGTACCTAATCTTGCTGTGAAGGAGGTGTTAACTCAGCCTGATAGTGAAGGAAAGAGAGGCAGATGGATTGTGAAGATTATGGAATATGATGTAGAGATTAGGCCTACTAAGCTTGTCAAGGGACAAGGTTTAGCCAAGCTGTTGGCTGACTCAAATTGCCAGGCCCTAGGACTGCATGTTATGGTTGAAGACTCAATTCCTGAAGAAGATCAAATACAGCTGGAGAAACAAAAAATCATGGATTTTTATTCATCATCAGTCTGGTATGCAGACATTGTTCATTTCTTATTATTTCTGCAATGCCCTGAACATTTGGACAAGAAAGCTGTAAGATCTTTAAAACTCAAAGCCACTAAATACTGTTTAGTTGAGGATCAATTGTTCTGGAAAGATCCAGGGGGTATTTTGCTCAGATGTTTAGACCGATCTGAAATAGGAGAGGTGATTTCAGAATCTCATGAAGGTGCCTGTGGAGGTCACAAGTATTGGAAAGCAACATCTTACAAAATTTTGCGAGCTGGATATTATTGGCCATCCTTATTCATAGATGTTTACCATCAGGTAAGAGCATGCATTCCTTGTCAGAAATTTGCAGGTAAACAGAAATTATTGTCCTTGCCTTTAAAACCTATTGCAGTAAATGCCCCGTTTCAGCAGTGGGGTCTGGACTTTATTGGAGAAATAAATCTAGCATCTTCAGGACAGCATCATTGGATTCTAACTGCCACAGATTTTTTCACAAAATGGGTAGAAGCCATTCCCACAAGGAATGCTACAGACAAAGTAATCATGGAATTCATTGAAGAAAATATTTTGAGCAGGTTTGGCTGCCCACAGAGATTAATAATAGATAATGCAAAGGCATTCAAATCCAAGGCAATGGTGGCCTTTTGTGAAAGAAATGGAATCATTCTGAAACATTCAACTCCCTATTATCCTCAGGGAAATGGTCAAGCTGAATCTTCCAATAAGAATATCATCCAGAGCATCAAGAAACTGCTGAAGCATAACAAAAGGTCTTGGGATTCAATGCTAAAGTATGCATTATGGGCAGATAGGATTACAGTGAAACAAGCAATTGGAACTTCTCCATTTCAGCTAGTTTATGGTACAGAGGCAGTGTTCCCTGTCCAATTGGGAATTCCAGTGATGAAATTCCTCCAGAATTCTCAAGAGGAACCTAATGATATGCAAAGGAGACTATTTGAAATGATAGAGTTACAACAGAATAGAGAGAAGGTGGATGAAAAAGCACAGCTGTACAGATCCAAGATTAAAAGCAGATTTGACAGGAATGTTAAAGAAAATACTTTCATAGAAGGTGAGATGGTTCTAAGATGGGATGCAAGAAAGGAGCAGAAAGGTAAGCATGGTAAGTTTGATAATCTTTGGTTTGGCCCTTTTCTGATATCAAAGGTTTTAGAGAACAATACCTTTATTTTGCAGTCCTTGGAAGGTGAGGAGTTGTCTAGCCCTGTTAATGGGAAATTCCTCAAACATTTTTACAGTTTATAAGAGCATTTTCACTGATCATTGTACATACCGGTGAGTGAATCACAATAAGACTCCATAGCCCAATGGATAAGGCACTGGTCTTCAGGTTCTTGAAGCCTCGCAGGGAGGTCTTCATCCCGCAGCTGGAGCCAGATGTTAAGTCAGTATTTTGTTTCTTCAAATTTGGTTTGATTTGGACTTTATTCTAAGTTATTTATTTTCTTTAACTTGATTTTTTCCTCTTTAATAAGTTTTCCTTAGGCTTTATATAAGATTTTGGGCTTGCTTTTGAGTTTTCATATTTTAAAGCTTTATATTTGTTTTTGATGAGGGGTTTTAAAAGTTCATTATATCAAATAAGAATCTCATAAATCTTATTCTAAGTGAGGACATGTACAATCCTAATCCTGATAGCTTTAGATCCCACGCAAAATGATAAAAAGTTGTTTAAAAGCAACAAAATAGTGTCAAAGTTTTTCTTGTAGCGCTGGAGCCGAAATTCATCAAAGAAGCGCTACAAGAATATCGTGATCCCAGATTCTTCCGATTTTCTAGCAAATTTTGGCATGCTCGGGCTAATGAATGATTGATTATGTGTTTTAGAGGATTCATGACGTGTTGATGCAGAAGACATCATGATTTCAAATGCTTGCACGTCGTGAGGAAATCGTGCTCATCATCAGCACAGGTGTAGTTCAGTTTGACAGATATCCACACAGTTTCAGGTAATGTGGCATGAAGTTGTTATCTACAATCTTATTCAAACACAGAGGATTTAATGAGATAACCTTAGCCACTTGAAAAACCGAGCATCGTTGCCAACTAGACAAGTAAGAGGCGTTGAGGGCTTCACGGGAAATTAGGGCTTCCTAATTCCGTGGTTAACAGCTAAATTGAAGATTGTGGGACATCTGTACAACAAAGCTGACTCATCTAACAGTGTGGGTCGTGATTTCAAACAACCACAGTGGAGCAATTTACAGGTATTCTTAAAAAACCCATATAACAGCAAATTTGGGGCTTTTTCGCTTCAGCTTACTCTGTTCAAATTAATCAAAGGTTAGGTAAAATTGTGCTTTTAAACACAATTTTAACCAGAGAAATAGCTATTCGTTGATAAGCTGCGATGCCAGATTGAAGGAGGGTTGAAGATAATAGTTTCGTTTTTATGAAATTTAACCCTGTCAGTGCTACGAATAACCTGTACATTCAATAGTGCTGTTAACTTCCAAAATTCAGCTCCTGTTCACAAACAATACAAGAGTATACATTCAATTTGCAGTGATTGAAGCATAATGGGCAGGAGTGGTAAAATAAACAGAGCTGAACCAATCAGAATATTACAGAGTTATGTTACGTGTGAGGGCAGGTATGCCTTCGTATACAAGTATCATTTTAGATTTCTTCAGCACATGGTGGGAGTATCCAAGATGAACCTGCCATTCTTCTTCCTAAAAAGTTTGCAGAAAATGTCCAACAAGGTGAAAGGGCTAGTAGATCATTCCTCTCAGTCCATCTTTCATCATGGATTAATCAAATTGATTGTTAGTACTGCCTTGCAACATGAAGGAAAGACCTGGGATTTATTCATTTTTTGGTCTGGTTTTGAAGATCAAAAATCTAAAAGACAAGTAGATAAGGGCAAAGTCTTACTCAGAAAATTAGGTCATAAGCCCAAACTGGAAGATAAGGGAAAGATCAAAATTGAAGAATCAGCAGAGCCTGTGGAGGAAGACAGTGAACAAAAGACATTCTCAGCCAGCTCTAAAGGCAAGTTTACACTGTTTGAAGATAAGAAGGAACCGCTTGAAAAGAATCTAGCGCCTGTAGCAGATCCTCGGGAGGAGAAAAAGGTTGATATTAAGATGGTTACTGTACCTAAAGAAGAGATTCACACTCAGCCAAGAAGCCCCATCACCATTCTCTCAGATGATGAGGGATATCTATTGGAAGAAGAACAGCCTATCTCCCAAATAGAAGTCAAAGCTGAAATAGAAGAAATGCATACTTCAGAGAGCAAAACCACAAGGCCTAACAAGAAAAGGAACAAGCTGGAAGTAGTAGAATTGGCTGCTATTCAGTACCAAGGGAAAGAATTGAAGATGATGGGAGAGGCAACAGCATTTTGGAGACCTAAAACTAGGTCAAAGAACAAGTTGAGATTAAACATGAAGAAATTGCTGAATCCTAAATTAAATACAGATGATGTGATTGTCTTAGATGAAGTGTCCATGGATGATGATAAAGCAGAATTAGATAAATTGCAGCCATGTTTAAAAGAAGAAATTCATTCAGTGGAAGCAGCAGGTGAAGAAAATCCAAAGCCCAGCATTGAGGACACTTCTACGAAGCTGTTGATGGAAGAGACAAAAATCTTCAAGAAGCTTGACATTCCTTGGAGACCTGATGAAGATCAAGATTCTACAATGGATAAATTAGCTAATTCTGATAGGGAAAATTTGCAGAGAGCTGTCAGGAAATACAAACACCAGATGAGCTATATGCAGGAGGTCAACGATGGTTTGTTGATGGCCAACAGAAGGTTAAGGGAAGATCTCCAAGATGTAAATGATAATTTTCAAGAGCTAGTGGCTGATGCAAAAGAAGCACTTAAAAGGAAAAGAGCTGCTGACAGTCATTGCACCCAGTTGGAGAAGACAGTCCAGGAATTGCAGCAGAAAAACAAAGAGCTCATAAAAAAGATTAATGACATGGAGCAGGAGAAAAAGAAGGCTAAGAAGAAAGACCAAGCTTCAGATGGTATCGCTCTCCTAGCTGAGGTGGCAAAAGACCTATAAAATAGTTGTGTTTTCAGTTAGTTGTCATTAATTAGCAAACTGATATGTTAATGATGTGCTATTTTTAGCATATTTTATAAACTTTGTAAATATTCTACATTAACTTTACCTCATCGAAGAGCTGGAAGACAATTAGGGTTAGAGACCTAACTGATTTTGAAAAGCATAGTATTTAGACATGTTAGCAAGTCATTGAGAGGGTTCTGATTTTTGGGAGCATTAGGAGGTCTGCAGACTGTGTTGTATCTTCAGACTTGTTCAGAGATAAGTACTGTGACTCTTATAAGTATTTGCTGATGAAATAATGAGATATATGACTTTTTCCCCTTCAGTTTGTTTGTGTTGGCTTTGTTATTGAGCTTGTTTAGCTTCTTAAATGATAAATTCATTGCTAGTTGATGTGTATTTTCTGGTAATGCTTATCCTTTATGTATGAACCTCAACATAATTCTTCTGTTGGATCTTATGTGATATGTTATGCATCTTTATCAGTTTTTGCTTATGATTTAGTTAGTACTTTTCTTTTGGATGTATTCCCTGACTGTTTCCAAAGTTTGCAACCCTTTAAATCATACCTAAAACCTTAAACTTTGTTTTATTTATTGAGTTTTACTCTTGAGATTGTGTTGGCTTGTTTCTCTGGCCTTAGAAACAATTTCTGGCACAAACATGGTCAATCGACCAACCTGCTCCCATGAGGACCATCAACTGGTGGACCAACTACCCCTCAAGTATGCCCGCTGACTTACAATATATGCATGAAAGAAAAGAAACTTCCCCCATCACAACAACCAAATCCCTAAATTTATGTAACTGATTACTAAAAACATAATCTTAACTCTATCCCTAATTTTGCTCTAAATCTCTAACCATATGCTAGAAAAAGCAGTTACATAACAACTAGGATAATAATCCCATTTTCTAGAAGTTTCATAAACAAAATAGAATTTATATTAACGGCACAAGGAACCATGCTCTCTAGCCAAGGTTTCACCTTCCAGAAACTTTAATCTCAACATGGTTTTTGGATGAGAAGCAATTCTCCTTCATTAGAAAACATAAACCAGCAATAGATTAGACTATGCCTACAAATCCCAAGTAGCATCACCTTTTCGATTTGAATCAAGGGTTTTGAAGACTGATGAAGGAATGCAATATCGGAGTGGATTAAATTGTCATGTTCAAGGGAGTAAAACAATAGTGCCAGTTGAAAGTTGTTGTTTAAGTTCTGACCTGCTAGTTCATCTATATTCTATCTCTAAAAACTTAGTATCATCAAATTACAATGAATCTTTTGAATCCCCTAATAGAATTTGGACTATGATAGCTTCAATCCACATTACAAGTGAAAAACAAATGCGATTGTTCTTGTGGGTTGTGGATCTGGGCAATTTTCACTTCTTTGGCTTGTTTATTTATTTATTTTGAGCTATGAATATCTGGGTTCAACTGATAACACAATGATCATTAGCACCCATGTTCTCACAATGGTTTGGGAGGCCTTTGTTGGATGATTAGACCCAAAATTCCAAATCATATGAAATCAATTTGTTCAAGGGACTAAAACAATAATGCCAGTTGAAAGTTGATGTTTAAGTTCTAACATGCTAGTTCATTTGTGTTCTATCTCTAAAAACTTAGTATCATCAAATTATAATGAATCTCTTGAATCCCCTAATAGAATTTGGACTATGATAGCTTCAATCCACACTACAAGTGAAAAACAAATGCGATTGGTCTTGTGGGTTGTGGATCTGGGTAAATTTTCACTTCTTTGGCTTGTTTATTTATTTATTTTGAGCTATAAATCTCTGGGTTCAAATGATAACACAATGATCATTAGAACCCATGTTCTCACCATGGCTTGGGAGGCCTTTGTTGGATGATTAGACCCAAAATTCCAAATCATATGAAATCAATTTATCTTTGGATTAATGGCATCATTGAATAAGAATTGGTCACAAGGAAAACACAATCTTATCACTTGCCAACAACATTGCAAACTGATACCCCTTATCATAATTTCCAAAGCGTAATTGGATGGGTGGCTAGGATCACCATTGTTTTTCATTTTCCTATTATAAATTATTGTACACTTCCATAAAAGATAGTGATAAGTGATCTCACCTTGAATAGGCAATGATCCAAATTATGCTGAACTTGTTCAAAGGATTCGTCCACTTGCCTCCTAAAAGGTGCATAATCCATGTTCTCCTGAGAATTTTTTTCATCTCCTCGCTCACACCTTCTATGAACTTGGGCCCATGTATCATATGCGCTGCTGAAATCATAGCCTTCTATTGACCCTGCCAATTGGGATCCTAGCCCTTTTTCATTTTATCTGTAATTTTTTTTGCATTTTGTTGTAGGCATCATTTCTTGTAACAAAGCTTGATTTTTGTTTAGAGATAAATTGCACCAAGAGTAGAAAAGTGATCCACAGTCCAGTATGGGGAAATGTGGTAACATTATGTAACACAACGTTACTAAAAATAAGGTGCTCTACAGCCCGTAACGTTATGTATCATAAAGCTACCAAAAATAAGGTGCTCTACAACCCAGTATGGGTGAGATTTTGTAACATTACGTCATGTAACATTATGTAACATATAGTAGACAATGCATAAAAACCCATAAGTGAATCAGTCCCTATTGAAAATCCAAGATAATGTTTTTCAAATAACTCATGAATTGTGAAGATTTGGATTAAGTACACAAGGATGGCAGTAATAGAGAGATTAATCTCAAATTCAAGTAGCAGTTACAGGAACCAACAATTATTTCTAAATACAGAGAGTAGAGAAGAAAAACATCAAGAAATTGTCTAATTCCTAACTCTATTTACTCCATCTGCTACCTACTCCCTTTGTGCCCCCAATTCTACATCTGAAACCATGATACAAGAGATAAAAAAAAATTCACTTACTCTGTTAGAATTCAAATAGCTAGTTAAGAAATATAGCTAATAATAAAAACAATCTTTTTTAAATATAGTGAAAATATTGTAATTTGTCTTCATAAAAACAACCTTAGTTGTCAAGCTACTTCATTCTTAGTGAATGTAAGCAATGAAATACACTTTCCAGACCTCAAAAGAAGATTCTATCTCATGGTATAAACCCTAAAGATAATTATGAAGAGAAACTGTATGAAGCAGTTGACATTTTGCATGCATGGGTTTAGGAGTACATTGAATACCTTCCCCCTTTCATTGTGACAAATATCTCATCCGCGTGCAGTGAATTTTCCAACACATACAGAACATCCTTCCATGATGAGAAAACTAGATTTTTTGCTTCTGGTTCAACAAATTTAATAAACTGAATACACCTTGGGATTGCTTCCATCTACAGGGATTATTCAAACATTAGAAAAAATGTATTTCCATACATTATGTGCATAACAGATAGATTGACATAAATCAAAGCTCACTTGATTAGCCAAGTGTTAACACCTAAAAAGTGCTCACTAGGTCATTTCCCTATTCACATGACCCATTTGTCCACTTTTTCACCATCGGAGCCTCTGAAACCAACAAAAGGTCACCAAAAGACCTGAGTACACCCCTTTTTCCATTAAAAAAGATTATTTTTCCTGAAAAGCATAAAAAACCCTCAAAAAGGGTCCAAATTCCCAAAAATATTAAAAAGGGAATAAAAATATTAATTTTATTCAAAAAACAAAAAAGGAGGGAAAAGTACCTAAACCATGTTGGTCAATACCATTTGGTTTCCACAAAACCACAAATGGTATTCCCCACCACCAAAACCTATAAAAAGGTGGTAGGGGCTCCTCATTTCATCATCCATCCATTATCTCATCCTTATGCTGTTGAAATCTCCCTTGAGCATTTTAGCCATTGAAGCAACCTTGGAGAAGGAGACCTCTTGGAGTTTGGAGCTACTCTTCTTGGGAGTTGCTCAACATCAACCTTCACCATTGAAGGTATTATCACAAGCACTTGATTGCCCCCCATTTTTCAATACAAATTTATTCTTTAATATTTTCTTGTTCTTGTTCTTTAAATGTTTACACTATTTGCTTCAATTATTGCATAGATCCATGATTAGTTTAGTTTAGATTAGATTGTTATTTATTTCTATTGAAACTGCTGCTACTAGTTAGCAGGTGCCCATAGCACTAAGCCTGGTTGCAAAACCGAGCCAACACTTTTTGGCGACTCCGCTAGGTTTTGAACAATAGATCTCTAGTTTTGCTTTTAAACTTAGTTTTTTATTAGTTTTTAACCTTTAGATCCATAGATCTGCCATCTTAGGCAGTAGATCCATTGCTGCTCTCAGTTTTGGCCTCATTTATTGCCATTAACAGCCCGGAATTCTTGATTTTCGGGTTCATTTTTCGGCTTCCGTGCACGGCTTTCGCCTCGCGGTTTTTAGCTTGACAGTCGCGCGGTCCATCGCGGCTTTTGGCCTTTTTTTCGCGCGGTTCACCGCGGCTTTTTTGCCAGTTTCCGCGCTGCACATCGCGGCATCGCGGCCATTTACCGCGCTGCACATCACGACTGTGCAGCCGTTACCCGCGCGGTTCACCACGACTTCGCGGCCTATTTACGCGCTGCACACCGCGACTTCGCGGACATTTTTCGCGCGGTCCATCGCGACTGCGTGACGAAAACCCGCGCGGTCCATCGCGACTGTGCGATAGAAACCCGCGCGGTCCATCGCTGCTTTTCTGTCAAAACCCGCGCTGCTGATTTTTTCATTCGGCCATTCCGGTTTTAAAAATTAATTTTTACTGTACTTCCTGCCCACATAGCACATTTTTTACAGTATTAAATTCTGCATATTTTACAGCCTTGAAATTTTTTTTTACTATTTAAAATGCATATCTAGAAATCTTTTTAAAATTTTTTCAAGAAAGTGAAAGAAAGACTTAGTTTGCATTTTTATCTAGATTAAAAAAATTTCCTGTTTACTTTTTAAAAAAAATCTTGCCCTTAGCAATTTCCTTGAAAAAAGAAATCCATTTATTTCTGTTAAAAAAGTCTATTATTTGCTTTCAGAATTCAAAAGATTCTTTGTCTTTTGAGTTGATATTTGCACAGCAATTTAATTTCCATTCATTTGAAAAAGTCTTAAATATTTTCTTTTTTATTTTCCAAAGCTCCTTTGTTTTGTGAAAATTTCCTATAAAGTATTTCCCTTTTTCAAGTTCAGTTTACAATACCTCACGTGCACTCACTCAATCACTTAATTGAACTAAGCCTTAAAACGTACCCTAATTTCAACACACTTTTAACCCCACTTGGGGAACACTAAAAGAACTTTGTAGCTAGGTAGTATTGGGGAGATAGGTGTTCCAATAACACCCCTCAGTTATTACATCTGAAACATAGAAGTTGTCCAATTAGGGAGCTAAAATCTCTTAGTACTTTTTGGCACGGTCACAACCGGTTTGTGGGAAGGCCTCTCCCTTAGGAGGGTTGAAGTCGCGAGGATGGTTCCGGAAGCCTGAGTGGAATACCGAAATCCATTCAGTAACCGAAGGGCTACCATTCGCAGTTCTCGGGATATCCCTGTATTGGGATATTGCGATCAAAGGACCAAACGACAGATTTACCTTTTCTCGACGCGTCATGAACGGAGTATCCTAGTAGCCTGTCTTTAGGATTGATTACCCGGTGTCCCTCCCGGTAGGGGGATATCTAGCCGTTGTCTCAACAATCATATTGTCTGACTTGGATTTCATCACCTTGCAGAGGATATCGATTGTTTGAGTCACAATACTTTTAGTTAGGTGTTTGCATGATTCAACCCACCTTTGGTCTAGTTACACCTATTTTTTCTAGAAGCCGTTTGCATGTTGGTACTCTGACCATTTGTTGCTTTCCTCCACTTATTGTAGCACAACTGTTAGAATAAGTGCCTTTTTGAGGTTGATTTTTTGGCCTGAGAGCCTTCTTTTTCACTCCCCTTCTTGCACCCTTGGTTGCATTAGGGTTTTGAGTCTTTTATATATATATCACCACCTGATACTTAAACACATTTTTCACACAAAAACCTAATTCTCACCATTGAGAATTTTAGACGCTCTCGTCGTCTACAGGGCGAACTCCCAGAGTTTAGTCCACTTGGCTCTCCACGTCACGGATGCAGAGCCTTATCCCTTGATTCGACACATCGTCAATCAGCTAGACAGTCATCCAATTCTGACACACCTCACTTCACATTTGATTTGGAGGTAGAATCCGAAAACCTCACAGAGTTACCACCAACCACCATTATGGCTGGAACACCATTTGATCCACTGTTTACCGGCATCATAGGTGAGACATCCACAGACCCTTCTGTGGTGGTGCCATCCATGGTGACAACCATCCCCCTGGGTATGCCCAACATGGGTAACACTCCACATTTAGGAATGCCCAACACAGGGCCACCACCTGTTATGGGTATACCCAACATAGGGGTCACATCCCCTCTGGTTTCCACTAACCCTATCCCAGGAATTCCCACTGCTATTCCTAACCCAAGTGTAACCCATGTTGCACTTGGAGGCGCTGGCCCATACCAGACTACACCTATTGGAGGGCACATACCCTCCATACCTAGCATACCTTTAGGCGCTACTGGACCCCTACATCATACCACAATGACTAGGCATGTCCCAGTTCCAGTCACCACATCTGCTAGCTTACCATACATGGCGAGTCTGAACCTGCCAGACTTAGCTAGGCTCACAAATGACCCCATCAGACACGATCCTGCGTGGCCTCACATGCCCACCAAACTCCCCTCTGACATCCCTAAGTTTGAGGGCAAGGCAGGTGAAGACCCCCAGAACCATATCATGTCCTTCCATTTATGGTGTTCCTCCAACTCCATAGTGGACGACTCAATCCGCCTCCGACTTTTACAGCGCACCTTCATTGGCTCTGCAGCTAAGTGGTATATCGAGCAGCCTCATGGGACGCATGCCACGTTTACCTCCCTTGCCTCGACCTTCCTGCAGTTCTTCCAGTTACCTGTCCGCTATGATGCGGGAGTCGAGATCCTACTGTCTTGCAGACAAACCACGGCCACCCATATCACTGACCACATTCATGAGTGGCGTCGACGCCGAAGCCTCTGCAAAATTAAGTTAGACGACCGTATCTTTTTAGATTGGTTTCTAAAATCCCTCCTCCCTCTTATTGCGAAGGATGTGGCATCTGAAAGACCCCAGTCTGAAGAAGAGGCCATCCTCAAAGCCCAACAGTTTGATCTCATTTACGCCCAGTCGAGTTATCTATACACAATCATACCTGACGCCCCACGAGGTGACTCTTCACGTGGTGACGCACCGGGGGCATCACATGCCGCTGATGGCATCATTGGCCAAATCAACCCGCAACCTAAACCTTTCAGCACGGTGAGCACCATGCCCGCCCCAGACCTCTCCAGGGCTACATCCAGTTCCGGAGCCACAACTTCTTATGCTCCAACAAACCAGACCCATCACATTCATGGACCCTCTTGTCCACAACATTGCTATGGGCAAGCGCCATCAGCATATGTACCTCCTACATACTATACTCAACCTACCACACATACCCCCATGCAGTTCCCACAACAGCAGATGCATTACCCACAACCAGCTGCAGCAGCTAATCTCACACCTCCAACAGCTCAGGGGTACCAACAACCCCAACAGGCAGCTGGACCACCTCCAGCTCCACCTGCATACTACCCACCGCAACCTGCTCCCGCACCTGCGGCTCCCCATAATCCCCCCAATGCTCAAGGGCATGTGTATGCACAACAACATCAGCCCCAATACCAAAATAACCAACGCAACCAGGGTGGGCAACCAAACCGTGGAAGAGGACGTAACCGTGGAAACAACCAAAACCATAACCAAGCTCCACAACCTAACCATCCCCCGCAAAACAATAACGCGGCGCCTGCTCATCAGAATCCTGATCGGCCACCTAAGCAAGCCAAAAATGCTAATTTATGAACAAACCATCCTTGTTCTATTTGCGGTGTCTATGGCCACTATACACACGCTTGCCCACATCTGGAGCGAGCTCGGCAACTATGGACAGATGACGCCCATCGTCAAGGGCAGGCGGCTCCTCAGCCACCACCCAACCCTCCACCACCTCAACAACAACCTTTAGTGCTACAAAACCCTTTTCCAACACAAGGAGTGGTAAACACTCAGCCGTTAGCCCCCC
The DNA here is from genome assembly GCA_027924585.1 of Larix kaempferi. Lineage (NCBI taxonomy): Eukaryota > Viridiplantae > Streptophyta > Pinopsida > Pinales > Pinaceae > Larix > Larix kaempferi. The sequence continues at coordinate 7,745,927 of BSBM01000642.1, forward strand.
CACAGGGCAATGTGCAACCACAACAAATCACTTACGCCGCTCCTGATCAACCCATGTTTGATTCAGGCACTCACCACTTATTGATGATGTCCACTGCCGACGTCAATATCCAAACCCGTCGGAATCAGTATGGCCCAACCTCCGACGCCCCTCCCACCGATAAGGATACTAACGCTCATCCCACCGATCAGCCGTTACGAATACCACCTCTTCCACTTGATGGCACATCTAAAGCACCTCGTTTCCCACTCCGCCGTATCAACAACAACCCCAATGCACGGGCTACGTCAAATTACAACATCGTAGATGACCTAGCTCAATCTCCCGCAGCCATGTCTGCGTTAGAAGTCTTGAAAAACTGTCCTACACAGCGCAAGACTTTACTTTCCGCCATTGGCGCGATTGACCCAAATGATTCAAAATTGATGACCTTTGATTTAGACCAGTCTGAACCACGTCTGCCTTCCACCATAGCAGTCCAAGTTTCTGTTTCTATTCGAAATCTTGTCATCCATCGATGTATCATCGACGAGGGTGCCTCCACATTTGTTTGGAAAAAGTTGGGATCCCCTGCTCTCCAGCAATCCACCACTGCATTGCGGGCCTACGACGGCCGGTCAACTCAGCCTCAAGGTTTACTACCCAAGGTCCCCGTCCAATTAGGTGGGAAAACTGTGCTCATTGACATAGAGGTCATTAATTCCCAGCTCGATTATAACCTTTTACTTGGCCGCAGTTACATGTACGCCATGAAAGCGGTTGCCTCATCCGTTTTTCGCACCATGATGTTCCCCCACGAGGGACGCGTGGTCAAAATCGACAAACTCACATACTATGATCCCAATGCCCCCGCAGCACCCGAAAATGTTCTTCCCATGATTGAACAACCAACTTCTAGTGCAACTACCTCCTTTGTCTCTTCTTTGGGACCCGGACTTTACTCAGATACACCAATGACCTCTACATTCCAGGCCATTCCACCACCGTCACCGGAGACCCACGTCGCAAACCTCTGTACTCTTTCACAGAATACACAAACATCCGGTAGTAAACCACCATTGATCCCTAGTCACATTGGTGTTACACCCATCCACACCATCCCCTTTCTATTTTTTCCTTCGGGTGTAGTAAGCGCCCCGGTTATGGCTACCCTTAGTCTACCTGGGTTAACATTGGGATTACCCGTGTGGTATATTTCGCCTCCCGTTCCACTGCCAACACCAAATGTCATCCTGCAACCGGTGCAACCCATTGTTACTTCTACCCAACCACCTCCCGGTATCACTACTCCTTCGTCATCGACGAATCCCCCTCCACTCATTAGACCCACTGGGGGCAGAGGCCCGCAGCCATACACTGCGGTACCCCCACCCAAGGCAGTTAGACCTTCCCCCGTATTTCGTGCTCCTCCAAAATGCTCGTTGTGTGATGAGTTAGGCCATCCAACTCATCAGTGTCCACAGTTACCTGCATTGCAGGAACACATGCAAATGTTGGACGACGACCCCAACATCCCGGTTGTCAAACTCGATCCAAACCCCATGCCTCATGATAAATCATTGCGTACCAACCACCCATGTGCGATATGCGGTATTTATGGCCACTACTCACATCACTGTCCTGACATCCCAGATTACAGAGCAGCCCTCTACGAGATGAACAATTTGGACCTTGAGACGGCACCCCCTACTATCGAGGAGATCTACCCTCCCCCATCATCCTCATCCGGAGAGATTAACACCATCTACATGATCTCTTCGACTACCACTACCTCATTACTTGATTTGACAACTCAAAGCTCCCGCAATGATGAAGAAATTCTAGAAGCTCCTACTGCCCTTAATCATCCCTGGGAAGACATGCACCATCGTCCATACTTCCTCCCAGAAGAGACTTCATCCACCACCGCTACGCAATTCGTGGTTGAGTCCAAAGAGTTCTTTCCTACTAGAGTCGACTGGTTAAAGGATCCGATAGCCGATATTTCTCCCGTCATCCACATTGACATCTCTGACCCACTTGGTTCCCTTCATACCATCACATTAGGAACCTCCCACAGTGAGCATGAGATCGGAGAATACCAACAACTGTTCCAAGAATTCACTGATGTCTTTACTTGGTCAGATACCAAAATGCCTGGCCTTGACCCCGCCATTTATACGATCTCCACTGGATACCGCTCTGTCCGGTCGGCCCCTTCCTCTGATCCCTTTGACACACAGGTTAAACCCTTTCAAATCGACCAGGAAACCACATGTCCACAACATGGGGGCAGGCCCAAAACCTCGCCTACTCATCATCATCATGATTCTCGTCGGAGATACTGGGGGCATCCACCCCACAAAGGGAATCCCCCATCATCATATCATCACTTCAGTATGCCACCACAACCCACAGCCTCTTGGTATAACACCCTGCTAGCAGTTGCTCAATGCCCTATTGATCTCTCTCTGAGACAACATCTGCACCACATTGACACCTCTGAGTTAGGGGGCATAATAGATTACCTCGACCCCGGGATAGGGGGCATGATCAATCATTTTGAACCTACCCCATCATCTCTATCTCAACACCTCAATGAGCTCATCGTTCAAACCAACACACATGTGATCCACAATCACAAACCCCATGCACATAGCATGGGGGCAGGTCATTAACCCTGCTCACTTTTTCATATTCGTGATCTCAACCATTTTTGAGGTCACGTGTCACTTGTATATTTCAGTTGATTTGATACACCTAGTATTTTGCCCCCACGGGTCATCATTTCTCCCCACCACTGCATCCTTCGCTTGGTGGGATCACCTTTATTTGTAGCCATTTTTTAACCTAGTTCTTTCCTTTAACCATTCCGGAGTCCTTATGACCTCCATTTTTCGCACCATTTGCACTGCCGGATTCATATTTCTGTGCCCGTGATGATGCTAGAGATCATTTCTCTCTCTCACGCCTAGATTGTTCGGGCATTTTTTCCATGCCCCCCTCGTCACCTCGGTTTGCGTGCCACATCGGCCGTTCTTCGTTTTGGACGTGCCATATATCACCGGATTCAGTTTTTCGCACTCGTGATGATGCTTGAGATCATTTCTCGCTGTCACGTCCTGATTTTCAGAGCATTTCTTCCATGCCCCCTCGTCACCTCGGTTTGCGTGCCACATCGACCGTTCTCCGTTTTGGACGTGCCATATATCACCGGATTCAGTTTTTCGCGCTCGTGATGATGCTTGAGATCATTTCTCGCTGTCACATCCTGATTTTCAGGGCATTTCTTCCATGCCCCCTCGTCAGCTCGGTTTGCGTGCCACATCGGCCGTTCTCCGTTTTGGACGTGCCTTACATCACCGGATTCAGTTTTCCGCGCTCGTGATGATGCTTGAGATCATTTCTCGCTGAAACGTCCTGATTTTTAGGGCATTTCTTCCATGCCCCCTCGTCACCTCGGTTTGCGTGCCACATCGGCCGTTCTCTGTTTTCGACAATCCTTACGTCACCGGAAGCAATTTTCCGCACTGATAACGATGCTTGAGACCTTTTCTCGCCCCCATCAATTCATGTTTGTTCGGTATAATTTTACCCCTTTTTTCGGGCCGAGCAACCCCTTTTACGAAAAAGGCACTTAGGGAGTTTCTGTTAAGCTCTTTTCTGACTCCTACAAACAATGAAAAGATTGCCGAGCAACCTTGTTTCCTTTCATGCTCGTTAAACGTATCTGAAAGGGCGTCTACCTGGTATAAGTTTACCCCTTTTCCGGACCTTGTAGACTAATTACGAAAAAGGTATACTCTAGTCACATCGGCTAGAAGAGTTCTCCATCCGCATCATTTTATGCTTTTTCGGACCTTGGAGACTAAACCTACGAAAAAGAACACCAATAGAGTCCACTTACCGTTTTCAGACTCTCTAAACATGAAAGCAACCATGAGCATGAGCCGTCCTGGGCTCACAAAATCCACAGGACCTTACCATTTCAGAGCACACTTTTATCCCTTCTTGGAGCTCAATAAAACTACGAAAAAGGAATCAATGGTGCCTCTTGGCGCCACAACAGATCAAATCTACTCATCAGGCAGCTTCCCCATTTTGGTCGCCTTTGTTCAGAGTATTCTGCAGAATGTCACCTTGATAATCCCTTGACGACACCTATCAGCTCGTCCTCCCCCCAAGAGTCAATATATACCATTCAGTCAAAGCAATGATCCCCACACCTACAAGTCAGTTCCCCACGCTGCCAGGTCAACCATCTCATCATGCTCTGAACAAAGGAAGTTTGAGTCTACCCACTTTTGACCTAGTTGTTTCCCATCCCCACAAGTATGTCAGTCCTACCATCAGTACTACAACACTTCATTTTTACACCTCGTGCTCCTATCAAGGAAACATCATTGCCTTGTTAGTTGCTGGTCTCCCTCTGTCGACGACAACCACATTGATTCCAGAGGATAGACCTAGAGGTCCCTGTGTCTTGGACTCATCACCATTTATGATGAGTGCCTACGAATCATTTCGAGAGGAATCTTCAGTGCCTCTCCAAATGGTTGTTTCTCACATGCTCAACTTCAACACCTTGATCGCATCGTTGAGACTCGCACAGGGTATTCGTCCGTTTCACTTATTAGTCGAAGACCCCGGATACCGCCTGACTCCTCCACATTTGAGAGTCTTCCTATGGATAAAACAAGTTTCACTTTTTCTAGAGATATCCGGGTTGCGCATGGCGACAGTATTCAGATGTACCCCAGTTTCATACCCCATTGAGCATACAGTTATATTATTTCTCAGAGATAACTCATCGTCTTTGAGTCCCTACAGATGTTGAACACCTTCAGTTTCAGCAGTTCCTCAGTTATTCCAGTGTATCAGTTATTGAAATCCGTTATGATCAGGAGTACATCCCAAAATAATGTCTCCCCTAGTCCGTTATGGTGTACCAGTAGATTCTCTATGTATTAGATCCCCCTTCTTGGGACTAATTGTTATGCATATGTCTTGATACGAGCATGGGAATGCCTGCCTCGTCCATTATCAGAGATTATACCTCATTCATATTGAGGCCATGTAATATTTTTTGTTTCTTGCAGCTTCTAAGGGCCGTGGCTCCAGTCTCCAATCGGTCTCTTCTCCTTCCCAAACCCCTGAAAAAAGACAAAAGAACTATGATGTCTATCGGCCATATGATGAGCTCCTGCCCTCACACATCAGGGGGCAATCTGTTAACACCTAAAAAGTGCTCACTAGCTCATTTCCCTATTCACATGACCCATTTGTCCACTTTTTCACCATCGGAGCCTCTAAAACCAACAAAAGGTCACCAAAAGACCTGAGTACACCCCTTTTTCCATTAAAAAAGATTATTTTTCCTGAAAAGCATAAAAAACCCTCAAAAAGGGTCCAAATTCCCAAAAATATTAAAAAGGGAATAAAAATATTAATTTTATTCAAAAAAGGAAAAAGGAGGGAAAAGTACCTAAACCATGTTGGTCAATACCATTTGGTTTCCACAAAACCACAAATGATATTCCCCACCACCAAAACCTATAAAAAGGTGGTAGGGGCTCCTCATTTCATCATCCATCCATTATCTCATCCTTATGCTGCTGAAATCTCCCTTGAGCATTTTAGCCATTGAAGCAACCTTGGAGAAGGAGACCTCTTGGAGTTTGGAGCTACTCTTCTTGGGAGTTGCTCAACATCAACCTTCACCATTGAAGGTATTATTGCAAGCACTTGCTTGCCCCCCATTTTTCAATACAAATTCATTCTTTAATATTTTCTTGTTCTTGTTCTTTAAATGTTTACACTATTTGCTTCAATTATTGCATAGATCCATGATTAGTTTAGTTTAGATTAGATTGTTATTTATTTCTATTGAAACTGCTGCTACTAGTTAGCAGGTGCCCATAGCACTAAGCCTGGTTGCAAAACCGGGCCAACACCAAGGCTCATTGCAATATATTCAGTAACAAGGAAAATGCCAATAACAACCAGTATAGATAAATACATGAAAAATGTGCCTTATAAATTTTATATTATTAGTATCATCTAGCTAGAAGCATTTTGATCAATATTAGAGAGGAATTAGCTTGGCATCCAACATACCTTTGAACCAAATCAACCCTGTACAATAATGGATAGCTTAGATCATTCACCATCTTGAAATTTACTAATTGTTTCTCCATGATATTTCTTACCATGACCATCATACACATAGGCAATGTTTCCAAAATCTGTACAGTGTCGTCATGTAGGACACATAATATGCTTATGTTGCGATATTGCAAGAAAAGAATATGGCATCTCAATTAGCAAACCAATACATGCAATATGAAATAATGGATCAGGCTGACAGATATGAACTCATCAATATGGTTGTAAAGATCTAGAGGAGCTAAGGGACCAAATAATCTACAATATGGTATGTAAATATATCTCTGATGCGAATATATTCATTGGATCTCTAATATTTGTTGAGGAACTGGATCAGAAGGTAAAGGTTGCAGTGGAGACTAGGGGAAAGACTGGATGCTGTCTTGGTTTTCCCTTCAATGCTAGAGGTAATGAAACTAAATAAAATGGGCTCTTTTACTATGTCTCAATTGGGCCAATCCAAAATCCATTTCTTACAAATGTTTAAAAGAAATAAGAAGCCAACAATATTTCAGGAAATAATGCTTAAACTTGTTATAACCATACCCAAAGTCCTCAAGTATTTTCCAAGTGACAAAGCTTAGGATGCTAGAGCCTATATCACGAGTTTGCAATTTTGGTTGGGTGGATTGCTAGAGAATCTAGAGAACTTATTTAACATGAATTTTGGGTCCTATGTGCCCGCTCTTAAGAAAAAGGCACCCTATAGTTCCTATGGATTTTGTTGATCCAATCATCTATTTGGACACATGAATAAGGCACCCTATAGGTCCTTGCATGTATGAAAATGTTAAAAAGTATTTGAATTGGTAAGACAGTGGACACCATAAAAGATGAAAATGAGAAACTCAAAAACCCAAATGCACCAGTCATTGGTATTACCTTGCAAAGAATCCACATTAATATTGGTGACGATGGTCATTATATGGAAGTTTTTATGGAATTGGAAGGCAGAGGTGCAAAAGTTGTTCCCATATTTTTCAAGTGAATTAGAAATTTTCTGCATGTGGAGCATTTCTTGTATGATCCAATTACAAAAAAATCTCTTGTAGTTGTTCTTATTTCCTTGACAAGGCTTGCACTCATGGGTTGACCTACTAGACGAAATGTGACTGTTTTTTGTGAAACTGATTTAATGACAATATATATTCTTACTAATAAGTAATTCATCTGAATTGGCAGATGTTGGGATTGGTTAAGATTGAAAGTCACATTTCTTGGACAGTCAATTCTTCAGGCTTTAGAAAGCCAATTTTCCTAATGAAGCAGTTGCCACCAAGTAACATGTTCTCCATCATTGTGCAAGATTTTATACAGTGTTGGCTTGTTGGGACTCGGGAGCAACTAGAAGGCCAGACATACCCATCTCTTCAACTCCCCAACTACAACACTCTTCCTCTCCCTTTGTCTTTTGTTGGCAGCATTCCAATCAAAGTTCCTTTTACTTGCACCTTTTTTTCTTTATTTTTTTAATTTTAGTGCTTAAAATGACAACATAACACTTTGTAGGCAAGTGGTAGTTGGTTGAACAGATAACATATGCTTTATTATTTGAAGGAGCACCCCCTTGTTTGTCACACAAGTGGAGGTTAATTAGATAACATGATGGTGGATTTGATTTCAGTTTGACTTGAAAAGGTTACTGCTTGAAGTTGGAACACCCTTGTTCACTTGGAGATGATTATAATGTGTTTATCTTTGCTTTATAGGGGAGCACTCACTCTATACACACTTGGAATGAAGATTCTAGGCATCCTAACAACGAGTTTGACCATCTTTTGACTAAAAGAGGAGCCATCATGTGAGCACCCTACCTTATGTTGTTTGGATTCACATTGGATGGTGTTGAGGACACCATCATCACTTTATGAGTATTGTATTCCCTTTTGGGGTCGTCCCTCTCTTTTTGGATTTTGTTGAGATAGTTATTGATCAATTGTTTCGTTTATGGTTGGTTGACTTGGCTTCACCTCAGAGACCAAACATGCCTTGATGTAGGAGGTTATACACATATTTTGAGGAGCATCCTACAATCTTATTCATTTTCTCACACATTTTAAGCATCTTTCAGCAGTGCACCATTTGGGTTATATTTTATTGGTTTTTTGTTTGTATTCTAGGAGGGGGCACTACCTGGAGGAGTATTATATCATTTCTTTGTTGTTTTGACAAGGTCTATTTACTTGCTTTGACGAGGAAGTGCTCAAACTAAGGTTTGGGTTTATTTAGTCAGTAATAAAAATTTCCCAAACCATTTTGGCATGTTCAAACATGGAAAAGGTTAAATAATGAAATATGCCAAATGAAAGGTTAATTATAAAGGGAAACTTATAATGATATGGATGAAATGATTCATGGCTCATGCACACTCTAGGAATGGGGATATGATGGAATATGAGTGTGATATGGGTTATAAGTTATAACTTGTGCCTAGGCACAAAGTGGAAATGTAATGAAATATGGAAGTTACCCAGGTACAATGATGGAAAGCTGATGAAAGTGAGTGATATCAAGGAATAACACTAGGAAAGTACACCACCATGGGGATACAAACAACTAAGACCAAGACATGAACCTACCATGCAAAAACCAGGTGAAAGTGGTTACTAGATCATCATGAGCAAATGGAATAATAAGATGATATCTCCAACAATGATCAACCAAACAAAAGTGTCTCCAACAAAAAGAAGATACATGATATGCAGTTGAAGCAACCTCCACCAAAAATCTCTATCAAGAATGTCAAAAAGAGAAGAGGCTCCATGAATATGTATATGCCCCAAAGTCCATCCAATGCTCCAAAGGTACCAGCTACCAATTCCATCATGTGAAAATTCATAAAATATGAGGTGCAACATGCTCTCTAGGGTTTGATGGCATCTGTTTCAACATTATCCTTGTACTCTTTTATTTCCTTTACAATATTTTCAGAGATGCTTTAACACTCTCAATGCTTAATCATAAGTGTACTTTTATAGCCCCATTGGTCAACCGTGGCTACCAGTGGACTTTAGTATCTAATACAAGTAAATTAAAATTATGGTAGTCTTTTGATCCCTGTAATGTGTGTTTTCTAGATTAGATAAGTCCTAATGATACATTATCTGCAAATTTCCTTTTTCGAACGGGAGCAATAAAGTTTTCACGAACAGAGGAGCTTATCCCAGCTCCTGAACCAACTCATGCCATTGTTGCAACAATCAAGGAAGCCTTGCAATGCAAGGAGACAGGGGAAGCCAAGGTCATTCCGATAGCCTTGTATGGGCATGGACATTTTGATCTCTCTTCCAGTGAAAAATATCTGAAAGGTCAGATGGTGGATCTAGAATACCCAGATGAGAAGGTTAAAGCATCCATGGCCAAAATCCAAGTTTTCTTCAGGGATGACTCTTTTTTCTGAGGTCAGGGTTGATCCACTTTACAGATTTTCAGTATTCTTCTTTGAGTGGGACGAACACGTGACTGTCGAATTACCAACCATGAGCAAACAATGCAAAAGATTAAATTTTCCTGAATGTTATAATTATTTTGTTTAACAAGGTAATGTAAAAATGACACATTGCAAAGTTGACATAGTTTCCTTTGGCACTTTGCCCATGACTAATAAATAGAGACTCCTATTTTTGTACCAAATAACAATAGTAGATAATTTCTAAATCAAGGCAGTTCACCAAGATTCCTTTATAAATGATACTACATATGACCTTCTAAATTCATTTCTGTTGTTCCACCCTGAAGTAGTGACATCAGAATATATGGTACTCTTTTGCTTACAATTGTGGTTGACTAATTGCCCCATTTAGTTGTTACTCTCTCAATTTGTGATTGTCCTCCTTAATGATGCATCCACAAAATATGTATTTTGATAGATGATTTCTTCTATTTTCTTACGCTTCATTTTTTATTTATGCAGGAACTTGCCACTATATCAGATTTTCTTGGATTAGGGATGCATGTCCATGATACCTGTATCAAAAAACTCTTTTTAGGGGATCAGTATTTTTAGCGACAAAATAGAAGTATTGCAGTTGATTACCTTTCTGTTGTTGAGTTTGATTCCTTGATGGCATTATTGATCTTAATTATGGAGAATAGTTGTTGTCCTTATCTGTAATGTTTCTTTCCTTTGGATGGGCTTATGTTGGAGGATGAATTAGTTTGGAGCACTTTTCTATTTGGTGACTCTAACTCAACAATCCTTCTAATTTAGATTTCTAGGAGTAGCAAACAGTTGTGCTAAATTTGTAAAACTCTCACTCTCTTTTGATATATATATATATATATATATATATATAACCAATAATTCCATTTAGGAATGAAACTCAACAACAGAAAGGCAATCAACTGCAGTGTTTCTATTTTCTTTGCTTATTGCCATATTAGACAAAAAACAATGGAACAAACAAACACATCTCAAAATTTTCCTTCGATATATATATATATATATATATATATATATATATATATATATATATATATATATCCGGGATCTATTATAAATCATCATATGAGAATAATATGCAAACTTCAACTTTTATTTTCCAACATAGGTTTCGATTAAAGACTTGAATAGATATGTTTTTGACCTGACAGGGTCACCATAACGGGTGCAGGGTAGAGAGCATACACAACATCTATCTCATACAGACTCATTGTAGACTCAACTATAACATGCAGGTCTGCTTTTGTTTCACCAAGTTTTCTCAAGGGTGCAAGGTGAAGAGCATACACAGTCTGACTCCTAAGATTCTCTGACTCTGAATGCCTCAAATGAGAGCGGTTTTCATCAACTTATTACTCTCAATTAAAAGTAGGCACACTTAGTGATAAGAGATCCCATGAGTGGGTTTGAACCAATGTTTTAAAACTCGGACTCATACTAGGAACCGGCTGAGGGTCAACTCGTCTCGAACTCGGACTTGGAAATGACTCGGACTGGTTTGATTTCAATTACTCGGTTTAAAAAAAAATACATAAAATATTCAAATTTTCAAGGGAAAAGTATTTTAAAGATTCCAAACCATTAGAGACAAAATATGCAAATTCTACTCATGTATGTATCGTGTAAGGTAGGTAAATTTTCCAGAGTATCATCCATATTCTCATCAATCCTACAGGTAGGTAAATCTACACTATGATCATTATTATCCTAGAACATTGTCTAGAGTACCAAAAAAGTTAAATAAGGTAAACAGAGCACCTGATTGCCAACTCCCCTTGTTGAGAAACCATGGTAGCTAGCTATGTGAAGATGTTACTGAGCTCCAAAATAGTTTATTTACATTTTGGAGAGCTTCAGCTCTGCTTTGCATATAGCTATCTTGTAAAGGAACCATTTGTTGTTGAAGCTGTGTTTGCTTACTCGGAGATGCAGGAGGCTCTCCACTCGATTGCCACCTAGTATCATGAACCAATAAATTTTAGCTCCAAACACAACAAATAGAAATAAAGAGCTTAACCATGCCGCAAGCCTGTATGATTAGAATGAGTACAATTTGAACATAACATGTATTGTAAGGTAGAAGAAATCCATAACTTCACAATCTTTCAAACCGAGGTTGGTACAGATCTATTGCTCCGAGTGCATATTAACTGATATTCTTCAGTTTATGGCTTAATTGTTTCAAAATCAACATCAATATTTCCTTTAACAAATAACAAGCTTTCTGGATCCAAAGAGATTAGAGATTTCCTCCTATAATTAACATAGAAGTAATCACATTTAAGCAATTGAGGGAGTTGTTGATCTCAAGTGGCAATTCAGAGAAATGCAGAATGGCAAGGTCGGAAGAAAATGGATTGAAATGTCAATGCTCTCTTACAAGCACCTATGTTATCTGACAAACAAAATTGAAAATACAATTCATGCCAAACAACCACATTATTCAACATGCTACATAACTGTATGCAACTATGTAACCAACATTACTAATTACCATAGAATTTCCTACTTGACTCAAACAAGCATCTTAATATACAATAAGACCCTTCCATTCCAAAGTGCATGCAATCACATTTCAGGGAGTTCTCTTCTATTAAACAAGAATTTTGCATTATTCTGTATCACCAAGACTTAGAAGAGCCCCACGGGTTAGATCAATTGGTTAGTGCCACTTTTTCCAGGACATTGTCGATAATCAAACACACTGTGCAGGTCCCCAACTCAATTCCAACAAGATCAAGTGCACTAATTCTACACCACCCGCTTCACACTGGGTACCATCCTGCCCAAGCGTTTCATGGGAGTTATTGCCAAGAAAAAAGAAAGTATCACTCGGAGGTTTTACCTCAAAAGAGTGATACTGCCACTTCAACAGATATTTATCAAAACTCCCATAAGCCAATAGTTAGACAACTGCAAGTCCAGCCCCAGATTAGATTAAAAGAATTGATGCTTACAAGTGCTTAAGGCTTCACAGAGAAGAGCTCGATGCTATGACAGGGAATGCTAATGGTAACAGAAAATGCCGGGCATTTGATCTCCACCCATAGCAACAAAACCAGCTTTACCACACTATCAACTGGTTTTACTTTACACTCTGTGTGAAAATTAGTTTTGTCAATATCACCATTACCACTCCTAAATTCTGGTTGGAGATGTCATAGTTAGATATATTCCCTTGTTGTTGCTTTAAACTGACTTATAATTGTAAGTTCCCAATGTCTGTTATAGGTCAATTATAGAAATTAATATGACTTCCCTCTTTATTCTTTCTATAGATGTTTCCCCAAAAACTAACACCCCTCCCCAAACCCTGCAACAACATACCCTCAATTATTTTTCGAAGGACATAATCCCATACTCTTAAGTTTCTAGAGCTGGGGAGGGAGTTACATGGTCCAAAATGTAGGGGATAAGTACAATAAGATGTGCCAAACAAATTTGCACATACTAGTGCATAGGGCAGGTACATGAATAATTTGTGCACCAAGCCCAAGATATGGTGTACCTTGTAACTATGCATACTCTATTTGTTAAGACAATGAAATTTGACCACAAGCAATATTAAGTGTTATTTTGCAATCATTTTAATTATGTTGAGAAATTGAATTGATATGGATAAACAAAAATTACTGATGATTATACGATAACATTTTCTCAACTAAAATGAATATTAGTACTGTCACTACTACCATACCGTGGGTTGAAAATATGTGATGAAGATGTTGATCCATTGGCCCAAGGAGGAGGGGAAACACTAGAGCGACTAGTACTTGCAAGAGGGCGTTGTCGGACGAAAGGATTTGTAGAATCTTTTGAAGCACACTAGCAGAAAACAATTGTCTTCTATTCTCATGTACCTTCAAATTCTACATGGTATACAATTCAACCTCATGTGAATGAGTCCATGTCGAAAAAATTTAAGTAATGATATCAAGCACTTCATTAAAAGAGTAAGACAGTCATATACGATTCTACACTTATGATGAAGCTTTTACACTACAGCCTTTGACCAATAAGATTTACAATAACCATAAAGTTGACCAAGAATCCATACAGCATCGATGAATTGATTTGATATGGACCCTTGAATTGCTCAGGATGTATTTTCAAATACAAAGGAATTTTTGGTTACCTCAGTTCGCATAGTCAACACCTCCTTGAACTCTTTGCTAGTGCTCATCAATCAAGTTTTAAGTTATCCACAACTATAGTTGAATGTTATGTTGTGTGTTTTGAGGTATTCCCACTTTCATTTTGAGAATTGCAGAGGACTTGCAGGTTTGAAACTACATAATTTAATGCAGTAATATATTGCTTGATAACAGCTGTAAGCTCTTGGATCTCTATTATATTACGAAGAATGATTGAATGAATTTAATCTATTATCTCTTGTTATTTCCCCTTGCCATGAGCAATTCTCAAAATCCTAATCAGTGATGAGCAAAATGAGTCAATGAAAAATGGAATGAGAAAGGAAGAGAAATTGGGGCTTTTATGAGCTCTAAACCCTCTTCCATGAAGCCTAGGATTCCCTCATCTGCACCTACCCCCTACCACAACAACAAAAAAGGGGCATATTTCCACTATATAGGGAGCTTTCTCAGGAGTGCAGATGAGCACATCTTCCTACACTCTTATAAAGAGTGTGCTTCTGGAGCTGAAACCGGAGGGGTAGGAGTGCTCCCATGCAATTCCAGTACTAACTAAAAGTCTTGCTAGAAGACTACCATGTGTTGAAACAACAGTTTCAATGGAACAAGTTTGAAGGAGAGCAAGAAATAAAAAGGTAATAAACCTGGTTTAAAACACTCATTGATCTATCAATGTTGGCTTGCTAGGTTGAAGAAAGAAACTAATATAGTCACCACCAAGGTTCAAGTCTACCAAGTGACATGGTAGTGCTTTTGGTCACACTTGTGGATGTGTGCTAGCACACACAACAATGGTTGGGGCTAGGTGTGAATCCTAGGCAATTTGGTGGAAAAGATACCCCTCAGTCACAGCAGCTTAGTTAAACATATACAAATTGAATGGTGCTAGTAGTTCCCTTGTAATTCTATATATGTGTGCGAATGGTTATTTCTATGCTCTATCCAGCTGAATGGCTGATGGGTATACATCATTCATCATTTGGCCATTAACATTCAATGTACTCAGATCTCTAGTTATTGTTCCTTGAGAATGGCATCCTGCGTAACTTGCAATTGAAAGAACAGTATTGCACTACTGTTACTATTTAGCTTGGGAAGGGCGTTGAGATTATTGAAGCATATATTTGCCTTGCTTAGCATCCTCAGGATTATTTGTGTCAAATCATGTTGTTGTGGGGAATTCTGCTCATTGCACCACAGAGAAGGCATCTACAGGAAGTTCAAGTGCATTCTACAGGAGTTGAGGCTGTCATACAAATTGCTTATTCCAACCCATTATAGACCAATCCCAAACAACTTGAAATCTGCCACAGCCTGCAGGAAAGTTGCTTCATTATCATCCCAATCCTCATTTCAGATCCGGTTGTGACAAGTTCCAGGCATGTATGAACACTTTTAATTTAATATTCAGACCTGAACATTCCTATGTGAATTCAGGTATTATGTATTTTGTTATTAGCTATGCAAAAAAAAATCTGTCTTATGTCGTTTACATCTTACGTGAGACAAATCATCCCATCAAATCTGCTCTACAAATTGAAAACTCCACTAAGAATCTACAACAGTATACAGTGACAAGTTGAAAGAAAGTGAAGTCTGGTTTGATTAGCGTCAGGTTATAATAGGCCTTGGATGAGGTGGATCACGTTTCCCACATGCAAAATGTTCGCTTGGCCAAATTGTGGCATGTTTGGTGACTATGAAGGAAACAAAATTATGTTTGGGCATCCACCATGACATCTAAAAAGGTGTATGTTAATCCTGAACTTCACATATCCTTACTATTGTACCACATTTGGGAACTGAATAAGCATAAAATTTAAATAATTGAGACTTTGAAGGAGAGCAAGAAATAAAAAGGCAATAAACTTGGTTTAAAACACTCATTGATCTATCAATGTTGGCTTGCTAGGTTGAAGAAAGCAACTAATATAGTCACCACCAAGGTTCAAGTCTACCAAGTGACATGCTAGTGCTTGTGGTCACACTTGTGACTGTGTGCTAGCACACACAACAATGGTTGGGGCTAGGTGTGAACCCTAGGCAATTTGGTGGAAAAGACACCCCTCAGTCACAACAGCTTAGTTAAAGATATACAAATTGAATGGTGCTAGTAGTTCCCTTGTAATTCTATATATGTGCAGCAATGGTTATTGCTATGCTTTGTCCATCTGAATGGCATGTTGAAAAAAAGGGGTGAGGTCAGGTGCAAGTCTTGGGAAAATTTGGATAGATACTCCCCATCCTAGCACCTAAGTTAATGGAATTTCATGTTCTGCAATGCAACTCTGACCTTGTAGCATGTTTCTCAAAACAATTTCCAAAAAAGAATCCCATGGAAAATGTGGTCTCATCTTGCACTTGACATGTGGAACATAAGGCAAACTTATACAACCCATTATATGGCAACACACACCACTAGCTAGCGGTATGAAACCTGCAAGAACACTCTTGTAAACAACTGTATTCTTCGTTTTATCTTCATCATGTTGTATCCCATGGATAAGGCTTGAGATTACTCAATGGAACTCTTACATGACTTCTCGTCTTGTTGCCAACCATGGTAGAATGCAAAGCCTGCTATATATGCAAGTTGAAAACATTGCATGACATTGCCAAAGACCTAAAGGAAATCTAGGGAATAACAAAATTCATGTTTTCCAAGTTGACAAAGTAACCTATTAAGAAGTATCCCAAAAGCCTAAGACTTTTATTATAGGTCCTCAATTGTCTTGTATCAAGACAACAAAGGTGATTGAACAATATAGGTAGATTATTCCCAAGTCTTGCTTCCCCACAAGTGAAGTGTTCCCACTTCCATCTTGCTCTCACCCAAGCACAAGCATGGCTACCAAAATGGATCAGTTGTGCTCCCAATAGCACCGTGGCCCAACATGGACACCAACTTGATCCATATATGCTCTCAACAAGGCCCGTGGTCAACAAGGCCTCCAACACGACTAATTTCAGGTCTCAATTAATGGCCAATGCCCCTAGGTTGATGTGTTAGGATCCTCTTCCTGTCAAGAAATAACATTGATTAACTGTTTAACATGCAAGATGAATGTTTTTTACTTCATGAACAGTTTGCTTGTGGCACTGACAATATTGTAGGTAACGAACATGATATGAACCATATAGGATATTGGCAAATATGCAAATACTTTAAAATTTAAAATGCTCAACTCAATTCAGGACATCTTTTTGGTAAGTATGTGATATTTTCATCTGGGAATAACAAGAATATCGTTTCTTTTGGTTGGGACACACATTAGCATGTTGGTAGCTTCCAATGGCTCTTAATTTCATAAACACCTTGAGAATGGTTATAGGAATGAATGGCAATCAACAAAGAATTAAAGGTCATATAGTCACTTGCATGTTGATCTGGTCTTAAGACTTGGAAGAAGCACGAGCACATAGGATTAGGTGTGAAATAAAAGAGCATATGGCTTGGGAATATTATAGGAAAGCATGGGGGGTTCTTTAAGTTGATAATCAAAGATGCATGGGGGGTTTGTCTCATAGATTGTAAAGTTTCTCTTAGTGAGGAAAATCCACTAGTTCTGAGACATTTAATTTCATTCTTAGCAGCACCCTCCAACTTCTATTATTGATCCCGTTGAAAGAAACCTGAAAGCCCCTTCTGAGAGACCATGAAATAAAAATAGAGAATAAAGGGTAGAGAAATCAATTGTCGTTTCTAAAAACTATCACAAAAATCTATTTTCATTGTTTTAAACTTTTGCAATCTGCATTATCTCTATGTTTGTCATTTCATAACCAAATGATACTGTTGGCAGGCTGGATGAAAAAATGATCCGAGTCTCTTTTTGGTTATGATCGCAACCAAAAATTGAAAAATGAAGTAACAAACTTTATAGTGTCTGCTTCCCAATTTAGAAAAAATGCACAAATACTTGATCACATAAAATATCAGGTAGTCATAGGTGTGAGGGCCACTGTTGAAGATAGATGCAGGGGTTTGAAGGGTTGTTCAAGCCCAATCGTATTTTGATAAGGCTGTTCTAGCCCACCTATATTCTGCTAGGGCATATTCCAGCCCACTAGAGCTTCATCTAGGGGTTGTATGAGCAGCCAACAACCCTGCTAGGGCTTATATCAGACACCTGCATCCCTACTAAATGTTAACACCCAAAAAGTGCTCACTAGCTCATTTCCCTATTCACATGACCCATTTGTCCACTTTTTCATCATCTGAGCCTCTGAAACCAACAAAAGGTCACCAAAAGACCTTAGTACACCCCTTTTTCCCACTCAAAAATATTATTTTTCCTGAAAAGCATAAAAAACCCTCAAAAAGGGTCCAAATTCCCAAAAATATTAAAAAGGGAATTAAAATATTAATTTTATTCAAAAAAAGGAAAAAGGAGGGAAAAGTACCTAAACCATGTTGGTCATAACCATTTGGTTTCCACAAAACCACAAATGGTATTCCCCACCACCAAAACCTATAAAAAGGTGGTAGGGGCTCCTCATTTCACATCCATCCATTATCTCATCCTCATGCTGCCGAAATCTCCCTTGATCATTTTGGCCATTATAAGCAACCTTGGAGAAGGAGACCTCTTGGAGCTTGGAGCTACTTATCTTGGGAGTTTCTCTACATCAACCTTCACCATTGAAGGTATGACTATTGCAAGCATTAGCTTGCCCCATTTTTAAATACAAATTTATTTCTTTCATATTTTATTGTTCTTGTTTTTAAAATATTTCCATTATAATTTTGCTTATATTCTTGCATAGAGCCATGATTAGTTTAGTTTAGATTAGTTTCTTGTTTAATTCTATTGAAACTGCTGCTACTAGTTAGCAGGTGCCCATAGCACTAAGCCTGGTTGCAAAACCGGGCCAACACTAAAGCATGTGCAGGGCATCCAAGGAGCATATCAAGGCCTATGAAGTATAACGAAGGTACCCAAGGTTGTTTTCAGGAGGACCCTGACCCTAATCAGAGTACACAAACCCTAATGCAGGTACTTGAGGTTGTTTTCATGTGGGTTGTGACCCTAACCAAGGCATTGAAGTCACCTTTACGGGAGATGAAATCTATCTCAAGGTTCTTCTAAGGTTTGAGAGTTCTTCTAAGGTTTGACAGATTGGTGCTGATGCCCAACAATTGGACATAGTTTGCACAATAAAACACTCTACAGTTCAAGAATCATAATCAATGCAATGTTTTTTTGTTATCTCACCTGGGCATATGCTTGGTATGAGAAGCTGTGCCAAGCCCCGAGATCCCATCGGATGAGCATCCATTGAAGCAATGATTTCAGCAATTGCATGTTGCATATCCAATATCCTTAGTTTAATCTATTGATGTATTTCAGTCTAAAAATAACTCTGAACAACTCCGAACTCTGAAATAAGAGAATCCCGGTTGTAAATTTTTTTATTAATCAGAGAAATCAATCGATTGAATCCATCAATATCACTAGGCACACCTGAAATTTATCCTTGGAAATAATTATTCTCTCCATTTCTCTTGTTTATGTAGTTGCCAACTAAAACTTTATGTTACGAGGGATATGCTGCATATTTATAGGGAGTCATGTTTGACTTCCTCACATGAAAATGTGGAAATGGGTTGTGGTCCTTTTTGGGAGGTGAAATCTTATATTGTAGGTGTCTTTAAAAGAGGCCCAAGTCTTAATGTTGCTCGGAGTATTTTATTTACTAGGTACAAATAACATGGTTGAATTATTTGTTACGTGGTTTTTATTATGTCCTTGACATTTAGTAATCAAGCTGGAGGATCAGTTGTGGTCGGTGGGTGAAATTTTTTCCCTAGCCAAATGTTTAAGCTTGATCTGGAGTTTGTTGATGTATATGTAACTTCGGAATGTATTTCATTTATGTATATTGTACTCCTATAGAGATGTGTTATTCCTCTATAAGGAAGTGTCGTCATTTGTATTGACAAGTGTCGTAAGTGTCGTAACTTGCCGATGGGTTATTAGACCACCATGTGTGGGTCGGCCCTGATTAAGTTAACCTTGGGTTATTATGCTAAGCTAGACAAGTCGGCCCCATAAGTTTATTGGGCAGTCAGGATAAGTGAAAATAGAGATCAAGAGATCTCTATTTTGATCACTTCATTACTCACTTATCCATCACTCGGAAAGTGGCACACATGTGAGGAGGAGGATCAGCTGCTAGGAGGAGACTATCTCTATGTACTTGGGTTGTATCATTTCTCTATCTATCTCTGAGGAAGTTGTGGGGTTTTTCACCTTAGGGTTTTCCCCATGCAAACTCTGTGTGTCTATTGTCTCTTATGTTTGCATCTTATGATGATTGATATGCATTGATATACTGTATATGTTATTCTCTCAGTAAAGATCCTAGAATATATTGAATTAATGCTCGAAAATTAACATGGTATCAGAGCTAACCTGAGAAGAAGACATTGTGTAGTGACGGAAACCAGGGTTTCTTGTTTATTGGGTTTCCCTCCACAGATTTTGGAAAAGCAATATGATAGATTGACTCTCCTCAACAAGGTGAATCTTTCTGTCCAATCAGAATTCAGTTATGAGCACTTTCAGATTTGTCCCTAAAAATTAGGGTTTCCACAAAAATAGGAATTTCTGAAATCTGAAGACATAGCTGGAAGCTCCTTGGAATAATCAAATTTTAGAGCTTTGGATCGAGATTTTTGGCTGGGTAAATCTCAGGGAAACTCAAACACTAATTTAGGGTCCTCCCTAGAGAATCTAGGAGATTGAAAAGCATTTATGAAGGGTGAAACTTTGCAGTTTTCAAATTCTGAGTATACCCGGATGATCCGCTCATCAAGGCACATCTTTCTATCCTTTCAAAAAGTTGAAATTCACATTTTGAATTTTTAGGGTTTCTCTGACAAACCCTAATCCGGGACCAGATCCAGTTTTAAGCAAATAAAGTGATAAGACCTAAATCTTTTCTATTTCCATTTGAAGTAATCTTTAAGATGTCTCACCACACCAAGTTTGAGGATAAGCTTGAAGGGGCTGATAACTTCTGAGCCTGGAAGTATAGGATTGGGTTAATCCTTGAAGAAAATGAATTGGACACCTACATCAGCTCTGAGGTACCTATCCCATAGGATGAAGAGGCTAAGGCATTGCATAAGAAGAACTTGGTCAAGGCAAAGAGGATCATTGCTGATTCTATCAAGGACCATCTCATCCCACATTTGTCATCTCTAAAGACACCCAAATAGATGTTTGACTCCCTGACCAAGCTATTTGAAGGGAAGAACATAAATCGGAAGATGACCCTGTGGAACCAATTGAAAGGGGTAAAGTTTTAGAATGGAGAAACCATTCAATCTTATTTTTCTAGGGTCTCTCAGATCAAGGAATAACTAGAAGTGGTGGATGAAATGGTGGAGAATGGTGAAGTTGTCATGACCACTCTGAATGGCCTACCCAGGTCATGGGATTCCTTTATTCAAGGAATTTGTGCAAGAAGGAAGTTGATATCCTTCAACAGACTGCGGAAAGAATGTTCTCAAGAAGAATCTAGGCTTTTGGCATGAGAAGAAAAGATGGGGAATGAAGACCAAGCTCTCACGACTCACACCAAAAGGAGAAAACCCAAGAAGGAGCAATCTCATCCCAAGAAATATTTTCACTACCACCAAAAGGGCAAGAAGGATCTAAGATGCTTCACCTGTAATGAGAAGGGACACTTTGCTATATATTGTCGCAAGAACAAAAAGGATTCCAACAACAACAACAAGAAGGGAAACAAGAAGAGATATCATGCTCATGCTGCTTAGGATGATGAACCTCCCAAGAAGAAGGCTAGAGCAGAAAGTGATGATGATGACTCATCAAGCGAAGAAGAGTATGTTCTAATCTCTGCTCTCACAGGTACTATTTCTCATAGTTGTAATGATTGGTTAATTGATAGTGGGGCTTCTAAACACATGATTGGGTTTAAAGAATCTTTTGTAAATTTATCTGAACATGAATCACCCCATAAGGTGAAACTTGGGGATGATTATCAATACCCTATTAAAGGAAGTGGGGAAGCCTCCTACAACCTAGACTCTAGAAAGTCTTTGAATATGAAAGATGTGTTATTTGTACCTGGGCTCAAGAAGAACCTACTCTCCATCTCTGCATTAGATGCAAAGGGCATGAGGGTTGCATTTGTAGATGTCGAAGTCCTAATGTGGCCAAAAGGTAAAACTATTGATGATGCAGTGGTGATTGGAGAGCAAGAGGGAGGATTGTATAAATTGAAGGGACAACCTGAACATGCCATGGTACATGAATCCATGGAGCCAAGTGAACTTTGGCATAGAAGGCTTGCTCATGTGCACTATAGAGCACTACCAATTGCAAGCAACGTTGTAGAGGGTCTTCTTGAAATCAATACCAAACATGAAGGTATTTGCAAAGATGTGCAAAAGGAAAGAACATAAAGAAGGAATTTCCAAGAAGTGAAAGCAATGCAAAAGGAATCTTGGAAACCATCCACTCTAATGTATGCGGTCCGATGTCATCCAGTTCTTTGAGTGGGTATGTTTACTATGTCTCTTTCATTGATGTTTTCTCTAGGAATACTTGGGTCTACTTCTTGAAAAACAAAGATGAAGTATTTGATAAGTTCAAGGAATTCAAAACCTTGACGGAAAATCAAACTAACAAGAAGATCAAGACATTCAGATCCGACAATGGCGGTGAATTCACTTCAGGTGATTTCAAGAAACTATGCATTGATTCAGAAATTAACAGGGAGTTGACTTCCCCCTACAATCCACAACAGAATGGAGTTGCATAAAGAAAGAAGAGAACAATCATGGAAGCAGCATGGGTAATGCTACATGACTAGGATCTGCCTATGCATCTATGGGAAGTAGCAGCTAGGACAACTGTGTATGTGCAAAACAGAACACCCCACAAGATAATGGACAACAAGACACCAGAAGAGGTCTTCTTTGGTAAGAGACCTGAAGTCATCCATCTCAGGATATTTGGTTGTCCAGTATATACACATGTTCCAAAGGAAAAGAGGACAAATCTAGATCCTTTAGGAAAGAAGAGTATCTTTGTGGGTTACAGTGAAAGCTTGAAGGCTTACAGAATATACTTTATAGGGTTCAAGAAGATTGATATCAGCAGGGATGTAACATTTGATGAAAACTCAGCATTCATCAAATCAAGGAAGACACCTATTGAAGATCATGAAGAACCAAAGGAAACCAGATTTCAAGACACTACTATGAATGAAGCAATTCCAGATGTTGATCATGAAATTGAAGATCCACAAGAACCTGTAGATCCACCTCGTGAGAAGAACTCTCACAAGAGGAAACCTGCATGGGCTAGAGAGCTCATTCAAGATGCAGAAAGATATCACATTCCAGAAGAAGAACACAGAGCAAAGAAGAGAACTAGATCACATACTAGCTATGTTGCTTTACTCTGTGATATTATGAACAAAGAACCTTCTAGTTATGAAGAAGCAGCGGAAAAGAAAGAATGGAGGGATGCCATGGTCGAGGAATACCAATCAATAATGAAGAATGATGTTTGGGATGTAGTCCCAAGACCTGAAGGGAAGTCTATTGTGACTTCCAAATGGATCTACAAGATCAAGCATGCTGCAGATGGCAGCATAGAAAAATAAAAAGCGAGATTTGTAGCTCGTGGCTTCTAACAGAAAGAATGAATCGACTATGAAGAAACTTTTGCTCCTGTATCCAGGTACACTTCCATCAAATCAGTACTTGCTCTAGCTGCAGTGATGAAAT
Organism: Larix kaempferi; assembly: GCA_027924585.1. NCBI lineage: Eukaryota > Viridiplantae > Streptophyta > Pinopsida > Pinales > Pinaceae > Larix > Larix kaempferi. Next base: position 7,769,436 of record BSBM01000642.1, read on the forward strand.
GGAAGATACACCAGATGGATGTCAAGACAGCCTTCTTGAATGGTGTAGTCAAGGAGAAAGTGTATGTGGAGCAGCCACTTGGTATTGAGACACATGACAGGAAGTCATATGTGTGTAGCTTGAAGAAAGCCTTGTATGGATTGAAGCAAGATCCTAGGACTTGGTATGGTAGGATGGACAGTTTTCTATCCAGTTTGGGATTTACCAAGAGTAAATCGGATTCCAACCTTTACTACAAGGTTGAGGAAGGCAATCCTGTGATACTACTTCTGTATGTGGATGACCTGTTTGTTACAAGTAATGATAGTTTGATTGTTGATACCAAGAGGAAGCTTGCTACCGAGTTCGAATGAAGGACTTGGGGATGATGCATTATTTTCTAGGCATGGAGGTATGGTAGAGTACCGATGAAATCTTCCTTGGACAAGGGAAGTATGTAGCAGAGATCCTGAAGAGGTTCGGGATGATGGACTGCAAAGCCATGGCCACACCTATGGCATCGAACTTGAAGCTTCTGTGTGATGCTTCATCTGAGCCGGTTAATGTTACTGTGTATCATCAAATGATTGGGTCCTTGATGTACCTGATGAACACAAGGCCAGATATTTGCTTTGCAATGAACACATTGAGCCAGTTCCTGAAGGATCCGAGAGGTGTTCACCTGGTTGCTGTAAAGCATATTCTGAGGTATTTGAAGGGTATAGTTGATTATGGGCTCAAGTATGATGCGAATCAAAATTTTAACTTGTAGTGTTATTTTGATTCAGATTGGGCAGGTAGTGCTGTAGATAGGAAGAGCACTTCTGGGTGTTGCTTTAGTATGGGATCAGGTGTGATCTCTTGGTTTAGCAGGAAGCATTCCTGCATAGCACTGAGTACAGCCAAGGCAGAGTATGTTGTAGCATGTTCAGCTAGTTGTGAGGCAGTATGGCTCCAGAAGCTACTGTCTGAGTTATTTGATCTCCCGCTGGAGGCTACTGGTATCTTTTGTGATAACCAGAGTTTTGTAAAGTTGTCTAAGAACCCAGTGTTCCACGACAGGTCGAAGCACATTGAGATCAAATATCACTATGTCAGGGATATGGTGCAGAGAGGAGTAGTGAAGCTCCTGTATATTGCGACGGATGAGCAGATTGCAAATGTATTGATGAAACCACTAACCAGAGTGAAGTTCGAGTACTTCAGAGAGAGGCTTGGTGTTCTTCAGATTGACGACACTTCGAGGAAGAAGTGATGGACACATTTGTTGGAGCCAGTCCAAGCATCGTGAGAGGATGATCCTTCACATGGCTATGGATGTAAGTGTTGTATGATGAGCATCAGGATGATGCTCCAGTTACTGCTCTATGTATGTATGCATCATGTTGGATGTTGGATATGATCAGTGGATCATTTCTATGTATGTATGCATCATGTTGGATGTTGGATATGATCAGTGGATCATTTATATGTATGTATGCATCATGTTGGATGATGGATATGATCAGTGGATCATTCTATGTATGTATGCATCATGTTGGATGTTGGATATGATCAGTGGATCATTTATATGTATGTATGCATCATGTTGGATGCTGGATATGATTAGTGGATCATTTATATATATGTATGCATCGTGTTGGATGCTGGATATGATCAATTGGATCATTTATATGTATATGTATGTATGCATCATGTTGGATGCTGGATATGATCAATTGGATCATGTATATGTATATGCATCATGTTGATGCTTGGACCATGTATCTGTATATGTTGGATATGGTGTATGATCAGGAAGATCATGTATGATATATATCAGGTAGACACATTGTATGATCAGGTGGATCATGTATTTGTATGTGTATCAGGTGGATACATTATATGATCAGGTAGATCATGTATGATGATATGTATCAGGTAGATACTATGTATGCATCAGGTGGATGCATTGTATGATCAGGATGATCATGGATGATGAGCTCCAGGATGTTGCTCCAGATGACATGCATCAGGACGATGCAGTATTGATGATCAGGATGATCACATGTACATCAGGATGATGTATGGTGAGTATCAGGTTGATACTCTGTGGCCATAGACAGGTTGTGCAGGAGTAGCATGTAATCAGACCTGGAGATCTGAACAGGTTGTGCTAGTCACGTAAAAGGCCTCAGATGCTATTTAGAGTTCTTGCTTGGCAAGACACTCTTTTAAGGTTTTGCTAGACCACATGTAATCAGACCTGGAGATCTGGACAGGATGAAAAAGGCCTCAAATTCTCTTTAGAGTTCTTGCTTGGTAAGACACTCTTTTAATGTTTTGTGGGGACCACATGTAATCAGATCTGGAGATCTGGACAGGACGAAAAAGGCCTTAGATTCTCTTTAGGGTTCTTGCTTGGAAAGACACCCTTTTAAGGTTTTGTGGTAAGGGTCACATGTAATCAGACCTAGAGATCTGGACAGGTTGTGCTAGTCATGTAAAAGGCCTCAGATGCTCTTTAGGGTTCTTGCTTGGAAAGACACCCTTTTAAGGTTTTTTGACAGTCACATGTAAAAGATCCTGGGAGATCCGATAGGTTGAGCTGTGTGCTCGTAAAAGGCCTGGGATGCTCTTTCGAGGTTTTGTTGATGCACATAATAAGTCCTAAGGATTCCACAGTATGGATAGTGATGATGAAGACCTGCAGGTGGTGGGCCTACATCAAGTATGAAAAATGACTAGCTCTGTAGAACTTCCTATGATGAGTAGATTCAAAGATTGATTTAGATCGCAACAACCGTGATGATGATGATGATGATTTGAGGACGATGATTCGTTGATGATGATCCAGAGAAGAAGACTTGTGCTAGCAGATCTGTGTCGAGAAATACCTTCCTAGTTAAGAGGGAGTGTTGATGTATATGTAACTTTGGAATTTATTTCACCTATGTATTTCTTTTATGTATATTGTACTCCTATAGAGATGTGTTATTCCTCTATAAGGAAGTGTCGTCATTTGTATTGACAAGTGTCGCAAGTGTCGTAACTTGCCAATGGATTATTAGACCACCATGTGTGGGGTCAGCCCTGATTAAGTTAACCTTGGGTTATTATGCTAAGCTAGACAAGTCGGCCCCATAAATTTATTGGGCGGTCAGGACAAGTATAAATAGAGATCGGGAGATCTCTATTTTGATCACATCATTACTCACTTATCCATCACTCGGAAAGTGGCGCTCATGTGAGGAGGAGGATCAGCTGCTAGGAGGAGACTATCTCTGTGTACTTGGGTTGTACTTTGGTTGTATCATTGCTCTATCTATCTCTGAGGAAGTTGTTGGGTTTTTCACCTGAGGGTTTTCCCCATAAAAACTCTGTGTGTCTATTGTCTCTTATGTTTGCATCTTATGATGATTGATATGCTTGTTATGATTGATATTCATTGATATAATGTACATGTTATTCTCTCAGTAAAGATCCTAGAATATATTGAATTAATGCTAAAAAATTAACAGAGTTTTTACATTATTCATGTTATTTTAATTTGTGTTTTTTCTGTCTTTCGATTGGCTGCGTACATGGTGACGGGAGCCTGGGAGGATGTGCCCCATTTTAATGTGTGTTTTTTTTGTCTTTCGATTGGTTGCGTACATGGTGACGGGTGCCTGGGACAATGTGCCCCAAGACCCAGTGGCGAGGTGCCATTAGCGGGTCCTGGGCGAGTGTACCCCTAGCAGGATGGGTTTTATGTATGACAGGATGCAGATCATATCAATTCAATTCCGAGCTTTTTGGTAGATGGGAAAAGTGTACCTGTGGCAAGACTTGTTTTATGTCTAGTAGGACGTAGATAAATTCAATTCTAACCTATTTGGTAGCTGGGAACTTAGGGACCTAGATTGTTGTAGAAGCCTTTTAGATAGAAATATGCATCTGTAAAGTGGATATGAAGCCTTGGTTATTTTCTAAGAAGGGGTTCATAAGTTTTGAAGTAGGTAGCAGCAAAATTGATGTGTTATGGGATTTGTCATCTGCTAAGTATGGATCTAGTCTTGAGCGATTAGAGGGCTATTTTTTAGTCGTGGTTTCTGACTATGAGATTGCTTTTCTACTTGGTGATATGGGAAAGGAGGCATATAAGAAGACTCACGCGAAGCCCGTATCGGGTGAAACAATCCTCCTTTCAAAGAAAGAGCATGTTTTGGTAAGAGGGTGTACAATACGAAGGCTTAGTTCAATTTCTGGTATTAAAGTCCCCAATAGAGTTGAATTTCTGGTATTTGATGCATCCATGTTTGTTTCAAGCACCAGGCATTTGACTGCATCCATCAGCAGACCACTGTTTTTGCTACAATTTCAGCATCATCGGACCATGGTTTTTTGCTACAATTTCTGCATCTGCGGACCACTATTTTTTGCTACCATTTTGACATATGATTGCATTAGTCAGCCGACCATTGTTTTTTTTTTTTACAAGAACGGTTAGGTTGCATTAATATGCGTTCCGGCAAGCCAGAACCAAAAAGTTACAAATCTGAAGAAGGTTGGTGACCTCTAACAGTGCTGCCAACCTTCTTGTAAAAGTCTTGGGAGACAAATCCCATCTGTTTCTTGAGCTAATTCGAGATAATGACAAAAGGAGCTTACAAGGGTAAATTCTCACAAACTGTGAGCAAAGTAGAAGACAAAAGCAAAGCATTTAGACTCAGGGGGATGAAATTTGCCCCTTAAAGTAGGGATCCAGCTTTTTCTGAGATCCAAAAGAGATGTTGGAAGTCATCTCCTTTTCTCTACGTGCCTTGTTGGTCCTTCGCCCTCTGGTAAGGGGTGGAGACGGGACTGAATTGTGTTCAGGTTCAATAGTTCCCATAGAGCCGCTGGAGGGGACTGAAACAGCCGGACCTGCAGGGGCAGGGGGTTCAGGATCTGAAGCCCTGGCTTCCTTCACATCTACTGAGCCAGGTAGGGCAGGATCTGGAAGTCTTTCGTCTACCGGAGGGTCTTCCATAACTGTTGTTGCTTCAGGGTCTAGGGCTTCTTCTGCTTGCAGTGCTTCAAAGCTGTTTTTAATTTCAAGAGTTGCCTCCGCTGAAGGAGTTGCCTTCGGAACCTGGGCTAGTGATTCCTTTCTGTTGGCTGCTTTTTGGACAGACCCGGGTTTTAATGAAGCGCAGCAACAAAACCCCTTGGCGCACTGGCCCTCTCGGCAACGAGCTGCGCGGCAGCTCGAGGTCTCACCCGAAGTGGCTATGGGGGGGCTAAGGAATCAGGTTTCCTTAACCTAGGTGACACGGAGATTGCTCTTTCCTCCTTGACGATTCCTCTAAGGCGACGGTCTGACCCCTCTTCAGACTTATGAGCACAACAGCTCTCAAGCTCCTGCTCAGCAGCCTAGCTGCGCGGTACTTTCCCTCCTGCGCTATGACCCATTACCCGCTGCGCGGATATTCTATGCGTCGTCTCGCGAGCGCGTCCGTCGCAGCAACAAGTTCTCCTATTGCTACGGCGACGTTATCTACTGAGTCCTTCGACCCTTAACGATTATAGTCCTCAAGGAAGCTTCAAGAACTTACTCAATACACTCCTAAAGATAATGCAATATTTCTATATTTACCGTTAGTAAGCTAAAACAGGTAATCATCTCTATCACAACATCATAATAGCGAGAAATATGAAGTCCACCTCCACGGGGAAAACCACGTCCACGGGAGTATCTTATATTAACCAGAAAATGATAAACTTATACAATATGCTGCGCACACAGCTGCAGCCTTAGATCTTTCCAGGAAACTCCACGCACACAGCTGGGAGCCCTTCTCTCGATCTATTCTCTTCCTCTCAGAGATTACAATAGTTCAGACGTCGCCTCGGACTGTCTGCACCTCAAGGATTAGCTTCACTGCTAACCCGCTTACTGACTAGTTAGCTATCTGTCTCACCAACTGACTCTCTATCTCACTAACTAACATCTACCCATTACAATTATTCATATATATAGGTGGCCATGGCGGTCGCACCTTTACAACACTGTGGGCCTTTCCCAGCAGTAATCCCCAAAAACCCTAACCACGCACATGGCTAGGTGTACTGTAGGCGCCGCTTGCAGTCATGTCGCCGCTTCCTGCAGGCTCCATGAATTTCGGCGCAGCTTACGGGTATGGATGCCTCGTCCTTCGCCTTCAATGCTTTGGTCTGTTGCTCTTCCTTGATCCGAGCAACCATAGCTTCTTTACTTAGCTTTAATTTAGGGTAGCTGAGCCCTCTACTCCATTGCTTCATTGATTATGGTAGCTGAGCTTTCCACTCTGCTACCTTCATTCCCTTTTGATGTGCGCGCGAGCTCCGCGATTTCCGGTCCATGATCCGCGCTGAGCTCCTCCATCTGGCACCGTACTGCGCACCGTCTTCTTCTGTCCCCAAAATTGGCGCTTATTCAAAACTTAGCATTCTTCCATACTTGTGCTTTTTCCTCAAAATTCGTAGCTTTTACCATAGCTGCAGCCTTGGCTCCAACAGGCCCCTAACACTTACTTGTGGTTCGCCCTCGAGCCACTCGCACTAGCATGTGGTTACTTTACTTGCGCATCTGCTTTTGCTTGGGTCTGCACGAATGCTTTCTTCCACTGCGCAATAGCGTGGTCCAATTCATCGACACATTCCACAGCAGTCTGCACTGTTTCTGCAGTGGCTTCTTCTTTAGTGATGGCATCAATCACCTCTTGAGATTCAGCAATCTCTTTGATTTTTGCCTCGACTTGACCAACGATATCAGCATACTCATCCATAAATGGCTGAATGCTGTTGGTGAGCTTCTCATCTTCAGTTCTGAGCTTGTGCAGTTGCTGTTGCATTCTGCGCACTTCACTCATTTTCTTCATTTTTGGTAAGCCTGTTAAGGCCTTAGCTTCTTCAGTCAGAACAGTTAGGGACTGTTCTGCAGCTTGCACCTGTTCCAAAAGACCAACTTTGAAAGGGAGCTTCTCAAGCGCCGTCCAAGCTTCCATAGCTTGGCTCATCAGGTTCTCGGCTTCCTGTATTCTGTCTTTCATCTGTGTGGAAGCTCTGCTCAGCGCTTCAAATTGTTCCTGCGCATCATCTGTAGACTGCGCGGCAACACGGGCTTCTAGCTCCGCGATTTGGGTTCTATGGCCCTCTGCCATAGCAACTATTTCATGTTCCAGGGTTTTCACCCTTCCTCCAATAATTTGAACTTTCTCAACCAGAGGGAGGTCTGGTTGAATCTCGCAAGCCGACAATTCCTGGGCAATATCATCCACTGCGTTTCTGATGCCGATGTCTTGCGCCTCATAAAGTGCGAGTTTCTCGGAGATATTCTTATGACTTGCCTTCAGCTCTATCTCCTGCGATTGCAGTCGTTGATTTTCCTGGAATGTAGAGAGCTCTCTAGCCCTCAACTCAAGAGAAACTTTCTCGTGCACTAGCTGTAGAGTCTCTATAGGAATTAGAGACAAATTTATTTCAACGGGCCCAACGGCGCTTACCTGTAGTGCAGCTAGCGTATTTGGAAGTGTCATGCTCGTAGGCAGAATATGCACGACATTATGCCTTTCTATGAGTTCTTCAACTCCCTCGGTACTTGGAATTTCTTGTGGCACCTGCGAAGTAGATGCTGGCGCATGAGTCTGCGCAATCCTTCCTGCGAGACCTTTTATTTCCACAAACTGCAGATCTAGAGCACTTCTGATGTGAGCGTGCGTGTTCCGCAGCTCGCGAAATTGCTCTTTCAGATACTGGTCGATCCCCGAGGGAATGGCCTCAGAGGGATGCGACACCTTTTGTTTCTTGGTCACCGGCTCTATCGAGCCTTCATCACTTCTTTGCTCAGGGGCTTCCTTGCCCTTATCCTTCTCTTGCGCAGCGGCGGGTGGCATCGCGGATGCGATGTCGGCAACTTCTCTCCATTCGTCCGGCCAAGACTTGATAGTTTCTTCGACAGCTTCGGTGGTCATCCTGTAAATGCCTATGACCCATTTCTCTTCAATGCCGCAGGGACGGAGGTAAAGTTGATGTAAGTCGGCAGTAAAGGCCAACTTTCCTTCATATAGCGTCGCTGTCTCCTCACTCAGCCTTGGCATTTCCTGAATGGTATCTCTGAGGAGATAGTAGTATTCACAAAATACAGCGCAGTTCATCTTGTGCTTCGCGGGATTAGGGGATTCCCAAAGGTTAACATAGCGGATTCCGGCAGGTTCTTCTGCGCGGCGTGGAAGGAACTGATTGTTCGGGGGCTCCTTCCACCCGACGAGAGCACATAAAATTAAAATCCAAGAAAATTGGAACGACTGACCGGGGTTATCTTGGACGTTCCGACAGTCTTCCAAAAAAGAATTGAGGAGGAAGAGGCACCAGTTGTACTGCTCTCCCTCCGTAGCTGCGATGGCAAGTTCCACGACAGCTCCAGTAACTTCCTTCGGTCTGCACTTCGTGAGAAGTCTGCCCGCGAGCAAACTTCCTGTAAATCTGAGTGCTTCGTCTTCTACTATTGTGAGGTCATAAGCCCGACCTCCTCTTGTAAGGTTGTATTTCTGGACCAGCTTTGCAACCAGTTTTCTATCCTTCTCCTTTCCCATAAAATGGATATTGGGATCCTTACCAACCTTAGATAGGCCAGTAATGCGATGAATTAAATTGACATTTAAATCGATTGGCCTCCTGAGCCAAAGGTAACCTCCATGAGCGCAGGATAGCATTGTTTTAACAACTGCGTTCACTTCATTGCTACGCCCAAAATGTGGTAGCTTTAACAGGTTCAGGAGTCCAGGGCGCTCCAGATTTGCTGCAAATCCCTTCGGGATGAATTCGTTAACCTGTCTGGTAGGATTATGCACTACCGTCAGATATCGGTCTAGCTGGAACTGAGGATATGTCTTATAGTCTCCCAGGTTGAAATCAGAGAACTTGACCAGTGGAAGGTGTCCGAGCAAGGACCCTTCTATTCGCACGCCAACCGGTAGTGGAGGTAACGGAAGCAGATACTTTGCATTCTTCAGAATATGCACCTCTGGTGCATCGTCTGGTCGCGGCGGAATATAATTCACCATAGTGGCCAACGGATCTGGAACGGGCTCTTCTGGCTGTGGCTGAGATGCTCGTGTGGCCGGAGATTGTCTGGGATCCTGATAACCAGGGTGTACATAAGTCGAAGCAGTCACGGGGGTAGTCATGCTGAAATCTAGGCCTCGGTGCAGGAATTGACGAACAACTTCTTCAGTCGACAAGTTCTCCGTCGTGAACAGGTATAGGTAACAAGAACTAAGACAGAAACAGCAGACCAGCGTGAGATATGAGCACTGACAACAAAGGAAGCACTCTGCACGACTCGGCTCTGAAAACAATGGCTTAGATTCACACAAGACTATGCAGCTCGAGAAAAGTAACCCGAAATTATACAAGTGTTGGGTATTTATAGCTAAGGTGAGAGTAAATACGGGCAAGTGGGGCTACTAGCTGTAGGCGGCTATGCATGAGTTGAAAACCCTTCTATTCCCTTCGCCTCTGTGGTGCATTTACTGTGATGGACGGGCTCTGACAGGATTCCGGGAGAAGCTAAAACTTTCCGTCACATGGTTTAAATGCAAATCTTACAGAGATCAAGCCGAATCTGTCAGAGCGGCTATACTTAAATGGTGGGTTTATCCTTCATTTATTCAGACGCGGCTACATAACTGCTGTAATTCAAATTTTTCCGACGGGTCACTTCAACTTAGGAAACTGTGCCTATAGGGGCCCACAACAAGAATTCTTCAAGCGGCAAATTGACACCGGGAACTTCGCAAGAGCGACAGTTCAATGATTCAGGGAAAACCTCGCAAGAGCACAAATATGAGCTTGCTCAATCCCAAATTGTTAGTCGGTATGCGCGGATGCTTCAGGGAACTGCGCGGGAAGCCGGAGACTGAGTGTCTCGCAACTTCTGTGTAGACTGATAATGCGATGCCTCTCTCAACTACACTGGACATCTGCATTTCTTTGAGCAGCTATTTAAGTCGACAGGGCGGAGTGGCCGTCGCGGTAAAGCTTAAGCCGACTCCCGTTGATCATGGTAGGTAGCAATTCTCCATTCAGCTTCGCAAGCTGAACTGCTCCTCCTTCCGTTATCTTCGTCACCTGAAAAGGGCCTAACCAGTGTACACGAAACTTGCCTGGAAACTTGATGAATTTACTATCATAGAGGAGTACCAAGTCTCGTTCCTGAAAGACTTTATTCTTAATATGCCTGTCATGCCAAGCTTTCTGTCTTACCTTCTGTACCTGTTGATGGAATCCGGCTAAGAGTCTGTCTTCTTCTAAGGCAAGCAGTTGTGAGAGTCTTGCGCTTATAGTATCAGGATCTGTCATTTCTGTAATTTGCGCAATTCTGAGACTGGGAATAATGTATTCCATAGGCATAACTGCTTCCTGTCCATACACCAAACTGAAAGGTGTGTGGCCTGTTAGTTTCTTGTAGGTGGTTCTGTAAGCCCATAATACAGCTGTGACTCTAAGGTCCCAATCATCTCTTTGTTGGTTACAGATCTTCGTCAGGGCATTCTCAAGAATTTTATTGAATGCCTCCATCGTACCATTAGCTTGAGGATGGTAGGGTGTACTCTTATGGTGACTAATTTGGAATTCTTCAGTAAGGGCTTCTATAGTCTCATTGAGGAAATGTGTACCCTGATCACTCATTAGAATCAGTGGACATCCGAATCTAGTGATAATATTCTCAAAAATGAACTGCGCGGCCGTAGCAGTGTCGCAGTTCTTTACTGGCTTAGCCTCAGCCCATCTGGTGAGGTATTCAGTAGCTGTGATGATGTATCTTGCGCCGGTTCTCTTTCCTGGTGGGTTGATAGGACCTACAAAATCAATGGCCCATTTATCAAAAGCACGCAGTGTTATCTGAGGTCTTAGCGGCATTTCATCTCTTCTTGAAGGTTTTCCTGTTCGCTGGCACACATCGCAAGATTTGCAGAATTCCTTAGTATCCTTATGCAATGTCGGCCACCAAAGACCTGCAGCTAAGATCTTCTGAGCAGTCGGCTTTCCTGCGAAATGGCCTCCTGCGATGCTTGAGTGCGCTTCTGCGATGATAGAGTTCTTTTCATGCGGTAGGATACATCTGCGCAAGACTTCATCGGGGCCCAACTTATAAAGCTGGCCTGCTATCAAAGTGAAGTCTGCGGCCTTGACGACAAGTTGTTTCTTCTGCTGGACTGTAAACTCAACTGGCGCTTGTCCGGTGGTAAGAAACTCAAGGATATCAGAATAATATTCATCCGCTGCTTGAATAGAGAACAACTGCGCGTCAGGAAGATTGTCCTCCAGATTTGTAGGTTCTTCTCCTGACTCTATCCTAGATAAGTGGTCAGGTCCTGCATTCAATCTACCTGGCTTTACAATAACCTGAAAATCATATTCTTGAAAGAGCAGTAGCCATCTGCAAATTCTTCCCCCTAACACTGGCTTATTGACCAAGTATTTCAAAGCAGAATGGTCAGTATACATTTTAAAATGTGCGCCCAGTAAGTAGTGTCTGAACTTCTGTAGGGCGTACACCATAGCTAGTCCTTCTCTCTCTGTAGTAGTGTAGTTTTTCTCGGCTGTGGACAACTTTCGGCTAGAGTAAGCAATGGGGTGATCGATACCTCCTTTTCCTGGTTGTGTAAGTACGATCCCCAATGCTATGGAAGAAGCATCGACATGAACATGAAAGGGTTTATTCCAGTCTGGGAAAACTAGAATTGGCGCAGTGATCATCTTGTCTTTAAGTGTGTCCAAGCTTTGTTGGCATTCTTCTGTCCATTGGAATTTCGAATCCTTTTTCAGCAGTCTTTCCATAGGTGCTGTGATCTTTGCATAACCTTTGATAAATTTTTTGTAGTATCCAGTATGTCCCAATGTAGTGCGCAATTGCTTGACTGAGTTGGGCGCCGGTAAATTAGCAATGATGGCAACCTTCGCAGGATCCATCAGGAGTCCTTGTCTGCATACAATATGACCCAACAAAATACCAAAAGGAGCATAGAAGATACATTTTTTCAAGTTAAGGGAAATCTGGTGATGTCTACATTTTTCTAACATCATTCGCAGGTTCGCTATATGGTTCTTTAATAAGCCAAATACAGTCCAGTCATCAAAATAGACTTCTAAGAACTTATGGATAAATTCTTTAAAAACAGCAACAACGACTCTAGAGAAGATAGCAGGAGCGTTTTTAAGACCAAAGGGCATTACCGTGTACTGGAATGAGCTCCATTCAGTCACAAAAGTAGTCTTGTGGCGGTAGTCTGGATGAATTCTGATCTGATGGTATCCCGAAAATCCATTAGTGAAGGAGTAAGCCTCTTGTCCTCCAACATTATCAAGCACTTCATCTGTAAAGGGCGTAGGAAATGGATCATGCGCTGATGCGTCATTGAGTTTGCGCAGGTCCACGCAAATTCTTATTTCACCTTTTGTCTTCTTCTCTTGCACAACCATAGGACTAATCCAATCGCTTTCTTCTACTAGCTCAATAATACCTGCTGTGAGCATCTTGTCAATTTCTTCTTTGACTTTTTCTTTATAGCGCGGGTTCAACCTGTATGGGCACTTCTTTACTGGCTTGGCATCTGGTTTCAGAGGTATGCGCATCACTCCTAAGTCTCCTAGGATGCCTTTCATTTCTGTGAATTTGGTAGGAAAGATATCCTGGTAGTCATGTAATAAATCTGAAATATGCGCAACAGTTTCATCATCCCAATAGTCTCCTATAGAAGCAAACTTGGGTTCGGCTTCTGTACCAATGTTAATCTTTTTAAGCTTGATGTGTTCTGTAATGGCAGGGCTATCAAGCTGAGGACCTTCAACATTGCGCGTCCCTTCGGATTCTGGAATATTGATGTTGCGAGGATCATCCTCCTCTTCTCCAGTGGTGAAATTATAGCATTCCAGGGCATGTTCTATCTGAACAGCCCAATCTGGTTGGGAATATTCTGGTAATAGACATGGTTCAAATACCTTCTTTTTAATACACTTCAGAGCTTGATCAATACTCGGGTGCTCTGACTCAAAACTGAATGTAAGTTGAAAACTTTCTATCATTAGAGGCCAAGTAAGAGTGCCTCTGCGCAATTCTGTTTCAGTGTACCAGTTCCTTGGAACTGTGTCCAATGTGTGGATGAATAGGTGAACCCACTCATCATCCGGAATATCTGACCATTGCTGAATGCATGCTTCAATGTGTGACCTGGGGTCACTCTGTCCCTCGTATTTGCGCGACACTTCTGCTGTAGTGTCCTGGAATCTACGCAGTATCAGTCTGCGACAGTCTTGCCATGTGTGAATATTCGCTTTATGCGCACCCCACCATCTTGCTGGTGTAGCGCGCAGTGATACATCTAATGCCTGTATGCGCTGCTGTTCTGGAAGCTGTTGTTCATATGCCTGTATGAATTCACTTACGTTAGTTAGACCATCAAAAATTGGAGTGTCAGTCAATTCTGTGCTAATCCATCGAATGGATTTAGTCATCATGGCGCAACGTCTTGTAGAAACCTCATGTAAGCGATTCTGCCAGTTTTCCAATCCTGCATCTGAGTCTGATGTGCACGAACTATCGCATCGCCAGCTGATATGGCCATCTGCTGTGGGATTGACATAGTCACTCTGACTAGCAGTCATCTGATACAAACTTTCCATGTGGTGCGCTTCTTCTTCTGCCCGAATGGGTTCTATATACCTTGGTCCTTGAATAGGATCAAGCGGTGCAATGACCCTAATCTGGTCGTCCTCGAAGGTCATCTGTCTTTTCTTCAAGTTAATGACAGCTAAATTATCAAATGCCCAGTCTATACCTAAAAGTGCTGGGTAAGGTCTACTATCATCCAGGATTTTGATTACTTCAAAGTCTGCAGAACTTCTTACTCCCTCGATATCAATAGGTACATTGGGTAATCTGCCCAATGGAGAGACTCGTTGCTGGTTCGCGAGTCTTAGCTGGATGGGAGATCTTGTAAGTTGAGGACTTCCCATCTGTTCCCATGTCTGCATGGTGAGAACATTAACTTCTGAGACCAAATCTAAAATGACTTCATCCATCTCAAATGCTCCAATCTGCGCTGTGAGCCTCATCTCTTTTCCAGTTCCAATGTGACTCCCAATCTGGTGAACAGCACGCTGTGGCGTGTTCGTCGAAGTAGATTGTTGACATTTATCCAATAGGTGTTGAAGTTCCATAGTTGCTTTTTCATTGCGCAACAACTTTAAGCAGTTCCTTAGAAAATTATGGATAGTACCTAGTGCATCTTCTTCATCGGGCCTTCCGGATGTAGTGGCCTGCTCTTGTACCAGGTTGTCTTGTCTTAGCACTTGTGATCTAATATCATTATGCGGATTTGTGACAAAACTTGAAGCTCTGGGATCTGAGAAATACTCTTGGGCTTGCTTGAATGCTTCTTTCTGCTTCTGCAGATTAAGTGGGGTTGGTTTAATATTAGCGCGGCGCACCCATTGCGTTGCTTGCTTTCCAGTTCCCGACTCTGGCGCACCAGTGGTTGTTCCACTGCGCGTCACAATATTAACTGTACGGTCTGGTTCCATTTTTTCTGCTCCAATCAATTGAATATTCTGGTTGACCTGTGGCGTCTTTGCTTGCATTTTAGTTATCAATTGAGGGCATTCTTCAATGATATGATCATAAGATTTACAATATCTGCAAAGGGTTGTAGGGTTTTGGCAATCCCTTGCAAAATGACCTTGCGCTCCACAATTATAACAAGTGATCTGGCCTCTTCCGCGGCCAAAGTTTGTTGTGCGTCCACGGCCTCTGTAATTTCCCGTTCGGCCGTCGCGAGTTTGGTCATACTATGGACCTGCTACGGGTCCTTGTGCTTCTGACTGTACTCTATAAACATCATGTTTCCTTTCCATCATAAGGTCATATTCTCTGCAATTGTTTTCATCGTGGCCTACTGATTTACAGAAATTACAATATAGGTTCTTTGGAGTTTGTACATATTTCTGAAGTAAGTGACATTCTTGAGGTCTATGACCTCTAGTTCTACAGATTTCACACCAAGGCCCCTGTGGCTGTGGTAAAGGGTTAGGTGCTCCAGTTGCAATATACTCTATGAAAACAGGACAGTGGTCCTTTGAATGACCTTGTGCTTTACATTTTGTACACCATATGTCTTCCTTAACATCCTTGCCTTTCTTAATATCATGCACTTGCAGGGTTAAGTTTGCTAACTGGTTCTGCAACTGTGCAACATCGTTGCTTGTTCCAGCAATTGGTGAAGCTTCCAGTTTCATAGCCATCTCTAGAGCTTGTTCCTGAGTAGTGAGATTCTGTTGCATAAGGGGAAGTCTAATGTGTGGAAGCAGTGCAGCAATGAACCATTCCTTATGCTGTTGAGGTGCAAACTCAAAGCTTACTTGATCTATCAAGGCTTTGAACTTTTGGTCAAAGTCCCATACTGACTCTGTAGGTAACTGCTTGATGTCTTTGAGCTCTGTTTTACACTGTGATTCTAATTTAGGTTTCTTGAATTCTCTAATCATTGCATTTCTTACCTCAGCAAGCATTCTATTCTGTGCTGCTGAGTATTTCATGAACCAAGTTAAGGCTCTGTCTCTTAGTGTGGTTGCTAACTGAACCAGTTTAACAACATCATCATTAATTTGCTTAATTGTCCAAATGGCTTCACATAGGAACTAGTGTTGCTCAGGGTCTTCTATCCCTATTCCTCTAAAAGTTGGTAGTTTCATGTCATCACCCATCTTTCTTGTGCTAGTTTGAGGTGTAGGTGCTGTAGCAGTTCTTCTGGACTGAGCGAACAAAGGTGGTACAGAGGTACTAGAAGTACCGTGTCGGCTACTAGAAGGTGTTACTACGGGATTATACTGAGCCTTGTCTGGCTTTTGCGGTGTAAAAGGGTGGTAAGGGATATGAACACTCCCTTGTCTTTCTATGTGGCTTGCTCTAGGAACTTGACTGTCTTCTGGGCTTGACTCAAAAGAATGTTGTTCAAGGCCTACTTTATACCGTTTTCCACTACGAGTGCAACCAATAACTTCAGGGTCACTATCAGAGTCTACGGACATTACTTGTCTATGCTATTCATCTGAAGCTATACATAGTTTTGCTTTTTCATACAGAAGCATTTTAATCGATAAGTTCAAAGAATTCAGGAACTTACCTCTATGTGCTTGAAAGAAACTCCTCTCAGCTTCACTGAAACTCTTTCTTGTATCCACTGCAAACTCAGTGATGAAACCTTCCAGCAGACTATTCAACCAAAAGTCTATTGCGTGGGACACAGAATTATCTACCCGCTTCAGAATGCTGACTAGCTCAGGGGTCCAAGCGACTGGTCGATCAATATGCACAGTGGGTCTAGTATCTGCTAACTTGGCTATCCAAGCATGTAACTCAAGTGCAAATGTGACAAAGAAAATTTTGTGAAGGTCAGTATAGATGTACTTCTGCAACCATTCTTCTGGCTGGAGTCTAGAGCTTCTATTTTCTTGTTCAGCGAACTCTTTAGCCTTTAAGTCGAACCACTCCCGAATTTCTGTAGTTGTAGGATTCCAGTAACACATTTGTTAGCTGAGCAACATAACCATTTGTTGGCTCCAACAACAGTCTTCTTCGTCGCAAAAATAGCAAGTCTCACAGTAACAAGTCACAAGACAACGGAACCATTTGTTGGCTCCCTTCTTTCTCTGGATTTCGTCTCAATCTCGCATGTCGCTGAAATAACAAGTCTCATTTGCGCGGCAACGGAACCATTTGTTGGCTCCCTCTTTCTCTGGATTTCGTCTCAATCTCGCGTGTCGCTAAAATAACAAGTCTCATTCACGCGGCAACGGAACCATTTGTTGGCTCCCTCTTTCTCTGGATTTCATCTCAATCTCGCGTGTCGCTAAAATAACAAGTCTCATTCACGCGGCAACGGAACCATTTGTTGGCTTCTTTTTGGACAGACCCGGGTTTTAATGAAGTGCAATAACAAAACCCCTTGGCGCACTGGCCCTCTCGACAACGAGCTGTGCGGCAGCTCGAGGTCACACCCGAAGTGGCTATGGGGGGGCTAAGGAATCAGGTTTCCTTAACCTAGGCGACACGGAGATTGCTCTTTCCTCCTTGACGATTCCTCTAAGGCGACGGTCTGACCCCTCTTCAGACTTATGAGCACAACAGCTCTCAAGCTCCTGCTCAGCAGCCTAGCTGCGCGGTACTTTCCCTCCTGTGCTATGACCCATTACCCGCTGCGCGGATATTCTATGCGTCGTCTCGCGAGCGCGTCCGTCACAGCAACAAGTTCTCCTATTGCTGCGACGACGTTATCTACCGATTCCTTCGACCCTTAACGATTATAGTCCTCAAGGAAGCTTCAAGAACTTACTCAATACACTCCTAAAGATAATGCAATATTTCTGTATTTACCGTTAGTAAGCTAAAACAGGTAATCATCTCTATCACAACATCATAATAGCGAGAAATAGGAAGTCCACCTCCACGGGGAAAACCACGTCCACGGGAGTATCTTATATTAACCAGAAAATGATAGACTTATACAATATGCTGCGCACACAGCTGCAGCCTTAGATCTTTCCAGGAAACTCCACGCACACAGCTGGGAGCCCTTCTCTCGATCTATTCTCTTCCTCTCAGAGATTACAATAGTTCAGACGTCGCCTCGGACTGTCTGCACCTCAAGGATTAGCTTCACTGCTAACCCGCTTACTGACTAGTTAGCTATCTGTCTCACCAACTGACTCTCTATCTCACTAACTAACATCTACCCATTACAATTATTCATATATATAGGTGGCCATGGCGGTCGCACCTTTACAACACTGTGGGCCTTTCCTAGCAGTAATCCCCAAAAACCCTAACCACGCACATGGCTAGGTGTACTGTAGGCGCCGCTTGCAGTCATGTCGCCGCTTCCTGCAGGCTCCATGAATTCCGGCATAGCTTACGGGTATGGATGCCTCGTCCTTCGCCTTCAATGCTTTGGTCCGTTTCTCTTCCTTGATCTGAGCAACCATAACTTCTGTACTTAGCTTTAAATGAGGGTAGCTAAGCCCTCTACTCCATTGCTTCATTGATTATGGTAGCTGAGCTTTCCACTCTGCTACCTTCATTCCCTTCTGACGTGCGCGCGAGCTCCGCGATTTCCGGTCCGTGATCCGCACTGAGCTCCTCCATCTGGCACCGTACTGCGCACCGTCTTCTTCTGTCCCCAAAATTGGCGCTTATTCAAAACTTAGCATTCTTCCATACTTGTGCTTTTTCCTCAAAATTCGCAGCTTTTACCATAGCTGCGGCCTTGGCTCCAACACTTTCACCTTGGCTGCCTTCGCCGGTTAGTTATTGGCTGAAAATCATCTCCTTTAGCTGGTTCTGCCACTTCTGAGGCTTTGGGGCAGCATTTTGCGAAGTGACCATAAGTATGGCACCGAAGGCACTTAAAAGGAATCTGCTCGTAGTCCAGCTCTTGGATATGGCGCCATTCCCCTAGGGAGAGCTGAATGGCTTCCGGGAGTCCTTTCTTGAGGTTAACCTCAACACAAACACGAGCACAGGTAAATTGATCCCCTTTCGGCTCCACACTGTCCAGGAAACGCCCAAGCTTATTTCCAATGTCCTCCAGAGAACTTTTCCCCCATAGATGCAGGGGGAGATGAGGCAGCCTAACCCAAACAGGGGCTGCAGTGATCTCAGCTCCGGGATTAAAATCAAGAGTCTAGGGGGCTAAGAACAGCCCCCTCGGCCCCATGAAATAGGGACCAGATCTGAAAACTAGATCTCGATCCACTTTGCTAGAGAAGCTGAAAAAAAAAAAGCCCTTGCCTACTACACACAGAGAAATGTTTCCATGTATCAGCGATTTCCAGCGTTCTTCCATCCAAGCCTCCACCGATTTGGGGCTAGGCCATAACCCCGTGAACTTTCCGATGAGGGCCTTTTCTGCTAGAAGGAGGGCAAGATTGCATGGCTCTTCTGGAGATAGCTCCAGAGAGGGGATCTCCTCCATCTTCTTAACAAACTTAGACGAGAGAGAAGGCTTGGCTTTAGGTCCTGCCGAACGGACTAATGCTGTGAAAGCTTCCAAAGAGTCTTTTTCCATCTCTGCAAACCGGTCTGGGGCCATCATGGAAGGTGGCAACCACCAGCAATGAGGGATGCAGCAGAGCGAGCAATGCAAGCAATAAAAAACGTAGGCAAACTTCAAACCGTGGCCCTGCAAGCAAAGGAGACGAGCGATCCCTGAACAGACCGCGTCCCTGCAAACGAAAACCAGAGTGAGGCGGCTAGGGTTTGAGCCCTAGCCGCAGAGGTCCGCCGGGCGTCTTCATCGCGAGTTTTTTCATCCAAGCGTCAACCGACCACTGTTGTCTACTACAACTTCGGGTTTTTCATCTCTCACCTCCATTTTCTATTTGTTGTAAATAAAGTGCTTATATTGTTGTTGGTTTTGGACAAAAATTTCAAAATTAGTTGTTACATAATTTAGTTGAAATGTGTTGATTTTTCAATATTGCTTATGTGTACCCACTTCTACTGTTCTATTAAGCAGTCAACCAGTCTCTCCTTCCTATCTTCATTCATTCACGCTTTATTTTATGCTGAGCCATTCGCTTTAATGCCTAAGCCAAGCCATCGTTATTATAAAGACTGTTAGTGTAATTGTAAATACCATTCCAAAACCCTATTGGTGCAAGCTCTATGGAAACCCAGAAAAATTATTGATATATAATTATGAAATGCCAATTTATACTTGAAAGCCCTGATGTCAAAAATCCTGAACTCAATCTCTAATGTTTATGGAGGGTAGCTCCAAAGATTGGGAACTTAGGCACTGCAGGTTGTCTGGATGATAGCTCCAGCAATTGGGAAGTTACTGGCTCGCCATTCCTCTTGATAAATTACCATATGTTAAACCAGAGTTAATAGGTCAAAAAATAAGTCTATGATTTAGTATAAACAACCATGAAAAATAATCCATGATAGAAATTACTTAAAATACTATGCCTCTGGCTTGCAGGGGGCAGGAGGAGAAGCCACATTGCCATTTCATTGCCAGCTACTAAATGTATGCAAAAGTTTTTATGCTTGGTGCTGTCTCTGCTACTGAAAGGCCACATAGTCTTCCTTTTTGTTTAGCTTATATACATCTTTGTCATGTTATTCAACATGGGCATCATGTCTTTTGAAGTGCCTGGAGTGGCTATGCATCCAACTCCCGATTTGGTATATTGCAGTCCACAACTATTTAAAAAGTGTCATGACTATCCTAAAATTTTCTTCTTCCATTCCTAGTGACTCGCCTCTCCCACACCCTGCTTGTCTACTTTTCAACACCTCTTTGATTTTTTAGCTACATGTCACTCCCACACCTCAACCTCCAATTTTCAACACCTCTTCGATTTTTTTCGCTACGTGGACTAGAGAAAGCAATTGTTCCCTCGGGCTTGAACTTAAATGGGATTCTGTCATTTATTATTTAAAAATGATAATAACATTATAACCTTGGTACTATGATTACTCCCTCATGTGGTTATTGATATGTGCCACACATGGACGAGGAAGCAAGCCAGGTTTGACTTAGAATCTATATCTATATCTATATCTATCTATCTATCTGTCTATCTATCTATATATAACTTCTGAGCCAATTCAGGATCAAACTCATTTTTAAGTAAGTAATGCCAGAGATGAAGTATACCCCATTTCTGATATTCTTATCTTAGACATGCTTCTAGAGGAATTTCGTTGAGGTTGGGAAATTTTTTTTTGAGACTGTGTTTGAGATATCATGGCTATTTTGGAGTGCCAGCTATGGAGCTATGGAAATTAAGGGCATAAATTAACATCAAACAGGCACTGATTGGCAGATACAAATTAAATGTTGGCTGAATATTTTTAGAGTTCTGTGCATAGGTGCTCCAATATACTGATATATGGAATTGCCCTTCCATATTCCTTTGTGCATTTATATGGCATTCAATATTAATCGTTGGGCATTACAGTAAATGTTTTATTTTGTTCTTACATTTTTAAATTTGCATTATAGTAAATGTTTTATTTTGTTCTCACGTTTTTGAATTTGTATGTGTAGGTTCCATGCATCAAAGACTGTTTTGGCATTGGAGCATCTGCATAGCTTAGAGATCGTGTATAGAGATACAGGCAAACCCGAGAACGTGTTGATACAGGCTAGCTTCCATGCCATGCTCACCGATTTCAATCTCTGCGTCAGCCTTGAAGTCGATCATTCTTGGAACCAACTCACTAGGGGAAGCGATATTCCGCAAGAAAGTAATGGTGGCTGGCATCGACGTTAGCCAATTGAATTGTGTCCCATATTCCATGAACAATAATATAAAGTGCCCCTCGTCCTTCAATACCACTTTTTGTTTACAATTCGATATCATTTGAAGTATTCAAAAGCTGAAATATTCAAAATTTTGTTTACTCTCAAATATGAGCTTCTATAATATCTTTTTCTTAAAATTTCTTGTTTCACCATAGCGGGTATATATGTTACATGTAATTTTTCTCATTATTGTATACTCTACCTAGATTTTTTTTTATAGAGGGTTTTATCACAACAATGTGAGATATTTTAAATCAATACATGGATGGGACTTTTATATAGGTATATAAAGCATTGATCCGTGGCTTAATCAACATGGATGTTTGTAAAATTTGAAGCATTTATATTAATCTTACTTAGCACTTCTTGCTAAAGCAATTGCTTTTTCTCCCAAGAGCAAGTGGCAATGTCAAGGACGTTGCCACCTCGTGGCTCTTGTTAAAGATAACAACAAATTAGGGAGTAAAAATTATTAGTGTCTGGTAACTCAAAATTGATGGTGATTTTGTTAACATAAAATGTAAAATCAATCATATATTACTTGAATATGGAACCCTTTTTCCTCTCATATCTATAAATCAATCCTATTGTAGCAAAACTGATCAATGAAGTAAATAGTTATAGTCGAGGTGTTTTATGAAAACATAATTTTTCTAAAAATTGTCCACAAAATGTCTACAATGAAATCATAAGTTAAATAAATACACAATCTTAAAACAAAATTTTCAAATCCATAATTTTTTTAACTATGAAAAATCATAAAATATATATTCTAACTTCACCTTAAAGTATATTTTGTTTTTCATATATATATATATATATATATATATATATATATTGTTTTCCACATATATTTTGTTTGTTGTCATTTTTGTGATAGTGAGAGGATAGTAGGGGGTAGGAGGTCATAGGTTCAAAATCCATAAAGTGAATAGGGTATGCACAATTGTGTGTGGACTTTAGAATTATATCATTGTCGAGAGGGGGAAGTATCTCCCACAAACAAACAAGGGAGTTTCATACACCAAATTTTATTATTATTATTGTTATTATTAGTGAGAGGATTGAGATGAAAATCACTTTCTCATAAATATGTTCGTACATTCACATTATATCTTAATTTCAAAATATTTGGTATTACTTTTAATACACAACTATAAAAATCTAATTAAAACCAAATAATTCTTTACTTTTTATAATGGTTAATAGATGAAAATTAATTTAAATAAATTTTTATGACTATAAAAAATCAAACTTAAATTCATTAATTTCAATAAAGATCATTTTATTTTGACATATTATACGTCACCATTGAAGTTTTCATTATATTGGACTTTCTAATACGACATTGTTGTTTTTAATCATATTGAACTTTCTAATAGGACATTGAAGTTTAGAAACACAATCTTTAACTTATAAAAGAACTAACCAAACTTTAAAAAAAAAAAAAAAGTGGAGGTCTTCTCATATAAGGTGCTAGGATAGGAACAGATGCAAGGGCTAGGTGCGGCTAGTAGCTTTAAACCGGATTTTTCACCTTAACTCGAGATGGAATTTTGACCTTGGAATTATGTTTTTTTTAGGTTTTTACATATTTTGAGCCCAGTGCAACTTTCAGAATTTGATTCTGACTATTGTCAGTATGTGTCCTACCGGAGGTTTTACCTTGCTTATACCTCATCCTAGGTGCCTTGATAATAAATAATGAGTCTTGGGGGCTTAATAGAGCTCAATGGAACCTCAAGGAAGGTCAGCCCCAGCATTCCCCTTACAGATTCCCCTCTACGCCTGCCTGCATTGAACCAAAAAAACTACTTGCGGAGGAAAGAGGGAAATAAAGGATGGATACAGGGTTGGAAAATGGTGAGTGTAGAGATCTTCCTAGAATGTTGTTGGTCCTAATTCATAAGAGTTTCCGCAAGGCTCATCCATTCGGCGAAATGACTTCTGTGTTGATTATCCTCTCTATTTCTCTTGTTTTCTAACAAATGGTGGGAAATAAAATTAGGGGAAGTTCCCATAAGCTAAGAAAATATTCCCTCCAAAGGATCAATAACAATTTTAACCTCTTTTGTGTGGTTCCTTCCAAATGATCAATAACAATTTTAACCTCTTTTATGTGGTTTTTCTACCATTTATTTTATCTCAATCATTAGTTTAACAAAAACTAAAACATTTATTTTATCTCAATCATTTCACTTTAGTTTTTTTCCTTAAAAGTAAATAATTTTATAAGTGAAATCAATTAGAATATAACCTATTTTGCAAAGGAAAATCTTATAGGAATTCTTTCATGTAGGAGCATCTTAAATTTGAAAGCAGGAACACGTATAGAGTGGAGCGATGGCTAATGTTGCCCCCTCCCCCTGGGATCCATTAAAAGTACCCAAGGAAAATGTCATTAATTTACTAAATTTTAATTTAACATTGCGGATGGATTCAGAGACCCCTAAACAGATGGATTTAGAGACCCCCTTTAAATCTATCTGCAATGTTAAAATTTACTAAGGAGTCTCTGAATCCATCTACAATGTTAAAATTTAGTAAATTGTACAAATTTATTGTGAAAATTGTAATTTTCCATTGCCGAGGTGACAACTAAAAATGACTAACATAAATGACTAATTCATATTCCTAGTCGTTGTTAGCCTTGCATTCCTTTGACTAAATTAGTCATTTATGTTATTCATTTTATTTTAGTCACTTTTTATCTAGTCGTATATTTTATCCTATGACTAAATTAGTCGTTTTTAGTTGGATCACTTAAAATTGCTCAAATTTGGTCGTTTATCCCTTGAAAAAATTGTGGTGACTAACGTTTTTAGTCACCTAGTCACTCATCTCTCATTTTGTACTAGTGATATTAAAGCATAGAGATTGTTGACTTTGTTCATGAACTTTGTGTAGTATTCAAATTCTGATACTGTTGTCTATGTTGGTTGCAATGAAAGAAGAATTGATATGGTTGAGGTGGGCATATTTTAAACTAGTGTTTCAAACTATGGCCAATAAAAAACACATTTTGTTGTAAAGACGGACAACTTTCCACTACTATATTATAGGTTCTAATGGATTTTCTACAATTGACAATGACCTTTCCTGATGGGCGAGAATAATCTGTGATGAAACAAACCACTCTTGTGACAAACATAGCCAACATGCCAGTGGCAACAAGAGAGGCATCGATTTATACATGTGATTTATGTGATGAGTGATTTGGTTGTATAAATGCCACATTTGATATTATTTTGTTCTATAACCCAACTTGGAATATTTTCTTGTTTATTTAATGAAAAAATGGAGGAAATATGCAAATTGAACAGATTTTTCTAATAAGTGGAAGGAATTTCCATTGAACTTCATAGTCAAAATGGTTAACAATGTGTAGAGAACTTTAAGCTTGTTTTCCATTTTTAGCTCATGTTTATGTATATTTTGTTGGTTCTTAGTATAGCTTATATTTTCAAACACTGATGTTATTTCTGTAGGTAGGACATATATTTATAGTTTTTTTCCTAGGGAAAATTTTAATATGCACCATGTTTCCAGTTATAAAAAAGATGATCCATTGTGGATTTGTTCATAATTTTTAAATAATTTACAGTATATTATCGAAATATTTTTTCCTTTTTTGACACTTTACATAAATGTTGTGTTTTGGAAAATTGCTTACCATGATCTTGAATTGATTCATCACAGGTATCACTTTAGCATAGTACTTCTGTGATATGAAATACAATGTCAGTATGATGGTAGAATCAACATATCATTGGGCAGAAGCGCTTCGTGAAATATCTGGGCGTATGGTGAATCTCCTAACTTCTTTTTCATAAGATTGCAATACTTTTGGGGAAATGATTGCTTCTAGCAAATTATTTGAGCTTTGACGTTGCGAGACCCATTCTATAGAAAAACGAATATTGCAATATTTATATAGAATCTTGTCAAATAGTTCACAAAATTGTAGCTAAATGTTGTATCGTTTTGTGTTACTCAAAAAAAAGATGTTAATTCTTTTGTAGAGCTAGAAATTCAAAACTACGATTTGATCAAATTGGCATTTTTGGAGCTTGGGAAAGGGGCTAAGTGTCTTTAAGCAAGTAATATGATGGTTATTTTGTTTTAAATATGTTTGGTACTTTTTTTTACAAAAATAAAACTAATATTAAAATTACAAAATTACATGCTTCCCCAGCTATACTTGTAGGCATCTAGAATGGGGAAATTTTAAAATGGCAATGAGGAGAATACAAATTCATAACTTGTACACGTAGCACTAAGCTTATGGAATTTGCACGCATGTTACTTCCTCGTATGCTTCACAACAAAATGTTGTTATGGAGAGGAAAAATAAGGATTTTATGGGGATGGAATGGAGCATGCCTAAGGGAAACATCTCTCAAAACAACATCTGGGATGAAGCATTCTTTACACCATATTTGTGACTTTGTTCTCAATGAGAGCCTCACCAAGGCTGTGAAAAAATTGCATCAATGGTAGGAAACCATAGGTAAATAATCTCGAAATATTTTTTTGTTTTGCATATGCGTTTGAAACAAAAGGAAAATGCACAAAGTAGAAGACACGGGAAAACATATGCATCTATTTAGGGTATAGTGGTATGCTTCCAATGTATATAGGTTTTTTGAATTAATAAAGAAAGACAAACTCGTTGACAAAGAAATTGTTTATGGTGAAGATCATAGGCCATCTAATCATATCAAATTGTTGTACCATGGCTTGTATAAGACACATATCACATTGTAGAGGTTGCAAAAGAAATGGAAGGTAGTTTACAATATGAACATAAGACTAGTCCAACACCAAGTGGTGATGACAAGGCTGGTGATAACAAGTCTTGGAGTGAAAAACTATCTTCAAAGTTCAAGGAAATCGTAAAGTAATATCCACAATGAGGGATTAAAAGCTACATGAGCTACCTTAGATCAACAAAAAATCAAGAAGGTTGCAACACTAATCTTCATATCAAGTGATCAGTCCTTTGATGGCCATAGTTTTGAACTTGCACGAGCCTACTTTCATTTGAAGAAGCATATGTAAAGAAAGATAGTAAAGAATAAATTGTAGGAGGAATATAATATAATAGAAGAGATTTGGAAGCATGTTGAATCACCAAAGGAAAATAATGTTGTAGGTTTCTACTGGATCAACTAGCTAAATGGAAGATAGTTATATTGATAAATGTAAGGTGAGGTTAGTGGTTAAAATATTTGCACAAAAGGTGTTGACTTTGAGTACTTTTACACATGTAGCTTTGATGAAGGCAATTAGATTGGTTTAGACATGGGAGTCCAAATCTGGTTGGGTATTCACTAGATGGATGCAAAAGTTTCCTTCTTGGCGTATTTTGGAAGAGGAATTCTTATGGAGCATTCCCAAGGATTTGTGCAGAAAGGGGAGGATCATTCTGTATGTAAGTGGAAAAAGGAATTATATGGTCTCAATCAAGCTCATAGAACCAATACTATAGAAGTGGTGCATCAAATCCAAACTTAGATGTCAAAATCCAAGATATGGATAGCGATTGTAATCTTAGATGTCAAAATCAAAGATATGGATAGTGATTGCAATCTTATATGTTGTTGACCTCATAATCATAGGGAATAAAGCAAGAATGATATAGGATATGATAGCTAAGAAGCGTGAATCCTTTGAAATGATAGTTTCTTAGGAGTGGAGATATGGCATAAAAGAGACATCCTATTTACATCAAAACTAAGTATGCATGGGTGATACTAAAGATTTTTAAAATGGCAGATTGCAAATATGTAGAAACCTCAAATGAACTTCTTATGAAGTTGTCAACTCATAAAGAGTCAAATCCAATGGATTCCACATTGTATATGTTGTTGGTAGGGAGTCTCGTGCAAATTTACACTAGATATGATGCTGGCATAATGTTGTAGTTTAGGCATATCCTAAAGCTATTCACTGGAAGGAAACAAAAAGAGTTTTACTGTACATGAAGGAACTTTGCATCATAGCCTTAAGTATTGTGCATAATGATAACTTTAAGTTGATTGGTCACATGGATCATATTAAGTAGGTTACATAGGTGTTCCTGCTAGTACCAAGCACATTGAGGTTCATGAATCATCATCACTATATCAGAGATCAATTGAAAAACAAGGCGATTCAGTGATTCATATATTGTATAATGTAGGTATCACAGTCAGCTAGAAGATATTTTTTCTTATGTGTTAAATAAGGACATTCAAGGAGCTGCTTGGTGTGAAGAAATAGCCATAGGGAGGTGGGAGGTGGGGAAGGGGTGGCTTTTTTGTAAGTGGTGAATGTGCATTATGTATACAGGGTTCCATGTTAGCAGTTACATATTTGCATATGAAATGTCTTTA
Source organism: Larix kaempferi (assembly GCA_027924585.1). Taxonomy (NCBI): domain Eukaryota; kingdom Viridiplantae; phylum Streptophyta; class Pinopsida; order Pinales; family Pinaceae; genus Larix; species Larix kaempferi. Next base: position 7,797,148 of record BSBM01000642.1, read on the forward strand.
TACTGGATTTAAAATTTAGAAAAATAGGTAAGTAAACCTCATGCATACAATGTTGGTGAAAGAATACATGAACACAACTTGCATGAACTACAATTAGTTAGGACAATATTATATGAATGAAAAAGAATTAGAAGAACATGAACATCAGTTAGTCAAGATTAGATTAAATAAGATCTAATTTGTTTAAACTCAGTTAACTCTTTGTCTAGATTATTGTATGATGTCAAAATTTTGTATAGCTCTGTTGAAATTTACTGACAACTTAAGGGGTTGTTGTACTTTTCGTATCCAAGTGGAGCATTTTGTAATGTAAAATTAGATTCTTTTCAAATGAAATGCCTCAAAATTGTATTTGGAATTGTTGCTAGTTCTTTAACAATTGTCAATCTTTTCACCCTCTTAATGAATTTACATTCTTTATTTTGAGCAAGATACCCATTTGCTAAAGCCTTCTATTAGGTTAGGTTTTAATTGGCTTCTCAAACTTTTTATAGTTGAATCTATTTTTATTTCTACCTCATGTTGGAGTACTTTCCATTTGTGTAAAGTGTGATTTGAAGAAGGGTGTGTGCTAAGCTGTATAGTTCCATGTTTGGTTTTTTCACAAATTGATGTTGCTGATGGCATTTCCAGGAACTTGAAACATAGTTAAAAGCATGCAAAGATGAGTTCAAGGAATTTGAGATTCAAGATGTCAAACATCAAGAGGATATAAAGAACATGAATAAAAATTTAAGAAAATAGAGGAAAAACGTGTAAAGGTATGTTGTTATGTATGTTTCCTTTGTCATTTTGTTCAACTAATGGGGCATTTTGTCATTTAACTCATTAGTCTTATGATGTTGAAAGGATCTTGCAAAGATTGATGATATTGAAACGGATTCAGAAGAATCAATCCTAATAATACCAAGGGTTGAAGAAGATATTATGCAATTTCTAGAATCACTTACCAAGGAGGAGCAAGTGCCAGAGAAGATCAAAGAGAGCTCAAAATGTGTCTTTCTATTTTTAGTAATGATTTATCAATTTACAAGAAACATACATTTGTTGTACGCTATTATTTGGCATAAATCCCAAGTACATTTCTAGAAATTTTCAGCACTGTTGCTTTTAGTTGAATTTTTTCTATGTTTCTCTTTGAAAGTGATGCATTCCCCTTGTGGAAAAACCATTAGAACAACTGGAAAATGGTCAAAAATAGTATTTTCCATGATACTCATGTATGTTTGTGGTTTTTCTTATCTTCAGATATGTCGGGGTATGAGCTGCTGCTTCAACTAATCATCCTTCTTCAACACATTATCCTTTTGACATCAATGCCAACATTGGTTTCCAACACAATACGAGTTTATTTACTCCCAACATTTTAGTTTCTACAAGTGTTTATGGCAGGGATCCAGGTGAGGCATTTGTTGTATTGTTGTGTATCAATATTTAGAAATGAGTTTTCTAGAACTATGGATATATACCAAGTTACTAGTCTCTAATTCATTTTGTATTTGTATTTATTATTGGTTTGTTTTATCTAGTCTTCGTCTATGGGAAGAAGACTTGTGGAAATAGAGCCCCCAGAACCCACTAAAACAGTTTCAGATTAAACTAATGGGGAAGTTGAATCTTATTCATTTTGACAACTGCACAGAGGCTTGCTGCGTCTACATCTATACCTATTGAAATTCTGCTAGATCCATATTCCATAGTGGCAAAACATTTCGCTCAAACTAGAGTTTTAAACATAGATGTGAGTTAGTTAATCACTTGATTTTTGAGTGGATTCTTTCAAATTATATTTGGGTTTTTGTTCACCCATGTTGATTCTTTGGTTGATATATAAATGTGCTTACCATGTTTTCATTTTTGGATTGTGTTAGAAGGTGTCGATAAATTTAGTAATTTAATTGGTTCAGTATTTTACCCTGATGCTACTATTGCAAAGGACCTTGCATTAGAAATTGTAGAAAATGTAAGTTAGCAATTTCATATATACATTCAATGCTTCTATATATTGTAGCAATTGTCATCTTTAAATCACATTAAAGTTTTGAGGTTCTAATGTTGTATAGTTCACTATTTTAGTTTATGGATTGGTGTTTTAACATATTTATTGATGAGTGCTTCATATCTATGTTTATGTTTCATTTTAAGGTTTAGCTAAATTTGTTGAATAGAGTGCTAGTATGATGGATGAGGATTCCAAAAGGAAACTAAAGAATGTTGAGCTTGAAGACAAAAAGGATCACTTGAATATATAAATTAATTATGTTCCACCTCCTTCTAATTCAAAAGCAATTCGTGACGACAAGTTTATTGGAAAGGTTTGTCATCATTTGCAGTGAATGAGTACAACAAAGAATGGGGATGAGGTATATCTACATTAAGCTAGAGGTTTGAGTATTCACTTTTGTTGGTTTAATTGCATTATAATTAAACATAAATTCAAATTATTTCTACAAGTCCATCGTGCAAAATTTAAGTTGACACTTCGTAAGCTACCAGGATAGGAAACTTCAGAGTTCCATCAGAATTGAATAAGCAAGCTTTCTCAAAAGAATGTCCCTAAATTCTCAAGACAAATATCAGAATTTCCTTATTTTAGAGTCACCTAGGTAACAAGGGGATTTTTTTTGCATTTGCTCTATATCATATGATGTTAACCATTCATGATTACCTACTTGGGGAGAAGGGTGTTTTGATGTTTTAACTCATGAACTCCATTGTATTGTTCTTAATTCCCTTCTTAAGCCTGGAAAATAGTTTTATTGATTGTTAGTAGTAGCCTAGTAGGTAAGTTAGTAGTGTTGCTTCTTTGTTAGTTTTTTTTGGTTGACTAGTACTCTCGAATCAAGCCCTTCCCATCCAAGCCATTCTGCACCAGCATTAGAAAGAGGAGATTGTTCTGCCACTTTTTATTTTCTAGGACACTTTTGACTTTCTATTGCATGTCCTGACTCCTACCCAAGTGATTTTAGAGATACAATAGAAAGGACAACACCAATAGTGTGCTACATTTTTTTTTATTTTCATCATCCTTTTCCAGACATTAGGTACTCAAAGGCATGTATTGATCCTTTTTACAATTATAGAGGACTCTATAAGTTAGGTTCCTAAATTCTTAAAGGGTGCTAGCTCAATCGAAGAGTGCCTACCTAACAAGAAGGAGGTTGTGGTTTGATTTCTCTGTGCCCTAATGATATTACAATATTGGTTAAAAATGACTAAATCAGTGACCAAAAAATGAGAGATAATTGACAAAAAAATGAGAGATAGGAAACCAAAAAAACAACCAAAATTTGCATATAAACGACGAAATGATAGTTTTGGTGGCTAATTTCCGGTCTCTTCTCATGCAACAAAAAATGTGGTCATATTTAGTTTGGTCATTTAAATCTTGTCTTGTGGTCATTAATTTAGTCATTTATTGTGAAAATTAATAACCAAATATATGACCAAATATACGACCAAATTAATGACCACAACACAAGCTATAAATGACCAAACTAAATATGACCACATTTTTGGTCGTGTGATAAGAGACCGGAAATTAGACACGAATGATAGCCAAATCAAAAGTGGTCATTTATATGCGTATTTTAGTCATTTTTTTGTCACTTATCTCTCATTTTGCACTAGTGTTCCTACCGTTATGCTGCCGAAATTCCAATTGAACTCTATCCTACCACTTTGAGATTTTGTTCCCACCTTGTTGATTTTTGGCCACCATTTGAGCATTCAGAGGAGAACAAGGAACATTGGAGACATGGAGCACCAGCCTTCATACGGCTATGAGGGCCCCAATCTACTCACCATATTGAGGCAACCATCTATTGTAAATCCATTTTAACATAATATATAATCATCATTTGACTCACAAGTTTTAATTTGCTTCTTGGTTTACTGTAGTAATAATTTAGCATAGTTATTTGCACTCACACATTACCCAAACATTACCCATTTATGAACTATTACTAAGGGTTCCATAACCCTTCATAAGTTCCCTTTTGCACTAGCTAGTGTGAAAAAAATAGATACAGTTTTGATGACTATGCTGAGTTGATTCCCATCGATCTGTGGTTTGGTATGATCAATACTTATTTTTAGTTCTTGCACTGTATTTTATTTTAGTTTCAGTTATTTATTTCAACATTTACTCTCATTGTATCTTGGGTTGTTTACACCACTTGTGCACCCACTCACTCCCTAAATTTTAACTGAGGCTTAAATTGGTTTAATTGAACACACATTAACCCCACTTGGGGACCCAAAAACAACTTTATATCTAGGTAGGACATTGGGGTTAGGCATCCAAATAACACCCCCTCTGTCATACACAGTTGAAACATAGTTGTTGTCCTTTAGGGATCCAAAATCCCCTATTATTTATTGGTATGGTTGAAACTGATTTGTCGTAAGGCCTCTCCCATAGGAGGGAAAGTGGCAAGACTAGTTCTGGAAGTCTAAATGGAATACCACTCTCCACTTTGTACTGAAGGAAACCAACTCATCGTTATCGTCGTGCAAGCTGGCTACCACACCAGGTACACGATGGCCAAAGAAATGAAGCCACATGACACCTTTTTGGATGTGCCATGAATGTGGTAGCTTGGTTTCCATTCTTCTAGGTATATTTTACCTGAGATCCCTCTCAGTAGGGGGATATACCTTAGCCATTTGGTTCTCCATTTCGTATTTCCTAATTGTGGATTTCATCACCCTACAGGGGATACTATTTGCATGAGCTTCCATATCTTTTAGATATGTGTTTGCATGCTCCTATACCCCATAGTTTAGTGAGTCTTTTTCTTTTTGGGAGTGCTACTTGTTGGTATTTTGACCATCCTATTGCCGCTGCACCTATTTTAGCACATTGTTGCAGTATGTGTTTTTGAGCTTGTTGTTGACCTAAGTGCCATTTTTTAAGAACTCTCCTTTTGCATGCACGGTTGCACTATGATTTTTTAGCACATTTTTACCACGACCCTCTAGCACTTACACAACTCTCACCATTGCTTCATGGAGACACTCTCGTTTCCTATGGGGGTAGTCCCTATAGTACGGTCCATTAGACCCCACTCGTCACCCTCCCTTGAGACACACATCTGTGTCGCCAGATCTTCATCCCAACACCCCTTATTTCACATCTGATTCTGAGTCAGATTTAACCATACAAAAAAATCCATCTAGCCCCCTGGTCATCGTGAATCCAAACCCATTTTATGGCGCGATTCCTAGTGGTGGACCCACCACTGGCCCCACTACCACTTTAGCATCTATACCCACTATTCCATCTATAGTACCTCCCCCGAACACTATAGTACACACTACCACTACTTCCCTACGCATCGATAGTGGATCTATTCCGACTATTGTCACGTTAGTTACTAGCTATACCCTTAAGGGAACCGGTACCTCCACTCATTTTCCTCCATCCCCACCGGGTTGTTCCATGATTCCCATTATGACTCACGCCACTCCACCACCGCTCAATAGAGGTGGCCCCATGATCGCCTCCATGGCTAGTACGTAGGCCATTTTGACCACATCACATCCTCATGCTAGTTTTCCATTCATGGCCAGTCTCAACCTACCTAAGATGGCCCGATTGACTAACATTCTAATCGGACATGACCCCACATGGACTCCTATACCCACCAAGATCCCTTGAACATCCTAAATTTTGAGGGGAAGAGTGGTGAGGAACCCCAGAACCATATCATGTCCTTCCACTTATGGGGCTCCTCCAAATCCATAGTGGATGACTCGATCTTCTTATTCCATTTGCAATGTTAAATCACCACCACTACAACCAAGTGGTATATTGACCAGCTCCATGGGACGCATTCCACTTTTTCTTCCCTTTCTTCGAATTTCCTATGTTTCTTCTAGCTCCCAATGCATTACTACATCGGTGTTGAGATTCTTCTATTTTGTAGACAAAGTACGACTACCCACATCATTGACCATATCCATGGGTGGTGCTATCGTTGTAGTTTGTGCAAGATCAAATTAGATGATCGTAAATTTTTAGATTGGTTCTTGAAGCCTCTCATACCATCCATCGCCAAGGATGTGGCATCCGAACGACCTCGAACTGAAGAAGAAGCCATACTTAAATTCCAACATTTCAACCTTATTTATGCACAGTCGGGATACCTTTCCATCATTCTACTTGATGCTCCTTTAGATGATTCCTCTAGAAAGCATGCCATGGGGGAAACTCAGGCTGCTGATGGAATCACTGGCCACGTTGCATTTACTAGTCAGACATATGTTCATATGCCTCGAGCCTCAAACCCTGTTTATAACCCGTCACCTAGTTTTTCACCACTCGCCATGAGCGGTGGCCCCGATATTTCACACACCAAGAATCATTTTGGAGAAACACCTTTGTATGTTCCACTAGCCCAAGGCCCTCATATACATGTACCTTCTTGTTCGACACAATGCAACGGTCATACCTTTCCATCATACGCCCCCCTTGCCACACCACCCAGTTAATACCCTCCACCGGTTGCACCCACGCCCACCCAGCCTCAAGCTCCTCCCGCTTATTATTCATCGCTGGCATCCCCAGCACCCACTCAACCTCAAATTCTTGCCCTTCCACAAGGTAAATTTTCTTCCCAGGAGAACCAACCGCAGAACCAACCTTCCCAATGGAACTAACAAGGCCAACAAAATAGGAGATGAGGTCGCAACTAGGGCACTAATAAACAACCCAACGGAGGTTCCCAACCATCGAACCCACCTATAATAATGGAACCATGCTATCTAACCAAAATCCCTACCGACCACCCCAGCAAGGTAAGAACCCCAAATTATGTACGAACTACCCTTGTTCCATTTGCGGGGTCTATGTCCATTACACACACAATTGTCCCACGTTAGCCATCCACCTCATGCTCCTATCAAGGAAACATCATTGCCTTGGTAGTTGCAGGTCTCCCTCTGTCGATGCCAGCCCATCTATTCCAGAGGATAGACCCAGAGGTCCTTGTGCCTTGGACTCATCGCCATCTGTGGTGAGTGCCTACGGACCATTTTGAGAGGAGTCATCAGTGCCTCTCCGAGTGGTTGTTTCTCACATGCTCGATTTCAACACCTTGATTGCATCGTTGAGAATCCCGCAGGGTATATATCCCTTTAGTTATTGGTCGAAGACCCTAGATTTCCCCCGACTCTAGCACATTGGTGAGTCACTCCGGAACACCCAGTTATATGTTCCCGTGGATGTCCAGGTTGCATTGGCGATTGTATTCGGAAGCCATCCACTTATATACTTCATTGAGTACCTAGTTCAGCTCCAGTCCAGTGTACCATTTAGGGTATACCTCTCCGTCATTATGATCTTCTCATTCATCAGTTCCTCTGGTACCATACTCAGCACCACTATTGATATTCCATTGTATCAATTCTTCAGCTAAGACATGGTCAACCCAACAATATGTCCCAGATTCGTGTCCCCTTTTGGAACTTTATGATGTACACAGTGGTTCTCCATGTATCTTTCAGGTCCCCATTTTTGGGCCTCATTGTTACTGTTTATATATATCTTGATACAAGCATGGGAATTCCCACCTAGTCCATTAAATGAGATTATTCCTCATTCATTATTTGAGGCCATGTATCTTTCAGGTCCCCATTTTTTTGACCTCATTGTTATTGTTATAGATCTTGATACGAGCATGGGTATGCTCACCTCGTCCATATGTTGCGATTATTCCTCATTCATTATTGAGGTTATGTATTTTTATTTTTTGCAGTTTGTTCGGGACCGTTGTTCTGAGCTCTAGTTCATTTCTTCTCCTCTCCCCATCCCCGGAAAACCATAAAAGACTTATGATGTCTATCGGCCATACGATGAGCTCCTGCCCGCACACATCAGGGGGCAATCTGTTAACACAAAAGTGCTCACTACCTCATCTCCCTCATTACATGACTCATTTGTCCATATTTCCTACCATATTTGCCTCCAAAACCTTAAAAAACCATTAAAAAGCCTCCAAAAGGCCAAAAAACCATTAAAAAGCCTCCAAAAGGCCAAAAAAACCATCAAAAAAGCCTCCAAAAGGCCAAAACCCCCATTTTTTCCCCAAAATAATTCAAATTTCCTCCAAAATAGCAAAAACCCTCTAAAAGGGGAATAAAAAATACAAAAAAGAGGAAAAAGAGGGAAAAAAAGAAAGCAAAAACCCTATACAGTTGACCTAAACCATATGGTGCCAAAAACCATGGGTCAACACTCTACCACTAAAAACCTATAAATAGGTGATGGAGGCTCCCCATTTCACATCCCCAATTTCTCCCATCCTTATGCTGCCAAAAATTCTCTTGAAACCCTAGCTCTCCACTTGGAGCTAATTTCCCACTTGAGAACCTCTTTGGCCCATATCCAAAACACCTTGGAAGAAGGAGAAGGAACAACATTGGAGCATTGGAGCAGCCCATGGACTACTGCAAAGGATCCACCAACCTCACATTTGAGGTAAAATCAATACAAAACAAATTTACATAATCTTTTCATTGTCTTTTTATGCACATGCTAGAATGGTTTACTGTTTTTACTTACTGACATATTTTACTGTTACATTGAACTGCTACTAAGGAGTCCCTTCTCCTTAGTAGGTGCTCATTTGCACAAGCTAGGGTGAAAACCCTAGCTACAGTTTCCTTGGTGTCGTGTCTTCCAGATGAGAGGCCATCGACCATAAGAGTGTGTGTACCTGCAAAAGATAGTGTCGAAACCAACGAACTTGTATTGCAAGTTCTGTAAATCGATTGTCCATGATGAGAACAACTACAAAGCTTATGGCCTACTGCAAGAGAGGATTGCGGCTACATACTTCATGACAGGAGAATAACAGCCACTGGGTCAGCATCAGCAGCAATATAATCAACCGTCAGCTCAGTATAATCAACAACTACAATAGTATAACTCGCAGCCGCAGTACAATTAGTCACAGTATGGACAACTGCAATATCTACAACCACAGTTTCAACAACCGCAATACGGTTTACCACAATATCCGAAGCCATAATATAATCAACTGCAGTACCCACCATACGGGGGCACCATCGGCCATGCGAAAGGATATAGCGAAAGGAATTTTGATGGCAGTGTTAACACCCAAAAAGTGTTCACTACCTCATCTACCACATTATATGGCTCATTTGTCCATTTTTCCTACCATATTTCCCTTAAAAACCCAAAAAATCCCACTAAAAAGCCTCCAAAAGGCCAAAAATGCCTCCAAAAGGCCACAAAACCCTCAAAATAGCCTCGAAAAGGCTTAAAAAACCCCTTTTCCCTCCAAAAATATCCAAAATTCCTCTAAAATAGCAAAATTCCCCTAAAAAGGGAATAAAAAATATAAAATAATGAGGAAAAGGAGGAGAAAACCCTATACAGCTGCCCTAAACCATATGGTTCCCAAAACCATGGGTCAGCACTCCACCACCAAAAAACTATAAATAGGTGATGGAGACCCCTTACTCCACATCCACAATCATAAGCACCCTTACTCTGCCAAAATCTCTCTTGAAACCCTAGCTCACCATTGAGCCACCTTCACCTTGAGAGCCCCTTTTGGTCCATTCCCACCATTGGAGAAAGAGAAGGAGCACATTGGAGCTTGGAGCAACCCTCTTGGACATTGCAAGAGCTTCATCAACCTCCACATTGGAGGTAATATCAATACAAAACCATTATTTACATTTTGTTGTTTATGTTTCATGCATGTGTTTTAGACTAGTTTACATTTCTGTTTTAGCTTAATAATTTACATTTACTGAATTGCTACTAAGGAGTCCATTCTCCTTAGTAGGTGCTCATTTGCACAAGCTAGGGGTAAAACCCTAGCTACAGTTTTGGCAACTCCCCTAGATTTGAATTTCTGGTTTTAGTTTAAAATTTTTTTCCTTTCGGCTGTCCCTTTCGGCTGCCGCACACCGCGTATTTTCCCTCTGCAGTCGCGTCCCGACCGCGTCTTTCAGGCCCTTACCTGTGACCCGACCGTGGCTCTCAGACTGTTTCCGACGCCCTGCCGGCGGATTCAAGTCTGTTACTTGCGATCTGACCGCGGCTAATCAGCCTGTTTGCTGCGATCTGACTGCGCCTGTCGGCCATTTTCCCGCGTCCCGACTGCGGCTTTCAGACCCTTTCCTGCATCCCGACTGCGTCTATCAGCCTTTTTCCCACGACCCGACTGCGTCTTTTTCCCTGTTTCCTACGTCTCGACTGCGTCTGTTGGCCCGATAGCCGCGACCCGTCCGCGTCTGTTTCCCTTAAACCCGCGGTCCGCCTGTTCTGATTCGTCACAGACCCGCGGTCTGATTTCTGCATTTTTTCCCCTAATTTGAGCCCAGCCCCTTTTGCTACAATATTTTCTGCATCTGAACAGCCCTCTGTCCTACCTGTAGCCCCACTTCCCTACAACCTTTCTGCAACATAATTTCTGTTCCCTTTACAGAATCTATTAAAATTTCAGCATTTTTAATTCAGAAAATTTTGCAAGTTAAAGTTTCAATTTCAGTATTATTGATAGTTAGAAGTTGCCCCCCTTGTGGCACTTCTATTTTGGGTTCATCACCTCATGAGCACACACTTTGTCACATAATTCAAGTGAGCCTTAAAAAGTACCTAACTCAACCAATATTCTAACCCCACTTGGGGAACACAAAAGAATCTTTGTAGTTAGGTAGGATCGGGGGGATAGGCTTCCAATAACACCCCTCGGTTACTTACACTTGAGACATAGCTGTTGTCCAAATAGGGAACCAAAATCCCCTAGTACTTTTTGGCACGGTCACGACCAGTTTATCAGAGGGCCTCTCCCTTAGGAGGGTTGAAGTCGGGAGACTGGTTCCGGAGGCCTGAGTGGAATACCGCACTCCATTCAGTAACCGAAGGGCTACCTTTCACAGTTCTCGGGATATCCCTGTATAGGGGTATTGCGGTTAAATTACCAAATGACAGATTCACCTTTCTGGACATGTCATGAACGGGGTATCTTAGTTGCCATTCTTCTAGGATTGACTACTCGGTGTCCCTCCCGGTAGGGGGATATCATAGCCACTTGGCTTTCCTATTCATATTGTCTTACTTGGATTTCATCACCTTGCAGAGGATATGTCTAGTTGAGTCAGAATACTTTTAGCTAGGTGCTTGCATGCTCCCTTACCTCCCTTTGGTCTAGTGAGTCCACCATTTTTTATTTTTAGGAAACCTGCTGCTTGTTGGTATTCTGACCATCTTTGTTGACACTCCACTTATTGTAGCACAACTGTTACAGTAGGTGTTTTGAGTTGGTTGTTGGCCTGAGTGCCTTGTTTTTGAGCTCTCCTTCTGCACACTCGGTTGCATTAGGATTTTTGAGCTATTTTTCTACTCACCTCAACCCATAGAGATTTGAAACCATCTGTCACCATTGAGTCCCCGAGACATTCTCGGTGCCTCAGGGGCGAGCCCCCACAACACGGTTCACTTGACACCACCTGTCATAGATTCAGATCATCATCCCTTGATACCACTCATCACAGATCTAGAGCCTTGTCACTTGACTCCACTCGTCAGCGACATAGGACCCCATCACCAGATATTGATGCCCCTTACTTTACCTCCGATTCTAACGATGAGTCTGAGAACCCTATTTACACTGCCCCTACTAGCCCCATGGCTGGAACGACTTCTACTCCTTTTGTTATAGGGACCATTGGTGGCACATCCACCACTACACCAGTTACTACACCTGCTTTGGGTATGCCCTCCATGGGGCCCCCATCTACCGTTCCCCTCACGGCACCTATTCCCGCAGCGGGAATACCTATCCCCACTCCATCAGTGGCTCACACTACCCATGGTGGTGCAGGCCCCTCCTATACTACCTCCGTTCCCCCACTTGGGGGCACCATCCCAAATCCTGTCCCTCCACTTGGGGGCATGGGCCCCAACCTGGTCCCAACCCACTACTGTGTCACATCCTTCTTCCAGTTTTCCATTCATGGCTAGCCTCAACCTACCTGACCTGGCCAGATTGACCAACGATCCTATACGACACGACCCTGCGTGGCCTCATATGCCTACCAAGCTCCCCTCTGACATCCCTAAGTTCGAGGGCAAGGCTGGTGAGGACCCACAAAACCATATCATGTCTTTCCACTTATGGTGTTCCTCTAACTCCATAGTGGATGACTCTGTTCGCCTCCGTCTCTTACAGCGCACCTTCACTAGCTCTGCAGCCAAGTGGTATATCGAGCAACCCCATGGGACCCATGCCACCTTTGCTTCCCTTGCCTCGACCTTCCTGCAGTTCTTCCAGTTGCCTGTCCGCTATGACGCGGGCGTTGAGATCCTCCAATCTTGTAGACAACACAAGGATACCCATATCACGGACCACATCCATGAGTGGCGTCGACGCCGTAGCTTATGCAAGATCAAACTAGATGACCGTATCTTCCTAGATTGGTTCCTCAAATCCCTTCTCCCTGTCATTGCTAAGGATGTGGCATCAGAAAGACCCCAGTTTGAAGAAGAGGCCATCCTTAAGGCCCAACAGTTCGACCTCATTTACACCCAGTCAGGATACCTTTATACCATTATACCTGACGCCCCTCGCGGCGAGTCCTCCCAGCACGATGTGCCGGGGGCATCCCACGCTGTAGACGGTATTATTGGCCATGTTTCTTCGCATCCCCAACCATTTTCTATAGCACGTCCTACCCCTGGCCCCGACCTTTCGCGGGCTACCTCACAGTCTGGAGCAACCAGCTCGTATGCTCCCATGACACATCACCACCACCATGGACCCTCATGTCCTCCTCAGTGCTTCGGTCATGCCACTCCCGCTTATGCCCCCCGGTCACACCTCAGCCTTACTACCACCAGCAGGCTACACCAGATCCTGCGCCTTCACAAGCACAACCCGCTTATTATCCGCCACAGGCAGCCCCTGCGGCAAACCCACAACCCGCTCCACAGCCATATCAGCAACCCCCTCAAGTTGTTGCACCTACTCAGCCTCCACCTGCATATCATCCCCCGTAGCCTGCTCCCGCACTTGCGCAACCTCATAATCCACCTGCTTCCCAAGGGCAAGTTTACGCCCAACAAAACCAGCAGCAAAACCAGAACAACCAATGCAACTAGGGCCAACAAAACCGCGGCAAGGGCCGTAATCATGGGAATAACCAACCTGCAGACCAAGCTGGTCAATCGGAGAATCCCCCCGACAACAATAATGTGGCCCCTGCTAACCAAAACCCTGATCGCTTGCCCAAGCAGGCTAAAAACCCCAATCTGCGAACAAACCATCCTTGTTCTATTTGCGGGGTCTATGGCCACTACACACATGCTTGCCCTCACTTGGAGCGAGCTCGACAACTTTGGGTTGATGATGCCCATCTCTAAGGGCATGCGGCTCCTCAGGCGCCACCTAACCCCCCTCAGCCTCAGCAGCCTCCTTTGGTTCTGCAAAACCCCTTACCAACCCAAGGCGTCGTGAATGCTCAGCCGTTGGTTCCCCCTCAAGCCAATGTGCAACCCCAACAGCAGATCACGTACGCTGCTCCCGATCAACCCATGTTTGACTCCGGAACCCACCACTTGCTGATGATGTCATCCGCTGATGTCAACCTCCAGACTCGTCGAAACCAATATGGCTCCACCACTGAAGCCCCTCCTACTGAGAAAACCCCTAATGCTCATCCCACCGATCAAGCGTTACGCATACCCCCGCCTCCACTAGAGGGTGCTCCCAAAGCACCTCGTTTCCCGCTTCGCCGTATCAACAATAACCCCAATGCACGGGCTGCGTCAAACTACAACATCGTCGATGACTTAGCCCAATCTCCCGCAGCCATGTCTACATTAGAAGTCTTGAAAAACTGCCCTTCTCAGCGCAAGACTTTACTCTCCGCCATTGGGGCGATTGACCCACATGATTCGAATCTGATGGCATTTGATTTGGACCAATCCGAACCATGCCTGCCTTCCTCCTTAGCATTCCAAGTTTCTGTTTCCGTTCGGAATCTTGTCATCCATCGATGCATCATCAATGAAGGTGCCTCCACATGCGTTATGTCTACATTCGTATGGAAGAAGTTGGGATCCCCTACTCTCCAGCAGTCCACCACTGCATTACGCGCCTACGATGGTCGGTCGGCCCAGCCCCAAGGCCTCCTTCCCAATGTCCCCGTCCAGCTAGGTGGCAAAACTGTCCTTATCGACATCGAGGTAATCAATGCCCAATTGGATTATAACCTTTTACTTGGCCGCAGTTACATGTATGCCATGCGGGCGGTTGCCTCTTCCGTTTTTCGCACCATGATGTTCCCCCATGAGGGACGCGTGGTCAAGGTTGACCAGCTCACCTACTATGATCCCAGTGCTCCCGTGGCACCCGAAAATGTTCTCCCCATGGTTGAACAACTTGTTTCTCATGCCCCCACCTCATTTGTTTCCTCTACGGGACCTGGAGTTTACTCAAACGCACTGATGACCTCCACCTTTCAATCTATTCCTCCCCCGTCATCTACGCCCGAAGTGTCTGACTTATGTACCCTATCCCACGATAACCAAACGCCGAACACTCAACCACCCTTGTTGCCTAAACCACCATTGGTACCTAGCCACATTGGTGTTACACCTATCCATACAATCCCCTTCCTAGTCCCTCCATCAGGAGTAGTAAGCGCCCCAGTTATGGCTACCCTTAGCCTCCTTGGGCTAACCTTGGGATTACCTATCTGGTACCTTTCACCTCCCGTTCCCCCGCTGACACCGAGCATCATCCTACAACCGGTGCAACCCATGGCTACTACCACTCAGCCACCCCCCGGTGTCTCTACCCCTTCATCCTCCACGACTCCTCCTCCTACTCCAAAAACCACTGGGGGCAGAGGTCCCCAACCTTACACTGTCGTACCACCTCCCAAGACAATCAAAAACCCCCCAGTATTTCGTGCTCCTCCCAAATGCTCATTGTGTGACGAGTTAGGCCATGCGACTCAATAGTGTCCACAGTTACCTGCATTATAGAATCACATGCAGATGCTTGACGACAACCCCAACATCCCAGTTGTCGAACTGAACCCCACCCCCAAGCCTAAAGACAAATCCATGCGTACCAACCACTCCTGTGCTATATGCGGTGTTTACGGGCATTACTCACATCATTGTCCCGATCTCCCGGATTACAAAGTAGCTCTCTATGAGATGAACAATCTGGATCTTGATACGGCACCACCCACCATTGAGGAGATCTAACCCCCGGTCTCTTCCCCTTCCGGAGAGGTTAATACCATTTACATGATCTCTTCAACCACTACCCCCTCGTCAACCGATTTGATGACACAAACTTTCCGTACTGATGAGGAGATTCTCGAGGCCCTCACTGCCCCGGATTATCCCTGGGATGACATGCACCACCGTTCCTACTTCATTCCAGATGAATCCTCCTCTAGCACAGCCACCCAGTTCACGGTTGAATCCAAAGACTTCCTCCCCACCAAGGTTGACTGGTTCAAGGACCCTATTCCTGCTCCTGACGCCTTCAAGGAGGGTAACATGGCCAACATCTCACCCATCATCCACATAGATATCTCTGACCCACCTGGCGTCAATGCATGCATTGCCTTAGGAGCCTCCTGCAGTGAACAAGAGATTGAGGAGTACCGAAAACTCTTCCGAGAATTCCATGATGCCTTTGCTTGGTCCTATACCGAAATGCCCGGTCGTGACCCCGCCATTATCGAGCACCACATTGACACATGGCCTGATGTACCCCCCGTCCGTTAGAAACAACGCCCCATTCATCCCTCAAAGCTCCCAGCTGTTAAAGCCAAGATTGAGAAACTGCGCAAGGCAGGGTTCATTTATCCTATCGCCTATACCACTTGGGTTTCAAACCCCGTTCCCGTTAACAAAAAACAAGGCACCAACCGAGTATGCACTGACTTCTGCGATTTAAACCGTGCTTGTCCCAAGGACAACTTCCCCACGCTATTTATTGACCAGCTCATCGATGTGTGCGCAGGGCATGAAGTCCTCTCCTTCATGGATGGTTTTTTCGGATATAACCAGATTCAGATCCGTAAGGAAGACCAGTACAAAACTGCCTTTACTACCCCCATGGGGCACCTTCGCCTATCGCGTCATGCCTTTCGGCGTCAAAAATGCTGGTGCCACCTTCCAGCGGGCCATGACCTATTGCTTTCACGACTTGGTCCATATCCTGCTAGTCTATCTAGATGACCTTACAGCTCGTTCCCGGAAACGACCGAACCACCTTAACGACCTTCGGCAAGTTTTTCTGCATTGTTGCAGATACCAAATCTGCTTGAACCCACACAAGTGTGTCTTTTGCATTCCGGCAGGCTGATTGTTGGGTTTTATTGTTTCCCAGAAAGGAACTACTGTTGATCCTTTGAAAGTTCAAGCCATCTTAGACCTCCCCTCTCCTCGTATGCTCCGACAGCTCCAAAGTCTGCAGGGGCGATCCAATTTCCTTCGACGCTTCGTTCCTGATTACGCCACTACCGTTCACGATTTCTTGCGCCTGCTCCATACCCACATACCCTTCATCTGGGATGAGCAAGCAGAAGCTGCATTCGAAGCCCTCAAGAAAGCTCTCACACAAGCCCCTCTCATCTCCCCTCCGGATTTCTCTCAAGATTTCATCCTATATGTCTCGACATCCGAGCATGCCGTATCTGGAGTCTTGGTTCAAGAAGATGCCTCTCACCAGGAGCATTTCATTTACTACGTCAGCCAAACCTTGTCTAGCCCACCCCTACATTACCCATATGAGGAGAGACTAGCCCTAGCAGTGGTCTTTTCCATCCAAAAATTGCGACACTATATCTTAATGAGTCATACCACAGTCGTCGCCGACTCTAACCCCATGGTATATCTTCTAAACCAGCGGCTCCTGCAAGGTCGTGTTGCCAAATGGGTCAGTATCCTCCAGGAATATGACCTTACTTTCTGAACACCGAAGAGCACTAAAGCCCTTGCGCTTGCCCAGCTCATTACTGATCTCCCTTCCCTTCTCCCGGCCAAACCAATCTCCGATGAGTTACCCGACAATCACCTGTTCACTATCTCGTCTGATTACCCATGGTACGGTGATATTTTGTTATACCTGCGCACGCAGAAGTTCAGACCCAAAGTCACTCGTAATGGACGCTGTCGCATCCATCACCATGCCTCTCGATATCTCCTCTTAGGCGATGTCCTTTACCGGCGAGGGGTTGACACCATTCTTCGTCATTGCCTCACACATGAGGAAGTTGAACACATCCTTAATGACTTTCATAGCGGTGCCTACGGAGGCCATTTCTCAGGGATGGCCACTGCCCAAAAGGTTGTCCACGCCGGATACTTCTGGCCCACACTTTTCATCTACTGCATCACTGCGGTCAAGCATTGCCACAGCTGTCAAATTTTTTCCCCTAAGGCCCGGACACCACCTACTCCATTACACCCAGTTGTCACCGTTGGTCCCTTTTGTAAGTGGGCCATCGACTTCATGGAATGTAGACCCTCATCTGCCAATGGCCACAAATACATCATTTTCGCCGTCGATTACTTCACCAAATGGGCGGAAGCCATGCCTACCTTCAATTGTACCGCTGACACTGCTGCCCGTTTCTTTTTCAACCATGTTATCACTCGATTCGGGGTCCCTAAACAGTTGGTCTCAGACCATGGTTCACACTTCGAAGATGCCATCTGGCGTGAGTTATCCACCCTCCTCAAATTTGAACACCAATTTTCCTCTGCTTACTACCCCCAAGGGAACGGCCAAGTAGAGGCCATTAACAAAATCCTCAAAACCATCCTTCAACGAACTGTTGACAAGCATAAGTCCAATTGGCACCACATGCTATTCCCTGCCTTATGGGATTATCGTACATCCACTAAGACCGCCACTGGTTTTACCCCATTTCATTTAGTTCACAGTGTAGAGTCTGTCCTCCCCATCGAGTGTCAGATTCCTGCCTTACATGTCGCCGTTGAGTTTCTCCCCGACACTTCCCCCCTCGAGCAGCATTTGCTGACACTCGAACAAGCTGATGAAGACCGTCATGCCACTCTCCAGAACATCGAAGCTGCCAAGAACCGCTCCAAAGCCGGTTATGACAAACATGTTCACCCTCGAACTTTCCATGAAGGGGACCTCGTCCTTGCCTATGACCAAGCCCATGACAAAACTGGCAAAGGGAAGTTTGAATCCATGTGGCAAGGTCCTTACATCGTGCAGACCTGCCTCGGCAAGGGGGCATACATCTTAGCCGACTTCGAAGGCCATCCTTTGCGCAACCCCCGTAATGGGTTGTATCTTAAGCGTTTTTACCCATAAATGAAACCGCGACCTCATTGGTCCGCATTGTATAGTTTGCTCTCTTTTTGTTTTTCACATTTTTTTTTTTTTTTTTTTACCATCATCTTACATTCATCGCCTCTGCATGATCACAGATGGACCATCTTCCACCTTGTTACACTGGCTTTGCTGACGATGCAAGCCGCTGGTCTCCCAACCTGGCTTCTGCAGCATGGGTCTTGTACTCCCCTTCCGACGAGATGATTCACCTTGACGGAATATGTATAGGCGCTGCTACCAATAACCAAGTAGAGTATGATGCTGTGACCGGTCTCTTGACTGCTGCCCTCCAGATGGGAATATGTCACCTTCATGTGTTCCTTGACTCCCAGCTACTTGTCTCCCAGCTCAACAACTGCTACCGGGTGCGTGATCCCTGCCCTTTTAGAAAATTCCTGCGCACAAAACAACTCAGTCCACAGTTTGAATCCATAACATTCACACATGTCTCGAGAGCCCAAAATAGTGTCGCAGATCAAATGGCAAACAACATCCTAGATTGGCATATCAATCACACCATGTAACACCTACATCATGCATCATCATTCCATAACATCTCATAAAAATATATAAAAAACCAAAAAGATTGCATCGCATCAACATTTGCATCCATGTACATAAACCACATGCATATCCATAGGGGCATCCACGTGCCTAATCATACATACATCATGTTGCATCACATAAAATACACAAGGGGCATCCACGTGCCCAACATCCTAGCCTACTTGCATCCATGTGCAATGTAAACATATCACAAAGCATAAAGTGCATCCACGTGCGTACAACTAAAACAACATCATACAAAAAAGTGCATCCACGTGCATATATATATATATATCAAAAAATACATGTTCAGTGCTATACATGTCCTGAGTACCCCTGTACTCAGCTATACGAAAAATGGCTATACATCCCTAACGCCTCATCAAAATACATGTCGTAGCTACAAAACTTGGGGGGAGTCCCCTGCACTCCCTAATGAGAGTCGTATCCTGCATCACTGCCTGCATCGGCTGCCTCTGAGTCCTCCCCTCGCTCCTCCTCCAGCAAGTCCTCATCTCCTACAGGCTCCTGTGTCCGTGCCCTGTCTACCAAGATAGCCATCCGGATCGCAATGGATTTGAACTCTCGGGGTGCCCTCATGCAATCCTGAACCACGTCTGGATCATTGTCCCGCCACCCCTCGTCGGTCACCCCTATCAGCAAACGGTCTAGTAGTGCCCATACAGACTCGAGTGTCCCCTCCGCATCGCGGCGACGGACCTCTCCTTGCCCAAGTAGAGCTTGAACGGCCACAATCCCCCTCCGTGCCACATGACCTAGCGGCGGCCTCGGGCCCACATCTGCAGATCACCCATATGTCAGCAACGATATATCAATCTACTATCATATCTATAAAACTTGACATCCATAACATGCAATCAAACACATACGTACCGTCGGGACCCCATGCCTGTCCTGGCGCTCGTGGCGCCTCTGGATCTCTTGTGTAGTCCATGTCCCTATACGGGAAGTCATCCAGTGTCAATGGTATCTGGAGCCACTGCAGGTACAACTCCTGCGTAAAATACCTACCCACGTCGCCGCCACCACGGCGATGCATCATCTCTCCCCACCGCACCATCCGCGGCTCCCTCAAACCTCCTGCCCTGATCGGCACCCGTGGCCGCAGTGTGGGTACCCTCTCCATAAAGAAGGCACACAGGAAAGAACCATAACAAAATCCCTTGCCAGCTTCCTTCGCTGCCGTCAGCTGCCACTGAACGCAGGTCAGGAACATCTGGCCCCACACGTAATACACCCCATCCAGTACACGCTCTATCATCTGCATCTGGCCCCCCGACACCTTCTCAGGTGACTGGGACCCCATTACCCGAACCACACATGCTGCCATGGCCTGCACTGCTAGCTCCTGTAGGTTCCTCACCAGGAGTGCATTCCTATGCACCCTCGTCTCGGGACCACAGTATCTCTCCAACATGTCTTCCATGTCTACATCCGCGGAAACCCGCGGCTGTGTGTCTGCCACCCTCCCTAGACAGGGTAACCCCGTCAGAAAGTATACATCGGTTAGGGTGAGGTCCACCCTCTCACCCTATACGCGGAAATCCTGTATGTCCGTCTCCCAGAAACTAATCAGCCGGTTCAGCAGCAACGCTGCTGACCATATCATGGGTATCTGTGTGAACTTCAGTAGTCCGCACAGTCCCATCACAGATCGCACATGGCGCTCCCCTTGGATCACGGCCATGATCTCATCAGGGATCTCCCGCTCTCTCCATGGCACCTGCAGCATCCTGTCAATCACAGAAAGTAGACTCATCAGACTCATGTCCAAAAATAAGCCCTTCCCCTCCCCCCGGAAGACCCTCATAGCTCGGCCCAAAACCGCAGCTTTAGGGCTTGCTACCGCGGCTGTCAGGTCTACACTCACGGTCCTTAACCGTGTCTGTTCGGCCTAACCCCGCGGTTTGACACCGCGTCATTCCTCCCTGGAACACGCGGTACTAGACCGCGTATCCAGCTGAGAATCATGCGGTCCCCGATCGCGTGGTTCACCCCGAAACTCGCGGTCGCCAACTGCCGTTTCGTCCCCCTAACCCGCGGTCCACCCCACGTGGACCGTACAACTAACCCTGGGACCCACTACCCAACCCCTGACCCTAAAAAACATGCAGGTATGAGTTTGACGGAATACCTGTATCTCTTGGATCTTAAATCGGCCGATTGGATTGTCTAGAAATGCCACCTCAGCTCTGGTCCACTCTGATCACAAGTCAAAGTCAAATAGTACAAATGACACATGTCATGTTGGACCCACTCACTATTTATAGTCAGTTGACTTTTCCTTATTTTGGCCATTCTGACCCCATACGGAGTCCGTTTTTTGAACCGTTTCCACCACTGGAATCAGCACGACGCGACTGTCATGATGGTCACCTCGTTGCATTATTTTTGCCCCATCATTTTTTTCCCATTTTTCAGACACCACTAGTCGCCTCGGTTTGCATGCCACATCGGCCATTCTCCATTTTTCACATATTTTATATCATCGGATTCATTTTTCCGAGCAGGTGATGATGCTTGAGATCATTTCTCGCTCTCACACCCATATTTTTTGGGTAGTTTTCCAAAACGCCCCCGTCGCCTCGGTGTATGTGCCACATCGGCCGTTACCCGTTTTTGACACTCTTTATATCGTCGGATTCATTTTTCTGAGCTCGTGATGATGCTTGAGATTATTTCTTGCTCTCACCTCGTACAATTTCAACATTGTGTCCCGACACCTTGCTGCCTCGATTTGCGTGTCACATCGGCCACCACCGGATTGTTCCACACTTTTACATGAGCCATTCACTCCTGTCATACTGCAAATGTTTCGTTATTTTGCCACCATTTCATTCACCCCGCAAGGAGGCCCACCAGTGTTCCCCCCCACCCTTGTTCTTGGTCATCATTACTATTCCTTGATTGAACACTCCCTCCTTGCCTGGCCATTCCTTTTGTTCGGTATAATTTTATCCCTTTTTCGGGCCGGACAAGTCCTTTACGAAAAAGGCACTTAGGGAGTTTCCGTTAAGCTCTTTTCTGACTCCTAAAACAATGAAAAGATCGCCGAGCAATCTTGCTTCCTTTCATTCTCATTAAAGTACCTGAAAGGGCATCTATCTGGTATAAGTTTAACCCTTTTCCAAACCTAGTAGACTAATTACGAAAAAGGAATACTCTAGTCACACCGGCTAGAAGAGTTCTTCATTGTATCCTTTTATGCTTCTTTGGGCCTTGGAGACTAAACATACGAAAAAGCAACCCCCTGGAGTCTTCTTATTTGCTTTCAGACTCTCTAAAATTGAAAGCAACCACGAGCATGAACTGTCCTGGGCTCGTACAAATCCACATGACAGTACCATTCCATTACTTCAGAGTCTTCTTATCGCTTTCAGACTCCTTAGAATTGAAAGCAACCACGAGCATGAACTGTCCTGGGCTCGTATTAATCCACACGATAGTATCATTTTACACACACTTCTTCTAGTTCCTTAACCCATGAAGAAGTCCCCTCCCGTGCCTCCTGGCACTATGATCGATCATCTCGGCAGCACCCCCAATCAGGTCGCCTTTGTTCAGAGTATTCTGTAGTCTCCTACCATTTTATACCAGCTTGAGTCTCCCTCATCCCAGTCACCCTCCCCGATCCAATACAGCTATGATCCCTTTCCCCTCAGTTAGTTTCATATGCTGCCAGATCATCCCCATTATCATACTCTGAACAAAGGAAGTTTGAGTCCACCCACTCTACTTTCCCAGTTGTCCCCCAATAGTTTGGTCAGTCCTGCCATCAGTACTCTCACATTTCGGTTCTCCACCTCGTGCTCCTATCAAGGAAACATCATTGCCTTGATAGTTGCAGGTCTCCCTCTGTCGACGACAGCCCCTCTCTTCCAGAGGATAGGCCCAGAGGTCCCTACGCCTTGGACTTATCACCATCTGTGGTAAGTGCCTATGGACCATTCTGAGAGGAGTCATCATTGCCTCTCCGAGTGGTTGTTTCTCACATGCTTGACTTTAGCACCTTGATCACATCGTCGAGAATCGCGTAGGGTTATATCCCATCAGTTTTTAGTCGAAGACCCCGGATTTCCCCTGACTCTAGCACATTGGTGAGTCACTTCGGAACACCCAGTTATATGTTCCCGTGGATGTCCGGGCTGCGTTGGCGTTTGTATTCGGAAGCCATCCAGTTATATGATTCCTTGAGTACCCATTTCAGTTCTAGCTCAGTGTACCATCAAGGTTATTGCTCCCAGTCACTCTGATCCATCAGCTCCTCAGTTCCTTTGGTACCACATTCAGTAGCACTGTCATCATTCCAGTGCACCAGTTATTTAGTTCACACATGGTCCACCCAGCAGTATGTCCCAGATTTGTGTCCCCTCTGGACTCTTATGATGTACACAGTGGTCATGTATCTTACAGGTCCCCCTTTTTGGGCCTCATAGTTATGTTTATGTATCTTGATACGAGCATGGGTATGCCCGCCTCGTCCATATATTGAGATTCTTCCTCAGTCAGTATTTGAGGTCATGTATATTTCAGGTCCCCATTTTTTGGACCCCGTTGTTATTATTATGTTATATCCTGAGACGAGCATGGGTATGCCCGCCTCGTCCATATGATCAGATGATTCCTCATCCATTTTTGAGGTTATGTACTTTTAGTTCTTGCAATTTGTTCGGGATCGTTGTTCTGGGCTTCAGTTTGTTTCTTCTCTTCTCCACACCCCAGGAAAACCATTCATGACTTATGATGTCCATCGGCCATACGATGAGCTCCTGCCCTCGCACATCAGGGGGCAATCTGTTAACACCCAAAAAGTGTTCACTACCTCATCTACCACATTATATGGCTCATTTGTCCATTTTCCTACCATATTTCCCTTAAAAACCCAAAAAATCCCACTAAAAAGCCTCCAAAAGGCCAAAAATGCCTCCAAAAGGCCACAAAACCCTCAAAATAGCCTCAAAAAGGCTAAAAAACCCCTTTTCCCTCCAAAAATATCCAAAATTCCTCTAAAATAGCAAAAATCCCCTAAAAAGGGAATAAAAAATATAAAATAATGAGGAAAAGGAGGAGAAAACCCTATACAGCTGCCCTAAACCATATGGTTCCCAAAACCATGGGTCAGCACTCCACCACCAAAAAACTATAAATAGGTGATGGAGACCCCTTATTCCACATCCACAATCATAAGCACCCTTACTCTGCCAAAATCTCTCTTGAAACCCTAGCTCACCATTGAGCCACCTTCACCTTGAGAGCCCCTTTTGGCCCATTCCCACCATTGGAGAAAGAGAAGGAGCACATTGGAGCTTGGAGCAACCCTCTTGGACATTGCAAGAGCTTCATCAACCTCCACATTGGAGGTAATATCAATACAAAACCATTATTTACATTTTGTTGTTTATGTTTCATGCATGTGTTTTAGACTAGTTTACATTTCTGTTTTAGCTTAATAATTTACATTTACTGAACTGCTACTAAGGAGTCCATTCTCCTTAGTAGGTGCTCATTTGCACAAGCTAGGGGTAAAACCCTAGCTACAGGCAGAGGTGACTCGAAGGGGCATTTGACTGAGTGTGAAAGTAAATGGGGACTACGAGCGAAACAAGAATGGGTCCATGCGTTTATTCACACATTGGATGAAGTACCGCAGAATTGGTATGTCGCGACAGAAATGCGACGCGCAAAAATATGTTGGGAAAAAATGACAGTTGGATTTATCCACACGTTTAGTTTCTTCGATGAAAATCCCTTCATCCATAGTGCATTACAGGTGATTCAGGGGAAGGTATTTGAAGCAGTTCCGACAGAGCAATTGTTGGGGCTTCAATAGACTATGACACCAGAAATGTTAATGGACTGCTACAATATCATAGGAGAGCCAGATGATGAGGAGGATCTGAGGGATACATATGTGCCGGAGTCGGAAGGAAGTCACCGTGTCGAGGCACCAGAAATACCTTCCGACAAGTTTCAACAACCGCTGAAGATCAAGAAAGTAAAGATTGGGTCGGAGGAGAACCCGAAGTTTGCAAGTATTGGGGATTATTGGGATGATTCGACTATTGTGAAGATGACTGATTTGTTGCATGAGTTTCATGATTTGTTCCCAACAAAATTCTCGAAGATGAAAGGAATTTCTGGGGACTTAGGCGAAATGAAAATTCCTCTGAAACCCGATGTGAAGCTAGTCAAGCAGCGACCCTACCGGTTGAATCCAAGGTACACGGAGAGGGTTCAAGCTGAAATAGAGAGAATGCTAGATGTAGGAATCATAGAACCAGTGGAGGAATCAGAGTGGATCAGCCCAATGGTGGTCTGGGACAAGAAAAATAGAGAAGTCCAAATCTATGTTGGCTTACAGAAGTTGAATGATGCATGCTTACTCGACATGTTCTCGACACCATTCACGGATGAGGTGCTTGAAGGAGTGGGAGGTCAGGAAATATACTCCTTTACAGATGGGTTTTCAAGTTACCATCAGATCAAAATTGCGAAGGAGAATCAGTACAAGACTACATTCATCATAGAATGGGGATGTTTTCAGTATACAGTGATGCCATTTGGCCTGATGAATACACCAACAATCTTCTCCAGTCTGATCGTTGTTGCATTCAAGGACTACATCCAAATTTTTTTGGCAGTATATATGGATGACTGGACAGTGTGTGGATTAGTTAAGGACCATGTCGCGAATCTGAGGTTAATGCTGGAAAGATGTCGACAACACCAAATTTCATTGAACCTGAAAAAGTGCATTTTATGTGCTCCGTTTGGGATTTTACTAGGGCACATAGTTTGCAAGGAAGGAATGCTGGTCGATCCTGCAAAGATTGCAATTATTTTCGACCTACCACTGCCAACAATAGTCAAGCAATTGAGAGTGACATTGGGCCACACAGGGTACTACAGGAAATTTATCAGAGGGTATGCAACAATCATAGCGCCGATGGAGAATTTGTTGAAGAAATACGCTAAGTTTGAATGGAATGAAGAATGCTAGAAGATCCTGGATATATTAAAAGCAAAGATGGTTGCATAACCCATCATCACATTTCCAGATTGGACGAAGGAGTTCCACGTTCACGTTGATGCATCATCAGTCGCATTAGGAGTCATCTTGGTCCACCCAGGAGAAGGCATAATAGACCACCCGATATCATTCACAAGTAGAAAGATGTCTACTGCAAAGAAGAATTACACGACTACAGAGAAGGAGGGGTTAGTGATGGTCTACACCTTACAGAAGTTTCAACACTATCTCTTTGGGAGCCACATTAAAATGTTCACCGATCATTCGACACTTAAATACCTAGTGAACAAGCCTGTGTTGGGGGGGAAGATCTGTCGATGGCTATTACTCTTCTGGGAATTTGATTTTGAGATCATCGTAAAGACAGGCCGACTGAATGTAGGACCATACCATTTGTCACAGATAGAGTACAGGGAAGAGCCAAGGAGAATTGACGAAGGATTGACGGATGCTCAGTTGTTCAGGGTTGGAATGGTCGACGACCATTACAAACAAGTCATTCAGTTTTTAGCAACAGGAGAGGCACTGACAGGATTCACTACCAATCAAACGAAGCAACTAGTCGTCAGAGCTGCGGATTTTCAACTGATTGCAAGGAAATTGTATAATATGGGACCAAATGAGATACTTCGACAATACATCCTTCCGCATGAGAAGGAAAGGATTCTCACAGAATCTCATGATGGGATTGCCGGGGACACTACGGAGGACATGCCACTGCAAGGAAGATCCTTTGAGCAAGAATATGGTGGCTAACGATGCATGGATATGCTACGGACTACGCTAAAAGTTGTGACATATGTCAACGGACAGGGAAGCCATCACGAAGGGATGAAATGCCACTAGTACCTCAATGACACTGCAGGATTTCGACAAGTGGGCAGTTGACTTCATGGGACCCATCAACCTACTAGGAAAAAGAACAGGGTCGCACTACATAATCACTGCGATGGACTACTTGACGTGATGGGCAGAAGCTGCAACGGTGAAGAATTGATCAGCTACGACGGTAGCATAATTCTTCTTCGACAATGTGGGCACCAAGTTTGGGTGCCCAAAGATACTAATGAGTGACCATGGGACTCATTTTGTTAATCAGACAATCACAACAATGACAGAGGAATTTCAAATACAACATAGGAAGAGAACCCCTTACCATTCGCAAGCAAACAAAATAGTGGAGGCATTCAACAAAATCCGGGAGCATGTGCGCACGAAGGTATGCAACACGAATCAAGATGATTGGGATTTGAAGATCCCTGCGATACTGTGGGCGTATCACACAACTTGCAAATGATTGACTGGCCTGACACCATTCAACCTTGTTTAAAGGCAGGAATCCATAATGCCGATGGAGTATATTGTCCCCAGTATGCACATCGCAGTAGCTATAGGAATGAGTGACGATGGAGCACTAAAAGAACGATTGGCACAACTGGTACATCTCGATGAGGATCGGTTCATCGCAGGATTTCATCAAAAGGTAGAAAAGGATCGCCAAAAGGCTTGGCATGATTGACACGTTAAACCAAAGCACCTTCGGTGTGGAGATATGGTTCTGCTATATGACAATAAGTTTGTGAAACACCCAGGTAAGTTACAGATGCATTTGTTGGGTCCCTACATAATACATTTTGTTACTAACGGAGGTGCGATGCAGTTGAAGAGTTTAGACGATAGGTTGTTGCCAAAGCTAGTAAACGGGAATCGGTTGAAGCCCTACCGCCATGACCATGCGCATAGTGTCTGAGGAACTCAAAAAAAAAAAGAAAAAGCAATGATGAAAAAAGTGGCAAGCATGGCCAGCCAGGATGCTCGTCGATGCCTCACACATTTGGAATACGGGATTCAAATTCGAGCAGGATCATTGTGGATCAACATCACCAGAAGACGGCAGAGAAGTATGATGACAGATTCATATGGTTGTGGATAATATTTTGTAAATGATGATCAAGTGTCAAGAATCAAGCATAAATACCGATGTAGGGATTGAAGAATGCAAGTCGAAGTAGAGAGATTTCGAAGAGGAGAATCAATGAGTTGTATGATGTGAGTTAGTAAGTTAGATGCAGAGAGTTAGGAGGTTGAGTGAGCAATCCCAAGGAAGCTGTGGAAAAGGGAAGTGATATAGTTGCAATGGTGCACTTCATTTCGAATGGGAGCACTCCAAGCACGCTAAGGGAAAGAAAGACGACCGTGCATGAAAAACCAACGAAGGAAGCAGCGCAGACACTTGGGAGGAACATAGATGAGGTATCACCCGAGATGTCTAAGAGTGTGGTAGTAGTTAGAAGAAATGTGGTCTACCCGACCACCATAACACCAGGGGTGGAGGCCCGCTGGCCCTAGTACTGGACGGTCAAATGTGCGAAATAGATGTGCCAGAGCAGTTGGCCTGTTTCACAATTTGGCGATGTTGATGAACGTTTCCCCAGGTCGCAGCAAGCCTGAAGCGCACGAGCAAGCGCAAAAGGGGTAGATGATCAAGGTTTCAAGAGACTGGAGGATGAGTTCTAGTTAGATGATCAAGGTTTCAAGAGACTGGAGGATGATTTCGACGTAGATGATTAAGGTTTCAAGAGACTGGAGGATGAGTTCGAGAAGTACACGACAACGAGCTCCAAACATCAAGAATAGCTTCAGAAGTTTACCACATTGACGGACGAGATCAGTACCAGAGGTGTCCAGCTGAGGTGGCTCGAGGGTGAGCCACAAGTTTGTGTTGGGGGCCTATTGGCATGATATTACTCCACATGAAGTGCAGAATCCGATAGTGCGGAATCCGACAGTGCGAAGAAGGACCATCCACGGAATAAAGGTCCATTTGCGAAGAACAAGGAGCCGATGGAAGTGTAGAAGTGGTTTAGTTAGTTAGAAATGGGTCATGTTGACCGTTTTGTAACCACTTAGTATCATATAAATAGGAATATGATTGTAAGCCTAAGGGCATATTAGATCATAGATGGATCGGAGAATGATATGTTCTGAACTGCTTTGTATCCGTGATAAGATGTTTTGACTGTTTTTGCAAAGGTTATTCCACAGGTTTTGATGAATGCATGAAGATGTTTGATTATGGCTATATCTTTTGTCTCCGTTTCTGTTAATTGGTGAATGCAATGTTTGCGAAATGATTTACGATTTGGTAATTATTGTCAATGATTGATTAAACCATGTTGATGCAAATGCTATTTATACATTGAATATGAGAAGGGAATGAATATATGTGTGAACTATTAGTATGATGCGAAGAAATAATCTCTGGTTTCTGTCGTCGTAAAGTGCGGTTTGATGCATGTCCTCTCTCCACTACGGAAACTTGGTTCATGCAGCCCCCTTATTCATCTTGGGTGAGACTTCACTCACCCTATGAGTGTTGTTGGAAAGGGTAAGACCTTTCTGGGTGGGTGTGTAAGGGATTTTTGTTTATGGTTTGTTGACGACAGTGAGAAGTGAACCCCTGTTGACAGTCGCTGTGTCAACAATATTATTGGTATTAGGTTTAGAACCTTGGATCTGATTTTGTGCCAACAATTGGTTCTGTTTCTAGGATCGAGTGGGGTTAGGGTTTCTAAAGGATATGACTTGGAGGCCATCAAGAAAGGAGTAACAGGATTTCCCAAATGGAAAGGAGTAAGAGTTTGCACAGAAAGAGACTAAGAATATAAACATCAACCCTTAATGTTGGTTACAAAAGTACATATATTATGACATTCACAGAATTTTCTTTGTTGAATTTCCTTGTCTGTTACATGAGTGGATTAAAAGGAAAATAGAGATTAATATTGTGTGGAGAGGTCAATAACCTATTATTTGGGACCAAGATACAGTGGATAGATTGAAAAATTTAAATAAAAAGTGGACGAGAGCAGTAGATTTATGGTTGACAAAATTCAGGAGTGGTGCATTATAGAATTTTCTATTGAATATAACGAAGCAGTTAGCTGCATGAAAGAAAAATTTGAAGCCGACCCTAGGAAAAGGCTACTAGAATAAATCCCTCCCTGTATTAAAATTTTATTTCCTGAAAAAGGATTGATGCGTATGGAACCTAATATCATGGATGATTAAAACCCTCGTTTTGTGGGGTGTTTGGGAGAAAATAAGGTAATCCCATGAGATAGACACGCAAGGAACGATAGACCTAGAAGAGAAGAGGAGAAAAAGAAAAGAAATATATGAGAGAAGGAACACATTGAAAGCTGCAGAATGGAAGGAGAAGATGGATAACGTCATAAAGAAAGGTGAGGACATCACATACATGGTTTTTGTATCTAATAGAATGAGATATATGATAGAGGGAAATGTTGAATTCAATAGAGTGCTAGAGAAGGGCATAGTAGTAGAAGAAGAGAGGCCAATAAAAAGGTGTGGTATAGCAGAAGATACATCAGAGGAGGATGTGAAGGAGAGAAGAGTTGATAGAGAATAAACCGAGTGGAGGAATTTTGATGTTGAAGATTCAGATGTAATTAATAGTGATTCTTAGTGTAGTAAAAGTGTGGATAGTGTATCCGAGGAGGAAACTATAGAAGATGAAAATGTTTTGATGGTAGTAGATTTTTTTGACCAAATGAGGATTGAGGAATTGTATCGGTCCAAGAGACAAGGATATGATGAAGTTACTTGGTATAACCCTCTTTTTGAACTAACCCCCTTGTGCGCTTTGCAAATAGAAGAAGAACATTCAGTAAAACTTAAATCTAGAAATATTTTACAGTAGAGATTAGAAAGAGAAAGAGAATGAGTAGGAAGACATAGCAGAAATAGGAGAGATGTGAGTAGATTAAACATGGAAGGGATTACAAGCGATTCTATACTTAGGCTTTCGGTCTTTCATGGGACTGGAAAAGACGATGCATAACAACATTGGTTTACATGCGAGGTAGTTTGGGTCGAAAAGCAACTAACATATGAGTCATATAAAATATCGCAAATGGAGACTACACTTAGAGACCACACGCTAACATGGTACAAGAAATACAAGACTTCAACTCAATGAGGGACTACTAGGACCTTGGATGAAATCAATAAAATAACGCTGAGATAATTTTAGAAATCAAAGTTAGAATCCCAATGTATTATAGAAATCAAGGAGATTAAACAAGAACATGGATAGACAATGTGGTATTACGATCAATGGTTTAAAATTTTGCTGGATTGTTTGTCATTCCAGATTCAGGATGTGCAACAAAGAGAGTGGTTTATTGCATGCTTCTCCCACATATCCGGGACATACTCACACAACATAAATTTATCACACAGTTTGATGGGTTGGAGATTGCGATGTGGTTGGAGTCCACCACAGCTGAAGAGTCTTCAACAGGTATGGCGCTACGTGAGAACATTTGGTGCACACTATTCCAATCAAAGGGGAACCACATAAATGAGTGTCTTGCACTTGGAGACTATACTATGACTAGTGCACAGAACCCATTTCTTGGAGGAACTCAAGAAAAATTGTGTGAGATTTGTAGAAAATGGGGCCAGATCCCTCCTAGATGCCCAATACTGTAGAAATACCAGACGAATATGAACACACCCATTTATGCATATTGTAAATCAGTAGGCCATAATGTATATGGCTGTCATACATTGCGATTGATGAAGGAACATACTGCACATGCATATTAGGTACAGGGAGCAGAAAATAATGCCGACATAGGACGAGGGGGTGGTGTTAGAGGAGTATTTCGAGGAAGCGGTTGCAGATTTAGCAGAAGGGGAAGGAAACACATTTGCTTCAGATACAGAGAAGCAGGTCATGTGGTGCAACTCTGCACAAAACCCCGAGCCCTTTATGCATATTGTCATAGTGCAGAGCATGCTACAAAGGACTGTCTTGAATTGATAGAAAAATGGGAAGAAAATAAAGGATGCTGTAATATGGTGGAAACTAAACCGTGAAAGGATTTAAGAGGTAAAGGGCATCTTAATGTGCATGTGGTGACCAGAGGAGGAGTTAGGATGGGAGAAGACAAAGACTAAAAAAACTATGGAGCCACCTTTGGAAGAGAAGATCAAGAAATTAGCAAAAGCGTTGCCTAAGTTTGATGATTTGAAACCGAGACAGTTACTATGCGACGTGTAGAAGGAAATGGAATATATACCTGTATGTGAATAGGATTTCTAATATGAAGATTGTCAAAAATAAGATTAAGGAAATATAGTAAATACATTCTTTAATTGCCATGTTAAATTGTTGAATGATACTGCAATAGTCAGGAAGTTAACTCAACTTTTGGCTAAGTTAGCAACCTTAAATGATTTAGATGTGCCTGTCTCTGGGCCATTGCCATAAGTGAATGCGTGTTAGTTGGGAGGAAGAGAAAGAACAGGTAGAGAGCTTAAGATGGAGATAGAGATATGAGGCTGTACAATGAAGGATACAATTATGGACCTAGGTTCTAATGTGAATGTCTTTCCCAAAAGACCTTAGGAGTTGATGGGAAAACCAAATCTAGTATGGTCCCCTATCCAACTTCGATTGGATGGTTAGTACAAGAATTATCCTATAGGTAGGTCGAAAAATATGGAAGTGAGTATTAGTGGGGTGAATTTCATTACAGACTTTGAAGTGATTGAGATATTGGATGAAGTAGATCCAACACTGATATGTGTTGAATGGGCATTTAATAACAATGCAATATTGAACTTGAAATAAATGCATATGTAATTTTAATTACACATTAAGAGTTGTGGGTCCACTAGATCCTAGAGAGGGAGACAAATATTTCGAACCCATAAGGGAAGATGTAGAATGTGAAGATATAGAGAATATCTATGACATCACTTGAAGGAAGGAGAACTATGTGAATCCAACAAAAGATGGGGAAATTAGTTGGAGAAGTATCTATTCATTTGAAATGGATTTAGAGGAAGCATTAAAGAGATGGAATAATCGGCTATATAAAGTATCTAGTAGGAGATACACAAGAATTTTCAAATCAATGCAATGGATAGGAACTGAATAGAGGAACCCTTTTAAATTTGATCTGACTGGGGTAGTGGATTATTTTCTAGAAAAAGTGGAAAAGGAGGTACCCGAAAAAGTGAAAATTCAGGTGATGGATATTGGAGTAAAAGGAACACCTACACGTTGGTGGGAAACTCATAAATAAAAACTAAACAAATGGGAACATGTGGCATAGTGTATAAAAACAAGGTTCCATCCTTCACAGGAATTTGAATTATTAAATAGATATAAAGGAACAAGAGATCCATGGGAACATATATGGTATTGTGAGAAAAGATGGTTGGAAAAATAGGTTCCTAAGGATCAATGGGTTCATAGATTTGTACATACATTAGATATGGTTCCAAAAAGTTGTTGTGTGCAAGAAGAAATAAGAAGGAAGACAAAAATGATGAAAACGTGTAAGTAATCAATTTTGTATAACATTTGGATTTACTTCCGATGATCTTGCACTTAAAGAATCTTTAGATATAATCAAACAATTTATTTTTGGTAATATTACGTACATAAATAAAAAATATTAATATTAGTAAATGATAAATAAAATATAATGTAATAATTAATTAAACAATCTAAATGTCGTGACCTTATATTTGAAAAGGCACTATGGGATATATAAATGCCCACTTATTGTAAATGTATCATGATCTTTTCATATCAACCAATTATATATTCATTTTATACGGTATGGATTATATTCTATTGTTCTATTCATTTGGATAGTTGTTCATAGTTTCTTTGGTAAATTGGTCTTTGACCATAATTTATTTTTTAACGGTCTTTGAACTTGGCCCTTGGCCATTCCAATTTTCATTGAAGAAGTAATTATTGCACTGCAAATAAGAAGAAGAGACCAAGAATATAAGAAAAGAAGGAAAATAAAAAAAGAAAATGAAAGAAAAGAAAAAGAAAGTAAAAAAAGAAAAGAAAGAAAAATAAAGTAAAAAAGAAAAGAAAGTACAAGAAGAAAAGAAAAAGAAAAAAAAAAAGAAAAGAAAAAAGTATAAAACCAACACATGGTTTTATAAAAACAACACGTGGTTTTATTTTCCAACCTCTTGTTGGAAAAATCAACAAAGAGTTCATGAAAGGTCATAGAAACATAGAAGCATATATATACCAATTATAAAAGTGTATAAAAGTGCCGATTGTTAAGTGGGGAATTCTTTATTTAGGACATTGTTGAAGTTATGATATAAAGTAATATATTCGAAAGATAAAAAAGCATTTAAATCCACATTATCAAAAACATTACTCGTACATTGGTACTACGTCAAAGAGTCATACTAAAGAGTATACTTTATATATATACAAATCCAAGAATATAATATTATATTGGATTATTAAGGAGTATACTATAAAATAGTGATACATTAAGTTCGAAAAGGTGGCGATTAAAGAGTTTTGAAATATTTCAAAAGGTGGAAGACAAGAGACACTAAAATAAGTCATTTAAAAATTATTTAAATCCTAGAGCAAGGAAGAGAAGAAGTACATAAAAAAAAGAAGTAAAGCAAAAATGAAGAATATGTGAACCATGGACTATAGTTCATATTTACAAATAAAAAAAATGGAAAATGAACTAGTTCATTTTAAAAAAGAGAATAAGAAATTGCAAATGACAACTTTCATAAAATTAAAATGGAATTCAAAGAAAAGAATATTTATGACCAAAAAAATATTATGGAAGAGTTGTTCATGCAAATTAAGGAATTAAAGGTTGAAAAGAAACTCAAACAAATGAAATTTTACAAGAGCAAGGTTGACGCAGAAATAGTGCAATTGAACAAGCTCCTTATGGACAAGGATAAGTCTTTTATGGTTTTTCGGGGATGGGGAGAGGAGAAGAAATGAACTAGATCCCGGAACAATGGTCCCGAACAAACTGCAAAAACTAAAAATACATGACCTCAATAATGAATGAGGAATAATCACAACATATGGACGAGGTGAGCATACCCATGCTCGTATCAATATCTATAACAACAACAATGAGGTCCAAAAAATGGGGACCTAAAAGATACATGGCCTCAAATAATGAATGAGGAATAATCTCATTATATGGAGCATTCCCATGCTTGTATCAAGATATATATAAACAGTAACAATGAGGCCCAAAAATGGGGACCTAAAAGATACATGGAGAACCACTGTGTACATCATAAAGGTCCAAAAGGGGACACGAATCTGGGACATATTGTTGGGCTGACCATGTCTGAGCTGAAGAATTGATACACTGGAATATCAATAGTGGTGTTGAGTATGGTACCAGAGGAACTGATGAACAGGAAGATCATAATGACGGAGAGGTATACCCTCAATGTTACACTGGACTGGAGCTGAACTAGGTACTCAATGAAGCATATAAGTGGATGGCTTCCGAATACAATCGTCAACGCAAACCGGACATCCACGGGAACATATAACTGGGTGTTCCGAAGTGAATTACCAATGTGCTAGAGTCGAGGGAAATCTGGGGTCTTCAACCAATAACTGAAGGGATATATACCCTGCACGATTCTCAACGATGCAATCAAGGTGTTGAAGTCGAGCATGTGAGAAACAACCACTCGGAGAGGCACTGATGACTCCTCTCAAAATGGTCCGTAGGCACTCACCACAGATGGTGATGAGTCCAAGGCACAGGGACCTTTGGGTCTATCCTCTGGAATAGATGGGATGGCGTCGATAGAGGGAGACCTGCAACTACCAATGCAATGATGTTTCCTTAATAGGAGCATGAGGTGGATGGCTAACATCAAGGGCATGCCACACCTTCGGCATTGCCAAACCCAACGCAAACCAATGCACAACCTATGGTTTTGTAGAATCCTCTACGCACGCAAGGGGTCGTTTCCACCCAACTCGTGGCACCCCCTCAAAGTTCCACCAGACCACAATAGTAAGTTACTTATGCTGCTCATGATAGTCAACCCACTAACTCAGGAGCTCACCATCGTTTAATGATGTCCTCTTCTGATATCAACCTTCAGACACGTGGTAACCAATATGGTTCGACCACCAAGACCATAACTGGGGACAATATATCCACCACTTCCCTTGTGGATCAGTCGTTACGACTACCCCACCTCCACTAGAAGGGACCCCCAAGCCCTTATATTCCCTTCGCTCCATATCATTAACAACCCCAATGCTCTTGTTGTACCCATATATAATATCATGGATGACTTAGCCCAGTCACCCGCTCCTATGTCAGCCTTAGAAGTTTTAAAGAACTATCTAGCATAATGCAAATCATTGTTGACATCCCTGGGTAGGATCGACCCTTCTTACTCACGATTGATGGCATTCGACTTAGACTAGTCTGAACCCCGCATGCCTTTGATCCTCGTGTTCCAGATCTCAATTTTGATTAGGAACATCGTTATCCATCGCTACATCATTTATGAGGGTTCCTTTACATGTGTCATGTCTACATTCATGTGGCAAAAGCTTAGATCCCCTCCTCTACAGCCATCCACGACCACCCTTCGAGATTATGTTGGTCACGCAACCTAGCCACAAGGCCTTCTTGTCAATGTTCCAGTCCAATTAGCTGGAAAAAATGTCCTGATTGACATCGAAGTTGTCAACACACAAATTGACTACAACCTACTCATAGGATGAAGCTACATGTACGCAATGAAGGTTTTTTCCTCATTTTTGTTCTGTCTTATGATGTTCCCCCATGAGGGACGGGTTTTCAAATCAAGCAACTTAGTTATTAAGACCCCAACACACCCTCTACGCCATAGAATGTCCTCCCCATGGTCGAAAAAAATTTCCTTGGTGTGTATTCCCCATGATTTATATAGTGGGATCTAGCCTTTACTTGGAAGCTCCCATGTCTTCCATTTTTATTTCCTTAACACCACCCCCTACAGCTGTTGAGGTATCAGAATTGTGCACCATATCACCAAGAAAATCAGTCTCCTAAGTGGAAATCTCTAGAATCTAATGGGAGGAATTCAAACCATAGGAGGATAAGGTTGGTTATAAAATACATGAATCAAGCATGAGAAGGTCTTTTGATCATTTGAGAAATTGCATTTGTGAAGAGAGAGAGCTAGTGGATGACTAGTTTCTTTCCTTAGCCAATTTTGAGGGTGAACGATTCCCATCCAAGTTGGTGTGTGGAGAGGCCATTAAGATATTTCACGAAGATTTCATGGAGTCATAAGTTACAGTTTCAAGTTACAGGGAATCTCGTGGACACTTCAAAACAAGCTTGTTCTTTCATCTATTCCAAGTTTTCTCATCATATTCTTGCTCTATAGATTGAGACGCACTTGGTGAGCCATTGTTATCTTTGGGGGAGATTCCATTGCCCCATTATTTTTTAATCTGATATAAATGATCTATATTTACTTTCATGAAGAGTCTCAGGTCTAGAGCACAAGTGGATTCATGTAAATCTGATTGTTAATGAGAAAATGGTGCCATTTCCCCACTACCTTGATGTATGACAATGAAATGTTCTTATCTTTAAATGAATGAGTGATACATGGATATTAAAATGATGTATGTACTGTTAATTATGCATTCCAAGAGTCTCATGTTCAATATCTAAGCATTTGAAGTCATTTTGTGAAGTTTCATTGCATTTGGAGAAGATATGATGCAATTTCCCCCAAGGTCGAACTAGTGATTTTGATGTTGTTTGGGGAGAGGGTTAGAACAGAATTAACAACTGATTAATCATGCACATTAGACCTTACTAATATCCCTTAGACATACCCTACCTCTTTTCAGAAATTTGAGTGGATTTGGAGTCATTTGGAGAGCCATTTCAACATTTACCCTGGGGCGATTTGAACCTCAAATTGCTAGTTAAATTCCATACTTTGTCCAGAATATGAAAAGGGTTTGAAAAAGTATTTTGGTGGTATTATATCATCCTTGAAAATCATAATCAAGTCCTAATATTAGTCATATACCTTCTCAGAATATTTGGGATCATTTGGAGCAAATTCAAAACCTAGACATCAAAACTAGTCAAAGGTCGAATTAGGGAAAAAAGTGAAAAATTTGACATTTTAATAAAATTCTTAAAAAGGGACATTACAAATTCAATGATCTCATTTTTCAAGCCAACACATATGTGATCCAAAAATCACAAAATCCATGCACATAGCATGGGGGCATGTCATTAACCCTACACACTTTTTCACATGCGTGATCTCGACCATTTTTGAGGTCACGTGTCACTTATATATTTGATTTGATTTCCAGAAACCTACTCTGCCAACCCTATGGATCATCATTTATCCCCACCACTACATCCTTGGATTGGTGGGATACCATTATTTATGACACATTTTGTTAAATTTAGTTCACACCAAGATATGATCAAGAAATTTCATCATCTCACTAGTTATCTCACACAACTAGTTAAGAACACTGAAAAAAAGTCAAGTATGATGCAAACAGAATTACTCTCATGAATAATAATACATAATCCAACCTTGGGAAAATAATAGTATTAAAATATATAACATTACATCATATATTCGAAAGAAAACGGTTTCCATTCGAATCCTCACAAAGGCAGCCTTATTGAAAATATGCAAAACACCCCTAAGTGGAAAGTGTGCTTTCCAATTCACCACTAAGGCTCATGTATTTATGAATTAGTGATCAGATGGTGATGTATGATGTAAAATAATGCTAAATACATAATTTGGAAGGAATAAACATCATGGAAAATGATTTGGCCAAAAAACAGTTAAGACTAGTAAACTAGTTTTCACCTTTCACCAAAAAGTGGTAAAAATCAGTAAAAAGCAGTAAGGCACCTTTCCATTCCAAGATTGGATAAGATTAGATAGAATCAAAGAAAATATTATCCAGGATGTTCAAAAATGTTCCCAGGTGATTCTAGGATTCTTGTGGTCCACACAATGATGACTTGTGGTCCACACAATGTATAATTTAGCCAACTACCTAGTCTAACACCTAAGAATTAATAAAAAATGATCAATAATGCTATCCTAACGTATTAAATGACATGGATGGGTTTAAATATTCCAACAACCCCCTTTAAGCCTGAATTTATTTGCTAAAAATCATAAATAAAATAGGGCCCAGTAACAAGACATGGTCACCCTTTAACATTCTGCCTTGTCCACAAAACAAGGAAAGAAGGAAAACCTCATGGGAAAAACCTCCCCAATAAAATGGACATAATCAAAATTGAAAGATTGTTGATCAATACTTCACTCCACCACATGCTCAACCATCCCAAGCACTGATCTCAGATAGATGAAAGTCTTCTCAGTAAAAGCTTTGGTGAAGATGTATGTAGTTTGCTCATTTGTTGGGAAATACTACAGATCAATGATGAGATCATGCACTAAGCTCCCGATGTAGTGCATATGGATATCTATATGTTTGGTCCTCTGGATCTGTACTAGATCACTTGAGACCCTTATAGAACTCTGATTGTCACAAAAGATGATTGTGGGAGTGCTAAAGGATATCTCAAACTCTAAAAGAATACCTTGCAACCACACACAATGAGTAGCATCATTCACTGCTCCTCTATACTTGGCCTTTGCTGAAGACAGTGAAATTGTACTCTGTGTCTTATTGGACCAGAAAAAAGGTCCACCTCCAAGCATGAAAAAAAATCCAGAAGTGGATTTTCTATCAAGGCTATCACCATCCCAATCTGAGTCAGTAAAGCCAAGAAGATCTAGGCTAGAATCTGCAACATAGTGATTCCCATCAGACTTGGTGCCTTGCACATAATGCAATATTATTTTTTACATCCCTCCAATGAAGCTCATGTGGCTTCTCAATGTATCTTTAGGCCACATACAATAAGCTTCCAACTAGCTTCCTAAACAAGGTGATGTCCACCAATGGTGTAGAATCTGCT
Organism: Larix kaempferi; assembly: GCA_027924585.1. NCBI lineage: Eukaryota > Viridiplantae > Streptophyta > Pinopsida > Pinales > Pinaceae > Larix > Larix kaempferi. The sequence continues at coordinate 7,836,978 of BSBM01000642.1, forward strand.
TCTTCAAGTCTGACTCCTGAATGGAAGGGATTCTTTGAAGGCTTGAAATCAGACATATTGAACATCTTTAGCAGGTCAGATACATATTTAGAATGAGATACCTTAGTTCCATTCTCAGTTTGAGAAATATCAAGCCCCAAAAATTGCTTAAGAATTCCCAAGTTAGTAATGGAAAAAGCTTGATGCAAAGCAGTCTTTAATGAAGCTATTTGATCAATAGAGCTACCTGTGATTAGAATATCATCAACATATAACACAATAATCAGTATTGAACCATCAATTAGCTTCATGTAAACATGTGGATCAGATTTGCATCTAGCAAAAGATTGTGACAAGAGAAGGTTGTCCATTTTGGCATACCAAGCCTTGCGGGCTTGCTTAAGCCCATATAAGGACTTCTTGAACCTAAACACATAGTTAGGATCAATTGTATATCCTTATGGATGTTTCATATATATCTCTTCCTCAATATCTCCATGGAGGAAGGCACTTCCCAGTGCTTGGATGCAGAAATTTCCAGAACTAGTCTTATCGAATCCTTTTGTGCTACTGGTGCAAAAGTCTCATTGTATCCAAGGCCATGGAATTGGGAGAATCCTTTTTCCACTAGCCTAGACTTATATTTCACTACTGCACCATCCGCTACAAATTTAGTCTTGAATATCCACTTACACCTTACCAATTTTATGCAGGGGGCTTGACTAGTTCCCATGTCTCATTATTTTGCAGTGAATGAAACTCCTCATCCATAGAAGCCTTCCATATTAGGTCATATGAGTCTTCCTCATATGTTCGAGTATTAGAATCCACCATCAAATAGCATCGGTCATATAGGTAAGGATCATTCACATTGAGAGCATTCTCAAATTGTGATCTAGTCCTCTTAATATCCTGAGGATTTCCCACTAGTTCACCAGCTGCTTGAAGAGTCTTTGCAGCCCACTTAGGCCTTGTTGGTGAATTAGGATCTGTAATAAAATGGTCTTCATCATCATAATTATCAAAATCAGAAAATTCAAAGGAGAATCACTTACATTGTCAGGTGGTGGTGTGGAGGGTTCTCCAATTTCAACACTCTGTGAGGGCTCTTCTTCGAGTTGAACACTCCTCTCAATGAAGGATTTTTTAGAGGGCATGCTCAGCAACTTGTAGCCCTTGGATTCTTCTGAATAGCCAAAAAAATACATGGTTGGATTTGGGGTTGCCTGGCCCTCCTCTTCTCAAGTGGTATTCTATCCCAAGCCTTGGAGACAAAAATCTTGAAATGAGAAACATTAGGTTTGTGCCCAGTTCAAGCATCAAAAGGAGTGATTCCTTTTAATTCTTTTTGAGGCACTCTATTCTATATGTATGATTCACAATTTATTTCCTCAGCTCAAAGTATTGGAGACAAATACTTGGCCTCAAGCATGCATGTGGCCATCTCTTTAAAATATTTTTTCTTCCTCTCAGCAACACCATTCTGATGAGGTGTGTAGGGAACAATGTGTTGCATTTGTATGCCATAAGATGCACAAAATTTTTGAAACTCAGATTTAATATATTCCCCACCTGTTAACACCTAAAAAGTGCTCACTAGCTCATTCCCTTATTCACATGACCCATTTGTCCACTTTTCCACCATTTGAGCCTCTAAAGCCACCAAAAGGTCACCAAAAGACCTTAATACACCCCTTTTCCCACTCAAAATGATTATTTTTCCTCAAAAAGCATAAAAAACCCTAAAAAAGGGTCCAAAATTCCCAAAAATATCAAAAAGGGAATAAAAATATTCAAAATATTCAAAAAAAAAGGAAAAAGGAGGGAAAAGGTACTTAAACCATGTTGGTCAATACCATTGGTTTCCTCAAAACCATAATGGTATTCCCCACCACCAAAAACTATAAAAAGGTGGTAGGGGCTCCTCACTTTTCATCCATCCATCATCCTATCCTCATGCTGCCAAAATCTCCCATGAGCTTTTGGCCATTGTAGCTACCTTGGAGAAGGGACCCTTGGAGTTTGGAGCTGCTCACCCTTGGAGCTACTCAACAATCTTCAACAATTGGAGGTATTATCATTACAAGCACTTGCTTGCCCTCATTCTTAATACAAAGTTATTTTTTATTCTATTTCTTGTTCTTGTTTTCTCTAATATGTCCATTGTTTGTTTATTTACTTCACATAGATCCATGTTTAATATAGTTTAGATTAGTTTGTTATTTATTTCTATTGAAACTGCTGCTACTAGTTAGCAGGTGCTCATTGCACTAAGCTTAATTGCAAAACCAAGCCAACAGTTTTTGGCGACTCCGCTGGCTTAGAACTCTTAGATCTCAAATTTTGCTTTAGATCTTAGTTTTTGTTAGTATTAGTCAGTTTAATTCATAGATCTGCCACCCTAGACAGCAGATCCATTGCTGTTCTAAATCTTGGCCGATTCTATTGCCATTAATAGCCCAAAATTTTCAATTTTCGGGTTCGTTTTTTGGCGTCCGTGTACGGCTTTCACCTTGCGGCTTTTTTCCCAACAGTCGCGCGGCTCATCGCGACTGCGCGGCTCTTTTCCACGTGGCTCACCGTGGCTTCGCGGCCAATTTGCGCGCTGCACATCGCGGCTTCGTGGCCATTTTTTGCGCTGCACATCGCGACTGTGTGACGAAATCCCGCGCTGCACATCGCGACTTCGCGGTTGAAACCCGCGCTGCCCATCGCGACTGTGTGACAGAAGCCTGCACGGTCCATCGCGGCTGTTCTGCCAAAACCCACGATGCAAGTTTTTTCAATTCGGCCAATCCGTTAAAAAATTAATTTTTTGCTGTATTTTCTGCCCATTTATCACATTTTACAGTATTAAAATTCCTGAATTTTTTACAGCCATAGAAATATTTTACTATTTAGAATGCTCCTTTAAAAAATCTTTTTAAAAGTTTTCACAAATTGAAAGAAGGATTTATTTGCATTTTATCTAGATAAAAGTTTTATTGTTTACTTCGTTGATATTTTGCCCATAGAAAATTTTAAAAGAAATCCATTTATTTCTTGAAGAATTCATATTATTTGCTTTCCTATTTCAAAGAGCCTTTGTTTTTTGAATAGTTTTTGCAAAGCATTTAATTTCAGTTTAAAATACCACACGTGCACCCACTCAAACACATAATTTAAACTGAGCCTTAAAATTTACACTAACTTCAACCAACTTTTAACCCCACTTGGGGAGCACTTAAAAGAACTTTGTAGCTAGGTAGAATTGAGGGGATAGGTGTTCCAATAACACCCCTCAGTTATTACATTTGAGACATAACTGTTGTCCATTAGGGAACCAAAATCTCCTAGTATTTTTTGGCACGGTCACAACCAGTTTATCAGAGGGCCTCTCTCCTAGGAGGGTTGAAGTCACGAGGATGGTTCCGGAAGCCTGAGTGGAATACCGAAATCCATTCAGTAACCGAAGGGTACCATTCGCAGTTCTTGGGATATCCCTGTATGGGGGTATTGCGGTAAAAGGACCAAATGACAGATTTACCTTTTCTGGACATGTCATGAACGGAGTATCCTAGTTGCCATTCTTTAGGATTGATTACCCGGTGTCCCTCGCGGTAGGGGGATATCTAGTCGTTGATTCAACACTCAATATTGTCTGACTTGGATTTCATCACCTTGCAGAGAATATCGTTTGTTGACTCACAATACTTCTAGTTAGGTGTTTGCATGATACAATCCACCTTTGGTCTAGTAGCACCTCTTTTTTCTAGAAGCTGTTTGACTGTTGGTACTCTGACCATTTTTGTTGCATCCCTCCACTTATTATAGCACAACTGCTATAATAAGTGCCTTTTTGAGGTTGATTTTTTTGGCCTGAGAGCCTTTATTTTCACTCCCCTTTTTTCACCCTTGGTTGCATTTAGGGTTTCGAGTTTTTTATACATTACCATCTTATACTGAAGATTTTTACACAAAAAACATTTTTCTCACTATTGAGAATTTTAGACGATCTCCTCGTCTTCAAGGCGAACCCCTATAGTTCAGTCTACTTGGCTCTCCATGTCACCGACGTCGAGCCTTATCCCTTGACTCGACACGTCATCGGACAAACATACAGTCATCCGATTCTGACACACCTCACTTCACATCTGATTTTGAGGCAGAATCTGAAAACCCTACTGCATTATTCCCAACCAACCTTATGGCTGGAACACAATTCAAACCACTTTTGATCAGTACCATAGGAGATACATCCACAAACCCTTCTACTGCGGTGCCATCCATGGCAACAACCACCCCCCTAGGTATGCCTAACATGGGGGACACTCCACCTTTAGGAATTCCTAACACAGGACTACCTCCTATTATGGGTATACCAAACATAGGGGTCACACCCCCTCTCATTACCACAACCCAGATCCCAGGAATTCCTAGTACTATTCCTAACCCTAGTGTAACCCATGTTGCACTTAGACACACTGGCCCATACCAGACCACAGCAGTTGGAGGACACATACCTTCAATACCTAGCATACCCTTAGGGGCTACTAGACCACTACATCATGCCACCATGAATAGTCACGTCCCAGTCACTACACCAAATCCATTGGCTAGTTTACCTTACATGGCGAGTCTGAACTAACTAGACTTAGCCAGGATAACCAACGATCCTATCAGACACGACCTTGCATGGCCTCACATGCCCACCAAACTCCCCTTTGACATCCCTAAGTTTGAGGGAAAGGCAGGTGAGGACCCCCAGAACCATATTATGTCCTTCCATCTATGGTGTTCCTCCAACTCCATAGTGGACGACTCTGTCCGCCTCCGTCTGTTACAGTGCACCTTCACTGGCTCTGCAACTAAGTGGTATATCGAGCAGCCCCATGGGACCCATGCCACCTTTACCTCCCTTTCCTCGACCTTCCTGCAGTTCTTTCAATTACCTGTCCGCTATGATGTCAGAGTCGAGATCCTACAATCTTGCAGACAGAACACGGCCACCCACATCACTGAACACATCCATGAGTGGCGTCGACGCCGAAGCCTCTGCAAAATCAAGTTAGATGACCGTATCTTCTTAGATTGGTTTCTAAAATCCCTCCTCCCTCTCATTGCCAAAGATGTGGCATCCGAACGACCCCAGTCTGAAGAAGAGGCCATCCTCAAAGCCCAATAGTTTGACCTCATTTACCCCCAGTCAGGTTATCTGTATACCATTATACCAGACGCCCCTCGGGGTGATTCATCCCAACACAATGCACCGGGGGCATCCCATGCCGCAGATGGCATCATTGGTCATATGGCCTCGCATCCCCAACCCTTTTCCATTGCACATCCTAGCCATGGCCCCGACCTTTCGTGGGCTACATCTCAATATGGAGCAACCAATTCATATGCTCCCATGGCACATCACCACCATACCCACAGACCCTCATGTCCACCTCAGTGCTTTGGTCATACACCACCCGCATACGCCCCCCCAGCCGCACCTCAACCAATGTATTACCCACAGCAAGCTGCGACAGCTAACCCAACACCTCCAATAGCTCAGGGTTACCAACAACCCCAGTAGGTAACTGGACCACCTCCAGCCCCACCTGCTTATTATCCACCGCAACCTGCTCCCGCACCTGCGGTGAACCAAAATCCTCCCACTGCTCAAGGGCAAGTGTACACACAACACAATCAACCCCAACACCAAAACAACCAACGCAACCAGGGCGGACAACAAAACCGTGGAAGAGGACGTAACCATGGAAACAACCAACAACAACATCAAGGTCCTCCACCTCCCAATCCTCCGCATAATAACAACGCTGCTCCTCCCAACCAGAATTCAGATCGTCATCCCAAGCAGCCCAAAAAAAATAACCTCAGAACAAACCATCCTTGTTCTATTTGCGGGGTCTATGGCCATTACACACATGCTTGCCCACATTTGGAGCAAGCTCGACAACTCTGGACTGACGATGCCCACTGTCAAGGACAAGTGACTCCTCAAGCGCCACCCAACCCTCCACCACCTCAACATCAACCTTGAGTGCTGCAAAACCCCTTTCCAACCCAAGGCGTAGTGAACACTCAGCCGTTAGCTCCCCCTCAGGGCAACGCTCCACCACAACAAATCACTTATGCTTCTCCTGATCAACCCATGTTCGATTCAGATACCCACCACTTGTTAATGATGTCATCCGCAGATGCCAACCTCCAAACCCGCCGGAACCAATATGGCTCCACCCCTGAAGCCCCTCCCACCGACAAGAACACTAACGTTCATCCCATGGATCAGACGTTACGTATACCTCCGGCTCCACTCGATGGCGCTTCTAAAGCACCTCGCTTCCCACTTTGTCGCATCAACAATAATCCCAATGCTCGTGCTACGTAGAATTACAGCATTGTAGATGACTTAGCCCAGTCTCCCGCAGCCATGTCTGCTTTAGAAGTCTTAAAAAACTATCCTTCATAGCGCAAGACTTTGCTCTCTTCCATTGGCGCTATTGACCCCAATGATTCACAACTGATGGCATTCGATTCAGACCAGTCCGAACCACGCTTGCCTTCCACTTTAGCATTCCAAGTTTCTGTTTCCCTTCGGAATCTTGTCATCCATCGGTGCATTATCGATGAAGGTGCCTCTACATGCGTTATGTCCACATTCATTTGGCAGAAGTTGGGATCCCCTACTCTCTAGTAGTCCACCACTGCGTTGCGAGCCTACGACGGTCGTTCGGCTCAACCCCAAGGTCTCTTAGCTAATGTCCCCGTCCAGCTGGCTGGTAAAACCATGCACATTGACATAGAGGTCATCAATGCCCAACTTGACTATAACCTCTTACTTGGCCGCAGCTACATGTATGCCATGCGGGTTGTTGCCTCATCCGTTTCTCATACCATGATGTTCCCTCATGACGGACGCGTGGTCAAGGTCGACCAACTCACCTATTACGATCCCAATGCCCCCGCTGCACCTGAAAATGTTCTCCCTATGGTTGAACAACCTATTTGTGGTGCAACTACCTCGTTTGTTTCCTCCGTGGGACCCGGACTTTACTCCGACGCACCGATGACTTCTACATTCCAATCTATTCCACCACCGTCACCGGAGACCCACGTCGTTGACCTCTGTACTCTTTCACACAATACACAAACACCCGACAATCAACCATCCTTGTTACCTAAACCACCATTGGTCCCTAGTCACATTGGTGTTACACCCATCCACACAATCCCCTTTCTATTTCCTCCCTCAGGCGTAGTAAGCGCTCCATTTATGGCTACCCTTAGTTTCCCCGGGTTAACATTGGGATTACCCGTGTAGTATATTTTGCCTCCCGTTCCCCCGCCAACACCAAATGTCATCCTGCAACTGATGCAACCCATTGTCACTTCTACTCAACCACCTCCCGGTATCACTACCCCTTCGTCATCTGTGAATCCCCCTCCTCTCATCAGGCCCACTGGGGGCAGAGGCCCATAACCATACACTGCGGTACCCCCACCCAAAGCAGTTAAACCTCCCCCTGTGTTCCGTGCTCCTCCTAAATGCTCATTGTGTGATGAGTTAGGCTATCCAACTCATCAATGTCCATAGTTACCTGCATTACAGGAACACATGCAAATGCTTGATGACGACCCCAACATCCCGGTTGTCAAAATTGACTCAAACCCCAAGACTCGTGACAAATCACTGCTTACCAACCACCCTTGTGCGATATGCAGTATTTATGGCCACTACTCACATCACTGTCCTGATATCCCAGATTACAGATCAGCTCTCTATGAAATGAATAATTTGGACCTCGAGACGGCGCCCCCCACAATTGAGGAAATCTACCCTCCCGTATCATCCTCATCCGGAGAGATTAACATCGTTTATATGATCTCTTCGACTACTACTACCTCGTCAACCGATTTGACCACTCAAATTTTCCCCAATGATGAGGAGATTCTAGAGACTCTTACTGCCCCTGATTACCCCTGGGAAGATATGCACCATCGTTCATACTTCCTCACAGAAGAGACCTCATCCACCACTGCTACCCAATTCGCGGTTGAGTCCAATGATTTCCCTCCCACTAAAGTCGACTGGTTTAAGAATGCTATTCCTACTCCTGATGCCTTTGAGGAACGTAACATGGCCAATATCTCACCCGTCATCCACATCGATATCTCTGACCCACTCGAAGCCCTTGAAATCATTACATTAGGAGCCTCCTGCAGTGAGCATGAGATTGGAGAATACAAAAAACTGTTCCACGAATTCAGTGATGTCTTTGCTTGGTCCTATACTGAAATGCATGGTCTTGACCCCTCCATTATAGAGCACCACATCGACACATGGCCTGATGTCCCCCCCGTTCGTCAGCAACAGCGACCCATTCATCCCCCACCATCTTCTTCCTCGGAAGAAAGTAACACCATTTACATGATTTCCACCGGATACCCCTCTATCCGGTCGGCCCCTGCCATTTATCCCTTTCATACACATGTTCCACTCTGCTACGTCAGTTTTGCTGATGGTGCAAGCCGTTGGTCCCCCAATCTGGCCTCCGCAGCTTGGTAATATATTCCCCTTCACATGAGTTGATCCACATCGACGGAGTGTGTTTAGGTGCTGCCACCAACAACCAAGCTGAATGTGATGCCGTGACCGGTCTTATGGCCGCAACTCTCCAAATGAGCATACATCACCTTAACATTTTCTTGGACTCACAACTCCTTCTTTCCCAGATCAACAATGATTACCAGGTACGCAATCCCTGTCTCTTCAGAAAATTTTTGCGCACTAAACAAATGATTCGACAGTTTGAATCCATTTCATTCACACATGTCCCAAGAAACCTCAATAATGTAGCAGACCATATGGCCAACAACGTACTTGACTGGCACACCAATCAAATCATTTCATAAAGAAAATGCATCCACATGCATAACATGTGCCTCCACGGGAAAATATAAACATAAACAAAAAGCATCCACATGCATAACAAGTGCCTCCACGGGCATATATAAAAAATGAAAATGTTGCATCCACGTGCATAACATGTGCCTCCATGGGCATACAGAAAACCAAACATGCCTCCACGGGCAAACAAAAAGACAATGAATGCATCCATGTGCATACACAACTATATACCAATATCATATATATATACATCAAAACATGTCATAGGTGCCCTCAGCACCCAATATACGAAAATACATCAGCCGTACAAAAAATAGCTTCCCCATATGCTCATCAGCATTTGGGGGCAAATACATATCATCTAATCATCACTGTCTCTAGACTCCTCTGGCACCTCCTCCGTTGGTTCCGCCGGATCATGCCAAGCCCGGACTCGCCTCTCCGCCGGCCCCGCTAGATCATCCCGTAAACAAATCCTACCCTCCGCCGGCCCTGCCTAATCCCACCGATCCCTATCCCTCAACTTGATCGCCATAACTGCCGCTCTCAGCAAGATCGAGCACCACTCATGATGTGCCTCGAAACATCGCTCGACGATGTCCCGATCCAGATCCCTCCACCCATCCTCTGGGAATCCTACTAGAATCATATCCAGTGTCTCTCGGACACCAGCGACAGCATCATCTCGAGGGCCAGCCCCTCGACCACGAGCCCCAAATCCTCGACCATGTGGAGGTGGTACAGCTGCCAGAGGTGGAGCAACCACCATCGCCCGTCCCCTGCACACCACATAGTTAGCCTGTGGAACAGGACCAACATCTGCACAATGCAAATAAACCATCATATACATATCTAACTATAATCATAACCAATAAATCTAGAAACACATGGTATAGTAGAGAACAAAACATACCATCTAAACCCCAGGCCTGTCCTTGGGCTCGAGGCATCTCCGGATCTCCTCGGTAATCCATACCAGCATATGCATAGTCCTCAATCAGTAGAGGGATATGCTCCCACTGCTCATACATCTCCTGCGAGAAGAACTCGCGGATACCACCACCACCGCGAGGCATCATCTGCCCCCACTGCACCATCCGCGGCTCGCTCACCAAACCATCACGAATGGGCACCCGTGGTCGCAAAGTCAGTACCCGCTCAAAGAAAAAAGAACACAAAAAGGAGGCATAGCAGAGCTCTCCCCCCTCCCGACTGACCTTGTCCAAATCTCTCCGAACACCAGCTAAAAACATCTGACCCCATGCATAATAAGTCCCCCTCAGCACAGAATCCACCATCATCGTTTGTCCCCCTGACAAACGATGTGGCACCGCGACACCCAACACCCGCAGAACACAAGCCCCAACAACGCGCATGTCCCACTCTCGCAGTGATCTCAAACTCAACGCGTTGTTCTACACAATCACCCCAGTGACACAGAAAGTCTCCAGGAGATCCTCCATGTCAAAACCTGTCGGGATCCTCGGCAGAAGATCCCCCACCTCCCGTACGCGAGGTAACCCAGTAAGAAAATAAACATCTGTGAGGGTGATCTCCAACCTCTCACCCCCAACAACAAAGGCACCCTCTGCAGGTACCCACCAACTCACCAACTTGTTCAGTAGGGGTCCTATTCAACGCATTGGCGAAATCTGAGTGAACTTTAGCAGTCCACCAACTGCCAAAGCCTGCCGAACCCCCTGATCTGTACGAATCTGGACCATCAAATCTTCCTCCGTCTCTCTCTCTCTCCATGAAGTCAATGGTCTCCTCAGCATCCTGCCAAAAAACAAAGAAACTTTTAGCACCATAGAAAAAAATTTCAAAAAATACCATCGCGGCTTTTCCATCAAAAGCCACGATGATCATTGCGGCTTCTATACAAGAACCCGCGATGAACATCGTGGGTATTAGCTAGACAGTCGCGATGAACATCACGACTGTCTCCCCCATACTTGCGATGAACATCGCAACTTTCAAAATGATAGTCGCAATGAACATTGCGACTGTCAGCCTCAAACCCGCGATGTCCATCACGGCAAAGGAGCCAAAACCCGCGATATTCCACGTTGGAAGGCCAACATGGAATTTTGCGGCTTTCGGGAGCCCATCGCTAACCAAAAAAGACATAATTGAAAAGGCTAAGGCGAATAGAGTTACCTGAAACTCGCGGAATCGAAAACCAACGGTGAAATCTCCCGGAAATCAAGAAAGAGCTCTGACTGCTCTGCCAAACTCACACGTAACAATGACACGTCATATGGGCCCCACGCCCTATTTATAGAGATTCCACCATTTTTCAAACAACCATTCCGGTGTCATACGACATCCGTTTCTCAAACCGTTGGTACCGTTGGAATCAGAACAGCGAGAACTTCATGACAGTTCTTTCCTTTTCCTATTTTCCCAAGGTCCATTTTTTGACCATTTTTTCATGCCCTCGTTGCCTCGGTTTGCATGCCACATCGGCCGTCGTCCATTTTTGACAAGTCTTATATCGCCAGATTTAGTTTTCTACGCTCGTGATGATGTTTGAGATCATTTCTCTCTCTTACGCCCAGATTTTTTGGGAATTTTTTCCCATACCCCCTCGTCACCTCGGTTCGCGTGCCACATCGACCGTCATCCATTTTTGACGAACGTTAGATCGCCGGATTCAGTTTTCCGTGCTCGTGATAATGCTTGAGATCATTTCTCGCTCTCACGCCCAGATTTTTTGGGCATTTTTTCCCATGCCCCCTCGTCGCCTCGGTTCCCGTGCCACATCCACCGTCATCCATTTTTTATGAACCTTATATCGTTGGATTCAGTTTTTCGCGCTCGTGATGATGCTTGAGATCATTTCTCGCTCTCATGCTCAGATTTTTTGGGCAATTTTCCCATGACCCCTTGTCGCCTCGATTTGCATGCCACATTGGCCGTTGCCCCTTTTTGACAATCTTTATGTCACCAGATTCAGTTTTTCGCACTCATGATGATGCTTGAGACCTTTTTTCGCTATCATCAATCCCTTTTTGTTCGGTATAATTTTATTCCTTTTTCAAGCCGAGCAATCCCTTTTACAAAAAAGGCACCTAAGGAGTTTCTGTTAAGCTCTTTTCTGACTCCTAAAACAATGAAAAGATTGCCGAGCAACCTTGCTTCCTTTCATGCTCGCTAAAACGTATCTGAAAGGGCATCTACCTAGTATAAGTTTACCCCTTTTCTGGACCTTGTAGACTAATTACGAAAAAGGAATACTCTAGTCACATCAGCTAGAAGAGTTCTCCATTTGCATCATTTTATGATTTTTCGGGCCTTGGAGACTAACTTACAAAAAAGAACACCAATGGAGTCCACTTATTGCTTTCAGACTCTCTAAACATGAAAGCGACCACGAGCAATCACCATCCTGGGCTCGTAAAACCAACAGGACAGTAGTCATAACCACTGCAGAGTCTTCTTATCATTTTCAGACTCCTTAAAAATGAAAGCACCAATGAGCATGAATAGTCCTGGGCTCACAAAATCCACAGGATAGTACCATTTCAAAGCACACTTTTATCCCTTCTTCGAGCTCATTAAAACTATGAAAAAGGACCCAAGGGTGCTTCTCGGCGCCACAACAGATCACGTCTACTCATACGGAAGCTTCCCCATTTTGGTCACCTTTGTTCAGAGTATTCTGCAGTATGTCACCCTGAGAATCCCTCGACAGCACCCATCAGCTTGACCCCCCCAGATTCAATACATACCCTTAAGTCCTTAAAAGCAATGATACCCACACCTACAAGTCAGTTCCCTACGCTGCCAGGTCAACCATGTCATCATGCTCTGAACAAAGGAAGTTTGAGTCTACCCACTATATGACCCTAGTTACTTCCCATCCCCACAAGTATGTCAGTCCTACCATCAGTACTACCACACTTCAGTTCTACACCTCACGCTCCTATCAAGGAAACATCATTGCCTTGTTAGTTACTGGTCTTCCTCTGTCAACGATAACCAAATTTATTCCAGAGATAGACCTAGCGGTCCCTGTGTCTTGGACTGATCACCATTTACAATGAGTGCCTACGAATCATTTCGAGAAGAGTCCTCAGTGTTTCTCCCAATGGTTGTTTCTCACATGCTCGACTTCAACACCTTGATCGCATCGTTGAGACTCGCACAGGGTATTGGTCCATTCAGTTATTTGTTAAAGACCCCGGATACCAACCGACTCTTCCACATTTAAGATTCTACCTATGGATACAACCAGTTACATTTTTTCTATAGATATCCAGGTTGCGCATGGCTATAGTATTCAAGTGTACCCCAGTTTTTATACTCCCTCGAGTATACAAGTACATATACTCCCCAGAGATGGATCACAGTCATTGAGTCCCTACAGATGTTGGACACCTTCAGTTTCAGCAGTTCATCAACCCTTCTGAGACCTTTTTCAGAACGATGAATGCTTTATTCCAGTGTATCAGTTATTGAGATCAGTCATATTATGATCATGAGTACATCCCAAAATAATGTCCCCTCTAGACAATTATGATGTACCAGTATATTTTTTATGTATTTTTCAGGTCCCCCTTCTTGGGACTAATTGTTATGTATATGTCTTCATACGAGCATGGGTATGCCTGCCTCGTCCATTATCAGAGATTATTCCTCATTCATATTGAGGCCTTGTAATATTATTTATTTTTTGCAGCTTCCAAGGGCCATGGATCCAGTCTCCAATCGATCTCTTCTCCTCCCCAAACCCCAGAAAAATGACAAAAGAACTATGATGTCTATCGGCCATACGATGAGCTCCTGCCCTCACACATCAGGGGGCAATCTGTTAACACCTAAAAAGTGCTCACTAGCTCATTCCCTTATTCACATGACCCATTTGTCCACTTTTCCACCATTTGAGCCTCTAAAGCCACCAAAAGGTCACCAAAAGACCTTAATACATCCCTTTTCCCACTCAAAATGATTATTTTTCCTCAAAAAGCATAAAAATCCCTCAAAAAGGGTCCAAAATTCCCAAAAATATCAAAAAGCGAATAAAAATATTCAAAATATTCAAAAAAAAAGGGAAAAAGGAGGGAAAAGGACCTAAACCATGTTGGTCAATACCATTGGTTTCCTCAAAACCATAATGGTATTCCCCACCACCAAAAACTATAAAAAGGTGGTAGGGGCTGCTCACTTTTCATCCATCCATCATCCTATCCTCATGCTGCCAAAATCTCCCATGAGCTTTTGGCCATTGTAGCTACCTTGGAGAAGGGACCCTTGGAGTTTGGAGCTGCTCACCCTTGGAGCTACTCAACAATCTTCACCAATTGGAGGTATTATCATTGCAAGCACTTGCTTGCCCTTATTCTTAATACAAAGTTATTCTTTATTCTATTTCTTGTTCTTGTTTTCTCTAATATGTCCATTGTTTGTTTATTTACTTCACATAGATCCATGTTTAATATAGTTTAGATTAGTTTGTTATTTATTTCTATTGAAACTGCTGCTACTAGTTAGCAGGTGCTCATTGCACTAAGCTTGGTTGCAAAACCAAGCCAACACCACCATTATCATATCTAAGGATCTTGATATGTATACTAGACTAGTTCTCAACTGAGGCTTTGAAAACCTTGAACAAATTGAGCACTTCTAACTTTAGCTTGAGGAAATAGATCCAACAGTACCTAGTAAAGTCATCTATGAATGTTAGGATGTACTTGCAATGGTTCAAATAATCATGTGGGGATGGACCTGATATGTCACTGTGAATAAGCTCTAGGGTTGATCAGGTTTGTTCAATTTTGGTTCTTTCAAACTTATGCTCTGGGTGCTTTCCTAGGATGCAACTTTGACAGACAAATTTAGAAAACTTGATATTGGGAAGCCCCATGACCATTCATTTCTCATGTATTTGGGAAATATATTTGTATTTTAGGTGACAAAATATTTCATGCCATAATTTGCTTGACTCATTGGCAGGGGTAAGTAGAGCAGAAGGTGATGGGAAAGGCACAAAATGAGAGAATCTATATATTTTTGAGCTATGGTCAGGAGAACCTAAGGAAACAATTCAGCTTGCTGACATTTCACATATTTCAACATCATTAGGTGTGAAGATCAGATTTTTAGGAGTACCAGTGTGAGTCATCTAGTATACTCAAAAGAGGTTTGTAGCAAGTCCTAGAACATAGAACACATTAGTGAATGAACCATACTCTAGGTCAATGTTGCCTTTACCTTTGCTTGAAGTTTCTGAATCATCACCGAACACAATGGTTGGACCACTAGAAGAATCAAGAGAGGGAAATATCTCTCTTGTAGACACCATGTGCCTTGAAGCTCTAGAATCTATGATGAAAGAGGTAGTATTGGATGTGCTTTCCATCAAAGCATGCACTCACTCCTTGTCTTAAGAATTTTGTCCTCCATCCTTCCTTCTTGTGCTCTCAAAAAGAGGAATATTTTCTTTCTCCAGGAGTTGAGCCATTTGATCAATGGTCTTCTTCATGCAAGACCTTTCAGGATTAAAGGCCCTATTGCAATAGGTGCACTTTTCCCTCTCTTTCTTCTTATTTCGATTCCTCTTGAAGTTGGAGGACTGTTCATGAAATTTATGTTTGTCTTTATTCTGATTAGTGGGTTTCTTGAAATTGCCTTTCTTCTTGACTTTCGAACACTTTGAATATACAACAGTCAAACAATGATATTTTGATGGATTTTGGATTGCTCCCATCAAGACCAAATTGTCTTTTTATCGTGTAAGAGATTCCATGAATTTTGACACAATAAGACTTTTCTAGTTTCGAAATGCCTTCCTGGCATAGAACGTCGAAACAAAGACTGATTAATCTGGGCCAAGCTTGGAGAGAATGGCCAATATCAGTTGCTCATCATTTTTATCAACTCCACATTGCATCAATTGAAGTACAAGTGACTTGAACTTTGCGAATAAGTCTTGATGGTTCTCAAAATTCGGTGGACTCAGTGAAACAAGTTCATTATCCAGTTGGTGGCCTCTTAGTTCATCTGTCTTGCCAAAAAAATCTTGGAGCTTATCCCATACTTCATTTGGAGTGGTAAGACCATCTAGATGGAATGAAATATCGTTGTATGTGGTGAGACACAAGAGACCATAGGATTCATCTCTTCCGTTGTGCCACTTTGCATTCTCAATTGCTGAGGTTGGCTCAATTTCAGTTGCCATAGTCACCCTGTAGAGGCCTTTGCTCCTCAACATGATCTACATCTGCGCTTTCCAGTCAAAATAATTGAATGGAGTGAGGATGATCTGATGT
This sequence comes from Larix kaempferi, assembly GCA_027924585.1. Lineage (NCBI taxonomy): Eukaryota > Viridiplantae > Streptophyta > Pinopsida > Pinales > Pinaceae > Larix > Larix kaempferi. The sequence continues at coordinate 7,853,127 of BSBM01000642.1, forward strand.
GACTGATCCATGGCATCTATGAAATAGCTTTTGGAGTAGTTTGGGTGCACCTCTAGATGCTCAGTTGCACCCCTTGGGTGAATGATTGCACCTTGTAGATGAATGAATGCGCCCTTCTTGAGACTAGTTGGATCCTTTAAGACAGTAGAAGGAGAAAATAATAGATTTATAGCTCTGATACCATGTGAAATTTAGTTCACACCAATATCTGATCAATAAATCTCATCCTCTCACAAGTTATCTCACACAACTAGTAAAGAACAATGAAAAGCAATCAAGTATGATGCAAACAGAATGTTGGGTGTGGCCCAAGTGGGCATGATTTTGATAAAGTATAGTTTTGGGAGCTGCACAGTTGGGTTGCAAAGTCAAAAGTCAGAAGGCACAGTTTTGTGAAGTGTGCAGCTCAGAGTGCATATAAAGTTTTGCGCAACTATGCTGGTGCACAGTGCCAGCGGCACATCTAGTTTTGGTAAAAGAGTATAAGGGAAGGTCGAGCTGTGGAAGCGACCTATTTTGGGTATGAAGCGAAGTGGAGAAAGAGGAAAGTGACTTGTCAGAGAGAGTGGCGGTAAGCAGTTAAGGAGCCATGCCACTAAGTGGGCGGAAACATACAGGCTAAAGTAGCGGAAAGTGACAGACCACGATGCAGTGCAACCATTTTGGGTGATGACTGCACCTGTCAGAAGGTCCTTAGAGCCATGAGTGGTCCAGTAAGGTGGCCAAAGAAAGTAGAGTAACCTATCGACGACGAAAGGCAGGGTGGTGGGTAAAACGTGCCAGTTTTGGGAAACCTTAGGGTTTTTTCCTATGCATTCTAAAGACATGACCTACGGGCATGATCTATAAAAGGGAACATTTTGTAAGGGAAAGAATTAATATTGGTTTTGAATCTCATTGTATAATCTAGAGCAAGACCTGTTTTGAGTTTGCCATCGTAAAGGCTCTAGAAGCTGTGTGTGCAGAGACCTATTGAGAGAGAAGAAAGTCTGCGGCTGAGTGCACATACTGGAACTATTGTACCCTTCCAAAGGCTAATATAAAAACAGTTCCTGTGGACGTAGCTCCCATCCTGGGGGTGAACCACCTTAAATCTTGTGTCATGTGAATGTTTATGTGTTTAGATTGGTTATGTGTATATTTTCTTATAATGAATGCTTGAGATCTCGTTTATCAGTCATCAGTTGATGTGTTCTACTTTTATATGTATCCACCATAAAGAATGAGATGGGAATAATATGTTAAGAAATGCACATGGAGATGAATGTTAGATGCACAAGTATTCCTAAGTATATGAATGTATAAGTCAGTGAGATAAAACCTTAAGTATAGCTTGTCAAAGCTGGTTAAGCCCAGATAGGAAGCGCAGTTGTCAGTCGTGTTGTCCCGTTATCAAACATCCGTCAAGCCGCGCAGTCTTTAGATGCGTGGCTTGCACAAGCCTTCTAGCTTGTAGAAGTATTGACTGCGAATGGGTTAAGCTCCGCATAGTCCTCAGTCCACAGCGTAAGCTCCGCAGCACATTGTTCATTAGATCTACCTAAGCACTCATCACGTAGTTGTGGAAACCTGATTCCGTAGCTCCCCCATTACTTTTCCTCGGGTGAGACCTCAATGTGTTCGTAGATTGTTGCCGAAAGGACCAGTGAAAAGTGGTTTTGTTGGTTCCTTGAACTGTGAAGAACTTGGGTCTTTATAGAAAACCTCAAGACAATTATGTAAGCCAACAAATGGTTCCGTTGTCGCGCTAAGAATCCGTGATGAGTTGCCACGCTTGAAATAAGTGTTGTGCTCGAAAGAGAAGGTCCCGTTGATTGCAAAAATTTGGCATCTAGACAAGAAAGAAATCCGGGCTTGGTGTGACAAGACAGAAAGAGACTTCGCAAGGAAGGAAAATAGAAATTTGCATCTGTCTGACATAGATTGGTTAAACAAATACTTGTGGAAATATATTCACAATATTTTCTGGGCATCCTTTGGAAACGAGTTGCACAAGTGGTTATCAAGGCGAGTCGCAAAATGCAAGAACTGTTTCTCACCAGAAGTACCGACCAAGTGGACTCCAGAGCTCATTGTGAGGCTCAAAGCAATAGATAGCCCATTTTTGAGAGAAGTCAATTTTTGGGTTGACAGTATACTAGAAGGATTCATGACAGAGTTTTCTATGGATACCCTAAAGTCCTACAGTGCAGCCGAAGCTGAATTTTTCAAAGGTTTCAGAGGTAAGTACCTGAACAATCTCAGTTTATACATTAAAATTCTTTTAGCTGAGAAGGGCGTTTTAAGAATGCAGTGAAATTTTTGAGTCTGTCATGGTAAATAGCATATATAGTGACTCTAATGGAGAAATCCATAATTTGAGAAGTGGAAAGAGATACAAGTATACTACTGAGAAAAATCCTAGACCGAATGGATTCCATGTAGAGACCGAAATACCATGTGAGCTTAACAATTAGACCACACCCCTGTCAGCCACTTATCAACCTATTACCCCTTAGAATCCACCGGTTGTGAATACCATGCCCCCTATTTCTCAGAATCTGTCAGTTCAGACCCCTCCTATTGTTAATATTCCTAATCCTCAGAGCGTCAATACCAGTCACACCGCCAGAGTGAGTACTCAAACCATCCCGACTTAGACCATTCTGAATCCGACTATCCCAAATCAGCTTATTCCAAATTAGAGCACTACGCAGAATATCCCTAACATCACTCAGAACCTTGCGCAGCACCCTATACCACCTAGGAGAAGGATGACTGGTGATATTAAGCCGTCGATATTCAAAGGAACGGGTCTAGAGGACCCTGAGCAGCTTTGGTTTCTATGTGAAGCCATATGGAGTGTTCAGCAGGTTCAGGATGATGTTGTGAAGCAAACGCAACTCATCACCACGTTTAGAGACAGAGCTTTGAACTGGTTCATGAAGTATTATGTTGTACATCAGAGAACCTTAGTAGAGATTAAGGCTACACTATTGAGTGAGTTCAAGAAACCGAAGTCAGAATCCCAATGTATAACAAAACTAAGGGAAATTAAGAAAAAACCTAATGAGACGATTTGGGAATTTGACCAGAAATTTAAGACTCTATTGGACCAAGTAAGTTTTGTCATAGCACCGCAACAACACCAAGAATGGTTTATAGCCGCGATGTTTCCCCATATCAGACGGACGTTGATGCAGCAGAAAGTGGCTTCACAAGAAGAATCCTTGGATATTGTGATGAAGTTAGAAGCTTCACCTATAGGAGAGACTAACACTGGAATGTCTCAGATCTAGACACAGCTAGCTACCCTGACACTACAACTACAGGATATGAAGAAGGGAAAAGAACATACACAAGAATTTTGGTGTACAAGATGTAAGGGAGAATGGCACACCAGAGAGCATTGTCCTTTATTTTAGGAGTACCTGAACAGGGGAGCATTGAATCCACTGAATCAAAATCAAGCAACGTGGTGTTAAATCTGTAAAACGTGAGGCCACAGGCCTGAAGACTGTTATCTGATACAGAAGTATGTGCGCACCCCTAAGAATCTATATTGCAATTTTTGTAAGTTAGTTGGACATGATGAATCCAATTGTAGAGCATATGAGCTCATGCAGGAAAGAAAGCGAGACATGGAGCATATGCGTGATACTGGAGTATACAAAGTCCACGAAGCAACTCTGCAGAAGCAAGATAATGCGCAGTATGACAAAGGAGAATATAGAGAAGGGTTGCAGATCCAAGAATCAATGTAGTGACACGATGTGGCGCTACCACAGGGAGGGATAGACGAGCAGAAGCCTCGAATTCTGGGGATTTTGAAACTAAGCAGACTCCTCTTGAAACAATCTAGATTAGAAAAGCTATTGGGAAAATAGCTACTTTCAACTTGGAGAAAAAAAAATAAGTCTTTGAAGAAGCACGGGATATCTTCAAAGAGTCAACACCTAGGTCACCAAGAATCTTGTTGCGCAGTGAAATACCACATACAAAGGATATGTCGGCCGCTTATGACAAAATGTGCGTTGCAGCAGAGACAAGCACCTCTATTGCATAGTTCCTAAGGAGCTGCATGAAATTACTGAAAAGCGCAGATGTTGTCGCGGAATTAGAAAATTTATTGAACCAGTATGAGCCATGCAGTGAGATAGATATTGTTTAGGGCACAGTTCACCATATTAAGAGCCACAAAACAACAGTCGAGAAATGAAGCTTAGTGCAAAGATAAGAGACTATGAGATGGATGAGATCATTCTTGATCTGGGATCTGAAGTAAATGTCTTGACTAAACAAACATGGCAACAGATGGGATGACCAAAGTTGTTATGGTCACCCATACAGTTGAGAATGGTCAACTAGGAGAAAGTCATACCTTTTGGAAGGTTAGCAAATGTTATTATTGACATTGATGGAGTGCGAAGTCATGCAGACTTCGAGGTTATCGATATTGTGGATGATAGTCAGCCTTGTCCAGCACTGTTGGAATTGACTGGGCTATGGATAACCTCACCATCATAAATATGAAAACAAAGAAGATGATCTTTGAAGGACAACATCTCAGGGTCATCGCACCACTGGACCCTACAAATGGATAAAGGTACAACAAGCCAATTCAGGATGAATCCAGAGAACAAGATATTGACCGCCTTTACAAGATTACTGCAAATCAAAATGACTATGTTAACCCTACGACAGACGGCACAATCAGTTGGTGATGTGATAGTTCTTGGATCTCAGACTCTAACGCGGGACTGGAGAACTGGAAAGGACGTATGCATGAAGAATCTGCAAGGAGATGCGCACAGGTCACAAAGTCATTGCACTGGATTGGGAAAGAGGTAAGTCCAATCCCCACCTGTGATGGTTCATCTAATGTTTATTCATTTATCCATGAATATACCGTGTCAGTTGTAGATGAACATCGCATACCAGCACTAGATATGGAACTGCGCGAGACACCTTCCAGATGGTGGGTTACGCATAAACAGACATTGACCACATGGGATTAGTGTAGATGCATGATGCAAATCAGGTTCACTGAGATGTTCGTACTGCCCATTGAAAATATAATGGACAGATGGATCCAAGGGATCATATCGAAATATGTTCACAAGCATGGGAGGAGAGACCACAGATAGAATGGGTTCATCTCTTTGTACACACATTGGAAGAACAGGTTCCAAAGAACTGGTACCTAGACAAGGAGTTGCGCAGAGGATATACAGATTGGCCTACCCTGACTGCGAACTTCCAGAGAAGCTCCAGTTTTGAAGATGACAACCCAAGTATAAATGAAGCATTGCAGTTCATCAAGGAAAGAATGTTTAGAGAAGAATGCCCAAGTATAAATGAGGCATTGGAAGAACTCAAAGAGAGAGTGTTTGAGGATGTAAAAATACCTGTGAACCTTCAGCCATAATGGGAAAGAACGATATAGCATTCCCTTGAATGATATAACCTCGCTGAAAAAGGTGAAGAACATGAAGAAAGCGATAAGGGGGATCCACCCAATTTCAATATACCTGAGTTAGAAGGTGTGCGCGACGTATAGAGACCTCCACTGGAAATTCCAAACATGACTGGACCTGTTAAAACGGGAAAAGTGAACATTGGAACAAGCAAAGAGCCGAAGTTTGCATCTATTGGAGACTACTAGGATGATCAGACGGTCATGGAGATCGTAGACCTGCTACATGAATATCATGATTTATTTCCGACAAAGTTTAAAGAAATTAAAGGTATTATGGGCGACTTAGGAGTTATGAAGATACCTCTTAAGCTAGGTGCCAAACCTATTAAGCAAAGGCCATATAGACTGAATCCTCCATATAAATAAAGAGTCAAGGAAGAAATTGATAAGATGTTCGATGCGGGGATCATTGAGCTGGTAGAAGAATACAAATGGATAAGCTCGATGGTTATCCATGACAAGAAAACTAAGGGTGAGATTAGGATCTGCGTGGATCTCAGGAAGCTAAATGATGCTTTGCTACATGACCCATTTCCCACACCTTTTATAGATGAAGTCTTAGAAAATGTTGGACGGAATGAGGCCTACTCCTTTACTGATGAATTTTATGGATACCATCAAATAAGAATTGATCTAGCACATAGACATAAGACCACTTTTTCCACTAAATGGGGGTCGTTCCAGTACACAGTAATTCCCTTTGGTCTAAAGAGCGCACCTGCCATCTTTTTTAGAGTTGTTGTTGCAACAGTTAAAGATTTCATGCATAAATTTTTAGAAGCATACTTTGACGATTGGACACATTATGTGCAGACAAGGCTTGATGGTTGATCCTACGAAGATTGCAATTATAGTTAACCTGCTAGCACCAAATTCAGTAAATTAGCTGCACACCACATTGGGGCATACCGGTTACTACAGAAAATTTATAAAAGGTTATGCGCAGATAACTGCACCGATGGAGAAACTGTTAAAGAAAGGCGTGTCATTCATCTAGAATGCAGAATGTGAGCAAGGCTTAGACACATTAAAAGAGAAAATGGTAACTCCATTGATCCTAGGTTTTCCAGACTAGGAGAAGCCATTTCATGTTCATGTTGATGCTTCATGTATAGCACTGGTTGTTGTACTAGCACAACCGGGAGAGGGTGGTATTGACCATACCATTGCATTCTCGAGCAAGAAGCTCTCATCTGCTGAGAAGAATTATACCACTATTGAGAGAGAGGGTCTAGCTATGGTCTACGCACTGCAGAAATTCAGGCACTATTTTCTCTGTGAGCACTTCTCTATGTATATTGACCATTCAGATTTGAAATACCTGGTCAATAAGCCAGTGCTAAGGGGAAGAATATGTAGATGGTTGTTACTCTTTCAGGAGCACGATTTTGAAATAATGGTTAATACGGGAAGATTGAACTTAGGACCTGACCATCTCTCGAGGATTGAGTCAGGAGAAGAACCTACCAACCTTGAAGACAATCTGCCTGATGCATAGTTGTTTACTATCCCAATCGCAGGTGGCTACTACTAAGACATTGTTGATTTCTTGACTACGGGGTTAGCTCCGACAAAGTTTACTACGCAGCAGAAGAAGCAACTGGTAGTACAAGCCACAGACTTCACAATAATTGTCGGACAACTATACAAGTTGGGAGAGGATGAAGTGCTGCACAGATGTGTGCTAGAACATGAGAAGCCATTCATATTGGCAGAGGCACATGTAGGAGCATCAGGAGGCCACTACGCAGGAAGAGCCACTGCACAAAAGATATTGAGGGTAGGGCTATGGTGGCCTACTATTCACAAATATTCGAAAGAACACTGCCAGAGCTACGATGTCTGTCAAAAGACAGGAAGACCATCGTGCAGGGACGAAATTCCATTGAATCCACAGTTGACCCTTCAGGCCTTTGAGAAATGGGCCATTGATTTCGTGGGACCAATCAACCCAATGGGAAGAAGGACTAGTGCGAGGTACATTATTACTGCAACCGATTACCTCACCAGATGGGAAAAAGTAAAGCATGTGAAGAACTGTAGCGTAGTCACTGCCGCGCAGTTCATTTTTGAGAACATCCTTACTAGGTTTAGATGTTCGAAGATTTTATGAGTGATCAAGGCACTCATTTTCTGAACAGGACAATTGAAGCCCTGACTTAAGATTTCCATATTCACCATCAGAGGAGTACGCCATATCATCTGCAACCAAATGGGACTGTGGAATCTTTCAATAAGGTACTAGAGAATGCGCTAACAAAAGTATGCAATGTCAATCGGGATGACTGGTACCTGCGCATTGCAGCTGTATAATGGGCATACAGGACCACCTGTACAAAGTTGACTAGCCATACACCTTTTTGGTTGGCCTATGGATAGGAAGCAGTGATTCCTATGGAGTACATTGTTCCCAGCTTGAGAATAGCTGCATTTACAGGAATTGAAGATCAAGAGGCACTAGAGGAAAGGATTCTACACTTGGTTGCATTGGAGGAAGATCGCTTCATCTCAGGCTTTCACCAGCAAGTGAAGAGAGATAGAGAAAAAGCATGGCATGATCACCATATCAAAAGCAAGTCATTTCAAGTAGGTGATCTAGTCCTCTTGTATGATAGCAAATTTATGAAGTTTCTCGGAAAGTTTAAAATGCATTGGCTCGGTCCATATACTGTTGTACATGTTACTAATGGTGGCGCAACTTAGTTAGCCACATTAGCTAGAGACAACTTACCTGGATTAGTCAATGTAAGTAGGCTAAAACCCTATTGGGATAGCCCTACTTCACAAAACTCTCTGTAGAATGAGCCGTGAAGTCAAAAAAAAAAGAAAAAAAGAAAAAAGAAAGAGGAAAACCACGAAGCACAAAGTTCAAAGGTAGCTACGCAGATCCAATGGACTAGAGAAGGTGCAAAGCTCAGAATCGAGAACTGCGCAGTACGAAGCCGAAAAGGTAGCTACACAGATCAAGTTGAACAAGTCACCTGTGAAAAACCGAGAAGTCGCGACAACAAGCATGTGATGCAACCGCAGTTGTACAACTAAAATCAAAGAAGCCCATGTGCACATGGCACCCTTTGTCAGAACCGCTAGCACATAATGATGGGAGAAAGTGACCATGACAACTGTCAATCGGGTAGTAAGTCGTTATCCAAAATGGCGGCACCGATAGAGTTCCACATTAAAATAATATCTTATACAGTCGAGCATAATAAAAAATGAAAGGACCAAGATCCTAACGGGGTCTGCCCAATGGATGTGGAATTTAATTTCCGACTAGGCTACCAAACAGCCTGGAAATATCACTACACCTTGGCAATTAAGGAAATTTAATCCGATAAGCCATAAAAAACGACGAAAAAATATTGGTGATCCAGCAAGATCTCGTCCAGCGGGAATGGCACATAATGCCTAATCTAGCTGTTCCCAGCACATTCAATGTCACACAAGGTGGAGATACATGCGAGGTCGCTTAAGCGGATGTAACATTTAATCTCTCTGTTAACCATTAATGGGCACACCATCAGGTAAAGGCTCTATAAATAGTAAGCCACTCTCACTTATGTGTTTTCCCATGAGTTTGAAATTTTACCGACTGTGAAGATCGTAAGAACTTAGCAATTAGAAGCACGAGTGCTCACTGAGTTTATGTCCAACAAGAAGATGTTGGAAGAGATCCTAGGCACCTTCAACTGCTCTAGTTTAAGTGGAGTAATGAAGACACCACCGAAGGATACCACACCAGACCGGGTTGGCTCATCCAAGAATCCTAAACAGAATCAGCCACAACAATGAAAGAAGGATAAACATCCGGCCACAGGGCCACAAAAGCCAAAGAAACAAGACACTTCGAAGCCGACAATTCCTCAAGGGAATCTGCCCGCACCTATATGGGTTATTCCTGAATATATCATTCCGAGAAAGAACGATGCCTAGGAAAGGCACCTGGAGAAAAATGCCCAATATGACATCCCGCTACTACCGATGTCAAAGCATGTGCGGACCAAGGAAGACTTGCTCGGTAAAATCCCTGACTGCAAATTTACCAATTATAATCTAATGGATCTTGAGAAATTCCCACACTTGCATATAGATAGGTACATGTATAACAAAGATGATGGAACCACAAAGAAATCAGAGGTTGTTCCTATGGACTGGGTGGTGCCACTGTCCTGGGTTGGTCTTCTCAACCTACTATGAATTCCACATTTCGAGCAGAGCAACAAATGCAAGGTTGTGGTGCATATGTTGCTATCCTGCATGCACCAAGGCTACATTTGGCTGTACTTTAAGGTTAACATTATTGTTGACCTCATAGTGTGTATTACAGGATTCAGCAAGAGGGGTGATGACCCTTCCAGTGGATTTGTTGGCAAGAAAGATGATCAAGAATTGGCAGCAAGGATAAAAACCCAATTCAACTTGGTAAGAGGGAACCGAGGGTACGAAACTGACCCCATTACAATTGAACCTTTGCGGTTCACAATTCAACTCCTCATGGGAAGTCTTCTCAGGAAAGCTAGTGTTGGGCCAGGTTGAGATAAAGTTTTGGAAGCACCTTTTTGAGGTAATCAAGGAAAGCTAAGCTGAGTGCAGCTCATAAATACAATTTTGGCTAAGTATTGAGGATGCTGCGAAGTTGCACGCAGCATCCAACTTTTGACCAGACTGCGGAGTTGCGCGCAGCATCAAAGTTTTGGCCATGATGCGAAGACCAGTACTGCGCCGAAGCAGTGCTGCGGAGTTAGGAGGCCACGTGGATCCAGCAAAGCGGTGTGTTGGACAAGTATCAAGTGTAGCTACCGGCTCGACTGGTAGCAACCATTTTTGGAAAGATATTCCAGGATTGCTGAGCGGCAGACATAGGCAAAACAGGAAGGCAACCATGTGTGGGTTGTTAAGGAAAGCGATGTTTTGCATGCTTAGAAGGTAAAACCGTTAGAGAGAAATGGTTCGACAGAAGCATCCTGTAGGCACACGTGTGACAAGAAGGCCAATATCGACAGAATGAGCAAGTGGAGATCCGCCATGATCAAGCAGACGCTACCAAGAGCCAGCAAGCCGGTTTGGAAAATCGGTGCAGTTTTGGAAACCCTTAGGGTTTTGGGTTTTAGGTCTTCAACATTGTACAGACATGACCGTTGGGCATGATCTATTTAAGAAGACACTTTTGTATGGGATGGGGTTGGTGGTGGTTGTTGCTGTTGTTGGGTTGCTCTATTTTGGATACTAGATGCTAGTTATTAGAGTAATCTTGAGATAACCTTTTTGTATTGTAAAATCTATTTGAGACGAGAATATTGTAAAGGCTCAACAGCTGTGTGTGTAGAGACCTAGTGGAGAGAAAGGAGAGTCTGCAGCTGAGTGCGCAGACTAAGAATGGTTGCCCCATCCCTTTTCAAAGAAATATATTACCAACCGTTCTTGTGGACATAGCTTTCCATCCGGGGAAGTGAACCACGTTAAATCCTGTGTTATGTGATGATGTTTATGAATGAATGACTGTCTGTATTTTTTGTAGAATGAATGCTTCAATGTTTCCTTACATGCTGTAATATGAGAACTTTGATATGCATTTACCAATAGGAGAAGTTTGGGAATGATATGCTAGGTTCCACGGAAGCAGATGAATGGCAACATTTCAATTCTATGTTAAGATCGTGAATCAGTCATTTAAGTTTAATTACTTTCTTAAACACAGTGAAGGAATGTAGCACAGTTAGTCATGTCTATCATTTCAGTTTATGTTGTAATAATCCAAGTTCTAGAATGAATGCTAGAAAGATAACCCATAAGTGCCTGAATGAATGGATGAGTGATATTCATTTCAGTGCCTTAACGTTTTTGAGATCTTCCAAGTAGAGGATAAGTGTGGGTAATTAGCAGTTCTAGTAGAAGATTCGCAGTAGTAAGAAACCCTTAGTGAGGCCCACAGTGTTGCCTCCACCATACAGTACTGCTTGCAGCATAGATCCTGCTATGTACCGCATCACTTTGCCCCGCAGTGCACTCCTTCTGTCCTGCGCTGCGTAGCTTGTTGATATAAACAACTCATCATTTATTGTGGAAACCTAATTCCGCAGTACCCCGTAAGATACACCTCGGGTGAGACCTCAACCTGCTCACAGGTTGTTTGCGAAATGGCCGATGCAAAGGGGTTTTGTTGGTCAAAGGGAGAACCGCAAAGAACCTGGGTCTAATTGGAAACCTCTGGGTCAGTTTATGCCAACAAATGGTTCCGTTGCTGTGCTAGAATCCATGATGAGTTGCAATCACAATGTGTGAAGAAGAATATCAGTTCCCCAAAGGATCTGACTATTGGCATCCTGAAAAGACAGAAATCCAAGCTTGGTGGGATAAGACCATAAGCGATTTTAACAGACAAGAAAATAGACATCTGCGTCTAAGTGACACACAGTGGTCGGATAGATATCTGTTGGACGACATTCATGAGATCTTTTGGGCATCGTTTTCAAACGATCTGCATGCATGGATCTTGCTACTCGCAGAGAAGAAAAACTGTTTCCAAGGAGGAGTTCCTACAGAGTGGACTCCCGATCTCACAGTGCAGCTCAAAGCGTTAGACAACCCGTTGTCACGCGTAGTTGATTATTGGGTCGATCATATGCTAGAAGGCTTTGTAATAGAATTTGCTGTAGACACACTCAAATCCTATAGCCAAGCAAAAGCACACTTTTTCAGAGGATTCCAAGGTAAGTTTATGAACAATCTCAGTCTATACATTAAGATGTTGTTAGCTAAGAAAGGTGTTCTAAGAATGCAGTAATATTCTTGAAGTTTGTCATTATAAATAGTACATATATTGATTCTGATGAAGAGACACATACTCTTAGAAGTGGTAAGAGATATAAAATTAATAAGAATCCAAAAGGCCCCAAACTTCATATAGATACTGAGATCCCCTGCGATCTTGATAGCAAACTTGCACAACCATTTACCCTTGAGAATCCGCCAGTTGCACAAACCGTGCCACCCTTATCGTAGAACCCACCCGCTACACAGCCCACCCCACAGAAGACTCAGCCTAGTCCATCTCTCCTGATAGTCACATTTGTATTTACTATGCAGATCCCTTTACACCAGTGGCACACTAATCCCGGCGCCCCACCACCTAGTAGCACAATAGCAAACACGGATATCAAACTGCAAATATTCAGAGGAAATGGCCTAGAATACCCTGATTAGCATTGGTTCCTTTGTGAAGCCGTATGGAGTGTAAGACAAATCCAGGATGATGCCGTGAAGCAAGCACAACTCATCACCACTTTCAGGGATAAAGTGCTACATTGGTTTATGAAATACTCTACCGTACAGCTGAGAACCCTCACAGAAATTAAAGTCACGTTGGTGGCGGAGTTCAAGAAACCCAAGTCTGAGTCTCAGTGTATAACTGAGCTGAAGGAAATAAAGCAGAGACCAACTGAAACAGTCTGGGAATTTGATCAAAAATTTAAGGCCTTACTAGACCAAGTAAGTCTTGTTATACCACCAGAACAACATAAAGAATGGTTCATTGCTGCGCTGTTACCTCACATTAGATTACCATTGATGCAGCAGAAGGTTCTATCCCTGGCAGAGGCCTTCAAAATTGCAATAAAGCTAGAAGCTTCTCCGATTGGTGATACTAGTTCTGGGATGTCTCAGATCCAGAACCAGCTGACCACCCTGACACTTGAACTGCAAAGTATGAAAAATGGTAAAGAACAGAGATATGAACCTAGACAGGAGGTCTGGTGTACAAGTTGTAAAGGAGAAGGTCATGACCGCGAGCATTTTCCTCTATTCCGTGACTATCTTAATAGTGGTGCGCCTAGCCCATTAAATCAGAATCAGGCCCCATGGTGTGAAATTTGCAGAACCACGGGACACAGACCTGAAGACTGTTACCTCATCCAAAAATATGTGAAAACTCCTAAGAATGTATACTGCAATTTCTGTAAATCAGTTGGACATGATGAATCCAACTGCCATGGATATGAATTAATGAATGAAAGAAAAAGGGATATGGATTCAATGCGAGGCGTTGGCTTGTACCACGTACAAGAAGATACCCAGCCGAAACAAGAAAATGCACAATATGACCAAGGAGGATACAGATGTTGTGGTGGTGGATACCGCGGCAGAGGAAGAAATGCTGGTCTGGCATAGGGAAGAGGCCATGGCGAAGTCATTTGTTATAACTGTGGCCAACCCGGGCACTTTTCTAGAGATTATGTTAACCCATGCACTACGTGCAATTATTGTAAATCATTTGAGCATGTCATTGAAGATTGCCCAGTATTAGAGGTGGAAATGCAGAAGAGAAGACGAACAGAGGCTCCGAATCCAAATGTCCAGTGGATCGCAGTAGAAAATAGACCAGTGGATCCGAACATTAATGTGGTCACGTGCAGTGGCGCTGAGACAGGCCACGACAGAGGAGCAGAAGATTCAACATCAGGGGAGGCACATATGAAGAAGGATCCCCTTGAAACAGTATGGATAAGGAACGCTCTAGGAAAAGCACCCCCTCTTAACCTACAGAAGAACAAGGAGATCTTCATTGACACCCGGGATACCTTTAGAAAACCAGCAGATAAGTAATCAAGGATCCCGCTGCACAGTGAAACACTGCATGTTGTTGAAGACATGCCGGCTCGTTATGACAAAACAAGTACTGTGACAGATGCCCGTACTTCTGTTGTGTAGTTCTTGTGAAGCTGCATAAAGTTACTAAAATGCGAAAAATCCATAGTAGAGATCCAAAAGCTCATCAGCCAGTATGAACCTCAAATTGCAACAGAGACTCCAGATAGCACTGTACATCATATAAGGAAGCACAAAAGAACAGGCCCAGAGATGAGGCTTACTGCGCAGAGAGGAGATTTTGAAATGGATGAAGTCATCCTTGATCTGGGATCATAAGTGAATGTCTTGACTAAGAAGACATGGCAGTAGATGGGTCGACCAAACTTGCTCTAGTCACCTATCCAGTTACGAATGGCTAATCGGGAGAAGGTGATACCTTTTGGCCGCTTAGCTAATGTAGTAGTTGACATCGACGGAGTACAGTGTCATGCAGACTTTGAGGTTATTGAAATTGTGGATGATAGTCAACCTTTTCCATCAATATTGGGAATTGATTGGGCTATGGATAACTTGGATATCATAAACTTGGAGACAAAGAAGATGATATTTGAAGGGAAGCATCTTAGGGTCATCGCACCATTGGATCCTAGAGATGGTGATAGATATAGTGAGCCGATTCAGGAGGAATCCCTAGCTAAATATTTAGACCGACTATACGAGCTGACTACGAACAAGGAAGACTACATTAATCCTACTGCGGATGGTACGCTCAGCTAGCGATGTGACACTTCTTGTATCCCTGACTCGGATACAGGACTGGAGAAATGGTAAAGCCGCATGCATGAAGTATCAGCAAGAAGATGTCCGCAGGTTACGAAATCACTGCACTGGATCAGAAAAGAGGTGAGTCCTATTCCCACATATGATGGTTCTGCTAATGTTTACAGTTTCATAAGGGAATATACTGCAGCTCTACCAGATGAGCATAGACTGTTAGCTTTAGATATAGCATTGCGCGATACACCTGCCAGACGGTGGAATGCACATAAGAAAACATTGACCACTTGGGATCAATGCAGAACTAAGACGCAGATTCGGTATGCCGAAAAGGTTACTTGACCCTTTGAAAAGTATAATGGATAGACAGACCCTAGTCAGCACATTGAAATCTATTCAAAGGCATGGGTGGAATGACCACTTATAGAATGGGTACACTTATTTGTACATACATTGGATGCGAGTATCCCAGAGAAATGGTACCTAGACCTGGATTTGCGCAGTGAACTCATTGATTGGGAGCTGCTCGCTGCGAACTTCTGGAAGGATTTCAGTTTTGAAGACAAGAATCCATTAAACCATGAAGCATTATAGCTAATCAAGAAGCGCATATTCCAGGATGACTGTCCTCATCAAAACATAACATTGCAGGAGTTTTTTGGGACAGAGTGCATTCTTGCTCACCTACAGTCAGAATGGAAGGAACATGAAGAGCACTTGATTGAGTGTTACAACTTAGCTGAAGATACCAATGATACAAATGAAGATGATGAGGAGGACCTGCGCAACATAGATATACCAGAGTCAGAAGGCACGCGTGAGGTAGAAGGACCTCCGTTGGAAATCCTAGATATGATTGGACGAGTAAAAACACAAAAAAGTGAACATTAGCACAGATAAAGAGACGAAGTTCGCATCAATAGGATATTATTGGGACGATCAGCCTATTTCAGAGATCGCAGATACCTTACATGAGTATCAGGAACTGTTTCCAACAAAATTCACAGAGATGAAAGGAATTTTGGGAGACCTAGGGGTCATGAAAATACCTTTAAAGCCAGGTGATAAGCCTGTCAAGCGGAGGCCATAAAGATTGAATCCGCGCTACAAGGAAAAAGTCCACGCAGAACTTGATAAGATGCTAGAAGCAGGAATCATTGAACCAGTCGAGGAATCTGAATGGATTAGCCCCATGGTTGTTCAAGACAAGAAATCAAAAGGCGAGATCAGGATTTGTGTGGATCTCAGAAAGATGAATGATGCTTCCATGCACGACCCATTTCCTACTCCATTCACAGATGAAGTGCTTGATAACGTTGGAGGAAATGAGGCATATTCTTTCATTGATGGTTTCTCTGGTTACCATCAGATCAGGATTGATCCTGCGGATAGGCATAAGACGACATCTGCTACAGAATGGGAGTCATTCCAGTACACCGTCATGCCTTTTGGGCTGAAGAACGCACCTCCCATATTCTCTAGAGTCGTCGTCGCAGCATTTAAAGATTTTATGCACAAGTTTTTAGAAGCGTATTTTGATGATTGGACTATATTTGGAATTTTACATGGCCACATTGTCTATAAGCAAGGATTGATGGTAGATTCTACGAAGATTGCAGTTATTGCAAGCTTACCAACACCAAATTCAATCAAGATGTTGCGATCTACATTAGGCCATACTAGATATTACATGAAATTTATAAAGGGTTATGCACAGATAACCGCAGCAATGGAGAAGCTGTTGAAGAAGGACGCACCGTTCATTTGGAACGGAGAATGGGAATAGGGTTTCGACACATTAAAAGAAAAGATGGTCACCGTGCCTATTCTAGTCTTTCCATACTGGATGAAACCATTCCATGTCCATGTTGACGCATCATGTATTGCCCTCGGGATCATGTTAGCTCAGCTAGGAGAGGGAGGTATTGACCGCCCTATTTCATTTTCTAGTAGAAAGCTTTCAATAGTAGAGAAGAACTATACTACTACTAAGAGGGAAGGCCTTGCGATGGTATATGCCCTACAAAAATTTAGACACTACTTGCTGGGATCACACTTCCTTATGTTTACTGACCATTCTGCATTGAAATATTTGGTCAACAAGCCAGTGTTAGGGGGACGCATATGCCGATGGCTACTGCTGTACTAGGAATATGACTTTGAAATTATTGTCAAGCCAGGTAGACTGAAATTGGGACCTAATCATCTGTCAAGGATCGAATCAGGAGAGGAGCTGATGAATATTGAAGACAGTTTGCTTGATCCGCAGTTATTTAGTATACAGGTTGCTGATGATTATTACAAGGATATCATTGACTTCCTAACCATAGGGTTGGCACCCCAGGAATTCTCCGTCCAGCATAAAAAGCAATTAGTGGTGCACGCCGTGGACTTCACTATAATTGCAGGACAGTTATACAAACTTGGGCTGGATGAAGTCCTGCGCAGGTGTGTACTCAATCATGAGAAGCCATTTTTTCTAGCCGACGCACACTCAGGTATTGCGGGAGGTCACTATGCAGAAAGGGCTACTGCGCAGAAGATATTGAGCGCAGGGCTATGGTGGCCTACGCTCCATAAAGATGCCAAAGAACATTGCAGGAACTGTGATGTCTGTCAGAGGACAGGAAAACCATCACGCCAAGATGAGATGCCATTGAATCCACAGTTGACACTGTAGCCATTTGAAAAATGGGCAATAGACTTTGTGGGTCCTATAAACCCACCAGGAAAAAGAATGGGTGCAAGGTATATTATTACTGCTACGGATTACCTCACCAGATGGGCAGAATCAAAACCAGTTAAGGAATGCAGGGCTAGTACTGCTGCGCAGTTTATTTTTGAAGAAATACTCACCAGATTTGGCTGTCCGAAAATTTTGATGAGTGACCAAGGTACTCACTTTTTGAACAAGACGATTGAGGTGCTTACAGAGGAATTCCACATTCGTCATCAGCGCAGTACTCCATATCATCGACAGGAGAATGGTACTGTAGAGGATTTCAATAAAATATTGGAGAACGCACTCACTAAGGTGTGCAATGTAAATAGAGACAATTGGGACCTGCGCGTCTCATCTATGCTATGGGAATACCGGACCACATGCAAAAAATTGACAGGACAGACACCCTTTCAGTTGGTTTAAGGGTAGGAGGCTATAATGCCTATGGAATATATTGTCCCTAATTTGAGAATCGCTGCATTCACAGGGATGGTAGATTGCGAAGCTCTAGAATAAATATTACTATACTTACTGGGCTTGGAGGAAGATTGCTTCATTGCAGGCTTCCACCAGCAAGCTCAAAAGGACCGCGAGAAAGCATGGCATGATCGTCATATAAAGAACAAGTGCTTTCAGGTAGGTGATCTAGTCCTCCTGTATGATAGCAAATTCATGAAATTCCCTGGTAAATTTAAGCTGCATTGTCTTGGACCATATATTGTAATACATGTTACTAACACTGGTGCAATCCAGTTAGCTAATTTAGTTGGTGATACCTTGCCAATATTGATAAATGGAAGCAGGCTAAAGCTATACCATGATAGCAGTGCTTTGTAGAACCCTGAATAACAAACAAAAGAAGGAAGTTCTAAGTGTCAAGTACAGTTGAAAGTGGACACTAGAAATGTAAAGGAGTCTGTACATGTATGATAAAAGGAAGAAGGTATGATAAGAAGTGTTCGGGTACACAGGGTACTACCAAAGGACCGAACACCAAGAGCAACCACTTCACACAAACAGATCACAGATCAACACACCGATGTTTTGACGTGGTTTAAACCCTCTTGAGGGAAACACTCCACGGCCCCGGCCAAATAGCTTCTACGGGACAATTTATTATGCAAAGAAAGAAAGTTACAAATGAGCTTCTCATAATCGATCAACTAAACAATGACCCTCCATGCTCTTTAAATAGAGATCATGGACCAATCGGGTGTTAAGCCACGGATCAAGGTTAGGTTTGATCTAAGAGAAGTTGAGCCGTCGGATCACTCTATGTCGGAAACATATCGTGACCGTCGGATTAAGTATTTACAAATGCATACTAATGCATACTAAAGAAACACACTATCCCTAACGGATATATTACACAAGTTGATCTTAACTAACTCCTAAGTGTCTAAATATCCTAACATCCCCCCTTAAGAACAACTTGGGATAGGATTGAAGGATTTACAAAAGTGACACTATTAGGAGAAGGAAGGAGGCATTAGAGCCTATCCCCCCTTAATGACAAGTTCCTGAACTCCTAACATAGATCGAAGTTTAGAAAACTTCGCTTCTGTAAGAGACTTGGTGAAGATGTCTGCAACTTGATCATCTGTAGGGCAAAAGAGCACTTCAAGAACACGATCATGAACAAGATTTCTGATGAAGTGCATATGTAGCTCAATGTGTTTGCTGCGTTGATGTAGAACTGGATCTTTGGCAAGCTTGATGGCACTTTGATTGTCGCACCAAAGTGGAGTAGGCTGCTGCTGCTCGAATCCAAACTCTGAAAGGATCTGTCGAAGCCATAAAGCTTCCTGACTGGCATTGACGGCTGCTCGATATTCTGCCTCTGCTGAAGAAAGAGCAAGAGCTTGTTGTTTCTTACAAGCCCAAGTAATAGGTCCAGATCCCAGACTGAAAACATAACCTGCAGTAGACTTTCGATCATCAGGATCGCCGGCCCAATCTGAATCAGTGAAACCAACCAACAAAGGTTTCCCCCCTGTACTGTAATGAATCCCAAACTGAACTGTACCTCGAATATATCGAAGTATTCTTTTAGCTGCTTTCCAGTGACTTTCATGAGGTGTCTGCATATAACGGGCAACTCGACCAACGGCAAAGGAAAGGTCAGGACGGGAATGAGTCAAGTATAAAAGACTACCAACAAGCTGACGATACAGTGTGGCATCTACTTCAGGTGAAGTACAAGTGGCAGAAAGTTTGACTCCAGACTGGAAGGGAGAAGGGGCTGGTTTACAATCTTCCATGTGAAAGCGACGAAGAAGGTCACAAGCATACTTAGACTGAGAAAGAAAGATTCCTTCTTTGGTTTGCAGAACTTGGAGACCAAGAAAATAATGCAAATGTCCTAAGTCTGACATTTCAAAAGTTTGTTTAAGACTGGATTTCACATGGGTTATAAGCTTAGGGTCACTACCAGTAAGAATAAGGTCATCAACATATAGAACAAGTATGATGAGATGGTTTCCTACTTTCTTGGTATAGACATTGGGGTCAGAATGGCATCTAGAAAAACCAGTGTCAAGGAGAAAGTTATCCATTTTGGCATACCAAGCTCTAGGAGCTTGCTTAAGGCCATATAAGGATTTCTTAAGGCGACAGACAAGGCTAGAGTTATTCTGAACATAGCCAGGAGGTTGTTCCATGTAAATTTCCTCCTGTAAATCACCATGTAAGAAGGCAGACTTGACATCCATTTGATGGACTTCCCAGTTGTGTAAGGCTGCAAGGGAAAGAACAAGGCGGATGGAGTTCATTTTGGCGACAGGAGCAAAGGTTTCATTGTAGTCAATCCCTTCAACTTGAGAAAAACCTTTGGCAACTAACCTTGCCTTAAGTCTTTCAACACTTCCATCTGATGCATACTTAGTTCTGTAGACCCATTTACATCTGACAAGTTTTCTTCCTTTTGGAAGAGGTACAAGATCCCAAGTATCGTTTGCCATTAAGGAACGATATTCTTCATCCATGGCTGCATCCCAATCTGGATTCCCTGAAGCTTCTGCAAAAGTTTCTGGATCATGATTCTCGGAAACTTGAGCCAAAAGAGAAGAGGCTCGCTGAAACTGAGAACGTGTTCGACGCTGATCTCTAGGATCACCGGCAAGATCACCAGCTGCTTCACATGTTGAACGGACCCATCGAGGAAGCACTTGTGCTGGTGCAACTGGAGGAACATGAGCAGGCGGAGGTGGATTTTCATCCTCACTGTCATCATCAGAAACTGGAGTTGGAAACCTGTCAAGGAAGTTGGAAGAAGAAGAAGAAGGCACAAACGCCGAATCAGGCTCGCAGGCCAAAGATGGCACACTCGCCGAGTTAGGCTCGCAGGCCAAGATATTTTCATCAAATTTAACATCTCTTCTAATGATTATAGCATGAGAATGTGGTTGAAGAAGTCTATAACCTTTTACATCTTCAGAATATCCAACAAATATGCACTTTTCACTTTTAGGCTGCAATGCTTTCCGTTTTTCATCCGGAATGTGAGCCCATGCTTCACTACCAAACACACGAAAGTGACTTACATCAGGTTTAACTTTACTCCATGCTTCTTCCGGTGTTATACCTTGTAATGCTTTTGTGGGGGTGCGATTAACTATGTAATTTGCACAATTTATGGCTTCATCCCAAAATTGAAGACTTAGTCCCTTAGATTGGATCATACAATTTGCCATTTCTTTTAAAGTGCGGTTCTTCCGCTCAGCTACACCATTTTGTTGTGGTGTATATGGAACAGTGTGTTGTTGTTGGATGCCTTGTTCAGTGCAGAAAGTAGTGAACTGTTTGTTAACATATTCTCCTCCATTGTCAGATCTTAACTTGATAATTTGATGACCAGATTGTTTTTCAACAAGGGCCTTGTAGGCCAAGAACATGTTAAATACTTCGCTCTTAAGTTTTAGGAAATAAACCCAAGTGCGTCTGGTGTAATCATCAATGAAAGTTAAGAAATACTTGAAACCAGAAAAGGAAGCAGATGGAAGAGGACCACACAAGTCACTATGCACAAGCTCCAAGGGAACCGAGGCGTGCCAAGAGGCACGTTTGTCAAAACTGTCCCGATGATGTTTTCCGAGTACACAACCGGAACAAACACCATCTCTGCAAGATACCATCGGAAGACCTGTCACCATATTTTCTTTACATAGTTGTTGCAATGAGCGATAATTTAAGTGACCAAATCGCTCATGCCAAAGTTTGCTCAAGTTATCACTATGAGCAACAAAAACTGAAGGGAAAGGTGATGACCCAAAGTTGTTAAACTTGTACAACCTGGTAATATCATCAACAATTCCGGTAGCTAGAACCTGTTGAGGATCTTTAAAATCCTTGATTACAACTTGGTGAGGTGTAAAGGTCACAGTTTTACCTTCACCAGAATGAGTGATCTGATAGACTGATAACAAATTGCAGGAAATTCTTGGAACACATAGTACATCACTAAAATGACCATTATCTACTGGAACTGTTCCAGCTCCTACAACACTTAGAGATCTATCATCACCAACAAATATTTGTTTGGTGTTACATTCATGCATAGTAGAAAAGATGGCTTGATCCTTAGCCATATGATAAGATGCTCCAGAATCAATGAGCCATTCATTTGAAGTAGAAGAAGAAGATGCATTATAAGAATAACCAGAAGCACAAAGTGCATGTCCATGAGAGACAGATTCTGAAGGCGAATCTAGGCTGATGTGGTGCTTCTTCATTGCTGCTTCCAAGGCTGCCATCTTCTTGAAACACTTAGATTCATCATGATTATCTTTCCCGCAATAGTTGCAATGACGCTCAGTCTTCTTGCCTTTTGGCTTGGATCCTTTGTCATTTTTTAAAGAAGGAGCTGACTGAGAGGGTTTTGGACCCTTGTTTGACTTATTATTGCGAAAATTTTGTTTCTTGGGAGGCTTGGACTTTTCTTTCTGTTGGGACAATAAGGCTTTCCCAGATGTATCTGCATTGTTGATTATTCCAAGATGAATGAGTTTATCTTGTTCTCTAATCAAGGAATCACAAAAGGATTCAAGACTAGGTTCTTGATAGCTAGCTGCATTCAATGACGCTTTCATGGAGTAAAATGTAGATACAAAAACAGAATATGCAGGTCCAAGTTTGGAAAGAATATGATAAATGCATTGTTTGTCTTCCCTCTCAATCTTACATTCTGCACATAAGAGCTTGAGAGTTTTGTACTTAGATAAATAATCTTGAATGCATGAAAAGTCACTTGGATTTAAAGAAATCAACTCATTTTCAAGTTGATGACCCCGAATTTTGTTGTGTTTACCAAACACAGATTCCAACTTGTCCCAAGCAGCATTAGGTTCATCAATTCCAGATATGTGGAATCGCAAATCAGTAGAGATTGACATCCCAATCAATCCACGAGCTTCATCACATCTATTTGCCCATTTTATTTTCTTATCATCATCAGTGGGTTCTTTTTCTTTCCCTGTTGTAATTCTGAAAAGTCCCCTACTTCGTAGAACATCCTCCATACGAGATTTCCATGAGAAATAGTTGGAACTGTTAAGTAGAATATCACAAAGGGCGGCCATATTTGTAAATTAATGGCTGTAAAATCAGAAACCAATAGTCTGGATGTGAAGAGCTCGAAAAAATAGGCGGTTTCAAAAAAAACGGCACTGAAAACGGACTCTGTATGATGAAGTTATGCTTGAACAAAGAAACTGTTGAAGATGTCCCCAATAGTGACGTGGCAGCTAGTGAATGTCCAGCAAAAAAAAGAACCCCCCTCTTCCCAAGATGAACCTTTTGACAATCACTTTACAAAAAAGTTGCTTTTAAGTGAATCACTTTTGTAAAATAAGTGATTTCACTTTTACAATGATATTACTTTTAAATAGTGCAACAATAAATAAAAAGCTTAAGTGACTCACTTGTATTTTTATTTTTTATTATTTAAGTGAGATGCACTTTTACAATAAAGTAACTTGAAAATAGAAATTGCATGCACTTTTCTTTTTAAAAGTAACTTCCTAAGACTTGAACTCAAGACCTATTAAGGAATAAAGCAACTTTGAACCAAGTGAGCTAGATTAAAAGGTATGTAAAATATGGGAATGAGGAAGGGGGCTTTTTTTTTTTTTTTTTTTTTTTTTACTCTTCTTGCTCGGTTTGCGTGCTTGCCCTTTTTCCTGCAAAACAAACCACAACACGAAACCAAACAAAAACTTTTCCACTCTCGTGGGGTTAGATCTTGTTAGCTTGCTCGGAAAGTCTACGTTTTCTCTCTGTTTCTGATTTGCCGAGATCGCGCAAGGTGCACGGCAAAGAGCATACGCAGCCGAGAAAAACCCTTTCCCTTTCTGTTTCTGATTTGCCGAGATCGCTCAAGGTGCACGGCAAAGAGCATACGCAGACGGGAAAGCAACAATCCGAAACCAAAAAAAATCTAACAGTAAAAAAAATGAAATATGAGATTTTTTCTTTTCAAAAAACGAAATAAAAAAAATGCGTCACTGTAACATTATACCTTCAGATCTGATGAAAAACACGTTTCTGGAGCAACCAGGAACCGTTTTCGATCAAACGAAAACTATTTCCCAATGGAAACGACGCTCCGGACGCAATGGAACACCTCCCACAGCCCAGAAATGCACAGAAATATCAGAACTAGAAACCCTTTCGAGTTTCGGCAACAACAGTTCAAGATCTAGATCATAACCGGAAGCGGCACTTCATAAAAGCTCTGATACCATGTTCGGGTACACAGGGTACTACCAAAGGAACGAACACCAAGAGCAACCACTTCACACAAACAGATCACAGATCAACACACCGATGTTTTGACGTGGTTTAAACCCTCTTGAGGGAAACACTCCACGGCCCCGGCCAAATAGTTTCTACGGGACAATTTATTATGCAAAGAAAGAAAGTTACAAATGAGCTTCTCATAATCGATCAACTAAACAATGAACCTCCATGCTCTTTAAATAGAGATCATGGACCAATCGGGTGTTAAGCCACGGATCAAGGTTAGGTTTGATCTAAGAGAAGTTGAGCCGTCGGATCACTCTATGTCGGAAACATATCGTGACCGTCGGATTAAGTATTTACAAATGCATACTAATGCATACTAAAGAAACACACTATCCCTAACGGATATATTACACAAGTTGATCTTAACTAACTCCTAAGTGTCTAAATATCCTAACAAGAAGAATGATCTATTAACCGCGCAGCACTGTTGAAGCTACGCGGAAGGAAAAAAAAAATAAAAAAAAAAAAATATATATATATATATATAGTGGAAGCTGCGCAATTGGAAATTTTTGGCACTGCAAAGTAGCCCCACAGGGTTGCGGATGGCTTGCCACACAGTTTGGCGTAGCACTCAGACAAAAATAGCCGTTGCATTGCTTTTCAGAAAAATAGCCATTAGATGACCATTGCAGCAACCGCTTCAACATTTAAAGAGAAGATAGCCGTTCTGAGCATGCTGACGACAGAAAATACCGAAGGATCCACTCAAATTTGCCAATGGACACCACATTAATTGCTTATCTAGCCGTTGAAGTGTGCGGGAGAGGATCTGCTACGCTTATAAATAACACCATTGGGAGACTCGCGGGCGTTACCAAGCACTTAGAATTTTCTTGTGATTAACCTCTCTGAGCTAGTAGCCATCTGTATTCTGTCTGCCTTAGCCGCTACCTCATTAGTGAATGTCCAAACCTTCCTATAGAGAAGAAGAACTGACCATTGAAGAAGCACTGAGGGTCTTTCAGCATGGAGGGATTCAACAGTTAATGAAAAATCGAGTTAAGAAGATCGTCGTAGAACAAGGTGAAGGATCTCGCAGATCACCAAGAATTAATCCGACGATGAAGGAAAAAGATAAAGATAAAGGAAAAGTAGTAACTCCACCTCAATCCAACATCATAAAGATGGGATCCTCGGCACAGAAATCGCCAGTCTTTTAGATAGAACCCTTGAAGATGACGCTCGAATATATCTCCCCACGGGAACTGAATGCCCCTATGTTTAAATTGTCCAAAAATGTGAGATATGACATCCCACTGTCACCTATCTCAAAGCATGTAAACGTTACTAAGAATCTGCGGGGAAAGATGGCAGATTGTAAATGGGAGGATTATGACCTCTTGGGAATGAAGAAAGACAAGCCAGATGTTCACAAATACCTAGATTTTCAACCAGACTAGTATATGTGCTGGAAGAAGGACGCCAAGGGAACTCTAAACTTGGTAGCTGACAATTGGCTAGCACCTGTCATTCAGTCGGGGCTACTGAACTTGCTAAGATTGCCACATTTTGACCATTCTCCAAAACTTAATATCATGGTTCGCACACTCATGGCGCAAATCCACCAATTTTATTTGTGGCTAGACATGAACATTGATATTAACATTGATTTGATCCACTGCATCACCGGGCTAAGCAAGCGCGATAAGGATCCTAAGCAATTCTTCCAAGGGAAGAGAAAAGAAAAAGAGGCTATTGAGAAGATGAAGAAAACCCATCCGGTGGTGAAGGAAAAAAGAGGTTTCCCGATAGAAGATATAGAGGAAAGAGCAACAAGATTTGTAACACAGTTGCTCGCAGGAAAGATACTCAAAACAGCTAGGCCTCCAGAGGTGCCTGCGAGCGCAATACTCCTTGGTGCGGCAGTGGCCGAAGGCAACAACTTTAATTGGCGTCAGTTTCTGTTGAATTAGTTCCTTGAGGATCTCAACGATACATAGGTGAATGGAGGCCAGTTCCATTTCACCTGGCTCATCGTCCTGATTGCTTTGTGTGGATGGAAGGAGCCGCGAGATTATGCGGGCGTCATTATGGACACCAAGGATCCTAGAGGGTTTAAGTTCGTCAACCTCTGGGCAAGCACAAATGCAGAGTGCCATCATGCAACTGCATAAGTCTTTTACCAGTACTATACTCAGCTGCGCGACGCAATCACGAAGACACCCCGCATTACAATGTAGGTCACCACAAAGTATATCCGCATCATCGACTTTGAGGCATATATGAAATGTATATTCATATCGCCGAAAGCACAAACGAAGAAACTGGAGTGGTTCCCAAGGAAGTACATCATGTATGAGCAGGATATTGAGGACCTCATGAAATATTGGCCACCAGAGTTCCGCTTAGAGGTTATGGATGTAGAGACAGACTCAGCAGAAGATGAGCCGATCCCACTCTCATTCCCAATCATTGCAGAAACAGGGAAGAGAAAAGAAGTTGAGACATCAGAGAAGCCAAAGTTGAGGAAAAAGGTGAAGGCCACAAAGATTCAATCGGAGGCAGTCCTCAATGATGATGACTACGAGATGATAGCCGAAACAGTCTCAGAGCAGATGAAGGAGCTTATGGCAACTAAAGAAAATAAGGACATGGTCATCCCGAATCACCTGCACAAGACGCGGCTCGCAATGCAAGGCCTAATGAATAAAATGGACGATGTCCAGAAAAGCCTTATTTTTCTGCAGGAAGAAGGGGCTGAAGGGAGGTTGGTAGGGACCTCACAACAAGGAAGCCAATAGCTAGCAATAATGCTTCCGTCGAAGACTAGAATTGTCCATCTGGACCCTTTGGCTATTGTGTTGCCAATGGCAGAACAAGTTGTCTTGGACAGAAAGGGAGTCGAGAGGGTAGAGCTCGACTTAGCCAAAATCCCATTACCAGGATTGCACTTCATCCACACGCAGATCGTTGAGGAGATGCATGAACGGACAGTTGAATCAATGAAGTCACAAGCAGAGCTCACTGTAGCAAATAGGAAAATTTAGCTGCAGGCAGAAATACAACTATGGAATGAACTGGACCGACAACAGAATTTGGAGACTACCATATCCAATGTGGTGAAGGATATTAAAGACATAGAAATCCAGGATGATCCTACAGACACAGTTCTGAGGATCGGAGATAAGGTTAGATCCTTGCAGTCAGAGATGCAGGATAAAGAGATTTATTATGAGTCCGATATTGCCACATTGAAGGATAAGCTGAATAAGCAGGCACCATTAACTGAACAGCAAGTCAGAGAGAAAGCAGTGAGTGCCGCCTCGAAAAGCATTACAAGTGAGATGGCTAAGTGTCAATCGCTCCTGGATAAGGTGTCACAGGAAATCACGACCCTTGAAGAGTATCAAGGGTTGCTGCAGGTCAAAATCGCGGTACAAGAAAAACAGACCGCGTTGGACAAGTTGAATGCAGAGGTTAAAGATCTGCCACCTAGAGAAAGGCTGCCGAGATACAAGGAGATATCCAGCTTAAAGAAAGAAGTACAGGAATTAAGACAAAAGAGTCTGAGATGGACAATCAGTTGCAGTAGCTCCTCGAGAATGCCATGGCGGTATTGGATCAGATTGAAGACAAGTTAGTAGAACTGCGCGATAACCAGGAGCAGGTACAAGACCAAATTGGACAAGAAATAACTCCAACATTGCCTTAGACAATTAAACAGGTTGAGCACGATACAAGAGAAGCAGTGGTGCAGTTGTGTGGTACATATGATGAGTTGCGGCCAAGTTCGTTCCACCAGTCACGGCGAAAGTGAGACAGCTGAAACAATCAGTGGCTTGGGGACGAGCCACATGTAAGTGTTAGGGGCATGTTGGGCCCAGGTTGAGATAAAGTTTTGGAAGAACCTTTTTGAGGTAAGCAGGGAAAGCTGAGCTGAGCACAGCTCAGAAATACAACTTTGGCTAAGTATTGAGGATGCAACAATGTTGCGTGTAGTATCCAACTTTTGACCAGACTGCAGAGTTGCGCGCAGCATCAAAGTTTTGGTCGTGATGCGAAGACCAGTACTGCGCCGAAGCAGTGCTGCGGAGTTAGGAGGCCACATGGAGCCAACAAAGCAGTGTGCTGGACAAGTATCAAGTGTAGCTACCGGCTCAACCGGTAGTAGCCATTTTTGGAAAGATATTCCAGGATTGCCGAGCAGCGGACATAGGCAAAACAGGAAGGCGGCCATGCGTGGGTTGTTAAGGAAAGCGACGTTTGGCATGCTTAGAAGGTAAAACCGTTAGAGAGAAACAATTCGGCAGAAGCAGCCTATAGGCATGCGTGCGACAGGAAGGCCAATAGCTACAGAATGAGGACGTGGAGATCCGCCATGATCAAGCAGACGCTACCAGGAGCCAGCAAGCCGGTTTGGAAAACCGACGCAGTTTTGGAAACCCTTTGGGTTTTGGGTTTTAGGTCTTCGACATTGTACAGACATGACCTTCGGGCATGATTTATTTGAGAAGACACTTTTGTATGGGATGGGGTTGGTGGTGGTTATTGTTGTTGTTGGGTTGCTCTATTTTGGATACTAGATGCTAGTTATTAGAGTAATCTTGAGATAACCTTTTTGTATTGTAAAGTCTCTCTGAGCCGAGAATATTGTAAAGGCTCTGCAGCTGTGTGCGCAGAGACCTAGCGGAGAGAAAGGAGAGTCTGCATATGAGTGTGCAAGCTAAGAACGGTTTCCCCATCCCTTTTGAAAGAAATATATTACCAACCGTTCTTGTGGACGTAGCTTTCCATCCGGGGAAGTGAACCACGTTAAATCTTGTGTTATGTGATGATGTTTATGAATGAATGACTGTCTGTATTTTCTGTAGAATGAATGCTTCAATGTTTCCTTGCATGCTGTAATATGAGAACTTTGATATGCATTTACCAATAGGATATTTTTGGGAATGATATGCTAGGTTCCACAGAAGCATATGAATGGAAACATTTCAATTCTATGTTAAGATCATGAATCAGTCATTTAAGTTTAATTACTTTCTTAAACACAGTGAAGGAACGCAGCATAGTTAGTCATGTCTATCATTTCAGCTCACATTGTAATAATCCAAGTTCTAGAATGAATGCTAGAAAGATAACCCGTAAGTGCCTAAATGAATGGATGAGTGATATTCATTTCAGTGCCTTAACGTTTCCTAGATCTTCCAAGTAGAGGATAAGTGTGGGTAATTCCCAGTTCCAGTAGAAGATTCACAGCAGTAAGAAACCGTTAGTGAGGCCCGCAGTGTTGCCTCCACAAAGCAGTACTGCTCGCAGCGTAGATCCTGCTGCGTACCACATCACTTTGCACTGCAATGCACTCCTTTTGTCCTATGTTGCGCATCTTGTTCATATAAACAACTCATCATTTACTGTGGAAACCTGATTCCGCAGTACCCCATAAGATACACCTCGAGTGAGACCTCAACCTACTCATAGGTTGTTGCCGAAAGGGCTGGTGCGAAGGGGTTTTGTTGGTCAAAGGGAGAACCGCAAAGAACCTGGGTCTAATTGGAAACCTTTGGGTCAGCTTAATCCAACAAATGGTTCCATTGCCGTGGTAGAATCCATGATGAGTTGCAATCACGATGTGTGAAGAAGAATATCAGTTCCTCGAAGGATCTGACTATTGGCATCCTGAAAAGATAGAAATCCAAGCTTGGTGGGATAAGACCATAAGCAATTTTAACAGACAAGAAAATAGACATCCGCATCTAAGCGACACACAATGGTCGGATAGATATCTGTTGGACGACATTCACGAGATATTTTGGGCATCGTTTCCAAATGAGCTGCATGCATGGATCTCACGACTCGCAGAGAAGAAAAAATGTTTCCAAGGAGGAGTTCCTACAGAGTGGACTCCCGAGCTCACAACGCAGCTCAAAGCATTAGACAGCCTGTTGTCACATGCAGTTGATTATTGGGTCGATCATATGCTAGAAGGCTTTGTAACAGAATTTGCTGTAGACACACTCAAATCCTACAGCCAAGTAGAAGCACACTTTTTTGGAGTATTCCAAGGTAAGTTTCTGAACAATCTCAGTCTATACATTAAGATGCTGTTAGCTGAGAAAGGTGTTCTAAGAATGCAGTAATATTCTTGAAGTTTGTCATGATAAACAATACATCTATTGATTTTGACGAAGAAACACATACTCTTAGAAGTGGTAAGAGATATAAAATTAAGAAGAATCCGGAAGGCCCCAAAATTCATATAGATACTACGATCCCATACGATCTTGATAGAGAAGTTGCACAACCATTTAACCCTAAGAATCTGCCGGCTGCACAAACCACGCTTTACTGTGCATATCCCTTTACACAAGCCACAAACTAATCCCGATGCCCCACCGCCTAGTAGCACAATGGCAAACAAGGATATGAAACTACCAATATTCAGAGGAACTGGCCTAGAAGACCCTGATTAGCATTGGTTCCTTTGTTAAGCCATATGGAGTGTAAGAAAAATCCAGGATGATGCCGTGAAGTAAGCACAACTCATCACCACTTTCAGGGATAGAGCGCTACATTGGTTTATGAAATACTCTACCATACAGCCGAGAACCCTCGCAGAAATTAAAGTCGCACTAGTGGCGGAGTTCAAGAAACCTAAGTCTGAGTCTTAGTGTATAACTGAGTTGAAGGAAATAAAGTAGAGACCAACTGAAAAGGTCTGGGAATTTGATCAGAAATTTAAGACCTTACTAGACCAAGTAAGTTTTTTTATACCACCATAACAGCATAAAGAATGGTTCATTGCTGCGTTGTTACCTCATATCAGATTACCATTGATGCAGCAGAAAGTTCTATCCCACACAGAGGCCTTGGAAATTGCAATGAAGCTGGAAGCTTCGCCGATTGGTGATACTAGTTCTGGGATGTCTCAGATCCAGAACCAACTAACCACCCTGACACTTGAACTGCAAAGTATGAAAAATGGTAAAGAACAAAGATATGAACCTATATAGGAGGTCTGGTGTACAAATTGTAAAGGGGAAGGTCATGACCGTGAGCATTTCCCTCTATTCCACGACTATCTTAACAGTGCTGCGCCTAAACCATTAAATTAGAATCAGGCCCCATGGTGTAAAATTTGCAGAACCACAGGACATAGACCTGAAGACTGTTACCTCATCCAGAAATATGTGAAAACTCCTAAGAATTTATACTGCAATTTCTGTAAATCAGTTGGACATGATGAATCCAAATGCTGCGTATATGAATTAATGAATGAAAGAAAAAGGGATATGGATTCAATGCGAGGCGCTAGCTTGTACCGCGTACAAGAAGATACCCAGCCGAAACAAGAAAATGCACAATATGACCAAGGAGGATACAAAGGTCGTGGTGGTGGATACCGCGACAGAGGAAGAAATGTTGGTCCGACACAGGGAAGAGGCTGTGGAGAAGTCATTTGTTATAACTGTGGCCAACCCGGGAACGTATCTAGAGATTGTGTTAACCCATGCACTATGTGCAATTATTGTAAATCGTTTGACCATGTCATTGAAGATGGCCCAGTATTAGAGGTGGAAATGTAGAAGAGAAGACGAACAGAGGATCCAAATCCAAATGTCTAGTGGATCGCAGTAGAAAATAGACAAGTGTATCCGAGCATTAATGTGGTCAGGTGCAGTGGCGCTGAGACAGGCCGCGACAGAGGAGAGGAAGCTTCAACATCAGGGGAGGCACATACAAAGAAGGATCCCCTTGAAACAATATGGATAAGGAAAGCTATAGGAAAAGCACCCCCTCTTAACCTATAGAACAACAAGGAGATCTTCATTGACGCGCGGGATACCTTTAGAGAACCAATAGATAAGTCATCAAGGATCCCCCTGCACAGTGAAACACCGCATTTTATTGAAGACGTGCTGGTTCCTTATGACAAAACAAGTACTGCGACAGATGTCCGTACTTCTGTTGTGCAGTTATTGCAAAGCTGCATGAAGTTACTGAAAAGCAAAAAAGCCATAGTAGGGCTCCAAAAGCTCATCAGCCAGTATGAACCTCAGATTGCAACAGAGACTCCAGATAGCGCAGTACATCATATAAGGAAGCACAAAAGAACAGGACGAGAGATGAGGCTTACTACACAGATAGGAGATTTTTAAATGGATGAAGTCATCCTTGATCTGGGATTAGAAGTGAATGTCTTGACTAAGAAGACATGGTAGCAGATGGGTTGACCAAAGTTGCTATGGTCACCTATCCAGTTATGAATGGTTAATCAAGAGAAGGTCATACCTTTTGGCCACTTATCTAATGTAGTAGTTGACAACGACGGAGTACAGATTCATGTAGACTTTGAGGTTATTGAAATTGTGGATGATAGTCAACCTTTTCCAGCAATATTGGGAATTGATTGGGCTATGGATAACTTGGCTATCATAAACTTGAAGATAAAGAAGATGATCTTTGAAGGGAAGCATCTTAGGGTCATCGCACCATTGGATCCTAAAGATGGTGATAGATAGTGAGCCGATTCAGGAGGAATCCCAAGCTCAAGATTTAGACCGACTATACCAGCTTATTACGAACAAGCAAGACTACATTAATCCTACCGTGGATGGTATGATTAGTTGTCGATGCGACACTTCTTGTATCTCTGACTCGGATACAGGACTAGATAATTGGCAAAGCAGCATGCATGAAGTATCAGCAAGAAGATGTGCGCAGGTTACAAAATCACTGTGTTGGATCGGAAAAGAGGTGAGTCCTATTCCCACATATGATGGTTCTGCTAATGTTTATAGTTTCATAAGGGAATATACTAGAGCTATACCAGATGAGCATAGACTGCCAGCTTTAGATATAGCATTGCGCGATACACCTGCCAGATGGTGGAATGCACATAAGAAAACATTGACCACTTGGGATCAATGCAGAACTAAGATGCAGATCCGGTTCACTGAAAAGGTTACTTGACCCTTTGAAAAGTATAATGGATAGACAGACCCTAGTCATCACATTGAAATCTGTTCAAAGGCATGGGTGGAAATACCACTTACAGAATGGGTACATTTATTTGTACATACATTGGATGCGGGTATCCTAGAGAAATGGTACCTAGACCTAGAGTTGCACAGTGAACTCACTGATTGGGAGTTTCTCACTGCAAACTTCCAAAAGGACTTCAGTTTTGAAGACGAGAATCCATTAATCCATGAAGCATTATAGCTAATCAAGAAGCGCATATTCCAAGACGACTGTCCTCATCAAAACATAACATTGCAGGAGTTTTTTGGGACAGAGTGCGTTCCTGTGCACCTACAGTCAGAATGGAAGGAACATGAAGAGAACTTGATCGAGTGTTACAACTTAGCTGAAGATACCAATGATACAAATGAAGATGATGAGGAGGACCTGCGTAACATAGATATACTAGAGTCAGAAGGCATGTGTGAGGTAGAAGGACCTCTGTTGGAAATCCCAGATATGACTGGACTAGGAAAAACACAAAAAGTGAACATTGGCACAGACAAAGAGCCGAAGTTCACATCAATAGGAGATTATTGGGACGATCAGACTATTGCAGAGATCGCAGATGCCTTACATGAGTATTAGGAACTGTTTCCAACAAAATTTACAGAGATGAAAGGAATTTTGGGAGACCTAGGGGTCATGAAAATACCTTTAAAGCCAGGTGCTAAGCCTGTCAAGCAGAGGCCATACATATTGAATCCGCACTACAAGAAAAAATTCCACGTAGAACTCGATAAGTTGCTAGAAGCATGAATCATTGAACCAGTCGAGGAATCCGAATGGATTAGCCCCATGGTTGTTCAAGACAAGAAAGAAAAAGGAGAGATCAGGATTTGTGTGGATCTTAGAAAGTTGAATGATGCTTCCATGCACGACCCATTTCCTACTCCATTCACAGATGAAGTGCTTGATAACGTTGGAGGAAATTAGGCATATTCTTTCACTGATGGTTTCTCTGGTTACCAGCAGATCAGGATTGATCCTGTGGATAGGCATAAGACGACATTTGGTACAGAATAGGGTTCATTCCAATACACTTTCATGCCTTTTGGGCTGAAGAACGTACCTACCATATTCTCTAGAGTCGTTGCCGCAACATTTAAAGATTTTATGCACAAGTTTTTAGAAGCGTATTTTGATGATTGGACTGTATTTGGTCTATTGAAAAATCATTGCGCGAATCTCCGCATGATGCTCGAGAAGTGTCGACAGCATCAAATATCCTTGAATTTGAAAAAGTGTATTTTCTGTGTGCCCTATGGAATTCTACTTGGCCACATTGTCTGTAAGCAAGGATTGATGGTAGACCCTGCGAAGATTGCAGTTATTGCAAACTTACCAACACCAAATTCAGTCAAGATGTTGCAATCTACATTAGGCCATACTAGATATTACAAGAAATTTATAAAGGGTTATGCCTAGATAACCACAGCAATGGAGAAGCTGCTGAAGAAGGACGCACTGTTCATTTGGAACATAGAATGCAAACAGGGTTTTGACACATTAAAAGAAAAGATGGTCACTGTTCCTATTCTAGTATTTCTAGACTGGACGAAGCCATTCCATGTCCATGTTGACGCATCATGTATTTCCCTTGGGATCGTGTTAGCTCAGCCAGGATAGGGAGGTATTGATCACCCTATTTCATTTTCTAGTAGAAAGCTTTCAACAACAAAGAAGAACTATACTACTACTAAGAGGGAAGGCCTTGCGATGGTATATGCCCTACAGAAATTTAGACACTACTTGCTGGGATCGTACTTCCTTATGTTTACTGACCATTCTGTGTTGAAATATTTGGTCAACAATCTAGTGTTAGGGGGACGCATATGCCGATGGCTACTGCTGTTCCAGGAATATGACTTTGAAATTATTGTCAAGCCAGGTAGAATGAACTTGGGACCTGATCATCTGTCAAGGATCGAGTCAGGAGAGGAGCCGATGAATATTGAAGACAGTTTGTCTGATGCGCAGTTATTTAGTATACAGGTTGCCGATGATTATTACAAGGATATCATTGACTTCCTAACCACAGGGCTGGCACCCTAGGAATTCTCGTTCCAGCAGAAAAAAAAAATAAAATTAGTGGTGCGCGTTGCAGACTTCACTATAATTGCAGGAGAGTTATACAAACTTGGGCCGGATGAAGTCCTGTGCAGGTGCGTACTCGATCATAATAAGCCATTTATTCTAGCCGATGCACACTCGACAATCACGAGAGGTCACTATGCAGGAAGGGCTACTGCACAGAAGATATTGTGCATAGGGCTATGGTGGCCTACACTCCATAAAGATGCTAAATAACATTGTAGGAACTGTGATGTCTATCAGAGGACAGGCAAACCATCACGCCGAGATGAGATGCCATTGAATCCACAGTTGACACTGCGGCCATTTGAAAAATGGGCAATAGACTTTGTGGGTCCTATAAGAACCCCCTCTTAACCAGTACTGCTGTGCAGTTTATTTTTGAAGAAATACTCACCATATTTGGTTGTCTGAAGATTTTGATGAGTGACCAAGGTACTCACTTTTTGAATAAGATGATTGAGGCGCTTACAGAGGAATTCCACATTCATCATCAGCGCAGTACTCCATATCATCCCCAAGCGAATGGTACTGTAGAGGATTTCAATAAAATATTGGAGAACGCACTCACTAAGGTGTGCAATGTAAATAGAGATGATTGGGACCTACGCGTCTCATCTGTGCTATGGGCATACAGGACCACATGCAAGAAATTGACATGACAAAGACCCTTTCGGTTGGTTTATGTGCCGGAGGCTATAATGCCTATGGAATATATTGTCCCTAGTTTGAGAATCGCTGCATTCATAGGGATGGAAGATTACGAATCTCTAGAAGAAATATTACTACACTTACTGGGCTTGGAGGAAGATCGCTTCATCGCAGGCTTCCACCAACAAGCTTAGAAGGACTGTGAGAAAGCATGGCATGATTGCCATATAAAGAACAAGTGCTTTCAGGTAGGTGATCTAGTCCTCCTGTATGATAGCAAATTCATGAAATTCCCTGGTAAATTTAAGATGCATTGGCTTGGCCCATATACTGTGATACATGTTACTAACACTGGTGCAGTCTAGTTAGCCAATTTAGCTGGTGATACCTTTGCCAACTTTGATAAATGGAAGCAGGCTAAAGCTATATCATGATAGCACTACTTCGCAGAACCCTGAATAACGAACAAAGGAAGGAAGTTCTAAGTGTCAAGTATAGTTGAAAGTGGACACTAGAAATGTAAAGGAGTCTGCACATGTATGATAAAAGGAAGAAGGTATGATAACAAGAATGATCTATGCACCGTGCAACACTCTTGAAGCTGCGCGGAAGGAAAAAAAAAAGAAGAAAAATATATATTTATAGTGGAAGCTGCACAGTTGGAAATTTTTGGCACTGCGAAGTAGCCGCATAGGGTTGCAGATGGTTTGCTGCGCAGCTCGGCGGAACACTCAGACAAAAATAGCCGTTGCATGGGTTTTCAGAAAAATAACCGTTAGATGACCATTGCAGCAACCACTTCAACATTTAAAGAGAAGATAGCCATTCTGAGCACGCTAGCGACAGAAAAGACCGGAGGATCCGCTCAAATTCACCAACGAACACCACATTAATTGCTTATATAGACGTTGAATGGCACAGGAGAGGGTTTGCTGTGCCTATAAATAACACCGTTGGGAGACTCGCGGACGTTACCAAGCACTTAGAATTTTCTTGTGATTAACCTCTCTGAGCTAGTAGCCATCTGTATTCTGTTTTCCTTAGCCGCTACCTCATTAGTGAAGGTCTGAACCTTCCTATAGAGAAGAAGAAATGACCATTGAAGAAGCACTGAGGATCTTTCAGCACGGAGGGATTCAACAGTTAATGAAAATTCCAGTTAAGAAGGTCATCGTAGAACAAGGTGAAGGATCCCGTAGATCACCAAGAATTAATTCGATGATGCAGGAAAAAGCAAAAGATAAAGGAAAAGTTATAACTGCACCTCGATCCAACATCATAAAGATGTGCTCCTCAGCACAGAAATCGCCAGTCTTTCATACAGAACCCTTGAAGATGACACCCGAATATGTCTCCCCATGGGCAGTGAATTCCCCTGTGTTTAAATTGTCCAAAAATGTGAGATACGACATCCCGCTGTCACCTATCTCAAAGCATGTAAATGTTGCTAAGAATCTGCCGGGAAAGATAGCAGATTGTAAATGGGAGGATTATGACCTCTTGGGAATGAAGAAAGACGAGTCAGATGTTCCCAAATACCCAGATTTTCAACCAGACCAGTATATGTGCTGGAAAAAGGACGCCAAGGAAACTCTGAACTTGGTAGCTGACAGTTGGCTAGCACCTGTCGTTCAGTCGGGGCTACTGAACTTGCTGAGATTGCCACATTTTGACTGTTCTCTAGAAATTAATATCGTGGTTCACACACTCATGGTGTGAATCCACCAAGGTTATCTATGGCTAGACAGGAACATTGATATTAACATTGATTTGATCCACCGCATCACCAGGCTAAGCAAGCACGATAAGGATCTTAAGCAATTCTTCCAGGGGAAGAGCAAAGAAAAAGAGGTTCTTGAGAAGGTGAAGAAAACCCATCCTGGGGTTAAGGAAAAAAGAGGTTTCCCGACACAAGATAGAGAGGACAGAGCAACAATATTTGTAACGCAGTTGCTCGCAGGGAAGATACTCAAAATAGCTAGGCCTTCGGAGGTGCCTGCGGGCGCAATACTCCTTGGTACCGCAACAGCCGAAGGCAACAAATTTAATTGGTGTCATTTTCTGTTGAATGAGTTCCTTGAAGAACTCAATGACACACAGGTGAATGGCGGCTAGTTCCATTTCACCTGGCTCATCGTCCTGATTGCTTTGTTTGGATGGAAGGAGCTGGGAGATTATGTGGGCGTCATTATGGACACCAAGGATCCTAGAGGGTTTAAGTTCATCAACCTCTGGGCAAGCACAAATGCAGAGCGCCAACATGTGATAGCAGAAGTCTTTTACCAGTACTATATTCAGCTGCGCGATGCAATCACGAAGACACCCCGCTTTACAAAGCAGGTCATGGTGAAGTATATCTACATCATCAACTTTGAGGCGGATATGAAATGTATATTCATATCGCCAAAATCACAAACGAAGAAATCAGAGTGGTTCCCAGGGAAGTACATCATGTATGAGAAGGATATTGAGGACCTCATGAAAGATTGGCCACAAGAGTTCCATGTAGAGGTTATGGATGTAGAGACGGACTCAACAAAAGATGAGCTGATCCCGCTCTCATGCCCAATCATTGAAGAAACAGGGAAGAGAAAAGAAGCTAAGACTTCGGAGAAGCCAAAGTCGAGGAAAAAGGTGAAGGCCACAAAGATTCAATCAGAGGCAGTCCTCAATGATGATGACTACGGAATGATAGCCAAAATAGTCTCAGAGCAGATGAAGGTGCTTATGGCGGCTAAAGAAAAGAAGGACATGGTCATCTAGGATGCCTTGCACAAGACGCGGCTCGCAATGCAAGGCCTAATGAAGAAAATGGACGATGTCCAGAAAATCCTTATTTTGCCGCGGAAAGCAGGGGCTGAAGGGAGGTCGGTAGGGACCTCGCAACAAGGAATCCAACAGCTAGCAATAATGCTTCCATCGAAGACTAGAATTGTCCATCTGGACCCTTTGGCTGTTGCGTTGCCAATGGAAGAACAAGTTGTCTTGCACACAAAGGGAGTTGAGAGGGTAGAGCTCGACTTAGCCAAAATCCAATTACCAGGATTGCACTTCATCCACACGCATATCGTTGAGGAGATGCATGAACGGACGGTTGAATAAATGAAGTCACAAGCAGAGCTCACCACAACAAATAGGAAAATTCAGCTGCAGGGAGAAATACAACTACGAAACGAACTGGACCGCCGACAGAATTTGGAGACTACCATATCCAATGTGGTAAAGGATATTAAAGACATAGAAATCCAAGATGATCCTGCAAACACATTTCTAAGGATCGGAGATAAGGTGAGATCCTTGCAGACGGAGATGCAGGATAAAGAGATTTATTATGAGGCCGATATTACCACATTGAAGGATAAGCTGAATAAGCAGGCGCCATTAACTGAACAGCAAGTCAGAGAGCAAGCAGTGAGAGCCGCCTCGAAAAGCATTACAAGTGAGATGGCTAAGTGTCAATCGCTCCTGGAGAAGGTGTCACAGGCAATCACGACCCTTGAAGAGGATCAAGGGTTGCTGCAGGTCAAAACCGCGGTACAAGAAAAACAGACCGCGTTGGACAAGTTGAATGCATGTATTGGAGAAAACTCACTATGGCTTGGGAATACCACAACAGACAGGTGACTACCAGAAATCTACTCAATTCTCAAAACAATGCTAATATAAACGACAATGTTAAAACAATGGAGAAATGTAACCAATGTCGATCCAACGTTTGATGTAGATCCCCATTGGAGCTTTCAATCCGCGCACATCCAAGCACTTGTAATCTGCAAATTAGTCTTGACAACAAATATCTAACAAGTACATGTGACATATAAATAACATTAACATCATCAATAACAATGGTCCATAATATCATAAGAAAATGCAACCCAATGTATAATAAATGACATTCACACCATGAATGGATGAGAACATGAGTATTTCTATTAATGAACAAGAAGAGGTACAAAGTGATATGACCTCTTGTCGGCAACCAATCTAAACCAAGATCTAGATTAATCCACTTATGCCTCCATCGCTTCAATCCTCCATGAATGGCAAACTCAAACTAGATAGGAGTTCGGAAGGTGAACATAACTAGTTCACAACTACAAGGATCAATGAGTGTAGACTCAAGATAGGGCAAAAATCCACTAGAGTGCCTTTACTATTCTCTTCCTCCTCCCGTCCATAAGCCATATGTGCTCGATATATAGTAATCTCAAAGGTAGGTGAAAGGACTCATCGAGACGTTACTTGGGTAGATGGAGAGCCAAAGGTCACCCAATGACCGCTTTTTGGGAGTAAAAAGTAATAAAATAGTCGTTTTTACCATTTTACTTGATACCCGCGGGCTATAGGGATTCAACTCGCGGGAACGCATGCTATAGTGATGCAACATGCGGGTAGGAACAAAAATAGGATAAACTAGTATCATTGAAGGATGAAAATGGATCTGAGTCATTGAAATGGATCCTACAGGCCAAAGAATGCTGATGCTCACAGGGTGGAATATTTATGTGTAACAAATGCCCCTCAATGTGTGAGATCAGAGACGAAAAGTGGTACAATGGCCGAAATACATTATAAAACTTAGAAGTGGAGTGTGTTGAGATATTGTAACTTCAAAGAATATTATATTTGTACTTTATTATTCCGGAGATGATTCATTCCTCCGTGAAGATCTTATTGTATATCCGGAGATGTTTATTCCTCCGTCGGAATGTGGTAACTTGGGTTATTAGACTTCCCTAGTGGGGGTCGGCCCTGTATGTGTTATGTGGGTCAAAGGGTTATTAGACCACCCTAGAGGGGTCGGCCTAGTCAGTTGTAATGGGTTATTTAACCCAATGGTTAAATACGAGCCTACATGATTTGTGTAAAAGACAAGTCGGAGTAGTGTATAAATAGAGGAGGTGTATTCCTCATTTAACACACACTCACTCACTTGAGAGTGGTGCACTTATGAGAGAGAGGTCTGCTATGGAGAAGGAGGAGCATATGCTCAGGGTTACATCTTTTGTATTTTTTGGTCATCTATATTGAGGAAGCTTTGCTGGGTTTTCTACCCCATGAGGGTTTCCCAGAATAAATCTGTGTCTCTTGTGTTTATGTTGTGCTTGTTGTTTCTTCAGTGATCCTGTATATGCTATTATTGTGAAATGGAATGTAATGCTGATATTTTCTATCTTAGCATATTAAATCTTAACATGGTATCAGAGCTAACCTGAAGGAAGGCAATGTATGGCACTTACAACACTTGCTTCACTTGCGACAATTTTAAGGTTTGGGTTTTACATAGAAAAAACCAGTCATCATGGAACTTTCGCTATAAATCCATTTATGTGAAGGTTTAGGATCTGAAAAGTTTACAGGTCGTAGATACCATCCTCAGGTACCTTTTGTCCAAAGGGAACCCTCAAATTCGTTGTACTTTGTGAGTTATGATCAGTACAAGTTAGGGTTTCTGCCTCTTCCAGATCTCAGTCAAAATAAGGTGACCTAGGAAAAAAGGTCATAACTTGCGCTAGGAAGCTCCAAATGAAATTTAGTAAAACGTGACAGGTAGTACACAGACTGTACTATCTCAGGAAACTTTTTCAGAGGACGAAGATGAACCAGTGACACGTGGCACACCGTACAAGTTCGCTCTCCTGTTTTATCCCATAAACAGGTCACATTGCGACACTTGGAATAACTCTCTCTCAGAAAATCCAATTGAGGTCAGACCTATCGGGATAGAAAGATGACATGTCAGGCTACCATAGACAATGTTTTCAGACCTTTTGGAGTGAAAAGTTCGGAGTTATAGCAGAAACAATCAGGTACATATTTCTGTCCAAACATAATTATTTTTGGAGCACCTTCATTCATGGCTTCCGGAATTTAGGGTTTCAGAGAAAGTTAGAATTTTTGGAATCGGAATCCATGACTGAATGCTAGTCAAGAAAATCGAAATTTAGAGTCCAAGATCAAATTTTTTGGTTGGGTAGAAGACCGGGCTTGATCAAACCCCAGTTCGGGATTTTGATAGGAAAGATGGAAAATTAGGGCTTCAACATAACTTGGAATTTTTGAAGTCTGTAACCATGGATGGAAGCTCCTCAGAAAAATAAGAGTTTAGAGCCTTGGATCAAACCTTTTGATTGGGAAGAAGGGTGGGTTTCATCAAACCCTAGTTTGAGATCCTGTCCAGAAGATCCAGAAGTTTCGAAGGCAATTTTGAGGGGTCAAATTTTGGAGATTTCAAAATTGAAGTATGCTAGTTTGATCAGCTCAGCAAGACACATCCTTACATCCATTCAGAAGTGTGAAAGTCAAAGATTGAATTTTTAGGGTTTTTCTAACAAACCCTAATCAAGATCCAGATCAAGTTTCAGGGGGAGTTGAGGCTAAGGTCTTACATAAGAAGACTACAAGAAGTCTCGACAGGTATGACTTAAGGAGGTTCAGGTATGTCTTCAAATCTGATTCCTGATTAAGTTCATAATGTGTTTGTCTTCATATTATTTATTAGTACAATATTGATTAATGTTAGAATTGTCTTATCACCCTAGTAACAGTATGAATGCATGTGAATGATCGAAGACATTCATTGATTAGGGCTATATGATTGTACTAATGCATTATGGTGTTGTATGAGGTTGATGTTGTCTGCTAACAAGATACAAGTACATCATGAAAGACAAATCAAGTTCCATGACCATGAAAACATAATCTTTGATCACATAGAAGTTCTACTTACGAGGTATGTATGACTTTGTTCTATTATGCTTAACTTATGAGATATGCAGGTTCCAGCATAGGATCTCTAAATCATTGAAGAGAACAAAGAAGATATTGATTAGGTATGTTAGACATAACTAAGCAGGTATACTAATCCAGGTATGTTTTCCTATGTCATGTTAGAATCTTACCTTGTGTTAGGATCCCTTATATAAGTATACTTGGTATGATTGGTTATGCTTATTCATAAAGTTAATCAAGGGTTTATGCACATTATGTCTCTTATCTTGATTGATGATTTAACTAACTAGAAGAGTCCCATGATCAAACAAGAATATGCATGAGTAAAAGAAGACTTCCCTGAAACCCTGAATACTAATGATCATGACTATACATATTCAAGATTATTTAGAATTATAATGTTTTTGATAATATTGAGAATATACTAATGAACGTATGTTTGTGTATGAGATTATGAGGATGACACTAGTGCACACTTGAGCGTGCACAGTGGTGTAGAATGAATAGAAGTTCAAAAGACATATAGAAGATCAAGCGGGAGGCAACCACACAAACATAAAAGATAAGTATTTGAGTTGTTATTTCAAATAGTAAATGATATTGCTTGTATGCATATTTGTATTCCTAGAATATATCATGCTGAGTGTAAACATTCATAGAGCATTGAACAATATACTACTAATATGCATATGATTGGTAAGTTGGACAAACATTCCATTGTTGCTTGTCTAGAATGAATCCTCTTTGCTGACATGCTGAGAGCTGTGCACACTCTCGATAGTATGTTCTGGTAGAGATGGAAGGCATCTAGATAGCCACTGTATGCATATAGGATATGGAAAAGTGTTGTGCCAAAGTATTGGTCAAGATAGTTGCATAACTATGTAAATGATATCTGTATGCATGATTTCATGATTATGAAGTATTACTAATCATGTACTTAATTTTGATATGTAGGAAAGATCATGAAGAATGATGAACATCGAACAAGTGATGGATGTTCAACAAGAAGATTTACAAATCAAACAAAGTATAGAAGGCTCATTGCTAGAAGATTCGCTTAGAAAGAGGAAGAGAATCATGACAAGATGTTTTCTCCAAGTGGATAGATAAGACCATTCTCTTAATGGTGTAATTAAAGAAGAAGTGTGAATCAGGTCCTGTATGGGTACCCATGACTGGTAGTCAATTGATGAGCTTAATGATCATCATGGGTGATGTGGATCTCAACCTTTGCTACAAGGTTGAATATGGCTTCTATACACATATGACATGGATGCAAGAAGGAACTCACCACAGAGTTTGAATGATTTTGAGGCTCATATCAGTAGACCCATCTGAGGAGAGATGGAACAGATAGATATGCAGAAGATCACTCAATGCAGAGTGTGAATGATGGACAATTGACAGCTTCTTGACAAAGCTTGGGATTTACCAGAAGTAAAGCTGATCC
Organism: Larix kaempferi; assembly: GCA_027924585.1. Taxonomy (NCBI): domain Eukaryota; kingdom Viridiplantae; phylum Streptophyta; class Pinopsida; order Pinales; family Pinaceae; genus Larix; species Larix kaempferi. Next base: position 7,897,365 of record BSBM01000642.1, read on the forward strand.
TAACCTTTACCTTAAGGTTGTGGATGATGAACCTATCATACCATTATTGTATGACGATGATCTCTTTCTGACAAGGAATGAGAAACAGATCATGAAAATAAAGAAGAAGATGGTTGCAGAAATGAAAATGAATTATCTCAGATTGATGCATTACTTCCTAGGTCTGGAAGTATGGCAAGGCTCAGAAGGAATCTTTCTCAACCAGGGAAAGTATGCTGAGAAATATTAAAAGGACTTGATGTGTTGGAATGGCCACTCTCATGGATTCCAACTTGAAGTTGTTAGCAGATGTCTCATCAGAGTTAGTGGATATAACTCTGCATAGACAAATTATTGAGTCATTGATGTGTCTAACGAATACTAGGTCAGATATATGCTTTGCTGTGAACACCTTGAGTTAGTATCTAGTGGAAACTAGATGTGTTCACCTGTTAGTTGCAAAGCATGTGATGAGGTACCTAAAGGATACGATAGCCTTTGATCTATGTTATCTTAGAGATCATGACTTCAGATGGCTACACAGATGATGATTGGGCAGAAATTGTATCAGACAGGAAGAGCACATCAAGAGGATGTTATTGTATGGGATCAGCCATGATCTTGTGGTTTAGCAGGAAGCAATCTAGTGTGTCTCTCAGCACAAGCGGAATATATGGCTACATGCTCTGCTAGTTGTGAAGCAGTATGGCTTCAAAATTGTTTGACATAAAAATGGACCCAACTGTGATCCTATGTGACAAACAAAGTTGTACCAAAATGGCAAAGAATCCAGTGTTCCATGATAAGTCAAAGCACATAGAGATATGACATTTCTATATACAAGATATGGTGCAGAAACGAATTAAAGTTCGAATTTGTAACAAGTTACCAATGTACTAACCAAACCTCTACCGATCCGATGTACTAACCAAACCTCTACCTCAAGTAAAGTTTTTCGAGACAAACTTAAAATCGTTCAGAAGGACCCTCCTCGAAAGGGGGAGCGATGTGATCACTTATGATGAGATTGCCCGCATCGATAGTGAGGTTGATGATGTGGATACCTATATTGGTGATGCCGATAGAGAGGTTGGTGGATGGTCCTTAGACAGGGTCTAAGGTGACAAGGGGATTGCATCATCCTTGAACACATGTTCTAAAAGGAACGGTAGACAGGTGTCTCCAAGAAAGAAGGGGAATTGGATCATCCCTGGACTCCATTCCTAAAGAGAGCCGTAGACATATGTCTTCGAGAATGAAGTGCGTGGTGGACATGAGGGGATTGGATCATCCCTGGACTTCAGTCCTAAAGAGAGCCATAGACGTATGTCTTTGAGAATGAAGTCCTTGGTGGACATGAGGGGATTGGATCATCCCTGGACTTTAGTCCTAAAGAGAGCCATAGACGTATGTCTTCGAGAATGAATTCCTTGGTGGACATGAGGGGATTGGATCATCCCTGGACTTCAGTCCTAAAGAGAGCCATAGATATATGTCTTCGAGAATGAAGTCCTTGGTGGACATGAGGGGATTGGATCATCCCTAGACATCAGTCCTAAAGAGATCCATAGATGTATGTCTTCGAGAATGAAGTCCTTGGTGGACATGAGGGGATTGGATCATCCCTGGACTTCAGTCCTAAAGAGAGTCATAGACGTATGTCTTCGAGAATGAAGTCCTTGGTGGACATGAGGGGATTGGATCATCCCTGGACTTCAGTCCTAAAGAGAGCCATAGACGTATGTCTTCGAGAATGAACTCCTTGGTGGACATGAGGGGATTGGATCATCCCTGGACTTCAGTCCTAAAGAGATCCGTAGACGTATGTCTTCAAGAATGAAGTCCTTGGTGGACATGAGGGGATTGGATCATCCCTAGACTTCAGTCCTAAAGAGAGTTGTAGACGTATGTCTTCGAGAATGAAGTCCTTGGTGTACATGTGAGGATTGGATCATCCCTGGACTTCAGTCCTAAAGAGAGCCGTAGACAAGATGTCTCCAAGAATGAAGTCCTGAATGAACAGGTGGGGGATTGTATCTTCCCCGGACTTCGGTCCCAGAATTGAGCCGTAGACTGGGTCTCCGATAATGTAGTCCTGAATGAACAGGTAGGGGATTGTATCTTCCCCGGACTTAGGTCCCAGAATTGATCCATAGACTGATGTCTCCGAGAATTGAAGATAGGACTGCATCATCCCTGGACCCTGGTTCAAAATGTACATGATGGGATTACATCATCCCTAGACATGAGACTTGTCTTAAAGGTACGTGTGAGGACTGCATCGTCCATGAACTGGGTTCAACATGTACGTGATGGGATTGCATCATCCCTAGACATGAGACTTGTCTTAAAGGTACGTGTGAGGATTGCATTGTCCATGAACTAGGTTCAAAATGTACGTGATGGGATTGCATCATCCCTAGACATGAGACTTGTCTTAAAGGTACGTGTGAGGACTTCATCGTCCATGAACTGGGTTCAAAATGTACATGATGGGATTGCATCATCCGTAGACATGAGACTTGTCTTAAAGGTACGTGTTAGGACTGCATCGTCCATGAACTGGGTTCAAAATGTACGCGATGGGATTGCATCATCCCTAGACATGAGACCCGTCTTAAAGGTACGTGTGAGGACTGCATCATCCGTGAACTAGGTTCAAAATGTACGTGAGAGGACTGCATCGTCCGTGAACTGGGTTCAAAATGTACGTGATGGGATTGCATCGTCCCTAGACATGAGACTTGTATTAAAGTGATAAGGATTGATCATCCTAGAACTTGATCTGGATTGTATCATCCATGGACCTATGTCCTAAAGAGAGCAGGATTGATCATCCTATAATATGATCGTGTGTGTTGCAGGGTATGCTGCTATTATGACTGATGAGGATACTTGTATTGATGTATTGATACTTGTATTGATGATATGTATTGATGAGGATACTTGTATGTATACTTGTATTGATGATGATACTTGTATTGATGATGTGTATACTTGTATTGGTGTGGATACTAATACTGATGATCTAGATGACGATGCTGCTGATCATGTTGATCTAGATGATGATGTTGCTAATCATGTAGATCGAGATGATGATCCATATGCTGTAGATCATGATGATCCAGATGCTGTAGATCGTGATGATCCAGATGCTGTAGATCGAGATGATCCAGATGTTGTAGATCATGATGATCCAGATGCTGTAGATCGTGATGATCCAGATGCTATAGATCGAGATGATCCAGATGTTGTAGATCATGATGATCTAGATGTTGTAGATCGTGATGATTCAGATGCTGTAGTTCGAGATGATCCAGATGTTGTAGATCGTGATGATCCAGATGCTATAGATCGTGATGATCTAGATGCTATAGATCGAGATGATCCAGATGCTGTAGATCGTGATAATCTAGATGTTGTAGATCGAGATGATCCTGATACTGATGATCATATGATGACGATGCTGATGATCATGAGGATCCAGATGTTGATTTTGTTGTAGCTGTTTGAGTGTTGTAGAAGATAAAGACTCAGTACTGAAGATGTTGATGTTCCAGTATTGAAGATGTTCTAGTAACTGCTTGAGTTACTGATGATGTTGAGAAAGCTTCCAATGATTTATAGATGTATCATGTATGACGTTGATGACTCCTTGCTCATGCAGATGCTGTTATAATATCCTTCTCGTTAAGAGGGAGTGTTGAGCTATTGTAACTTCAAAGAAGATTATATTTGTACTTTATTATTCCGGAGATGATTCATTCCTCCGTGAATATCTTATTGTATATCCGGATATGCTTATTCCTCCGTCGGAATGTGGTAACTTGGGTTATTAGACTTCCCTAGTGGGGGTCGGCCCTGTATGTGTTATGTGGGTCAAAGGGTTATTAGACCACCCTAGAGGGGTCGGCCCAGTCAGTTGTAGTGGGGTATTTAACCCATTGGTTAAATACGAGCCTACGTGTACTTGTGTAAAAGATATGTCAGAGTAGTGTATAAATAGAGGAGGTGTGTTCCTCATTTGACACACACACTCACTTGAGAGAGAAGCACACTTGTGGAGGAGAGGTCTGCTATTGTGGAGGAGGAGATCATGTCTCAGGGTTTCATCTTTGTATATTGTTGGTCATCATATTGAGGAAGCTTTGCTGGGTTTTCTACCCCCTGAGGGTTTCCCAGGATAAATCTCTGTCTCTTGTGTTTATGCTATGCTTGTTGTTTCTTCAGTGATCCTGTATATGCTATTATTGTGAAATGGAATGTAATGCTGCTATTTTCTGTCTTAGCATATTGAATTTTAACAACAGTCACAATGAACATCGCGACTTTCAGCCTAAAACCCGCACGGTTCATCGCGGGAAGAGACCTGAAACCCACGATATTCCATGCTGGAAGGTCAACGTGGAATTTCACGGGCTTCGGGGGCCCGCCGCCAAACAAAAAAGACATAATTGAAAAGGCTAAGGAAAATAGGGTTACCTGAAACTCGCAGAATCGAAAACCAATGGTCAAATCTCCCAGAAATCGAGAAAGAGCTTTGACTACTCTGCCAAACTCTCACGTAACAATGACACGTCATATGGACCCCACGCCCTATTTTTAGAAATTCCACCATTTTTCAAACAGCCATTCCGGCCTCATATGAAGTCCGTTTCTCAAACCGTTGGTACCATTGGAATCAACACAGCGAAAACTTCATGATAGATCTTTCCTTTTCCTATTTTTATCAGGTCCATTTTTTTACCATTTTTTGGATGTCCTCGTCGCCTCGATTTGCATGCCACATCGATCGTCGCCTATTTTTGACAAGTGTTATATCGCCGGATTCTGTTTTCCACGCTCGTGACGATGCTGGAGATCATTTCTTGCTCTCACATCTAGATTTTTTGGGCATTTTTCCCATGCCCCCTCGTCGCCTCGGTTTGCGTGCCACATCGGCCATCGTCCATTTTGGACAAGTCTTATATCGTCGGATTCATTTTTCCGCGCTCGTGACAATGCTAGAGATCATTTCTTGCTCTCACGCCCAGATTTTTTGGGCATCTTTCCATGCCCCCTTGTCGCCTCGGTTTGCGTGCCACATCGGTCGTAGTCCATTTTTCACATATCTTATATCGCCAGATTCATTTTTTCGCGCTCGTGACGATGCTAGAGATCATTTCTCGCTCTCACACCCAGATTTTTTGGGCATTTTTCCATGCCCCCTTGTCGCCTCGGTTTGCTTGCCACATTGGCCGTAGTCCATTTTTTACATACCTTATATCGCCGGATTCAGTTTTCTACGCTTGTGATGACGCTTGAGATCATTTCTCGCTCTCACCTCCAGATTTTTCAGACATTCTTTAAAAATTTCACCCATCACCTCGGTTTGCGTGCCACAATGGCCGTTGCCCCTTGTTGACAATCTTTATGTCACCGGATCCAGTATCCCGCACACATGATGACGCTTGAGACCTTTTTCTCGCTCCCATCAATCCCTTTTTGTTCGGTATAGTTTTACCCCTTTTTCAGGCCGAGCAATCCCTTTTACGAAAAAGGCACTTAGGGAGTTTCTGTTAAGCTCTTTTCTGACTCCTAAAACAATGAAAAGATTGCCGAGCAACCTTGCTTCCTTTCATGCTCATTAAACGTATCTGAAATGGCGTCTACCTGGTATAAGTTTACCCCTTTTCCAGACCTCGTAGACTAATTACGAAAAAGGAATACTCTAGTCACATCGGCTAGAAGAGTTCTCCATTTGCATCATTTTATGCTTTTTCGGGTTTTGGAGACTAACTTGCAAAAAAGTACACCAATGGAGTCCACTTACCGCTTTCAGACTCTCTAAAAATAAAAGCGACCACGAGCAATCACCATCCTGGGCTCGTAAAACCAACAGGACAGTAATCATAACCATTGCAGAGTCTTCTTATCGTTTTCAGACTCCTTAAAAATGAAAGCACCAATGAGCACGAACAGTCCTGGGCTCACAAAATCCACAGGACAGTACCATTTCAGAGCACACTTTTATCCCTTCTTGGAGCTCATTAAAACTACGAAGAAGGACCCAATGGTACTTCTTGGTGCCACAAAAAATCACGTCTACTCATATGGCAGCTTCCCACATTTTGGTCGCCTTTGTTCAGAGTATTCTGCAGTATGTCACCCTGAGACTCCCTCGACAGCACCCATCAGCTTGACCACCCACCAGAGTCAATACATACCCTTCAATCCTTGAAAGTCATGATCCTCACACCTACAAGTCAGTCCCCTACGCTGCCAGGTCAACCATGTCATCATGCTCTGAACAAAGGAAGTTTGAGTCTACCCACTCTATGACCCCAGTTACTTCCCATCCCCACAAGTATGTCAGTCCTACCATCAGTACTACCACACTTCAGTTCTACACCTCGTGCTCCTATCAAGGAATCATCATTGCCTTGTTAGTTGTTGGTCTCCCTCTGTCGATGACAACCAAATTTATTCCATAGGATAGACCTCGAGGTCCCTGTGTCTTGGACTCATCACCATTTATGATGAGTGCCTACAAATCATTTCGAGAAGATTCCTTATTGCCTCTCCAAATGGTTGTTTCTCACATGCTCGACGTCAACACCTTGATCGCATCGTTGAGACTCGCACAGGGTATTGGTCCGTTCAGTTATTAGTCGAAGACCCCGGATACCATCTGACTCCTCCACATTTGAGAGTCTACCTATGGATACAACTAGTTATACTTTTCCTATTGATATCCGGGTTGCGCATGGCGACAGTATTCAGATGTTCCCCAGTTTTATACTCCCTCGAGTATACAGTTACAAATACTTCTCAGAGAGACTCTCAGTGATTGAGTCCCTACAGATGTTGGACACCTTCAGTTTCAGCAGGTCAACAGTTATTCTAGTGTATCAGTTATTGAGATCAGTCATGTTATGATCATGAGTATATCCCAAAATAATGTCCCCTCTAGACCATTATGATGTACCAGTAGATTCTTTATGTATTAGATCCCCCTTCTTGGGACTAATTGTTATGTATATGTCTTGATACGAGCATGGGTATGCCCACCTCGTCCATTATCAGAGATTATTCCTCATTCATATCGAGGCCATGTAATAATTTTTTTTTTGCAGCTTCCAAGGTCCGTGGATCCAGAGTCCAAATGATCTCTTCCCCTCCCCAAACCCCAGAAAAAAGACAAAATAACTATGATGTCTATCGGCCATACGATGAGCTCCTGCCCTCACACATCAGGGGGCAATCTGTTAACACCCAAAAAAGTGCTCACTAGCTCATTTCCCTATTCACATGACCCATTTGTCCACTTTTTCACCATTTGAGCCTCTAAAGCCAACAAAAGGTCACCAAAAGGCCTTAATACACCCCTTTTTCCACTCAAAATGAGTATTTTTCCTAAAAAAGCATAAAATCCCCTCAAAAAGGGTCCAAAATTCCCAAAAATATTAAAAAGGGAATAAAAATAATAAAAATATTCAAAAAAGGAAAAAGGAGAGAAAAGTACCTAAACCATGTTGGTCAATACCATTGGTTTCCACAAAACCACAATGGTATTCCCCACCACCAAAACCTATAAAAAGGTGGTAGGGGATCCTCATTTCACATCCATCCATCTTCCTATCCTCATGCTACCAAAATCTCCCTTGAGCTTTTCGCCATTGTAGCAACCTTGGAGAAAGGACCCTTTGGATTTTGGAGTTGCTCACCCTTAGAGCTACTCAACTATCTTCATCATTTGGAGGTATTACTATTGCAAGCACTTGCTTGCCCCCCATTTTCAATACAAAGTTATTTTTTCATTTCTTGTTCTTGTTTTCAATTCAAAATTTTATTATGGTATGCACATGCTAGTTTAGTTTAGATTCAAATTTAGTTTATTGTTTTTGCTTAATATTGAAACTGCTGCTACTAGTTAGCAGGTGCCCATAGCACTAAGCTTGGTTGCAAAACCAAGCCAACAGAGTTTTTAGAACTTTGGATTCAATTGTTGTCATTTTCTTAATTATTTCTTTCACGCTCCAAATTTCTTCCGAGATCAGTACTAGCAGCTGATGGATTTTAATCCGCATATCACATGCTTGTTTGTGAAATGTTGACAAATTTTGCTCGTCTTCCTGCCTCTTTGAGCTGTCTTGCTAATTTTTCCTTTTCTTGAATTAGCCCTTCATATTCATGCTAGTGGAGCTGAATTTGTTGATCCCTGCTTGCTTCGAGTTCCTCCAACTGTTATCCGAGCTTTCAGATTCTTCAGTTCATCTTCAGAGATAACCAATTGCATTTCTAAAGAGTTCTTCTCATTCTCAAGTGTAGCTAGGGTTTTACCCCTAGCTTGTGCAAATGAGCACCTACTAAGGAGAATGGACTCCTTAGTAGGAGTTCAGTAAATGTAAATTAAAATGCTAAAACAGAAATGTAAATTACTCTAAACATGTGCATGAAACATAAAAAGAACAAGATATAAAGAATGGCCTTTGTATTAATTTTACCTCCAATGTGAAGGTTGGTGAAGCTCTTGCAATGCTCCAAGAGGTTTGCTCCAAGCTCCAATGTGCTCCTTCTCTTTCTCCAATGGTGGGAATGGGCCAAAAGGGGCTCTCAAGGTGAAAGTAGCTCAAGGGTGAGCTAGGATTTCAAGAGAGATTTTGGCAGAGTAAGGGTATACTTGATTGTGGATGTGGAATAAGGGGTCTCCATCACCTATTTATAGTTTTTGGTGGTGGAGTGCTGGCCCATGGTTTTCGGAACCATATGGTTTAGGGCAGCTGTATAGGGTTTTTTCCTCCATTTCCTCATTATTTTATATTTTTTATTCCCTTTTTAGAGAGATTTTGCTATTTTAGAGGAATTTTGGATATTTTTGGAGGAAAAAGGGGTTTTTTAGCCTTTTTGAGGCTTTTTTAATGGTTTTGTGGCCTTTTGGAGGCAATTTAGGCCTTTTGGAGGTTTTTTAGTGGGATTTTTAGGGTTTTTAAGGGAAATATGGTAGGAAAATGGACAAATGAGCCATGTAATGGGGTAGATGAGGTAGTGAATGTTAAAATTCAATATGCTAAGACAGAAAATAGCAGCATTACATTCCATTTCACAATAATGGCATATACAGGATCACTGAAGAAACAACAAGCATAGCATAAACACAAGAGACACATATTTATCCTGGGAAACCCTCATGGGGTAGAAAACCCAGTAAAGCTTCCTCAATATAGATGACCAGCAATATACAAAGATGCAAACCAAAGACATGATCTCCTTCTCCACCATAGTAGACCTCTCCTCCACAAGTGCGCCTCTCTTAAGTGAGTGAGTGTGTCAAATGAGGAACATACCTCCTCTATTTATACACTACACTGACATGTATTTTACACAAGTACATGTAGGCTTGTATTTAACCATTAGGTTAAATACCCTATTATAACTGACTGGGCCGACCCCCACATGGTGGGTCTAATAACCCTAGTTACCACAACCAATTCGGAGGAATAAACATCTCCGGATTCATAGTATAATCACATCGGAGGTATGGAACATCTCTGGAGTAAATAATATACAAATATAATATTCTTAGAAGTTACAATATTCAACACTCCCCCTTAACGAGAAGGATATTATAACAACAATCGCAGGAGAAACGAGTCATACATCATACATGATACATCTATAAATCATTGGAAGCTTTCTCAACACCATCAGTAACTCAACTAGTTACTAGAACATCTTCAATACTGGAACATCAACATCTTCAGTACTGAGTCTTTATCTTCTGCAGTACTCAAACAGCTACAGCAACATCAATATTTGAATCCTCACGATTGTCAGCATCGTCATCACACGATCATCAGCATCATCATCACACGATCATCATCATCGTCATCACACGATCATCAGCATTTTCATCATACGAATATCAGCATCGTCATCATACGATCAATAGCATCATCATCAACATCATCATCACACGATCATCAGCATCGTCATCACACGATCATCAACATCGTCATCACACGATCATCAGCATCACCATCATATGATCAGCATCATCATCACACGATCATCAGCCTCGATCATCAGCATCATCATCACATGATCATATTACAGGATGATCAATCCTTCTCTCTTTAGGACATAGGTCCATGGATGATACAATCCAGATCAAGTTCTAGGATGATCAATCCTTATCTCTTTAAGATAAGTCTCATGTCTAGGGACGGTCTAATCCCAACCACAGTGCCAGTCCTTTTTCATACTGGATGTGACCTAGATCAGATCTAGGATTTACCGCCACAGAACCAGCCCTCTTTCATACTGGATGTGTTACGTCTACAGAGCCAGCCCTATTTCATGCTGGAAGTATCACATCTACAGAGCCAGCCCCGTTTCATGCTGGATGTATCACATCTACAGAGCCAACCCTGTTTCATGCTGGATGTATCACATCTACAGAGCCAACCCTATTTCATGCTGGATGTATCACATCTACAGAGCCAGCCCTGTTTCATGCTGGATGTATCACATCTACAGAGCCAGCCCTGTTTCATGCTAGATGTATCACATCTACAGAGCCAACTCTGTTTCATGCTGGATGTATCACATCTACAGAGCCAGCCCTGTTTCATGCTGGATGTAACCTAGAACAATTCTAGGATTTGTCACGTACATTTTGAACCAAGGTCCAGGGATGATCTAGTCCTATCATGTACCTTTTGAACCGAAGTCCAGGGACGATCCAGTCCTATCATGTACCTTTTGAACCGAAGTCCAGGGACGATCCAGTCCTATCATGTACCTGTCAAGCACTCTAATTGCAGATAATTAAATATCAACACACAGAGCGTATGAAATTTATTGTCAACCCGAGAAAGTCTTTTTATTTCAAAGGACAAGTGCACAATATATGCTTAAACACTAAACCATTAGCAATAAATACTTCTATATTCTATCATTCATGTTCATCCCCAGAATCTTAAGCAATCCAAAGCCTTCTCACTGCTAGAATTCAAATCCTCTCTATCATGCATCAACTAAAAATTAACATCAGATCTAATGAACAATAGGAAGGAATCTCCTTTATATCCTAGAACGATCACTTGCCTGATCTAATCAACCTGGAAATCGTAAAGCAAACTGAGCAGTAATCTAGAAATCCAATTGCGAAATAATTGAGTTAACTGTTCTAAGAATATTAAATTGCAGAATGGAAATCAAGCAACACACAATCAGAACGATAAATTGTAAGAACTCAGGGGATCGCAACTCAGCTGTAAGATGAACACAAGTGTGTATGATCTGTAATTGAATTGTATATAAAGCAAACCTTACTCAGTCGACTGTTATTCTACACCATCTACCAAACTCACAGAAATATGATCCTTAACTATACTGAAAATTCACACGATAAATATTGCTGCTGCGTACAAAAGGAAGAACAAAGCATCACACAACAAGAAAGATGAAATCCTAATTTAACACAGCAATCTCTGTGGAAGACGGGCCCAGTCTTCACACAGAGACGCTGGTTGAACAACACTCTCTTTAACTCAGAAGCAACTCCTTATATTAACAGAAGGATGAGTACACAGTTTCGGTTTGACTGCTAATACAAGATGAATCAATTAATTGCTGTCCAACCCCTCAGTCGAGGTAATTCCCCATATTTATACATAAAAATTGCAACATCTAAACCTATAATTGGGCAGCCATGAAGATCTCTGATCTTCAGGCGCCCTAAATGATCTAGCTGTTACGATACGTGGCAGAACTACAATATCCAAATATGAAAGAAGTATTAATTGTTCCAAGAGTGACGGTCCTTCCAGCTCACAGCTGGATTTGAGCAGCGACATACTTAAGATAGTCCTTCTGTTACAGTTGCCTTGCCATGACTGTGCCTTGATTGACGATTTAAGCCCCAAGGATCCTTCCACAAGCGATGAACGCTCCTTCATGACTTGTTCAGCTCCGATCTTCCTGCAGTCTATTGTCTTACTACCTTCGTAAATCGCATCATGTTAGCACAGATTAAGAGATGAACAGCTTTAATCATCACAATCATAAGTATTAACACAATAAAACAATAATCATCCATACCTTGGTAATTTGGGGAATAGATAAGGATAATAAGTTGAATTGCCAAGGTAGTTGGTGTAAGACAAAGGAAGGGATGATGATAAATGATGGTCAAAAAGGGCCAATTCTGGGCTCAACATTCAACATCTCCCCCCAACTATCCTGTTGCATGTCCTCATGCAACAACCTGCATCTGAATCTTGCACTGAACCTTGTCTAGGCAAGAGGAAAGAATGTAGATAAATCAGGCATCCCCTCTATCTTTTTGGAAAGCTTCTGTGAGCAACCCAGCATCTTCCAACTTCACTGTTCCCCTTCCACTGCTACTTGCTAATATCTGCAGTTCTCTTATGCTATGCCTGGGGAAGTTGAAAAGACACACTCAATCTGAATCCAACTCAATGATACCTGTAGGGGGTGGAAGCACTGGTTCTTGTGGGACAGTGTCTTCCAGTGCATCTAATCTTAACAAGGGAGTTGCTGGTTCTTGTGTAACAGCAACATCCCTTAAACCTTCTTCAGCAGCTGCCTTTATTGCTTTTGGAGACACTGGTTCTTGTGTAACAGTGTCTTCTTTGTCATTTGGCTGCTGAGATTGGATATCCTTTTCAAATTGCAGCTCCTCCTCCAATATTTCAGTGTCACCTGAGCAGGGTGTCTGTACCTGTTCATCATCACTCCATTGTGTATCAGGAATGATATCTACTCCCGGGTTATCTCCCAACTGCAGTTCAGGGGTTCTTGCTGCAGTATCCAAGGATGTTGGTTCTTGTGTGACAACATCCTGGCTTACATCTTCATCTTTATTTTGCTGCAGCTCCTCTTCTATGAGTTCTGTATCATGAGAGCTTTCTGGGGTCACCACCCAGAGTTCATCGTTGAATGCCAGAATATCCTCTGTCCCAGCTTCTTCTCCTGTCTGCTCAGTCGGTTGGACGGTCAAATTCAGGGTTGCTGGTTCTTGTGTTACAGCATCCTGTTTCAACTTATCACTGTCCTGCATTTCCGTTTCTTCTTCTAAAATTATTGTGTCCTGGGAACGTTCTGGGGTTACAGCACAATATTCTTCACTATCCTACAGAGTATCCCTTGGCTCCATGATTTCCGTGTCATGGGAACACTCTGGGGTCTCACTATACTCTTTTATAAGCTCCAGGGCATTCTTCATCTCCCGTTCTTCTCCCATTTGTTCTATGATTTCTATGTCGTGGGAGCATTTTGGAATTGCCATACATTCCTCGTAAATTTCCAGGGCATCCTCCACTCCCTGTTCTTCTCCCATCTGTTCTATGACTTTTGCATCATGGGAAGTAGCAGCTGCAGCAAGGATGTTTAAAGGTGCTGGTTCTTGTGTTGCAGCATCCTCTTTCTCCACTGCTTTCCCTTCTGTGGCTACAGGCTGTTGTGCTGAATAGGTGCTAAGTAAAATTTTATGGCCTGCTTCCTCAAAGATCTCCCCACAGGTGGGGTAGAGTATTCGCTCATCCTTTTATCCAGCTTCAGCAGAAGCTGTTTCCTCCACTTGGTCTGCAGCCTCTATTAATGTATACATCTTTCTTCCACCCTTCTTTTGGCAGATTTCCTTCCATGTTTCCAGCTCCTTTCTAAGTGCTTGGAGGTCCTCTTTCAGCATTGCATTCTCATACAAGAGTCCCTCAACTCCCGGCTCTTCCTCCACTGGCCTTTGTGGAGCATCCCTCGGTTTTGGTGTAAGGATTGGGGGTTCAACCTGTGTCTCTAAGGTTTCCCATTTTGTTCTAGCTGCCTCTGCTGCTGTAATTGACCGAGTTCGCTTCCTTCTAATTGGTGCCACTAAATCAAACTCATTGGTGGCCCTCTTCCTTTTCTGCGGCGTTTTCTTTTGTGACTTCCCTTTCTGTAATGTTTCTTCTCGTGGAGCTGGAATATAGGGAGGTAAGACTGAAGTTAAGGGAACATTTCCCTGCCCCCCATGCTGTTCTTCTTCAATCACAGCTCCTCCTCCTACCCATTCCGGTGAAGACTCAATTGTGACCAGCTCGATATCTTCTTCCATTGCTCTGGCTCCGTCATCTTCAGGTTCCATTGTCGCGGCATTTGATGCTGCTCCAATTTCACCTTCTGCTGCCGGAGCTGCCCTGTTGTCTAGGTTTTCCACGAGGGTTTCATCTACATTGTTGCCTGACAGCTCTGTTTGTGCTTCCCCTCGCTCTCCTTCAAATGCCGTGTCGTCCCCCACTGGTTCTGCTTGTGATGGGGATTCATCAACTTCAAATGGCTCTGCCTGTGCCCCTATTTGTTCTTCCTCTTTGGTTTTGTCAACCCCTGATGGTCCTGCCTGTGCCCCCTGTTGCTCTTCCTCCGTTTCATCCCTCCCGGATGGTCCTGCCTGTGCCCCCTGTTGTTCTTCCTCCGTTTCATCCCTCCCCCCAACTTCACTGGAGGAACTCCGGTCCTCCTGTTGTGGCGGAACCGGCAATTGCTGTAATGGAATGACCCTCAAGGGAACAGGTTGCTGTGGCCGGGTAATGAATTGCTCCCATGTTATATTATGTTGGGCCAGGGTTCTTATAATAATTAACTTAATGAGGCCATGGCGGGTGAGGGAGGATAATGGGTGCTTTGCAGATTGAACGAATGTTGCCATATGGCGCAAATCATGCAGTAGATAAAATGGAATATTTAACAAAATGCCATGACGGAGATGAGAAAGCAAAGGAAGTTCAGAGTTGTACACAGTTTGGTATCTACCTTCGCAAGTTATGTATTTCTTGAGGAAGATAGTGACCTGGTCCCATGGCTGCGGCAGTGACTTCAATGCAATCCCTCTCCTGGATGCTTCAACTTGTTACCCTGGAAGTAAAAATTGTTCCCGTGCAACTGTTGCAGGAACTCGACGGTTAAACCAAGGTTTTCCCACCAACGGGATAGCTGTAACCTCGGATATGATGACCTCCGAAACATCTATACACAGCCCCCACACCGTGGAGTGTGTTTTAGTAAGATTCAATGCGAATTGCAGGGCTGCATCTCGATCGAATCCATCCAGTCGTTCAAAGAACTCGACCCAGCCAGCAGCTTGAAAAATGGCCAGAACCTGCAAATTCCGTCTAAGTTCCCGGGTATTGAAAGGTTCATGGCGAACTGGAATGCCCATGGTCCTGGCTGCAAGATAAAACTGCTGTTCGACAGAGTACAGGATCCAGAATGGAAGTTGCAGCGCGGAGAATGCACGAATCGTTGAGCGGAGACGTTGAGCGAATGAACAAATTCGGAAAGTTAAGCGCAGAGAGGAGTTTAAAATTTTCATGCCGAATTGGGGAAGGTGACAGTTATTAGTATTACGTCGTACGAGGGAAAGGTTCAATCAGATATAAATGGTGTTACGAGTGAAGGTACGGCCAATCTCGTTTACATGATATCAATACTTAATCACGTGATAAATGAAAGCCATACCTCATAAAACTGTGCGTCGGAAGGCTGCGGAAACTGGTGGAGCATGGAGTTGGTGACGTCACGGAGCCGAACGCGTGCACAGTCAGACGTGGAATCATGATGACTCGGATAAGGCACTGATTTCCTTCGCCGGTAAAACACAAGGCGTCGCATCCTCCGAGTTTGAAATAATGAGTTTGCCGGCAGGACTGAGATGAATCAGCATCATAATTAGCAGTTTGAACAATCCTTCTGTTAACACGGGAGTTACCACTGCAAGTTGCCAAAGAAATGATCACACGGCCGATGAAAAAGCTTGTTGCAGCTGACAAGAAAGAAGTTACAGCCATCGGGAAAGAATTCGCGGCAGCCGGAAAAAGGTTCACGATATCCGGGAAAAATTACGGATGTCACGGGAAAATTTTACAGCGGCGGAAAAGACTTACGGCTGGCGGGAAAATATTTTACGACTATGGAAAATATGTCGCAGCCGCTGGAAAGAAATGACAGCTGTGGTGTGGAAGTGACTTGGTCAATGAGGTGGCGGCCGCCGAGAAATAAGGTGACAGCCGGGAAATGATGTGGCGGCTGCGAGAAAAAGATGTTGCAGCCGCCGAAGTTACAGCCGCCGGGATTGCAGCTGCCGGAAAAGATTTGACGGCGGACGGAAAAAAAACATTACGGCTACCGGGAAGTGAAATGGCGGTGGCTAGTAAATGGAATGGCAGCAGTGGAAAATGAGATGGCCATAGCTGGTGAATGAGGTGGCAACCATGGGGACGATGAGGTGGCAGCCGCGGAAACTAGAGTTGTAGCCGCCGATGTTGTAGCCGCTGATGTTGCAGCCGCTGATGTTGCAGCCGCAAATGTTGCAGCCGCCGATGTTGCAGCCGCAAGTGTTGCAGCCGCAAATGTTGCAGCTGCCGAAATTGCAGCAGTCGAAAAAGATTGACGGCTAACGGAAAGGGGATTATGGCTACCCGAAAATGGAGAATATGGTTGCCGGAAAAGGATATACGGCTGCCGGAAAATATGTTGCAGCCGCCGAAAAATATGTTGCAGCTGCCGGAAAATATGTTGCAGCTGCCGAAATTATTATTTTTTTTTTTTTTTTTTTTTTTTTTTTTTTTAACGCAAGGACGGCACAAAGAGATTTTCATTATGGGCCCCAAACTGATCGTTCTCCTGGCGCCTCCCTGAAAATTTTTTCTTAAAAGACAACAGCAAGCAAAGAGATCAAATGCAAAGAGAAAAAAAAACGACAACTATACGCTACAGCAAGAAATTATTTATGTACAGCAAATATGATTTTCATTTTAAGATTTGGTAAAGGTAGAAAAATGTTCCTGCTCTGGTGCCAATTGGTAGTTTGGATCAGCAGCAATCTGTGAAATGAATGCATCTTTCGAAATGGGCTTCCGATACAGTCGCAGCCTGTGGCCATTAACAAGTAATGGCATACGGTTTTCATCAATGGTGACCAGGTGAACAGTGCCGTTGTCAAATACCCTGTCAACCAAATATGGACCCAGCCATCTTGTGCGTAATTTCCCTTTGAAATCTTTCTTGAATCTAGAGTCGTACAATAGTGCCCAATCTCCTTCATGGAAGATTTTCTTTTTGATGAATCGGTCATGCCAGTTAGATCTCTGTTGCTGAAGCAGCACAGTCTGGTCTACCGCAGCTAACCGTTTCTCATCCAATTCATTCAATTGATTCAATCTTCTTTTCTGGGCTTCTGCTACATCCAGGTTCATTTCAATGGCTGTTTTCAGGGTCTTGATCTCAAATTCAATTGGAAAGATGGCACTCTTACCATACACCAGATCATAGGGAGAAAAGCCCGTGGTGTTGCGCCAAGTCGTACGATATGCCCACAGTGCTTCTGGAAGTCTGTCAGCCCAATCCCTTCGATGGCTTTTAACTGTTTTAGTAAGGATTGCTTCGATAACTTTATTAGTGCTTTCCACCTGACCATTGGCCTGGGGATGATAAGGTGAAGCTATCTTGTGCTGCACATGATACTTCCGGAGCAAGGATTCAAATTGGTGTGAAATAAATTGTGGTCCGCCATCGGTAACTACTTCCTTTGGTACTCCAAAACGGGTAAAAACTTCACTGTATAGGAAATCAATCACCGCCTGGTCGTTTGCCTTAGCCAAAGCTACAGCTTCTACCCACTTAGTCATGTAGTCTGTACACACCAAGATGTAAACCTTCTGTTTGGAGGGAGGGTTGATAGGACCAACAAAGTCCAATGCCCATCTATCAAACGGTTCTAGTACCACTTGGGGCTGTAAAGGCATCTGATCTGTCTTATTAGGTTGGCCCATCCTTTGGCAGCTGTCACAGGACTGAACATATTTTTTAGCATCTCTGAACAGTGTCGGCCAATAATAGCCCATCCGCAACGCCTTATGTCCTGTTCTTTTATCTGCAAAGTGTCCTCCGCAAGGTTCATCGTGACAGGCCTTCAGTATATGAAAGATCTCATCTTCCCTTACACATCTTCTAATTTCAAGATCAGGTCCTGTGTAAAAGAGATGGCCTTTGAGCCAACAATACCTGGCGCTTTGCTGAATAATTTTTCTTTTCTCTCGTTTAGACATATGTGGCGGAAGCTTCCCTGCAGCCAAATAATTAGCAACGTCTGCATACCAGGGTGAATGAGCTGAGAGTGCGAATAAATGTTCATCCGGGAAAGCATCCTCAACAGGTGAACTGTCATCACTGTTAGTAAATCGTGATAAAAAATCAGCAACAACATTTTCTTTTCCAGGTTTATCTATAATAGTAATATCAAATTCCTGTAATAATAAAAGCCACCTGGTTACTCTGGCATTAGTGACAGGTTTATTCATTAAATACTTAATAGCAGAGTGATCAGTATGCACAAATGTAGGATACCCAGTAATGTAATGCCGAAACTTATTAATGGAATAAACAATAGCAAGGAATTCTTTTTCAGTAACAGTATAATTTAGTTCAGCAGGGGCTAAGTTTTTACTAACATAATAAATAGCATAAGGTACTTGACCATCCTGCTGTCCTAGTACTGCTCCAATGGCGGTATCAGAAGCATCTGAAGAAATGTGGAAAGGTATGGTCCAATTGGGTCCCCTTAAAATAGGGGCTGTGGACAGTTTCTCTTTGAGCTCATCAAATGCTGTCTGGCATGCTGTACTCCATACAAACTGTGCGTCCTTCATTAACAATGAAAACAAAGGCGAAGCAAGTTTGGAGAAGTTTTCTATGAATCTTCTGTAATACCCAGCATGTCCCAGAAAACTTCGCACCTCTTTCTGAGTTGAAGGGGTTGGTATATTCTTTATCACCTTAATTTTTGAAGGATCCACTTGAATACCATCAGTAGAGATGAAATGTCCTAATACCACCCCCTCACTCATCATCATGTGGCATTTTTCAGTGCTCAGTGAGAGGCGAGCCTGTTCACAGCGAATTAAAACTTTCTTCAAATTTTCCAGTGCTTCCTCAAAATCCCTGCCATAAGGAGTAAAATCATCCATAAAAATCTCCATGCTATCATTAACCAACTCAGAAAATATGCCAATCACAGCTCTTTGGAACGTTGCAGGTGCATTGCACAATCCAAAGGGAAGCACCCTGTAGGCGAACGTTCCCCAAGGGCAGGTGAAGGTGGTCTTATCCTGATCCTCTGGAGCAATCTGAATTTGATTGTACCCACTGAATCCGTCCAGGAAGGAGAAGAACTTCTTCCCAGATAGGTTATCAAGTACCTGGTCAATAAAGGGCAGAGGAAAGTGATCCTTTTGTGTAGCCTTGTTCAGCTCCCTATAATCAACACAGACTCTCCATTTACCGTTTTTCTTGGGTACAATTACAAGTGGGGAAACCCACTCACTGTCTGAGATAGGATAGATGAATCCTGCTTCCAAGAGTTTCTGGATTTCTTCCTTCACTATATCCCTCAGATTGGGGTTCATGCGTCGTTGGGGTTGACATACAGGCCGGGAGTCATTTTTAATATAAATATGATGAGTGCACAGACTAGAAGGAATACCCTTCATGTCTGTATACTCCCAGGCGAATGCCCCCTTACGTTCCTTCAAGAGATTGGTTAGGCGCTTTTGTTCTTCTGAGGAAAGAGCAGGATTGATGTTCAAAGTTCTTCCAGGCTCTACCTCAATAGGAATGCTTCTCGAGCTTTTCAACACTGGGATTATGTTTGTGTTATTGGCTAGTGCTTCCTCCGTAAGCTGTTCTTGTTCATCTTTGCCGAGGGTACTGTTCAGAAGTTGATAAACTTCCTTGTCTACAGAAGCAGGTTCGCTAATGAAATTATTAATGGCATCGTCTTCTGTTTCGTTTTTGAAAGTTAGTGCCTTCCCTATTGTTAGTAATGGCTGAACATCTTCTTCTTCTTCCTGTTCTATCCAAAGGGAGGTTTCAGTTTCTAGACTCGGCCTTGCTGGAGGGTACAGGGTGAGATTTTTGGTTTCCATGCCATCAGATATAGTCATAGATCCTGATCGACAGCTGATGCAAGCATCAGCTGTAGCCAACCAGGGCCTCCCTAAAATCAATGGATGTCCCCCCAGCTGTGATTTAGGTTGTAACACCAAAAAATCGGCAGGGTATTCCCATGAGTCTACTGAAATAACAAGGTCGTCCAAAATCCCTTCGGGTCTGATAGTGGATCTGTCTGCCAATTCTAAGATAGTAGGGGTCGGTCTAATATTGGTGAATCCGAGCTTCTTTACAGTCTCCATCGTTATAACATTGATCGCAGCTCCTAAATCTACTAGTACGTTGGGTATCTGCGTTTTTCCTATGTGTACAGTGACAGTAGGATTGCCGGGATCCTCATACTTAGTTACAGGGGTTTTTCCAGTCATTAAAGCGGATAAATTCCCTATAACATGAACAGTAGGAGGATCTCTGGGTTTCCTTCCCGGTCTTTTAGTGCACAGATCCCGAACAGTTCTAGCGTAGATAGGTACATCTTGAAGAGCTTGTAAAAGGGGAATCTTAACATAAAGGTTCTTCAATTCTCCTAAGAGATTGAACTGAGGTTGCCCCCCTCTTTGTGGCAGCATCAATCTCTCAGGGTAAGGTGGTTGCCTTACCAACTGGGTAGGCTGCGTGTTATCCACTTCATCGTTCAATGTTTCATCCCTCCCATCTGAGGGATGCTCAGCATCTTCAATGATAGGAACCGGATCAAAAGGATGCTGGGAACTCTCTCCTTTGTCATACACAGTTGGTGGAATATTTTCTGCAGTTCCACGTTCTACTATCTTTCCAGACCGTAAGTGAATATCATTACAAGGTACAGGGGAGAGAGAGTAGGCTGGCATATTGAGAGCTTCCAATTGCTGGACTGTTTTATTGTTTGGGTTAGGGTTAGGTTGGGCAGGCAGCTGAGGCCGTATTGGTACATTAGGCACAGGATTATTTTGCAGCTGCAGCTGCGACTGCTGAGGTGGGTATTGAGGATATTGATGAAATTGAGGATATGGAGGATACGGTAACTGCTGAGGTGGAGGTGGTTGAGGAAACTGGTTCCCAGGATGAAAGTTCCTCCATCCAGGAGACCATGAAGTAGGTTGGTGTGGAGGCTGTGTCCAAGGACTCCATGAATTATATCCTTGCATAGCAGGTTGAGGGGAATTCCACTGAGCATAACTTGAAGGGAATTGTGTATTCACATTTTGCATATTAGTATTCCAATTATTCAAATTATTCAAAAATGGAAATGAATCGGGAGACATACCTTGATTCCGGGGTTGCCAGGGTTTCTTCTGTGCAATGAAGTAGGCTGAATCCGCCTCTGGAGTTGATGCCTGCAGAACAGCCTTCACTTGGGGCAACGTGGGGCAGTCCTTCATATCATGATTCAGCTCGCACATCTGACACACTTGTACTTTGTCAAGAGGGCATTCCTTCAGTGGATGAGTCTTTCTACATCGGGGACAAAACACCCCTAGTGTGAGATCCTCCACTGCCTGTCTTTGCTTGGCCTTCAAGACGTCAATCTCTGAAGAGATAGAGCTCATCATTTCTGTTTTAAAGTTTTCAAGAAGATTGCCTATCTCTGCACGTGTAGCTCCCCCATTGGATGACTTCTGAGTTCTGTCGAAGACATCACGTTCCAGGTTATTTCGTTTATGCTGCTTATTATGCCTAGAAGATCCCCTGGAATATCTCTTACATAATTCCACAATTGTCTCAAAAGATTCTTTAGAGATATCCCCTTTTCCTAATAAATTTAGCATGTCTAAACAATCGTCCCTGATTCCTCGAAGCAAGATTATCTTCAGCACATCTAGTCCCATGTTCGTCTGTCCAGCTCTCTGCACATTGTACAGCAACCTCTCCACAAAATCCTCCAAACTTTCATCCTCCTTCTGTACCATCTTGAATAACTC
Source organism: Larix kaempferi (assembly GCA_027924585.1). Lineage (NCBI taxonomy): Eukaryota > Viridiplantae > Streptophyta > Pinopsida > Pinales > Pinaceae > Larix > Larix kaempferi. The sequence continues at coordinate 7,919,231 of BSBM01000642.1, forward strand.
CTCCCTTTTGTCCCTGGTGTTACAATATTCTTGATATTTTTCCAGGAATACTTGCTTCATCTTATTCCAATTAGCAACAGTCCCTCCCCCAAGGCTCATGAACCATCGTAATGCATTGTCCTTCAGGGTGGCAGGAAAAAGCTTTAACTTTTGAGCATCTGTGATATAATCATAGCTGCGACAGAGGATATCGAATTCAAACAAGAATTCGTCTGGATCCTCTGCCGCCCTGCCATGGAAGCGGGGTAACACCGACGGTGAAATGTTTTTCATAGGAGCTGTCCCCTCTAGCTGCTGTATTGGGAATTGCAATGTAGCCATAGTTTCTGGTGGGGAATTATCTTCATGATGGTATTGTACCACTGCTTCTTCCTCTTCATTCTCATGTCTATTACTCATCTTTTCTCCTGTATCTTCTCCTTCGTTTGTTCCTTTGTTCTTTACCTCAGTTGTAACAGCTGCGTATTCTTCGGTTGTAACAGCTGCGTATTCTTCGGTTGCAACAGCTGTGTATTCTTCGGTTGCAACAGCTGAATCAGCTGTTACTTCTTTAGCAGGAGTATATGCAGGAATCACAGCTGCTCCTGTATCTTCCACTGTAGATCCTGATGCTAACGCTCCAGGATCAGTAGGGCCTCTTTTGATAGGAGTCCCCTGTTGACGAGATCTGACAGCTGAATCAGTTTTGTCAACAAGGTTGTCAATGAATGTTCTTCTGCCCAGCGGTGGACCTCGACCACGACCCGAACCACCTGTACTGTTAGTAATTTGTGGGGTTTTGGGGGTCGGGAGGTGATCGCGTTTTACCCCCCTCGTATTCATGCGAAGCAGATCATTTCAAAATCAACCAAAAGACTGACTAAAAGCAATTATCAGATCAACTAATGACTAGTGTTTAATTTTCATCCTTCCCCGGCAACGGCGCCAAAATGTCAAGCACTCTAATTGCAGATAATTAAATATCAACACACAGAGCGTATGAAATTTATTGTCAACCCGAGAAAGTCTTTTTATTTCAAAGGACAAGTGCACAATATATGCTTAAACACTAAACCATTAGCAATAAATACTTCTATATTCTATCATTCATGTTCATCCCCAGAATCTTAAGCAATCCAAAGCCTTCTCACTGCTAGAATTCAAATCCTCTCTATCATGCATCAACTAAAAATTAACATCAGATCTAATGAACAATAGGAAGGAATCTCCTTTATATCCTAGAACGATCACTTGCCTGATCTAATCAACCTGGAAATCGTAAAGCAAACTGAGCAGTAATCTAGAAATCCAATTGCGAAATAATTGAGTTAACTGTTCTAAGAATATTAAATTGCAGAATGGAAATCAAGCAACACACAATCAGAACGATAAATTGTAAGAACTCAGGGGATCGCAACTCAGCTGTAAGATGAACACAAGTGTGTATGATCTGTAATTGAATTGTATATAAAGCAAACCTTACTCAGTCGACTGTTATTCTACACCATCTACCAAACTCACAGAAATATGATCCTTAACTATACTGAAAATTCACACGATAAATATTGCTGCTGCGTACAAAAGGAAGAACAAAGCATCACACAACAAGAAAGATGAAATCCTAATTTAACACAGCAATCTCTGTGGAAGACGGGCCCAGTCTTCACACAGAGACGCTGGTTGAACAACACTCTCTTTAACTCAGAAGCAACTCCTTATATTAACAGAAGGATGAGTACACAGTTTCGGTTTGACTGCTAATACAAGATGAATCAATTAATTGCTGTCCAACCCCTCAGTCGAGGTAATTCCCCATATTTATACATACAAATTGCAACATCTAAACCTATAATTGGGCAGCCATGAAGATCTCTGATCTTCAGGCGCCCTAAATGATCTAGCTGTTACGATACGTGGCAGAACTACAATATCCAAATATGAAAGAAGTATTAATTATTCCAAGAGTGACGGTCCTTCCAGCTCACAGCTGGATTTGAGCAGCGACATACTTAAGATAGTCCTTCTGTTACAGTTGCCTTGCCATGACTGTGCCTTGATTGACGATTTAAGCCCCAAGGATCCTTCCACAAGCGATGAACGCTCCTTCATGACTTGTTCAGCTCCGATCTTCCTGCAGTCTATTGTCTTACTACCTTCATAAATCGCATCATGTTAGCACAGATTAAGAGATGAACAGCTTTAATCATCACAATCATAAGTATTAACACAATAAAACAATAATCAGCCATACCTTGGTAATTTGGGGAATAGATAAGGATAATAAGTTGAATTGCCAAGGTAGTTGGTGTAAGACAAAGGAAGGGATGATGATAAATGATGGTCAAAAAGGGCCAATTCTGGGCTCAACAGTACCTTTTGAACCGAAGTCCAGGGACGATCCAGTCCTATCATTCAATTCTCGGAGACCTCATGTCTACGGCTCAATTCAAAGGACCATAGTCCGAGGACGATCCAATCCCCTTACCTGTTCATTCAGGATTTAGTTCTTGGAGACATCATGTCTACGGCTCAATTCAAAAGACTAAAGTCCGAGGACGATCCAATCCCCTTACCTGTTCATTCAGGATTTTGTTCTCGGAGACATCATGTCTACGGCTCTCTTTAGGACTGAAGTCTAGGGATGATTCAATCCCATCAAGTCCACCAAGGACTTCATTCTCGAAGACATACATCTACGGCTCTCTTTAGGACTGAAGTCCAGGGATGATCCAATCCCCTCAATTCCACCAAGGACTTCATTCTCGAAGACATATGTCTACGGCTCTCTTTAGGACTGAAGTCCAGGGATGATCCAATCCCCTCAAGTCCACCAAGGACTTCATTCTCGAAGACATACATCTACGGCTCTCTTTAGGACTAAAGTCCAGGGATGATCCAATCCCCTCAAGTCCACCAAGGACTTCATTCTCGAAGACATACGTCTATGGATATCTTTAGGAATGAAGTCTAGGGATGATCCAATCCCCTCAAGTCCACCAAGGACTTCATTCTCGAAGACATACGTCTACGGATCTCTTTAGGACTGAAGTCTAGGGATGATCCAATCCCCTCAAGTCCACCAAGGACTTTATTCTCGAAGACATACGTCTACGACTCTCGTTAGGACTGAAGTCCAGGGATGATCCAATCCCCTCGTATGTCAATCATGGGTACAAGTATCTTCTTCCATACAAGTACATCAAGGCATCATGTATCCTCATCATCAAAACATGTATATTAAAAACATGTATCCTCATCATCAAAACATGTATATCAAAACATGTATCCTCATCAATAGCATCAAATACATATATCATTAAAGGCATGTATACATCTATCATCAAAAGCATGTATTCTCACTAATACATCTATCTTCAAAAGCATGTATACTCACTAATACATCTATCATCAAAAGCATGTATACATCTATCATCAAAAGTAAAAATATAAGGGTCCTAAAAATAATTCTAAGTAACTAAGTGCAGTAAATAGGTAACCTCATCATTGATGAGACAGACTTGTTATCAGATACTATGCTACTCCCCCTTTCAAGGAGAGTTCTTTTGAACTATACCAAGCTTGTCTCGAAAGTATTCAAACATCACTCGAGACAGAGGTTTAGTCGAGATATCAGCAATCTGATCCTCAGTGCTTATATATTTGAGCTTGATAACTCCTCTTTGCACCATATCTCGTATATAGAAGTATCAGATCTCTATGTGTTTTGACTTATCATGGAACACAGGATTTTCAGTCATCTTAATGCAGCTTTGATTGTCACACATAATCACAGTGGGATCCATTTCTAAGTCAAACACTCCTTATAAAAGCTTCTGAATCCATACTGCTTCACAGCTGGCAGAGCAGATAGCCATAAATTCTACTTCAGCAGTACTGAGAGCCACACTAGATTGTTTCTTGCTGAACCATGAGATCATGGCAGATTCAAGACTATAACATCCACCTGATGTACTCTTTTTGTCTAATAAACTTCCTACCCAATCAGAATCTGAGTAACCATGTAAACGGAGTTCATGACTTCCAAGATAATATAGACCAAAAATCTAATGTACCTTTTAGGTACCTCACTACATGCTTTGTATCTATTAAGTGCACCTTTCTAGGTTCTACTAGATACTGACTTAGGATATTTACAGCAAAGCATATATCTGGCCTAGTATTTGTTAAATACATCAATGACCCAATGATTTGTCTATATAGGGTTAGGTCCACTAAATACGATGAGTCATTAACTAACAACTTCAAGTTGGAGTCCATGGGAGTGGCCATGGCTTTATACTCCAACATATCAAATCTTTTTAGAAACTTCACAGCCTACTTACCTTGATTTAAAAGATTCATTTTGGATATTGCCATACTTCTAGACCTAAGAAGTAGTGCATTAATCCGAGATCTTTCATTTTAATTTCTGCAGCCATTTTCATGACCTGTTTCTCATTCCTTGTCAGAAAGAGATCATTGTCATACAGTAATGGTATGATAGGTTCATCATCCACAACCTTAAGGTAAAGGTTAGGAACAACTTTAATTCTGGTAAAGCCCAAGCTTTGTCATGAAGCTGTCAATTGTCCATTATTCACACTCAGCATTGAGTGATCTTCTGCATATCTATCTGTGCCATCTCTCGTCAGATGGGTCTACTAATATGATCCTCAAAATCATTCGAACTCTGTGGTGAGTTCCTTCTTGCATCCATGTCATATGTGTTTAGCACCCATATTCAACCTTGTAGCAAAGGTTGAGATCCACATCACCCATGATGATCATTAAGCTCATCAATTGACTACCGATCCTGGGAACCCATACAAAACCTGATTACATTATTAAGAGAATGGTCTTATCTAGTCCCTTGGAGCAAAACATCTCATCATGATTCTCTTCCTCTTTCTAAGAGAATCTCTTAACCATAAGATTTCTATAGTGTGTTTGATTTGTAAATCTTTTGTTGAACATCCATCGCTTGTTCAGAGTTCATCATTCATCATGATCTTTCCTACAAATCAAAATTAAGTACATGATTAGTAATACTTCATAATCATCAAATCAGATTGATATGATAACCTATTATGCATACAGATATCATTTACATAGTTATGCAACTATTTTGACCAATACTTTGGCACAACACTTTCCCATATCCTGTATGCATACAGTGGCTATCTAGATGCCTTCCATCTCTACCAGAACATACTATCGAGAGTGTGCACAACTCTCAGCATGTCAGCAAAGAGGTTTCATTCTAGACAAGCAACAATGGAATGTTTCTCCAATTTACCAATCATATGCATATTAGTAGTATACTGTTCAATGCTTTATGAATGTTTACACTCAGCATGATATATTCTAGGAATACAGATATGCATACAAGCAATATCATTTACTATTTCTAATAACAACCCAAATACTTATCTTTTATGTTTGTGTGGTTGCCTCCCGCTTGATCTTCTATATGTCTTCTGAACTTCTATTCATTCTATACCACTATGCATGCTCAAGTGTACACTAGTGTCATCCTCATGATCTCATACACAAACATACATTCATTAGTATATTCTCAATATTATCAAAACATTCTAATTCTAAATAATCTTGAATATGTACAGTCATGATCATTAGTATTCAGGGTTTCAAGGAAGTCTTCTTTTACTCATGCATATTCTTGTTTGATCTAGTTAGTTAAATCATCAACCAAGATAAGAGACATAATATGCATAAACCCTTGATTACTAACCAATCATACCAAGTATACTTACACAAGGTAAGATTCTAATATGACATAGGAAAACATACCTGGATTAGTATACCTGCTAGTTATGTACAACATACATAAACAATCTCTTCAATGATTTAGAGATCCCGAGCTAGAACCTGCATGTCTCGTAGGTTAAACATGATATAACAAAGTCATACATACCTCGTGAGTCTTTGTCTTCATGTTTTCATGGTCATGGAACTTGATTTGTCTTTTGTGATGTACCTGTGTCTTGTTAGCAGACAACATCAACCTCACACAACACCATAATGCATAAGTACAATCATATAGCCCTAATCAATGAATGTCTTCGATCATTCACATGCATTCATATTGTTACTAGGGTGATAAGACAATTAATAACATTAATCAAGATTCTACTAATAAATAACATGAAGAGAAACACATTATGAACTTTAATCAAGAATCAAATTTCAAGGCATACCTGAACCTCCTTAAGTCATACCTGTCGAGACTTTTTTTTTTAGTCTTCTTATGTAGAGCCTTAGCCTCAACTCCCCCTGAAACTTGATCTGGAGCTTGATTAGGGTTTGCTAGAGAAACCCTAAAAATTCAATCTTTGACTTTCACACTTATGAATGGATGGAAGAATGTGTCTTGCTGAGCTGATCAACCTAGCATTCTTCAATTTTGAAATCTCCAAAATTTGACCCCTCAAAATTGCCTTCGAAACTTCTGGTTCTTCTGGACAGGAACCCAAACTAGGGTTTGATGAAGCCCACCCTTCTGTCCAATCAAAAGGTTCAATCCAAGGCTCTAAACTCTTATTTTTCTGAGGAGCTTCCAGCCGTGGATTCCGATTCCAAAAATTCTAACTTTCTCCGAAACCCTAAATTTCGGAAGCCATGAATAAAGGTGCTCCAAAAATAATTCTGTTTTGATAGAAATATGCACCTGATTGTTTCTGCTATAACTCTAAAATTTATGCTCCACAGGGTCTGAAAACTTTTTCTGCAGTAGCCTGACCTGTCATCTTTCCATCCTGATAGGTCTGAACTCAATTTGATTTTCTGAATGAGAGTTATGCCAAGTGTCGCAACGTGACCTGTTTATGGGATAAAACAGGAGAGCGAACTTGTACGGCGTGCCACGTATCACTGTTTGAACTTCGGACTTTGAAATTTTTTCTTGAGATAGATTGCCCTGTTATCTTTTCATCCTAATAGGTCTGACCTAAATTGGACTCTCTGAGAGAGAGTTATGCCAAGTGTCGCAACGTGACCTGTTTATAGGATAAAACAGGAGAGCGAACTTGTACGGCGTGCCACATGTCACTGGTTCACCTTCGGCCTCTAAAAAAGTTTCCTGAGATAGTACAGTCTGTTTAATACCTGTCACTTTTTACTAAATTTCATTTGGAGCTTCCTAGCCCAAGTTATGACCTTTTTGCCAAGGTCACCTGATTTTGACAGAGATCTGGAAGAGGCAGAAACCCTAACTTGTACTGATCATAACTCATAAAGTAAAACGAATCGGAGGGTGCCTTTTGGACACAAGTTACCTGGGGATGTTATCTACTACCTGTAAACTTTGCAGATCCTGAAACTTCACATAAATGGATTTATAGCGAAAGTTCCACGATGACTGGTTTTTGCTATATAAAACCCTAACCTTCAAATTGTCGCAAGAGAAGCAAGTGTCGTAAGTGCCATTCATTGCCTTCCTTCAGGTTAGCTCTGATACCATGTTAAAATTCAATATGTAAAATTCAATATGCTAAGATAGAAAATAGCATCATTACATTCCATTTCACAATAATGGCATATACAGGATCACTGAAGAAACAACAAGCATAGCATAAACACAAGAGACACAGATTTATCCTGGGAAACCCTCATGGGGTAGAAAACCCAGTAAAGCTTCCTCAATATAGATGACCAGCAATATACAAAGATGCAAACCAAAGACATGATCTCCTTCTCCACCATAGCAGACCTCTCCTCCACAAGTGCGCCTCTCTTAAGTGAGTGAGTGTGTCAAATGAGGAACATACCTCCTCTATTTATACACTACACTGACATGTATTTTACACAAGTACATGTAGGCTCGTATTTAACCATTAGGTTAAATACCCTATTATAACTGACTAGGCCGACCCCCACATGGTGGGTCTAATAACCCTAGTTACCACAACCAATTCGGAGGAATAAACATCTCCGGATTCATAGTATAATCACATCGGAGTTATGGAACATCTCTGGAATAAATAATATACAAATATGATATTCTTAGAAGTTACAATATTCAACAGTGAACACTTTTTGGGTGTTAACAAATTGCCCCTTGATGTGTGAGGGTAGGAGCTCATCATATGGCCGATGGACATCATAAGTCATATATGGTTTTCCTGGGGTATGGAGAAGAGAAGAAACAAACTGAAGCTCGGAACAACGATCCCGAACAAACTGCAAGAACTAAAAGTACATAACCTCAATAATGGATGAGGAATCATCTGATCATATGGACGAGGCGGGCATTCCCATGCTCGTATCAGAATATAACATAATAATAACAATGGGGTCCAAAAAATGGGGACCTGACATATACATGACCTCAAATACTGAATGAGGAAGAATCTCAATATATGGACGAGGCGGGCATACCCATGCTCGTATCAAGATACATAAAAATAACTGTAAGGCCCGAAAAAAGGGGGACCTGTAGGATACATAGAGAACCACTGTGTATATCATAAGGATCTAGAGGGGACACAAATCTGGGACATACTGCTGGGCTGACCATGTCTGAGCTGAAGTACTGATACACTAGAATGACAACAGTGCTACTGAGTGATGTACCAAAGGAACTGATGAGCTGCTCGATCAGAGTGACAGGGGGTACACTCGCAATGGTACACTAAACGGGAACTGAACTGGGACTGAACTGGGTACTCAAGGAAGCATATAACTGGATGGCTTCCGAATACAATCGCCAATGCAGCCTGGACATCCGCGGGAACATATAACTGGGTGTTCCGAAGTGACTCACCAATGTGCTAGAGTCGGGGGAAATCCGGGGTCTTCGACTAACAATGGAAGGAATATAAACCCTGCGCGGTTCTCAATGATGCGATCAAGGTGCTGAAGTCGAGCATGTGAGAAACAACCATTCGGAGAGGCAATGAAGACTCTTCTCAAAATTATCTGTAGGCACTCACCACAGATGGTGATGGGTCCAAGGCATAGGGACCTCTAGTTCTATCCTCTGGAATAGAGGGGCTGTCGTCGACAGAGGGAGACCTGCAACTATCAAGGCAATGATGTTTCCCTAACAGGAGCGCGAGGTGGAGAAACGAAATGTAATAGTACTGATGGTAGGACTGACAAACGGGGGGGAATAACTGGGCAAGTGGACTCAAACTTCCTTTGTTCACAGTATGATGGCATGGATGATCGGGCATCATATGAAACTGATTGAGGGGACAGGGATCATAGTTGTACTGGGAAGTGACTGGGCTGAGGGAGACTCAAGCTAGTGTAAAATGGTAGGAGACTGCAGAATACTCTGAACAAAGGCGACCTAATGGGGGGTGCTGCCGAGATGATCGATCATAGTTCCAGGAGGCACGGGATGACTTCTTCATGGGTTAAGGAACTAGAAGAAGTGAGTGTAAAATGGTACTGTCGTGTGGATTTATATGAGCCCAGGACAGTTCATGATCGTGATTGCTTTCAATTTTAAGGAGTCTGAAAGCGATAAGAAGACTCTGAAATAATGGAATGGTACTGTCGTGTGGATTTTACGAGCCCAAGACAGTTCATGCTCGTGGTTGCTTTCAATTTTAGAGAGTTTGAAAGCGATAAGAAGACTCTAGGGGGTTTCTTTTTCGTGTGTTAGTCTCCAAGGCCCAAAGAAGCATAAAAGGATGCAATGAAGAACTCTTCTAGCCGGTGTGACTAGAGTATTCATTTTTCGTAATTAGTCTACTTGGTCCGGAAAAGGGTTAAACTTATACCAGATAGACACCCTTTAAGGTACTTTAACGAGCATGAAAGGAAGCAAGATTGCTCGACGATCTTTTCATTGTTTTAGGAGTCAGAAAAGAGCTTAACAGAAACTCCCTAAGTGCTTTTTTCGTAAAGGACTTGTCCGGCCCGAAAAAGGGATAAAATTATACCGAACAAAAGAAATGGCCAGGCAAGGAGGAAGTGCTCAATCAAGGGACATTTATAATGACCAAGAACGAGGGTGGGGGGGAACACTGGTGGGCCTCCTTGCGGGGTAAATGAAATGGTGGCAAAATAAGGAAAATTTGCAGTATGACAGGAGTGAATGGCTCATGTAAAAATGTGGAACAATCTGATGGCGGCCGATGTGGCCCGCAAATCGAGGAAGCAAGGTGGTGGGACACAATGTTGAAATTGTACCAAGTGAGAGCGAGAAATGATCTCAAGCATCATCACGAGCTCGGAAAAATGAAGATGGCGATATAAGGTATATCAAAAATGGGCTACGGCCGATGTGGCATGCAAACCGGGGCGACAAGGTGTCGGGACACAATGTTGATATTGGTCCTGGTGAGAGCGAGAAATGATCTCAAGCGTCATCACGAGCGCAAAACTATGAATCCGGCGGTGCAAATGGTGCGAAAAACGGAGGTCATAAGGACTCCGGAATGGTCAAAGGAACTAACTAGGTTAAAAAATGGTTGCAAATAAAGGTGATCCCACCAAGCCAAGGATGCAGTGGTGGGGAGAAATGATGACCCGTGGGGGACGAATACTAGGTGTATCAAATCAAATCAAATCTACAAGTGATATGTGACCTCAAAAATGGTTGAGATCACAAGTGTGAAAAAGTGAGCAGGGTTAATGACTTTCCCCCATGCTATGTGCATGGGGTTTGTGATTATGGATCACATATGTGTGGGTTTGAACAATGGGTTCATTGACGTGTTGAGATAGATGTGATGGGGAAGGTTCAAAATGATTGATCATGACCCCTATCCCAGGGTCGAGGGAATCTATTATGCCCCTTGACTCAGAGGTGTCAAGGTGGTGCTCTATGATGGCGGGGTCAAGACCGGGCACTTCGGTATAGGACCAGGAAAAGACATCACGGAATTCCTGGAAGAGATTTTTGTACTCCTCAATCTCATGCTTACTGCAGGATGCTCCTAAAGTTATGAGTTCAGGTGTACCTCCTGGGGCAGCGATATCAATTTGGATGACGGGTGAAATGTTGGCCATGTTACCTTCCTCAAAGGCATCCGGAGCAGGAATAGGGTCCTTAAACCAGTCGACCTTGGTAGGAAGGAAATCTTTGGATTCAACAGCAAATTGGGTAGCGGTGCTAGAGGAAGAGGCTTCGGGGAGGAAATACGAACGATGGTGCATGTCATCCTAGGGATACTCTGGGGCAGTGAGTGCCTCAAGAATCTCCTCATCAGTATGGAAAGTGTGGGCCATCAAATCAGTTGATGAGGGAATGGTAGTTGAAGAGATCATGTAAATGGTGTTGATCTCCCCAGATGGGGGTGAGATCGGGGGGTGAATCTCTTCAATGGTGGGTGGTGTCGTCTCAAGATCCAGATTGTTCATCTCATAGAGAGCTGCTCTGTAATTGGGGAGATCGGGACAGTGATGTGAGTAATGCCCGTAAACACCGCATATGGCACAGGGGTGGTTAGTGCGCAGGGATTTATCGTGAGGCTTAGGGGTTGGATCTAGTTTGACAACTGGGATATTGGGGTCATCATCAAGAATTTGCATGTGTTCCTGTAATGTCGGTAACTGTAGACATTGATGAGTCGCATGGCCTAACTCATCGCACAATGAGCATTTGGGAGGAGCATGAAACACGGGGGGGTTTTTGACTGTCTTGGGAGGTGGTACAACAGTGTAAGGTTGGGGGCCTCTACCCCCAGTGGGTTTGGGAGGAGGAGGGGGATTCATGGAGGACGAAGGGGAAGAGACACCGGGGGGTGGCTAAGTGGTAGTAGCCATGGTTTGCACCGGTTTTAGGATGACGCTTGGTGTCGGCGGGGGAACGGGAGGCGAAATATACCAGATGGGTAATCCCAAGGTTAACCCAGGGAGGCTAAGGGTAGCCATGACCGGGGCGCTTACTACTCCCGAGGGAGGGACTAGGAAGGGGATTGTGTGGATAGGTGTAACACCAATGTGGCTAGCTACCAATGGTGGTTTAGGCAACAAGGGTGGTTGATTGTTAGGTGTTTGGTTATCGTGGGATAGGGTACATAAGTCAGACACTTCGGGCGTAGATGACGGGGGAGGAATGGATTGGAAGGTGGATGTCATCGGCGGGTCTGAGTAAACTCCAGGTCCTAAGGAGGAAACAAACGAGGTAGCGGCACCATTAACAGGTTGTTCAACCATGGGGAGAACATTTTCGGGTGCAGCAGGGGCATTTGGATCATAGTAAGTAAGTTGGTCGATCTTGACCACACGTCCGTCATGGGGGAACATAATGGTATGAAAGACAGAGGAAGATACCGCCCGCATAGCATACATGTAGCTGCAATCGAGTAAGAGGTTGTAATCAAGCTGGGCGTTGATGACCTCGATGTCAATGAGGATGGTTTTACCACCTAACTAGACAGGGACATTGGCTAGGAGACCTTGGGGCTGAGCCGAATGACCGTCGTAGGCGCGTAATGTAGTGGTGGACTGTTGAAGGGTAGGGGATCCCAACTTCTGCCATACGTATGTAGACATAACGCATGTGGAGGCACCTTCATCGATGATGCATCGATGGATGACAAGATTCCGAACGGAAACAAAAACATGGAATGCTAAGGTGGAAGGCAGGCAGGGTTCGGACTGGTCCAAATCAAATGCCATCAAATTCGAATCATTCGGGTCAATAGCCCCAATGGCTGAGAGTAAAGTCTTGCGCTGGGAGGGGCAGTTCTTCAAGACTTCTAATGCAGACATGGCTGCGGGAGATTGGGCTAAGTCATCTACAATGTTGTAGTTTGACGCAGCGCGCGCATTGGGTTTATTGTTGTTACGGCGAAGTGGGAAACGAGGTGCTTTGGAAGTGCCATCTATTGGAGGTGGAGGGATACGTAACGTCTGATCAGTGGGATGAGCATTAGTGGTTTTATCGATGGGAGGGGCTTCAGAGGTGGAGCCATATTGGTTTCGACGGGTCTGGAGGTTGACATCAGCGAATGACATCATCAACAAGTGGTGGGTACTTGAGTCAAACATGGGTTGATCAGGGGCGGTGTATGTGATCTGTTGTTGTTGTGGTAGTGCATTGGCTTGAGGGGGAGCCAACGGCTGAGTGTTCACTATGCCTTAGTTTGGTAAGGGGTTTTGCAGCACCAAAGGTGGCTGCTGAGGTTGTGGTGGGTTGGGTGGTGCTTAAGGAGCCGCATGCCCTTGGCGGTGGGCATCATCAACCCAAAGCTGGCGAGCTCGCTCTAAGTGTGGGAAAGCATGTGTGTAGTGGCCATAGACCCCGCAAATAGAACAAGGATGGTTTGTTCACAAGTTGGGGTGTTTAGCCTGCTTGGGCGGGCGATCAGGGTTTTGGTTAGCAGGGGCCGCATTGTTGTTGTCTGGGGGATTAGGCGGTTGACCACCTTGGTCTGTAGGTTGGTTGTTCCCACGATTACGGCCCTTGCCACGGTTTTGTTGGCCCTAGTTGCACTGGTTGTTCTGGTTTTGCTGCTGATTTTGTTGGGCGTACACTTGCCCTTGGGCAGCAGGTGGGTTTTGGGGTTGTGCAGGTGCGGGAGCAGGCTGCGGTGGATGATATGTAGGTGCAGGCTACGCAGGTGCAGCACCTTGAGGAGGTTGCTGATATGTCTGCGGAGCAGGTTGTGGATTTTCCACAGGGGCTGCCTGTGGTGGGTAATAACCGGGTTGGGCCTGGGAAGGCACAAGAGTTGGTGCAGCCTGCTGGTGGCAATAGGCGGGTTGGGCCTGAGAAGGCACAGGAGCTGGTGCAGCCTGCTGGTGGTAATAGGGCTAAGGTGCGACCAGGGGGGGTAAGAGGGGGCCGCATGACTGAAGCACTGAGGTGGACAATTGGGTCCATGGGAATGATGGTGATGTGTCATAGGAGCATACGAGTTGGTAGCCCCAGACTGTGAGGTAAACCGCAAAAGGTTGGGGCCCGGGGTAGGACGTGCTATGGAAAAGGGTTGGGGATGCGAAGAAACACGGTTGATGATGCCGTTTGCAACATGGGATGCCCCCGGCGCATCGTGCTGGGAGGATTCACCACGAGGGGCATCAGGTATAATGGTATACAGGTAACCCGACTGAGCATAAATGAGGTCGAACTGCTGTGCCTTAAGGATGGCCTCTTCTTTAAACTGGGGTCTTTCGAAAGCTACATCCTTAGCAATGACAGGAAGAAGGGACTTGAGGAACCAATCTAGGAAGATACGGTCGTCTAATTTGATCTTGCATAAGCTACGGCGTCTACGGCACTCATGAATGTGGTCCGTGATGTGGGTAGCCGTGTTTTGTCTGCAAGATAGGAGGATCTCAACGCCCGCTTCATAGCGGACAGGTAACTAGAAGAACTGCAGGAAGGTCGAGGCAAGGGAAGTAAAGGTGGCATGGGTCCCGTGGGGTTGCTCGATATACCACTTGGCTGCAGAGCCAGTGAAGGTGCGCTGTAACAGATGGAGGTGAATAGAGTCATCCACTATGGAGTTGGAGGAACACCATAGATGGAAGGACATGATATGGTTTTGTGGGTCCTCACATGCCTTGCCCTCGAACTTAGGGATGTCAGAGGGGAGCTTGGTAGGCATGTGAGGCCATGCAGGGTCGTGTCGGATAGGATCGTTGGTCAGTCTGGCTAGGTCAGGTAGGTTGAGGCTAGCCATGAATGGCAGACTGGAAGAAGGATGTAACACAGTAGTGGGTTGGACCAAGTTGGGGCCAATGCCCCCAAGTGGAGGGACAAGGTTTGGGATGTTGCCCCCAAGTGGGGGAACTAAGGTGGTGTAGGATGGTCCTGCACCACCATGGGTAGTGTGAGCCACTGATGGAGTGGGGATAGGTATTCCAGCTGCGGGAATAGGTGTAGTGAGGGGAATGGTAGAGGTGGGCCCCATTGAGGGCATACCCACAATGGGAGTGGTAACTGGTGTAGTGGTGGATGGGCCACCAATGGTCCCTACCAAGAAAGGAGTGGAAGTCACGCCATCCATGGGGCTAGTAGGGGCAGTGTAAATGGGGTTCTCAGACTCTTCTTCAGAATCGGAGGTAAAGTAAGGGGCGTCAATATCTGGTGACGGAGTCCTATGCCATTGACGAGTGGAGTCAAGTGACAAGGCTCTACATCTGTGATAAGTGGTATCAAGTGATGCTGATCGAGGTCTATGACGGGTGGTGTCAAGGGAACCGTGTTGTGGGGGATCGCCCCTGAGGCACCGAGAATGTCTCGGGGACTCAATGATGACAGATGGTGTCAAATCTCTGTGGGTTGAGGTGAGTAAAAAACAGCTCAAAAACCCTAATGCAACTGAGTGTGCAGAAGGAGAGCTCAAAAAACAACGCACTCGGGCCAACAACCAACTCAAAACACCTACTGTAACAACTGTGCTACAATAAGTGGAGTACCAACAAAATGGTCAGAATACCAACAAGTAGCAGGTTTCCTAAAAGCAAAAAATGGTGGACTCACTAGACCAAAAGGAGGTAAGGGAGCATGCAAACACCTAACTAAAAAGTATTCTGACTCAACTAGACATATCCTCTGCAAGGTGATG
The DNA here is from genome assembly GCA_027924585.1 of Larix kaempferi. Classification (NCBI taxonomy): domain Eukaryota; kingdom Viridiplantae; phylum Streptophyta; class Pinopsida; order Pinales; family Pinaceae; genus Larix; species Larix kaempferi. Next base: position 7,934,704 of record BSBM01000642.1, read on the forward strand.
AAATCCAAGTTAGCCAATATGAATAGGAAAGCCAAGTGGCTAAGATGTCCCCCTACCGGGAGGGACACCGGGTAGTCAATCCTAGAAGAATGGCAACTAAGATACCCCGTTCATGACACATCCAGAAAGGTGAATCTGCCGTTTCGTCCTTTTACCGCAATACCCCTATACAGGGATATCCCGAGAACTGCGAAAGGTAGCCCTTCGATTACTGAATGGAGAGCGGTATTCCACTCAAGCCTCTGGAACCAGTCTCGTGACTTCAACCCTCCTAGGGGAGAGGCCCTCTGGTAAACTGGTTGTGACCGTGCCAAAAAGTACTAGGGGATTTTGGTTCCCTAATTGGACAACAACTATGTCTCAAGTGTAAGTAACCGAGGGGTGTTATTGGAAGCCTATCCCCCCAATCCTACCTAACTACAAAGATTCTTTTGTGTTCCCGAAGTGGGGTTAAAATATTGGTTGAGTTAGACAGTTTTTAAGGCTCACTTGAATTGTGTGACAGAGTGTGTGCTCGTGAGATGATGATGAACCCAAGTAGAAAGTGCCACTAGGGAGGGAAACTTTCTATCTAGCAATAACAATACAAAAATTAACTTTTAAAATGCACAATTTTCTTTTTCCAATTTAAAATGCTAAAAATGAAAAAATGGTTCTGTAAATGAAAGAGAAATAAAAACTGCAGAAAAATGCTGTAAGGAAGGGTGGCTGCAGGTAGGACAGAGGGTTGTGCTGGTGCAGAAAATAGTGTAGCAAAGTTTGGGGTTCAAAATAGAGAAAAATGGAGAAAACAGACCGTGGGTTTTGGGAAAATCTGGGCAGTCGGACTCCGGAAAACAGTTGAACAATCGCAAGCGGGTTGCGGGTTTTGGGCTGAAAAACGCAGGCGGGACGCAGGAAAAATGCCGAAAGGCGCCGACGGGTTGCGGGAAACTGGCCGAAAGCCACAGGTGGGACGCAGGAAAGACGCCGAAAGGCGCCGGCAGGTTGTGGGAAACAGGCCGAAAGCCGCAGACGGGATGCAGGAAAGACACCGAAAGGCACCGACGGGTTGTGGGAAACATGCCAAAAGCCGCAGGCGGGACGCAGGAAAGATGCCGAAAGGCGCCGGCGGGTTACGGGAAACAGGCCGAAAGCCGCAGGAGGGACGCAGAAAACAGGGTAATAGCCGCAGTTAGACCGTCCCAAACAGGCTAATAGCCGCGGTCGGATCGCAGGTAACAGACTGAAAACGGCCGGCAGGTCACCGGAAACAGTCTGAGAGCCGCGGTTGGGTCGCAGGTAAGTTCCTGAAAGACGCGGTCGGAACGCGACTGTGGGGGGAAAAAACGCGGTATACGGCGGCCGAAAGGGACAGCCGAACAGAAAAAATATTTAAAAATTGTAACCAGAAATTCAAACTTAGGGGAGTCGCCAAAATTGTAGCTAGGGTTTTACCCCTAGCTTGTGCAAATGAGCACCTACTAAGGAGAATGGACTCCTTAGTAGTAGTTCAATAAATGTAAATTAAAATGCTAAAACAGAAATGTAAATTACTCTAAACATGTGCATGAAACATAAAAAGAACAAGATATAAAGAATGGCCTTTGTATTAATTTTACCTCCAATGTGAAGGTTGGTGAAGCTCTTGCAATGCTCCAAAAGGGTTGCTCCAAGCTCCAATGTGCTCCTTCTCTTTGTCCAATGGTGGGAATGGGCCAAAAGGGGCTCTCAAGGTGAAAGTAGCTCAAGGGTGAGCTAGGGTTTCAAGAGAGATTTTGGCAGAGTAAGGGTATACTTGATTGTGGATGTGGAATAAGGGGTCTCCATCACCTATTTATAGTTTTTGGTGGTGGAGTGCTGACCCATGGTTTTGGGAACCATATGGTTTAGGGCAGTTGTATAGGGTTTTTTGCTCCATTTCCTCATTATTTTATATTTTTTATTCCCTTTTTAGAGGGATTTTGCTATTTTAGAGGAATTTTGGATATTTTTGGAGGAAAAAGGGGTTTTTTAGCCTTTTTGAGGCTTTTTTAATGGTTTTGTGGCCTTTTGGAGGCATTTTAGGCCTTTTGGAGGGTTTTTAGTGGGATTTTTAGGGTTTTTAACGGAAATATGGTAGGAAAATGGACAAATGAGCCATGTAATGGGGTAGATGAGGTAGTGAACACTTTTTGGGTGTTAACATCAAGCTGGAGAATTCCTGAATTTAGCACCACATGCTCTCCTAACAACTCATTGTATTTCTCCTTCAGTTTGTTTGCTTCCAATACCTCCCTCTTTCTGTCATCTCTGATCTTAAAGCATTTCTCCCTGTAATGCTTTAGCTTTTCTACAGTGCATTGGGCTTGGAACGCGGGGTCGGCATCAGTTCTTTGGACCAATGTTTTCCCTGTTATTCATAATTCATATTCATCCTCCTCGGTTTCCATATTCTTTGTCTTGCCTTCCATTTTCTTTACCCTCGTATCAATGATGGCCCTTTTCCGCTCACTAAAATATACAGTATCCATGTCTGCTACTTTGCGTTGCTTCCTGGGGTTATATGGGGTCAGTGCTAATCTCCCTCAATAGGCACCTGCTTCCTGAGTCCCCCTTGGATTGTACATCAATGGTGGGTCCACCTCCATATCTTTCGGAGTGGATGGTTCCGTCTCGGGAGACTTCTCTGTCTGCTCTTTATCATTCTCTTCTGCTGACTTCTCTTGCTGTGTCTGCAATCCATCAGCTCCTTCATCCAGGGGCCTTTGTTCTTCCTCATGCTGCTTCTTGGAATATTGCTCTTGGGATACCTGATCTTCTCCTTCTTTCTGGATCGTGGCATCCTCTTCTTGCTATTCCAACTGAGAGGCTTGCTCCTGTTGCTTCCTTGCAATCTCCTCTTGCTGAAGCTTGGCAGCTAGCTCACCTTGAATCCTTGCTTGTTCTTGGTCCTGCTGCTGCTTGAGAGCTTGCTCTTGGAGCACTCTGTCCTGCTCCAACTTAAGGGTTTGTTCTTGGAGCACTCTGTCCTGCTCCAATTCTAATGGATCCCCTGATTGTGAGGCTAATGCCTACCGCTCTCTTTGGATCAAATCGACAGGTTTGGGGCTCGGATCTTTCACAGATTTCGTATTGTAACGCTTTCCTAACTTAGTTAGGTTGCGGGCGCTCCTGCAAAATTCCTCGTCTAGGTCCACCGCATGAGCGTATTCAAAGGAGATCTTGAGGTCAAGACAATGCCTGCTTATCGCACCATTGGGGTCATGCCTTCTGAAAGGGACTGAGCCAAAATGGAAAACTTCTAAGCCTTGAGCGTAATTTTCCTCGTCTCTTGATCTTGGGAGGCTATAAGTTCCTATGGTAAATGGCATGGGAGGATACATGCCCTTCCTCCAGTCTTTTAAGAACTTGATTATTGAGCCGGTGCCGAAGAGTTGTCTCACGACCTCCTTATGAATTACAAAATCTATAAAATACCAAGGGAATATAAATGGCTCATGAGTTCCTCCACTCATTCTGATGTATGTTCCTTCTGCATTGTGATAATAGTCCCCAAATTTTTCAATGATAGGCATTGCATTCTCCGACATACAGTCTAGTTCTTGTATGAAAATAAGCTGGTACAATGGCATGATAAACCTCTCGCAAATCATCTTGTAGTGGTTTGCATATTTACTTGCCCATGTGCACTGATAAGCTATGAAGACAGCTGATTCATTTGGATTCCATGAGCATCCTAAGTCTGGGAACGTATGCTTGCTTAACAGGTAGTCAATCAGGTATGAATACATAAAGAAATCTACCTTCTTTTGGGTTAGTCCTCCCTGGGTTGCTGCTAACTGTGAGGCCAAGTTATATGAAACGATTTCAGCCCAGTTGAAGATGGTGCCTTTTGTGGATATATGAAACATCACCAACACCCATCCAATCTTAAACACATTTCCATTAGGCTTGCCGAAGAGCCGACTCAACATCAGGACAATGAGTCTGTAAGGGGTCTTTAGGAGGTTGCTTTCATATTCATTGTTCTGCCTCCTCCTGATCTGCCTGTCGTTAATCGTCATCTTACGGGAAGATTCTAGTAAGTCCATTTCATGCTTTGCTATCCAGTCATCGTCTAAAGAAGCCCTGGGTGAAGGAAATCTGTAGGCAGTAGAGACATGCTCAGGGGCGAAAGATGTCAGGTTCAACCCATTTTTACCCTTCATGAACCTTGTGTCGGTCTGGATGTTAGGAATTAGCCATCCAATAATTTCGGAACAAGGGAACAGCTCTGGCCGAGCTATTGCGTTATGAAAATAGGACCTTCTGATGTTGGCATACACTAGGGAATCCTCTATAGAGGTTTTTGAACTATCTTCACCCATGATGAATATGTATAGATCACCCCATTGAAATTCAGGAGTAGAGCTCCCAGGGGAAACACCAGTGGTAGCTTGTGTGTCAACAAACATCGTCACGAGAGAAGTATCTATTAGAATTTCAACCTCTGAGTCTGATGTTACTTTCTACGCTTCCTTCTTCTTTACTGATTTCCTATGCATGGTAATCCTGTGGTGAGCAAGGCAATATCAAAAAAGATTTTAGTTAGACCACTACTCCAAGCATCGACAGCATTCTATCGCAAAGACAAAATATAACATTTTCACAATATAGAGGTTGTCTTAAAAAATCATAATTATCTTCATTTCATGTTTAAGCTTAATTCAATAATGCTCCTCCATGCTAAAAGCAACAACAAAACATCAGGACAATGAGCAGGATCATCTTTGAATCTGCGCCATTCGTTTTCAACTTGTAGGTATCCCCTGAATTGTTACACACACTTGCGCAAGTCTGATGTAGATTTCTGCACTGGCGTCTAAATAGAAGTTTGTGCCACGCTTGGGATTCTGCGCGTGCTAAGATTAGTGACATAATGTGCGTTGGGGGACAAGCATAATCTTATGCGCTAATACTTAGATTTTACATGCATGTTGGCATTTAAGATTATTTATGTGCCAAGTGATAATGTATTTCTTGCGCTAATGCCTAAAACATTTCGTGCGCCATCACCCCAAGATTATTTGTGCGCCAAAGCTAAACACATTCGTGTGCGCTAACCTTATTTCTGTGCTAGCGCTTAACATTTTACTATGCGTCAGTGCTTAAACACTTCATGTGCGAACAGTTGATAGTGGAGGTTGCGCTAAAGATGGATAAATCTTGGAGCTGCAGGCCTCTATCGGTTAAGGATCAGGCCTGGTTTCAAGCTTCTAAATGGGCTTGATGGGTTGATTTAACACATCCCCTTGGCAGCTTCGGCCGAGTATTGTGGGTTTTATGCAACCTCGAAATGAATGAACATTGCTTTCGGTTGAGCAGGGAATTTTGGTGTTCACAGGATGGAAATTTAGCTACAAGGAACGAGAAGGCTTGGGATTTCGCGTAGTAGATGCTTGGCGGGGAGTTTTGTTTTGCAAACAAGATCTTGGGATTCTACGGCTTCTACGGGTTTTGAGTGGAAAAACTCCGCGGCCGCTAAGATACTGCTGTGACGATTCAACCTTATGGTTAGAGCAGTGTAAGCACTTCATACTTTAAAAAATAGAGACTCTACTCACGGAAGAAGAGCTTAAGCAGAAACAAGCTATTACACAACCAAGAAAAACATATAAAAACTTTCAAATGTTGTCGTGGGGAACCGCAGGTTTCGCTTGGAAAATGAAATCTCTGTGAGGAAAACCATGGATGCCGAAAACACAACAAAGGGAAAAGACTTATATGCCTGTGAGATAGGACCGTCTCTGTCCTTGTCCAAAAGTGGTGGCCTCGTATCCTCATAGGGAAAAGAACAGTGACTATCCTATTCCCTCTCTAGCTTTCATGTAGAGTAAAACGAAGACCATTGAGCTACTCAATCTGTACGTGGGTGATTTTTAACCTACTAATCCAATAGCAGGATTGGGAAAGAGCCTACCTGTCAGAATGGCGAGCGTTCCAAGAGCTCAACCGTTTGCAGTGGATGGCAATCTCAAACTTCAATGCAAAAGGCGAGTCCCGAATGCAAATGACTAAATAAAACCCAAAACATCGTTGCATGCGTTAAATAGGGGTAGATTTAAATTCTCACGTACGTCAAAAGTTGGTGGGGTTATGAGCACAGGGCTCGAGAAATCTGTCATTAAGAGTGGCATATGGATTCATTAAGGCCCTACCGACTCCACCAGTGCGCAGGGATGGAGGAGATCTTTTCGTGTCGAGTACCGATTTAACTTTCATGCCAAGCAGGGAGTGTTATCTTTTGTGCTATGTGGCAAGCGCACGTTCGAAAATAAACCTTGTGCTCAAGCGGCGATCCTGGCATTAGGGTTGAACTCATAAAACTGTGCCAAACATGAGTTATCATGAAAGATGGAATGCGGCTGTTCAAATAGGAAGGATAAGCGCGTCTCCTGCGCTTGTGGCATCGATTCTATCATCACGGTTTGCGCTGGGGAGAAATGTGCCAACTTTTAATTCTTCCAAGGAGGTGAAGCACAGCTCCAAGGCAGGAAGATACTGATAATTATTGCACCTTCAGGGACCAAGGAAAGGTTATCTCTCATGCTAATGGTGGCTGGATTATTGTTCATAATGTGCGTCGAATGAGGAACTTAAGGTTAGAGGCGTGTCGAAGCGGCGGTGGACTTAAGGCTAAAACTTGTGCCATAGCGGGTGACTTAAGGCCAAAATCTGCGCTGAAGGAAAAGAATGACTTTGACGTAGAAAAAATGAGAAAACTCTTTGGAAGCAGGTGACTTAGCTTCTTCCTATTAGAGAAAAACCTGAAAGATAACGTAAAAACTTGCTACAAAAGCGTTCAAAGGAGTGGCCCCAAATAGCTTCAGAATTTTGGGGAAGAATGTTGCAGCAACAACAATTGGCGAATCGCTGGCGAACACAGATCTCTAAAAACTATCTCATTTATCGAAATAATTTCTCTTAAAAGCTATTCACCTTATGTGTAGCAATCGGCTTAAGAGTTCGAATCTCGGCAAAGGAAGAAGTCACTTTATCCATTGGTCATTGGGAGAAGTGTTATAGCTTGAAATGACACCTCTCCGTCCGTGACGAAACTTGTTTCCCTTGGTCGCATGACGACACTTCTTGAGATCAAGTTCAGTCACACAACAGGACAATTGTGGATGGAGGAGTCATTTGGGACACTAAAAATGGTTGAAATTACCTCATTCTTGACCCATTTGATGTATATGACCCTTAGGAACATTTTTCCAGACCAAACTATCTCCTGAAAATGAGCAGAAAAGCCTGTTTTTGGCCATTTTTCACTATGAGCGCGACTCTACTGTTATAATAGTAGCGTGTGTACGCGACTTTGTCTCATTCAAAGTAGCGCCCATTGCCATATGTACGCGACTTTGTATACTGTAGAGTAGGGTACACTCTTGTTTTGGTCAAAATCTCGAAATTCGAGTAAGTTAAGTTGGTTGGGAAACCTCTTGAGTGGTTATAACTTCTTTTCCTCTTCCTCATTGACTATATAAGGAGGGTAGAAGGGTCATGTGAAGGGAGCAAGCCTAATTGCAAAGTTATGCTGGAGGAATGGAGACCCTCATCCCCTCTCTTGTGCTTCAGTTTTGGTAAACCCTAGTACAATTGCTTAGAGGCTGGGATCCTTGGAGAACGGAAGCAGGAGATCTTGAATCTAGGTTTCGTGAAGTGCCAAGCTTGAAGGAAGGTATAATTGTATGTACTTGCTTTCATTCATTAATAAAGATCAGACATTCTTCTCTTTCCAAATATGACCTATTAATGTGTCTCAGATTTGATTACTGTTTGATTATAATATGATGTCTCTTTCTATTATGAATATCAATTTAATATATGTAGTCAAATGTATTTGAGAAAGGTATCAAGTTGTTTTGCAGGTCTGGGCATTGCGACACTGGATAAGCATTGAAGAGCGAGGGAGGAAAAGCTAGGATCAACCTTCTGAATAAGGTGCCTACATCTCTAAACCCTAATCTCTTCATTTATTTGTTGTACTTGCAGAATGCTTGTAAGTCTATCTTTATCACCGTAAGTTGGTAGTTTCTCCCCTGAACTATAGGTGCATTTTCCCCACAATAGAATGGCGACTCCGCTGGGGAAAGCCTAACTGCTTAGGGGTATCCAAGGTCATTTCTTCAGTCTTGTTTGATGGTCTTTGTTCATTTTCTTGATTAGGATCAGTTAGTAGGCTCTGTTTGACCCTCCTGGGTTTTTTACAGACCCTTCCCAACCCTTGCAAACCTTTGTGGACCCAGTTTGGGGGTTTTAACCCCGTTTTTTAGACTTTTTTTTTCTTGTACGCTACTGTTTGTACCACAAAGTAGCGCCCATATGCTACTTTTCCTTTGCATAGTAGCGCCCATACTGCTATGAGCGCTAGTTTCCTTCATACACAGTAGCGCTCAAAATCTGGGTTTGAAATTTTTAAGTTTTTGGGTTGTGGACCCAAATCTGGGGGCTGTGGCTGCATTTTTGGGGGTCCCTGATGACCTTAGGTCTGTGTTAAACCCCTGTAGGTGGTCTCCCATCCTTGTATTGATCCTACATTCATTATTTGAACCTCTTTTGATCAATTTGGGTTTGTTTGGAAAGTTTTGGGGTTTGTTGACTTAAGTTGGGGGGTTGTGGACCTGTTTGGTGTTTTGTACCCTAATTTGAGTCTGATTGAACTTGCTTGCCCCATTTCCACTGGATTTGAAACCTCTTGAGTCTTTTTGACCCTGTTTGTATCTATTTGAGTGAAATTTCTCTTTTAGGTTGGTTTCTTGTCCTCCCTTATGCTTTTAGTTTTTCTTTTGTAGTGAAAGCTCAAGTGTTTTGGCTGTTGTTCAAGACCTTGTTTGCATTGTTTACATGCAAACCTGACTTTACCAAACCATACTTCTTCGTAGGTCATTCGCTTCGTTTGGGTCTAAAAGTAGTTTTTGTACTCTTTTCCCAATGTTTGGCATGCTTACATCAATAAGAATTTGAAAGTCATATTGGTAGCTTTTACTGTTTCATAAAGAGAACCTAAAAGTTTCTTTGCTTTGCTTTGATAGTAGGTTAGTTTCAGTTTTTGTTTCTTACCTTTGAAAAGCATAAAGAATTTTGATTCATTTTCTAAATAGAGTACCTTGCAAGTGGCTTAAAAGATTTTAGAGTGCTTTGCATAAAAAAGAACAAGTTTTCTTTTGCATACCTAGTTGCTTGAGTAGCTGCATTCTTAGGTTTTGAGTTTAATTTTTTACATTTAGACTTTATTTTTACCTTTTTTGCATTCAAAAGATTAAAAAATTGCATTTGCACATGCATTCTAGATCAGAATTTTAAGACTTGCATTGAAAAGAAAAAGATTTGTTTGGTGGTAAATATTTCATTTTCAGTACTCTATTTCTATTATAACCACTCTCACACACCCACTACCTTTTTGAGTAATCAAGTAACCTTTAAAATGAACTCTAATAAAATGAACTAGCAACATTTTCTTTTCTAGGTTACACTACACCAACTAGTCTTGGTTAGGATCTTGGGTTTAAAACACCTTAAACCACCCAAGATCACACATTGCGCAAAAATCGTAGTGAGACTATCATTAGGCAAACCCACCTCACTCAAAATTTGCCTGGGAGGATATGCAGTAGGTCAATGTGAGATCAGTTTGTGGGAATACCCCTCCTACTTTCTGTTCGAACATACGCCAGGATCGGATTGCGTATTGGGGACTCTTTCGAGTTTCGGGCTTAGCTACCCTGCCCACGCTTTCTGATTCGACCGGTGACTGTTCCCCCAGGATTTTTCGGTGTTGTGGTATCCTTAGTATCAGACTCTAGGTTCATACACAGGTGACACCGGAGGGTATATCCGCTGTACCTAGGACAGACGTGGGAGGAAATCCCTTGCAGGTCTTTGGGAGGGCGGTTGGGTGATTCCAGCGCTTGCACCCTTAGTCATTGTATTGTGGACCCCGGGTAACTATCCTTCATCCTTCGTTGATCTGTTCTGGGCCCTCATCATCCCAGACTCTTCTCCGGAAGGAATCTGTTTGCTTGGTTTGATTTACTTAGGACCTTTTTTTAGTGGTGTGCTCTTTGTGCTACTTGTTTTTAGTTTGCCTTAAGGAACTTCTTGTTCATTTGAGTGAGAAACTATGTCTAGCATTCCGGCGAGTGCCAATCAAGGTACCCCTGTTCCGGGGGATCCTTGTGCTGTTCCATTCATTGGAAACATTGGTGCTCCCTTAATAGCTACTCTGAATCTTCCTGGATTCACTATTGGGCTGCCGGTTTGGTTGTTTTCCACTCCGAATGCCTTGCATGCTCCTGACGCTTCTTTTGTGAGCACCTCAAATCAAGAGCATCAGAACCCTGTGCCTCCTTTGCCAGTAACATCTTCTCCTCCTCCTTCTACCTCATGCGGCGAAAGTAGCAATACTAGTAACCAGCAGTCTAAAAGGAATAGACGGGGGAAGAATAGGAAGAAGATGCCAAAACAAGGGGGCAAGCACCCTGCCTCTGCAAATCATGCAGGGGGCACCCACCTAGCCTCTGGAGGTCATGCTGGGAGAAAACTTTTAGTCACTAAAAATCATACTGAAAGTTTGTCTTCAACCACTGTTAGTCATGTTGAGGACACGTCATTGATCACTGCTAGTCATATTAATGACAAGTCACCAGTTCCTGTGAGTCATACTGGAGACACCAGATCAGCCACTGCAAGTCATGCTGAGGGAGTTGACATTGTCGACAAACCCAACAAACAGAAGCTTAAGTTCCCTTGTAAGTTTTGCGAGGGAGACCACCTTACTTACTTGTGCCCTGTACTTCCAGAAGTGCAAAAAGTGTGGTCCTTAGTTCAAAAGTCTTCTGCTTCTGAGCAACCAGCCTCTGTGAGTCATGCTAGGGGCAAGCTGTCAGCCAATGTTAGTCATGCTGAGAGTACTGACATTGTAAAGGAGTCTAAACCTATAGGACGGAAACCAAAGTTCCCTTGTAAACTTTGTAAGGGAGATCACCTTACTCACCGATGCCCTGCCATTCCAGAGGTACGAAGAGTGTGGTCCATGTCTGAAGGAACCTCTGTTCCTGATTTGTCTATAGATTCCCTGCAGTCAGATCAACCTTTGGTTGATAAAGTGGTTGAACCAATGCAATCTTTGGTCGACCCCACTCTTCCTTCGGAGAGTGAAGTGATTGAATCGATGCAATCTTCGACCGATCCCATCAGTCCTTCAGAGATTGATGCACCTACTACTGAAGTCTTCTGCATTTCCAGTTTGGATGTTCCTGAAAAAGGGGGCACTTCATCTGTGCCATGTGAACCCCTACCAAGCCCTAGGATTGTTTCCTTTGATTGGAATAGTCTAGCCGAGCCTCGTCTTCCTTCTTCGACACCTTTTCAAATAAAGGTTGATATCGGGAACCATACGGTTGATCGATGTATTGTTGATGAAGGTGCTTCTGTTAGTATCTTATCCGCTTATGCTTGGAGAGATGTGGGTTTCCCTAATGTTATTCCAGTTGTTAATTGGCCGTTGACCTTTGATAGAAGACCTAGTGAACCGATCGGATTCCTCCGTCAGGCACCTATTACCTTGGGTGGAAAAATAGTCTTAGTTGATTTTATGGTTTTAAAGAACCCTGTGGACTTTGATATGATCCTCGGGCGTGATTACGTTTATGCTATGCATGCTGTGGTGTCTACGCTTTTTCGTGTGATGCATTTCCCTCATAACGAAAACATTGTCACCATCGATCAGCTTGCATTCGTTGATCCTCCTTATTACCCAACTGTAGACCAGTCTGATCCCTCGTCATTAGGCACTACTATGTCACATGCGCCTCATGTGACATATTGTTCCTTGAGTTCAACTGCTACTGAGAAGAAGTCTCTGAGTTCATACTTACCTTCTCGGGACTTGGTCCCAGCTTTTGACCAAGTGACACCTCCATCTGAATGTTTAGATATGTGTTCTATCTGGGATGATATACTTCCTTCTGATGAAGTTTTCCTAGAGTCCATATTACAGTCTGCCATTCATTTGGATGTTGATCCAGTCACATTTATGTCCAGCCCCGGTTTGACCTTAAAGTCTGATCTTCCTACTGTTGAGTCTTTGGACTCTCCTATAGATCCGCAAATCGGTGTTCCTGCTGAGTTTGATTCTGTTTCTAAAATTTTCAACTCCCGTGATGATGAATTTGTTTCTGCAGATTCCATCATGTCCTTCAACTTTGATCTTCATCCTGAAGCTGATCTTGTTGATTGTAAGTCCTCGGGCTTGGGTACCATAGAGTCTTCATTTGAACACTCTGCCTTGTTTATGCCTATTGTTGATGATAGTGAAGTTGAAAGTATTTCTACCATAGTGACTTGTATCGGGTCTTTCTTTACATATGTTTTAGATATGATCCTGGTACTAATGTTTCTTAGAGACAGGATTCTTAGCTGGATGTATACTTGCTTACTGGTCCTTTTCGACACCTTGTGCAATCATGTCAGGTATATTCGGAACCTTGCATATAGGTTTAGGCTTCCCCGCTGTTATGTTGCATTGGAACCTTTTGCCATCCGAATTCGCCATAGGGTCGAACCTGTTGGATATTGGTGTGTTAGCCATCTCTTTATGCATTGTGCACCAGTCCGACAGCAGAGCCTACCCAACATGGGTCACCCTAGTCAGCACCCTTATGCCATTCTGGTGCCCATGCTGAGTTTTTCTCATAGGTTCGGGAGCCTTTTTAGATTCACCATGACTTTGAGAAGAAGCCTCATATCTTTCTTCCTCATATATTTCTGGCCATCCCTGATAAGGCTCCCATCTTTGTGTTCAAATTGCATATGCATCTATTATGATCCCGCTTGCGCTAATGAGCCTGAAGCCGGCTTCCACGCTTTTAGCTCGTTGTATAAGCCTCCATCTCCAATCTCATTTCCGCTAAGCCTGGTATCATTTTGCCTTTTCAATTTGACACCTTTTACCTGGAGGAGACACACCCTGAGTGTCCTTATCTTGCCCATGTTCCTTGCATTAGGCATAGCTTTGTTCCATGTGCTTGGAGCTAGTTTTGCATGTCCCTGACACTCGTCTCTTCCCATTTCGAGCATTCTTCTGCCTTCACTTCGAGCTCGTTAAAAACAATAAGTAGGTTACGAGCAGTCTTCCACCTTTCCTTCGAGCTCGTTAAAAACAGTAAGGAGGCTACGAGCATTCTTCTACCTTCACTTCGAGCTCGTTAAAAACTGTAAGTAGGTTATGAGCATTTCTTTCATCTTCACTTCGAGCTTGTTAAAAACAGTAAGGAAGTTGTGAGCATTTTCCTATCTCCTTTGAGCTCGTTAAAAACAGTAAGGAGGTCATGAGTTTACTTTTCCGGACTCGTTAAACCTTTACGGAAAAGATCCCTATGGAGTTCTTTTAAGCCCTTTTCAGACTCCTTAAATAGGAAAAGTTTGCCGAGCATAGTTGTCTTTTCGGGCTCGTTAAAATAACTGAACCGACATCCACTTAGGTATAGAATTACCCCTTTTCCGGGCCTTGGTGGATAATTTACGGAAAAGGTATACTCTAGGTATACTCTTGTATGTGCTAGAAGAGTTCTTCTTCCATCATTTTACACTTTTTCAGGGAAGGAGACTAACTTTACGAAAAAGGACCTTTGGAGTCGTCTTTAGGGTTTTCAGACTCTCGAAATGTGAAAACACCAAGCGAGCACATACCAATCCGGGCTCGATATAAAATCCACGGATAAGTGTATAGAGGACTGTTTAAGTTTTTCAACTCTATAAGCAAGAAAACACCGCCGAGCACAGACCAATCCGGGCTCGATATAAAATCCACGGATAGGTGTATGGAGTTTTCTTCTAGGTTTTTCAGACTCCTTAAATATGAAAATACCGTCGAGCATGCTTTAGTTCTTTTTCAAGCTCATTAAAAAATGAAAAAGGAAAGGGAAGGGAAGAATGTTAAAATATCTTTCAATATGATGGCAGCAAGTCAACTATCTCCTTGAACAAAGCACCTGTTTTGAGTCTATCAAACAAGTTGGGTTCTAGTGTTGGCCTTAGGGTAAACTTGATCTCAGAGTTCCTACTCCTCCATTTGGTTAGTCTTCCAATCATTTGGAGAATCTGTTAATGTCTCCTACATTGCAGACTTGCATCGTGGTCCCTTTGTGTTCAAAGCTGCCTAAGTCACTCTTGTGTCGTGCTCACTGTTCAAGGATATAACCTGTGTCGGCCATTCTACAGTTGCCTTGACCTCATGTGTCGGCCATTCCTTGGTGTCAATCTGTTTCATCATGTGTTTAGTCCTACTTCAAATCAGCTCATACCTGTTGAGTGTCCCTCGTGTTGGATGATGGAGGATGCATTAAGGCCTCCCTTCCAACGGACTTCTTCCCATCGACTTCAACTCATTGTGCTCTGGGAATGAAGTTTAGAGTTTCGGTTAGTACCTTGGGGATTGCAGTCATTAGTGGCAGTTTCCCTTGCTATTGGATAGATGGGAATACATCAATGTCTCCTATCCGATGGATTCTTCAAGTGTTCGATGGCAAGACCACTTATTCGCACTTGCTTGAATGTACTAGGTACCTTGGGTTCCATTTTCATTATTGGTGGACACCCTCGCGTTTGTTAACGGTATACATCAATGACCGGTAATCAAACGATACCTCCCATGTTCGACATCAACTCATTTATTCGCATGGATAGGTTTGTACCTTGGGTTGTTTTTGGATGAAGACCTTGGGATCCTCGATAGCATCACCTCATTTATGTTATCGCCCAAGTTGCGCAAGACTGAGCCCCACTCCTTTTGGCTCTTGATGAGACATAGATCCAGCTTGTTCTCTATGGCTATGTTCTCCAGTTTTGACATAGATCCACCTTGTATTTATGTGGCTATGTTTCGACTTATGTTCCTCATGGATCCACGCTTGTATTTTAGTGGCCATGATATATGCATCAGTATTTTGGATCATTATTGTATCCTCTTGGAGATCATGTTCCACCATTTGAACATGGATAGTTACCCCATGGATAAGTTTGTCTGACTTTGCCTTCGCTTTCAGGTACTTCATTTGAGCCTATGATTCTTGGTTTCTCGGTTCCTCCACGATTCAACTCTTTTTTATTTTTTATAATGTATTTCGGCCATCGTTTCCCGTACTCCCTCTGACCTCATACATTAGGGGGCATCTGTTATAGCTTGAAATGACACCTCTCCGTCCGTGACGAAACTTGTTTCCCTTGGTCGCATGACGACACTTCTTGAGATCAAGTTCAGTCACACAACAGGACAATTGTGGATGGAGGAGTCATTTGGGACACTAAAAATGGTTGAAATTACCTCATTCTTGACCCATTTGATGTATATGACCCTTAGGAACATTTTTCCAGACCAAACTATCTCCTGAAAATGAGCAGAAAAGCCTGTTTTTGGCCATTTTTCACTATGAGCGCGACTCTACTGTTATAATAGTAGAGTGTGTACGCGACTTTGTCTCATTCAAAGTAGCGCCCATTGCCATATGTACGTGACTTTGTATACTGTAGAGTAGGGTACACTCTTGTTTTGGTCAAAATCTCGAAATTCGAGTAAGTTAAGTTGGTTGGGAAACCTCTTGAGTGGTTATAACTTCTTTTCCTCTTCCTCATTGACTATATAAGGAGGGTAGAAGGGTCATGTGAAGGGAGCAAGCCTAATTGCAAAGTTATGCTGGAGGAATGGAGACCCTCATCCCCTCTCTTGTGCTTCAGTTTTGGTAAACCCTAGTACAATTGCTTAGAGGCTGGGATCCTTGGAGAACGGAAGCAGGAGATCTTGAATCTAGGTTTCGTGAAGTGCCAAGCTTGAAGGAAGGTATAATTGTATGTACTTGCTTTCATTCATTAATAAAGATCAGACATTCTTCTCTTTCCAAATATGACCTATTAATGTGTCTCAGATTTGATTACTGTTTGATTATAATATGATGTCTCTTTCTATTATGAATATCAATTTAATATATGTAGTCAAATGTATTTGAGAAAGGTATCAAGTTGTTTTGCAGGTCTGGGCATTGCGACACTGGATAAGCATTGAAGAGTGAGGGAGGAAAAGCTAGGATCAACCTTATGAATAAGGTGCCTACATCTCTAAACCCTAATCTCTTCATTTATTTGTTGTACTTGCAGAATGCTTGTAAGTCTATCTTTATCACCGTAAGTTGGTAGTTTCTCCCCTAAACTATAGGTGCATTTTCCCCACAACAAGAAGGGAGCTTCGATGAAGACATCTTTAAAACTTTCCAAGGGCCAACAGATGGGGTTCATTTTAGAAGATTCATCTTTCAGATGACCGCTGCTATTGGACTCCACAGGATTTGCAACAACATCTCATAGACACCATTGTTCTTGTTCCTCATTCCCATGCCACCTGCATCCGTTTAGATGTTCATACATTTGACAGCTTTGCTGTTTGAGCCTTCCAAAAATATTTTCTTTAAAATACGGTCTTTGATTTTGGCTCCTCAATCCATAATGTCCTTTTGTGTGAGTGAAATTTTTTATTGTTTTATCAAGCCTCATGGACGGAGAGGAGCCTAGCTTGAGCTGAGTCTTTGGACAACTTCCTTGACCTGTATGCTTTGCTGTTATCTCAGCCATGCTTTGATTTATGTGAGAATCTCTGGAAAACAGACCCTTGATTATAAGCCCTTTTGGGTTTAAATTTGCAGCATGGAGTCACTTCAATACCCTATGCCTTTGAGATGTGCTACATTTCCGTGGGTCCAACCATAGCGATCTTCTTGAGATGCTTTTAAGTGTGATGGTGGATGGAGCCTGAAGATAGTAGTAAATATAATCATAGATCTATGTTATTCAAACAAGGGTTAGTGTGACCAATAGAACAAAATCTCTTCATTCTAGAGAACGATCAATGAAGCCCCAAATGCACGGGTAAACTTTCTTTCTAGGATACATTTCTAGCTTCATGAGTTGTGCGATTTCTTGCGAGATCTACCTTCACGAGAGGCCCAATTGCAGGTGACTCAGGAAGACAAATTTGTACAAAAATTTCAAAGGTTGAGAGGAAAAGGCAATTTAGCTGAAACACAGAAAACAAAGACTAAAGTAAAATAAAAGAAAAACTTTATTTATGTATAGAAAGTCTCATTCAGACTATGCAAAGTATTGTTTCAAGGTAAGGCCATTGAGAGGAAGGGTTACTTCCTCTCCTTGGAGGTATGTTAGCTTGTAAGTGGATGGGTCGAGATTTGCAGAAATTTGGTAAGGGCCTATCCATAAGTGTTGGAATTTCATGTGCATCCCCCTACCCTCATGATTATGGTCCCATTTTAGGACTAAATCCCCTACTTCAAAACTTCTTTTACTAGATTTCCTTTTATCGAACCATCTTTTGACTATATCTTGGTGATGATGAAACTGGTCTTTAGCTTTCTGACGAGCTTATTCAAGTTGCAGCAAAGTATTGATCCTAGATTGCAAGACTTGACTACCAGACCCTCGAGAGGCTTGGGACAACTATAAGGATGGAAGCAAGATATTGGGAGGGAGAATGGCTTCCTTGCTTTAGACGAGAGTGTAAGGGGAAACCCCTACTGCGTTCTTTGGAGTCACCCTATCTTCTCATAAGGAATTTGGGAGAGCTATATGCCAACTTCGCTGATTTTCAATCACAGTCTTCTTGAGAATTCAGATGAGGTTTTTGTTTGAAGATTCAGCTAGTCCATTTCCTTGAGGGTAATAATTGGCTGAATAATGTAGCTTAATTCTCCATTCATAAACAAATTCATTTATTTTAAAAGATTAGAAATAGGTGGCATTATCAAATACTAGGGAAATTGGAACCCCAAACCTGGTTATGATGCTCTTTTTCAAGAAACTGATGACTGCATCTTCGTTGATCTTGCGCAATGGGATTGCCTCCATCCATTTGGTGAAGTAGTCCATGGCTATGAGGATGTATCGATGTTGAAAAGAAGAATTTGGCTTTATCTCTCCAATGACATCTATACCCCATTGTTCGAAAGGTTCTGAGATAATAACCGGCTACAAAGGTCCTGCTGCCTTAGGTAATTTCCCAGCACTTCTTTGGCATATATCACAGTTCCATGCATACGCATGGGTGTCTCAAAATAAAGTGGGCCAATAATATCCAGCTCTGAGTATTTTGTGAGCTGTTGTCTCCCCCGAATAGTGTCCACCAGTAGAACCATCATGTAATTCTTTGACCACTTTACTTGCATCTTCCTTTTCTAGACATCTAAGAAAAATTCCATCGTAATTTTTTTTCTGAAAAGTATCCCATCAATGATTTGATAAGCTGATGATGTCAAATGGAGTGCCCTTATTTTCTTAGAACTCCAGTGTTCTGGTAGATATCCTTGCTGCAAATAATGCACTAGATCTATATACCATGATTCAAGAGCTATGAAAATGGGACATACCTCAACTGAATTCATCTCGGCTTCATTCTTCCAATGTTGCTGTTCATCAATTGGAGGCTCTGTAAGCAATATACACAGGCCTTGTCCCTTAATGATGGTGGCTGGTTTAAATTCTAAATCATATTCTTGAAGAGTCGTGACCTAGTTTCCCCTTCTTTCTCCCAATTCCTTTTGAACGAAAAGGGATCTAACAGCTGGGTGAGGAACTATAACTTTAGTTCTTTTCTTAAGAATATATGGTCTGAACTGTTTGATCGCTTTGAAGACAACATACACATGCTTGTCAACAACAGGATAGTTCAGTTTAGCACCTTGCATACTAGGGCTCATAAATGAGATTGGGTATTCATCTCCTAACTCTACCTTTTGCATGAGCACCGTTGCGAGTGAGTCATCCGAAGCAAAGGTATACAAGATAAAATCTTTGTCAAAATCTAGGCTTCTTAAGGAAGGAGCCTTAGCTATGGCTGCCTTAATGTCTCTGAATGCATCCTTTTCTAAGTCTATCCACTTGAACTATATGTGTTGCTTGACCATTTGCTGCAAAGGTTTAACAATTTGCGCGAAATCCGGAACAAACCTTCGGACAAAATTGATAATGCCCATAAACGACTGCATGGATTTCTTGTTATGGGGCATTGGAATTTTATTTATAGCTTGTACTCTCTCTTGATCTATTGATACTCCTCTTTTGGAAATGATATGGCCCAGCAGTTTACCTTTGGGAATAGCGAACACACTCTTCTTGGGATTTAAAAAGATACCATCTTTCTGACAACGATAAAAAATATGCTTCAAATGAACAACATGATCTTCTCTTTTCTTCGAAAAAACGGTCACATCATCTAAATAGACCACAACACAATGACCCCCCAATCCTCAAAAGGCGATGTCCATTTACCGTTGGAACGTAGCTCCTGCATTTATTAGGCCAAATGGCATTCTTTGGTGTGCAAACGTTCCCCACTTAGTGCAGAAAGTAACTAGAGAAGCCATCAAGAAGGGAGAATAGTTCAAATCCTGACACCATCTGGAGAATTTGTTCCATTGAAGGGATGGGATAGTTTTCGTTATCCGAAGCTGTGTTTAAATTTCTGAAGTCAACCCATAGTCTTATCTCTCCTGACTTCTTTCTCACAGGGACAAGGTTAGAAACCCACTCGGAATGCCGAACTTTAAAAGTTATTTTGGCATCCAGTAACTTTTTCAATTCCTTTTAAATCAAAGGTTCAAGCGTCGGGTGCATCGTTCTTAATTGCTGCTAAAATGGCTTGACACCTGCTTTCATTGGTATGACATGTTGAATAATGTGGATGTCATATGTTTTCAAATCTTCATAAGTCCATGCAAAAACATCCTTATATTGTCGAAATAGCTTGATAAACTTATCTCTCTCCCGGTGAACAACATTTTCCAAGTTTAACAAACTTTGGTTCAACTTCGGTGCCCAGATTAACTAATTCATGCTACATTGATGAGCTTTTGGTCTTGGTATTTGCTGGCCTTTGAACTTGCTCTATAGATCAAACAACATTTCAAGCGACCTCACCCCTTTGGGGATGA
Organism: Larix kaempferi; assembly: GCA_027924585.1. Lineage (NCBI taxonomy): Eukaryota > Viridiplantae > Streptophyta > Pinopsida > Pinales > Pinaceae > Larix > Larix kaempferi. Next base: position 7,954,695 of record BSBM01000642.1, read on the forward strand.
AATTGCCTTTTGCTATATCTTTCTTTTGTAAATTAGAATCATGTTCTTCTTCATCTATCACAGCTTCTTGGAATATGTCTTCATTTGTTAGAAAACTGATAATCTGTTCATCATCATGGAAAACTCTAAAGTTTGTGATATTGTCAAGGACAGAAGGCCTGAAAATTAATTCAATTGAGCACTTGTTATTAGTTGGCACCAATCTCGAAGTGGATGTTGCTAATAAATCAACTGCAGAATTTTGCATTCTAGGAATAAACTTTATATTGAAAGCATCAAAATGCATAGTTAAATCCCATACCTCAGCCTGATAACTCCTCAAATGAGGTGAAAGACAGTGAATGGTATCTCTCACCTATCTCACAACTATTTCCGAGTCGCCAAACACCTTCAGGTATTTAACATTTAAACCGATGGCTTTCTTCAATCCGTGGACTAAAGCTTCATATTCAGTAGTATTGTTAGTACAATCAAATTCTAACCTACATGACAAAAAATACTTATTTCTTTCTGGATCCATTAGAACACAACCAGCTCTGGATCCTTCCAAATTTTTAGAACCATCAAAGTATAATGTCCAAAAAGGATCATTTGATTCAGCTAAGTTAGTATCTTTATGATCTAAATCAACAACTAAACTAACTATATTACAGTCAATATCATCAGTCCGAGAAAAATGAAGGATATCGGACTGTTCATCTGATTCATGGCTAATAGTTTCAGACTGATAATTACTCGGATCAATTTCTAAGAAATAATTTCCCAAAACTGAGGACGAGAAGGCTACAACTTCATTCTTTCCTTCTAGTTGAGTTACATTTTGTTTCATGTGTGGTTCTCTCAGAACCTTGATCTGATTCTGTCTATTTTGATATGGCAACCACAAATGGGACCAATCAGTTGCAAAGTAACCATTCAAGTTTGTGGACCAGTCCCTACTTAGGATCAAACCATAGGCTTCAGGAATGTCAATTACCATTATATGAATGAACTGACAAACTCTAGAATCAACTGACAACCTAATGAGTACATCTTTCATTTCCCTAATAACTTTGACAACAGTCCTATCTAACTGAATAATCTGGGCAGGAGATGGAATTGGTTGACCATTGATCTTTTTACAGATAGATAGTGGCATGACATTCGAAGATGCTCCAGAATCTACCAGACAATTGTGCACATTGTGATTGAAGATTTCAAAAGTTAAAAGGAACGGCAATGTCTGAGATTTGGATTTCCCGCCGATGCTGGCCTCATTAATTTCAGGGTCTTCTTGAGTGTCTGTTAATGTGGTACTGGGCTGGGATTGAAGGACATGCAACAATTTGTCTCATTGCTGGGGCAGACTGCACATATCGAATATTGACACATTTGCCTTTACTTTCTTTATATCTTCAATGATGTCATATCTCATATCACATTCTTTTACAATTTTAGTTTGATGGTCTGTCTTATTCAGTGTGACCTTTGGTTGCTGAACTATTGTGTCGATGTTTAGATGCTTGGCCATTGTTGGGTTAGCTTTAGGTTGTGGTGGAATGACTGTTATATGTCTTCTAGGTAATTCTTTTGAAATTTCGGTTTGGGAATAGTTGAGCTTGGAACTGGATCTGCTATGGGACCTTTACTGCGAGTGTTAATGTTTACAGTAAAGACTAGGCTTTCTACGGGATCATCTTCTACCAATTCAGTTAAATGTACCCAATCCCATTGCACCATGGTAGTGTCTGGAGATGGTTCCTCTATCTCAGGGCTTGGTTCCTCTGGAGGATCGTCTTGATCTAGAATCTGTGAATCCAGCATTTGGTTCATGACTAAACTCATAGAGTTAATCCATTATGGGAAGCTCTTTTCCGAGTGTGGCTCTTGATGAAATGTGAAAAAGTGTTCCATCCCTATTTCATTCAGATTTAAAACAGGAGAAGTATTCATAGGTGGATGAGGTTGATCGTTGTCTTCTCTCTTCTTGTAGAATGGTTTGAAAGGATTCCTAGATGTACTAGTTGCTTTATCTTTCTCGAGATCTACAATTTTATTGCACAATTTCTGCATCATCTTAACTATGTTCTCCATGTCTGCTGATGACTCTTCTTTATTCCTGGTGAGAAGCAAGGTTTTTTAATTAGTTGTTGGTTTTGTCTCTACATCTAAGGCATGTTTGGAAATGTTGTCTGCTTCTTCTTCCACCTTCCTAGCTTCTTCGAAATTTTCTATCAAGGTGGTTTTCTTAGATCTTTTGACGAACATTGCTATAGGCCCTTCATGTGTTGTTGTATAATATTCAACTAGAGATTCTTCAGCTGGTTTATTTGCTTCACTAAAATTATTCAAGAGTGTAGTGAACCTTTGGTTGAAGTCTTGAACCTTTTCTTTCTTTTCCATTCTCATGGACAATAATTCTTTCATGAGTGTAGCTACAGTGTTTTGATTTCCATACTTCTTTAAGAAACATGTTTCAAATTCTTCCCAGCTGGAAATTGAAGTAGCTTGTATGCTAAAATACCAGGAAGAAACTTTCGGTTCAAAAGTGTATGGGAAAAGCCTACAAACTACATCTTCATGTTGTACATTTAAAAGATTCAAGGCTAGATAAAAACTCTTGAGATGATCTTCAGCAGAAATGGCTTTTCCTAGGTCGAATTTGGGCAAGACTTTCTTTGGATTTTTAGGCAAATTGTGGAATGGCCCAGCTAGATTCAATGCTCCCCTCGCTCTCCAAGTAGGTACAGCCATGTTTCTATGTGGAGAATTGTGTGGTGAATTAAGTGGAGTGTTCTTTGGAGTAACAAGTTCTCCAAGATTTTCTGGATCTGAAAAATTTTCTGGGTTTTCAAGATAGATTTCTTTCAGGGGTTCTGCAATTTCTTCCAAAGTTAAATTTACAAGCTCTTCAAAATTCTACACAAGAATCGAATCACGGGTGTACTGTCTCTCTTTTCTGGGAGTACTTTACCTAGGAAGGAAAGTTACAGTGTTTAAACCACCTAGTTTCCTAACATAAGATCGTTTATGTCTTCTTAAATCTTCTATTTCTGCAAAAAGTACAACATACAACACTTCTTGATTTTCAGAATCAGAGATGGAGTTTTCTTGATTTTCTATTTCAAGATTTGGGTTGTCTGAAATTAGTGGGTTTTCAGTAACATTTTTGACAAAGGGAGATTTTCCTTTATCAGCCATGCACCTCAAGCCCTCCTTCTAGAGCCAAAAATTGTTGATGCCCCAAAGATCGCAACATCAAGTAGAAAGGGATTCTCCCTGGTAAACTATCCCAATTAGATTGTCCACCGTTTGGTATGGGGAATCTGTCTGGTTAGCAGTTCCGGCTACCATTATATTTGCTTTCTTTTACACTGGCTATGGCCCGATCCATCGTTCTTTTTTATTTTATTGTTAAAATGATGTGCAAGTGCCTAAGCTAATTTAATCTAAATTCAGAGCTTGAAACAAATTTGTATCTAAGACTGAAATAAATCTAATCTATCCTTGCAAGGAGCAAACTGTAAATATGAGCAATGTGCTGAAAGAAATATCTAAAGATTGCATGGATATCCATTTAAATCATAAAGAAACATTTTCAACAGAGGGTTAAAGATATTAAAGATATCTTTAATCCATATAAAAACATTCTATTACTCATTTAGGAAAACATCATTGCACAGGAAAAAATAGTGAGATCATTCATCAGATAGAAACAATTCCGAACATCAAAGAAAGATCTCACAGCAGTGTCAGAATGTCATAAGAATAATCCAACATGCATCAAGTCCACATTTCCAGGAAAAACAAATGTCTCCCTCAGGCTCTTTATTAGACAAAAATCGCTTCCCTCAAGCTAATTACAAAATAGTTCGTACAAGCTAAGAAGCTTCTTTTCCCTGCAAAAAACTCCCTCTCTATTGTTGATGTATATATAACTTCGGAATGTATTTCACATATATGTATATTGTATTCCTATAGAGATGTTATTATTCCTCTATAAGGAAGTGGTTGTATTCCTATAAAGATGTTATTATTCCTCTATACATAAGTGTTGTCATTTATATTGTAAGTGCCGTAACTTATACTTGATGGGTTATTAGACCACCTTGTTGGGGTCAGCCCTGTATAAGTCATGTGGGTCAAAGGGTTATTAGACCACCCTATTGGGGGTCGGCCATGTGGGTCAAAGGGTTATTAGACCACCCTAGTGGGGGTCGGCCCAGTCAGGATTATGGTAAGTGGTTAAGTTGAGGCCGACCTAGTTGAGTAATGGTCAAGTCAAGTTAGTGTATAAATAGAGAGTGTGTCTCTCTCATTTTACACATTCTATTCTCTCACTCACACTTTGGAGAGTGGCACACTTGTGGAGGAGGAGGATCTGCTGCTAGGAGAAGACTATCTCTTGTATTCTGGTTGTATCATTGCTCTATCTATCTCTGAGGAAGTTATTGGGGTTTTTCACCTTTATGGTTTTCCCCAAGTAAACTCTGTGTCTCTTGTGTGCTTGCATTATTGTGTCCATGATTGATATGTTGTAGATTTGATGTACATGTTGTTCTCTCAGTTAAGATCCTAGATAAGATTGAAGTAAATTCTGAAAATTTAACATGGTATCAGAGCTAGCCTGAAAGAAGGCATGATATGGCATGTATGACACTTGTTGCACTTACGATGCTAGGGCTTGATATAGCAAAAACCAGTCATCGTAACACTTTCGCTATAAATTCGTTTTGGAAAAATTTTCGGATCTAAAACTTTTACATGTCGAATATCAGATCCCCATGTACCTTGTATCCAAAGGACAACCACTAATTCGTTTTACTTTGTGATTTATGATCTATACAATATAGGGTTTCTGCCTCTTCCAGATCTGAGTCAAAATCAGGTGACCTTGGGAAAAGGGTCATAAATTGGGCTAGGAAGCTCCAAATGCAATTTTGTAAAAATTGACAGGTAGTACACAGACTGTACTATCTCAAAAAAACAATTCAGAGGCCGAAGTTGAACTAGGGACACGTGGAACTCTGTACAAATTCGCTCTTATGTATTATCCCATAAACAGGTCATGTTGCGACACTTGGCATAACTCTCTCTCAGAGAATCCAATTGAGGTCAGACCTATCAAGATGGAAACATAACAGGTCGAAATATCTCAGGAAAATTTTTCAAAGGCCGACATTGAACCAGTGACACGTGGAACGCCGTACAAGTTCACTCTCCTATATTATCCCATAAATAGGTCACGTTGTGATACTTGGCATAACTCTCTCTCAGAGAATCCAATTGAGGTTAGACCTGTTGGGATGGAAGTATAACAGGTCGGGATATCTCAAGAAAATTTTTCAAACCCTGTGGATCAAAAAGGTCAGAGTTACACCAGAAACTATCAGGTACATATTTCTGTCAACATAGAATTATTTTTGAGTACCTTCATTCATGGCTTTCGGAATTTAGGGCTTCGGAGAAAGTTGGAATTTTTGTAATCGGAGACCACAGCTGGATGATACTCATCAAAATCAAAATTTAGAGACCAAGATCAGAGTTTTTGGTTGGGTAGAAGGTTGGACTTGATCAAACCCCAGTTCGGGACTTTGATCGGAAAGATGGAAAATTAGGGCTTCTACAAAAATTGGAATTTTGGACATCTGTGACCACGACTGGAAGCTCCTCAGAAAAATAGAAGCTTAGAGTTTTGAATCAAATATTTTGGTTGGGTGAAGCTCCGGGAAATTCAAACCCTAATTCAGGGTCCTTGCTAGTGAATCCGAAAATCTAAAAGACAATTTCGAGGGGTGAAACTTTGTAGTTTTCAAATTCTGATTATACCAACTTGATCAGCTCATCAAGGCACATATTTCTATCCTTTTGGAAGTTTGAAATTCAAAGTTTGAATTTTTTGAGTTTCTTTGACAAACCCTAATCCAGCTCCAGGTCCAGTTCTTGCAAATCAAGTGGATTGGGTTAATCCTAGAAGAAGATGGATTGGTCACCTGCATAAGTGAAGAAGTTCCTGTCTCAGAGGGAGATGAGGCTAAGGCCTTCCATAAGAAGATTACAAGCAATCTTGATAGGTATGGCTTACAGGTATGTTTCATGGTTAATTTTATCATATGTTTGTCTTCATATCATTACAGTACAATCTTGATTAATTACTAGACTTGTCGTATCACCTTAATAGAATATATTCATTGATTAAGGTTTTGACACTTATGAATGTACTAATGAATTGTGATGTTGTATGAGGTTTATGTTGTTCGCTAACATAAAAGGTACACCAAGAAAGACAAATCATGTTCTACTTCAAGAACATATTATCATGGTGACATGAAGACAAAGATTCATCCATTGTCATAGATCACATAGAAGATCTACTTTCGAGGTATGTATAACTTGGTCCTACAATGGTTAACCTATGAGACATGCAGGTTACTAGCACAAGTCACTGAAGAGAACCAGAAGACATTATGCGGGTATGTTAGACATAACTAGCTATCATGCTAATCCAGGTATGTTTTTCCTATATCAACCTAGAATCCTATCTTGTGTTAGGATCTTATAATGTTGTGTTGTTGATAATGATTATTCATGAAGTCATAGGTTTGAATAGTCATGGTTGTATGCATATTATGTTTCTTACCATAATTGATGATATGACTAACCAAAAGAATCATGAAGGTATAGGTTTGAGTAATCACGAGTTTATGCATTGATGATTTAACTAATCAGAAGAGTCCTATGATCAAATAAGAATATGCATGAGTAAAAGAAGACTTCCCTGAAACCTTGAATACTAATGTTTATTATCTGTGAATGATCATGACTATACATGTTTAAGATTATTGTGTTTTGATAGTATTAAGATTATACTAATAAATGTGTGATTATGTATGAGACCTCAAGGATAACAAAATGATGATACTAATAAGCATGCGTAGTGATTAAGGATGGATGTAAGTTCAAGGACAGGTAATCCGGGAAGCAAAGATCAAGAAGGAGCACACTCCAGTTGTTCCTGCAAGAAAGCAAAGGAGCACACTTCAGTAGTTTCTGCAAGGAGGCAGATATTCAGAGGGAGTTGACCACTTCTCACAATCCACATCAGAATGGAGTTGCAGAAAAAGAAGCAAAGACTGAGAGGGAGTCAACCCAACAATCAAGCAAAGATAAGTATTTTTATTATCATTTCTTGCATATTTGTTTGTTTAAACAAAATTGTTCAATGATGTATATGCTCATGTTCCTAGACTTAGGATATGTATTGTGCATATTAGAATGATTGCATTAATGAATAGTATATTACTAATATGTATGTGATGGGTAAGTGGCCTATGGAACTGTACAACATTCCAGTGCTACTTATCTAGAATGAAACCTCTTTGCTGACATGTTGGGAGTAGTGCAAACTCTTGACAATGTTCTGGTAGAGACTGGAAGGCATTTAGAAAGTTGTGGAACATGGATGAATGTTGTATTGAAGCATTGGCTAAGATAATTGCATGACTGTATGACATATTTCTTTATGTGTAAGAATTTGTTTGAAAATTATGAGATGTTTCTAATCATGCAATTTAACTTGTTTTGTAGGAAAAACCGTATACCTTCACCTACAAAAGGACTACAACATTTGTTCAAGCAACAAAATTATCTATTGAAGATATTGAAGTTCCCAGGGTATTGGAAGAATGCCATGATCCATCGATCATGAAGAACGATGTTTGGGATGCGGTCCCAAGAGTTGAAGGGAAGTCTGTTGTGACTTCCAAATGGAACTATCAGATCAAGCATGCTGCAGATGGCAACATAGAAAAATATAAAGTGATGAAATAGAAGATACACTAGATGGATTTCAAGACCGCTTTCTTGAATGGTGTAGTCATATATGTGTGCAGAACTTGGGGATGATGCACTATTTGTTTTTGGCATGGAGGTGTGGCAGAGTGCAGATGGAATCTTCCTTAGACAAGGGAAGTATGCAGTAGAGATCCTGAAGAGGTTCGGGATGATGAACTGCAAGGCCATGGCCACACCTATGGCATCAAACCTGAAGCTTGTGTGAGATGCTTCATCTGAGCCGGTTGATGTATCTATGTATCGTCAGATGATTGGGTCCTTGATGTACCTAACGAACACAAGACCAGATATTTGATTTGCGGTGAACACATTGAGCTAGTTCCTAACGGATCCGAGGAGTGTTCACCTGGTTGTTGTAAAGCATGTTCTGAGGTACCTGAAGGGTACAGTGGATTATGGGCTCAAGTATGAAGTGAATCAAAAGTTTAACTTGCAAGGTTATGTTGATTTAGATTGGGATGACAGTGCTGCAGATAGGAAGAGCACATCTAGATGTTCCTTCAGTATGGGATCAGGTGTGATCTCTTGGTTTAGCGGGAAGCAGTCCTGCGTAGCACTGAGTACAGCCGAAGTAGAGTATGTTGAGATGGATGAGCAGGTTGCAGATGTATTGACCAAGACATTGGCCAGAGTGCAATTTGAGTACTTCATAGAGAGGCTTGGTGCACTTCAGATCGAGGCTCCTTCCAAAGGGAAGTGATGAGTCTAGAAGATGCAGATGCACATGATCTTTTCTGACATGGTTGATGTGTTCTCCCTTGGTCATGATGTAATTGATGAGCCATTTTTCACATGGTGGTAGATGTGTTCTCCCATGGTGAAAAAGTAAGGGCTGGAGCCTTCCCCAAATGGTGGTAGATGTGTTCTCCCATGTCGGTGGTGTAAGTGCTAGATGATGTGCATCTGGGATGTGCTTCGTGGACGATGAGATGATCTGAAGAGAATGATGCTATGATGATCAGGAGGATCATGGATGATGAGCATCAGGACGATGCTCCAGTTACTACTCTGTATATGCATCACGATGATGCTAGATATGATCAGTTGGATCATTTATATGTATATGTATGTATGCATCATGTTGGATGTTGGATATGATCAGTTGGATCATTTGTATGTACTTTGTATATGCATCATGTTGGATGCTTGGACTATATGTATCAGGTGGATACATTGTATGATCAGGTAGATCATGTATGTTGATATGTATCAGATATGATCAGGTGGATCGTGTATTTGTATTTGTATCAGGTGGATACACTGTATGATCAGGTGGATCATGTATGATGATATGTATTAGGTAGATACTTGGTATGCATCAGGTGGATGCATTGTATGATCAGGATGATCATGATGACAAGCTTCAGGATGTTGCTCCAGATGATATGTATCAGGATGGTACAGTGATGATGATCAGTGTGATCATGAGCATCAAGAAGATGCTTTGTGCGATGATGATATGTGGGATCATGAGTATCAGGTTGATACTTGGAGGTTAGACATGATATGTGGCAGGTTGTGCAAATAACATGTAATCAGTCCTGGGAGATCTTGCCGGTTGTGCTGCGGCACATAAATGTTCCTAGGATACTCTTTCCGGTATTGCTATGTAGTATGTAACCAGTCTTCAGATATCTGATAGGTTGAGCTGTGTGCTCGTAATCAGTCCTGGGATGAGGTATTACTACGGAGACATGTAATCAGTCTTGGAGATCCGAGAGGTTGAGCTGTGTGCTCGTAATTAGTCTTGGGATCCTCTTTAGAGATCTTGCTAGTCGTGCTGTGGCACATAAATGTTCCTGGGGTGCTCTTTAAAGGTTTTGTCTATCCACATGTAATCAGTCCTGGAGATCCGAGAGGTTGAGCTGTGTGCTCGTAATAAGTCCTGGGATGCTCTTTAGAGATCTTGCCGGTCATGCTGCGGCACATAAATGTTCCTGGGATGCTCTTTAGAGGTATTGTGGAGGAGATGCATGTAATCAATCCCGGGAGATCTGCCGGTGGTGCTTAGGCACATAAATGTTCCTGGGATACTCTTTTAGGTATTGCATCCGCACATAAAATTAGTTTTGAGAGGCCACCTCTATCAGACCATTCGTACAGATGATGAAGACCTGCAGGTGGTGGCCCTACATCCAGTATGAAAAAGGACTGGCTCTGTAGAACTTCCTATGACGAGTAGATTCATAGATTGATTGAGATACCAGCAGCAGTGACGATGAAGATGACTTGTGCTAGAAGACCTATGTCGAGAAATACCTTCCTAGTTAAGAGGGAGTGTTGATGTATATGTAACTTCAAAATGTGTTTCACATATATGTATATTGTATTCCTATAGAGATATTATTATTCCTCTATACGGAAGTGGTTGTATTCCTATAGAGATGTTATTATTCCTCTATACGGAAGTGGTTGTATTCCTATAGAGATGTTATTATTCCTCTATACGGAAGTGGTTGTATTCCTATAGAGATGTTATTATTCCTCTATACTGAAGTGTTGTCATTTATATTGTAAGTGTCGTAACTTATACTTGATGGGTTATTAGACCACCTTGTTGGGGTCAGCCCTGTATAAGTCATGTGGGTCAAAGGGTTATTAGACCACCTTATTGGGGTTTGGCCATGTGGGTCAAAGGGTTATTAGACCACCCTAGTGGGGGTCGGTCCAGTCAGCATTATGTTAAGTGGTTAAGTTGAGGCCGACCTAGTTGAGTAAAGGTCAAGTCAAGTTAGTGTATAAATAGAGACTGTGTCTTTCTCATTTTACACATTCTATTCTCTCACTCACACTTTGGAGAGTGGCGCACTTGTGGAGGAGGAGGCTCTACTGCTAGGAGAAGACTATCTCTTGTATTCTGGTTGTGTCATTGCTCTATCTATTTCTGAGGAAGGTATTGGGGTTTTTCACCTTTATGGTTTTCCCCAAGTAAACTTTGTGTCTCTTGTGTGCTTGAATTATTGTGTCCATGATTGATATGCTGTAGATTTTCTATACATGTTGTTCTCTCAGTTAAGATCCTAGATAAGATTGAAGTAAATTCTGAAAATTTAACATCTACTCCTTCTAACCTTCTATTTATAACTTTACAAAGCGCCTCTTGGGCTGACAAGTGTACCCTAATTCTCTAACCTTCCTCTTTGGCTTTCATCGTATCCTTACAAAGTCTACAAATACATCAAATACTTTACATATAGGACAAAGACAAGGAGCCAGCTGTCCTTTTGAAGCATTTATACAAAAGGTAGAATTTCAGCTTCTCCGCTTAATTAAAACAAAATAAGAATGATCTGTCTATTCTACTGGGGCTTCTTCCTGCTGACTTGAAGACTCGCCTCCACCAACCGGCTTGCTTGAAATTACCGGGCCATCTATACTTTGAATGTATGAGGTCCATTGGTTGATATCCTTTACAATAAGCTTGCTACAGGAAGATACCGTTGCCTGGGACATTATTTCATGTTTGCGTCATGGTTTGCGTAGGTCCGATTTGACCAGCGCTTTTCCTCCTGTGGCCACTTTTTCCATCGCTTCTAGGAAGTAAATATGTATTGCAGGTTGGAAAATGAACTGTTGAAATTTGTCCTTAGTCAATACCTCTATCTTCGTGATATAAGCCAAGTCTTTGTCCAGCTCGTTCTGCAACTCGAACAATCGGTCTTCTTCTTTTGGGAAATCATAAATGGAGGCAAGGAGAACCAGATGACACTTTCTAAGCGATTCCCTGAGTGTGGAATAGATCGAACAACACTTGCGGACCGTCCTTTTGATTTCCAAACTTAGCTTGGTGACACAATCCTTGGCAAATTCAAGGATTCCTATATCCACGTCCAATTCATCTCCTATAGCAGCGCGTAAGTGTGAAGGGAGATGAGATTTTCCCTTTTTCCACTCAGATTGTTGTTTCAGCTCGTCTACATGATTTGCAAACTTTTCTCAAGTTTTTAGAGCTTTGGCTTCAATTGTTGTCATTTTCTTAATCATTTCTTTCATGCTCCAAATCTCTTCCGAGATCAGTACTAGCAGCTGATGGATTTTAATCCGCATATCACATGCTTGTTTGTGAAATGTGGACAAATTTTGCTGGTCTTCCGCTGTCTTGCTAGTTGTTCCTTTTCTTGAATCAGCCCTTCATATTCATGCTGGTGGAGCTGAATTTGCTAAGCCCTGCTTGCTTCGCGTTCCTCCAACTCTATTATCCGAGCTTTCATATTCTTCATTTCATCTTCAGAGATAGCCAACTGCATTTATAAGTAGTTCTTCTCATTCTCAAGCTGGAGAATTCCTGAATTTAGCACCAGATGCTCTCCTAACAACTCATTGTATTTCTCCTTCAATTTGTTTGCTTCCAATACCTCCCTCTTTCTGTCATCTCTGATCTTAAAGCATTGCTCCCTGTAATGCTTTATCTTTTCTTTCAAAAAATCAATATTGGCTTTAGTTGCCTTAGCTGATGCTACAGAGCATTGGGCTTGGAATGTGGGGTCGGTATTAGTTCTTTGCACCAATGTTTTCTCTGTTATCCATAATTCATCTTCATCCTCCTCGGTTTTCATATTCTTTGTCTTTCCTTCCATTTTCTTCACCCTCCTATCAATGATGGCCCTTTTCTGCTCATTAAAATATACAGTATCCAGGTCTGCTACTTTGCCCTGCTTCCTGGGGTTATATGGGGTCAGCGCTAAGCTCCTTGAATAGGCACCTTCTTCCTGAGTTCCCCCTGGAGTGTACATTTTTGGTGGGTCCACCTCCATATCTATCAGAGTGGATGGCTCCGGCTTGGGATACTTCTCTTTCTTCTCTTTATCATTCTCTTCTGCTGACTTCTCTTGTTGTGTCTGCAATCCATCAACTCCTTCATCCAGGGGCCTTTTCTCTTCCTCATGCTGCTGCTTGGAAGCTTGATCTAGGGATACCTGATCTTCTCCTTCTTTCTGGATCCTGGCAGCCTCTTCTTGTTGTTCCAACCGAGAGGCTTGCTCCTGTTGCTTCCTTACAATATCCTCTTGTTGAAGCTTGGCAGCTAGCTCACCTTGAATCCTTGCTTGTTCTTGGTCCTGCTACTACTTGAGAGCTTGCTCTTGGAGCACTCTGTCCTGCTCCAACTTGAGGGTTCGCTCTTGGAGCACTCTGTCCTGCTCCAATTCTGATGGATCCCCTAATTGTGAGGCCGATGCCTCCCACTCTCTTTGGATCAAACCGATAGGTTTGGGGATCGTATATTTCACAGCTTTCGTATTGTAATGCTTTCCTAACTCAATTAGGTTGCAGGCGCTACTTCATAATTCCTTGTCTCGGTCCTCCGCATGAGCGTATTCAAAGGAGATATTGAGGTCAGGACAATGCTTGCTTACCGCACCATTGGGGTCATGCCTTCTGAAAGGGACTGAGCCAAAATGGAAAACTTCTAAACCTTGAGCGTAATTTTCCCCGTCTCTTTCTCTTGGGAGGCTATAAGCTCCTATGATAAATGGAATGGGAGGATATAAGCCCTTCCTTCGGTTTGTTAATAACTTGCTTATTGTGCCGGTGCCAAAGAGTTTTCTCACGGGCTCCTTATGAATTACAAAATCTGTAACATATCGAGGGAACACAAATGGCTCATGGGTTCCTCCACTCATCTCGATGTATCCGCCTTCTGCACTGTGATAATAGTCCCCAAATTGTTCAATGATAGGCATTGCATTCTCCGACATACAATATGGTTCTTGTAAGAAAATAAGCTGGTACAATGGCATGATAAACCTCTCGCAAATCATCTTGTAGTGGTTTGCATATTTACTTGCCCATGTGCACTGATAAGCTATGAAGACAGCTGATTCATTTGGCTTCCATGAACATCCTAAGTCTGGGAATGTATGCTTGCTTAACAGGTAGTCAATCAGGTATGAAGACATGAAGAAATCTACCTTCTTTTGGGTTAGTCCTCCCTGGGTTGCTGCTAACTATGAGGCCAAGCAATCTGAAATGATTTCAACCTAGTTGAAGATGGTGTCGTTCGTGGCTATATGAAACATCATCGGCACCCATCCAATCTTAAACACATTGCCATTAGGCATGCCAAAGAGCCGACTCAACATCAGAACGATGAGTCTGTAAGGGGTCTTTAGGAGGTTGCTTTCATATTCATTGTTCTGCCTCCTCCTGATCTTCCTGTCGTTAATCGTCATCTTACGGGAAGATTCTAGTAAGTCCATTTCATGCTTTGCTATCCAGTCATCGTCTAAACAAGCCCTGGGTGAAGGAAATATGTAGGCAGCAGAGACATGCTTAGGGGCGAAAGATGCCAGGTTCAACCCATTTTCATCCTTCATGAGCCTTGTGTTGGTCTGGATGTTAGGAATTAGCCATCCAATAATTTCAGAACAAGGGAACAGCTCTGGCCGAGCTGTTTCCTTATACAAACAGGACCTTCTGATGTTGGCATACACTAGGGCATCCTCTATAGAGGATGTTGAACTATCTTGAGCCATGATGAATCTGTATAGATCACCCCATTGAAATTCAGGAGTGGAGCTCCCAGGGAAACACCAGTGGTAGCTTGTGTGTCAACAAACATCGTCACGCGAGAAGTATCTAATAGAATTTCAACCTCTGCGTCTGAGGTTACTTTCTGCGCTACCTTCTTCTTTGCTGATTTCCTATGCATGGTAATCCTGTGGTGAGCAAGGAAATACCAAAATATAACATTTTCACAATATAGAGGTTGTCTTAAACAATCATAATTATCTTCATTTAATGTTTAAGCTTAATTCAACAACGCTCCTCCATGCTAAAAGCAATGACAAAACATCAAGACAATGGGAAGGATCATCTTTGAATCTGCACCATTCATTTTCAACTTGCAGGTATCCCCTGGATTTTTACACACACGCGAGTGTGATGAAGATTTCTGCGCTGGCATCTAAATAGAGGTCTACGCCCCGCTTGGGATTCTGCGCGTGCTATGATTAGTGACATAATGTGCGCTGGGGGACAAGCAGAATCTTATGCGCTAATACTTAGACGTTACATTTGGGCCGGCGCCTAAGATTATTTGTGCACCAAGCGATAATGTATTTCTTGCGCTAATGCCTAAAACATTTCGCGCACCAGTGCCCCAAGATTATTTAAGCACCAAAGCTAAACACATTCGTGTGCGCTAACCTTATTTCTATGCTAGTGCTTAACATTTTACTGTGCGTCAGTGCTTAAACATTTCATGTGCCGACAGTTGATAGTGGAGGTTGCGCTAAAGATGGATAAATCCTGCAGCTACAGGCCTCTATCAGTTAAGGATCGGGCCTGGTTTCAAGCTTCTAAATGGGCTTGATGGGTTGATTTAGCATATCCCCCTGGCAGCTCCGGCCGAGTATTGTGGGTTTTATGCAACCTCGACATGAATGAACATTGCTTTCGGTTGAGCAGGGAATTTCGGTGTTCAAAAGACGGAACTTTAGCTGCAAGGAACGAGAAGGATTGGGCTTTTGCGCAGTAGATGCTTGGCAAGGAGTTTTGTTTTGCAAACAATATCTTGGGATGCTGCGGCGTCTACGGGATTTGAGTGGAAAAACTCTACAGCCACTAAGATACTACTAGGACGATTCAACCTTATGGTTAGAGTAGTGTAAGCACTTCATACTTTAAAAAATAGAGACTCTACTCACAGAAGAAGAGCTTACACAGAAACAAGCTGTTACGCAACCAAGAAAAACATATAAAAACTTTCAAATGCGGTCGTGGGGTACCGTGGGTTTCACTTGGCAAATGAAAGCTCTCTGAGGAAAACCAGGGATGCCGAAAACGTGACAGAGGGAAAAGAATTATATGCCTGTGAGATAGGACCGTCTCTGTCCTAGTCCGAAAGTGGTGGCCTCGTATCCTCATAGGGAAAAGAACAGTGACTATCCTATGCCCTCTATAGCTTTCATGCAAAGTAAAACGAAGGTCGTTGAGCTACTCAATCTGTGCGTGGGTGATTTTTAACCTACTAATCCAAGAGCAGGATTGGAAAAGAGACTACGTGTCAGAATGGCAAGCATTCTGAGAGCTCAACCGATTGCAACAGATGGTAGTCTCGAACTTTGACGTGAAAGGTGAGTCCCGAATGCAAATGACTAAATAAAACCCAAAACGTCATTGCCTGCGTTAAATAGGGGGAGAGTTAAATGCTCATGTATGTCAAAAGTTGGTGGGGTTATGAGCACGGGGATCAAGAAATATGTTATTAAGAGTGGCACATGGTTTCATTAAGGCCCTACCGACTCTGCCAGTGCATAGGGATCGAGGAGATCTTTTTGCGCCAAGTACTAATTTAACTTTCACGCCAAGCGGGGAGCGTTATCTTTTGCGCTATGTGGCAAGCGCATGTTCGAAAATAAACCTTGAGCTCAAGCGGCGATCCTGGCATTAGGATTGCGCTCATAAAACCACGCCAAATGTGAGCTATCGTGAAATATGGAGCGCGGATTTGCAGATGGGAAGGATAAGCTCGTCTCCTGCGCTTGTGGCGTCGATTCTATCATCATGGTCTGCGCTGGGGAGAAATGCGCCAACTTTTAATTCTTCCAAGGAGGTGAAGCACAGCTCCAAGGAAGGAATATACTGATAATTCTTGCGCCTTCGGTGACCGAGGAAAGGTTATCTCTCGCGCTAATGGTGGCTGGCTTATTGTTCATAATGTGTGTCGAATGAGGAACTTAAGGTTAGAGGCATGTCGAAGCGGCGGCGAAATTCAGACTAAAACTTGCGCCACAGCGGGTGACTTAAGACCAAAATCTACACTGAAGGAAAAGAATGACTTTGCCTTGGAAAAAATGAGAAAACTCTTTGGAAGCAGGTGACTTAGCTTCTTCATGTTAGAGAAAAAACCCGAAAGATAAAGTAAAAACTTGCTACAAAAGCGTTCAAAGGAGGGGCCCCAAATAACTTCAGAATTTTGGGGAAGGATGTGTTGTTGCAACAACATCCCCCCCAAGTTTTGTACATATTGGGGCCCCTCCTTTGCATTTTACTAGAAGGACTGCCTAAAGAAGTTAAGTCTCCTTTTGACTTAGTTTTTTTGTTTCAACTGAGGAATCTGCTTTAAAATTGAAGTTTTTCTTTTAAGTCAAAACTCACGATTCTCTCCCAAAACTACGGAAGAAACTTAAATTTCTCTCTCGAAACTAGGGAAGAACTCAGCGAGCTCTCCCGAAACTGTGCAAGAAACTTAAATTTCTCTCCTGAAACTGGGGAAGAACTCAGCGCGCTCTCCCGAAACTGCGGAAGAAACTTAAAATTATCTCCCGAAATTGCGGAAGAACTCAGGATTCTCTCCCGAAACCGCGGAAAGACTTAAAGTTACTCACTGAAACAGCGAAAACACTTAGCGTTTTTTTTTAAGTTTTGGAAGAAATTAAAATTGCCTCCTGAAACTGCGGAAGAAGCTCAAATTTCTCTCTCGAAACTGGGAAGAACTCAGCGATCTCTCCCGAAACTGCAGAAGAAACTTAAAATTATCCCCCAAAATTGCGCAAGCTTTCGCCAAATGTTGCCATAGTAAGTTGTCCCCAGGTTACTCGACCATTTATATTTCGATAAAGAAAAAAATTAAACAAAGTTATTTGTGAATTGCAGAAGGACTTACTGAGTCTTTCTGAGACTTCGGGGCGACTCGGCAAAGCCGACCGCGATAAGCTTTCGAGAGAGTGTATTTCGGAAGAACTCACAAAGTGCTCCCGAAACGCTGAAACAACTCACCATTTTTTTCTCGCCACTGCGAAGTGTTGTTTTTTGTCTCTTTTCCGCAATAAATTTTCCCGCCTTTCGGGAGGAACTCTTGAGTTCTGGCCGCAACTACGGACAAAATGTGTGAGTCCTCCTCGCAACTGACGGTCGCGCTTAAATGCCAAGTCGGCTTGAAAAGACTGCATTGTATGAGCATTAAACCCCGTTTTGAATCGCCACCTACCCATTTAAATTCCCGCACGTGTCTAACTTTATATAAGAACGGTGGGGTTTTGTTGGTCCCATTGTTAGTTTGTTATTCGAAGAACATCGTTGGGAAGACCGCGTCAGCTCGCTCCAGCTCAACGCATCCACCACCATGTCCACCTCACTCCATCACTATCTCATCTCCAGGTAGGTTTTTTAACCATCATCTTTGTCTCATCTTCACGTCGAGTTACTTTTTTGGGTTTTTTCCTGTTTCATAACGTGGCCGGCAGACATTGGTAGCATAGATCATTTTTTTTTTTTTTAATGGCCGTCGTGGCCCCATAGGTTTCTCATTCCTACCGACTGAGAGCTGTATCCATGACCATCCAAACTTCATACTGTCTACAAACCATCTCGCAAGTGTTATCAATGACAGTAGTGGTCGGTTGAGGTACTCAACCACTCGCCTATTCGGCTCAATTAATGACTGTGGAAAATAGTTCCTTGTTTTCGTTGTTTATTCATAGGATTTTTCCACTCCAGGCCAACCCACCATTAACCATTAGAAGTGCTACGATGAAGGGCATCCTGTCTCCAAGGTCAAGGAACGAGCCCGACAGAAAGCTAAAGACCGATTCCATCAGCACCAAGATAGAAAGCTAAAGACGGATTCCATCAGCACCAAGACATAGTCAAGAGATGGTTCAATAAGAAGAAGTCTAGTAAAAGAAGTTTTGAAGTTGGGGATTTAGTCTTGAAATGGGATCATAATCATGAAGGAAAAGGGATGCACATGAAATTACAACATTTATGGATAGGTCCTTACAAAATTTCGGCAAAGATCGGCCCATCCACTTATAAGTTGACAGACCTCGAGGGAGAGGAAGTAACCCTTCCTCTCAATGGCCTCGCCCTGAAACAATACCTTGCGTAGTCTCACTAGGACTTTCTGTACATAAATAAAAAATTTCTTTTATGTTGCTTTAGCCCTTTGTTTTCATTATTTTCAGCTATGTTGTTTCTTTTCTTGTCATTTGAACCTTCTGTACAAAGTTTGTTTTCTGAAAGCACCTGCGGTTAGGTTTCTCATCAAGATAGATCTCTCGAAGAAATATCACAACTCATGAAGCCGAAACTACCCTCGAATGAAAGCTTGTCTATGTATTTTTCTCTTGCTGAACATTCTCCAGAAGGAAGGAAGCCGATTCTGTTAGTCACAGTAATCCTATTTAAATAGCAGAGATCCATCACTATCTTTATTATTATCTTCAGGCTCCATCCACTCTCACACTTAAAGGCATCTCAAGAAGGTCATTGAAGTTGGACCCACGGAGAGTGGCACATCCCGAGGGCATAGGGTATTGAAATGACTCCATGCTGCAAATCTAACAGCCAAAATGGCTTATAATTAAGGGTGTATTTTCCATAGATTCTCGCCTCAATTGAAGCATGGCTGAGACAAAAGAAAAGCGTGTAAGTCAAGAAGGCTATCCAAAAGACTCAGCTCAAACTAGGCTCCTCTCCATCCGTAAGGCTTGATCAAATCAATAAAATCTCTCACTCACACAAAAGAACAATATGGATTGAGGAGCCAAAAAATCAAAGATCATGTCTAAATAAAATATTTCTGGAAGGCTCAAACAACAAAGCTGACAAAAATATAAACATCCAAAAGGATGCAAGCGGCATGGGAATGAGGAACAAGAGCAATAATGTCCATGAGAAGGTGTTGCAAATCCTGTGGATTCTGATAGCAGTAGCCATCTGAAAGATGAATCTTCTAAAATGAACCCCATATGTTGGCCCTTTAGAAGTTTTAAAGATGTCTCTATCAAAGCTCCCCTTTCCCCAATGGCTAGCAGATAAAATGACTTCTTCCTTTTCCAAGATTCAAGTGCTCAGCTGAATATTGCATATAAGATGGATATCTTTTAAGAAGGTTTCAGATCAACAAGAGGGATTTTTTCAGAGATCTGTGTTCGCCAGCGACTCGACAATTTTTGTTGTACCAACATCCCCCCCAATTTTTGTACATATTGGGGCCCCTCCTTTTCATTTTACTAGAAGGACTGCCTAAAGAAGTTAAGTCTCCTTTTGACTTAGTTTTTTTGTTTCAACTGAGGAATCTGCTTTAAAATTGAAGTTTTTCTTCTAAGTCAAAACTCACGATTCTCTCTCGAAACTGCAGAAGAATCTTAAATTTCTCTCTCCAAACTAGGGAAGAACTCAGCGAGCTCTCCCAAAACTGTGGAAGAAACTTAAAATTATCTCCCGAAATTGCGGAAGCTTTCGCCAAATGTTGCCGTAGTAAGTTGTCCCCAGGTTACTCGACCATTTATATTTCGATAAAGAAAAAACTTAAACAAAGTTATTCGTGAATTGCGGAAGGACTTACTGAGTCTCTCCGAAATTTTGGGACGACTCGGCAAAGCCGGTCGCGATAATCTTCCGAGAGAGTGTATTTCAGAAGAACTCACAAAGTGCTCCCGAAACGCCGAAATGACTCGCCATTTTTTTCTCGCCACTGCGAAGTGTTGTTTTTTGTCTCTTTTCCGCAATAAAGTTTCCCGCCTTTCGGGAGGAACTCCTGAATTCTGGTCGCAACTGCGGACGAAACTTGTGAGTCCGCCCCGCAACCGACGGTCGCACTTAAATGCCAAGTCGGCTTGAAAAGACTGCACCATACGAGCATTAAACCTCATTTTAAATTGCCACCTACCCATTTAAATGCCCGCACGTGTCTAACTTTATATAAGAACAGTGGGTTTTTGTTGGTCCCATTGTGAGTTTGTTATTCGAAGAACACCGTTGGGAAGACCGCGTCAGCTCGCTCCAGCTCAGTGCATCCACCACCGTGTCCACCTCACCCCACCACTGTCTCATCTCCAGGTAGGTTTTTTAACCATCATCTTTGTCTCATCTTCATGTCGAGTTACTTTTTTGGGTTTTTTCCCGTTTCATAACGTGGCCGGTAGACATTGGTAGCATCAATCTTTTTTTTTTTTGCGGTCACCATGGCCCCATAGGTTTCTCATTCCTACCGATTGAGAGCCGTAGCCATGACCATCCAAACTTCATACCAGCTACAGACCATCTCGCTGTTGAATATTGTAACTTTTAAGAATATTATATTTGTATATTATTTATTCCGGAGATGTTCCATACCTCCGATGTGATTATACTATGAATCCGGAGATGTTTATTCCTCCGAATTGGTTGTGGTAACTAGGGTTATTAGACCCACCATGTGGGGGTCGGCCCAGTCAGTTATAATAGGGTATTTAACCTAATGGTTAAATACGAGCCTACATGTACTTGTGTAAAATACATGTCAGTGTAGTGTATAAATAGAGGAGGTACGTTCCTCATTTGATACACTCACACACTTGAGAGAGGCGCACTTGTTGAGGAGAGGTCTGCTATGGTGGAGGAGGAGATCATGTCTTTGGTTTGCATCTTTGTATATTGCTGGTCATCTATATTGAGGAAGCTTTACTGGGTTTTCTACCCCATGAGGGTTTCCCAGGATAAATCTGTGTCTCTTGTGTTTATGCTATGCTTGTTGTTTCTTCAGTGATCCTGTATATGCTATTATTGTGAAATGGAATGTAATGCTGCTATTTTCTGTCTTAGTATATTAAATTTTAACATGGTATCAGAGCTAACCTGAAGGAAGGCAATGTATGGCACTTACGACACTTGCTTCTCTTGCGACAATTTGAAGGTTAGGGTTTTACATAGAAAAAACCAGTCATCGTGGAACTTTCGCTATAAATCCATTTATGCAAAGTTTCAGGATCTGAAAAGTTTACAGGTCGTAGATAACATCCCCAGGTACCTTGTGTCCAAAGGGAACCCTCAAATTCGTTGTACTTTATGAGTTATGATCAGTACAAGTTAGGGTTTCTGCCTCTTCCAGATCTCAGTCAAAATCAGGTGACCTTGGAAAAAAGGTCATAACTTGGGCTAGGAAGCTCCAAATGAAATTTAGTAAAAAGTGAAAGGTAGTACACAGACTTTACTATCTCAGGAAATGTTTTCAAAGGCCGAAGGTGAACCAGAGTTACGTGGCACGCCATACAAGTTCGCTCTCCTGTTTTATCCCATAAACAGGTCATGTTGCGACACTTGGCATAACTCTCTCTCAGAGAGTCCAATTGAGGTCAGACCTATCAGGATGGAAATATAACAGGGCGAGATATCTCAGGAAAAGTTTTCAGAGGCCGAAGTTCAAACAGTGACACGTGGCATGGCGTACAAGTTCGCTCTCCTGTTTTATCCCATAAACAGGTCACGTTGCGACACTTGGCATAACTCTCTCTCAGAAAATCCAATTGAGGTTAGACCTGTCAAGATGGAAAGATGACAGGTCAGGCTACTGCAAAAAAGGTTTTCAGACCCTGTGGAGCAGAAATTTCAGAGTTATAGCAGAAACAATTAGGTGCATATTTCTGTCAAAACAGAATTATTTTTGGAGCACCTTTATTCATGGCTTCCGGAATTTAGGGTTTCGGAGACAGTTAGAATTTTTGGAATTGGAGTCCATGGCTGGAAGCTCCTCAGAAAAATAAGAGTGGGATTCATTAAACCTTTTGATTGGACAGAAGGGTGGGCTTCATGAAACCCTAGTTCGGGTTCCTGTCCAGAAGATCCAGAAGTTTCGAAGGCAATTTTGAGGGGTCAAATTTTGGAGATTTCAAAATTGAAGAATGCTAGGTTGATCAGCTCAGCAAGACACATTCTTCCATCCATTCAGAAGTGTGAAAGTCAAAGATTGAATTTTTAGGGTTTGTCTAGCAAACCCTAATCAAGCTCCAGATCTAGTTTCAGGGGGAGTTGAGGCTAAGGCCTTACATAAGAAGACTACAAAAAGTCTCGACAGGTATGACTTAAGGAGGTTCAGGTATGCCTTGAAATCTGATTCTTGATTAAGTTCATAATGTCTTTGTCTTCATGTTATTTATTAGTACAATCTTGATTAATGTTATTAATTATCTTATCACCCTGTTGGCCTGATTTTATGAATCAGAGCCAATAAGGAGGTTTTGTCCACACAATCGGCTTAAAGCAGCGTCTGGTGTGTTTGGATTAACAAGACCTTGCAGGTTATGGTCCTGCTACCAGCTAGTTTGTCTCTTAAGGAAACCTTAAAACTAGCAAAATCTAACCTATTCTAACGTTTATCCTATCTATATATCTACAAATGTCCTAAGGTTGCTTTCATAAGGAAAGACTTCGATTTTTTGGGAAATTTTCTAAATATGAAAACTTACTTATAGTATGCAGAATGATTTAACAGTGCTAAATTAATAATAAAATAAACTTTAAAACTAATTAATCTATCTATCCTATTTAACTCTATCTCAGCTGAGAGCAAATTTGAAACTATATTAATTATTAATCAATAACAGAAAACTGAAGTATGCTCTAAATAAGCATATTTAAATCATAACGAAAGTAATTCTGCTATGTAATAATAGAAATGAGATTTAACCTCTACATACACAGTCAAATTCCACTTCCAAAACTGATTAATAATTAACTATCAAGACAGTCATTTGAATTTGAAATAATGCTCATTTAAAATTCACCGTTAACATACAAATGGAATTTTAAATAAACAGAAAAGTATATCATTAAAACTGATGTTTATAGTGAACACACTAATAAACAAAACCATAATGAAATATTTATTCAACAACTCACTTGAGATGATAAAGTGAGAAAAATATTTAAACATTAATGTGTCACAGCACACAGAGTTCACGTATAAACAGAAGACAACAAACTGAAATATATATATATATATATATATATATATCCAAAAATGAATACCAGTCACAGTATCAGTTGCAGATATCAAGTATCATCCACATGAAAGCTTCAGCTTCAAGTTTGATGTAGTACTAGTAACAAAATATATTTCAACAAGTTTTCTTCCACACTCCATCCCCCAGAGTTCATCAAAAATCTCCACTTATATACTACTGAGAGTCAGTTTTGCTATAAATGTTGCATGCAACATTATAGGAACTATTTAACCAAAAGGGCATCTAATTACACCTACTACTAAAAATAAAAATCGACTGGCCTGAGTCGAGGTATCTCAGAAAGTTCTTGCCCATTCACAAAACTCCAGCTTGTAACAAATCAGCTACATCTCCATGCCATCGCATCAACCACGTCCTGTATTCTTGGAAGAAGGGGGTGATAAAACTTCCTGCATTAAATTCAATCAATGCATTGTATTAAAATCAATTTAACACAGTTAACAGAAATACTTAAAAATTATAAATGCATGCCTGTTAAATCTCCGATTTTACAGGCATGCAAAATCGAAATAACCATTACCTGTTATACTGTGACATAAGCGAAGAGAAAACTATTAAGCCTCATTATGAAGAGCGACTACTCTTCTAGCTTTGGCTAATTTAGCCTTCAACCTGATAATTTTAACATTTTGTTTTTCAATTCGTTCCAATAACAGTTGATTCGTATTTAATATTGATTTCTTGGATTTCTTGAGTTGATTCTTCTTCATGTTGGCCTTTTTCCACCTGTCAATCCATTCTAGCAATTCTTTCCTGAAAGTTTTGTTTTCTTCTTCCAATAAGGCTGTACTTAATAGACACTGTTTACGCTTTCCTCTGAACTCTGTGATTTTATCTTGATAAATATTTCCTAATACCTGTTGCAGAGTTTCGTCTTCTCTAGTTACATGAGGAGAACGAGGACTGTCACAATGCTGATTGTGTAATGGTTCAAGTTCTACAGTGTTAACGTTTATTTCTGGTTGATTGCCCTCGACCTCACCTGATTGCACATCACTTCCCTGCGCAGTAGCAGAATTCCCTACATCCATTGTGTTAGGGACAGACATCGGAATATCATCCTCAATATTTACAACTGTAGGTTCAGTAGTTGTAGATTTGGAAGTCTGTTGATCAGACCTATATCCTGGAATCGAATGGAGATTATGCATGCTTCTAGTGACTCTACGCGAAAACGATAAATTTTCAAAATTCAACCCTTCCTTGTCACCACAAACCTGAGTTAAATGGTTCAACTTATGCATAGAATCTTTATCACATTTATCAGGTTTATCAATTTCCCCTTCGGCTAATCCTTCTTTTGGTTTTGCAGGGTTGCCATCATTCTTACCAGGTTCGGGTTTATCTAATATTTCCCTAGAATCGCACGGAACTGAAACCCTATCAGCATCTTCATTTATCTCATCATCTATGGGCATGTTTACGACCTCTGGTTCCTTAACCTCTGAGCTATTAACCTCAGGATTTATGACTTTTCGTCTTCTACGAGTTCGAGGAGATGGATTAGGCCAATACTGTGTTGGCCCCAATTGACAATCAACTAGAAATTTATCCCAAGACAGACCTTTTGCAGATAATTGGAATTGCAGTAAAAATTTTATCAATCCATGATGACACAGACTATTGTCAGGGTTATTGAAATTCCTTACAGACTGTGACATTTTCTTAAGGCTTTCCCAAAGATAGAAGGGCAAATTAAGTTTACAACCCTTTACTACTAACAACAACCGTAAATGATACAAGTGCAAATGGGAATAGCGTCCACAACAGGTTACGTACCTTACTAAGATTTCATAGTAAACTCTCCATTCGGGCTTTAGAAATTTTACAGGTACGCCTATCCTCAGCTTCGATTTATCTGGTAAAGGCATTAACAAAGCCAAACACTTCTTCTTGTCAACCATAGTGCCCTTAAACCAGCGTTCTCCCACTTGGGGAAGTTTTGTGGCTTCAGCAATTTTGTCTTCATTGATAACAAATTCGAAACCCCCAATTCGCACCCTGTCATCTTCAAAACTCATTGCAAACATCTTAGTAATATCCGCATGGTGACCATCAAAGCTTTGAAAGAAATGTGTCCATCCCATTTTCTCAAATCTCTTGGAAGCTTCCTGGTTGGATTCAATAAGTTCAAACCCTGAGATCTCAAAACGATTCAGAGGAGACATGGTTTCTCCAGCACTTTCTGGACTTGGTCGCGAAATGAAAGGGAAAGTGAAAACAGAGGGAATAGGTATCCATACACACGACATGATAGATAATCTTCACATGCTTCAAATCTAATCAGAAATCAAATCTCTGAACCTACCATTTTAGCGGGATTTCGAGCAGTGATAAATGTTACAACTTTCACACTACACCATGATTTATGCCAATTTATCTACGTTTGACCATGCCTGTTAGTGATAACCACTTAACTTGGCGAACCAGCGATACGAAGACTGATAGAATCATCATTACAATCATTGATTATTGACAGTGGTTCATAATTAATAGGTACAATGGCGTAATTTGAAATGACTGTTAGCAATTAACACTGTCAACACGATTTTACCAAATGCATACAACTGTTGATTCTGTCAAGGGGTGAAAGCCACGTTTTCATACCAGCTCATCGATCCAAAACGTTTATTGATTTAACCATTGGTTTATTGCATGGCCAGTTCATCAAACAATCATCCCTGTTTTATCATATTACGTAGTGGTATGAAGAGTAATAAATCGCATTTTAATGTTAAGGAGGCGTTAATCAAATGGCTAGCTTAATGTTTATTCTATGTATATGTACAAAGTTATATATATATGTACAACACTAAGTTTAAAAACCTTTAAACATCCTATTGATATATTATACCATCATATAGGGTATTTATCATATGTAAAAATTTCCTATACAAACCTCATTTATCCATTAACTATGATATTTACAAAGTTCATAATAGGGTATTACATACGATGTTAACTTCCAAAATTCTCTTAGTCTTAGGACTAATAATACCCTAAACAATGTGTTTTATGATATTTCTCTTGGCACAAATCCCTTAAGTCACATAAATTCATTTTGATGTTTTAAATAGCTTTAATGAGACTTTACGAAACTTGTCTGACATTCGTTTAAAAGCCAAGTTTTATGATCAAGTTCCTATCAACTCTAGAAACATTAAATTACTTTCCTTTGATTAAGAGTACCTTCAGAATCAAAGATTCTGAAGGTGCTCTAACATAATTTTTGAATTGATAAATCACATAAAGAGCTGATCTCTCTTCATTTTGTCAAGAAATGAAGAGGTTGTTGCTGGCTACCAACAAATGGCGACGACCTAGGTGAACCAGTTATCTCTGCTTAAAACAAGATGATCAAAACGAAATCTTAGAAATCTGTTAAAAATAATCAAAATCCTTTATTCATGTCAAACCTTTATTTATTCAGATTCATAAGTATAACTCAAAAATATTTCATCTTTTGAAACAAACATTTGATTAGAGATAGGCTTACAAATATCTTCATCGAAACCAGTACTTCTTAGTAAAGATGATCTTACCATCAGCATCGAATACTGTTCCTTTGAAAACTATCTAGAACCTGTTCCATGGCATAGTAATTTTCTTGTTTCTTTCTTTTGCTGTTCTTTTAAAATAATAATTCTGTCTGAAGACTACTATCTGGGTTTGGTGTCCCAATGTGATAGTATCATTCACGAGAGTTGTCTGAAATAAGCAGGCCGACTCGTGATGAGATCTCCTGTCTTTTAATTTGAAATCAAAAGCCATCACCCTGGTGATCAGAAATGAAGTTATTCCAGGCAACACTGATGATCATGATCAGGCCGGCTCATTACTGAGACCTCCTATTCTTCAGGCAAAAGTTGTGTTTTATTGCGATTTTCATTATTTTTCTTTTAACTAAAATGAGAGATCATCACCTAGCATGGTAACCAAATGGTAATGTCAGTCATTAATATCACCAGAAAATGAATCAGCTGGCTCGTGATGAGACCCCCTTATCTTTTGGTTTCAAGACCAAAAGCCATTACTAGTTTCCTAATAATGTCATACCAGTGATATTCGTGATTCTGATCAGACCGGCTCATTACTGAGACCTTCCGTCTCTCACTTTAGCTTCTTATTGACTGGAACAGATGCTAGACAGTTCTCAAATGACAAAAGTTTTCTAAAACTGATGATAGAAATCTATAAAGATTTTTCAAAAGTACAAGCTTCGAAAAAGATATATAATAAACTATGCTTATTTAATAAAATAACCAGATGAAAGAAAATCCGAGAAACACTTATAAATAGAAATAACGAAGGTTTTTTACAAATTCAAGAAATTTTGATCAATCTGAACAAATTTTAAAAGATTTCAGTCTAAATCAAAATTTTAAAGACTGATGAGTAAACTGATCTTATTTATTTATACTAATTACAGTTGTTAATTACATATTTCTGTCTAAGACTAGTTATATACATAAATTTTAACAATCTGAAATATTTGACTTTGACAGAAATTTGATTCATATACAGTTTGCTAGTTTATATACAGAAATACAAATTATTTACAAACAGCGAATAAGTATATACATTTTTAGACAGCAAATTATCAACAGAAATATTTCTTAAGAATCAGTCCATTCACAGGGAATGTCTCGGACTGTCCTTCAAGTGTTTGCAATCGAAAGGTACTTGGACCTATTTTTTCAGAAATAACAAAGGGACCTAACCACAGTTTTTGAAACTTAGTATGATCACCCTTATCTTCATGAGCTTTATCCCATTTTAAGACCAAGTCTCCTACCTGAAATTCGCGATCAGAACTAAATGATTGGTCAAACCATGACTTAACAATCTGTTGATGTTTGTTAAAGTGTTGTTTTGACTTTTCTCTATCTTCTTCTAATTTTAGCAATGCATTAATTCTTTTTTCCATTGCTGGGCATTCTTCTTGTTGGACAGACTGAGCTAACTGTAATGAAGGTAAGAACAAATTTGGCGGAAGAATAGCTTCAGTTCCATACACTAAGAAAAATGGTGAGTTACCTATTGCAACTTTTGGAGTTACTCTGTCTGCCCAAAGAGCATTGACCAATTCTGTATGCCAATTCCGATGGTGAACTGAAACAGTTCTTTTAAGAATTTTCAATAAATTTTTGTTTGTTGATTCAGCTAGACCATTCCCATGAGGATGGTAATTAGCTAAATATCTGATTCTTATTCCTTTTTCTAAAGCAAACTGAGTCAATTCAACTGATGAAAAATATGATGCATTATCGAAGACCAAAGAATCAGGAACACCAAATCTTGTTATGATAAAGAACTCCAAAAATAATATAACTTGATTAGTATTCACAACTTTTAACGGTGCAGCCTCAGCCCAACGAGTGAAATAATCAGTTGCAGTTATTATATACTTGTGTTGCATTGATGAGGGAGGGTTTATTGGACCTACTATATCGATACCCCACTGCTGAAAGGGTCTTTCAGCTGAAACAGGTTGTAAAGGGAAAGCAGATTTTTTAACTCTTCCTGCGGCAAGTTGACACTCTTGACACCTTCTGACGAAAGTATAAGAATCTCGAAACAAGGTAGGCCAATAATAACCAGCCCTAAGAATTTTATGAGCTGTGGTTTCTCCACCGAAATGACCTCCTGCTGGTCCAGAATGCAATTCTTTCAGAATTGTTTCTGTTTCATCTTTATCTAAACATTGAAGATATACCCCATCTGAATTTTTTCGAAAGAGGACATTCTCTATTAATAAGTACGGGGCAGATTTCAATCTGAAGGCTCTTTTCTTTTTCGGGTCTAAGTAATCAGGGGTAGTCCCTGTTTCCAGAAGTACTCGTATGTCTTTGTACCAAGAATCTTGAGGTGGTGGATAAAAATAAATTTATCTGGTAAGTAAATCTTCATTAATGACAATTTCAGTTTTATCATCAGGCAAATGAGCAGCTTCAGCAGCCAGTTTACACAACCCTTGTCCTTTAATTATCTTTGATGGTTTGATTTCTAAGTCATATTCTTGAAGAGCTGTCATCCAAGGTGCCCTTTTTTCTCCTAAATCTTTTTGTACCAACAAATTTCTTACTGAAGAATAAGGTACAATTACTTTTGTTTTAGATTTTAACAAGTAAGGACGAAAATGTTTTACCGCTTTAAAAACGGCAAAAGCTTGTTTATCCACTTCATGATAGTTTAGTTCAGCACCTCTGAAATTCGAACTCATGAACGAAATTGGAACCTTATTATTTTGTTGATTTAATTGGGTTAATACTGCTGCATACGCAATATCAGAAGCAAAGGTATATAATATAAAATCCTTGTTAAAATATGGACTTAGAAGACTAGGAGCTTCTGAAATAGCTTCTAAAATTTTCTGAAAGGATTCTTTTTCAGTTTGTCCCCAATTAAACACAGCATCTTTTTTAATCATTTTCTGCAAAGGACGAATGATCTCTGAAAAACTAGGAATGAATCTCCTAACAAAGTTAATTTTCCCTAAGAATGACTGCATTCCTTTCTTGCTGGAAGGGAAAGTAATCTTTGAAATAGCTTGTGTTCTTTCAGGATCAATCATGATTCCGTGTTTTGATACTACACATCCTAACAAGATACCTTCTGAAACAACAAATATTGTTTTCTTAGGATTTAAAGATATTCCAAATTTTCTACATCGTTCAAACACTTTTCTTAAATGGTTAAGATGATCAGGCCGATGTTTAGAGTAGACAGTAACGTCATCCAAATAGACAACGACTGAATGACTGATTAAGCCTCTAAAGGCAATATCCATTGCTCGTTGAAATGTTGCTCCCGCGTTGATTAACCCAAAGGGCATCTTACGGTATGCGTACGTTCCCCATGGAGTTCTAAAAGCTGTTTTTAATTGATCATCCGGGGAGACTAGTATTTGGTTGTACCCTGAGAAACCATCAAGGAGAGACAGTATCTCAGACCCAGACACTTTCTGAAGAATTTGTTCCATGGGTGGAACAGGGTAGTTATCTTTTTCAGAAGCTTTATTTAAATTTCTAAAATCAACACATAATCGAATATCCCCATTTTTCTTTCTAACTGGAACTAAGTTTGCTACCCATTGAGTATGTCTAATAGGGAAAATGATCTTGGCAGCTAACAATTTATTCAGTTCTTTTTTAATTGTTGGTTCTAATGATGGGTGATATTTTCTTAACTTCTGCTGAAAAGGTTTTGATTCTTGTTTAATTGGAATTATATGTTGCATGACTTGAGTATTGAATGTTCTTAATTCATCATATGTCCATGCAAATATATCTTTAAACTCCTTGAATAATTTTATGAAAGCTGTTTTTTCTACAGGATCACAATCTATTCCTAGGTTTATAGTTTGGGGATTAGATTCTGTTCCCAAATTGATGGTTTCATATTTCATGCGAGAGCTATTTGTTTTACAATTAGGAACTGACTTAAACTTATCCTGCAAATCAAAAAACTTTTCTAATCTTAATACTGAGTTGGGAATGGGTTTTACCTGTTCGAAAGCTTTCTCAATTGAACAGAAATCATTCATTACCGAAAAATCTCGTAAATTGTCGTCGTGAGTGATTTCATCTATTGCTGAATCTTTAAAGATTCCATCATTTGTTAGAAAATGCAGTATCTGTGTATCATTGTCAAACACACGCCAATTAAAAATGTTATCCGGTATGGAGGGCCTAAAAATTAATTCAACAGAAAAGAATTATGGTGAAAAATTTTCTGAAGGAATCAACTTGGAAGCTACATTTGCCAATAAGTCTGCTTCTTGATTTTGACTTCTAGGAACAGAATTTATGTTAAATGCATCAAAATATGTGATAAGATTCCATACCTCTTTCTGATAACTTTGTAAATGTTCAGATAAACAATGAATGGAATTACGCACCTGTCTAACAATGATCTCTGAATCGCCATAAACCACTATCTCTTTGATGCCCAAATTGATTGCTTTTTTCAATCCTTGAATCAAAGCTTCATATTCAACTGTATTATTTGTACAACTAAATTCTATTCTACAAGCTATACAAGTCTTATTACCTTGAGGATCTATTAGTAAACAACCGGCTCCTGCTCCTTCTTTAGATTTTGCACCATCGAAATAAAGAGTCCAAATAGAATTATTTACAATCACTTTACTTTCTATGATATTTACAATATTTACATTATTTTCATCACCAATGGTCTCCTTAAGGGAACAATTAGGAGAAATAGCTATTACATTACAAATCTCAGATTGCTTGCTATTTTCAGGAAGAAGAGAGTTTTCAGCTTTGAAATTTCCAAAACCTAATTCATACATGTAGTTTCCCATAATGGAATCAGAAAATAACACAGGTTCACTAGGATCATGTAGTTCTGTAACAGTATGTTTCATGTACCTTTCTCTATGTATCTTTATCTGATTTGATTTTCCATTTTTTGGTAGCCACAAGGTTGACCAATCAGTGGCAAAGAAACCATTTAGTTGTTGAGACCAATCCCTACTTAAGAATAGTCCATATGCATCTGGAATATCAGCAATTACGATGTCTATGATTTGATAAACTGAAGGATTACAAGCAATCCTAATTAAGACATCTTTCATCTCTCCAACAACTTTAACATTTGTTCTATCTAATTGAGTTATTTGTGAATCAGATGGAACAAATTTGCCATTTAATTTCTTACACACAGATAAAGGCATAACATTAGAGGATGCTCCTGAATCTACCATGCAGTTGTGGACATTCCTATTAAAAATTTCAAAGGTAAGTAAGAATGGATGTGTAGTTGACTTAGAATTCTTACCTATCAAAGAAGCTTTATCGGTTGATGTTTTCCCTTTATCAGTTGCTGTTGGATCATTGTTTGAATTGTTTGTAGCAACATTTTGCTTTGTATTAGGGACGATCGAGCTTACTGCAGGATTAATAATATGACTATTAGGCATTGGATAGATTTGAAGGAGATCGTACATACTAATGTTTGCACGTGTCTTCTTCAAATCCTCAATTATGTCATATTGTAAATCCAACTTTGGAGCGTTTTGAATGGTTTGGGTACCCTTATTTGGCTGAGTTTGCTTGCCGGATTGAGTTTGTTTGTTTGGTCGTGAGTTATTATTATCAGTGTTTGAAGTGGAGCTTGAAGCACCAGGAGTATTTGCAATTGCTTTACTACGTGTATTATATGCGTGTTGTCCTGAAGGTGGACTTCTGTTCTCATGTTTTTTTACAAAATTATCCCAGAAATAACCATTAATTTGTTGAGGTTCTTCTGATTCATCCTCATTTTCAGATTCTTCATCTTCTTTATTTTCATTCATCTCTTGACTAGGTGTTTCAGACAAAGATAGAACAGCTCGAATTGTATTAAAGATCTCTTCATTAGCAGCTACATCTGGGGGTGTATTCTTATTATTCGTGTTTGGGTTTTGTCTAAATTGGTTTCTGAAGTAACCCCTAGAAGGAGAAGCTTCAGAACTAGTCTTTTTTAACCCTATAACTTCATTGGTTAACATTCGAATAGCGTTCTGCAGCTGTTCTATATCGAAAGCTTTATCTTTATCTGAACTAGATTTTTCTATTTTCCTTCGAGGAAAAGAATCAGATTTACCACTTCTATCTGGTTCATAAGACATGAAATATTTTTCTACTTTAATTGCTTCCTCAAATGTTTCTATTAACGTTGTTTTTCCAGATCTCTTCACAAACATTCCGGAATTCCTAGGTAAGGCTGATGTATAATTTTCAATGATTATATCTTCCGGAGGTTGAGAAGCAATTGGAATTTTATTTTTTAATGTTAGAAACCTTTGATTAAAGTCTTTAATCCTTTCTTTGGGTTCCATTTTAATTCTAGATAATTCTAGGGCTAAAAGAGCAGGTGTTTTATCTTCCCTGAATTTATCTAGAAAAGCTTTATTAAATTCCCCCCAATTTGTAATAGATCCTTGTACTAATGAAAAGTACCAGGTAGAAGCTCTTCCCTCAAAGGTGAGAGGAAACAATCGACAAACAACATCTTCATGCTGAACATTTAAAGATTGAACAGCCAACATGAATTTATCAATATGCACCTCTGCAGGTTCTTTGTCATCTGGGTTAAACTTAGGAAGAATTTTATCTGAATGTTTTGGTAATGGGTGTTGTACCCCAGGAATTGCTACAGCAGCTGCCCTTAACCAAGGGAGTTGTGGATTAGGTGGAGGGGGTGGAGGATTACCTCCTCCTCCTACATTTCCTGCCATTGGACTTCCTTGAGAACTAGAGGAACTCTCTGAATGAGAAGGTCTTGGACTATTGGGTGGTGACTCAGGAGGAGAAGGTGGCTGATCAGAACCACTTCCTGAGATTAACCTCCTTGCGGTATTGGTTTGTGTAATCTGTTTTTGATAACTTTCAACTTGATGTTGAGGAGTACTACCAGTTATCTCCAAATCTTCCGTAACGATGGTCAATTGTGGATTGTGTCGTTGTTGTCTAGGAAGACCATAATCTATTGGAGAAATACCTAACTGATTAGCGTAAGCTCTAGTAAGGATATGTCTGGATTCTTCTAGAGTTTGAGCACTTTGTGCAGGAGTAAAGGGAGAAGTAATAGGATCACGTTCAAGGATATTCCTAACAGCTTCGATAAAAGGTGATCTACTAACTTCCGAAGATTGTTGGCTGGTTGGAAATGTTTCATTAGTTTCACCTGCCATTACTTAATTCAGGCCCTCCTTCTAGCGCCATTTGTTGGCCTGATTTTATGAATCAGAGCCAATAAGGAGGTTTTGTCCACACAATCGGCTTAAAGCAGCGTCCGGTGTGTTTGGATTAACAAGACCTCGTAGGTTATGGTCCTGCCACCAGCTAGTTTGTCTCTTAAGGAAACCTTAAAACTAGCAAAATCTAACCTATTCTAACGTTTATCCTATCTATATATCTACAAATTTCCTAAGGTTGCTTTCGTAAGGAAAGACTTCGATTTTTTGGGAAATTTTCTAAATATGAAAACTTACTTATAGTATGCAGAATGATTTAACAGTGATAAATTAATAATAAAATAAACTTTAAAACTAATTAATCTATCTATCCTATTTAACTCTATCTCAGCTGAGAGCAAATTTGAAACTATATTAATTATTAATCAATAACAGAAAACTGAAGTATGCTCTAAATAAGCATATTTAAATCATAACGAAAGTAATTCTGCTATGTAATAATAGAAATGAGATTTAACCTCTACATACACAGTCAAATTCCACTTCCAAAACTGATTAATAATTAACTATCAAGATAGTCATTTGAATTTGAAATAATGCTCATTTAAAATTCACCGTTAACATACAAATGGAATTTTAAATAAATAGAAAAGTATATCATTAAAACTGATGTTTATAGTGAACACACTAATAAACAAAACCATAATGAAATATTTATTCAACAACTAACTTGAGATGATAAAGTGAGAAAAATATTTAAACATCAATGTGTCACAGCACACAGAGTTCACGTATAA
Source organism: Larix kaempferi (assembly GCA_027924585.1). NCBI lineage: Eukaryota > Viridiplantae > Streptophyta > Pinopsida > Pinales > Pinaceae > Larix > Larix kaempferi. Next base: position 7,989,755 of record BSBM01000642.1, read on the forward strand.
ACAGAAGACAACAAACTGAAATATATATATATATATAAATCCAAAAATGAATACCAGTCACAGTATTAGTTGCAGATATCAAGTATCATGCACATGAAAGCTTCAGCTTCAAGTTTGATGTAGTACTAGTAACAAAATATATTTCAACAAGTTTTCTTCCACACTCCATCCCCCAGAGTTCATCAAAAATCTCCACTTATATACTACTGAGAGTCAGTTTTGCTATAAATGTTGCATGCAACATTATAGGAACTATTTAACCAAAAGGGCATCTAATTACACCTACTACTAAAAATAAAAATCGACTGGCCTGAGTCGAGGTATCTCAGAAATTTCTTGCCCATTCACAAAACTCCAGCTTGTAACAAATCAACTACATCTCCATGCCATCGCATCAACCACGTCCTGTATTCTTGGAAGAAGGGGGTGATAAAACTTCCTGCATTAAATTCAATCAATGCATTATATTAAAATCAATTTAACACAGTTAACAGAAATACTTAAAAATTATAAATGCATGCCTGTTAAATCTCCGATTTTACAGGCATGCAAAATCGAAATAACCATTACCTGTTATACTGTGACATAAGAGAAGAGAAAACTATTAAGCCTCATTATGAAGAGCGACTACTCTTCTAGCTTCGGTTAATTTAGCCTTCAACCTGATAATTTTAACATTTTGTTTTTCAATTCGTTCCAATAACAGTTGATTCGTATTTAATATTGATTTCTTGGATTTCTTGAGTTGATTCTTCTTCATGTTGGCCTTTTTCCACCTGTCAATCCATTCTAGCAATTCTTTCCTGAAAGTTTTTTTTTCTTCTTCCAATAAGGCTGTACTTAATAGACACTGTTTACGCTTTCCTCTGAACTCTGTGATTTTATCTTGATAAATATTTCCTAATACCTGTTGCAGAGTTTCGTCTTCTCTAGTTACATGAGGAGAACGAGGACTGTCACAATGCTGATTGTGTAATGGTTCAAGTTCTACAGTGTTAACGTTTATTTATGGTTCATTGCCCTCGACCTCACCTGATTGCACATCACTTCCCTGCGCAGTAGCAGAATTCCCTACATCCATTGTGTTAGGGACAGACATCGGAATATCATCCTCAATATTTACAACTGTAGGTTCAGTAGCTGGAGATTTGGAAGTCTGTTGATAAGACCTATATCCTGGAATCGAATGGAGATTATGCATGCTTCTAGTGACTCTACGTGAAAACGATAAATTTTCAAAATTCAACCCTTCCTTGTCACCACAAACCTGAGTTAAATGTTTCAACTTATGCATAGAATCTTTATCACATTTATCAGGTTTATCAATTTCCCCTTCGGCTAATCCTTCTTTTGGTTTTGCAGGGTTGCCATCATTCTTACCAGGTTCGGGTTTATCTAATATTTCCCTAGAATCGCAGGGAACTGAAACCCTATCAGCATCTTCATTTATCTCATCATCTATGGGCATGTTTATGACCTTTGGTTCCTTAACCTATGAGCTATTAACCTCTTGATTTATGACTTTTCGTCTTCTACAAGTTCGAGGAGATGGATTAGGCCAATACTGTGTTGGCCCCAATTGACAATCAACTAGAAATGTATCCCAAGACAGACCTTTTGCAGATAATTGGAATTGCAGTAAAATTTTTATCAATCCATGATGACACAGACTATTGTCAGGGTTATTGAAATTCCTTACAGACTGTGACATTTTCTTAAGGCTTTGCCAAAGATAGAAGGGCAAATTAAGTTTACAACCCTTTACTGCTAACAACAATCGTAAATGATACAAGTGCAAATGGGAATAGCGTCCACAACAGGTTACGTACCTTACTAAGATTTCATAGTAAACTCTCCATTCGGGCTTTAGAAATTTTACAGGTACGCCTATCCTCAGCTTCAATTTATCTGGTAAAGGCATTAACAAAGCCAAACACTTCTTCTTGTCAACCATAGTGCCCTTAAACCAGCGTTCTCCCACTTGGGGAAGTTTCGTGGCTTCAGCAATTTTGTCTTCATTGATAACAAATTTGAAACCCCCAATTCGCACCCTGTCATCTTCAAAACTCATTGCAAACATCTTAGTAATCTCCGCATGGTGACCATCAAAGCTTCGAAAGAAATGTGTCCATCCCATTTTCTCAAATCTCTTGGCAGCTTCCTGGTTGGATTCAATAAGTTCAAACCCTGAGATCTCAAAACGATTCAGAGGAGACATGGTTTCTCCAGCACTTTCTGGACTTGGTCGCGAAATGAAAGGGAAAGTGAAAACAGAGGGAATAGGTATCCATACACACGACATGATAGATAATCTTCAGATGCTTCAAATCGAATCAGAAATCAAATCTCTAAACCTACCATTTTAGCGGGATTTCGAGCAGTGATAAATGTTACAACTTTCACACTACACCATGATTTATGCCAATTTATCTACGTTTGACCATGCCTATTAGTGATAACCACTTAACTTGGCGAACCAGCGATACGAAGACTGATAGAATCATCATTACAATCATTGATTATTGACAGTGGTTCATAATTAATAGGTACAATGGCGTAATTTGAAATGACTGTTAGCAATTAACACTGTCAACACGATTTTACCAAATGCATACAACTGTCGATTCTGTCAAGGGGTGAAAGCCACGTTTTCATACCAGCTCATCAATCCAAAACGTTTATTGATTTAACCATTGGTTTATTGCATGGCCAGTTCATCAAACAATCATCCCTGTTTTATCATATTACGTAGTGGTATGAAGAGTAATAAATCGCATTTTAATGTTAAGGAGGCATTAATCAAATGGCTAGCTTAATGTTTATTCTATGTATATGTACAAAGTTATATATATATGTACAACACTAAGTTTAAAAACCTTTAAACATCCTATTGATATATTATACCATCATATAGGGTATTTATCATATGTAAAAATTGCCTATACAAACCTCATTTATCCATTAACTATGATATTTACAAAGTTCATAATAGGGTATTACATACGATGTTAACTTCCAAAATTCTCTTAGTCTTAGGACTAATAATACCCTAAACAATGTGTTTTATGATATTTCTCTTGGCACAAATCCCTTAAGTCACATAAATTCATTTTGATGTTTTAAATAGCTTTAATGAGACTTTACGAAACTTGTCTGACATTCGTTTAAAAGCCAAGTTTTATGATCAAGTTCCTATCAACTCTAGAAACATTAAATTACTTTCCTTTGATTAAGAGTACCTTCAGAATCAAAGATTCTGAAGGTGCTCTAACATAATTTTTGAATTGATAAATCACATAAAGAGATGATCTCTCTTCATTTTGTCAAGAAATGAAGAGGTTGTTGCTGGCTGCCAACACACCCTAGTAACAATATGAATGCATGTGAATGATCGAAGACATTCATTGATTAGGGCTATATGACTGTACTTATGCATTATGGTGTTGTGTGAGGTTGATGTTGTCTGCTAACAAGACACAGGTACATCACAAAAGACAAATCAAGTTCCATGACCATGACAACATGAAGACAAAGACTCACGAGGTATGTATGACTTTGTTATATCATGTTTAACCTACGAGACATGCAGGTTCTAGATCAGGATCTCTAAATCATTGAAGAGATTGTTTAGGTATGTTGTACATAACTAAGCAAGTATACTAATCCAGGTATGTTTTCCTGTGTCATGTTAGAATCTTACCTTGTGTAAGTATACTTGGTATGATTGGTTAGTAATCAAGGGTTTATGCATATTATGCCTCTTATCTTGGTTGATGATTTAACTAACTAGATCAAACAATAATATGCATGAGTAAAAGAAGACTTCCTTGAAACCCTGAATACTAATGATCATGACTGTACATATTCAAAATTATTTAGAGATAGAATGTTTTGATAATATTGAGAATATACTAATGAATGTATGTTTGTGTATGAGATCATGAGGATGACACTAGTGTACACTTGAGCATGCACAGTGGTACAGAATGAATAGAAGCTCATAAGACATACAGAAGATCAAGCGGGAGGCAACCACACAAACATAAAAGATAAGTATTTGGGTTGTTGCTTGTATGCATATTTGTATTCCTAGAATATATCATGCTGAGTATAAACATTCATAAAGCATTAAACAGTATACTACTAATATGCATATGATTGGTAAATTGGACAAACATTCCATTATTGCTTGTCTAGAATGAAACCTCTTTGCTGACATGCTGAGAGCTATGCACACTCTCGATAGTATGTTCTGGTAGAAATGGAAGGCATCTAGATAGCCACTGTATGCATACAGGATATGGGAAAGTGTTGTGCCAAAGTATTGGTCAAAATAGTTGCATAACTATGTAAATGATATCTGTATGCATAATAGGTTATCATGTCAATAAGATTTGATGATCATGAAGTATTACTAATCATGTACTTAATTTTGATTTGTAGGAAAGATCATGATGAATGGCAAACTCTGAACAAGCGATGGGTGTTCAACAAAAGATTTACAAATCAAACACACTATAGAAAGCTTGTGGTTAAGAGATTCTCTTAGAAAGAGGAAGAGAATCATGATGAGATTTTTTGCTCCAAGGGACTAGATAAGACCATTCTCTTAATAATGTAATCAGGTTCTGTATCGGTTCCCAGGATCAGTAGTCAATTGATTAGCTTAATGATCATCATGAGTGATGTGGATCTCAACCTTTGCTACAAGGTTGAATATGGGTTCTATACACATATGACATGGATGCAAGAAGTAACTCACCATAGAGTTCGAATGATTTTGAGGCTCATTTTAGTAGACCCATATGACAAGAGATGGCACAGATAGATATGCAGAAGATCCCTCAATGCTGAGTGTGAATAATGGACAATTGACAGCTTCATGACAAAGCTTGGGCTTTACCAGAAGTAAAGTTGTTCCTAACCTTTACCTTAAGGTTGTGGATGATGAACCTATCATACCATTATTGTATGACGATGATCTCTTTCTGACAAGGAATTAGAAACAGGTCATGAAAATGGCTGCAGAAATGAAAATGAAAGATCTCGGATTAATGCATTACTCCTTAGGTCTAGAAGTATGGCAAGATCCAAAAGGAATCTTTTAAATCAAGGTAAGTTTGTTGTGAAGTTTCTAAAAAGATTTGATATGTTGGAGTATAAATCCATGGCCACTCCCATGGACTCCAACTTGAATTTATTAGTTAATGACTCATCGTATTTAGTGGACCTAACCCTATATAGACAAATCATTGGGTCATTGATGTATTTAACAAATACTAGGCCAGATATATGCTTTGCTGTAAATACCCTAAGTCAGTATCTAGTAGAACCTAGAAAGGTGCACTTAGTAGCTACAAAGCATGTAGTGAGGTACCTAAAAGGTACATTAGATTTTTGGTCTATATTATCTTGGAGGTCATGAACTCCATTTACATGGTTACTCAGATTCTGATTGGGCAGGAAGTGCCTCAGACAGAAAGAGTACATCAGGTGGATGTTATAGTCTTGAATCTGCCATGATCTCATGGTTCAGCAAGGAACAATCTAGTGTGGCTCTCAGTACTGCTGAAGCAGAATATATATATAGTTGTCTGCTCTGCCAGCTATGAAGCAGTATGGCTTCAGAAGCTTTTATATGGAGTGTTTGACTTAGAAATGAATTCCACTATGATTATGTGTGACATTCAAAACTGCATCAAGATAGAAAATCTTGTATTCCATGATAAGTCAAAAACACATAGAGATCTGATACTTCTATATACGAGATATGGTGCAAAGAGGTGTTATCAAGCTCGAATATATAAGCACTGAGGATCAGATTGCTGATATATTGACTAAACTTCTGTCTCGAGTGAAGTTTGAATACTTTCGAGACAAGCTTGGTATAGTTCAAAAGAACTCTCCTCGAAAGGGGGAGTAGCATAGTATCTGATAACAAGTCTGTCTCATCAATGATGAGGTTACCTATTTACTGCACTTAGTTACTTAGAATTATTTTTAGGACCCTTATATTTTTACTTTTGATGATAGATGTATACATACTTTTGATGATAGATGTATTAGTGAGTATACATGCTTTTGATGATAGATGTATACATACTTTTGATGATAGATGTATTAGTGAGTATACATGCTTTTGATGATAGATGTATTAGTGAGAATACATGCTTTTGATGATAGATGTATACATGCCTTTAATGATATATGTATTTGATGCTATTGATGAGGATAAATGTTTTGATATACATGCTTTGATGATGAGGATACATGTTTTGATATACATGTTTTGATGATGAGGATACATGATGCCTTGATGTACTTGTATGGATGAAGATACTTGTACCCATGATTGACATACGAGGGGATTGGATCATCCCTGGACTTCTGTCCTAAAGAGAGCCGTAGACGCATGTCTTCGAGAATGAAGTCCTTGGTGGACTTGAGGGGATTGGATCATCCCTGGAATTCAGTCCTAAAGAGAGCCGTAGACGTATGTCTTCGAGAATGAAGTCCTTGGTGGACTTCAGGGGATTGGATCATCCCTGGAATTCAGTCCTAAAGAGAGTCGTAGACGTATGTCTTCGAGAATGAAGTCCTTGGTGGACTTGAGGGGATTGGATCATCCCTGGACTTCAGTCCTAAAGAGAGCCGTAGATGTATGTCTCCGAGAACAAAATCCTGAATGAACAGGTAAGGGGATTGGATTGTCCTCGGACTTTAGTCCTTTGAATTGAGCCGTAGACATGATGTCTCCAAGAACTAAATCTTGAATGAACAGCTAAGGGGATTGGATCGTCCTTGGACTATGGTCCTTTGAATTGAGCCGTAGACATGAGGTCTCTGAGAATTGAATGATAGGACTGGATCTTCCCTAGACTTCGGTTCAAAAGGTACATGATAGGACTGGATCGTCCCTGGACTTCGGTTCAAAACGTACATGATAGGACTGGATCGTCCCTGGACTTCGATTCAAAAAGTACATGATAGGACTGGATCGTCCCTGGACTTCGGTTCAAAAGGTACATGATAGGACTGGATCGTCCCTGGACTTCGGTTCAAAAGGTACATGATAGGACTGGATCGTCCCTGGACTTCGGTTCAAAAGGTAGATGATAGGACTGGATCATCCCTGGACTTCGGTTCAAAAGGTACATGATAGGACTGGATCGTCCCTGGACCTCGGTTCAAAATGTACGTGATAAATCCTAGAATTGTTCTAGGTTACATCTAGCATGAAACAGGGCTAGCTCTATAGATATGTTACATCCAGCATGAAACAGGGCTAGCTCTGTAGATGTGATACATCCAACATGAAACAGGGTTGGCTCTGTAGATATGTTACATCCATCATGAAACAGGGCTGGCTCTGTAGATGTGATACATCCAGCATGAAATAGGGTTGGCTCTGTAGATATGATACATCCAGCATGAAACATGGCTGGCTCTGTAGATGTGATACATCCAGCATGAAACAGGGCTGGCTCTGTAGATGTGATACATCCAGCATGAAACAGGGCTGGCTCTGTAGATGTGATACATCCAGCATGAAACAGGGATGGCTCTATAGATGTGATACATCCAGCATGAAACAGGGCTGGCTCTGTAGATGTGATACATCCAGCATGAAACAGGGCTAGCTCTGTAGATGTGATACATCCAGCATGAAATAGGGCTGGCTCTGTAGACGTGACACATCCAGTATGAAAGAGGACTGGCTCTGTGGTGGTAAATCCTAGATCTGATCTAAATCACATCCAGTATGAAAAAGGACTGGCACTGTGGTTGGGATTAGATCGTCCCTAGACATTAGACTTGTCTTAAAGAGATAAGGATTGATCATCCTAGAACTTGATCTAGATTGTATCATCCATGGACCTATGTCCTAAAGAGAGCAGGATTGATCATCCTGTAATATGATCATGTGATGATGATGCTGATGATCGATGCTGATGATCGTGTGATGACGATGCTGATCGTGTGATGTCGATGCTGATGATCGTGTGATGATGATGCTAATCATGTGATGACGATGTTGATGATCGTGTGATGATGATGCTGATGATCGTGTGATGATGGTGCTGATGACGATGCTGTTGATCGTATGATGACGATGTTGTTGATCGTATGATGACGATGCTGATATTCGTATGATGACGATGATGATGATCGTGTGATGACGATGATGATGATCGTGTGATGACGATGTTGATGATCGTGTGATGACGATGCTGACGATCGTGAGGATTCAGATATTGATGTTGCTGTAGCTGTTTGAGTACTGCAGAAGATAAAGACTCAGTACTGAAGATGTTGATGTTCTAGTATTGAAGATGTTTCAGTAACTGGTTGAGTTACTGATGATGTTGAGAAAGCTTCCACTGATTTATAGATGTATCATGTATGATGTATGACTCGTTGCTCCTGCGGATGTTGTTATAATATCCTTCTCATTAAGGGGGAGCGTTGAATATTGTAACTTCTAAGAATATTATATTTGTATATTATTTATTTCGGAGATGTTCCATACCTCCGATGTGATTATACTATGAATCCGGAGATGTTTATTCCTCCGAATTGGTTGTGGTAACTAGGGTTATTAGACCGACCATGTGGGGGTCGGCCCAGTCAGTTATAATAGGGTATTTAACCTGATGGTTAAATACGAGCCTACATGTACTTGTGTAAAATACATGTCAGTGTAGTGTATAAATAGAGGAGGTATGTTCCTCATTTGATACACTCACACACTTGAGAGAGGCGCACTTGTGGAGGAGAGGTCTGCTATGGTGGAGGAGGAGATCATGTCTTTGGTTTGCATCTTTGTATATTGCTGGTCATCTATATTGAGGAAGCTTTACTGGGTTTTCTACCCTATGAGGGTTTCCCAGGATAAATCTGTGTCTCTTATGTTTATGCTATGCTTGTTGTTTCTTCAGTGATCCTGTATATGCTATTATTGTGAAATGGAATGTAATGCTGCTATTTTCTATCTTAGTATATTAAATTTCAACACTCGCAAGTGTTATCAATGACAGTAGTGGTCGGTTGAGGTACTCAACCACTCACCTATTCGGCTCAGATAATGACTGTGGAAAACAATTCCTTGTTTTCGTTGTTTATTCATAGTATTTTTCCACTCCAGGCCAACCCACCATTGACCATTAGACGTGCTACGATGAAGGGCATCCTGTCTCCAAGGACTAGGAAGGAATTAGGTTTTTCCACGTCGTATGCTTACCTTTTCAGAAGCATTCCAAAAGTTCCTGACTAGGCATTGTCTCCCTAGAATAATCAAGTATGAGGACCATATTTCGTTTTCTAGAATGATCTATGTTTAGTTTGCTTCCCCAGCATGCAACTTTATAATTTTGTCTATATTCCTCATTAGCATGATAAAATTTTCCTACTCTATGTTACACTCTCATAACGTGTTGCAAATTTTGTAATGATTCACATTTGGTTGCTGGCAGGGATAAGCCACGATGCCAACAGGTGGTAGAAAGAAAACTAAAGTGATAGAACCAGAGCCAGTGCAACTAAGAACTGAAACTATTTTCCAAGACACTAAGTGTACCATCGGTGTTCCTCCCGAGGTCTGTTGGGGAGATGTTTACGAGATGATCAGGAACCAGGATCTCCCAGATGTTTTATTGGAGGAAGAACAAATATACCTCAACATCAAAACTTCTGGCATAGCGAGGGCTTCTACTCACCCTGAATTGTTCCCATGCTTTGAAGTGATCAGATGGATACTGGAACATGCCAACTCGCAAACAAGAGTGTTGCATGACAGCAAGGGAGATCCTTTCGCTTCATTCCATCCATCATATATTGTAGCAGCCTACAAATTCTCACATCCCCAACAAGCTCTAAGTGATGAATGGTTGGATAAGATGAATAATACTGAGATGGCCAAAAAATTGTTGGTCACAGGCAAGCAGCTGAGGAAGAGAGATAATGATGAATATGATGTTCAAGGAAGAGCCCAATTGTCTATCAGAAAATTCCATGGAGGTCCTAGAAAACTATGGGGATTTTTATTTCTCGGAGCAGGGCACCTACATCAGGATGTTTCGAGGTACCAAAGCGCCATACATTTTGCCAAAATACGCTATTGATTATGTAGTCCTCAAGGAAGCAGTCATGCAAGTTTTCCTTGATGGAATAGGAGGGGTGCTTAACAAGAAACATAAGGCTTCCTTCCCTCCTTTTCCCTTTTGCGTAGGAGCCTACAAATTCTCAGGGGTTGCAACAGCTGAGGAATACGTTCAAGAGATGAAAGCTTTCCACTTCAGTGAAATGATCTTCCATAGAAATGATAGGCAGAGCAAGGTTGCCGATCATTGCAAGGAAGTATATGCTCATTTTGAATATGCTCATTACTATGATGCAGAGGAAGAAGTGTTCAGAGGCATCAACAACATGACTGAGTTGCAGATTTGTCGTCAAGGCAGTGGAGCTAGCTCTAGCTCTGCCCCAGCCCGAGAATCCAGTCTGCAGAAAGAGAGAGAAACAGCTAAGGCCATAGCCCGTGAAGAACAAATATTGAAAGAAGAAGCAAGACTGCAACAAGAAGCAGAAGATGGAAGGTTGCAGAGAGAAGCTGAAGAAGCAAGGTTGCAAAAGGAAGCAGAAGATCGAGAGCAGAGGGAGGAAAGTGAAAATCAGCAGCAAGTTGAAGAAGAAGAAAGAAGGCGTAAAACTGAAGAGGAACAAAAGGCGGAGGAAGAACTTAAGACCAATGAAGATGCCCAGGTAGGTGGCTCCGGTACTCAAGATATGGAAACAGACACATCTCAAGCAGGTGTCCCCGGCACCCAAAATGTGGAAACAGACACATCTCAAGTAGTACAGACCCCACCCATAGAGACAGAAGTACATGTAATAGACCTCCCAATCATCCCTTACATCCCATCAGAAGATCATATTGTGTCCCGATGGGATGAATTTGTGTATTATAAGAAGAGGAAGGCGATAGTCTTGAAATCGGAAGAGAGGATAAAGAGACTCTTCCAAGAAGATATTGTTACCCAGCGGGAGACAACGGTGATGCAAAATACAAATAAGGCTCCCATAGCCATGGCATCTGCCACTGTATCAGCAGCAAAAGCAACAAAGGACAATGTGGTCGATATGGTTAGAGAATTTGAGTCAACAAAGAGGAGAGCTCACATGTTGCAACATACTGTGGGTAATGAGCAGGCTTACAGGGATCTTGTAGTGAATAAATATAATCACCTATCTGTTGATCACAAGTAGTTGTCAGATAAGTATTGCCATTTAGAAGAAGAAAAGGAGCACCTGGCAATCCAAATGATGGTTCTAGAAGCAAAAAATAACAATTATGAAGCTAGAGTTTTTCATCTGCAAGCAGATAAGCAAGCAATGGTTGATCAATTAGAGTAGGCAGAAAGCAGAGCAATAGATATGTCTCCCTTTCATGAGTTGTCCTGTGACATTCTGAGACAAATGCACGCCACACAGGAGATGATTACTGAGGAAGTGTGCAGGCTCAAAGCCATGATGGTTAGATTGAAAGAAGCCAATGCAGAGGCCAATAGGCTTAAGGGAAAATACACTCGGGTTAAAGCAAACATCCTGAGCCAGATGGAATGGAGAGAAGGGAAGGTTGATTTCCCCAAGCATCGCCCATTCAAGTCGGTAGATGATTTTAAAGAAGATGTAGCCCTTATGGAATTCTACAGGAACTGTGGCCTTAAGCTAATGGCTAAGATCCAGGGAACAATTGATAAAAGTAACAGCCTGTATCAAAAGATCCATGAAGTACATGATAGGTGCAAAATGAGTTTCCCTCAGTCCCTCGATGAGTTTCCAAGCAAAGAGAAACGTTTATCAAACTTGAAGGAAGAGCTAGGCATTCAAATAGAATATGTAAAGAAGATTGATGTCCTAGCCACTGATGATCTCCATCACTATATTGGGTTGTCATCAATATACAGTCATTTGCTTAAAGAAATCCACCAAGCAGCAGTTGCAGAAATTCATGGTGTTAAAGTAGAGCTTGGTAAACATATGACTTCCCAGAAGATCTTGCTCCCTTCCCCAGCAAATGTGGTTATCAGAGAAACTAGTATCTGGTTTAGTTACATAGAAGAGGAGGAAAAGAAAGCAACAACAGCAGTAGCAGCCAGTCCAAGCACATCCCTCACAGCAGAAGTGCCTTCCCAAGGGTGAACACACTGATCCTAAGGCGTTGTTCCTATTTTTCATTTGGTCTCCCTATGATTAGAGCGTAGAATCACTAGACAACTGTCTTTTCTATTTTTGAGAAATTTTCTATTTTAAGAAAAGGGCCACGATTTGTTTATTAAGAGGAAAATTCTGTAGAGGACATGTGTAAATATCTAGGTGGCATCCCAAGAGGCATTTTGTAAAGATATAAATAGAAGCTTAGGGAATAGTGTAAGGTACTTTTTGCAGGGAAAAGATTTTTCTTAACTTGTACGAGCTATCTTGCACTTGCTCCAAGAAAATGAAATTTTCCTAATAAAAGCCTGGAGAGGACGTCTTTTGCATGGAAATGGATGTTGGATGCATGCTGGATTATTCTTGTGACTTTCATACTCTACAGTGAGATCTTTGTTTGCTGTCTTGAATTATTTCTCTGTATTGAATGATCTTACTGTTTCTTGTGCAAATGATTTTTCTCCTACATGAGTAATGGAATGCGTTATATGTGAATTGGAAGCTATCTTTTAATATCTTTTCCCTTCTTGCTGTAGATATATCTTTATGATTTAATGGTTGTCTGCTGATCTTTAGATACTTCTTCTAGCACATTACTCATACTTATAATTTTGCTCCTTGCAGGGATAGTTTAGGTTTATTTCAGTTTTAGATACAGATTTGTTTCAAGTTCTGCATTTAGATTAAGTTAGCTTAGGCACTTGCATATCATTTTAAACCATAAAATAAAAAAGAATGGTGGATTGGGCCATAACCGGTGTAATTGAAGCAAATCTCCAAACCTAATGGTTTCCGAAACCGGACGGATTTCCCATACCAAACGGTGGACAATCTGATTGGGATAGTCTATCGGGTAGAATCCCTTTTTGCTTGATGCTATGATCTTTGGGGCATCAACAGGATGTTGCAGGAACAACACAAGAGTAGGAAATAGTGATTTAATGAACTAATCTGCTAATAATTGATTAGGTATTTCAGCTTTTATAAGCCTTCGATGTCTCCTCCACTCGTGGATATGATCCGAGATGTGACTAGAGGTGGATTGCCTAAGTGAAGTTAAAAGTTCAGTTCCCGTCTCATAGCGGATAGGTAATTGAAAATGTGTCAAAAATTCCATAGCTAAAGATGAAAATTCTGTAAATGTATTGTGGGGCAACTCAATGTACCATTTCGTAGCATTTCCGGTTAGGGTCCGCTAAAACAACCTCAACCTAGTATTATCATCAACTAGGGAATTGGATGAACACCACAAATGGAATGTCATCACATGATTTGATGGATCTTCCCTTGGTTTTCCGTCAAACTTGGGTATGTATGAGGGTAGTTTGGTTGGTATTGTTGGCCACCCATTCAAATGTAGAACAAGGTCATTGGTCAACTGGGATAAATCCGGTAGATTCAATGTAGCTAGAAATGGTGACTTGGAGGATGCCGGAGCAAATGCTTGATATCCAGGTGAAGCTTGATGGATCCACTGTTGTGGTCTTTGGGCTTGAAAAGCATTCCAAGCAGGGTTACCTCCTTGTGGAGATTGCATCCAAAAAGGTGGGTTATGTTATCTCCCCAAATAAATTTGTCAAGTTGATCATTTTTAGACGATAGGATGTCATTTGAAAATTCATTTCTAAATTTCTTAATGCTCATTGTTGATGGATTTATGCATGTAATGAAGTTTGAAAATCATTAGTTTCGGTTTTCACTTCAAAATTTTCAAAAGACAGGTTTCAGTAGCTAAGCTCGTATGTAAAACGGTTCCTAAGCTTCTGAAAGCTCTGCTTTCGGTAGCTTAAATGAAATTGTCAGAGCTCTCCTAGCTACCGAATGTAGAGCCAATTTTCGAATTCCTGTGGTGATTCGATGGCTTAGGAAAAATTCTAAGGTTGATTCATTAGTCACTGAATGAAGGGTTTTTTGCAGCTTACCACCTTCGAGCCCAATTTTGATAGCTACCGAAAGCACCAAAACGCAAAAATCGACCATTGAGCATCAAAGCTAGTTCCTGATGACTTGAGCATCTTGAAGGAATTTTCCAAAGATTCATGAGAGTTACAGGTCATGATCACTTTCGTTTCCATATCGGAGGGTACCTGTAGGGTGAACAGAGAAATATTCCCTGCCAATTTTGAGAGAAGGATAGCTACAAAAAATGGGCATTTTTATGTGAAAAGTCATCATCTTCAAATGAGGATTCTGAGCGACTGGAGACTTATTTTGAAAAACGCTCAGATTTTTTTGTTCCTGACATGTCATACCACAATAACCTCTCTCTGTTTTCCTACAGGTGTTGCGGGCTGAGAGAATCGAACCCATCTCTGAGCCCCAATTTTCAGAGCTCAGAATTTGCCTGTTTGACACATGTTTCTGAAATGAAGATCCTAGGAAGATAAAAATGAATTTCAATGATCTGAGGGAGGTTTTTTCTCAAAATGGATCAACTCAAAATAACCTCTCTTGGTTTATACACAAGTGTCACGTAATTGGAGTGCTAAACCCATCTCTGAGCCCCATTTTTCAGCAATTTGGCCGAATTAATGGTGTTTTGCTGTGCAGAGTCATCATTTTCAAATGATGATTCTGAGCGACTAGAGCATCATTCTGCAAAACGCTCAAATTTTTTGCTTCCTAACACATCATAGAACAAAAACCTCTCTCAGTTTTCCTACAGGTGTCAGAGATTGGGAGAATCGAATCCATCTTTGAGCCCCATTTTTCAACAGTTTGGCTAATTCAAAAATGATTTTTTCTAGTTTGTTGAAAAACAATGTTTGATTTTCCATCTGGAGGATTCGACCCACTTTCCAAGGGTTTGAACATTTTGTAAAAATATATAAATCCCATGACTGAGGTAGAACAAGGGTTTGATTTTGGATTCACTATGATGCTACTGTAATAGAGACTTATTCTTAAATATATTCAGGCCTATAAGCTTCTTTCATTGATGTGATCAGATCTCTTCTTTCCTATCTGTCTATGCTTATGAGTGAATTTTATTCTCTATCTTATGCTTATATGATCCTTAGGCGACTGTCATCTCACTATTTGATTGATAAGAAAAGAATCATAAGTGGTTATCCTAGTTTATGGACCTATCATACTTATTGTTTTATATATGTGTGATATGGTTAGATGATTAGCTTTTGTTCTATCTGATAAACAACTTATCTGATTTCATCTCTTGAGAGCCTTATACTATTTGAATATCACTAGACAGTCTTCAATAAACGGTCAAGTTAGTAGATATTCATCTTGATCCAACCCCATACCCATCATTGAGTTAATCATTGAGATAATTAGTTAAGTTACCAGACATCTTCAAGCTCAACCTAGAAGTGTTTCCTAGAGTGATAACAGGTTATTTCCTTAATATTGTCCATTCCATTGTGCGATAGGATGCATGTATGGATTTACCCCTTGCGGAGGTATGTTCCATTGAGGATGGATATTTGGTGGAACATTGCCACTCCACTGTGGCATAGGATTAATGGGTGGATTTCCCCCTTGTAGGGGTATGTTCCATTGAGATTAGTTACTTGTTGGAACATTACCACTCCATTGTTGGTTGGGATTCATGGGTCGATTGCCCCCTTGTGGGGTTATGTTCCATTGAGATTGGTTACTTGGTGGAACATTACCACTCACTTGAGTGTTTCCTTGGTTTGGATAAGTGTTCCAAGGTTGATTTCCCGCTTGCGGGGGTGGTTCCCAAGAAGATTGGGTACTTCCTAGAACTTTCCCACTCCATGGTGGAATGAAGTTGGTGGATGGGTTGCCTCTGGGTGTGCTACCTATTGGGGGAATGGGATTGCCCCTAGGATTTGTGCTAGGGAATTTTGGATAAAGGTTTCCTAAGGCACTTCCACTAACTTGTGGAGTATTACCCCAATTAGCATTAGTGTTACATGGTCCATTAAGTCCACTAGGGGTGTTGAGAGTCCAAAGTAAAGGATTCCCCCCAGGGTTAGGATTTGGAAAAATGTTTGGTATGCCAATAGGATTGTGGTTGACTCCTGAATTGTTTTAACCTTGAGTAGCCAAACCATATGGGAAACCCAAGTTTGGTAAGGAAGACCCTCCAGTAGGGATTCTTGTAGGTAAAGTGGATGTAATTCCGGGATTGGGACCCGAAACTGTACCAACTGGCACTGAAGTGCTAGTTGAACTTATGGTAGAAGCACGTAAACTAGCTGGTGGAGTTGTGGTAGAGGTCAAGTTGAAAATATTACTACCTCCAACAACCATTTGAGGTTGTGATTATGTGGTCCCTTATGCTCCTAATGAAGCCATAGGGATTTTGGGAGTATTGCTACCTCCAACGCTTGTTTGAGACGGTGTTGATGTGGTCCCTTGTGCTCCTGATGAAGCCATGGGATTAGATGTTGAATTTATCATGTCTACCAAGTGTGCCACAAGAGGATTGATGGTATTCAAAGGTTCACTTATGTGGAGTACCACTAGGTTTGAAAGATTTCTCAGAGGTGGATTTATGGGATTTGCAGTGTTGTCTTCTAATGTTTCAATTGAAATTGGAGTAAGAGGATCAACAATTTCTATGTTTTCCTAGGTAGGTGATGGTGTAGTATTTGTTTGATGTGTCTCTGCTCTATTGTTGATTATTGAAGTTAGAAGTGTGTTGGTTTCAAATTCAAAGTGTCTTTTATTTTGTAGTCGTCTCCGCAATGTAGTGGGGCCTTCAATTTCTGGTGACTCACCTCACTGCCACTGTGACTGGTAGGTCGGGAGAGTAGCCACTTTGAAGAATTTTGATAAAAGGATGTATTTGAAAATATTTTTGCAAACAGAATCAAACAATCCTATGGCTTTCTAGACTCAACAAAATAAAAAGTGTCTACACAGTAAAAAGTCCTTAGATATTTCAAGCAAGCAAACTTACTTTTCCAAAGATCCGAAGCTCAGTGAAAAATTGGATTGTAGGGCCTTCCGAAACTAGTAGCTGCTGAGGGATTTCATGTCATTATACAATTGGTAGGAGCGAAGGTGTGAGAAACAATTCCAATAAACTTTAATCGCCAGGGGTACAAGTGTTGGTTCCTAACCACTCACCCTCCCAAGGAGTAAAAGTTCCAAAGTCTGTCTCAGGTATTTCAAGTGTGTCCCACTCACAACAGCCTATGTGATATCCTAAGAATAGCCACTAAAGTTACCACTTCACAATCGACGATCGGGTGGATAGTTGTAAGTCGAGGAAAACTCTCATTACCAGGAACTCTAGAAACAGTGATGTCACCCCGAGGACTTGTCACTGAACATAGAATCCCCTCGATAAGCTCATGTCCCACTAAATAAGCAAGAAGGGGGAGCCACCCTTACTTATCGAGATTGACCTCATGCTTGACGCATGTTTCAGAAGCGCTTTCTCGACAAGCATTTTTTGTGACTAATGGATTTACTGTCTTTAATCAATGCTAGTTTCAAAGTTTTGCAGCGCAGGAGTGTTAACTCTCCCAACCTAATATGGGGCACTAACCTAAACTTGTTGGTGATATAAAAATCAAAATTTTGTCAATTTTATATTAAGCGCCAATTTTAAATGTATTTTTCTTAGTTTGAGGAGTGGAAATGAAACTGGTGGTGTTTTGACTCGAAAATAGAAAAAATAACCAAACAATGAAAAATGCTCACTACTCTACCTTTCAATTCGATGAATATTCTAAATTAAGGAAGAGTGAGAGGTTCATGAGTTTCTTTAAGTCATGCAAAATTTCTAGTAGACTTCGTATGTTTATGCATAGTTTTTCTAAAATATGGATAATAATTTTTGTGTAAAGAACAATGTAACCCAAACAGATATCTCAAGTAAACATGAATCTAATTCTTTTACATGGGGGATCCCTGTTTTTCATTCACAAGATCGCCATAAGGCCCAAGTGACAAGGATATGTCGAGCCCTTTGGAATGCCTTTGAATTAAATCCTAAATTGTTACTCATGAGATCCACTTTCTCATTCACAAGATCGCCATAAGGTCCAAGTGAAGAGGATACGGTGGCTCAGAAATTGTATGCAAAAATTAAATCTACTCTATTACAAGTGAGATCCACTTTCTCATTCACATGATCATCATAAGATGCGAGTGAAGAGGATATCGTGGCTCGATATAAGATGCTTTGAAAAGTGAACTCCTAAAATATTACAAGCGAGATACACTTTCTCATTCACAAGGTCATCATAAGATGCGAGTGAAGAGGATATGGTGCCTCATACACAATATATCTCAATAAAACTAAACTCTAAAAGTGCAACTCTCTCTAATTGTGCATGAAAATCATGAAAATATTCTAACTCCACGACAAAATTCAACTAATTAAAGTTTAATTCGATTTTTTGGGAAGAAATTACTTTCAAATTATCTCAATCATGTGATGTTCAAGGTGTTCTTCAAATAAAAATGTGTGTGAAAGGATCTTTCAAGTATGTATGATGTTTCCAAATGTGTATGGTTTATGTTTGATTAATGTTTCCAATCAGCCTATTCTAAAGGTTTTAAAAAATGAGAGTGCTTGAAGTGTTTTGGTGAACAATTTCTTAAGTGTGCTTTAGGAGACTTGCAGCCATGTAAAGAGACATGTAGGATAATATCAGTCCTTAAGGATGTTAAAACAGGGATCTATCATCTCATAAGGTTGTAAGCAAAATATATCTACTACCAATTGAAAAAGATTGAAAATTAATTGCAATTTGGAGCAGATTTAAAGGTGTTTGGAAGTGAATTCCAAGTGTAAATGTCTTGATCCAAATGTTATGAAACTTTCCTAAATTTTCAAGAGGATTATAAGGCTGATTTCAAGCTTCACATAAGGCTCTAAACAAGTATGTAAATGTCATACAAACAGGTCTCAAAACAGATCCAAAAATTAAAGAGATCTCCTCCAACTAGTGTAATATTACAAGCTTGAACTAATGTGTTTGGAAGGTGTGTAAACTTGGCAAAGATGTAAAGAAGGTTCAAATGAAGTTAAAGATCAGTCATAAGTGTGCCAAAGCATGTATCTATGAGATAATATTCTCTCAAGCTATAAGATCTATTACAACTTGAAGAAAAAATTGAAAAGAGAGAGCAAATTTGGAGCAATGTTTAAAGTTTTTGGAAGGTCATTCCAATGGGAGGTATCTTTGATCCAAATGATGCAAAAAACTTTTCAAAGGTTCTCAAAAAGAGTAATATGTTAAGCATGAGAAGCAAACTTATCTTGAGATAAATAACACAAGCAAAGATTTAAATATCCATCACAATTTTGACAAAGAACTTCAAATTTGGGGTAGATTTAAAAGTTATTGGAAGATGAGTCCAAAGGTGAAGATCTAGGTGCAAATAATGCAAAGCATGTGAACACTTTTAAAAAGAGTGATAGGTTGATCATGAGCAGAAAAAAGAAGCTTTCAAAACAGGTCTTCAAATTCACTTAATAAGCCTCCAAAACAGATCTAAAACAAGTTTCTCACAAACTAGGGGGATGAGCTGCAAATTGAAAACATAAAATTCAAGAAACTAGATGTAGAGTGGGATTTTGAAGCATTTGCTGCAAGAAAGGTGGGAGGAGTCTGGTTTGGAGGTCATATTTCTAGATATATGGATCTTGAACTGATATTTAAGCTTCAGGTGAGTATATCTAAAGGATGGAGATCACCAAAAAGTTAAGAAAAATCATGAAATATGCAGAAATTTCAAGAGATTTCAAGCCATATGGTCGCCAATATGATAATAGATTATGATGTTTGCATGTAGGGAGATAGATCTGCAACATATCAATCTATCTTACTAAGAAATGGTGAGTTCCTATGTCAACAACATGAAAATATTATCACAAGTTTACAAAGATCTATATTCATTAATCCAAACTCATTAAGATCTAGATTCATTTAAGAATTAAATTCATGCATGATAAGCCAAATTCAAACTCTGAGATGGTAGAAACTTGAATCCATTCATATTAAAACTAAGAAGAAGTGCATCCTTGCCAATGATCTTGGTGTGAATCCCTCTTCCATTGTCATGAGCTTCCCTTCCTTCACCCTTGCTTTTGAAGAATTTGAGCTCCTTCTCCTCCTTCAGAATCTCTTCAGCATGCCTTTGCTCCTCCTTTTTTCTCCTCTGCAATGCCTCCCATGCCTTTCTTATATAGCATTGGTAAATGAGCCCTCATGTTTCTCTTTTCAATGTGGGATTATCCGTTTTCATCTTTTTTTTATTATTTTAGCTCAAAACCCACTTTTCCATAGTTTTTAGGCTTTTTGCACAGCTTTAACATACTTTAAGTACAATTAATGCACTTTAATGCATTCATATTCACTTATTGATTGGTGTAGCTTAGTTTTATAGGAGAAGTGATTAGAGTGGTTCAGTCAGTAAACTTGGTCTTCTTAGGTTCTTATTGTCTTCACCTAATCCTTCCATTTATAGGAGAAGTGATTAGATCATAGAGGACTAATCTTTGAATGTACTTATGTTTCTGTCTTCATATTGCAGGAACATGGTAAAAATGTGCTTCTTTTGTCACATGACTAGAGTGTTAATTTGATTGTTAATAGAATACCATCATGTTCCGGCTGGTATACTTCAAACCAAGGATTTCCCATCAGTTGGAAATTTCAAGTTTCCACAAACATTGTTGGGAAGAAAATCCTTCATACCATTTTGGATGAAGGTGCCTCTACTTTAGTCATGTCGATCTCATGCTGGAGAGCCGTAGGCTCTCCCGAGTTGAACCGTTCTCCTACAACTTTGAAAGAATTCGACGGACGTGGCTTTCAACCTCATGGGTTGTTACAAGCTTTAGCAGTTGAGTTGGGGGGAAATACCACAACCATTAACTTGGAAGTGGTCGCTGCACCGTTATATTACAACATTCTGCTTGGTCGTAATTGGTTTTACACCATGACTATGGTCGCATCATTTGTCTTCCGCATAGTACAATTCCCCCATCAAGGACAAATTGTTACTGTTGACCAACTGGATTTCTGCACACCTAACACCGCTACTCACCCAAGCGATAACGTTCCATTACTTGGACAATATTCGCATTAGTACGAGATCGCAGGGGTTAGCCTCATTAAGGACTCATCTCTTATGGGCGTTTTTCCAACCAATGATCCCCAAAATCATGTTTCCATGGTGAACATGATCTCCTCGCAATTTTCATCCATTCCCAATTCTACTAATTCATGGCTTGTACCTAATGAAGCCACAACACACCTAATTGGAGACACTATGCCTCTTTCACTCGCCAAGCTTACATATGAGGCTATCCAGTAAGCTCCAGAGGACCACTTAGCTGTGGCCTCCACCTCCTGTTCTCTACAATGGACATCATCTAATCCTATGCTGCAGACTTTTCATTCTGATGAGTCCATTATGGAAATCATGAGTGTGGATGATCCTTCGTGGGAAGACCTCTATAATCAGTCGTCTTTCCTTCCTTCATTGGATACTGTAGAGAATAGCATTAGCACCATCTTTACACCAGATGTCTACTCTTTCTCTCAGTCCTCGATACTCACATGTCAAATGGAATCTGAAGGAAACTTGGCCAACATTGAGCCTACCATTTCAGTCGACATATCGATTACACCTGGTGTAGTGGAACACATTCGTTTGGGCCAGAAGTGTTCCCCTGAAGAAATCACAACACTCACGGCCTTGTTCAAGCAATTTTGAGACGTGTTTGCTTGGATGTACGAGGAAATGCCCGGGATAGACCCCGTTATTGTTTCACACATGATCCAAACCTATCCCGATGCCAAACCAGTCTGACAAAAGTTGTGACCGGTGCACCCCCGAAAGATTGCAGCAATCAAGGCAGAGATAGAAAATCTCTTGAAAGTTGGTTTTATTTACCCTTTCTTGTTGATAGAATGGGTCTCAAACGTCGTCCCTGTAGGTAAAAAATAGGGTACCATTCGTGTCTACGCCGATTATCAAGATCTCAACAAGGATTGTCCCAAGGACAATTACCCGACTCCCTTTACCGACTAGATCATCAACAACTGTGCGGGAAGTGTCATCTTTTCATTCATGGATGGCTTTTTCGTCTACAACCAAATCGATATTCACCTAGCTGATCACCACAAGACAACTTTCATCTGTCCTTGGCGTGCGTTTGCTTATCGCAAACTCCCTTTTGGTCTTAAAAACACTGGTGCCACATTCCAACATGCCATGTCGTATGCCTTAAACGACGTGAAGGACTTTGTGGAACCTTACTTGGACGATCTCCCTACCCATTCATTGTAGTGCGAGTACCACATTGATCAACTGACAGAAGTCTTCCTCAGATGCAAGCGGTATAACATCCATTTGAACCCTCACAAGTGCATCTTCTACGTCGAGTCTGGATGACTCCTCGGTTTCATATTCTTGAAAGACGAGATCCACATTAATCCCCTGAAGGTGGCAGCCATCATTTCCCTCCCACCTCCCACCGACATAACATAAATTCAAAATTTGCATGGGAAAGCAACTTATCTAATGCATTTTGTCTGTAATTTTGTGCAAAAGATGCATGCCCCTGTGCTCCACCCACCCAATTAATATAAGGATTGTATCCTTTATCTTGCTGCTTCTGCCACCATGATCACCATGGTCTTGGTTCAAGAAGACAACAATGCCCTGGAGCATGTGATATACTATGCAAGTAAGGGTCTCATTGATGCTGAAACTCATTATTCACATGTTGAGTAACTCTCTCTCGTGACAGTCATTGCCATCCAAATGTTCCAACATCACATCTTGCTTTGCACCACCACCATCATCGCCGATTCAAACCCCATGTACCACGTTTTGACACGTCAGGTGCTTGGGGGAAAGTATTCACGCTAGATCGTGATACTGTAAGAATTTGATCTCCTTTTTGAAAAGTCTAAGTCGAAAAAGTCTTTGGTGTTTGTTGAGCTGATCTGTGATCTTCCCCGCACTGATGTTGATTTTGAGCCCAATGACTCTCTTCCAGACGAATCATTGTTCCTCATCAACACATCTGATCCATGGTATGGAGATATTTCTTTATATCTTCAGAATGAACACTTCATCCCTCAACTCTTACAAGACGACCGTCGTCACATCTGCCACCATGCAAAGTATTATCTAATCATCAGTAATAATTTGTACCGTCATGGTATCGATTCTATCCTTCGATGTTGTCTCACTCATGAAGAGGCTAAACATGTTCTAAATGACGGTCCGGTCATGCTGGGGCATGTGGCAGTCATCTCTTTGGGATGGATATAGCCCAGAAGATACTTTGCATAGGATATTTTTGGCTATCTATCTTCAAAGATTGTATTGAGGCCCTTAAAACATTTCCTCCATGCTAGCACTTCCAAACTAAGAAGCGCACCCACCCTGCCCCGTTACACCTAGTTATTGCTGTTGGCCCCTTCGCTAAGTGGGGAATCGACTTCATGCATTGTAATCCTAACTCATATTGGAGGCATGGTTATGTCATAGTAGCTGTGGATTACTTTACAAAGTGGGCCGAGGCTATGCCTACATACATGGACGACGGCAAAACCGCCTCACTCTTCATGTTTAATCATGTTATAGGGCGATTTGGCGTTCCTCAAGCTATAGTCACCGACCATGGTTCTCACTTTATGAACCACATGGTCGATGAGTTGAGCACTAAATTGGGTTTTCACGATGAAAACTCAACAACATACTACCCACAGTCCAATGGACAAGTAGAGGCCATCTTATGACTCTGTGTTGGATCATGGTTTTCAAGACCTTGTGTTATAGGTCAAATCTACACCTCTCCATCCGTGATCACCTTGAGTTGTCGATCACACAAAAGGACAACTTGGATTGAGGAGCATGATGACCTTAGATGAGACCTTGAGCTAATCCACCTCCTTGCAAGCTGGAAAAACCCTAAAAAACATTATTTTGAGACATGGGCGCTACTCTATCTCAATAAACTAGTGCATATGCTCTACTCTAGTGTGCAATAGTAGTGCACACCTCCTCATGGGCGCTACTCCTCTTCAGTAGACTAGCGCACAACATTCAAAAAGTGACAAACGCTAGTATTTAACACTATAGCTGCGCCCTGGGTGCTACTCCACTATGAAATAGTAGCACACACCTTAAAATATGATCAAAAAATAATTAATTTGATGAATGGGGATTAGTTGCAGTTGGTTTCCCAACTTCCCTAGCTTCCCCTCCAACCATCTCTCGATCTGAACTACCTACCTTGTCCTATAAATACAAGGAGGATTAAAGAGAGGGGTTAGACATTGTTGGACACATAGACATAGAGACATTTTGGATATGAGAGCCATTGAGAGACTCTTCTATGAGAAGCTTATATTGAAGGAGGTTATGCTGAAGGAATTCTG
Organism: Larix kaempferi; assembly: GCA_027924585.1. Lineage (NCBI taxonomy): Eukaryota > Viridiplantae > Streptophyta > Pinopsida > Pinales > Pinaceae > Larix > Larix kaempferi. The sequence continues at coordinate 8,014,318 of BSBM01000642.1, forward strand.
AAGTCAGAGAGGAGCAGAAGCCTAGGATCAGGTTACATGCGCATGCTGCAAAGTCAGTTATACTTTATATCATTCATATGTTTTTGACAATAAAAGGTTGAAGCATCTTTCTCATCCCAAATCAAGTGTTATTAGATTATGTATTTGTTTGGATCAATGTTGGTTAATGCTTGATGTTTGAATTACTTGTCAATTCCATCATTATTATATTGGCCAAGATACGTTGAGAAAGGTCTTTGTGTTGCAGGTTTATCGAATGGGAGATTGGATTGAGGATCGAGTGCAAGATTGAATAAAAGCTAGGATCAAACTTCGTTCAAAAGGTATGCCCTCAAGACCTATAATCTATTTCTATTCATAAACATCTCTGTAATGCAATTAGTATGCTTACCTGTCACCCCCTTAAGTTTATAATGTCCATTTCCTCATTATAGGGTAGTATTTCCCACCAACACTCGCCGATCATGAAATATTGCTATGCCGCATCCCAACAACAGACCATATGTTCCAGCAGTAGGACTTGGGCCCTCATGCCCTGGACATTGAAGAACTTCATCAGCCCACAGTTCCACAATGCATCCACACATAATGGGTCATTCGTTGCTTGCACATCATCTACCTCATGTTCTCACTTACGCCACTCTAGAACCATGCTGGTAGCCACAAACCTGTCAATAGGGGAATTTAAACATCATTAGACCTCACCCCAACCATCCAAACATTTTATTTTGGCTTAGGTTTTGAGTTGCACTTGGACGTTTCCATCATCGCACCTCATCCTTGCATACAGGGCGACATTGCCGCAGGCCACCCTTGCGGGATCTGCAATGACTCAGGTTCGTCACAATTCCCATAAGGGAGACCAGTGACGACTCGAGGGCACACAGACTCCCCAAAAATCAACTAAAAAACCTAAAAAATGAACTAAAATTGAAATTCTAAACCACTGGAAATATGTCGGATGAGATTTAGGGTTACTTGCTCTGAATGACTCGTGAAATGGTTGCTCGTAGCTCCGGTAATCAGCAAGTGAAATTCTTCTCCAAATGGCACTTTCTTCTCCCCAATTTGGCAAATGAACAATGGTAACTATATTTGGTCATTTTTCTATTTTATAAACAAAAAGAGAATATTCCTTTTCAAATATTAGATGCTCTTTGGGTTATTTGCCATAGTTTGGATCATTTTACTGCATTTGAACACCTGGTTGACTATTTGACCTAGTTTTCAAGCATGCATGAGACATTAAGTATTTTATTTGTGTCGTTTTCACATTATTGCGATCATCTTAGGTATGAACAACCCCTTGAATATTTTGTTGTTATTTTTCATCTGTTAGATTTTGATTGTTTAATGATAATGATCTTAGTCTTTGTTCTTTCTCGTGCTCTTACAACCATGAGAATAAGTCACTGAGTTACGGTTTCTCACTTTTCCGAGCTCATTAAACTCCTACAGAAAAGGAACCCCCCCGGAGTCTATCTTTAAGCTCTTTTCAGGCTCTCAAAATACGAAAAGGTCGCCAAGCGAACTTGTCGCGTTCACGCTTGTGAAACTATTTGAACGATCATCTCCCTGGTGATAGTTTACTCGTTTTTCATACCAGGGGGCACTATGTACGGAAAAGGTATATTCCAGCCAATCATGACAGGAAGAGTCCTCTCCCATGTTGTTTTACCCTTTTTCAGGCGATGAGGTTAACTTTACGAAAAAGGACCATTGGAGTCTTCTTTAGTTCTTTTCAGATTCTCTAAACATGAAATGATGACCAAGTTTACCTTCTATGGACTCGTTAAACTCTAACATTGAAGGGCCCGTCATGCGACGAACCCCTCCTCTCTCAAGTTCAAAAAATATTTGGGATTGGAGTCATCTATGAGATGGGCTATACCGAGCATCTGGTTACCCTCATCAAGCTCGTTAAAAACACATGAGGCACTCATCATTCATCATGGGGAAAAGGAAAGCTTTTATGTTACACCCTTTATCTGTGGCAGTACCTAGTCGTTCTTAAACATGGAACTCATTTTCATTTTCATACTACACTTGGATCATCTGTTTGTCCTCGCTTTTCACCTACTTCCTGAGTCTTGTTACTCCTTTGGGTCATCCAAATAATACTTCCACCATCAGTTGCATTAGGATTCAGTGTCGTACTCGTCATGTCAATACTGCCAAGTCATTCCATGCCCATGTTCAAGAATACTCTCACCATTCATTATCTGCATTCAGTATACCTTCCGCCATGTCGGTCTACTCTGAGTCAGTCTTGCATGTTACTGTACCATCTAATCCACTCCAAACATCTATTTTCGTGTTTCATGTCAATGATGAGGGATTCATGATGGCCCTCTTTTAATGGGTTCGTCCTTTTCGACTTCAAATCATCATTCGAGGATTGAATCTAGAAACCAATCGAGTACCTTGGGCCTGTATGCCTCAATGGCAGGTTACCTCACTTTCGACATGAGTTTACATAATTGACTCTTGATTGAAATATTTCATCTTGCGTTTGACTTCAACTCATTTATTCATGCTTGCTGATATGTACTATCATACATTGGGAATCATTGACATTAATGGTGTCTTCCCTCACGCTTGTTAGCGGTATACATCCATGACCGGTAATCAAGTCGTTTCTACCATGTTTGACGTCAAGACATTTGTAATCACATGGAAAGATTCATATCATTGCGGGTTCGGCTTGAAGACACCGGGGAGTCATCTTTTACCCAGGTTGCGATGGAGATTGTTTTTGTTAGGATATTCCTATACTCCATCCTAGTCCTACCAGCATTTTCAGTCTTGCATGCATTTCTGCATTTCTGCATGCATCCCAGTTATTAGTCCTAGCACCTAGCCCTCAGTTAGCTAGCCCCAGGAGCTTCTCATTGATTAGTTTTTTCCCTCCTAGAGCTTAGTGCGCCCTTCCTTGATTTAAGGAAGCCACTCGTCCTCTCTCACCTACCACTCAGTTGCACTTTAGTTAGTTGAGTTATCTTCATTTCTTTCCTTGATTTAAGGCTAGACTAACTCTCAACTGACTGTATCACTCTGATGGACCTCCGATGAGACTAGACTGACCATTCTGACTCCAGTTAGCTCCTCATGCTCCCTCCACAGAGCCTCCTTCATTCAGTTAGTTCCTCCATGTGCCAATTACAGCTACCACACTCAGTTAGACTCAGTTTGGCTGATGATTGATAGTTACCTGTGCATTGATGACTCCACTGATGATGATGAAGACTTCTAGTTGTGCTCCAATGACACTCCAGTGATATTTTGATCTCTCCATGAAGGCTAATTCGAATCGCCACCTTGGAATTCAAATCCTCGTGCATTGTATTATTTATTTGTCCATTTGTGATTAATGAATTAGTGCGTGTGAATTTATTTTGCTTCTATCCGAGTTCTACTGTATTATTATTTTGTTGCTCATTTTACTCCATTGACCACTCTTAATCGTATTCCTAAATTCTTTCATTGTGAGTTATACATCAGCTCTTAGATCTACTGTGAGGATTTTCACAATTTTGAGTCATATGACATGGATCCACATTTGTATTGGTTGTGGCTGTGTTGTCATTTCATCATGGATCTACGCTTGTGTCTAGTAGCCATGATTGTGTTCAGTCAGTCATTACCACCATGGTATGCAATGTATTGGTCGACAGCCATGTTATATGTCATATGAGACTATGTACTCAGATTCAGTTGTACTGCAGCAGTGTCCTTCGTCTGATGAGCCATTGCCATTCCTTCTGTCAAAGCATTTCACCTGTCCAATTTTCAAACAGCTTCATCCTTTGGGGGGCATTCTGTTACACCTAAAATCTTACCATCATGAGACTCAGTGTATACATCCCTAAACTTTCTTTGACTAAGTCATTAACTTGGGAGATATGCAAACCCATTTATACTACGTTTTGATAGGTCGTCGCAGGTTGTCCTCATGCAACATGCGATGTTACAGGTTGTCCTCTTATAGACTACGACGGTGTCAGTTAATAGACTAAAATAGCTTCATCGATCCCATTCTTGAAGCTAGCTGATGTGTATCCCTATTCCTATCCTTTGGGGAAGCTGGCATTCGGTTCCTAACCTCTTGCAAGGATCCCCTGTCTCTCTCCTACCATATATCAACCTATCCTATCCACTTAGTCCTATATAAGTGAATCTCATTCCCATCCTAAGGGGAGGAAGTCTATAGTATCTAATTGCTGGTGAAATTAGCTTAGGAGAGATCTCTACTCATCCTTGAGAATTCCATCATCGCTTTGGAGGCTTTGGCATTGGCTTGATCAGAGAAGGATTGCTACATTAAGGCAGTGGTTGTAATCTCTTCATCCTATGTATTTCCCTTTTAATATAGTAATATAAGTGCTTTCCACCAATCTCATTGTGTTAATGATATATTGTGTAGTTTTCCTACTTAACTGCTTATTCAGATCTATTATTGTGTAGATGTTATTTTACTGCTTCTGTTGTTGTATTGTCTTGAGAGGTTTCTCAGCTCAGATTTGAAGACTATCAAGCTTTGGAGCAACATTCAAGGAGAAAGGATCAATGATTCAAAGGGTAAGAGCACATAGTTCCTTGATCTCTAATTAGATCTAGGAGAGTTATTTATGTTCTGTCTTTATTTGTTCTAGACTCAGGTTGAGCTAGGGAGATCAGGCCTCGAGTCCACTCTTGGTAGATTGTCCGTCAAACAACTTGTAATCAGCCATATTGAACTTCTTTAGCAGGTCAGATGCATATTTGTACTGATATACCTTAGTTCCATTCTCATATTGTGAAATCTCAAGCCCCAAAAATTGCTTAAGAATTTCCAAGTTAGTCATGGAAAAATCTTGATACAAGGAAGTCTTTAATGAATCTATTTGATCAGTAGAGATACCTGCGATTAGTAATTCATCAAAATATAACAAAATAATCAATATTTAGTTATCAATCAGCTTCATGTATACATTTGGATCATACTTGCATCTAGAAAAATATTGTGACAAGAGGAAGTTGTCCATTTTGGCATACCAAGACCTGGGGGTTGCTTAAGCCCATATAAGGACTTATTCAACCTGCACACATAGTTAGTATCTTATGTATAAACTTCTGGATGATTCATATATATCTATTCCTCAATATATCCATGGAAAAAGGCACTTTTGACATCCATTTGATGCACTTCCCAGCACTTGGATGCATAAATTGCCAGAACTAGTCTTATCGAATCCTGCTGTGCAACTGGTGAAAACGTCTCATTGTAGTCAATGCCATGGACTTGGGAGAATCCATTTTCCACCATCCTAGCATTATATTTCACTACTGCACCATCATCTGCAAAGTTAGTCTTGAAGATGCACTTACACCTTACCAATTTTCTGCCTGGGGGGAGCTCGACTAGATCCCATGTCTCATTCTTTTGCAATGAATGAAACTCATAATCCATGTCATCCTACCATCTTGGATCATGTGAGGCTTTCTAATATGTATGAGGATCAGCATCAACCATCAGTAAACATTTCTCAGATAGATAAGGATCGTTCACATTGAGAGCACTCTCAAATTGTGATCTAGTCGTCCTCAGATCCTCGGGATTTCCCACAAGTTCACCAGCTTCTTGAAGAGTCTTAGAATCCCACTTAGGAATTGTAGGTGAACTTGGATCTGCAATAATATGGTCTTCATCATCAGAAATATCAGAATCGAAAAATTCAAAAGGAGCATCACTTCCACTCTTAGGTGGTGGTGTGGAGGGTTCTCCAATTTCGACACATTGCATGGGCTCTTCTTCAAATTGAACACTCCTCTCAATGAAGTATTTTTTAGAGGGAATGCTAAGAAAATTGTATCCATTGTATTATTTTGAATAGACAACAAAGATACATGGTTGGATTTGGGGTTGCATGGCCCTCCTCTTCTCAACTGTAATTCTAGCCTGAGCCTTTGAGCCAAAAATATTGAAATGAGAAACATCATGTTTGTGCCCAGTCCAAGATTCAAAAGGAGTGGTTCCTTTTAATGCTTTGTGAGGCACTCTATTTTGTATGTATGTTGCACAATTTATTTATTCATCCCAAAGTCTTGGAGACAAGGACTTGGCCTCAAGCAGGCATGTGGCCCTCTCTTTGAGAGATCCGTTCTTCCTCTCAGCAACACCATTCTTCTGAGGTGTGTAGGGAAAATGTGTTGCATCTATATGCCAGAAGAGGAACAAAAATGTTGGAAATCAAATTTGATGTATTCCCCGCCATTATCAGATCTAAGGATCTTGATGTGTCTAGCAGATTGGTTCGCAACTGAGGCTTCGAAGAGCTTGAACAAATTGAACACTTCTAACTTTAACTTGAGGAAGAAGATCCAACAATATCTGGAAACATCATCTATGAATGTTGGGATGTACTTGGCATGGTTCAAAGACTCACGGGGGAATAGACTTGATATGTAATTGTGGATAAGATCAAGGGAAGCTGGGGTTCACTCAATTTTGACTCTTTCAAACTTATGCTCAGGGTGCTTTCCTAGGATGCAGCTTTGACAAACTCCTTTAGAAAAATTTATATTGTTAATCCCTATGACCATATCCTTTTCATGGAGTTTAGAGAGATATTTTTATTTTAGGTGACCAAATATCTCATGCCACAACTTGCTTGATGCATCGACATGGTAAGTAGAGTAGAAGGTGATGGGAAAGGCACAAAATGAGAGAATCTATAGATTTTTGAGCTATGGTCAACAGTAACTAAGGCAACAATTCGGCATATTGACATTTCATAGATTTCAACATCATTAGGTGTGAATATCACCCTTTTTAAATACCTAGTGTGAGTCATCTAGTAAACTGAGAAGAGGTTTGCAGCAAGTCCTGGAACGTACAACACATTAGTGAATGAACTAAAATCTAGATCAATACTGCCCTTACCTTTGCAAGAAGTTTCAAAATCATCACCCAACACAATGGTTGGACCACTAGAAGAATCAAGAGAAGAAAACATCTCTCTTGTAGAAACCATATGTATTGAATCTCTAGAATCTATGATGAAAGAGTTAGGCTTGGGTGTGATTGCCATCAAATAATGCACTCACTCCTTGTCTTCAGAATTATGTCCTCTTTCCTTCCTTCTTTCGCTCTCAGGATGAGGGATATTTGATTTCTCCAGGAGTTTATCCATTTGATCAATGGTATTATTCATGCATGAGATCTCAAGATGAAATCCCCTATTGCAATAGGTTCACTTATCCTTCTCTTGCTTCTTATTTGGATTCCTTTTGAAGTTGGAGGAGTCTTCATGAACTTTTTGTTTGCCTTTCTTCTTATCTGAGGAAGTTGCCGGGTTTTTCACCTTCTTGGTTTTCCCCGGCGAAACTATGTTTCTCTTGTGTGATTGCTTTTGTGTCTATGATTGATATGTTGTACATGGTATTCTCTTAGTGATCCTGAATGATAATGGAATGAAATTATCGAAAAATTAACATGGTATCAAAGCTGACCTAAGAAGGAGGCACTATGTAGCTGCGGAAGGTATGGATTCTTAATATTTGGGTTTCTCTCCACAGATCATAAAAGGAAGGAGGCTAGATTGACTCTCCTAGCAAGGGTGCATCTTTCTTTCAAGACAGAATTCAATTCTGAGCTGTTTCAGTTTTTTAACTAAAAATTAGGGTTTCTGCCAAAATTGGAATTTCTGAAATTTGAGACCACAGCTGGAAGCTCCTCTAAAAAATCAAAGTTTAGAGCTTTGGATCAAACTTTTTGGTTGGGTGAAGCTTTGGGAAAATCAAACCCTAGATTGGGGCCCTATCTAGTGAATCCGAAAATCGCAAAAGCAATTTTGAGTGAAAATTTGCATATTTCAAATTTTGAGTATACCAGCTTGACCAGCTCAGCAAGGCGCATCGTTCTATTTTTTCAGAAGTTTGAAATTCAAATTTTGAATTTTTAGGGTTTCTCTAAAAAACCCTAATCCAGCTCCAGATCTAGTTTTTAGCAAATCAAGTGGTAAGACCTAAAACTTTCTATTTCCATTTGAAGTACTCTTTAAGGTGTCGCACCACACCAAGCTTGAGGATAAGCTTGATGGAGCTGATAACTTCCAAGCATGGAAGTATAGGATTGGATTAATCCTAGAAGAAAATGATTTGGACACCTACATAAAAGAAGAGGTTCCAATTCTAGAGGGAGATGAGGCTAAGGCCTTACACAAGAAGGACTTGGTCAAGGCTAAGAGAATCATTGATGGTTCTATAAAAGACCATCTCATACCCCATGTGTCTTCCCTAAAGACACCTAAGGAGATGTTTGACTCTTTGACCAATTTATTTGAAGGAAAGAACATAAATTGGAAGATGACTCTGCAGAACCAATTGAAAGGGGTAAATATCCAGAATGGAGAGACCATCCAATCCTATTTCTCTAAGGTTTCTCAAATCAAGGAACAAATTGAAGTTGTGGATGAAGTAGTGGAGAATGGAGAAATTGTCATGACCACCTTGAATGGCCTACCTAGGTCATCGGACTCCTTCATCCAAGGAATCTGTGCAAGAAGGAAATTGATATCCTTTAATAGACTATGGGAAGAATGTTAAGAAGAAGAACCAAGGCTTGTGGCCCGAGAAAAAAAAATGGGGAATGAAGATCAAGCCCTCACAACACACACTAAGGGAAGTAATTTTAAGAGGGAGAAATCTTACAACAAGAAACACTCTCACTTCCATTAAAAGAAGAAAGATCTCTGTCATGTTCAATGCTTCAATTGTGATGAGAAAGGACACTTTGCTTCAGAATGTCCCAAGAAAAGAAAAGACTTCAAGAAGAAGAAGAAGAACAACAAGAAGAAGAAGAGATATCATGCTCATGCTGCTGAAGATGATGAACCTCCCAAGAAGAAGACTAGAGCAGAAAGTGATGACTCATCAAGTGAAGATGAATATGTTCTAATCTCTGCTCTCAAAGGTACTATCTCTCATGGATGTGATGATTGACTTATTGATAGTGGGGCTTCCAAACACATGACTGGGTTTAAAGAATCCCTTGTAGATCTATCTGAAAATGAGTCACCTCATAAAGTGAAACTTGGGGATGAATATCAATATCCTATCAAAGGAAGTGGTGAATCCTCCTACAAACTAGACTCTGGGAAGTCTTTGAAGATGAAATATGTTCTATATGTACCTGGGCTCAAGAAGAATCTCCTATCCATATCATCTTTGGATGCAAAAGGGATTAGAGTTGCATTTGTGGATGGCCAAGTACTCATGTGGCCAAAAGGTAAGACCATAGATGATACAGTAGTGATTGGAGAGCAAGAGGGAGGATTGTACAAATTGAAGGGACAACCTGAACATGCCATGGTACATGAATCCATGGAGCCAAGTGAAATTTGGCATAGAAGGATTGCACATGTGCACTACCAATTGCAAGCAAAGCTATAGAAGGTCTTCCTGAAATCCAGTATAAACATGAAGGTGTTTGCAAAGGATGTGCAAAAGGAAAGAACACAAAGAAGGAATTTCCAAGCAGCGAAAGCAAAGCAAAAGGAATCTTGGAGATTATCCACTTCGATGTATGCGGTCCGATGTCATCCAGTTCTCTAAGTGGGTATGTATACTATGTTTCTTTCATTGATGATTTCTCCAGGAAGACTTGCGTTTACTTATTGAAGAATAAAGATGAAGTTTTTGATAAGTTCAAGGAATTCAAAGCCTTGATAGAAAATCAAGACCTTCAGATCCAACAATGGCGGAGAATTAACTTCAGGTGATTTCAAGAAACTATGCGGTGATTCAAGGATTAAGAGGGAGTTGACTGCTCCTTACAATCCACAACAAAATGGAGTTGCAAAAAGGAAGAATAGAACTATCATGGAAGCAGCATGGGCAATGCTTCATGACCAGGATTTGCCTATGCATTTATGGGAAGAAGCAGCTAGGATAGCTGTATATGTACAGAACAGAAAACCTCACAAGATACTTGACAACAAGACACCAAAAGAAGTCTTCACTGGTAAGAAACCTAAAGTTAGCCATCTCAGGATATTTGGTTGTCCTGTATATACACAAATTCCAAAAGAAAAGAGGACAAAGCTAGATCCTTCAGGAAATAAGGGCATCTTTGTGGGTTACAGTGAAATATCAAAGGCTTACAGAATATACTTTCCAGGTTCAAGAAGATTGATATCAGCAGGGATGTAGCTTTTGATGAAGACTCAGCATACATCAAATCAAGAAAGACACCTATTGAAGACAATGAAGAACGAAAGGTAACAAGATTTCAAGACACCACTATTAATGAAGCAATTCCAGAAGAATATTGTGAAATTGAAGATCCACAAGAACCTATAGATCCACCCCATGAGAAGAACTCTCACAAGAGGAAACATGCATGGGATAGAGAGCTCATTCAAGATGCAGAAAGATATGGCATTCCAGAAGAAGAACACAGAGAAAGGAAGAGGACTACATCACATACCAACTATGTTTCCTTACTCTGTGATATTATGAACAAAGAACCTTCCAGTTATGAAGAAGCAATGGAGAAGAAAGAATGGAAGGATGCCATGTTCGAGGAGTACTATTCGATCATGAAGAATGATGTTTGGGATGTAGTCCCAAGACCTAAAGGGAAGTCTGTTGTGACTTTCAAGTGGATTTATAAGATCAAGCATGCTGCAGATGGTAGCATAGAGAAATAAAAAGTGAGGTTTATAGCTCGTGGCTTCTCCCAGAAAGAGGGAATAGATTATGAAGAGATGTTTTCTCCTGTAGCCAGATACACTTCCATCTGAATAGTACTTACTCTGGATGTAGTGATGAAGTGGAAGATACACACGATGGATGTCAAGACAAATTTCTTGAATGGTGTAGTCAAAGAGGAAGTGTATGTGGAGAAGCCACTCAGTTTTGAGACACATGATAGGGAGTAATGTGTGTGCAGGTTGAAGAAAGACTTGTATGGATTGAAGCAAGCTCCTAGGACTTGGTATGGTAGGATGGACAGTTTCCTATCTAGTTTGGGATTTACTAAGAGTAAAGTGGATTCCAACCTTTACTACAAGGTTGAGGAAGGCAATTCTGTAATACTACTACTGTATGTGGATGACCTGTTTGTTACAAGTGAGGATGGGTTGATTGCCGACACCAAGAGGAAGCTTGCTACCAAGTTCAAGATGAAGGACTTGGCGATGATGCATTACTTTCTAGGCATGTAGGTGTGGCAGAGTGCAGATGGAATTTTCCTTCGACAAGGGAAGTATGCAGTAGAGATCCTGAAGAGGTTCGGGATGATGGACTGCAAGGCCATGGCCACACCTATGGCATCGAACCTGAAGCTTCTGTGTGATGCTTCACCTCAGCCGGTTGATGTCACTATGTATCGTCAGATGATTGGGTCCTTGATGTACCTGACGAACATGAGACCAAATATTTTCTTTGCGGTGAACACATTGATCCAATTCCCGATGGATGCGAGAAGTGTTCACCTGGTTGTTGTAAATCATATTCTAAGGTTCCTGAAGGGTATGGTTTATTATGGGCTCAAGTATGATGCAAATCAAAAGTTTAACCTATAGGGTTATGTTGATTCATATTGGGCAAGAAGTGCTGCAGATAGGAAGAGCACTTCTGGGTGATGCTTCAGTATGGAATTAGGTGTGATCTCTTTGTTTAGCAGGAAGCAGTCCTACGTAGCACTCAGTACAGCCGGAGTAAAGTATGTTGTAGCTTGTTCAGCTAGTTGTGAGGTAGTATGGCTGAGGAAGCTACTGTATGAGTTATTTGATCTCCCGTTGGATGCTACTGGTCTCTTTTGTGACAACTAGAGTTGTGTGAAGCTGTCTGAGAACCCGGTGTTCCATGACAGGTTGAAGCACATTGAGATCAAATATCACTATATCAGGGATATGGTGCAGAGAGGAGTAGTGAAGCTCCTGTATGTTGTGACAGATGAGTAGGTTGTAGATATGTTGATGAAACACTAGCCAGAGTGAAGTTTGAGTGCTTCAGAGAGAGGCTTGGTGTTCTTTAGATTGAAGATACTTCGAGGAAGAAGTGATGGGACACATTTGCAGGAGCCATTCCAAGCATGGTGAGAGGAGGATTGTTCTCATGGCTGTGGATGTAAGCGTTGTGTGATTTACTGTTAACACCTAAAAAGTGCTCACTAGCTCACTCCCTTACTCACATGACCCATTTGTCCACTTTTCCACCATCTGAGCCTCTGAAACCAACAAAAGGTCACCAAAAGACCTCAGTACACCCCTTTTTCCATTAAAAAAGATTATTTTTCCAAGAAAATCATAAAAAACCCTCAAAAAGGGTCCAAATTCCCAAAAATATTAAAAAGGGAATTAAAATATTATTTTTATTCAAAAAAGGAAAAAGGAGGGAAAAGTACCTAAACCATGTTGGTCAATACCATTTGGTTTCCACAAAACCACAAATGGTATTTTCCACCACCAAAACCTATAAAAAGGTGGTAGGGGCTCCTCATTTCACATCCATCCATTATCTCATCCTTATGCTGCTGAAATCTCCCCTGAGCATTTTAGCCATTGCAAACCACATTGGAGAAGAGACCATTGGAGATTGGAGTTGCTCATCCTTGGAGCCATTCAACCTCACCATTAGAGGTATTGATTCCGCAAGCACTTGCTTGCCTCATTCTTTCAATACAAATTTATTATTCTTATATGTTCTTGTTCTTGATTTTAAATTATCTTTGTTATTTGCTTAATATCTTTGCTTAGATCCATGATTAGTCGTGTTTAATTAGTTTATTGTTATTTATTTCCATTGAAACTGCTGCTACTAGTTAGCAGGTGCCCATAGTACTAAGCCTGGTTGCAAAATCGGGCCAACAGTTTTTGGCGACTCCGCTTTGGTTTGAACTATAGATCTCTAGTTTTGCCTTTAATCTTAGTTTTTTATGAGTTTTTAACCTTTAGATCCATAGATCTGCCATCTTAGACAGCAGATCCATTACTGCTCTGAGTTTTGGCCCCATAAACAACCCGAAATTTTCAATTTTCGGGTTCGTTTCTCGGTTTCCGTGCACGGCTTCCGCATCGCGGTTTTTTGCCAGACAGTCGCGTGGTCCATCGCGACTTTTCTGCGTTTTTCCGCGTGGTCCATCGCGGCTTTTTGCCAGGCAGTCGCGCGGTCCATCGCGACTTTTCTGCGTTTTTCCGCGCGGTCCATCGTGGCTTTTTGCCAGACAGTCGCGCGGTCCATCGCGACCTTTCTGCGTTTTTCCGCGTTGCACACCGCGGCGTCGCGGCCGATTTCCGCGCTGCTCATCGCGACTGTGCGGTTAAAACCCGCGCGGTCCATCGCGACTGTGCGGCCAAAACCCGCGCGGTCCAGCGCGACTGTGCGACCAAAACCCGCGCGGTCCATCGCGGCCTTTCTGTCAAAACCCGCGCGGCTGAATTTTTCATTCGGCCATCCCGATTTTGAAAAAAAATTTTACTGTACTTTCTGCCCATAGCACATTTTTTACAGTATTAAATTCTACATATTTGACAGCTTTGAAAAAAATTTTACTATTTAAAGTGCATATCTAGAAATCTTTTTAAAAATTTTCAAGAAAGTGAAAGAAAGACTCATTTTGCATTTTCATCTAGATTCAAATTTTTTCCTGTTTACTTCTTTAAAAATCTTGCCCTTAGCAATTTTTTTTCTTGAAACGAAGAAATCCATTTATTTCTTTTAAAAAAGAAGTCTATTATTTGCTTTCATAAATCCAAGAAATCCTTTGTTTTTTGAGCTATTTTTTGAAAGGCATTTAAATTCCTTTTAGTGAAAAAAGTCATAAATATTTGCCTTTTATTTTCGAAAAATCCTTTATTTTTTGAAAATTTCCTGTAAAGCATTTAATTTTTTCAAGTTCAGTTTACAACACCTCACGTGCACTCACACGATCACTTAATTGAACTAAGCCTTAAAACGTACCCTAATTTGAACACACTTTTAACCCCACTGGGGGAACACTAAAAGAATTCTTGTAGCTAGGTAGTATTGGGGGGATAGGTGTTCCAATAACACCCCTCAGTTCTTACATCTGAGACATAGAAGTTGTCCAATTAGGGAGCTAAAATCTCTTAGTACTTTTTGGCGCGGTCACAACCGGTTTGTGGGAAGGCCTCTCCCTTAGGAGGGTTGAAGTCGCGAGGATGGTTCCGGAAGCCTGAGTGGAATACCGAAATCCATTCAGTAACCGAAGGGCTACCATTCGCAGTTCTCGGGATATCCCTGTATTGGGATATTGCGATCAAAGGACCAAACGGCAGATTTACCTTTTCTCGACGCGTCATGAACGGAGTATCCTAGTAGCCTGTCTTTAGGATTGATTACCCGGTGTCCCTCCCAGTAGGGGGATATCTAGCCGTTGTCTCAACATTCATATTGTTTGACTTGGATTTCATCACCTTGCAGAGGATATCGTCTGTTTGAGTCACAATACTTTTAGATTAGGTGTTTGCATGATTTCAACCTACCTGTGGTCTAGTTACACCTATTTTTTCTAGGAGCCGCTTGCATGTTGGTATTCTGACCAGTTGTTGCATTCCTCCACTTATTGTAGCACAGCTGCTAGAATAAGTTCCTTTTTTGAGGATTGATTTTTGGCCTGAGAGCCTTCTTTTTTCACTCCCCTTCTTGCACCCTTGGTTGCATTAGGGTTTTGAGTCTTTTATATATATCACCACCTGATACTTAAATAAATTTTTTACCCAAACACATATTCTCACCATTGAGAATTTTAGACGCTCTCGTCGTCTACAGGGCGAACTCCCAGATTTTAGTCCACTTGGCTCTCCACGTCACGGGCGCAGAGCCTTATCCCTTGATTCGACACATCGTCAATCAATTAGGCAGTCATCCGATTCTGACACACCTCACTTCACCTTTGATTTGGAGGTAGAATACGAAAACCCCACAGAGTTACCACCAACCACCATTATGTCTGGAACACCATTTGATCCATTATTTACAACTACCATAGGTCAGACATCCGTAGACCCTTCTGCTGTAGTACCATCCACGGCAACAACCACCCCTCTGGGTATGCCCAATACGGGTAACACTCCACATTTAGGAATGCCTAACACAGGGCCACCACCTGTCATGGGTATACCCAACATGGGGGTCATACCCCCTTTGGTTTCCACAAACCCCATCCCAGGAATCCCTAGTGCGATTCCCAACCCAAGTGCAACCCATGTTGCACTTGGAAGTGCTATCCCAGGAATCCCTAGTGCGATTCCTAACCCAAGTGTAACCCAAGTTGCACTTGGAGGCGCTAGCCCATACCAGACTACACCTATTGGAGGGCATATACCCTCCATACCTAGCATACCTTTAGGCGCTACTGGACCCCTACACCATACCACTATGGCCAGGCATGTCCCAGTTCCAGTCACCACATCTGCTAGTCTACCATACATGGCAAGTCTGAACCTGCCAGATTTAGCTAGGCTCACAAATGACCCCATCAGACATGATCCGGCGTGGCCTCAAATGCCCACCAAACTCCCCTCTGACATCCCTAAGTTTGAGGGTAAGGCAGGAGAGGACCCCCAGAACCACATCATGTCCTTCCATTTATGGTGTTCCTCCAACTCCATAGTGGACGACTCAATCCGCCTCTGGCTTTTACAACGCACCTTCACTGGCTCTGCAGCCAAATGGTATATCGAGCAACCCCATGGGACGCATTCCACATTTACCTCCCTTGCCTCGACCTTCCTACAGTTCTTTCAGTTACCTGTCCGCTATGATGCGGGCGTCGAGATCCTACTGTCTTGCAGACAAAACACGGCCACGCATATCACTGACCATATTCATGATTGGCGTCTGCGCCGAAGCCTATGCAAAATCAAATTAGACGACCGAATCTTCCTAGATTGGTTTCTAAAATCCCTCCTTCCTCTCATTGCGAAGGATGTAGCATCTGAAAGACCCCAGTCTGAAGAAGAGGCCATCCTCAAAGCCCAACAGTTTGATCTCATCTACGCCCAGTCAGGTTACCTATACACGATCATACCGGACGCCCCACGAGGCGACTCTGCACGCGGTGACACACCGGGGGCATCACATGCCGCTGATGGCATTATTGGCCAAATTAAACCGCAAGCAAAACCTTTCAGTATGGTGAGCACCATGCCTGCCCCAGACCTTTCTAGGGCTACATCTAGTTCCGGAGCGACAACTTCTTATGCTCCAACAAACCAGACCCATCACGTTCATGGACCCTCTTGTCCACAACATTGTTATGGCCAAGCTCCATCAGCATATGTACCTCCTACATACTATGCTCAACCTACGGTACAGACCCCCATGCAGTTCCCACAACAGCCCATGCATTACCCACAACCGGTTGCACCAGCTAACCTCACACCTCCACCAGCTCAGGGGTACCAACAACCCCAACAGGCAACTGGACCACCTCCAGCTCCACCTGCATACTATCCACCGCAACCTGCTTCCGCACCTGCGGCTCCTCAGAATCCCCCCAATGCTCAAGGGCATGTGTATGCACAACAACATCAGCCCCAATACCAAAATAACCAACGCAACTAGGGTGGGCAACCAAACCGCGGAAGAGGACGCAACCGTGGAAACAATCAAAACCGTAACCAAGCTCCACAACCTACCCATCCTCCGCAAAACAATAACGCGGCGCCTGCTCATCAGAATCCTGATCGACCACCTAAGCAAGCCAAAAATGCTAATTTACGAACAAACCATCCTTGTTCCATTTGCGGTGTCTATGGTCACTATACCCACGCTTGCCCACATCTGGAGCGAGCTCGACAACTATGGACAAATGATGCCCATCGTCAAGGGCAGGCAGCTCCTCAGCCGCCACCCAACCCCCCACCTCCACAACAACCTTTGGTACTACAAAACCCTTTTCCAACACAAGGAGTGGTGAACACTCAGCCGTTAGCCCCCCCACAGGGCAATGTGCAACCACAACAAATTACTTACGCAGCTCCGGACCAACCCATGTTTGATTCAGGCACCCACCATTTATTGATGATGTCCACTGCCGACGTCAATATCCAAACCCGTCGGAATCAATACGGACCGACTTCTGAAGCCCCCCCCGCCGAAAAGGATACTAATGCTCATCCCACTGATCAGACATTGCGTATACCTCAGGTTCCACTCGATGGCGCTTCTAAAGCACCTCGCTTCCCCCTTCGCCGAATCAACAACAACCCCAATGCACGGGCTGCGTCCAATTACAACATTGTAGATGACTTAGCTCAATCTCCCGCAGCCATGTCTGCGTTAGAAGTCTTAAAAAACTGTCCTACTCAGCGCAAGACTTTACTTTCCGCCATTGGGGCGATTGACCCAAATGATTCGAAATTGATGACCTTTGATTTAGACCAGTCTGAACCACGGCTGCCTTCCACCATAGCAGTCCAAGTTTCCGTTTCTATTCGGAATCTTGTCATCCATCGATGTATCATCGACGAGGGTGCCTCCACATGCATCATGTCCACATTTGTTTGGCAGAAGTTGGGATCCCCTACTCTCCAGCAATCCACCACTGCATTGCGGGCCTACGATGACCGGTCAGCTCAACCTCAAGGTTTACTACCCAAAGTGCCCGTCCAATTAGGTGGGAAAACTGTGCTCATTGACATAGAGGTCATTAATGCCCAGCTTGATTATAACCTTTTACTTGGCCGCAGTTACATGTACGCCATGAAAGCGGTCGCCTCATCCATTTTTCGCACCATGATGTTCCCCCACGAGGGATGCGTCGTCAAAATCGACCAACTCACATACTATGATCCCAATGCCCCCGCAGCACCCGAAAATGTTCTTCCCATGATTGAACAACCAACCTCTAGTGCAACTACCTCCTTTGTCTCTTCTTTGGGACCCGGACTTTATTCAGATACACCAATGACCTCTACATTCCAGGCCATTCCACCACCATCACCGGAGACCCAAGTCGCAAACCTCTGTACTCTTTCACAAAATACACAAACATCCGGTAGTCAACCACCATTGATCCCCAGTCACATTGGTGTTACACCCATCCACACCATCCCTTTCCTATTTCCTCCTTCGGGTGTAGTAAGCGCCCCGGTTATGGCTACCCTTAGTCTACCCGGGTTAACATTGGGATTACCCGTGTGGTATATTCCGCCTCCTGTTCGACCGCCGACACCAAACGTCATCCTCCAACCGGTACAACCTATTGTTACCACAAATCAACCTCCTCCTGGTGTCACAATCCCTTCGTCGTCAAAGAAACCTCCTCCTAACCTCAATATCCCTTCGTCGTCAACAAATCCTCCCCCTCCTATCAAGCCCACTGGGGG
The DNA here is from genome assembly GCA_027924585.1 of Larix kaempferi. Classification (NCBI taxonomy): domain Eukaryota; kingdom Viridiplantae; phylum Streptophyta; class Pinopsida; order Pinales; family Pinaceae; genus Larix; species Larix kaempferi. Next base: position 8,032,659 of record BSBM01000642.1, read on the forward strand.
CAGAGGTCCACAACCATACACTGCTATACCACCTCCCAAGGCAGTTAAACCCCCACCGGTGTTTCGAGCCCCCCCTAAATGCTCGTTGTGCGATGAGATAGGCCATCCAACTCATCAATGCCCACACTTACCGGCACTCCAAGAGCATATGAATATGTTGGACGATGACATCAGCATCCCAGTAGTTAGACTAGAGCCACCTCTACAGCCTCACGACAAATCACTGCGCACCAACCATCCTTGTGCTATATGCAGTGTTTACGGCCACTACTCTCACCATTGTCCTGATCTACCCGATTATAGAGCAGCATTGTACGAATTAAACAACGTCGACTTAGAGATATCTCCTCCCCTCATCGAGGAGATCCACCCCCCGCCATCATCCTCGTCGGAAGAAGTCAATACAATATATATGATTTCAACAACCTTCAAACCAGAACCCCTTGATTTATGGTCTGACTACTTCAATACTGATGAGCAAATTTTGGAGACACTAACTGCACCCGACTATCCTTGGGATGATATGCATCATCGCTCGTACTTCCTCCCGGAAGCATCTACATCCAACGCATCCAACCAGCTATCGGTCGAATCGAAAGATTTCATACCCACTAAGGTCGATTGGTTAAGGGACCCCATCCCAGCACCGGATGCCTTTGAAGAAGGGAACATGTCGAACATTTCCCCCACTATACAGATAGACATTTCCACAACACCAGGGAAACCTGAGCTCATCTCACTGGGCGCATCTTGCACTCAAGCAGAAACTCAGGCATACAAAAAGCTCTTTCAAGAGTTCCGTGATGTCTTTGCCTGGTCCTATACCGAGATGCCTGGTCTCGACCCCGCCATCATTGAACACCACATTGATACATGGCCTGAGGTACCCCCTGTTCGTCAGAAACAGTGACCCATTCACCCTTCCAAACTACCTGCCGTTAAAGCTGAGGTCGAAAAACTCCGCAAAGCAGGATTCATTTATCCCATTCCGTACACCACCTGGGTGTCGAACGCCGTTCCGGTCAACAAAAAGCAAGGCACCCTCAGAGTATGCACCGACTTCCGTGATTTAAACCACGCTTGTCCAAAAGACAATTTCCCCACGCCATTCATTGACCAACTCATTGATGAGTGTGCGGGCCATGAAGTCCTATCCTTCATGGACAGGTTTTTCGGATATAACCAGATTCACATCCGCAAGGAGGATCAGTACAAGACCGCCTTTACCACCCCATGGGGCACCTTTGCCTATCGCGTCATGTCATTTGGCCTTAAAAATGCTGGTGCCACTTTCCAACGAGCCATGACCTACTGTTTTCACGACTTGGTCCATATCCTGCGAGTCTATCTTGACGACCTCACAGCTCGTTCCCGAAAACGATCAGACCACCTTAACGACCTCCGGCAAGTTTTCCTGCGTTGTCGCAAATATAAAATCCGCTTGAACCCACACAAGTGTGTCTTTTGCGTCCCGGCGGGTCGGTTGTTGGGTTTCATTGTTTCCCAAGATGGAATCACTGTCGATCCCCTGAAAGTCAAATCCATCTTAGAACTTCCCCCTCCTCGCACGCTTCGACAGCTTCAGAGCTTGCAAGGACGGTCCAATTTCCTTAGGCGCTTCGTTCCTGACTATGCAACCAAAGTTCACGGTTTCTTACGCTTACTCCGTACCCACATACCCTTTGTTTGGGATGAGCAAGCAGACACGGCATTCAAAGACCTCAAGAAAGCTCTCACACAAGCCCCCTTGATATCCCCACCAGATTTCTCTCAAGACTTCACCCTTTATGTCTCGGCATCCGAACATGCTGTGTCCGGAGTTTTGGTCCAAGAAGATGCCTCACACCGAGAGCATGTGATTTATTACGTCAGCCAGACCTTGTCTGGCCCACCTCTGCATTACCCATACGAGGAAAGATTAGCCCTAGCTGTAGTCTTTTCCGTACAAAAATTGCGACACTACATCCTACTCAGTCATACCACGGTCGTGGCCGACTCCAACCCCATGGTCTATCTCCTCAGCCGACGGCTCCTTCAGGGTCGTGTCGCTAAATGGGTCATTATCCTCCAGGAATATGACCTTACTTTCAAGACTCCCAAGAGCACCAAAGCCCTCGCGCTTGCTCACCTCATCACCGACCTCCCGTCCTCTTCATCATCACCTGTTATCCAAACGGATCTGATTGACGATCAAATCTTCATCATTTCGTCTGACGACCCACGGTACGGAGACATTTTGATTTACCTTCGCACGCAAAAGTTTCGACCACAGATCGACCGTGACGAACGCCGTCGCATACGACACCATGCCCCCCGATACCTCTTATTAGGAGATGTGCTTTACCGACGCGGAATTGATACCATCCTACGCCGCTGCCTATCCCACAGTGAGGCAGAACAAGTCCTCAATGATTGTCATAGCGGTGCCTGCGGAGGCCATTTCTCCGGCATGGCCACCGCCCAGAAGATCATTCGGGCAGGTTATTTTTGGCCATCACTGTTTACTGATTGCATAACCGCAGTCAAGCATTGCCAGAACTGCCAACTCTTTGCCCCCAAAGCAAGAACCCCCCCCGCCCCCCTTCATCCAGTTATCACCGTCGGACCATTCTGCAAATGGGCCATCGACTTCCTCGACTGCAACCCCCCGTCAGCCGGCGGTCACAAACACATCATTGTGGCCGTAGATTACTTTACCAAGTGGGCGGAAGCAATGCCAACTGATAATTCTAAAGCCGACACTGCAGCACGGTTTTTCTTCAACCATGTTATCACACGATTCGGAGTGCCGAAACAACTAGTCTCTGACCACGGCTCTCACTTCGAAGACGCCGTATGGAAAGAATTATCGACCATGTTGAAATTTGAACACCATTTTTCGTCAGCCTACTATCCCCAAGGAAACGGCCAGGTCGAAGCGATCAATAAAATTTTGAAGACCATCCTGCAGCGCACCGTAGACAAACACAAATCCAATTGGCACCACATGCTCTTCCCGGCACTATGGGCCTACCGCACCTCGACCAAAATCGCCACCGGTTTTACCCCTTTCCATTTAGTTCACGGTGTCGAATCCGTCCTCCCTATTGAGTGCCATATCCCAGCCTTACATATCGCCGTCGAACTCCTACCAGATACTTCCCCGATCGAGCAACGTTTACTACTCCTAGAGCAGGCCGATGAAGATCGGCGCACCGCCATTCAAAACATGGAAGCAGCTAAACAACGATCGAAACTAAGTTACGACAAACACGTCCACCCGAGAACCTTTTCTGAGGGAGACCTTGTCCTCGCTTACGATCAAGCTCATGATAAAACCGGGAAAGGAAAGTTCGTATCTATGTGGCAAGGCCCCTACATCATACACACCTGCCTTGGGCAGGGGGCATACATTCTGACCGATTCAGAAGGCAACACCCTACGCAACCCACGCAACGGGTTGTACCTTAAACGATTTTACCCATAGAAAACCTGATGGACACCATCGTCCATTTTAGTATAGGCATACATTTTTTGTTCACAAAAAAATTCCAAAAACCTAAATATTTGTTTTTCTCTGCATGACCACAGATGGAGCCTCTTCCACTCTGCCATGTCGGTTTTGCTGATGGTGCAAGCCGTTGGTCTCCCAATCTCGCCTCCGCAGCTTGGGTAATATACTCCCCTTCACATGAGTTAATTCACATTGATGGAGTATGTTTAGGTGCCGCTACCAATAATCAAGCTGAATACGATGTCATGACCGGTCTCCTGGCCGCTGCTCTCCAAATGAGCATCCGTCACCTCAACGTTTTCTTGGACTCACAGCTCCTAGTTTCCCAGCTCAACAATGTTTACCAGGTACGCGATCCCTGCCTTTTCAGAAAATTCCTGTGCACTAAACAAATGGTTAGACAGTTTGAATCCATTACATTCACACATGTCCCAAGACACCTCAATAGTATAGCAGATAATATGGCCAACAGTGTCCTCGACTGGCACACCAACCACTTCATGTCATATCCATAAACAAAAAATGCATCCATGTGCATAACATGTGCCTCCACGGGCATAAAACAAACAACCAAATAATGCATCCATGTGCATAACATGTGCCTCCACGGGCATACATAAAACAAAAAACATACTGCATCCACGTGCATAACAGGTGCCTCCACGGGCATATACAAAAGACAAAGGTGCATCCACGTGCATACACGACAATATATCCAAATATATATCCAAATATATATATATCTCATATAGTCAACATGTCATAAGTGCTCTCAGCACCCGATATACAAAAAATACATCTGTCATACAAAAAATACTTCCCCATATGCTCATAAGCATTTGGGGGCAGATACAGTATCATCTACTCATCTGGATCCCTAGGATCCTCCGGCTCCTCCTCCGGATCCTCCTCCGCTGGCCCCGCCGGGTCATGACGAACCCGAACTCTCCACTCTGCCGGCCCCGCTAGATCATCCTGCTGACGTATCCTCCCCTGAGCCGGCCCTGCCGGATCATCCCGATCCCTATGCCTCGCCACGAACACCACTGCCCTCAATAAGAGCGACTGCCAATCGGGCGGCGCACCAAAACAACCCTGCAAAATATCCCGATCCAGGTCTCTCCAACCATCCTCGGGAAGCCCAGCCACGATCCGGGCAAGAGTCTGTCGGACACCATCCATGGCGTCATCACGAGGGCCAACCCCTCGCCCACGAGCTGCAAATCCTCCACCACGCGGAGGATATATTATCAAATAAAACAAAAAACATACCGTCTAAACTCCAGGCCTGTTCTGGGGCACGAGGAATCTCTGGGTCACCTCGGTAGTCCATGCCGGCGTAGGGATAGTCCTCAATCACCAGAGGCATCTGCTCCCACTGCTGATAGAAATCCTCCGTGAAGTAGCCGCGGACACCACCGCCGCCACGGGGCATCATCTGCCCCCACCTCATCATACGAGGCTCACTCGGAAGAGCAGCACGAATAGGTACCCGTGGCCGTAAGGTCGGCACCCGCTCGAAGAAAAAACAGCATAAAAATGAGGCATAACAAAACTCGCCTCCCTCTCTAATGGCCTTGTCCAGATCTCTCCGGACACCAGCCAGGAACATCTGCGCCCAGGCATAATAAGTACCCTGAAGAACGGAATCTACCATCATCGTCTGCCCCCCAGACATACGATGTGGTGCAGCAGCACCCAATACCCGCAGCACGCAGGCACCAACAGCTCGCATATCCCACTCACGTAGGGATCTCAAACTAATAGAGCTGTTTACCAAAACAGCATCATCGGAACAGAAAGTCTGTAAAAGGTCCTCCATATCTACACCTGGAGGCAACCTCGGCATGATATCGCCCACCTCACCCAAGCGAGGCAACCCAGTCAAAAAATAAACATCCGTGAGAGTGATCTCTAACCTCTCACCCCCAATAACGAATGCACCCTCCGCTGGCACCCACCACTGCACAAGCTTGTTCAGGAGCCGTCTCACTGAACGTATAGGCAGGATCTGAGCGAACTTCAAAAGTCCGCTCATAGACAGGGTCTGTCTCACCCCTGCATCAGTCTCAATCCTCAGCATGAGATCACCATCGATCTCCCTCTCCCGCCACAAGGACTGAGCTCTCCGCAACATCCTGCCAGGAAAACAGAAGAAATTTTTAGCCCTAGCATAAAAATTTTTAGAAAAATCCCATCGCGGCTTTTACACAAAAAGCCGCGATGCCCATCGCGGCTTTTCCACAAAAAGCCGCGATGACCATCGCGGGATCCATGTAAAAACCCGCAATGGACATCGCAGGTTTTGGCCGGACAGTCGCGATGAACATCGCGACTATCCCCCATGAATTCGCGATGAACATCGCGGGTTTCGACCTCACAGTCACGATGAACATCGCGACTGTGAGCCTAAAACCCGCGCGGTTCATTGCGGGTTCAGCCCCGAAACCCGCGCGGTTCCACGTTGGAGAGTCAACGTGGAATTTCGCGGCCTTCGAGGGCCCGCCGCCAAACAAAAAAGACATAATGGAAAAGGCTAAGGCAAATAGAGTTACCTGCAACTCGCTAAATCGAAAACCAACGGTGAAATCTCCCGGAAATCAAGAAATAGCTCTGACAGCTCTATCAAACTCGCACGTAACAATGACAAGTCATTTGGGCCCCACGTCCTATTTATAGAAAATCTACCAATTTTCCAACAACCATTGCGGTATCATACGAAGTCCATTTCTCAAACCGTTGGTACTGTTGGGATCAGCACAGCGAGAACTTCATACAGGTTCCTTCCTTTTCCCGTTTTCACAGGGTCCATTTTTTGACCATTTTTTAGCCTCTCTCATCGCCTCAGTTTGCGTGCCACATCGGCCGTTCTCCGTTTTCGACGTGCCTTATATAGCCGGATTCATTTTTCCGCGCTCATGATGATGCTTGAGATCATTTCTCGCTCTCACCTTTAGATTTTTCGAGCATTTTTTCCATGCCCCCTTCGTCGCCTCGGTTTACGTGCCACATCGGCCGTTCTCCGTTTTCGACGTGCCTTATATAACCGGATTCAGTTTTCCGCGCTCACGATGATGCTTGAGATCATTTCTCGCTCTCACCTTTAGATTTTTTGGGCATTTTTTCCCATGCCCCCTTCGTCGCCTCGGTTTGCGTGCCACATCGGCCGTTCTCCGTTTTCGACATGCCTTATATAGCCGGATTCAGTTTTCCGCGCTCATGATGATGCTTGAGATCATTTCTCGCTCTCACCTTTAGATTTTTCGAGCATTTTTTCCCATGCCCCCTTCATCGCCTTGGTTTGCGTGCCACATCGGCCGTTCTCTGTTTTCGACATGCCTTATATAGCCGGATTCAGTTTTCCGCGCTCATGATGATGCTTGAGATCATTTCTCGCTCTCACCTTTAGATTTTTCAGGCATTTTTTCCACGCCCCCTCGTCACCTCGGTTTGCGTGCCACATCGGCCGTTCTCCGTTTCCAACAATCCTTATGTCACCGGATCCAGTTTTCCGCAAGGATGACGATGCTCGAGACCTTTCCTCGCCCTCATCAATCCATTTTTGTTCGGTATAATTTTACCCCTTTTTCGGACCGAGCAACCCCTTTTTACGAAAAAGGCACTTAGGGAGTTTCTGTTAAGCTCTTTTCTGACTCCTAAAACAATGAAAAGATCGCCGAGTAATCTTGCTTCCTTTCATGCTCGATAAATGTATCTGAAAGGGCATCTACCTGGTATAAGTTTACCCCTTTTCCGGACCTCGTAGACTAATTACGAAAAAGGTATACTCTAGTCACATCGGCTAGAAGAGTTCTCCATTCGCATCATTTTATGCTTTTTCGGGCCTTGGAGACTAAACTACGAAAAAGAACACCAATAGAGTCCACTTACCGCTTTCAGACTCTCTAAACATGAAAGCAACCATGAGCACGAGCCGTCCTGGGCTCACAAAATCCATAGGACTGTACCATTTCAGAGCACACTTTTTATCCCTTCTTGGAGCTCATTAAAATTACGAAGAAGGAATCAATGGTGCCTCTTGGCGCCACGACAGATCACATCTACTCATTAGGCAGCTTCCCAATTTTGGTCGCCTTTGTTCAGAGTATTCTGCAGTATGTCACCTTGATAATCCCTCGACGGCACCTATCAGCTCGTCCTCCCCCCCAGAGTTAATATATACCATTCAGTCAAAGCAATGATCCCCACACCTACAAGTCAGTTCCCTACGCTGCCAGGTCAACCATGTCATCATGCTCTGAACAAAGGAAGTTTGAGTCTACCCATTTTTTGACCCAGTTATTTCCCATTCCCACAAGTATGTCAGTCCTACCATCAGTACTACAACACTTCAGTTTTACACCTCGTGCTCCTATCAAGGAAACATCATTGCCTTGTTAGCTGCTGGTCTCCCTCTGTCGACGACAACCACATTGATTCCAGAGGATAGACCTAGAGGTCCCTGTGTCTTGGACTCATCACCATTTATGATGAGTGCCTATGAATCATTTCGAGAGGAATCCTTAGTGCCTCTCTGAATATTGTTTCTCACATGCTCGACTTCAACACTTTGATCGCATCGTTGAGACTCGCACAGGGTATTGGTCCGTGTAGCTAGGGTTTTACCCCTAGCTTGTGCCAATGAGCACCTACTAAGGAGAATGGACTCCTTAGTAGCAGTTCAGTATATTAAACTAATTATGCAATAAACAAAACATTAAATTATTTCTAATACAAGCATGAAGCATAAACACCAAAATGAAAGAATGTCTTTGTATTGATGTTACCTTGAGTGTCAAGGTTGGTGAAGCCCTTTGCAGTGTCCAAGAGGATGCTCCAAGCTTCAAGAATGCTCCTTCTCCTTCTCCAATGTTGGGAATAGGCCAAAGGTGGCTCTCAAGGTGAAAATAGTTCAAAGGTGAACTAGGGTTTCGAGAGAGATTTTGGCAGAGTAAGGGTGCTTGTGATTGTGGATATGAAATAAGGGATCTCCATCACCTATTTATAGTTTTTTGGTGGTGGAGTGCTGACCCATGGTTTTAGGAAACACATGGTTTTAGGCAGCTGTATAGGGTTTTTTCCTCCTTTTCCTCATTATTTTATATTTTTATTCCCTTTTTAGGGGATTTTTGCTATTTTTGGAGGAAAAAGGGGGTTTTTTAGCCTTTTTTAGGCTATTTTGATGGTTTTGTGGCCTTTTGGAGGCATTTTAGGCCTTTTGGAGGCTTTTTAATGGGATTTTTGGGATTTTTAATGGAAATATGGTAGGAAAATGGACAAATGAGTCATATAATGTGGTAAATGAGCTAGTGAGCACTTTTTGGGTGTTAACAGATTGCCCCCTGATGTGCGAGGTCAGGAGCTCATCGTATGGCCGATGGACATCATAAGTCATGAAGGGTTTTCCTGGGATGTGGAGAGAAGAGAAGAAACAAACTGGAGCCCGGAACAACGATCCCGAACAACTGCAAGAACTAAAAGTACATAACCTCAATAAAGGATGAGGAATCATCTGATCATATGGACGAGGCGGGCATTCCCATACTCGTATCAGGATATAACATAATAACAACAATGGGGTCCAAAAAATGGGGACCTGAAATATACATGACCTCAAATACTGACTGAGGAATAATCTCAATATATGGACGAGGCGGGCATACCCATGCTCGTATCAAGATACATAAATATAACTGTGAGGCCCCAAAAAGGGGACCTGTAAGATACATGACCACTGTGTACATCATAAGAGTCCAGAGGGGACACAAATCCGGGACATACTGCTGAGCGGATCATATGTGAACTGCAGAACTGGTGCACCGGAACAATCAACAGTGCTACTGAGTGTGGTACCAAAGGAACTGATGAGCTGATGGATCATAGTGACTGGGGTCATACTCTCCATGGTACACTGAACTGGAACTGATCTGGAACTGAAACTGGGTACTCAAGGAAGCATGAAACTGGATGGCTTCCGAATACAAACGCCAACGCAGCCCGGACATCCACAGGAACATACAACTGGGCGTTCCGAAGTGACTCACCAATGTGCTAGAGTCGGGGGAAATCCGGGGTCTTCGACTAAAAACTGATGGGATATAATCCTACGCGATCCTCAACGATGCGATCAAGGTGCTGAAGTCGAGCATGTGAGGAACAACCACTCGGAGAGGCAATGATGTCTCCTCTCAGAATGATCCGTAGGCACTTACCACAGATGGTGATAAGTCCAAGGCGTAGGGACCTCTGGGCCTATCCTCTGGAATAGAGGAGCTGTCGTCGACAGAGGGAGACCTGCCCCTAGCAAGGCAATGATGTTTCCTTGACAGGAGCGCGAGGTACAAGACCGAAATGTGGTAGTGCTGATGGCAGGACTGACATACTGGTGGTGACAACTGGGCAAGTAGAGTGGGTGGACTCAAACTTCCTTTGTTCAGAGTATGATAATGGAAATGATCTGGCAGCATATGAAACTGACTAAGGGGAAAGGGATCATAGCTGTAATGGCTCAGGGAGAGTGACTGGTCTGAGGGAGACTCAAACTGGTATAAAATGGCAGGAGACTGCAGAATACTCTGAACAAAGGCGACCTGATTGGGGGTGCTGCCGAGATGATAGATCAAAGTGCCAAGAGGCACGGGGGAAAACTTCTTCATGGGTTAAGGAACTAGAAGAAGTGTGTGTAAAATGGTACTGTCGTGTGGATTTTACGAGCCCAGGACAGTTCATGCTCGTGGTTGCTTTCAATTTTAAGGAGTCTGAAAGCGATAAGAAGACTCTGAAGTTATGGAATGGTACTGTCGTGTGGATTTAACGAGCCCAGGACAATGCATGCTCATGGTTGCTTTCAATTTTAGAGAGTCTGAAAGCAAGTAAGAAGACTCCAGGGGGTTGCTTTTTCGTAGATTTAGTCTCCAAGGCCCAAAGAAGCATAAAAGGATGCAATGAAGAACTCTTCTAGCCGGTGTGACTAGAGTATTCCTTTTTCGTAATTAGTCTACCAGGTCCGGAAAAGGGTTAAACTTATACCAGATAGACGCCCTTTCAGGTACTTTAACGAGCATGAAAGGAAGCAAGATTGCTCGGCGATCTTTTCATTCTTTTAGGAGTCAGAAAAGAGCTTAACGGAAACTCCCTAAGTGCCTTTTTCGTAAAGGACTTGTCCGGCCCCGAAAAAGGGATAAAATTATACCGAACAAAAGGAATGGCCAGGCAAGGAGGAAGTGTTCAATCAAGGTTTAGTAATGATGACCAAGAACGAGGGTAGGTGGGAACACTGATGGACCTCCTTGCGGGGTAGATGAAATGGTGGCAAAATAACGAAACATTTGCAGTATGACAGGAGTGAATGGCTCATGTAAAAATGTGGAACAATCCGATGGTGGCCGATGTGGCACGCAAACCGAGGCAGCAAGGTGTTGGGACACAATGTTGAAATTGTACCAGGTGAGAGCGAGAAATGATCTCAAGCATCATCACGAGCTCGGAAAAATGAATCCGGCGATATAAAGGATGTCAAAAACGGGTGACGGCCGATGTGGCACGCAAACCGAGGTGACGGGGGCATTTTGAAAAATGCCCGGAAAATCTGGAGGTGAGAGCGAGAAATGATCTCTAGCATCATCACCGGCTCGGACAAATGAACCCGATGATTTAAAACATGTGAAAAATGGAGAACGGCCGAAGTGGCACGCAAACCGAGGCGACTAGTGGCGTCTGAACACAATGTTGATATTGGTCCAAGTGAGAGCGAGAAATGATCTCAAGCATCATCACGGGCACGGAAAAATGAATCCGGCAGTGCAAATGGTGCGAAAAACGGAGGTCATAAGGACTCCGAAATGGTCAAAGGAAAGAACTATGCGTATCAAATCAAATCTACAAGTGATATGTGACCTCAAAAAATGGTTGAGATCACAAGTGTGAAAAAGTGAGCAGGGTTAATGACCTGACCCCATGCTATGTGCATGGGGTTTGTGATTATGGATCACATATGTGTTGGTTTGAACGATGGGTTCATTGATGTGCTGAGATAGATGGGATGGGGAAGGTTCAAAATGATTGATCATGCCCCCTATCCCAGGGTCGAGGGAATCTATTATGCCCCTTGAATCAGAGGTGTCAAGGTGGTGCTCTATGATGGCGGGGTCAAGATCGGGCATTTCGGTATAGGACCAGGCAAAGACATCATGGAACTCTCGGAAAAGGTGTTTGTAGTCCTCAATCTCTTGTTTACTGCAGAATGCTCCTAAAGTAATGAGTTCAGGGGCACGTCCTGGGAACTTTGATGGAGAAAGAGGATGTTGTTTTTGACGAACGGGGGTTACATCAGGCCATGTGTCAATGTGGTGCTCTATAATTGCGGGATCAAGACCAGGCATTTCGGTATAAGACCAGGCAAAGACATCACGGAATTCTTTGAAAAGGTGTGTGTAGTCCTCAATCTCTTGTTTACTGCAGAATGCTCCTAAAGTAATGAGTTCAGGAGCACGACCTGGAGCAGCAATATCAACTTGGATGACAGGTGAGATGTTGGCCATGTTGCCCTCCTCGAAGGCATCAGGAGCAGGGATAGGGTCCTTGAACCAGTCAACCTTGGTGGGGAGGAAGTCTTTGGATTCGACCGCGTATTGGGTAGCGGTGCTAGAGGAAGACGCTTCTGGGATGAAATAGGAACGGTGGTGCATATCATCCCAAGGATAATCCGGGGCAGTTAGGGCCTCAAGAATCTCCTCATCAGTACGAAAAGTTTGCGTCGTCAAATCGGTTGACGAGGGGGTGGTGGTTGAAGTAGTGGTGGGAGAGATCATATAGATGGTATTGACCTCTCCGGAAGTTGAAGAGTCTGGGGGGTAGATCTCCTCAATGGTAGGAGGTGCCGTCTCAAGATCCAGATTGTTCATCTCATAGAGAGCCGCTCTGTAATCCGGGAGATCGGGACAATGATGTGAATAGTGCCCGTAAATACCGCAGATGGCGCAGGAGTGGTTGGTACGTAGGGACTTATCTTTAGGTTTAGGAGTGGGGTTTAGTTCGACGGTTGGGATGTTGGGGTCATCGTCGAGCATTTGCATGTGCTTCTGCAATGCGGGTAACTGTGGGCATTGGTGAGTCGCATGGCCCAACTCGTCACACAGCGAACATTTGGGAGGAGCACGAAACACTGGAGGGTTTTTTACTGTCTTGGGCGGTGGTACAGCAGTGTAAGGTTGTGGACCTCTGCCCCCAGTGGGTTTAGAAGTAGGAGGAGGTGTCGCAGAGGTCGAAGGGGTAGAGACACCGGGAGGTGGCTGAGTGGTAGTAGTCATGGGTTGCACCGGCTGGAGGACGACATCTGGTGTCGGCGGGCGAACGGGAGGCGAAAGGTACCATACAGGTAATCCCAATGTTAACCCAGGGAGGCTAAGGGTAGCCATGACCGGGGCGCTTACTACTCCTGCTGGAGGAACTAGGAAGGGGATCGTATGGATCGGTGTAACACCAATGTGACTAGGTACCAATGGTGGTTTAGGCAACAAGGATGGTTGATTGTTAGGTGGTAGGATGTCATGGGACAAGGTACATAAGTCAGACATTTCGGGCGTAGATGATGGCGGAGGAATGGATTGAAAGGTGGAGGTCATCGGCGCGTCTGAGTAGACTCCAGGCCCCGTAGAAGAAACAAATGAGGTGGAGGCAGGAGAAACAGGTTGTTCAACCATGGGGAGAACATTTTCTGGTGCCGCCGGAGCACTGGGATCATAGTAGGTGAGCTGGTCAATCTTAACCACGCGTCCTTCATGGGGGAACATCATGGTGCGGAAGACAGAAGAGGCAACCGCCCGCATGGCATACATGTAGCTGCGGCCAAGTAGAAGGTTGTAATCCAATTGGGCATTGATTACCTCTATGTCAATAAGAACTGTTTTACCACCTAACTGGACAGGAACGTTGGGCAGGCGGCCTTGGGGCTGGGGCCGAACGACCGTCATAGGCACGTAACGCAGTGGTGGACTGCTGGAGAGGAGGGGATCCTAGTTTCTGCCATACAAATGTAGACATAACGCATGTGGAAGCACCCTCATCAATGATGCACCGATGGATAACAAGATTCCTAACGGAGACTGTAACTTGGAAGGCTAAGCTGGAAGGTAGGCGTGGTTCAGACTGGTCTAAATCAAACGCCATCAAATGTGAATCAGTTGGGTCAATCCCCCCGATGGCGGAAAGTAAAGTCTTGCGCTGGGAAGGGCAGTTCTTCAAGACTTCTAACGCAGACATGGCTGCGGGAGATTGGGCTAGGTCGTCTACAATGTTGTAGTTTGACGCAGCACGCGCATTAGGGTTATTGTTGATTCGGCGCAGTGGGAAACGAGGTGCTTTCGCAGCGCCGTCTGTGGGAGGCGGAGGGATACGTAACGCCTGATCGGTGGGGTGGGCGTTAGTAGTTTTATCCGTGGGAGTGGCTTCAGAGGTGGAGCCATATTGGTTCCGACGGGTCTGGAGGTTGACGTCAGCTGATGACATCATCAATAAGTGGTGGGTATCTGAGTCAAACATGGGTTGATCAGGGGCAGCGTAGGTGATCTGTTGTTGTTGGGGTTGCACGTTAGCTTGAGGGGCCAACGGCTGAGTGTTCACCACGCCTTGAGTCGGTAAGGGGTTTTGCAGCACCAAAGGGGGTTGCTGAGGTTGGGGGGGGTTGGGCGGTGCTTGGGGAGCCGCATGCCCTTGGCGATGGGCCTCGTCAACCCAAAGCTGCCGAGCTCGCTCCAAGTGTGGGCAAGCATGGGTGTAATGTCCATAGACCCCGCAAATAGAACAAGGGTGGTTCGTTCGCAGATTGGGGTTTTTGGCCTGCTTGGGCGGGCGATCAGGGTTTTGATTAGCGGGGGCCGCATTGTTGTTGTCAGGGGGATTAGCCGGTTGACCAGCTTGGTCTGCAGGTTGGTTGTTTCCCCGATTACGGCCCTTGCCGCGGTTCTGTTGGCCCTGGTTACGTTGGTTATTCTGGTTTTGCTGCGGGTTATGTTGGGCGAAAACTTGCCCTTTGGAAGCAGGTGGATTTTGAGGTTGCGCAGGTGCTGGAGCAGGTTGCGGAGGATGATATGCGGGTTGAGGCTGAGCAGGTGCAGCAACTTGAGGGGGTGGCTGATAGGACTGCGGAGCCGGTTGTGGATGTGCCGCAGGGGCTGCCTGGGGCGGATAATAAGCTGGTGGGGCTTGGGAAGGCGCAGGAGCTGAGGCAGCCTGCTGATGGTAGTAAGGCTGAGGGGCGACTGGAGGAGCATAAGCAGGAGTCGCATACCCAAAGCACTGAGGTGGACACGAAGGTCCATGGGAATGGTGATGTGTCATGGGAGCATATGAGTTGGTTGCTCCAGACTGGGAGGTAGCCCTCGACAGGTCGGGGCCAGGGGTAGGCCGTGCTATAGAAAAGGGTTGGGGATGCGAAGAAACACGGCCAATGATACCATCAGCAGCGTGGGATGCCCCCGGCGCATCATGATGGGAGGACTCGCCGCGAGGGGCGTCAGGTATAATGGTATAAAGGTAACCCGACTGGGCGTAAATGAGGTCGAACTGCTGTGCCTTAAGGATGGCCTCTTCTTCAGACTGGGGTCTTTCTGAAGCTACATCCTTAGCGATGACAGGAAGCAGGGACTTGAGGAACCAATCGAGGAAGATACGGTCATCTAGTTTAATCTTGCATAAGCTACGGCGTCTACGCCACTCATGGATGTGGTCCGTGATATGGGTAGCCGTATTTTGTCTACAAGATAGAAGGATCTCAACGCCCGCGTCATAGCGGACTGGCAACTGGAAGAACTGCAGGAAGGTCGAGGCCAGGGAAGAAAAGGTGGCGTGGGTCCCATGAGGCTGCTCAATATACCACTTGGCTGCAGAGCCAGTAAAGGTGCGTTGTAAGAGACGGAGGCGAACAGAGTCATCCACAATGGAGTTAGAGGAACACCATAGGTGGAAATACATGATGTGGTTCTGTGGGTCCTCACCGGCCTTACCCTCGAATTTAGGGATGTCAGAGGGTAGTTTGGTAGGCATATGAGGCCACATAGGGTCGTGTCGAATAGGATCGTTGGTCAATCTGGCCAGGTCAGGTAGGTTGAGGCTAGCCATGAACGGCAAACTGGAAGAAGGCTGTGACACAGTAGTGCTGTGGACCAAGTTGGGGCCAGTGCCCCCAAGTGGAGGGACAAGATTTAGGGTGGTGCCCCCAAGTGGGGGAACTGAGGTAGTGAAGGATGGTCTAGCACCACCATTGGTAGTGTGAGCCACTGATGTAGTGGGGATGGGTATTCCCGCTGTGGGTATAGGTACCGTGAGGGGAACGGTAGATGGTTGCCCCATGGAGGGCATACCAAAAACAGGTGTAGTAACTGGTGTAGTGGTGGATGTGTCACCAATGGTCCCTATGACAAATGGAGTGGAAGTCGTACCAGCCATGGGGCTAGTAGGGGCAGTATAAATAGGGTTCTCAGACTCTTCGTCAGAATCAGAGGTAAAGTAAGGTGCGTCACTATCTGGTGACGGAGACCTACGTCGCTGACGGGTGGAGTCAAGTGACAAGGCTCTAGATCTGTGATGAGTGGTATCAACGGACAATGATCGGAATCTATGACGAGTGGTGTCGAGAGAACCGTGCTGTGGGGGCTCGCCCCTGAGGCGCCGAGAATGTCTCGGGGACTCAATGGTGACAGATGGTGTCTAAATCTCTGTGGGTTGAGGTGAGTATAAAAACAGCTCAAAAATCCTAATGCAACCGAGTGTGCAGAAGGAGAGCTAAAAAGCAAGGCACTCAGGCCAACAACCAACTCAAAACACCAACTGCAACAGCTGTGCTACAATAGGTGGAGTAACAACAAAGATGGTCAGAATACCAACAAGCAGCAGGTTTCCTAAAAAAGAAAAATGGTGGACTCACTAGACCAAGGGAGGTAAAGGAGCATGCAAACACCTAGCTAAAAGTATTCTGACTTAACTAAACATATCCTCTGCAAGGTGATGAAATCCAAGTCAGACAATATGAGTAGGAAAGCCAAGTGGCTATGATATCCCCCTACCGGGAGGGATACCGGGTAGTCAATCCTAGAAGAATGGCAACTAAGATACCCCGTTCATGACACGTCCAGAAAGGTGAATCTGCCGTTTAGTTCGTTGACCGCAATACCCCTATACAGGGATATCCCGCGAACCGCGAAAGGTAGCCCTTCGGTTACTGAATGGAGTGCGGTATTCCACTCAGGCCTCCGGAACCAGTCTCCCGACTTCAACCCTCCTAAGGGAGAGGCCCTCTGATAAACTGGTCGTGACCGTGCCAAAAAGTACTAGGGGATTTTGGTTCCCTAGCTGGACAACAACTATGTCTCAAGTGAAATAACCAAGGGGTGTTATTGGAAGCCTATCCCCCTGATCCTACCTAACTACAATGATTCTTTTGTGTTCCCCAAGTGGGGTTAGAATGTTGGTTTAGTTAGGTACTTTTTAAGGCTCACTTGATTTAATGTGACAGAGTGTGTGCTCGTGAGGTGTTGAACCCAAAAACAGAAGTGCCACAAGGGAGGGCAACTTCCAATCTATCAATAATGCTGAAATTGATTCTTTTAATTTGCAAAATTTTCTGAAATAAAAATACTGAAATTTTAAAAAGATTCTGTAAAAGGAACAGAAATTATGTTGCAGAAAGGCTGTAAGGAAGTAGGCTGCAGGTGGGACAGAGGGCTGTTCAAATGCAGAAAATATTGCAGCAAGAGGGGCTGGGCTCAAAAACAGAAAAAGAGCAGAAAACAGACCGCGGGTCTGTGGCGGGTCAGAACAGGCCGACCGCGGGTTTGAATGAAACAGCGGCGGTCAGGTCGCGGCTATCGGGCCAATAGTTGCAGTCGGGACGCAGGAAACAGGGGAAAAGGCACAGTCGGGTCGCGGCTATCGGGCCAACAGTGGCAGTCAGGACGCAGGAAAACTGGAAAAAGACACAGTCGGGTCGCGGTAAAATGGCTAACAGGCGCAGTCGGGACGCGCGAAAGAGGCAGGAAGCTGCAGTCGCGACGCAGGAAAAAGGCCGACAGGCGCAGTCAGATCGCGGCAAACAGGCTGATTAGCCACGGTCGAATCGCAGGTAACAGACTTGAATCCGCCGGCAGAGCGTCGGAAGCAGTCTGAGAGCCACGGTCGGATCGCGGGTAAAGGCCTGAAAGGCGCGGTCGGGACGTGACTGCAGAGGAAAAAGACGCGGTATGCAGCGGCCGAAAGGGACAGCCGAAAGAAAAAATTTAAAACGGAAACCAGAGATTCGAAAACTAGGGGAGTCGCCAAAACTGTAGCTAGGGTTTTACCCCTAGCTTGTGCCAATGAGCACCTACTAAGGAGAATGGACTCCTTAGTAGCAGTTCAGTATATTAAACTAATTATGCAATAAACAAAACATTAAATTATTTCTAATACAAGCATGAAGCATAAACACCAAAATGAAAGAATGTCTTTGTATTGATGTTACCTTGAGTGTCAAGGTTGGTGAAGCCCTTTGCAGTGTCCAAGAGGATGCTCCAAGCTTCAAGAATGCTCCTTCTCCTTCTCCAATGTTGGGAATAGGCCAAAGGTGGCTCTCAAGGTGAAAATAGTTCAAAGGTGAACTAGGGTTTCGAGAGAGATTTTGGCAGAGTAAGGGTGCTTGTGATTGTGGATATGAAATAAGGGATCTCCATCACCTATTTATAGTTTTTTGGTGGTGGAGTGCTGACCCATGGTTTTAGGAAACACATGGTTTTAGGCAGCTGTATAGGGTTTTTTCCTCCTTTTCCTCATTATTTTATATTTTTATTCCCTTTTTAGGGGATTTTTGCTATTTTTGGAGGAAAAAGGGGGTTTTTTAGCCTTTTTTAGGCTATTTTGATGGTTTTGTGGCCTTTTGGAGGCATTTTAGGCCTTTTGGAGGCTTTTTAATGGGATTTTTGGGATTTTTAATGGAAATATGGTAGGAAAATGGACAAATGAGTCATATAATGTGGTAAATGAGCTAGTGAGCACTTTTTGGGTGTTAACAGTCCGTTCAGTTATTAGTCGAAGACCTCGGATACCACCTGACTCCTCCACATTTGAGAGTCTACCTATGGATACAACCAGTCACATTTTTTCTATAGATATCCGGGTTGCGTATGGCGACAATATTCAGATGTACCCCAGTTTTATACTCCCTCGAGTATACAGATACAAATACTTCCCAGAGATGGCTCACAGTCATTAAGTCCATACAGATGATTGAACACCTTCAGTTTCAACAGTTATTCCAGTGTATCAGTTATTGAGATCAGCCATGATCACGAGTATATCCCACAATAATGTCCCCTCTGGACCATTATGATGTACCAGTATATTTCTTCACGTATTAGATCCCCCTTCTTGGGACTAATTGTTTTGTATATGTCTTGATACGAGCATGGGAATGCCCGCCTCGTCCTTTATCAGAGATTATACCTCATTCATATTGAGGCCATGTAATATTTTTTGTTTTTGCATCTTCCAAGGGCCGTGGCTCCAGTCTACAACCGGTCTCTTCTCTCCCCTAAACCCCAGAAAAAAGGACAAAAGAACTATGATGTCTATCGGCCATACGATGAGCTCCTGCCCTCACACATCAGGGGGCAATCTGTTAACACCTAAAAAGTGCTCACTAGCTCACTCCCTTACTCACATGACCCATTTGTCCACTTTTTCACCATCTGATCCTCTGAAACCAACAAAAGGTCACCAAAAGACCTCAGTACACCCCTTTTTCCATTAAAAAAGATTATTTTTCCAAGAAAATCATAAAAAACCCTTAAAAAGGGTCCAAATTCCCAAAAATATTAAAAAGGGAATTAAAATATTATTTTTATTCAAAAAAGGAAAAAGGAGGGAAAAGTACCTAAACCATGTTGGTCAATACCATTTGGTTTCCACAAAACCACAAATGGTATTTCCCACCACCAAAACCTATAAAAAGGTGGTAGGGGCTCCTCATTTCACATCCATCCATTATCTCATCCTTATGCTGCTGAAATCTCCCCTGAGCATTTTAGCCATTGCAAACCACATTGGAGAAGAGACCATTGGAGATTGGAGTTGCTCATCCTTGGAGCCATTCAACCTCACCATTAGAGGTATTGATTCCGCAAGCACTTGCTTGCCTCATTCTTTCAATACAAATTTATTATTCTTATATGTTCTTGTTCTTGATTTTAAATTATCTTTGTTATTTGCTTAATATCTTTGCTTAGATCCTTGATTAGTCTTATTTAATTAGTTTATTGTTATTTATTTCCATTGAAACTGCTGCTACTAGTTAGCAGGTGCCCATAGTACTAAGCCTGGTTGCAAAACCGGGCCAACATTTACTGCTTTGGATATGTATCAGGTGGATGCTTTATATGATCAGTTGGATCATGTATATGTATATGCATCAGGTGGATGCTTTGTATGATCAGTTGGATCATGTATATGTATGAGTGTTGGGGCCAAGGTCGCAGCTATAGTAAAAGCTGCGAATTTTGGGAAAAAGCACGAGTATGGAAGGAAAGTGCTAATTTTGGGACAAGCACTAAGTTTGGGTAAGAAGGAGACGATGCGCAGTACGGTGCCAGATGGATGATCTCAGCGCAGATCACGGACCGGAAATTGCGGAGCTCGCGCGCACGTCATCGAAGAATGAAGGTGGCTCAGCTACCATAATAAATAAGGCGATGGAGTAGAGGGCTCAGCTACCCTCATTTAAAGGCTTAGTACAGAAGTTATGGTTGCTCGGATCAAGGAGGAGCAACGGACCAGAGCATTGAAGGCGAAGGACGATCACCCATACCCACAATCTGTGCCGGAATTCATGGAGCCTGCAGGAAGCGGCGACGTGACTGCAAGCGGCGCCTACAGTACACCTAGCCATGTGCGTGGTTAGGGTTTTTGGGAATCACTGTTGGGAAAGGCCCACAGTTTTGTAAAGGTGTGACCGTCATGGCCACCTATATATATATGAATCATTGTAATGGGTAGAGGTTCCTTCAGTTCCTTCCCTTTGGAGAATTAGAGAGTTAGATACTAGACTATTAGAGAGCCAGTCTAAAGGATAGATCATGTGTTGATTATCCTTCACTGTATTTTCTACCCAGTGCGTAGAACTAGAGAGGAAATCGGATAGCCGAGGAGCTAACCCCTGAGTTGCCAGACAGTCTGAGTCGACGTCTGTGCCTTTGTAATCTCCATAGAGAGGAGACTTGACTAAGAGAAGGGCTCCCAGCTGTGTGCGTGGAGTTTCCTGTAAGATCTAAGGCTGCAGCTGTGTGCGCAGCATATTGTATAACTCTATCATTTTCTGGTTAATATAACGCTCCCGGGGACGTGGTTTTCCTCGAGGAAATGAGCTTCACTTATATCTTCTTGTATTATGTTTGCGTGAATGATCACTATTTAGAGTTCATTATTTGTGTATGCAAGACTTCTGTCTTATCTTTGTGACTGTTTGAGCGAGTTGGAAAGATCCCTTGATAACTATAAGTGTCTTAAGTACTAAAGAAGTAGTAACGCACGGTCGCTGCGGCGAGGGCAGACTGCGTTACTGTGCTGAATGTGAAGGGAGAGGAAGTGTCTAGCGCGTCGACCCAAGGGATAGTTGCCTGCTGCGTTAGAGAGGAGAAACTGCGCAGTAGACCTGCCAAGGAAGGAATCCACGCAGCTGCGCCGAGCGGCCTGCGGGAAGGTCCGACCGCCGATATTAAAGGAAGAAGAAGAGATACAGAACAATCTCCGCGTCACCACGGTTAAGGAAACCTGATTCCTTAACCCCCCCATAGCCACTTCGGGTGAGACCTCGAGCTGCTGCGCAGCTCGTTGCCGAAAGGGCCAGTGCGCCAATGGGTTTTGTTGCTGCGCTTCATTAAAACCCGGGTCTGCCCAGAAAAGCAGCCAACAAATGGTTCCGTTGCCGCGTGAGCGAGACTTCTTATTCCAGTGACGCGCGAGATTGAGGAGCCAACAAATGGTTCCGTTGCCGTGCGAATGAGACTTGTTATTTTGGCGACGCGCGAGATTGAGGAGCCAACAAATGGTTCCGTTGCTGCGTGAGCGAGACTTCTTATTCCAGTGACGCGCGAGATTGAGGAGCCAACAAATGGTTCCGTTGCCGCGCGAATGAGACTTGTTATTTTGGCGACGCGCGAGATTAAGGAGCCAACAAATGGTTCCGTTGCCTAGTGACCAACAAATGGTTCTGTTGTCTTGTGACTTTTTGATCACATTACTTCCATGGCTTTGAACCCTGTTGATTGAGCCAACAAATGATTCCTTTGCCTTGCGACTTGTTGCTGTAAGACTTACTAGTCACGCGACATCTGAGACTGTTGCTGAAGACAACATAAGGTTCTGTTACACTGAGACTTGCTCAGCTAACAAATGTGTTACTGGCATCCTACAGCTAAAGAAATTGGAGATTGGTTTGATTTAAAGGCTAAAGAGTTCGCTGAACAAGAAAATAGAAGCCCTACGCTTCAAACAGAAGATTGGTTACAGAAGTATATTTATGCTGACCTTTACGAAATTTTCTTTGTTACGTTTGCATTGGAGTTACACGCTTGGATAGCCAAGTTAGCAGATTCTAGACCTACGCTGCATGTCGATCGACCCGTCACGTGGACGCCTGAGCTAGTCAGTATTGTGAAGCAGATAGACAATCCTGTGTCCCGCGCAGTAGACTTTTGGTTGAATAGTCTACTGGAAGGTTTCATTACCGAATTTGCAGTTGATACACGAAAGAGTTTCAGTGAAGCTGAGAGGAGTTTCTTCCAAGTACACAGAGGTAAGTTCTTAAATTCTCTGAACTTATGGATTAAAATGCTTCTGTATGAAAAAGGAAAGCTATGTATTGCTTCTGATGAATAGCATAGTCAAGTAATGTCCGTAGATTCTGATAGTGATCCTGAAGTTATTGGTTGCACTCGTAGTGGAAAACGATATAAAGTAGGCCTTGACCAATATCCTTTTGAGTCTAGCCCCGACAATAGCCAAGTCCCTAGAGCAAGCCATATAGAAAGACAAGGGAGTGCTCATATCCCGTATTACCCCTTTACACCGCAAAAACCAGACGGAGCTCAGTATAATCCTACAGTAACACCTTCTAGTAGCCCACACGCTACTTCTAGTACCTCTGTACCACCTTTGTTTAACCATCCCGGAGGCACTGCTACGGTACCTCCACCTCAAACCCGTGCAAGAAGGATGGGTGATGACATGAAGCTACCAACTTTTAGAGGAACAGGGATAGAGGACCCTGAGCAGCACTGGTTCTTATGTGAAGCCATTTGGACAATCAAGCAAATTAATGACGATGCTGTTAAATTGGTTCAGTTAGCAACCACACTAAGAGAAAGAGCCTTGACTTGGTTCATGAAATACTCAGCAGCACAGAATAGGACGCTTGCTGAGGTAAGAAATGCCATGATTAGAGAATTCAAGAAACCTAAATCAGAATCACAGTGTATAACAGAGCTCAAAGACATCAAACAGTTACCTACAGAATCAGTATGGGACTTTGACCAGAAGTTCAAAGCCTTGATAGATCAAGTAAGCTTCGAGTTTGCACCACAGCAACATAAAGAATGGTTCATTGCTGCGCTGCTCCCACACATTAGACTTCCTCTTATGCAACAGAATCTCAATACTCAGGAACAAGCTCTAGAGATGGCTATGAAACTAGAAGCTTCACCAATTGCAGGAACAAGCAACGATGTTGCGCATTTACAGAACCAATTAGCAAACTTAACCTTGCAAGTGCACGATATTAAGAAAGGCAAGGAGATTAAGGAAGAAATTTGGTGTACAAAATGTAAAGCCCAAGGTCATTCAAAGGACCATTGTCCTGTTTTCATAGACTATATTTCAACTGGAGCACCTAATCCTTTACCACAGGCACAAGGGCCTTGGTGTGAAATCTGCAGAACTAGAGGTCATAGACCACAAGAATGCCACTTACTTCAGAAATATGTACAAACTCCAAAGAATCTATATTGTAATTTCTGTAAATCAGTAGGTCATGACGAGAACAATTGTAGAGCATATGACCTTATGATAGAAAGAAAGCATGATGTTTATAGGGTACAAGCAGAGACACAAGGACCCACAGCAGGACCACCTTATGACCAAACTCGGGACGCCCGAGCAGCAAATTACAGAGGACGCGGACGCACAACAAATTTTGGTCGCGGAAGAGGACAGATCACTTGTTATAATTGCGGAACACAAGGACATTTTGCTAGGGATTGCCAAAATCCTACAACCCTCTGCAGGTATTGTAAATCTTCTGACCATATCATTGAAGAATGCCCTCAGTTACAGGCTAAGATGCAAGCAAAGACACCCCAGGTCAATCAGAATATCCAGTTGATTGGAGCAGAAAAAAAAGAACCAGACCCTACAGTTAATATAGTGACACGCAGTGGAGCTACCACTGGTGCGCAAGAGATGGGAACGGGAAAGCAAGCGACGCAATGGGTGCGCCGCGCTAACATTAAACCAGCCCCACTTAACCTACAGAAGCAAAAAGAAGCATTTAAGCAAGCTCAAGAGTATTTCTCAGATCCGAGAGCTTCAAGTTCTGCCGCAATTCCGCAGACCATTAGTAGATCGCAAGTGCTAAGACAAGACAACCTGGTACAAGAACAAGCCACTACAGCTGGAAGACCTGATGACGATAAGGAGCATGCACTAGGCAGTGTTCATGCGTTCCTGCGACACTGTTTAAAATTGTTGCGCAATGAACAAGCAACTCTAGAACTCCAACACCTGTTGGATCAGTGCCAACACTCTGCTTCGACGAACACACCACAGCGTGCTGTTCACCAGATTAGGAGTCACATTAGAACTGGAAAAGAGATGAGGCTTACAGCGCAGATTGGAGCATTTGAAATGGACGAAGTCATGTTAGATTTGGGCTCAGAAGCCAATGTTCTCACTATGCAGACATGGGAACAGATGGGAAGCCCTCAGCTTACAAGATCCCCTATCCAGCTAAGACTCGCAAATCAGCAACGAGTCTCTCCATTGGGCAGATTACCCAATGTGCCTATTGATATTGAAGGAGTAAGAAGCTCTGCAGATTTTGAAGTAATCAAAATTATGGATGATAGTAGACCATACCCAGCGCTGTTAGGAATAGACTGGGCACTTGATAATTTGGCTGTCATTAACCTGAAGAAAAGACAGATGACCTTTGAGGATGACCAGATCAGGTTCATCGCACCTCTTGATCCTATTCAGGGACCAAGATATATAGAACCCATTCGCGCAGAAGAGGAAGCGCGCCACATGGAAAGCTTGTATCAGATGACCACTAACCACAGTGACTATGTCAACCCCACAGCAGACGGCCATATCAGCTGGCGATGTGATAGCTCGTGCACATCAGATTCAGATGCAGGATTGGAAAATTGGCAGAATCGTCTACATGAGGTTTCTGCAAGACGTTGCGCCATGATGACTAAATCCATTCGATGGATTGGCACAGAATTAATTGATACTCCAACTTTTGATGGCTTAACTGAAGTAACTAAATTCATACAGGAATATGAACAAAAGCTTCCAGAACTGCAGCGCATACAGGCACTAGATATAGCATTGCGCGCTACACCCGCAAGATGGTGGATTGCGCACAAGGAGAATATTCATACATGGACAGACTGTCGCAGATTGATACTACGCAGATTTCAGGACACCACAGCCGAAGCGCTACGCAAATATGAAGGACAGAGTGACCCCAGGTCACACATTGAAGCATGTATCCAGCAATGGTCAGATATTCCGGAAGATGAATGGGTTCACCAATTCATCCACACATTAGATACAATTCCAAGGAATTGGTATACTGAAACGGAATTGCGCAGAGGCACTCTTACTTGGGCTCTTATGATAGAAAGTTTTCAACTTACATTCAGCTTTGAGTCAGAGCATCCAAGTCTTGATCAGGCTCTGAAATGTATTAAAAAGAAGGTATTTGAACCAGGTCTAGTAACAGAATATTCCCAACCAGATTGGGCTGTCCAGATGGAACATGCCCTGGAATGTTATAACTTCACCGCCGAAGATGAGGAGGACGATCCTCGCAACCTCAATATCCCAGAATCAGAAGGGACATGCAATATTGAAGGTCCTGAGCTTGATATTCCTGCCATCACAGAACACGTCAAGCTCAAGAAAGTTAACATTGGCACAGAAGCTGATCCAAAGTTTGCTTCTATAGGAGACTATTGGGATGATGAAACTGTTGCGCATGTTTCAGACTTATTACGTGACTACCAGGATATCTTTCCTACCAAGTTCACAGAAATGAAAGGCATCCTAGGAGACTTAGGAGTGATGCGCATACCTCTCAAACCAGATGCCAAGCCAGTAAAGCAGCGCCCATACAGGTTGAACCCGCGCTACAAAGAAAAAGTCAAAGAAGAAATTGATAAGATGCTTGCAGAAGGTATTATTGAGCCAGTAGAGGAAAGCGATTGGATTAGTCCTATGGTGGTCCAAGAAAAGAAAACGAAAGGTGAAATAAGAATTTGTGTCGACTTGCGCAAACTCAATGATGCATCAGCGCACGATCCATTTCCCACTCCTTTCACAGATGAAGTACTTGATAATGTTGGAGGACAAGAGGCTTACTCCTTCACTGATGGATTCTCGGGATATCATCAGATCAGAATCCATCCGGATGACCGCCACAAGACTACTTTTGCAACAGAATGGGGCTCATTCCAGTACACGGTAATGCCCTTTGGTCTTAAAAACGCACCTGCTATCTTCTCTAGAGTTGTTGTTGCTGTTTTTAAAGAATTTATCCACAAGTTTTTAGAAGTCTATTTTGATGACTGGACTGTATTTGGTTTACTAAAGAACCATATTGCGAATCTGCGCATGATGCTAGAAAAATGTAGACAGCATCAGATTTCCCTTAACTTGAAAAAATGTATATTTTGTGCGCCCTTTGGTATTTTGTTGGGACATATTGTATGCAGACAAGGACTTCTGATGGATCCTGCGAAGGTTGCCATCATTGCTAATTTACCGGCGCCCAACTCAGTTAAGCAATTGCGCACTACATTGGGACATACAGGATACTACAGAAAATTCATCAAAGGATATGCAAGGATCACAGCGCCTATGGAAAGATTGCTGAAGAAGGATTCGAAGTTCCAATGGACAGAAGAATGCCAACAGAGCTTGGACACACTTAAAGAAAAGATGATCACAGCGCCTATTCTAGTTTTCCCGGATTGGAGAAAACCTTTTCATGTTCATGTTGATGCTTCTTCCATAGCATTAGGAATCGTGCTTACACAGTCTGGAGAAGGAAGTATTGACCACCCAATTGCTTACTCCAGCAGAAAGCTATCTACAGCTGAGAAGAACTACACCACTACAGAACGGGAAGGACTAGCTATGGTGTATGCCTTACAGAAATTCAGACACTACCTGTTAGGAGCTCACTTTAAAATGTATACTGACCATTCTGCTTTGAAATATTTGGTCAATAAACCAGTTTTAGGAGGAAGAATTTGCAGATGGCTACTGCTCTTTCAAGAGTATGATTTTGAGGTTATTGTCAAGCCAGGCAGATTGAATGCAGGGCCTGACCATCTATCCAGAATAGAGTCAGGAGAGGAACCTACGAGTCTGGAGGACAATCTGCCTGACGCACAGTTGTTTTATATCCAAGCAGCAGACGAATATTATTCTGATATTCTTAAGTTTCTCACTACCGGACAAGCGCCGGCTGAGCTTACAATCCAGCAGAAAAAGCAACTTGTTGTTAGAGCCGCAGATTTTACTTTGATAGCAGGCCAGCTTTATAAGTTGGGCCCTGACGAAATTTTGCGCAGATGTATCTTACCACATGAAAAGAGCTCTATCATTACAGAAGCGCATTCAGGTACCGCAGGAGGCCATTTCGCAGGAAAGCCGACTGCGCAGAAAATATTAGCCGCAGGACTTTGGTGGCCGACATTGCACAAGGATACTAAGGAATTCTGTAAATGTTGCGATGTGTGCCAGCGCACAGGAAAACCCTCAAGGAGAGATGAAATGCCACTAAGACCCTAGATCACACTGCGTGCTTTTGATAAATGGGCCATTGACTTTGTAGGACCTATTAACCCACCAGGAAAAAGAACTGGCGCAAGATATATCATTACAGCTACTGAATACCTCACCAGATGGGCTGAGGCGAAGCCAGTTAAGAACTGCGACGCTGTTACTGCCGCGCAGTTCATTTTCGAGAACATTATCACTAGGTTTGGATGCCCGGTGATCCTCATGAGTGATCAAGGTACACATTTCCTCAATGAGACTATAGAGGCCCTTACTCAAGAATTTCAAATTAATCACCATAAGAGTACACCCTACCATCCTCAAGCTAATGGTACGGTGGAAGCATTCAATATTATTCTTGAGAATGCCCTGACAAAAATCTGTAATCAACAAAGAGATGATTGGGACCTTAGAGTCACAGCTGTATTATGGGATTACAGAACTACTTGCAAGAAACTAACAGGTCACACACCTTTCAGCTTGGTGTATGGACAAGAAGCAGTTATGCCCATGGAATACATTGTTCCCAGTCTCCGAATTGCGCAAATTACAGAAATGGCAGATCCTGACACTATGAATGAAAGACTTTCGCAACTGCTTTCCTTAGAAGAAGACAGACTTTTGGCCGGATTTCATCAACAGGTACAGAAGGCAAGACAGAAAGCTTGGCATGACAGGCACATTAAGCATAAGCACTTTGAAGAAGGAGACTTGGTACTCCTTTATGATAGTAAATTCATCAAGTTTCCAGGCAAGTTTCGTGTGCATTGGTTAGGTCCTTTTCAGATAATAAAAATAACAGACGGAGGCGCAGTTCAGCTTGCAAAGCTGAATGGAGAACTACTACCTACAATGATAAACGGGAGTCGGCTTAAGCTTTATTGCGACGGCCACTCCGCCCTGTCGACATAATATATTACTCAAGAATGCAGATGCCCAGTGTAGTTGAAAGAGACATCGCATTTAGTCTACACGGAAGCTGCGACACACCCTCAGTTTCCAGCTTCCTGCGCAGTTCCTTGAAATATCCGCGCATCCTGAATAAAAATTGCTTGAACAAAGCTTAGCGGTCCGCTCTGGCGAAGTTTTGCTTTGTGGACCATTGGACTATCGCTCTTGCGAAGTCCCCTTTCATAATTTGCCGCTGAAAAGAGTTTTTGTTGTGGACCCATAGAGGCACAGTTTCCTAAGTTGAAATGACCCGCCGGAAATTTTGAATTACCGCAGTTATGTAGCCGCGTTTGAATAAATGAAGGATAAGGCCGCTATTTAATTCTACCCGTTCTGACGGATTCGGCTTAATCTCCGAAAGATTTGCATTTAACCCAGGCGCCGAAAGCATTAGCTTCTCCCGGAAGGCTGTCAGACCACGTCAATCACACTAAATGCACCACTACGGCAAGGAGGATAGCGTGTTGTCAACTCATCTGTAGCCGCCTATAGCTACGTTACCCCACTTGGTCGCATTTACTAACCCCGCTGGCTATAAATACCTCACACTTGTATCAATTTCGGGTTACTGTCTCAAGTTGCATAGTTGTGTTTGAAAACCCAAAGTATTGTTTTCAGAGCCGAGTGTGCAGAGTATTTCCCCTTGTTTTCAGAGTCTATACCCTACGCAGTTCCGTCATTTGCTGACCAGAGTTTTGTTATTTACATTGGTTCACAACGGAGAACTTATCAACTGAAGAAGTTGGACCGATATCTGGATATCGTCCATAATCCCACCAGAAAAGTTGATGAGTTTATCCCGAAGGGATTTGCAGCAAATCTTGAGCGCCCTGGACTCTTGAATTTGTTGAAGCTACCGCACTTTGGGCGTAGCAATGAAGTGAACGCAGTCGTTAAAACACTGCTATCCTGCGTTCATGGAGGTTACCTTTGGCTCGGGAGGCCAATTGATCTAAATGTTGATTTGATACACCGTATCACCGGTCTATCTAAGGTTGGTAAGGATCCCAACATCCATTTTGTGGGAAAGGAGAAGGACCGAAAATTAGCTGCAAAGCTGGTCCAGAAATATAACTTGACAAGAGGAGGTCGGGCTTATGACCTCACGACCGTAGAAGATGAGGCACTTCGCTTTACAGGAAGTCTGCTTGCAGGCAGACTTCTCACAAAGTGCCGACCGAAAGAAGTTACTGGAGCTGTCGTCGAGCTCGCTATCGCAGCTGCGGAGGGCGAACAGTACAACTGGTCTCTCTTCCTGCTGAATTCTTTTTTGGCTGATTGCCTGAATGTGCAGGACAATGCAGGCCAATCATTCCATTTTTCGTGGCTTCTAATTTTATGCGCTCTCGTCGGGTGGAAGGAGCCCCCGAATACTCAGTTCCGTCCACGCCGCGCAGGAGAGGTTGCCGGCATGCGCTACATCAACCTCTGGGATTCCCCTAATCCCGCGAAGCGCAAGATGAATCGCGCTGTCTTTTGTGAGTACTACTATCTCCTCCGAGATACCATACAAGATATGCCAAGGCTGACTGAGGAGACAGCCACATTGTATGAAGGCAAGTTGGCTTTTACTGCCGACATCCATCAGCTCTACCTTCGGCCTTGCGACATTCCAGGTGACTGGGCGCTAGGTCTTTACAGGATGACCACAGAAGATGTTGAAGAAACCATTAAGTCATGGTCGGACGAATGGAGAGCAGCTGCTGACATCGCACCTGCGATGCCACCCGCCGCTGCGCAAGAAAAGGATAAGGGCAAGGAAGCCCCTGAGCACAGAAGCGATGAAGGCTCAACAGAACCAGCCACAAAGAAGCAGAAAGTGTCGCATCCCACTGAGGCCATTCCCTCGGAGGTCGACAAATA
Organism: Larix kaempferi; assembly: GCA_027924585.1. Taxonomy (NCBI): domain Eukaryota; kingdom Viridiplantae; phylum Streptophyta; class Pinopsida; order Pinales; family Pinaceae; genus Larix; species Larix kaempferi. The sequence goes on from BSBM01000642.1 coordinate 8,063,056, forward strand.
TTTGAAAGAGCAATTTCGTGAGATGAGGAACATGCATGCTCACATCCGAAGTGCTCTAGACTTACAATTTGTAGAACTAAAAGGTCTCGCAGGAAGGATTGCGCAGACCCATGCGCCAGCATCTACTTCGCAGGCGCCACAAGAAAATCCAACTGATGAACGAGTTGAAGAACTCACAGAAAGGCACACTGTCGTGCATATTCCGCCTACCAGCATGACACTTCCAGATCCTCTAGCTGAACTACAGGTAAGCACAGTTGGACCTGTAGAAATTAATTTGTCTATGATTCCTATAGAAACCCTACAGCTTGTACAGGAGAAAGTTTCTCTTGAGTTGAGAGCTAGAGAGCTCTCTACTTTCCAGGCAAACCAACGACTGCAATCGCAGGAGATAGAGCTGAAGGAAAGTCATAAGAATATCTCTGCGAAGCTTGCACTCTATGAGGCGCAAGACACCGGCATCAGAAACGCAATAGAAGAGATTGCCCAGGAATTGCCAGCTTGCGAGATTCAACCAGACCTCCCTCTGGTTGCAAAAGTTCAAATTATTGGCGAAAGGGTGAAAACCCTGGAGCAAGAAAAAGTTGCTATGGCTGAGGACCATAGAACCCAGATTGCTGAGCTAGAAGCTCGCGTTGCTGCGCATCTTACGGATGATGCGCAGGTACAATTTGAAGCATTGAGCAGAGCTTCCACACGAATGAAAGATCGAGTACAGGAAGCCAAGAACTTGATGGACCAGGCTATGGAAGCTTGGTCAGAGCTTGTGAACCTCCCTTTTAAAGTGGGACTATCAGAACAGGTGCAAGCTGCAGAACAGTCTCTCACTGTTCTGAATGAAGAAGCTAAGTCCTTAACAGGCTTGCCAAAGATGAAGAAAATGGGCGAAGTGCGCAAAATGCAGCAGCAACTGCACAAGCTCAGAACTGAAGATGAGAAGCTCACCAACAGCATTCAGCCATTCATGGATGAGTATGCTGAAATCGTTGGCCAGGTTGAGACAAAAATCAAAGAGATTACCGAGTCTCAGGAGCTCATTGATACACTCACTAAAGATGAAACGACCGCAGAAACAGTGCAAACAGCTGATGAGTGTATCGAGGAATTGGACTCCGCTATTGCGAAATGGCAGAAAACATTCGCGGAGATTCAAGCAAACGCAGATGCGCAAATCAAACAACCACGCGCTAGTGCGAGTGGCTCGAGGGCGAGCCACAAGTGAGTGTTGGGGGCCTGTTGGGGCCAAGGTCACAGCTATAGTAAAAGCTGCGAATTTTGGGAAAAAGCACGAGTATGGAAGGAAAGTGCTAATTTTGGGACAAGCACTAAGTTTGGGTAAGAAGGAGACGGTGCGCAGTACGGTGCCAGATGGATGATCTCAGCACAGATCACGGACCGGAAATTGCGGAGCTCGCGCGCACGTCATCGAAGAATGAAGGTGGCTCAGCTACCATAATAAATAAGGCGATGGAGTAGAGGGCTCAGCTACCCTCATTTAAAGGCTTAGTACAGAAGTTATGGTTGCTCGGATCAAGGAGGAGCAACGGACCAGAGCATTGAAGGCGAAGGACGATCGCCCATACCCACAATCTGCGCCGGAATTCATGGAGCCTGCAGGAAGCGGCGACGTGACTGCAAGCGGCGCCTACAGTACACCTAGCCATGTGCGTGGTTAGGGTTTTTGGGAATCACTGTTGGGAAAGGCCCACAGTTTTGTAAAGGTGTGACCGTCATGGCCACCTATATATATATGAATCATTGTAATGGGTAGAGGTTCCTTCAGTTCCTTCCCTTTGGAGAATTAGAGAGTTAGATACTAGACTGTTAGAGAGCCAGTCTAAAGGATAGATCATGTGTTGATTATCCTTCACTGTATTTTCTACCCAGTGCGTAGAACTAGAGAGGAAATCGGATAGCCGAGGAGCTAACCCCTGAGTTGCCAGACAGTCTGAGTCGACGTCTGTGCCTTTGTAATCTCCATAGAGAGGAGACTTGACTAAGAGAAGGGCTCCCAGCTGTGTGCGTGGAGTTTCCTGTAAGATCTAAGGCTGCAGCTGTGTGCGCAACATATTGTATAACTCTATCATTTTCTGGTTAATATAACGCTCCCGGGGACGTGGTTTTCCTCGAGGAAATGAGCTTCACTTATATCTTCTTGTATTATGTTTGCGTGAATGATCACTATTTAGAGTTCATTATTTGTGTATGCAAGACTTCTGTCTTATCTTTGTGACTGTTTGAGCGAGTTGGAAAGATCCCTTGATAACTATAAGTGTCTTAAGTACTAAAGAAGTAGTAACGCACGGTCGCTGCGGCGAGGGCAGACTGCGTTACTGTGCTGAATGTGAAGGGCGAGGAAGTGTCTAGCGCATCGACCCAAGGGATAGTTGCCTGCTGCGTTAGAGAGGAGAAACTGCGCAGTAGACCTGCCAAGGAAGGAATCCACGCAGCTGCGCCGAGCGGCCTGCGGGAAGGTCCGACCGCCGATATTAAAGGAAGAAGAAGAGATACAGAACAATCTCCGCGTCACCACGGTTAAGGAAACCTAATTCCTTAACCCCCCCATAGCCACTTCGGGTGAGACCTCGAGCTGCTGCGCAGCTCGTTGCCGAAAGGGCCAGTGCGCCAAGGGGTTTTGTTGCTGCGCTTCATTAAAACCCGGGTCTGCCCAGAAAAGCAGCCAACAATGAGTATCAGGATGATGATCAGGATGATGATTAGGATGATCATGTGAGATCAGTATAAGGATGATACTCTGGATGATATGAATCAGGACAATGTAGTGACGATGATCAGGATGATCATGTGTGATGAGTATTAGGATGATACTCTAGATGATATGCATCAGGATGATGCTATTATGATGATCATGTACATCAGGATGATGTATAATGAGTATCAAGTTGATACTCCATGGCCATGGACAGGTTGTGCATGTAGCATAGAAAAGATCCCGGGAGATCCTATAGTCTAAGCTAGGATTCTCTTTAGAGTCCTTGCAGGTTGCAAGACACTCTTTTAAGGTTTTGCCGAACCACATAGACAAGATCCTGGTAGATCCTATAGTCTAAGTTAGGATAATCTTTCAAGGTTTTGTGGTGGGGGGTCACATGTAATCAGTCTTGGAGATCCTATAGTCTGAGCTAGGATTCTCTTTAGAGTTCTTGCAGGTTGCAAGACACTCTTTTAAGGTTTTGTGACAACCAACATGTAAAATATACTATAGTCTGAGCTAGGTTTTGTTGATGCACGTAATTAGTCCTGGGATCCACAGTATGGCTAGTGATGATGAAGACCTACAGGTGATGGGCCTACATCCAACATGAAAAAGGGTTGGCTCTGTAGAACTTCCTATGACGAGAAGAATTCAGAGATAGCCCAGTGATCGAGATTTCGATTACAACAGAAGTGATGATGATGATGTTCTGTGATCCAGTGATGATGATCCAACTCCAGAATTGAAGACTTGCACCAATATGTATTAATGACCTGTGTTCAGAATACCTTCCTATTTAAGAGGGAGTGTTGATGTATTTGTAACTTCAGAAGATATTCTTCTATGTATTACATTTGTACTTTATTATATATCACACAGAGATGTATTCTTCCTCTGATTGGAAGTGTCATCATTTGTATTTGCAAGTGTTGCAAGTTACATTGTAAGTGTCATCATTTGTATTGATGGGTTATTAGACCACCAGTGTGGGGTCGGCCTTGGTTAGGTCATGTGGCTGGGTTATTAGACTTGATTATCAAGTTGTCCCTAGTGATTTATTGGCAGGTCAAGTCAGTGTATAAATAGAGAGGTTGTGTCTCTCATTTGATTCATTCACTCACTTCTCAATCTTGCATAGCTAAGAGAGAAAGTGGAGCACTAGTGGAGGAGGAGGAGCATCTGCTAGAGACATCTTATTGGGTTTGATCCTTGTGATCTTGGTTTGTGGCTTATCTTATCTCTGAGGAAGTTGCGGGGTTTTCCACCTTATTGGTTTTCCCGATGAAACTCTGTGTCTCTTGTATGATTGCTTTTGTGTCTATGATTGATATGTTGTACATGTTATTCTCTTAAGTGATCCTGAATGATAATGGAATGAAATTATCGAAAAATTAACATTTCCAAGTCACCTCTAAAGATCACAAATTTGTGAAGTAGTGATCAGATTGTGATGTATGATGTAAAATCATCCTAAATATAGAATTTGGAAGGAGGAAACATCATGGAGTATGAGTTGTCCAAAAAACAATTAAGACTAGTCAACTAGCTTTCACCTTTCACCAAAAAGTGGTAAAATTTAGTAAAAAGCAGTAAGGTTCCTTTCTATTCTAGGATTAGACAAAATCTACCATAATCAAATCAAATCTTATCCAGAATATTCATAAATGTGCCCAGGTGAGTCTAGGATGCTTGTGGTCCACACCAAGATGACCTGTGGTCCACACAATGGGTATTTTAGCCAAATACCTAGTTTAACACCTAGGAATTAATAAAAAATGATCAATACTGCTATCCTAAGGTATTAAATTACATGGATGGGTTTTAAATATTCTGACATGAGATTCATATAGGGTATTGGTTCAATCAGTTCTTGGTCGAAGACCCCAGATGTCCCCTGACTCTATCACATTGGTGAGTCTATTTGGAACCCCCATTTATATGTTATTGCAGATATCTGGGCTACGTTGGGGATAGTGTTTGGAATAAATTAGTTCTATGCTTCCTACAGTAGTCATTTCAGATGAATTTTAGTGTACTTTTGAGATTCTAACTCTAAGTCCTTGAGTCCATATAGTTGTTGGACCCCTTCAGATCCAATAGAGAATCATTTGTTGTGATACCAAATTCAGGATATATGCCATTGTTCCCAGTTCAAGATCTTCAGATTAGTCGTGGTTAGACCATGAGTATGTCCCATATTTGTGTCCCCTTTGTATCATTATGATTTACACAGTAGTTCTATATGTATTTTTCAGGTCCTCTCTGGACCTCACCATTATTTTTATATCTTGAATATTTATACGATCATGGGTATGCCCGCCTCATCCATATATTTGAGATTATATGTTCCTAATCCATTATTGAGGTGATGTATTTCCAGTTATAGCCCTTGCAGTTTGTATGAAGCACTTGTTCTGATCACCAACTAGTTTATTCTCTCCACCACTACAATGCTCACAACCTTGGAAAAATTCAGTACTTCTGATTTCTATCGGCAATATGATGCGCTCCTACCCTCACACATCAGAGGGAAATATGTTAACACCCAAACATTATTTACCTAGCTCATCCCCTTAGTAACATTACCCATTCATCCATTTTTCCTACATATTTGGCCTCCAAAAACCCAAAATCCTTAAGTTTTTAACCAAATGGGAAAAAAATCATTATTTCTCTCAACAATTAATTAAAATCCTCCAAAAAAGGTCAAAATCCCCCCCTCAAAAAGGGTGAAAATCCTCCAAAAGAAAAATAAAAGAAAAGGGAAAAGGGGAAATAGTCAAAATAAAAAAAGAGGACGAAAACCATCAAATACTATGGGCCAATACTATTGGCTTCCTAATACCACGAGATAATACACCACCACCCAAAATTGCTATAAAAAGGTGGTGGAGGCCCCCCATTTCACATAATCATTCACTCTTCCCTACCATTATGCTGCCAAAATTCCAATTGAACTCTAGTCTACCACTTTGAGCTTTTGTTCCCACCTTGTTGAGGTTAGGCCACCATTTGAGCATTCGGAGGAGAACAAGGAAAATTGGATATCCAAAGCACCACCCTTCGTACGGCTATGAGGGCCCCAATCTACTCACCATATTGAGGCAACCATCTATTGTAAATCGATTTTTACAAAATAATATAAAATCATCATTTGACTCATGAGTTTTAGTTTGCTTCTTGTTTTTCTATAGTTATAATTTAGTATAGTTAGTTTTACTTTTATTTGCACTCACAAATTACCCATTTACGAACTGTTACTAAGGGTTCCATAACCCTTAGTAAATGCCCTTTTGCACTAGCTAGTGTGAAAACATTAGCTACAATTTTGGTGACTCCGCTAGGTCAATTCCCATCCATCTATGGTTTGGTATGATCAATACTTTTTTTATTTCTTTCATCGTAGTTTATTTCAGTTTCAGTTATTTATTTCAACATTTATCTCAGTGTATATTGGGTTGTTTACACCACTTTTTCACCCACTCACTCCCTAAATTTCAAGTGAGACTAAAATTAGTTTAATTGAACACACATTAACACCACTTGGGGATTCAAAAAAAATTTGTAGCTAGGTAGGTGTTGGGCATGGCCCAAGTTGGCACATTTTGTTGAAGTACAATTTTGACAAAAGCGCAGTTCTAACTGCGAAGTTCAAACTGCACAGTTTTGGCAATGGCGCAGTTCGGATTGCGAAGTCCAAGTGGCACAGTGGGGAGTCTGAAGACTTGGAATGACGCAGTTTTGCTGGTGTGCAGATCCAGTGCAACATCCATTTTGGGAAAAAGAGTATAAGTAAAGGAAGTGGTTGAGCAGATGAAAGCAACCTGTTTTGGCTAAGAGACTCCATGATTCCTGAGAGTGGGGCAAGGAGCAACGTGGCAGAATATGAAAGCGACCTGTTTTGGGTAAGTGACTCCATGATTCCTAAGAGTGGGGTAAGGAAAAGCATGGCAGAAGATGAAAGTGACCTGTCAGTTAGAGTGGCAGAAAATGTTAGAAGTTAAGCCATGGGTCGACAACGACAGGTCGGCCAGAGTGGCAGAAAGCGACAAGCCACTATGCAGTTATAATTGTTGCATGATGACTACGGCTGTTAGAAGGGCATCAAAGCCATGAGAGGCTCAGCAAGGAGGCTAGAAGCGAGTGGAGCAACTGTCGACTACGACAGGACGGGTTGGCGGGGTAACCACACCAGTTTTGGTTACTCTAGGGTTTTGTCCCATACACATTTTAAAGACGTGACCTAAGGGCAGGATCTATAAAAGTGGCATTTTTTTAAGGGAAAGGGTTGATCATTATTGATTTTGATGTTGATTTTTGTTGATATTTGTTGAGAGACTAAGTATTGTAAAGAGGCTCTGTAGCTGTGTGCGCAGAGACCCAATAAAGAGAGAAAGAGGCTCTGCAGTTGTGTGCACAGAGACCTGTTGTAGAGAGAAGAGCCTGCAACTGTGTGTGCAGAGACCTATCGTAGAGAGAAGATCCTGCAACTGAGTGCGCAGGATGGAACTGTTGAACCCTTCCCATTAATATAATCAACAGTTCCGGTGGACGTAGTTCCCATCTTGGGGGTGAACCACGAAAATACCATGTTGTGTGATTGAATCTGTGTGTTTTCTTTTGTTTACGATTAATTTCATGCTTATAGCTGTGTGTATCTTCGCTTTTATATGTATTTTTCGCATGAATGAATGATGAGAACAATATGTTAAGTGTCGAACATATATGCATGAATGTTAAATGTGCAAGTAATTATGGATATGATGAATTATTGAATTATTTGGGTAACACTAAATCAACAAAGTCTGTGTAAGTGCGATTCCCTGAAAGTGTTGGCAGGCGGTTTGATGAGGATGTGTCGCGGTAACGCTGACATTGCGACACGTTGGATGAAGGCGCGAAAGGAGTATTTAGTGCCAAAGTATACCGCAGTTGGCGGGTTTTGGGTCACTTGGACCATGTATTTTTTAATATTGAGTCAAGTATACCGCAGTTGGAGGGTTTTGGGTCATGTATTTTGTAATATCGAGTCAATTGTACCGCGGTATGCGGGTTTTTGGGTCATTAGACCAAGTCAGTTAGGTAAGTGGACAAGTATTGTAATTGGAGGAAGCCTATTAATAGATGAGAATTGTAATTGTTAGGGGGAGAGTCGATGGATAGAAGAGGGAGATAGAGCTATATGCAGAGGTTGATAGAAACATCATGCGGAGAATTGTGCAGAGATTCATGTACTACTTTTGGGTTTCCACAGTAATATAAAGATGATGATTTGGTGCAATCTGCGTGTAATGTTGCTCGATACTTATGTTATTGTCTTGTATTAATGCAATTGTCTATTTATGTCACTATGATGTGGATGTCGCAATAATATGTTATAGATATCTGTTTACTGTAATGTCAAATGCTACGAGTAAAGTAATATGCTATAACTTCATGATGAATACTTAGAATTGTTGTTGGTATCATACTGCCACAACATGCCTCCTCCCTCGGTGGAAACATGGTTCTGTCAGCTCTTCCTGGATGCCTTGGGTGAGACCTCATCCACTCTGTGGGTGTTACTGGGTGGGCTCAAACCTGCCCGGGCTGGTGCCCAGGGAGATTGCAGTGTGTGTCGAAAGTTGGTGGACCCCTGTCGACTATGAGGTCACGACTTGGTCAACAAATGGTTTCATTGCTGGGACCATGTGCAGAGTAAGAGGAGGCGATGTTGTGGCACCCAATGAAGCCGGAGATACAGATTTGGTTTGATCAGAGACTGCAGGAATTTGCTGAAAAGGAAAGTCGAAACATGCGACTAACTAGATCACTGGTTGGGAATATATATTCACGACGGTCCGCACGAGTGGTTCTTCTTTGAATTCTCAATTGTTCTATATGAGTGGTTTTCAAAACTGACCTTCTAGAAAAGAAATTTCCAAGGTGGTGAACCGATGACTTGGACCCCGGAGTTGATCCAGGAGCTGCACGAAGTCGATAATAAGGCATCACGGGCTGTCGAAGTTTGGCTTGATAGAATCTTGGAAGGATATATCACTGAATTTGCCGTTGACATGAAGAAATCCTATAGTGAAGCTGAAAGATACTTCTTTGACAGATCGAGGGGAAGGTTTTTGCTATCACTCCAAATGTTGATTAAGATGCTAATCTGCGAGAAAGGTATATTGAAGATGCACCTTGATCAGTAAGCAGCGTGGTGGGCAGAGTCCATGGGTATCGCGACTTTCAGGGGGCGATCGAAGGAATGGTAAAGGGGTAGATGGGTGCAAACCATGAGGATACTGTGAGCGAAGCCGAGGAAGAAAGTGGCCTTATGAGGGGAGGAGCAAGGTTCCGACAGGAAAAGAGGCAGAGGATAGGAGAAGGTCCCGCTGCGATCGAATGGCAAGACCGTGAAGGAAGGCCACACAGGACGAAGCGACCTCACAGTCCTAACAAGGACAACTAGGCTATGCCCAGGATAGAGGCAGGACCAAACCCCGACACAAACATACACACCCCTCCGATCACTGACTCTCAACTAGCAAGAAATAATACTTCGACACCGCCAAGTTTGTTAATACCGTAGAAGTTAATTGGTAGTGGCGCAGCAACAGGAGGAAGGAATCCCAAGATGGCGGGTGATGATGCTAAGCTACCATTGTTCCATGGAAGTGCGACAAACAACCCAGAACAATATTGGTTTGTGCGAAGCGGTCTGGACCGTGAAACAGATCACTGATGACAATACTAAGAAAGGACAGTTAGCCACGAATCTGCAAGGTCGTGCCTTAGATTGGTTCATGAAGTTCGTTTTAGTCCCTACAGGGGCCCCAGAAAAGTCCCTAGATGAGATTGAGGATGGGCTGCTTGTTGAATTTAGAAGGCCTAAGTCGGAGGCTCAATATATTACTGAACTGAAGGAAATTAAGCAGTATCCCAATGAGACAGTGTGGGATTTCAACCAACGATTCAAGACACTGATGGCAAAGGTTAATTTTGATATGAGCGCTGGCCAACATAAAGAATGGTTTATTGCGGCACTATTACCCCATATTCGACTACCGCTGATGCAACAAAACATATCAATGCCTAGCGAAGCTCTAGAGATTGCAATGCGATTGGAGGGCTCACCGATTGGAGATAATGCAGTCGGGATGTCGCAGATTCAGACGCAGTTTGCCAACCTAACTATATAGTTGCAAGATTTAAAGAAGAACAAGGAACAACGCGATGAGGTATGTGTACGCGATGTCGACGACAGGGACATACGAAATATGATTGCTTGGATTTTCGTAATTATTTGGTCTCTAGTGCGCCCAATCCATTGAATGGCGGCAATATGCCGTGGTGTCGCGTTTGTTTGGTATTTGGGCGCGGTCATGATAGTTTCCCGTATATGCAGAAAATGGTGACAACACCATGAAATATTTATTGCACATTCTGCAAGTCGGTGGGTCATGATGACAAGGAATGTCATGCATATGGGTTGCTACAGGAGAGAATGTGTGATGCATTCTATGTCAAAGATGATCAATGCGCTGCACCGCTACAGCCGCAGGTAGCTCAACCACAACCACAGATGCAGTTTGTACCGCAGCAGCAGCAACCGCAGCAGTTCGTACCACAATATACATCGGTGAACCCCCCGCAGCCTCAGTACATGCAACAACCACAGTATGTACCACAAGGGCAAGGGATGCCGCCAACACCCATGCAGTAGCAGTTTAACCAACCTCAGTATCAGCAACAGGGTGGCTATCGGGGAGGCTACAGGGGTGGACACGGTGGTGGATTTGATCATGGAGGAGGAGGCCGAGGTGGTCGTGGACCTATTTAATGTTACCACTGTATGGTATGGGGACATTATCAGTGTGACTACCCACTTCTACAGAATCAGTGTACGTTTTGTTCCAGTAATGATCATACAGTCGAGAATTGTCCACAGTTGATTGCAAGGTGGCAAGTTGGGAACACTCTACAGCTATAAAACCCGGTACAACAATCGGTACAGAACCCTATGTAGCAATCAGTACAGAACCAGCCCCCGCGACAACCGCCGAACGTTAATCCTAGTGTAAATAAACTAGGGAACCTACAGCAGAACCAAACATATGGTGCCAATATTGCGACTATTTCTGCAGAACCGCAACCACAAGATGCTTCGGTGGCTGTTGTCACTCGTGGAGGAAAGACGACTGGGGAATATGGTTCGCGACCACTCATTCGCTTGGTTGGTCAGAAGATGGTAAATTTTGACATTGATGTGGAGCGGGAGACATTCCTTGAAGCACGTCGCACTTTGGAGAAAGATCGTGGTAAGGCTGTTGTTTGCGATATGCCACCTGTCTTTGATGCCACATCAAACGTCGATCAACCAACACCAGGGATATTGCAGAAGTTCCTTGAAAGATGTATGTCATTGGCATGAGACCCGGCTTCCCTGGTTGAGATTGAAGGATGGTTGTAGTGATTTCTAAAAAGACGGCAGGAGTCAGCAGTAAACTCCTTACAGCGACGAAAGACTGGCAAGGAAATGCGAATGAATATTCAGATTGGTGACTATGATGTTGACTCTATGATTCTTGACCTTGGTTCAGATGTTAACATCTTAACCAATCGGACGTGGAAGAAGATGGGGAGTCCCCCATTGAGCTGGTCTCCTGTGCAGCTCCGGTTGGCTAACCATGCGAAGGGTACACTGATTGGGCCGGTTCCGCGGCTCACGATTGATATTGAGGGCATGAAGACTTACGCTAATTTCGACATGATTGACGTAGTTGATGGAGGAATCTTCTATCCTGTGCTATTGGGGATAGGATGGGACAACAATAGTCGAGCTGTAATCAACTTCATGAAGTGCATGATGAATTTTGAGAATCGCGATTTCCAAGTCATCGCTCCATTGGATCCGATTGAAGGATGCTGATATGTTGAGCCTGTCAAAGATGCCGATCACACTGGCTGGGATAATGCATTTAATATTTCTAAGGACTACATTCATCCCACGATTCACGGTGAGCTAAAGTGGCATAGCGAGAGTTTTGTGTCTTCCGAATCTGATGATGCATTAGAGCACTGGCAGAACCAGATGCTTGAAGTACCGTTCAGGAAATGTGGCTTAGTTATGCAATCCTTATGTCAGGTTGCGACAGAAACAGTCACACTACCTGTCTATGACAAGTTTCCTGACCTCACTAACATTTTGGTAGAATTTGAAGAATGGGTATCAGAACCCCAGCGATTACTGGCCTTGGAGGAAGAACTGAAGGCTGCTCCAGCATGCTGGTGGGCGACACATAAGAAATTCATTAAAGATTGGTCACAGTGTCGCAGGTTGATGACGGTTCAATTTTGCAATACTGAGATTTATCACACCGGCAAGTATGATGGTCGAACTGATCCCGGTTATGATGCGATGGAGTGTCAATGATTGTGGGTAACGCGACCCAGAGATGAGTGGGTTCATGCTTTTGTCCATACTTTGGAGGAGATACCACGCTCGTGGTATACTGCAGCCGAGTTGCGCCGTGACATTACAACATGGGGGGAGTTGACGATCTATTTCACTCATACCTTCACATTTGCGGATGCCAACCATAATGTCCATAATGCCCTACAGCTCATCTGCGATGTGATATTTCAGGTTTTTTCGGTGGCCTACCCTGTTGACCCGCACACCCACAGTCATATGCAGTCTCTCATGGAGTGCTTCAATGTCACTGGAGGGCCAGAGGATGGTGATGATCCCCGAAATATCAACATTCCTGAATCCGAAGGAAGTCACAATGTGGTACCACCTGTTGTGCCAAGTAATCCGTTCAATCGGCCGTTGCAGCTTCGCAAAATGAATATCGACACTGAGGCTACTCCCAAGTTTGCTAATGTTGGGGATTATTGGGATGACGAGATGATGAGTAAGGTTACTGAGTTATTTCATGAGTTTCAGGACGTGTTTCCCATAAAGTTTTTCGAAATGAAGGGAATCTTGGGTGATTTAGGAGAGATGAGGATTCCATTGAAACTAGACGCTAAGCCAGTCTGACAATGACCTTATCGGCTAAATCCACGACATAAAGAAAAGGTCAAGGTGAAACTTCATTGGATGTTGGATGCTAGTATTATCGAACCTGTGGAAGAGTTAGAATGGATCAGTCCTATGGTGGTGCAGGACAAGAAAATAGGAGAAGTGCGCATTTGTGTCGATTTGCGGAAGTTGAACAATGCCTGCTTGCATGACCCCTTTTCGACCCCATTTACTGATGAAGTACCTGAAGGAGTGGGTGGCCAGGAGATGTACTCTTTCAGTGATGGATTCTTTGGTTACCATCAGATTTGCATTGCCAAGGAAGACCGCCATAAGACAACTTTTGTTACTGAATGAGGTTGCTTTCAGTACACGGTCATGCCCTTTGGTCTGAAGAATGCACCTGCGATATTTTCCTGGGTCGTTGTTGCCGCATTCAAATATTTTATTCAAAATTTTTTGCAGGTATATATGAATGATTGGAGTGTTTATGGCTTGATTCATGATCATTTGGCCAATTTACAGTTAATGCTTGAGCGATGCCGACAGCACCAGATATCGCTAAACTTGAAGAAATGTATATTTTGTGCACCCTTTGGAATACTGCTGGGTCATATCGTGTGTAAGCAGGGATTGTTGGTTGATCCAGCGAAAATTGCGCTTATTTTGGGGTTGCAACTGCCGACCACTGTTAAGCAGTTGCATGCCACCTTGGGTCATATAGGATATTATCACAAGTTTATCAAGGGTTATGCTGCGATTACGGCCCCTATGGAGAATTTGTTGAAAAAGGATGTGGCATTCCAATGGAACCCGGAATGCCAGGCTAGTTTTGAAATGCTCAAGGGGAAGATGGTGTCGGCACCAATCTTGGTATTTCGAGACTGGAGTAAGGAATTCCATGTCCATGTTGATGCTTCATCGGTTGCTTTAGGGGTTGTATTGGCTCAACCAGGAGAAGGAGACATTGATCATCCCATTGCTTTTGTCAGTTGGAAGCTATCCTCTACAGAACGTAATTACACTACCACAGAACGAGAAGGTCTGGCCATAGTTTATGTGCTGCATAAATTCAAGCATTATTTGTTGGGTGGCCATTTTAAAATGTTCATTGATCATTCTGCTTTGAAATACTTGGTCAATAAGTCTGTGTTGGGGGGGAAGATCTATCGGTGGCTACTGTTGTTTCAAGAGCTTGATTTTGAGGTTGTTATGAAGCTGAGGCCATTGAATGTTGGACCAGATCATTTGTCACGGATTGATACAGGGGAGGAACCGACTAATATCGACGATGGGTTGCCGGATGCCCAACTATTTCACGTTGCCGCTGCTGATCACTACTTCGATGACATCGTTCAGTTTCTGGTGACCGACACCGCGCCCGATGACTTTACCACTACTCAGAAGAAGCAATTGGTCGTCAAGGCTGTTGACTTTCAATTGATCGCGGGAGAGTTGTATAAATTGGGTGCCAATGAGATATTGTGTAGATGTGTCTTGCCACATGAGCAGGCGGAGATATTGGCTGAGGCACATCGTGGAGTTGCGGGAGGACATTATGGTGGTTAGGCGACTGCCAGGAAAATACTATGTGCAGGACTTTGGTGGCCTACATTACATAACGATGCAACAGACTATGCGCGATCTTGCGATGTTTGTCAACGAACTGGCAAGCAGTCCAGATGCGATGAGATGTCGTTGCTACCTCAGGTAACATTGCAACCATTCGAGAAATGGGCTGTGGATTTTGTTGGACCAATCAATCCACCAGGGAAACATACGGGTGCGTGATACATCATTATAGCGACAGATTATTTGACCCAATGGGATGAGGCAGTGCCTGTAGTTGATTGCTCCCCCACTCCATGCCTCCCCCCTTATCCCTCCGCTCCCCACTCCATGCCTCCCCCCCTTATCCCTCCGCTCCCCACTCCCTTATCCCTCCGCTCCCCACTCCACGACAATCCCGTCCGCCCCCTTCCTCCATGCCGCTCCCCCTTCTCCCTCTGCCCCCACTCCACGTGCCTCTCTCCACTCCTTTCTTGCCCACATAACCTACCCTTTTTCTACCCACGTAACCTACACACCCCCCCTTATCCCTCCGCTCCCCCACTCCATGCCTCCACGTGCCTCTCTCCATATTTTTTCCATATTTTTTATTTGTTTGTTTTTTTATGTGTTATATTTTAATAATTTTGTATAGTTTTTATTGGTTTTGAAATGTTTTTCAATTTTTTTCGTTTTATTTTTATTTTATTTTGCCAATTTTAACTTATTTTTAACTTATCTTTGTGTGTGTTTTTCTTTGTTTTTCAGTTTTTTTTATTATTTTTTAGGTTTTTTATTATTATTTGTTTTTGTAAATTTCACATTTGTTTCTCTTTCGATTTATTATCGATTTATTATCAAGTATGTTTTTTAAAAATATTTTTAATTGTTTATTTTCCTAAAAACAATTTAAAAAACCATATTGTAACCTGACAAAGGAAAGATGTGCCACTGGAAGCACCAAATTTCGATTCAGAGATCAATTTTGGAATTTCCATTGTAACGACGCCAACTGTTAAGGCAACGATGCCAACTATTAAGGCAACTGTTGCAGCAACACCATGTTGCATTGCATAGGGTTACCAAAAATGTTGTAATTTTAGCTCTGAAAAAAAAGGTGGTTCTACTCCACCGCCCAAAGTTCTCAAAAAGTTGTAATTTTAACCCCAAATCGAAAAATGGTGATACTAGTATCACCAGTTTTCGATTTGGGGTTTTTTTTGGTTTTTTTCGCAAAAATCATCGTTTTTATGGCTAGAGTTCTCGTTCATAGTATAAAGTTTTGGTTTCATAGTATAAGTGGTTTCATGGTGGTATTTGCACTCAGGCTCACTGAAGGATTTTGTACAACGAATTTAGGAGGGCATTGTGAAGTGGTGTGATTACTGGCCACCCTCTCCACATATGATTGCCCTTGACTGATTTGGTTGGGTTAACACATGACGATGGCATGTTTTTCACAAGGCACGCTTGGCCGGGATGATCAACAAGGTTGTTCACGTGGTAGCACGTGGGATCTTTCTTGGCAGCATGGTCGCCCCCTCCACTGTGACATCGGATGGCTCTTACACATAGATGAGAGGTACCAGGGCATCATTCCCCCCGTCGTGATAAGGGAGAGCCCAGCTTTAAGTAACCGAGGAAGTTGGTAGTTCACCATACTGAAGTTGTTTCGACATAGAGTGGTTATGCTGGTCAATCAATCTAGAAGTTGAGTTGTGAGGAATTCCAAGGAGGCTGTGGAAAAGCTTCACTTTGTTTCCCATGGAAGCACCCTAGGAACCCTGTGGGCCCGCACGATGAGTGTCCCTAAGCGCCTCGATATGGTCGGTGCATTTCCCCTATGTATGCCCGGGCTGGTGCTAGGGCAACTGCGGTATGCATCGAGAGTGAGATGGACCCCTAGCCGGTCCCGCATGATTCAGTATGCAGTAGTTGTTCGAAGAGTTGTGCTATTTTTTATCAGAACACTGGTTGGGGCGGTCACTCCCTGACTTCAGTCGAAGACAGGCGCTGGCGCGAAACAGATGTGCTAGAGTCATCCGCCATTCTCAACCCTTGGTACTGTTCATCCTCTTTTCTTTTTCAGTCCGCACTATTCCATGCGACTGGAAGATGAGTTCGCGATGTACCTGACAGCGAGTTGGGGGTTTCCTACTCTCGTGGAGGGCTTACAGAATTGGTAGCTGAGGATCTATACAGCCAAAAGAAGAAGACAACATTATGTGATCTAGACAGTAAGAATAGATGCAGTTGACGTGGCTCGAGGGCGAGCCACAATATTGTGTTAGGGGCCTGTTGGAAGGCGGTTTGATGAGGATGTGTCGCAGTATCACCGACGTTGCGACACATTGGATGAAGGGGCGAAAGGAATATTTGGTGCCAAAGTATACTGCAGTTGGAAGGTTTTGGGTCACTTGGACCATGTATTTTGTAATATTGAGTCAAGTATACCGCAGTTGGTGGGTTTTGGGTCATGTATTTTGTAATATCGAGTCAATTGTACCATGCTATGCGGGTTTTTGGGTCATTAGACCAAGTCCGTTAGTTGATTGTCCACAAGTGTCGGTTAGGTAAGTGGACAAGTATTGTAATTGGCGGAAGCCTATAAATATATGAGAATTGCAAGTGTTAGCGGGAGAGGCGATGGATGGAAGAGGGAGGTAGAGATATATGTGGAGGTTGACAGAAAGATCATGCGGAGAATTGTGCAAAGATTCATGTACTGCTTTTGGGTTGCCACAGTAATATAAAGATGATGATTTGGTGCAATCTGTATTTAATGTTGCTCGATACTTATGTTATTGTCTTATCTTAATGCAATTATCTGTTTCTGTCGCTATGATGTGGATGCCGCAATAATATGTTATAGATATCTATTTACTGTAATGTCAAATGCTGCGATTAAATTAATATGCTATAACTTCATGATGAATACTTAGAATTGATGTTGGTATCATACTGCCACAACGTGCCTCCTCCCTCGGTGGAAACATGTTTCTGTCTGCTCTTCCTAGATGCCTCGGGTAAGACCTCATCCGCTCTGCGAGTGTTGCTGGGTGGGCTCAAACTTGCCCAGGCCGGTGCCCAGGGAGATTGCGGTGTGTGTTGATAGTTGGTGGACCCCTTTCAACTGTGAGGTCGCGACTTGATCAACAGAAAGCACAGCACAGGAAGTGCGTAGTTGCAGTGTATTCCACCATATTATATGGGTTTTCAAAGTGCATAGTCTCATGTGTTGAGTGCATAATTACACTAAGTCAGCAAGCCTTAAGGTGTGTAATTGTGAAGAAGTAGCACAGCCTGGAGTTGCATTGTCCTATTGTTTAAGTGGTCCTTTCGAAGTGCGCAGTCCTAGTGTGGGCTATAGTATAAGTGATAGCCGTGAAGTGGGTGAAACTTCACATATTTCCCCCAGTCGGTTAGTTGTGCATCACCTGATTATATAAACCTGATTCTGTAATACCCCATAAAATTTGCCGTGAGACCTCAACTTGTTCGCAGGCTATTGCCGAAAGGGCCAGTGAAGAAGGGTTTTGTTGGACCACAATTGCTCAGAACTTGGGTCAATTCCATTGTCGCGCTTGAACTCGTGATGTGTTATGAATATTGAAATTCCAAGAGAACAGAAATACAAAACTGGGTGGATAATACAGAAAAAGGAGTTTGCAATAAAGGAGAACAAACATCCGTGTTTATATGACGAAGAATAGTTGCAGAGATGCCTATATTCTGATAATTACGAAATTTTCTTCACAGCCTTCAATAACGACCTATATGAGTGGTTTTCAAGACAAGCAGAACGAAAAAATTGCTATCAACGAGGAGAACCTATGGTGTGGACTCCAGAACTAATTCAAACACTTAAAATCATGGATAGCCCTATCTCAAGAGCAGTAGAATTCTGGCTAGAAAGTATACTAGAAGGATACGTTATGGAATTTGGTGTGAACATGTTGAAGTGTTATAGCGCAGCAGAGGCAGATGTCTTCAAAGGATTCAGAGGTAAGTACCGAAACAATCTCAATCTATGCATTAAAATGTTGTTAGCAGAGAAAGGTGTTGTAAGAAGGAAATAAGATCCATAGAAGTTTCTATAATGTTAGGTAATTTAGACAGTGATACAGAGGAACACATTCACACATTAAGAAGTGGTAAAAGATTCAAGTCTAGTATTGAGAAGAGGCCTAAGGAACACAAACTTTGCATCTCTCTAGAAATTGAGTTACAAGCTGAGATTGAGAGTTAAACAGAAACTCGAATAGATACTTACCATCCCATCACTCCACAGAATCCTGCAATTGATGATAGGAATATTTCTAAACCATAGCACAAAAGTAGTAATAACACTACAATAGCAAGTTCTCAGAACATTCTGACAAGTAGTATACCTACCACGTTATAGAACACTGCGCGTCCTGGAAGGAGAATGATAGACGATATCAAGCTGTTGATATTCAAACGAATGGGTCTAGAAGACCATGAGTAACATTGGTTTATGTGTGAAGCCGTGTGGAACGTTAAAATAGTCAATGATGATGCTGTTAAGAAAGCACAGCTAGTCACAAGATTTAGGGACATAGCCTTGAATTGGTTTATGAAGTATTATGTTGGATAGAATAGGACCCTAGTGGATATCAAGGCTTCCCTTCTAAGAGAATTTAAAAAACATAAGTCTGAGTCACAGTGTATCACAGAGCTCAAAGAGATTAAGCAGAAACCCAATGAGTCAATGTGGGAATTTGATCAGAAGTTCAAAGCGTTGTTAGATCAAGTGAGCTTTGACATAGCACCGCAACAACACCGGGAATGGTTCATAGCTGTGTTGTTTCCACATATCAGACTACCATTGATGCAACCAAAACTTGCTTCATAGACAGAGGCCCCAGAGATTGCGATGAAACTAGAGGCTTCGCCAATAGGAGAGACTAGTGTAGGTATGGTTCAGATACAGACACAACAATAAAACCTAACACTACAGCTACAAGACATGAAGAAAGGGAAAGAAACCAGAGAAGAAGTTTGGTGTACAAAGTGTAAAGCAGAAGGACAGCCGAAAGAACACTGTCTAGTATTTGAACATTACCTTGATAGTGGAGCTCCAAACCAACTGAATCAACAACAAAGACCATGGTGTGAAATTTTCCGATGTAGAGGACATCGCCCAAAAGATTGTTATTTAATTCAGAAATATGTGCAAACACCCAAGTACTTATATTGCACATTCTGTAAATCAGTTAGTCATGACAATTCCAACTGTAGATCCTATGAACTAATGGATGGAAAGAAAACATGACATCTACCGAGTACAAGAAGAAACACGGTGTAACAATGATAATGTGCAGTACGATCAAGTCGCATACAGAGGACGTGGTGGATTCAAAGGAAGAAGACGAAATGATGGACAAGGACAGGGAAGAGGGATAGGTCAGATAGTATGCTATAACTGTGCTCAACTTTGACATTTATCTAGATATTGCACAAATTCCTGTACAACTTGTAAATATTGTAAGTCATTTGATCATGTCATCGAAGAATGCCTTGTTCTGCAATCGAAAATGTAGGAAAGAAGGAAAGAGGGGCAAAATCTGAATGTACAGATGATCGTAGGAGAAAAGAGGAATACAGATTATAACATTCATGTTGTGACGCAAAGTGGAGCTATGACCAATGCAGATCAAAGAGCATAATCTTCGACTTCTGAGAATCATTAGGCTATGCAAAATCCTATTGAAGGGACTTGGATAAAGAAAGAAACTGCAAAAATACCTTCTTTCAAGCTGAACAAACAAAAAGAAGTATTTTTGGAAGCAAAAGAAACCTTCAAGGAACCAGCACCTGTAACTCCAAGAATCCAGTTGCGAAGTGAAACCGCACCTATGAAGGATATGCCAGCTGCATATGATCGATCGCGCACTGCAACAGATGCGATGAGTCTTGTTGCGAAGTTATTACAGAGCTACATGAAGTTGTTACAACATGAGAATTCCTTAGCAGAGTTATAGAGCCTGGTGAGTAATTATGAGCAACGTGATATAGTAAATGAAGCACACAGAGTGGTTCATCATATCAAAAGCCATAAAAGAACTGGAAGACAGATAATACTGAATGCTTAAATCAGATATTTTGAAATGGATCAGATCATCCTTGACTTAGGATCAGAAGTGAATGTATCAACCAAGCAGACATGGGAACAAATGGGGAAGCCGAAGTTATCATGGTCACCAATACAGTTGAGGTTAGCCAATCAACAAAAGGTTATACCCTTTGGGAAGTTTGAAAATGTCCTTGTTGACATTGATGGAGTGCGAAGTAGAGAAGACTTTGAAGTGATTGAGATCGTAGATGATAGCCAACCTTATCCTGCACTATTGGGGATAGATTGGGCCATGTATAACCTCGCAATCATCAACCTGAAAAAGAAGCAGATGATATTTGAAGGAAAATACATCAGGGTCATTGCACCATTAGACACTTCACAAGGACCTAGATACACTGAACCAATCAGAGAAGAATGTCAAGCTCAAGATCTGGATCATATCTACAAGATGACAGTGAATAAGGAAGACTATGTTAACCCAACAGATGATGGAACATTGAGTTGGCATTGTGAAAGCTCTTGCATATTAGACTTAGATGCAGGATTGGAGAATTGGCGAAGCAGAATGCATGAAGTATCAGCAAGAAGATGTGTGAAGCTAACTAGATCACTGCAATGGATTGGAACAGAGGTAAGCCCAATCCCTACTTTTGATGGCTTGACTAACATCCATACATTTTTTCAAGAATACCTTATAGCAGTTTCAGATGAACATAGGATAGTAGCATTGGATATATCTCTGCACGCTACACCTGCCAAATGTTGGGCCACGCATAAGCAGAATCTAACTACATGGGAGGAATGTAAGCATATGATGAAAATCATATTTCTGCCAGAAACTGAGTTGGTGCAAGTGAAATTTAATGGACAAATTTATCCTAGGGATCACATAGACAATTGCAAGAAAGCATGGACACATAGACCACAAACAGAATGGATTCATCTGTTTGTACACACACTAGAGAAGATTCTGAAGAATTGGTAGATGGAAACATAACTTCCCAGAGGAATAGTGGAATGGTCTATCATGATTAAGAACTTCCAAGCAACTTTCATCTTTGAGGATGATTGTTCAAGAATAAATGAGGCATTACAGGTCATTAAAAAGAAGATATTCAGTGACATACCAGAACCTGTATATCACCAACCAGAATGGGAAAGACAACTAGAAGATGCCCTAGAATGTTATACCCTTTCTTTAGATGAAGAAGGAGAGGAAATCGATGGTGATGACCCACGCAATATAAACATACCTTATTCAGAAAGAAAGCGCGAGGAAGAAGGACTGCCATTGGAGATCCCAGATTTGAGTGATCTTATAAAAACTCAGAAAGTGAACATTGGAACCACTGAAGAACCAAATTTCACTTCTATAGGAGATTGCTGGGATGAAGAAACGGTTGCGCAGATAATAGATTTACTGCACGAAAATGAAGACTTGTTTCCAACAAAGTTTTCTGAAATGAAAGGAATTTTGGGTGACTTAGGGGTTATCAAAATACCTCTCAAGCCAGATGCAAAGCCCATTAAGCATAAACCTTACTGACTTAGTCCCAGATACAAAGAAAGAGTAAAAGAAGAGCTTGATAAAATTGTTGGGTGTGTGAGCTATCTCAAAGAAAACACCTAATATTTAATTATCGACCGGGGTTGGTAATCTTAGAGATGAGGCAAAGTATATGCTAAGGTAGAATGGAACCTAAGATTTTCGGCTTGTCAGACCTTAAAAATATTTAATAAAGAAAATATTGAAAGATCTTTCAAAATGAAAAACCGAGTCAAACTTTAGAAAACAATAAAAGAACTAAATCAAACTTAGTTAAACAGATAAACTAGAATAGTATCAAATCATACTACTCTATCTTATAATTGAATAATGAAAATTTATTGAAAAGCAAACTACTAACTATGAAAATGGAAACTATACAATTTCAGATTCTATTTAAGAATTAGAAAACAACTCTAAACAAATTAAAGACTTATCTATGAAATGGATTAATTTGATAATAAATTACATAGGCAGAAAGCTATGTTTGACAAATTAAAACTATTAAATAATTTCAACAACTAATTCAAGAAAAAAATCTATTCCCACGTAACAAGAACTAGACTGAGTGTATCATAATGGCTTTCAAATGTAATAGCAAAAGAAAACGGAAGTAGATCTAGTCTAACTTCAACAAAAATATGTAAACTATAAAGAGACAAATTACAGTTAACTTTAAACATTCTGATTTATCTACTATCCATGAGCAGAATAATAAACTAATGAAAACTAGAAGCAAGTAGAAAACTTAATAAATATTTTTACTTCTGAACTTGATTTGGAAGCAAGTAGAAAATTTGATAAAGATATTAATTTAGAAACAAGCAGAAAACTTGATAAAGATATTAACTTCTAAATCCAAATTCTATTTCATGAACATCTTCATTATTTATGGATATACGGAGCTGATCCTAATCTAAATGAAGGAAATTATAAAAAACTAGAATACTTGAGAAATGAAATTATTAACTCTATTCTAACTAAGTCTTAAGAGTATGTAATAAACTAGACTAGGAATGAGACTGATAAGTTCTAAAACAGAAACATATTAGTAAGCTAAATACGAAAGACATAATTTAAAAGACAGTTAAACAAAAATAGGAATGATAACAAGACTTGAATTAAAACTTTATGGAATGTAAAACAAGGGCCTAATTATGGTTGAGAAGACTAATTACGAGCAAGAAAGATTACAGTAAAGAAAACTAAGAAACTGAATGCAAATTAATAGAAAACAATGCAGGAAGAGTGAAAGTCCGAATGACGATCCGAATGTCAGTCCGAACAACAGTTTGAATGATAGTCCGAATGGAGGGAAAATGAATTAAACTAAGGAAAAGGAGAGTTTTGATGATCTTGGCATCAGCTGGCGAATGCAAATGAACCTACAATGCAAAGAAATCAATGAGAAGACTTGTTGAGAAGCTAAGATAATAGAAAGAAACCTATTCTAATCATGGTTGGAGAGTTAAACTATTCCTATTCTATACTAAAGCAAGATTGAGATGAGAGAAGAGAATTAACCTACATCTACAGAGAAGAAACTAATTAAACTAATTCTAACTAGTAACAAAACTGGAAACAAAAACTAACTAGTTCTATCTAATTGCAGAAGATTAGAAAAACAAACTATCTAATTATAAAAGGATGAAATGAAACTATCAAACTATACTGTTGGTCGACCATGTTCTAATTCTGTAAACACAAACTATGTTAGTTGCACAATATAAATTACAGAGAAGAAAGAAATATCATATACAGGAAAACGAAATTAATTACATATACAAGAAAATAAACTAACTATTTGCAGAAAAGAAAATGCAGAAAAAAAAAAGACAAAACCTCTGGTTGATAAGGGGCCCTTCCCAGCAATCAGAGATGGAAAATGAAATTGATTTAGCTACTCAAAATATCAACAAACTGGAACTTCCATTAACTCAAGAGAATTAAAAAATGTCTCCTATCTGCTTGCAAATCCTACAAACTATCTGCTAATCTGATGATTTTCTCCAGCTAAAAGCTAACTCTGTTTCTGTCTACAAGCGTCTATTTATACATTTTACAGTGGATGAGAGGGTCGACAGAGTCGACCTCTCTAGTAACAGATCCATTTATGGTTGTAACTGGCTTCTTTGAATGGTGCGTGATAGCGTAGGGAGCATCCTCCAGGCTTCATGGGGCCGATTCCTGCAGGAGGGAGCTGTAGCGTCGACCTTCCTCTAACGTGGGCAGAGAGGTAGTGTGCTGGCGAACTGAATGAATGGAAGAGAGGACTGCTGGAGTATTGATGTGGGTGAAGCATTGTGTTGGAAGGTTGAGCGCAGATGGACGGGCTTCTTCCAGAACACCGACGTGAATGGGAGTTGCGTGATTCCAGGATGAACGGATGAGAGAATCGGTATGTGGAGTGTTGACGTGGAAGCATGGTGTGATTTCAAGTTTAGCAAGCATAGGGTTGAATCTTCCAGAACAAAAGCTCATTAACCAACACAACCATGTGGCTAACAGTATCCACGTACCCATTTTTGTCTTTAGTGGCCTAAAACATACCAATAGTGGATTTCACAGGTTGAATGTGAGGCTGAACGACAAGCTGAATGCGGCTGAGCTTAAGCAATATAAACACGCGGTCTGAATGAAGGGTCGTTTGAGAAACCACAGCCTGTAAGTAAAAACTAGATGCCATGCATGACTAGAATTGTTAATTTAATCATTTATAAATCGTAATATAACAAGATTTAACCAAAATTCATATGATAAACGAATACATGCGTACCTGGTTTGTTTGATGGGATGAATGGCTAAAAGAATAACTTATTATATCAAAAATAATGAAATTAACGCCATTCAAAGTAGATTCGATGATAAAAAATAGTGACAAAATGGACACCAACATTCCCCCAAATCGGAGAAATGTCAGGTCCCACTAAGCAAAACAGAGAGAAATTAGAAAGAAGGCTGAGCTGCGGTAGGAGCTGCCTTCAACTTGGATGATGAAGATATAGATTCAGCCTTGAGAATCTTGAATTGGTCCTTTAAGTAATTGTATCTCATATTCAGGGAAGTATGGGATGTTGCTTTGGCGTTGACCAAGCATTCAATGTCTTTTACTTGTGCATGCAGTGCCTTGTTTTCTTCATAAAGCTCATAAATTGTCTCCACATAGCTTTGATTTTGGTCTATCAACCATGCTATCACTTGGATCAACTTATCCATCTCCTGTTGAGTTAGAATGAGTTGTTCTTTATAATATTCAGGGTTCTTTGGGGTACTCAACTCTTTTGAACATATTTCACACTCAACAGTATGATCTTCAAGAATTGTGTCTTTGTTGTGTGCAGGAGGACTTTCAGCAGCAGAGGCTTCACTCATTCAAGAAGACACATTGGATAATGTGAGGAAGGGTATTTCAAGAGTATGATCGTCTGACTCGATATTTGAACATGATGGTTGAATGACAGTCTGAATGATAGACTGGTTTACGGACTGGTCATAATTTGTTCTCGTGGATTTAGTGGGCTCAGAAAAGAGTGGAGGTTCCGAGGTAGGGTCACCAAGAGTAAGTTCAGGAGAAGGTGATGACTGGGCAAGGTGCTCATCACCTGAGGGATCCTCATCAAACCGTACATGTTTAGTGTTTGGTTCTGCTTGGGTATGATGATGTTCTTGAGAAGAGGAAGGTTTGATAGTAGATAAATGAGGGTTCAGTATCTCAAAAACAAAATGATCCCAGGTTTGTCCTCTCTTTTCTAACTGGTGAATGATCAGAATCTTAATAAGCCAATGGTGATACAAACTCCCAGAAGGGTTAACTAGATTTTTTCTAACTTGACTAGACATCCTCTCCAATCTCTTCAGGAAATAAAATGGGAAGTTGAAGGTCTGACTGTTGACAAAATGAGCTAACAACCTGAAATGGCAAGCTTTAAAGACAGTGAACTTACCCTCGCAAGTGATTAAGTGGATGATAACGGTCAAAAGATCTAAATACTCTGGTTTGATCCATTCTCTATGAAAACCTTTAGTACCAGCAATGTGTTGAAAATTGTTGATGTATATGTAACTTCGGAATGTATTTCACCCATGTATTTCATATATGTATTTTGTACTCCTATAGAGATGGTATTATTCCTCTATACAGAAGTGTTTGTATTTTCCTCTATACGGAAGTGTCATCATTTATATTGTAATTATACTTGATGGGTTATTAGACCACCTTGTTTGGGTTGGCCCGGATTAAGTTAACCATGGGTTAAGCTAGACATGTAGGCCCCATTAGTTTATTGGGCAGGACAGAACAAGTATAAATAGAGATCGGGAGATCTCTATTTGGTCATTCATTCACACACTTCTCTTATTCGGAAAGTGGGGCACTTATGAGGAGGAGGCTCTGCTTCTAGGAGAAGACTATCTCTTGCATTCTGGTTGTATCATTGCTCTATTTATCTCTGAGGAAGTTATTGGGGTTTTTCACCTTTATGGTTTTCCCCAAGTAAACTCTGTGTCTCTTGTGTGCTTGCATTATTGTGTCCATGATTGATATGCTATAGATTTGTTGTACATGTTGTTCTCTTAGTTAAGATCCTAGATCAGATTGAAGGAAATTCTGAAAATTTAACATGGTATCAGAGCTAGCCTGAAAGAAGGCATGATATGGCATGTATGACACTTGTTGCACTTACGATGCTAGGGCTTGATATAGAAAAACCCAATCATCATAGAATTTTCGCTATAAATCCATTTTGGCGAAGTTTTCATATCTAAAACTTTTACAGGTCGAAGATCAGATCCCCATGTACATTTTTTCCAAAGGAAAACCTCTAATTCGTTGTACTTTGTGATTTACGATCTGTACAATATAGGGTTTCTGCCTCTTCCAGATCTGAGACAAAAATAGGTGACCTTAGAAAAAATGTCATAACTTGGTCTAGGAAGCTCGAAATAAAATTTCGTAAAAAGTGACAGGTATTACACAGACTGTACTATCTCAGGAAACAATTTCAGAGGCCAAAGTTGAACCAGTGACACATGTCATGCCGTTCAACTTCACTCTCATTTTTTATCCCATAAACAGGTCACGTTGCGACACTTGGCATAACTCTCTCTCAGAGAATCCAATTGAGGTCAGACCTGTTGGGATGGAAAGATGATAGGTCAGGCTACCAAAAAAATGTTTTCAGATCTTGTGGATCGAAAAGTGCAGAGTTACACTAGAAACAATCAGGTACATATTTATGTCAAAATAGAATTATTTTTGAGCACCTTCATTCATGGCTTCCAGAGTTTAGGGTTTCGAAGAAAGTTAGAATTTTTGTAATCGAAGAATACGGATGAATGATACTCATCAAAATAGAAATTTAGAGACCAAGATCAGAATTTTTTGTTGGGCAGAAGATCGGCCTTGATCAGACCCTAGTTCGAGACTTTGATCGGAAAAGTGGAAACAGCTTCTGCAAAAATAGGATTTTTTGAAATATGTGACCGCGGCTGGAAGCTCCTCAGAAAAATAGAAGCTTAGATCTTTGGATGAAACCTTTTGATTGGATAGAAGGGTGGGCTTCATCAAACCCTGGTTCTGGGTCATGTCTAGTAAATACAGAAGTTTCAAAGGCAAATTTGGGGGATGAAACTTTGCAGTTTTCAAATTCTGAGTATACCAGCTTGATCAGATCATCAAGATGCATATTTCTATCCTTTGGGAAGTTTGAAATTCAAAGTTTGATTTTTTAGGGTTTCTCTAAGAAACCCTAATCCAACTCTAGATCCAGTTCCTGCAAATCAAGTGGATTGGGTTAATCCTAGAAGAGAATGGATTGGTCACTTGCATAAGTGAAGAAGTTTATGTTTCAGAGGGAGATGAGGCTAAGGCCTTACATAAGAAGATTACAAGCAATCTCGACAGGTAGGGCTTATCCAAGTATGTTTCAAGATTTGCTCATGATTAAGTCTATGGTATGTTTGTATTCATATTATTACGATTAGTACAATCTTGTTTAAATTTAGACTTGTCGTATCACCTTAATAAAATTATGAATGCATGATAGAAGATATTCATTGGTTAGGGTGTTGACACTTATGATTGTACTAATGCATTATGGTGTTGTATGAGGTTTATGTTCTCCGCTAACATGAAAGGTACACCAAGAAAGAAAAATCATGTTCTAGTTCAAGAACATATGATCATGATGACATGAAGACAAAGATTCATCCATTGTCATGGATCTCTTAGAAGATCTACTTACGATGTATGTATAACTTGGTTCTACAGTTGATACCTTATGAGACATGCAGGTTACTAGCACAAGTCATTGAAGAGAACCAGAAGACATTATGCGGGTATGTTAGAAATAACTAGCTATCATGCTAAACCAGGTATGTTTTTCCTATATCAAGCTAGAATCCTACCTTATACTGTTGTGTTGTTGACAATGATTATTAATGAAGTCATAGGTTTGAATAGTCATGATTGTATGCATATTATGTTTCTTACCATAATTGACGATAAGACTAACGAAAAGAATCATGAAGTTATAGGTTTGAGTAATCACGGGTGTATGCATTGATGATTTAACTAATCAGAAGAGTCCTATGATTAAATTAGAATATGCATGAGTAAAAGAAGACTTCCTTGAAACCTTGAATATTAATGTTTATTATCTGTGAATGATCATGACTATACATGTTTAAGATTATTGTGTTTTGATAGTATTAAGATTATACTAATAAATGTGTGATTATGTCTGAGACCTCAAGGATAACACAATGATGATACTAATAAGCATGCATAGTGATTAAAAATCGATATAAGTTCAAGAACAGGTAATCCAAGAAGCAAAGATCAAGAGGGAGTGCACTCCAGTTGTTCTTACAAGAAAGCAAAGGAGCACACTTCAGTAGTTTCTGCAAGGATGCAGATATTCAGAGGGAGTTGACCACTTCTCACAATCCACATCAGAATGGAGTTGCAAAGATTCAGAGGGAGTCCACCCAGCAACCAAACAAAGATAAGTATTTAAATTGTCATTTCTTACATAATGTTATTCAATGATGTATATGCTTACGTTCCTAGAATTAGGTTGTGTATTATGCATATTAGAATAGTTGCATTGATGAACATTATACTACTTATATACATGGGTAACTAGCCTATGGAACTGTACAACATTCCATTGCTACTTATCTAGAATGAAACCTCTTTGCTAACATGTTAGGAGTTATGCACACTCTTAACAATGTTCTGGTAGAGATTGGAAAGCATCTAGAAAGTTACGGAATATGGATAAATGTTGTATTGAAGCATTGGCTAAGATAATTGCATGACTGTATGACATATTTCTTTATGTGTAAGAATTTGTTCTGAAAACTATGAGATGTTTTCTAATCATGCAATTTAAATTGTTGTGTAGGAAAGATCGTATACCATCACATACAAAAGAAGGACTACAACATTTGTTTAGCAACAAATTTATCTATTGAAAATATTGAAGATATTGAAGTTCCCAGGATTTGGGAAGAATGCCATGATCGAGGAGTACCAGTCGATCATGAAGATGTTTGGGATGCAGTCCCAAGACCTGAAGGGGAGTCTGTAGTGACTTCCAAGAGGATCAACAAGATCAAGCATGCTGCAGGTGGTAGCATAGAGAATTTTTCTTTTGTATACAGATACACTTCCATTAGATCCATCCTTGCACTAGCTGCAGTGATGAAATGGAAGATACACCAGATGGATTTCAAGATAGCCTTCTTGAATGGTGTAGTTGAAGAAGAAGTGTATGTGGAGAAGCCACTTGGTTCTGAGACACATGACAGGGAGTCATATATGTGCAGAACTTGGTATGGTAGGATAGATAGATTTCTATCCACTTTGGGCTTTACCAAGAGTAAAGCGGATTCCAACCTTTACTACAGGATTGAGGAAGGCAATCCAGTGATACTACTATTGTATGTGGATGACCTGTTTGTAACAGGTGAGGATAGATTGATTTACGACATGCAGCGGAATCTTGCTGCCGAGTTTGAGATGAAGAAATTGGGGATGACGCACTATTTGTTTTTGGCATGGAGGTGTGGCAGAGTGCAGATGGAATCTTCCTTGGATAAGGGAAGTATGCTGTAGAGATCCTGAAGAGGTTCGGGATGATGGTCTGCAAGGCTATGCCCACACCTTTGGCATCAAACCTGAAGCTTCTATGTGATGCTCCATCTGATCTGGTTGATTTCACGATGTATCATTAGATGATTAGGTCCATGATGTACTTGACGAACAATAGACCATATATTTGCTTTGCGGTGAACACATTGAGCCAGTTCCTGACGAATCCCAGAGGTGTTCACCTGGTTACTGTAAAGCATATTCTGAGGTACCTGAAGGGTACGGTTGATTATGGGCTCAAGTATGATGCAAATCAAAAGTTTAACTTGCAGGTTTATGTTGATTGGGCAGGCAGTGCTGCAAATAGAAAGAGCACTTATGGGTGCTACTTCAGTATGGGATCAGGTGTGATCTCTTGGTTTAGCAGGAAGTAGTCCTGTGTAGCACCGAGTACAGCCGAAGTAGAATATGTTGTGACGGATGAGCAGGTTGCAGATGTATTGACCAAGCCATTGGCCAGAGTGTTGTTTGAGTACTTCAAAGAGAAGCTTGGTGCACTTTAGATCGAGGTTCATTCCAAAGGGAAGTGATGAGTCCAGAAGATGCAGATGCACATGAGATTTTTTGACATGGTTGATGTGTTCTCCCATGGTCGTGATGTAATTGCTGAGCCATTCTTACATGGTGGTAGATGTGTTCTCCCATGGTGTAGATGTAAGGGCTGAAGCCATTTTTCACATGGTGGTAGATGTGTTCTCCCATGGTGAAAAAGTAAGGGCTAGAGCCTTCCCCGAATGGTGGTAGATGTGTTCTCCCATGTCGATGGTGTAAGTATTGGATGATGTGCATCTGGGCTGTGCTTCGTGGATGATGAGATGATCTGAAGAAGACGATGCTATGATGATCAGGAGGATCATGGATGATGAGAATCATGACGATGCTCCAGTTACTACTCTATATGTATATGTATGCATCATGTTTGATGCTGGATATGATCAGTTGGATCATTTGTATGTATTTTGTATATGCATCATGTTGGATGCTTGGACCATGTATATGTATATGTATCAGGTGGATACATTGTATGATTAGGTAGATCATGTATGTTGATATGTATCAGGTATGATTAGGTGGATCATGTATTTGTATTTGTATCAGGTGGATACATTGTATGATCAAGTGGATCATGTATGATGATATGTATCAGGTAGATACTTGGTATGCATCAGGTAGATGCAGTGTATGATTAGGATGATCATAGATGACAAGCTTTAGGATGTTGCTCCAGATGACATGCATCAGGATGTTGTAGTGATGATGATCAGGATGATCATGTGTACATCAGGATGATGTATGATGAGTATCAGGATGATACTCTGTGGCGGTGGACAGGTTGTGAAAAGGAAATCCTAGAT
The DNA here is from genome assembly GCA_027924585.1 of Larix kaempferi. Lineage (NCBI taxonomy): Eukaryota > Viridiplantae > Streptophyta > Pinopsida > Pinales > Pinaceae > Larix > Larix kaempferi. Next base: position 8,094,485 of record BSBM01000642.1, read on the forward strand.
TTGTTCTAGGCCACATCGAGTATGAAAAAGGACTGGCACTGTGTATCACATGTAAGACCTGGGAGATCCGATGGGTTGGGTTGTGTGCCCGTAATAAGTCCTAGGATGCTCTTTCGAGGGTTTGTGATAGTGGGCCACATGTAAGACCTGGGAGATCCGATAGGTTGGGCTGTGTGCCCGTAATAAGTCCTGGGATGCTCTTTCGAGGGTTTGTGGTGGGCTACTACATGTAATACTTGGGAGATCTGATAGGTTGGGCTATGTGCCCGTAATGAGTCCTGGGATGCTCTTTCGAGGGTTAGTAGAAGAGGTCACATGTAATCAGTCCTGGAGATCTTTCCAGTTGTGCTTAGGCACATAAATGTTCCTGGGATGCTCTTTAGAGTTCTTGTCGGTCATGCTATCCACATAAATGTTCCTAGGACACTCTTTTAAGGTTTTGTGACAGTCACATGTAATAAGTCCAAGAGATCTGGACAGGATCAAAAAGGCCTCAGATGCTCTTTAGGGTTCTTGCTAGTCAAGAGACTCTTTTAAGGTTTTGTGATGCATGTAATAAGTCATGAGGATTCTATAGTATGGCTAGTGATGATGAAGACCTGCAGGTGGTGGGCCTACATCCAGTATGAAAAAGGACTAGCTTTGTAGAACTTCCTATGATGAGTAGATTCAGAGATTGATTGAGATAGCAACAGCAGTGACGATGACGATGATTCGAGGATGATGATTCGCTGATGATGATCCAGAGAAGAAGACTTGTGCTAGAAGATCTGTGTTGAGAAATACCTTCCTAGTTAAGAGGGAGTGTTGATGTATATGTAACTTCGGAATGTATTTCACCCAATTATTTCATATATGTATTTTGTACTCCTATAGAGATGGTATTATTCCTCTATACGGAAGTGTTTGTATTCCTATAGAGATGTTATTATTCCTCTATACGGAAGTGTCATCATTTATATAGTAGGTGTCGTAACTTATACTTGATGGGTTATTAGACCACCTTGTTGGGGTCGGCCCTGCATAAGTCATGTGGGTCGAAAGGTTATTAGACCATCCTATTAGGGGTTGGCCATGTGGGTCAAAGGGTCATTAGACCACCAGGTGTGGGGTCGGCCTGGATTAAGTTAACCATGGGTTAAGATAGACATGTAGGCCCTGTTAACACCCAAAAAGTGTTCACTACCTCATCTCCCTCATTACATGACTCATTTGTCCATATTTCCTACCATATTTGCCTCTAAAACCCCAAAAAAACCCATTAAAAAGCCTCCAAAAGGCCAAAAAACCATTAAAAAGCCTCCAAAAGGACAAAACCCCCCTTTTCCCCAAAATAATGTAAATTCCTCCAAAAATAGCAAAAACCCTCTAAAAAGGGAATAAAAAATACAAAAAAGAGGAAAAAGAGGGAAAAAAGGAAGCAAAAACCCTATACAGCTGACCTAAACCATATGGTGCCCAAAACCATGGGTCAGCACTCCACCACTAAAAACATATAAATAGGTGATGGAGGCTCCCCATTTCACATCCACAATCATCCCTATCCTTACGCTACCGAAAATTCCCTTGAAACCCTAGCTCTCCACTTGGAGCTAATTCTTTAGAACCCTTTTGGCCCCATTTCCAAAACATCTTTGGAAGAAGGAGAAGGAACAACACTAAATCTTGGAAGCAACCCTCTTGGACTGCTGCAAAGGCTCCACCAACCTATACATCTGAGGTAATTTTTAATACAAAAAGAGAGATCATCACCATATTTTCATGTTTTGTTATTTATGCTTATGCTCATGTTAGTTTAATTTTATTTTACTGTACTATCATATTTCACCATTTTTCTGAACTACTACTAAGGAGTCCCTTCTCCTTAGTAGGTGCTCATTTGCACAAGCTAGGGTGAAAACCCTAGCTACAGTTTTGGCGACTCCACTAGTGTTCCTTTGAATTTCTGGTTATAGTTTTAAACGTTTTTAATTTTCTACAATATTTTTCTGTTTTTTCCTTTCGGCTGTCCCTTTCGGCTACCGTAAATAATGAATTTTTTCCCCACAATTGCGATCCAAGTGCTTCTTTTAGACTATTACCTGCGATCCGACCACGAATCTTAGATTATTACCTACAATCCCCCCGCAGTTTCCATTCTGTTACCTGCGATCTGACTACGGATTTCAGCCTATTTCCTACGATCCGACCATGGCTGTTAACCATTTTCCTTCTATTCTCCTGCGACTTTCGGCCTTTTCCTGCAGTCCACCTGCGACTTTCATCCATTTTCCTGCTATCCGCCTGTGACTTTCGGCCTTTTTCCCGCGGTCCACCTATAGCTTTCAGCCATTTTCCTGCTATCCGTTTGTGACTTTCGGCCTTTTTCCCGCGGTCCGCCTACGGCTTTCAGCCATTTTCCTGCTATCTGCCTGCGACTTTCGGTCATTTTCCCACAGTCTGCTTGCAGCTTTCAGCCATTTTCCCGCAATCTGCTCGCGACTGTCGACCTGTTTCCCACGGTCCAACCGCGCAGTTTCGCCACAGACCCGCGATCTATTTTCTGCACTTTTTCCTTTTTTGAACCCAGTACTTTGCTGCAATATTTTCTACACCTGCACAGCCACCTATCCTATCTGCAGCCATACTTCCCTACAACCTTTTTTTGGCAGTATTATTTATGTTCCATTCACAGAATTTTTTAAATTTTAGCATTTTAATTGAAAAGAGAAAATTTTGCATTTCAAAGTTTAATTTCCGCATTGTTATTTTTTAGTTAGAAAGTTGCCCACCTCATGGCACTTTTACTTGGGTTCATCATCTCACATGCACACACTCTGTCACCTAAGTCAAGTGAGCCCTAAAATACTACTTAACACAATCAATATTCTAACCCCACTTGGGGAACACATAAGAATCTTGTAGTTAGGTAGGATCGAGGGGATAGACATCCAAATAACACCCTTCGGTTGCTTACACTTGAGACATAGTTGTTGTCCATTAGGGAACCAAAATCCCCTAGTACTTTTTGGCATGGTCACAACCATTTTATCAGAGGGCCTCTCCCCTAGGAGGGTTGAAGTAGCTAGACTGGCTCCGGAGGCCTGAGTGGAATACCACAATCCATTCAGTCACCGAAGGATACCTTTCGTAGTTCTCGGTGTATCACCTGTATGGGGATACAACGGCGATAGAACCAAACTGCAGATTCACCTTTTCTAGACGTGTCATGAACGGGGTATATTAGTTTCCTTTCTTCTAGGATTGACTACCCGATGTCCCTCCCGGTAAGGGGATATCTTTATCCACTTGGCTCTACCATCCATATGTTCTGACTTGGATTTCATCACCTTGCAGAGGATATGTCTGGTTGAGTCAGAATACTACTTAGCTAGGTGTTTGCATGCTCCCTTACCTCCCTTTGGTCTAGTGAGTCCACCATTTTTTATTTTTTAGGAAACCTGCTGCTTATTGGTATTCTGACCATTTTTGTTGATACTCCACTTGTTGTAGCATAGCTATTATAGTGAGTGTTTTGAGTTGGTTTTTGTCCTGAGTGCCATATTTTTTGCACTCTCCTTCTGCACACTCGGCTGCATTAGGGTTTTTGAGTTGTTTTTCACTCGACACAACCCCTAGATACTTGACACCATCTGTCACCATTGAGCCCCCGAGACAATCTCGACATCTCGGGGGCGAGCCCCCGCAGCACAGTTCACTTGACATCACCCATCATAGACGTAGAGCTTCATCACTCAACTCCACTCGTCGTAGATGCAGAGCTCCGTCCCCTGGTACTGATGCCCCTTATTTCACCTCTGATTCTGAGGCAGATTCCAAGAACCCCACTTACACTGCACAAACCAGCCCCATGGCTGGCATGACTTCCAACCCTTTCTTTGTAGGGACCATTGGTGGAGAATCCACCACCACACTAGCTACCACACCCGCTTTGGGTATGCCCTCGATGGGGCCCACATCTACCATTTTGATCATTGTACCAATTCCAGTGGCTAGCATACCCATCCCAACTCCACCAGTGGCTCACACTACCCTTGGCGGTGCAGGACCATCCCATACCACTTTCATTCCTCCACCTGGGGGAAACATCCCAAACCCAGCCACTCCACTCGGGGGCATTTGCCCCAACATGGTCACAACCACTAGTATGTCACATCCTTCTACTAGTTTTCCATTCATGTATAGTCTCAACCTTCCTGACCTGGCCAGACTGACTAACGATCCCATCAGACACGACCCTGCATGGCCTCACGTGCCCACCAAGCTCCCCTCCGACATCCCTAAGTTTGAGGGAAAGGCAGGTGAAGACCCCCAGAACCATATTATGTCCTTCCATTTATGGTGTTCCTCCAACTCCATAGTGGATGACTCTGTCCACCTCCATCTATTATAGCGCACCCTCACTGGCTCTGCAGCTAAGTGGTACATCAAGCAGCCCCATGGGACCCATGCCACCTTTACTTCCCTTGCCTCGACTTTCCTGCAGTTCTTTCAGTTACCTGTCCACTATGATGCGGGAGTTGAGATCATACTATCTTGCAGACAGAACATGGCTACCCACATCACTGACCACATTCATGAGTGGTGTCGACGCCGCAGCCTCTGCAAAATCAAGTTAGACGACCGTATCTTCTTAGATTGGTTTCTAAAATCTCTCCTTCCTGTCATTGCCAAGGATGTGGCATCCGAATGACCCCAGTCCGAAGAAGAGGTCATCCTTAAAGCCCAGCAATTTGACCTTATTTACGACTAGTCTAGTTACCTGTATTCCATCATCCTTGCCACCCCCCCGCCATGATTTCTCCTGACACGATGCACTGGGGGCATCCCATGCCGCAGATAGCATCATTGGCCGTATAGCCTCACATAACCAGCCATTTTCCATAGCACATCCTAGCCCTAGCCCCGACCTTTCGCAGGCTACATCCCATTCCAGATCAACCAATTCGTATGCTCCCATGGCACATCATCACCATTCCCATGGACCCTCATGTCCACCTCAGTGCTTTGGTCATGCATCCCCCGCTTACCCCCCCCCCCTCCCCCGGGTCACACCTCAGCCATATTACCACCCACAGGCTGCACCAGCTCCTGTATCCTCTCAAGCCCAACCTACTTATTACCCGCCACAGGCAGCCCCTATGGAAAACTCACAACCCGTTCTGTAGACATATCAGCAACCCCCACAAGGTTCAGCACCTGCGCTTCCTCCACCTACTTATTATCCACCACAGCCTGCTCCCACACCTGCACAACCCCAGAACCCACCTGTTTCCCAAGAACAAGTGTATGCCCAACAGAATCCATAGCAGAACCAAAATAACCAGCACCAATAGGGCCATCAAAACTGCGGCCGATGTCGTAACCATGGGAACAACCCCCCCTAGACCAAGGCGGTCAACCTCCCAATCCCCTAAACAACAATAACGCAGCACCTGCTAACCAGAATCCTGATCGGCCACCCAAACAAGCCAAAAATCTTAATTTGCGAACAAACCATCCTTGTTCTATTTGCGGGGTCTATGGCCACTACACACACGCTTTCCCACATTTAGAGAGGGCTCAGCAACTCTGGACTGATGATGCCCTTCGCTAAGGGAACGTGACTCCTTAAGCACCGCCCAACCCCCCACCACCTTAGAATCAACCCTTGGTGCTACAAAACCCTTTACCGACCTAAGGCGCAGTGAACACTCAGCCGTTGGCTCCCCCTCAAGGAAATGCGCCACCACAAAAACAAATCACTTATTCCGCTCCTGATCAACCCATGTTAGACTCAGGTACCCATCACTTGTTAATGATGTCATCCACGGATGTCAACCTTCAAACTCGTCGGAACCAATATGGCTCTACCTCTAAAGCCCCTCCCATCGAAAAAAACACTAACGCTCATCCCAGTGATCGGTCGTTACATATACCTCCGGCTTCACTAGATGGCGGCTCCAAAGCACCTTGCTTCCCACTTCACTACATCAACAATAACCCCAATGCTCGTGCTATGTCTAATTACAACATTGTCGATGACTTATCCCAGTCCCCCGCAGCCATGTCTGCGTTAGAGGTCTTAAAAAACTGTCCTTCACAGTGCAAGACTTTTCTCTCCACCATTGGTGCTATTGACCCAAATGATTCACGAATGATGGCCTTTGATTTGGACCAATCCGAACCACGCCTGCCTTCCACTTTAGCATTCCAAGTTTCTGTATCCATTCAGAATTTTGTCATCCATCGGTGCATTATCGATGAAGGTGCCTCTACATGAGTTTTGTCCACATTCGTTTGGTAGAAGTTGGGATCCCCTACTCTCCAGCAGTCCACCACTGTGTTGCGAGCCTACGACGGCCATTCGGCTCAACCCCAAGGTCTCTTAGCTAATGTCCCCGTCCAGTTAGCTAGTAAAACAGTGCTCATTGACATAGAGGTCATCAACGCGCAACTTGATTATAACCTCTTACTTAGCCACAGTTACATGTATGCCATGTGGGCGATTTCCTCATCCATTTTTTGTACCATGATGTTCCCCCATGACAGACGTGTGGTCAAGGTCGATCAACTCACCTATTACGATCCCAATGCCCTCGCTGCACCCGAAAATGTTCTCCCCATGGTTGAACAATCTGCTTGCGGCGCAACTACTTCATTGGTTTCCTCAGTGGGACCCAGCATCTACTCAGATATTCCAATGACTTCAACATTCCAAGCCATTCCACCCCCTTCATCCGCGACCGAAGTATCTTACTTATGTACCCTTTCCCTCATTACACTAACACCCAACCATCAATCGCCCTTGCTACCTCAACCACCATTGGTACCTAGTCATGTTGGTGTTACACCCATCCATACAATCCCTTTCCTATTCCCCCCTTCGGGAGTAGTGAGTGCCCCGGTTATGGATACCCTTAGCCTCCCCGTTTTAACCTTAGGATTACCCATATGGTACATTACGCCGCCCATTACCCCTCCGACACCAATTGTCGTCCAACAAATGGTGCAACCCATCACCACTACTAGTCAACCACCTCCCGATGTCACTGCCCCTTCCTCATCGGCCAATCCATCCCCTCTTCTCAAGCACACTAGGGGCAGAGGCCCACAACCATACATTTCTCTACCCCCACCCAAAACAGTTAAAAACCCCCCTGTGTTTCGTGCTCCTCCTAAATGCTCATTGTGTGATGAGTTAGGCCATCCTACCCATCAATGTCCACAATTACCTACATTACAATAGCACATGCAAATGCTTGACGACAACCCCAACATCCCGGTTGTCCAACTCGATCCAGCCCCTTAAGCCTCATGATAATTCACTGTGTACCAACCACCCTTGTGCAATATGTGGTATTTACGGCCATTACTCACATCACTGTCCTGATCTCTTAGATTACAGAGTAGCTCTCTATGAGATGAATAATTTTGACCTTGAGATGGTTCCCCCCACCATTGAGGAGATCCACCCCCCAGTATCCCCCTCATCCGGAGAGATTAATACCATCTATATGATCTCTTCTACTACCACTCCCTCGTCAACTGATTTGACAACTCAAAGTTTTTACAATGATGAGGAGATTCTAGAGCCTCTCACTGCCCCAGATTACCCCTGGGAGGATATGCACCATCGTTCCTATTTCCTCCCGGAGGACTCCTCCTCCACCACAGCCACCCAATTTGCGGTTGAGTCCAAAGATTTCCTCCCCACCAAAGTCGACTGGTTTAAGGATCCCATTCCCGCTCCTGATGCCTTTGAGGAAGGTAACATGGCCAACATCTCACCAATCATCCACATAGATATCTCTGACCCACCTGGTGCTCTTGAAATCATTACATTAGGAGCCTCCTGCAGTGAGTATGAGATCGGAGAGTACAAAAAACTTTTCCAAGAGTTCTGTGATGTCTTTTCCTAGTCCTACACCGAAATTCCTGGTCTTGACCCCACTATTATAGAACACCACATTGACACATGGCCAGATGTACCCCCTGTTCGCCAGAAACACCACCCCATTCATCCCTCAAAGCTCCCCGCCGTTAAAGCAGAGATTGAGAAACTTCACAAAGCAGGATTCATTTATCCTATTGCATATACCACTTGGGTTTCTAATCCCGTCCCTGTTAACAAGACATAAGGCACCATCAGAGTATGTACTGACTTCCATGATTTAAACCGAGCTTGTCCCAAAGACAACTTCCCCATGCCGTTTATTGACCAACTCATCGATGCATGTGCAGAGCATGAAGTCCTATCTTTCATGGACAGTTTTTCTGGATACAACTAGATTCAGATCCGTAAGGAAGATTAGTATAAGACTACCTTTACCACCCCATGGAGCACCTTTGCCTATCGCGTCATGCCTTTCGGCCTCAAAAATGATGGTGCCACCTTCTAGCAGGCCATGACCTAATGTTTTCATGACTTGGTTCATATCCTATTAGTCTATCTCAACGATCTTACAGCTCATTCCCGGAAACGATTAGACCACCTTAACGACCTCCGGCAAGTCTTTCTGCATTCTCGCAAATATAAAATCCGCTTGAACCCACTCAAGTGTGTCTTTTGCATTCCGGAAGGCCAGTTGTTGGGTTTCATTGTTTCCCATAAAGGAATCATTATTGATCCCCTAAAAGTCCAAGCCATCATAGACCTTCCTACACCTCACACGCTCTAGCAGCTCCAGAGTTTGCAGGGGAAATCTAATTTCCTCCGTCGCTTCGTTCCTGATTATGCCACCACAATTCATGGTTTCTTACGCCTGCTTCGTACTCACATACCATTTGTTTGGGATGACCAGGCGCAAGCTACATTCGAATCCCTTAAAAAGGCTCTCACGCAAGCCCCTTTGATTTCCCCTCCGGATTTCTCTCAAGACTTCATCCTTTACGTCTCGGCATCCGATCATGCCGTGTCCAGAGTCCTTGTCCAGGAAGATGCTTGCCGCCAGGAGCACGTCATTTATTACGTCAGCCAAACCTTGTCTAGACCACCACTACGTTACCCATATGAGGAGAGACTAGTGCTTTCCGTAGTCTTATCCATCCAAAAATTGCGACATTACATTTTACTCAGTCATACCACAGTTGTCGCCGACTCCAACCCCATGGTCTATCTCTTGAACCGGCACCTCCTACAAGGTCGCGTTGCTAAATGGGTAATTATCCTCCAAGAATATGACCTCACTTTCACAACCCCTAAGACACTAAGAGCACTAAATCCCTCGCACTTTCCCATCTCATCACCAATCTCCCATCCCTTTTTCAATCCCCACAAATCTCCGATGAGTTACTCGACAATCACTTGTTCATCATCTCGTCTGATGACCCATGGTACGGTGATATTTTTTTATACCTTCGCACGCAGAAGTTTTGACCCAACATAAATCAAGATGGACGTTGTCCTATCTGTCATCAGGCCTCTCGATATCTCCTCTTGGGCAATGTCCTTTACTAGCGAGGGGTTGACACGATTCTCCATCGTTGTCTTACACACGAGGAAGCCGAACAAGTCCTCAATGACTGTCATAGCAGTGCCTACGGTGGACATTTCTCTGGAATGGCCACCACCCAAAAGGTCATCCACGCTGGATACTTCTGGCCCACACTCTTTACTAACTCCATCACAGCGGTCAAAAATTTCCATAATTGCCATCTTTTTTCCCCTAAGGCTCGGACACCACCTGCTATGTTACACCCAGTCGTCACCGTTGGTCCCTTTTGTAAATGGGCCATCGACTTCATGGAATGTAAACCCTGATCTTCCAACCGCCATAAGTACATCATTGTCGCTGTCGACCACTTCACCAAATGGGCTGAAGCCATGCCCACCTTCAATTGTAAAGTTGACACCACTGCCCTTTTCTTTTTTAAACATGTTATCACTCGATTCGGGGTCCCCCAACAGTTGGTCTCAAACCATGGTTCACACTTCGAAGATTCCATTTGGTGCGAGTTATCCACCCTACTGAAGTTCGAACATCGGTATTCCTCTACTTACTACCCCCAAGGGAACGACCAAGTAGAGGCCATCAACAAAATTTTAAAAACCATCCTCCAACGCACTGTTGACCGGCATAAGTCCAATTGGCATCACATGCTTTTCCCTGCATTATGGGCTTACCGTACATCAACTAAGACCGCCACCGGTTTTACCCCATTTCATTTAGTTCACAGTGTAGATTTTGTCCTCCCCATCGAGTGTCAGATACCTACCTTACACATTGCCATCGAGCTTCTCCCAGACACCTCCCCACTTGAGCAACATCTGCTATCACTACAACAAGCTGATGAAGACCGTCGTGCCACCCTCCAGACCATTGAAGCTGCCAAGAACCGATCCAAAGCTGGTTACAACAAACATGTCCACCCTCGAACATTCCGTAAAGGGGACCTCGTCCTCGCCTACGACCAAGCCCATGACAAGATCGGTAAAGGAAAGTTTGAATCCATGTGGCAAGCCCCTTACATCGTGCAGACCTGCCTCGGAAATGGGGCATACATTTTAACTGACTCAGAAGGTCACCCTTTGCGCAACTCCCATAATGGGTTGTATCTTAAACGTTTTTATCCATAAAAAACCCGCGGCCCCATTGGTCTGTATTGTATAGTTTGCTTTCTTCTTGTTTTTCACCTTTTTTACCGCAACCTTACATTCATCATTTTTGCATGATTACAGATGGACCATCTTCCACCTCATTACATTGGCTTTGCTGATGGAGCAAGCCACTGGACTCCAAACCTCGATTCTGCAGCATGGGTCTTATATTCCCCTTCACATTAGTTGATTCAGCTTGACGGAATGTGCATAGGCACTTCTACCAATAACCAGGCGGAGTATGATGCTGTGACCGGTCTCCTGACTGTTACCCTTCGGATGGGCATATGTCACCTTCATGTGTTCCTTGAATCCTAGCTACTTGTCTCCTATCTCAACAACTGCTACCAGGTGTGTGATCCTTGCCTCTTTATAAAATTCCTGCGCACAAAACAACTCAGCCGACAATTTGAATCCATAACATTCACCCATGTCCCAAGAGCTCAGAATAGTGTCGCAGATCAAATGGCTAACAACATCCTAGATTGGCATATCAATCACACCATGTAAAACATCCATCATGCATCATCATCTCATATCATCTCATCAAAAAATATATAAGAACCCAAAAAGATTGCATTTCCAACAAGGGGCATCCACGTGCCTATCCTACATACATAATGTTGCATCCATGTGCAATACATACAATCAAATACACAAGGAGCATCCACGTGCCCATCATCCTACACTACTTGCATCCACGTGCAATACAAACATATAACAAACCACAAGCGCATCCACATGCGTACACTACATCATAATCACAAAAGATGCATCCATGTGCATATATATATCAAAAAATAAACGTCAATGTGCTACACATGTCCTAAGTACCTCAGTACTCAGCTATACAAAAAATATCTATACATCAATCAGCCTCATAGAATACATGTCGTAGCTAAAAAATCGGGCGAGAGTCCTCTGTACTCCCTATTGAGAGTCATACCCTCCTTCATTGGCTGCATCAGCTGCCTCCGAGTCCTCACCCCGCTCCTCCTCTGGAAGCTCCTCATCCCCTGCAAGCTCCTGTGCCCAACCCCTATCCGCCAAAATGGCCACCCGGATTGCGATCGTTCGGAAATCCTGCGGTGCCCTCAAACAGTCCTGAATCACCTTCGAATACAAGTCCCGCCACCCATCATCAGTCACTCCAACCAGCAAACGATCGAGAAGCATCCGTACAGAATACAGAGTCCCCTCAGCGTCCCATCAATGCACTTCCCCTTGACCTGGTAGCACTGATATCGCCACATGCCCCATGCGATCTACATGTCCTAGTGGTGGTCTCGGGCCAACATCTGCAGATCATACATCAGTCAGTAACAACATATCAATATCCCAAACCTATCATACACAAAATATGACATCAACAATAATCAAGCAAATCAATACATACCATCTGGTCCCCACGCCTGCTCTGGAGGTCGTGGTGCCTTTGGATTTCCTGTATAGTCCATCTCTCTGTATGGATAATCATCCAGTGTCAGTGGCATATAAAACCACTGTAGGTAGAGCTCCTGGGTGAAGTAACTACCAACCTCACCGCCACCCCATCGTCTCATCATCTCTCCCCACCGCACCATGCACAGCTCCCTGAGTCCTCTTGCCCTGATCGGCACCCGCGGCTGCAGTGTAGGTACCCGCTCCATGAAGAAGGCACAAAGAAAGGATCCATAGCAGAATCCTTTGCCAGATTCCTTCACCGAGGTCAGTTTCCACTGGACGTAGGTGAGGAACATCTGGCCCCAGGCATAGTATATGCCACCCAACACCCGCTCCACCAGCTGCATCTGGCCCCCTGACACCCACTCAGGCGACTCAGACCCTAAAACCTGAACCACGCATGCCTCGATCGCCTGTACTGATGTCTCCCACAGATCCACAATCCAGAGTGCATTCCTATGCACTATAGCCTCAAGAACGCAGTACCACTCCACCATATCCTCCATGTCCACATCTGCAAACACTCGTGGCTGTGTATCAGCCACCCTACCTAGATAGGGCAACCCTGTCAAGAAATATACATTTGCGAGGGTGATATCCACTCTCTCTCCCTGCACCATGAACGCCTGTATGTCAAGCTCCCAAAAGCTCACTAACCTGTTCAGCAGTAGCCCTGCTGAATGCATCATGGGCACCTGTGTGAACTTCAGCAGCCCGCACAACCCCAAAGTAGACCGCACATGCCGATCCCTCCGGATGACATCCACTATGTCGTCCGGGACCTCCTGCTCTCGCCACAGCACTACTGGCATCCTGTCAATCACACAATGCACACTCATCAGACCCATGTCAAAGAAATAACCCTTCCCCCCCTCGGGGAAATCCTAACGCTTGATCCCAATCACAACTTTAGGGCCCCTTGTCGCGATCGCAGACCACGGCTATCAGGGCTACAGTCGCGGTCCGGGACCGCGATTGTAGGAGCCGAACTCGCGGTCCCGAACCATAAGTTCAGCCTTAGAACTCATGGTCCAGGACTGCGTGTTATGACCTAGAACTCGCGGTCCCTGACCGCATGCTCAAACCTGGAACTCGCGGTCCCCGACCGCGTGCTCAAACGAAGAACTCGCGTCCCCGACCACGTGTTCAGACCTGGAACCCGCTGTCCCAAACCGCGGTTCCACCCCAGAAACCTGCGTTCCACCCCCTTGTGGACTGTATAGGACCCCCCCTGGGACCCACTACCCCCCCCCTCCAAACCCAATGTAGGTATGAGTTTATCGGAATACCTGCAACTCCCGGATCTAAAAATGGTCTATCGGATCGTCCAGAAATAGCAACTAAGCTCCGGTCCACTCTGATCTCTAGTCAAAGTCAAACAAGTCCAAATGACACTTGTCATGTTGGACCCACTTACTATTTATAGTCCATTGACTTTTTCTTGTTTTGGCCATTCTAAATCCATACGGAGTCCATTTTCTGAACCGTTTCCACCACTGGAATTGGCACGACGAGACCATCATGATGGTCGACTCGTTTTCTTATTTTTTCTGCATCGTTTTTTGGAGCATTTTTTCTAGATACCACTTGTCGCCTTGGTTTGCATGCCACTTCAGTCGTTCTCCTTTTTTATACACTTTATATCATCGAATTCATTTTTTTGAGCCCGTGATGATACTTGAGATCATTTCTCGCTCTCACCCCCATATTTTTCTGGTATTTTTCCAAAATGCCCCCCGTCGCCTTGGTTTGCATGCCACTTCAGTCGGTCTCTATTTTTTACACTTTTTATATCACCGGATTCAGTTTGTCGATCCTGTGATGACGCTTGAGATCATTTCTCGCTCTCACCAGGTACAATTTCAACATTGTGTCCCGACACCTTGCTGCCTCGGTTTGCACACCACATTGGCTGCCATCGGATTGTTACACTTTTTTACATGAGCCATTCACTACATTCATACTGCAATTATTTCATTATTTTGCCACCATTCATCACCCCACAAGGATTCCCACTAGTGTTCCCCCCCACCCTCGTTCTTGGCTCTCATCGATGTTCCTTGAGTGAACACTTCCTCCTTGCTTGGCCATTCCTTTTGTTCGTTATAATTTTATCGCTTTTTCAGGTCAGACAAGTCCTTTACGAAAAAGGCACTTAGGGAGTTTCTGTTAAGCTCTTTTCTGACTCCTAAAACAATGAAAAGATCGTCGAGCAATCTTGATTCCTTTCATGCTCGTTAAAGTACCTAAAAGGGTGTCTATCTGGTATAAGTTTAACCATTTTCCGGATCTGGTAGACTAATTACGAAAAAGGAATACTCTAGTCACACCGGCTAGAAGAGTTCTTCATTGCATCTTTTTATGCTTCTTCAGGCCTTGGAGACTAACACACGAAAAAGCACCCCCCTAGAGTCTTCTTATTTGCTTTCAAACTCTCTAAAATTGAAAGCAACCACGAGCACGCACCGTCCTGGGCTCGAACAAATCCACACGACAGTACCATTCCATTCTTTCAGAGTCTTCTTATCGCTTTCAGACTCCTTAAAATTGAAAGCAATCACGAGCATGAACTGTCCTGGGCTCGTATAAATCCACATGACAGTACCATTTTGAACACCCTTCTCCTAGTTCCTTAACCCATGAAGAAGTACCCCCAGTTCCTCTCAGCACCATGATCGATCATCTCGGAAACACCCCCAATAAGGTCTCCTTTGTTCAGAGTATTCTGTAGTCTCCTGCCATCTTACACCAACTTGAGTATCACTCATCCCAGTCACCATCCCTAGTCCATTACAACTATGATCCCTTTCCCACCAGTCAGTTTCATACGCTTCCCGATCATCCCCACCATCATACTCTAAACAAAGGAAGTTTGAGTCCACCCACTCTACTTGCCCAGTTATTCCCTACCCCCACAGTATGTCAGTCCTACCATCAGTACTCTCACACTCCAGTTCTCCACCTCGTGCTCATATCAAGGAAACATCATTGCCTTGCTAGTTGCAGGTTTCCCTCTGTCGACTACAACCCATCTATTCCAGAGGATAGACCAAGAGGTCCCTGCGCCTTGGACTCATCACCATTTGTGGTGAGTGCCTATGGACCATTTTGAGAGGAGTCATCAGTGCCTCTCCGAGTGGTTGTTTCTCACATGCTCGAATTCAACACATTGATAGCATCGTTGAGAACCGCACAGGGTATATATCCCTTCAGTTATTGGTCGAAGACCCCGGATTTCCCCTGACTCTACCACATTGATGAGTCACTTCGAAATGCCCAGTTATATGTTCCCGTGTATGTCTAGGTTGCGTAGGCGATTATATTTGGAAGCCATCTAGTTATATGCTTCCTTGAGTACCCAGTTTTGTTCCAGTTCAGTGTACCATGGAGGGTATGACTCCCCGTTACTCTGATCCAGCATCTCATCAGTTCCTCTGGTACCACACTCAGCAGCACTATTGTTATTCCAGTGTATCAGTTCTTTAGCTCAGCCATGGTCAGCCCAGCAGTATGTCCCATATTTGTGTCCCCTCTAGACCCTTATGATGTACACAGTGGTTCTCCATGTATCCTTCAGGTCCCCATTTTTGGGCCTCATTGTTATTTTTTATGTATATCTAGATACGAGCATGGGTATGCCCACCTCGTCCATGTATTGAGATTCTTCCTCATTTGAGGCCATGTATATTTCAAGTCCCCATTTTTTGGACCCCCTTGTTATTGTTCTATATCTTGATACGAGCGAGGGAATTCCCACCTCGTCCATATGTTCAGATTATTCCTCATTCATTATTGAGGTCATGTACTTTCATTTTTTGCAGTTTGTTCGGGACCGTTGTTCCGGGCTCTAGTTCGTTTCTTCTCCTCTCCCCATCCCAGGAAAACCATAAAAGGCTTATGATGTCTATCGGCCATACGATGAGCTCCTACCCTCACACATTAGGGGGCAATCTGTTAACACCCAAAAAGTTCTCACTACCTCATCTCCCTCATTACATGACTCATTTGTCCATATTTCCTACCATATTTGCCTCCAAAACCCCAAAAAACCCATTAAAAATCCTCCAAAAGGCCAAAAAAACATTAAAAAGCCTCTAAAAGGCCCAAAACCCCCCCTTTTTCCCCAAAATAATTTAAATTCCTCCAAAAATAGCAAAAATCCTCTAAAAATGGAATAAAAAATACAAAAAAGAGGGAAAAGAGGGAAAAAAGGAAGTAAAAACCCTATACAGCTGACCTAAACCATATGGTGCCCAAAACCATGGGTCAGCACTCCACCACTAAAAACCTATAAATAGGTGATGGACGCTCCCCATTTCACATCCACAATCATCCCTATCCTTACACTGCTGAAAATTCCCTTGAAACCCTAGCTCTCCACTTGGAGCTAATTCTTGAGAACCTTTTTGGCCCCATTTCCAAAACATCTTTGGAAGAAGGAGAAGGAACAACACTGGATCTTGGAAGCAACCCTCTTGGACTGTTGTAAAGGCTCCACCAACCTCTACATATGAGGTAATTTTTAATATAAAAAGAGAGATATTCACCATATTTCCATGTTTTGTTATTTATGCTTATGCTCATGTTAGTTTAATTTTATTTTACTGTACTGTCATATTTCACCATTTTTCTGAACTGCTACTAAGGAGTCCCTTCTCCTTAGTAGGTGCTCATTTGCACAAGCTAGGGTGAAAAACCTAGTTACAATTTTTAACACCCAAAAAGTGCTCACTACCTCATCTCCCTCATTACATGACTCATTTGTCCATATTTCCTACCATATTTGCGTCCAAAACCCCAAAAAACCCATTAAAAAGCCTCCAAAAGGCCAAAAAACCATTAAAAAGCCTCCAAAAGGCCCAAAACCCCCCTTTTCCGCCAAAATAATGTAAATTCCTCCAAAAATAGCAAAAACCCTCTAAAAAGGGAATAAAATATACAAAAAAGAGGAAAAAGAGGGGGAAAAAGGAAGCAAAAACCCTATACAGCTGACCTAAACCATGGGTCAACACTCCACCACTAAAAACCTATAAATAGGTGATGGAGGCTCCCCATTTCATATCCACAATCATCCCTATCCTTACACTACTGAAAATTCCCTTGAAACCCTAGCTCTTCACGTGGAGGTAATTCTTGAGAACCATTTTGGCCCCATTTCCAAAACATCTTTGGAAGAAGGAGAAGGAACAACACTGGAGCTTGGAAGCAACCCTCTTGGACTACTACAAAGGCTCCGCCAACCTCTACATCTGAGGTAATTTTTAATACAAAAAGAGAGATCTTCACCATATTTTCATGTTTTGTTATTTATGCTTATGCTCATGTTAGTTTAATTTTATTTTACTGTACTGTCATATTTCACCATTTTTCTAAACTGCTACTAAGGAGTCCCTTCTCTTTAATTGGTGCTCATTTGCACAAGCTAGGGTGAAAACCCTAGCTACAGGCCCCATTAGTTTATTGGGCAGGACAAAACAAGTATAAATAGAGAGCGGGAGATCTCTATTTGTTCATTCATTCACACACTTCTCTTATTCAGAAAGTGGCACACTTATGAGGAGGAGGCTCTACTGCTAGGAGAAGACTATCTCTTGTATTCTGGTTGTATCATTGCTCTATTCATCTCTAAGGAAGTTATTGGGGTTTTTCACCTTTATGGTTTTCCCCAAGTAAACTCTGTGTCTCTTGTGTGCTTGCATTATTGTGTCCATGATTGATATGCTATACATGTTGTTCTCTCAGTTAAGATCCTAAATCAGATTGAAGTAAATTCTGAAAATTTAGCAAAAATCGGTCTTCAGGACAAATTCATGGTCCTTCCGTGGAAGGAAAAGATTCTTATTCCATCAGGCACCTTCCCTCAGAAGCTTGGTAGCTAATGCTATTGACTCTTCTGTCACAGAAAAAACAAGATGGCCAACCTTAGCCGTCTTGCCATCAAAACTTTTAGCGAACAGAAATGAAATCTTGTGGTCGTGGCCTTGGAGAAGGCGAACAAATGGTCCCCAACCTGCCCACAAAAACACTTCACGGCAGGCTTTAAACTCAGAAATGCAAAGGAGGTCCTGGTAGCTACTAGGCTCATAATGCATTGGCATTGTTGACAGAGGACGAGGGATGCAAAATAGATACGAGAGGTGCAAGGATTTGCAGAGGTTAGATGAAGAGTGAACAGACTGAGGCAAAATTCACGCGATCACTAGTTTAAACTAAGGTCCGTTTGATTGTTTGAATGATAATGGACGAGGGCTTGGCATGCTTGAAAGATCACACTTGTCATTCGAAGATCTTAAGTTAAGTACCAGCGTAGAGGTGCATGAATCCAGTGAATATGCGTGGTTTAGAAAATATTCAACCATTTCCAAAGCTGAGCTTTGGACAGGTTGAATGTAATTCACGTAATGAAAATAGATTACACGTGAGAGATCATGATTCGATTGATATGGTGGCAGATCGTACAATAGGATAAGTAAGACTGAATGGCGGTCATGTAATGATTCAAAATGATGCATAATCCATTCGTTTAATGGAGGCGAGATGGATAAGAGAACGAAGCCATGTGTGAAATCGACATTTGATTAATCCCTATCATAATTAGCCAATAAAATTTATCAATAATTTTCAAATTTGGCATATTCAATAAAGTTGTTATAGGCTATGGTTTTATTCAGCACTCCATCCAGAACGTTGTTTATTTGCCTCATTCGGATCAGCATTCAACCCGTCATGTAGTCCTTCGTAAAGATTTTTGTTTATACAAGATCTTAATGTTGATGTTGATCAAAGCTGATTTTGCAAAGAATTTCTGAAGCTGTTAGTGCACAAAAGATGCTGTAAACTTTGCTTTTCTGTATCTTTTAGTTGCGTTCCTCTTTTTATCTTTGATTAGATCAATTTTCTTTTTCTTTTGCATTAACCTGAAAAACACATGTCATTGTATCAGAGATAAATAAAATTTTCATAAATATTTAGAGAGTAAGAACAATTCTACTCTTCCCCCCCAAATCAAAAATATGGCGTGTCCTCAAGCCATAAAAGAGAAAATGATTAAAATTAAAAAATTTCAATTGAAAGTTTTACAGATAGCTTTTTTAAAATATTATGATAATTTTCATAAGGAAATGAAATATTAACTAATAAATGTAGATGATTCAGATATGTACATTCATCAATAAGAATATAACAATGCTTAAAAGACCATATGAAGAATAATAGTGTAAGAGATGTGAAAAATACCATAGTAAAACTAGTCGTCCATGACTCATTGTAAAGATCTCTTGTCATCCAAGGAATATAAATAAGGTTCACCATAAAATTTCTAAGATCTACTATAATTATGGGTCCCATTTCTAAGATAATCATATCCTAGTTATTGTTTGAATTAGATGACAGGTTCCAAGTCCAACTTACATCAATTATCTAATCACAGTATACATAATTGGCCTAAACATGTGTTTTTATACTCAGGTTTTTTATGAGTTATGTGAATAGCAATGCATTAACCAAACCTCTTTTACCCGATATTGACCCACTTCCAGTAGGCATGTTCAGTACCCCGGGGGGTTTATCTTGGTACCATGCAAGCATAGCCCCGCTGCCAGTGAGCTTGTTTAGTACCCCGACGGGTTTACTTGCATTTATCGGGCTTCCTTGTTTAATATTTTACTTAGCATGGACCCGCTTCCAGCGAGCCTGTTCAATACCCCAACAGGCTTGCTTCATATAATGATATATATATAGTTTTTTTGTAAGGAAGCCGGTTGGCACTAGAGTGTGCTAAGACTGTTAAACACATAATTCAAAATTTAGCACAAACCTTATGAGTAGCTTAATTTATAATGGCCTAAATTATAGATCATGCCAAAAGATAATAACCTAAAGCTGTTCTTTGACTTCATAGTCTATCTTCTTCATAAAAGGTCAGTAATGTTCCCCACAAAATAGAAAATATCACCCATTTTTAGGCTACACTTTAAAGTTGCTTTGGAGACAAGTTTCGGTAATGAGTCAAGGATGAACTAGCAGTCCATAGGTGTAAGATAGAGTTTTGTGGAGATCATAATAATTGAAGTAGGTCTTTTTAAACATATGTTCTAATGATAAATTAGAAGTGTGCATGTCTGAATCAAATACTATATACAGAATCATAAAAGAAAGTGGTTATAAATTATATCAAGAGTGCTTTATCTTTTCACTATAAATTTTCAATTCTAACAGTAACCGAAGGAAATGGAGAACTATAAGTATTTATTTTTAGAGCACTTCCCTTTTCATAGGGTTCTTGTGATTAAGTTGCAAAACCACTTGTCAGATGATTCAAATTTTTATTCAAAACAAAGCATATATACAAAACAAGTTATGTAATTTTCAAATTAAAGAAAGGAAAAAGAGTCTTCCTGTTTTATTGACAATATTTTACAAACTGATCATAATAGATTTCCTGAAAAAAAAAAAGAATGTAATTAGTTGTTAGAAACGACTCATTATTATTGAAAATCAAAAACATATTTACATATATACAAAAGAAGATAACCCAAAATGATTCAAGGACTAGGAGGAGGAGGAATGACTTCCTCTTCTACCAGTTCCATTTCTTCCTGTTGCAAGGCATTCTGCACAAAATCTTGTTTAGATATTGGTTGATGATAAAGTCTAAGCCTGTGTCCATTTACAACAAAAGAAATTTGTGAATCATCAATTGTCTTAATTTTAACGGATCCATTATCAAAGGCTGTGACAATTTCATATGGACCCATCCAACGAGTAGTTAATTTACCTTTAAAATTTTTGTATCTTGAATCAAAAAGTAGTGCCCAATATCCAGTTTTAAATTGTTTTTGTTTAATGTATCTATCCTGCCACTTTTTGCGTTGATTTTGTATTAATATTGTACGTTGAATAGCATCTTGCCTAATCTCGTCTAATTCATTTATCTGCAGGATTCGCTGACTCTGTGCTTCTTCTAAGTTCATCCCTAATTGTGAATCCATACGAAAAGTTTTGACTTGAAATTCGATGGGTAGAAGAACTTGTTTACCATAAATGAGTTCATTAGGTGTGTGACCAGTGGTGTTTCTCCATGTTATTCTATAATCCCACAAAGCGTCTGGAAGGCTATCTTCCCAGTCTTTGTGGTGTAACTGGATAGTTTTAGTCAAGATGGCTTCTAATACTTTGTTGGTGGATTCCACCTGACCATTGGCTTGCGGGTGATATGGTGAAGATTTACAATGTCTAATACCATATTTGTCAGTAATCTCTTTCATTAATTTGGAGGTAAACTGAGATCCTTGATCGGTTACAATTTCCCTGGGTACATCAAATCGGGTAAATATTTCTTCATAAATGAATTCCACCACAGATTTCTCTATGGCTCAGAATAAAGCTTTAGCTTCTACCCATTTGGTGACATTATCTGTACAGACTAGAATGTACTTCTTCTTGCGAGACATAGGGTGAATTGGTCCAATGAAATCTAGAGCCCATTTTTCAAATGGCTCAATCATAACTTGGGGTTGTAAAGGCATCTCATCGAATGGTGTAGGTCTACCCATTCTTTGGAAAGTGTCACATCCTTTGACATATTTGGCAGCATCTTTAAATATGCTTGGCCAATAGTACCCATAGTGAAATACTTTGTATGTTGTCCTTTTATCAGAAAAATGCCCACCGCAGGGTCCACTATGACATGCATGAAGGATCTCTGCCATTTCATCCTCTCGTATGCATCGTCTAATAATAAGATCAGGACCAATATGGAAGAGATCATTATCTACCCAAGAATAATTGGAAGTTTGAACTATGATTCTATGTTTCTCAGGTGGGGAGAGATGGTTGGGTAGATTTCCAGTTGCTAAATAATTGGCTATATCTGCAAACCATGGGGTTCGAACAGATACAACGAACAAATGTTCATCTGGGAAGCTATCATCGATAGGGATGGAATTATCGTCAATTTGAATTCGAGAGAGAAAATCATCTACTACATTATCTCTACTGGGACGACCAACAATCGTGATGTTGAATTCTTGTAACAAAAGAAGCCACCAAGTCACTCTGCCATTGGTGATAGGTTTATTCATCAAAAACCTGATGGCGAAGTGGTCAGTGTGTATAAAAATTTCATATCCTGTGATATAATGACAAAACTTGTTGATGGAGTAAACTACTGCTAAAAACTCTTTTTCAGTAACAGTGTACTTCAATTCTACAGGAGTCAAATTTTTACTAGCAAAGTAGATGGCATGTGATGTCTGTCCCTCTTTTTGACCTAAAACTGCCCCTGTGGCTATGTCGGAAGCATCAATAGATATATGAAAAGGAAGGGAACAATTTGGGCCCCTAAGAATTGGTGCCACTAATAGCTTGGCCTTCATAGTTTCGAAGGCTCGTTAACATGGTTCAGTCCATTGAAATTTTGTGTCTTTCATGAGTAGTTTGAACATAGGTGTGGCTATCTTAGTAAAATTTTAAATGAAACATCTATAATAGCCGGCATGTCCAAGAAAAATTCTTACTTCCTTCGAATTTTTTGGAGGAGGAAGGTTAACAATTATTTCAATTTTGGCGGGATCCACCTTGATACCTTGAAGAGAGACATGATATCCCAGAACTATGCCCTCAGTCAGTAGCATTTTCAATTTTTCATGACTAAGAGCTAATTCGTTTCTTGGCACCGAATAAGAACTGTTCCGAGGTTATCAAGGGATTCCTGGAAGGTGTTACCATAAACTGTCAAATCATCCATATAAACTTCTACACAGTCATGTATGAGGTCAACAAAGATTCCTAGAAATGCACGTTGGAATGTAGCAGGTGCATTACATAGGCCAAATGGTAACACTCGGTAGGCATACGTCCCCCAAGATCAAGCGAAGCTTGTCTTGTCTTGATCCTCAACTGCCATCAATATCTTATTGTATCCACTATACCCATCAAGGAATGAGAAATATTGTTTCCCTGATAAGGTGTCTAACACCTAATCGATGAAAGGCAAAGGGAAGTAGTCCTTGAGAGTGGCCTTGTTCAGTTCTTGAAAGTCAACACAGGTACGCCATTTCCCTGTGACTTTATTTGGAACTA
The DNA here is from genome assembly GCA_027924585.1 of Larix kaempferi. Taxonomy (NCBI): domain Eukaryota; kingdom Viridiplantae; phylum Streptophyta; class Pinopsida; order Pinales; family Pinaceae; genus Larix; species Larix kaempferi. The sequence continues at coordinate 8,117,589 of BSBM01000642.1, forward strand.
CCACCAGAGGAGAAACCCATTTACAACTAGAAATTGGGTAAATGAATCCAACATTAAGGAGTTTTTGTAATTCATCCTTTACTATATCCTTTAGGGATGGGATCATTCTTCTCTGGGGCTGCCTAACATGAGGTATGTTCAAGTCTGTGTAAATGTGATAGATACAGGTATCTAGGGGTATACCTTTCTTATCAGTATACTCCCATGAAAATGCTCCAGTTTGACTCTTGAGAACGTTTAGTAATTGTTTTTGCTGACTCTCATCTAAACCTGCATTTATATGTAGAAATTTGTCTGTACTAAACTCACACAGAATGGTATAGGATCCTAGGTGTTCTTCGATTGCAAAGACACAGGGTGTGCTTGTGAATTTTGAGAGGCTCATGTTTTCTTGGAATTCGTCTCCAAAGATTTGGTCAAATTGGGAAAAAGATTGAGGAAAATCTACACATGTCGTGGAAGAGATAAATTGGCTCAATACGTTCTCGGTATTTGACTCTTGAAGTGCCCAAGAGATATCACTGACAAGGGAAAGTTCTTCCAAGTTCTCATCTCCAAAAGGACAATCTAACCAAAATAGATTTTCAGATATTGGCTGAGTTTGTGGGTATAGAGCTAGTTTTCTTGTAGATAACCCATCAGAGATAATCATCTCTCCATCCCTACATCCTATAAATTCATTAGCAGTAGCCAACCAAGGTCTTCCCAAAATAATAGGGTGACCTTTGGAAGGGTCTTTTGATTCAATGACCATGAATTCCACGGGATATTCCCACGGGTCTACTGATACAGTGATGTTATCTAAGATCCCAGTAGGTTGCACCATAGTACGATCTGCTAATTCTAGCATTGTTGGGGTAGGGAAAAGGAATAGTCCTAAATTGAGAGTTTCTAAAACTGTGGTAGTCATCAAATTGATTGCATCTCCTAGATAATTAAGTGTGTTCCCTATGGTGGTTTTATTGATGATAACAGTCATCACAAGGTTTCATCGGTTTGAATACTTTGGTATTCTAGGTTCGTTTGCTATGCAATCTAATATTTCTCCAATTACATGAATCATCGAAGGGTCTTTTTGTTTCCTCCCTGGTCTCTTAATACATAGTTCCTTTATTACCTTACTATAGATTGGAATATCCTTAATGGCTTGTAACAAAGGAATCTTAATGCAAATATTTTTGAACTCGTTAGTGACATTGTACTCTGGATAAGTTATAGGTTTTTCTATTACTAGACGCTCTGGATATGGAGGTGACTTTTCCCTTGGAATCACTTCTTTGTGTGGATGGTTGTGTGTTGAAGATTTATAAACAACAACATCTTCAATAATGGCATCATTCAAAAATTCACTAGGTGTGTCTTCTTCATTCTCTTCTTGAATAACAACTAATGACTTGGGCTTATATTGCAAAACTCTTCCAGATCGCAGTTGTATCTCATTTATTGGCGCAGTCAAAATGAATTGTGATGGAAGAGGTAACAACCCAATGCTATTAAGATCTTGGATTAGTTTGATGTTAGGATTCGGTATCGGTTGTGCATGTAAGATTGTGGGTCTTGGAGGATTCATGTTCTGGAAATGGTGAGGTTGATTCAGGTTAGGGGTAATGAAGGAGGCACAAATCCAGGTGGAAGTTGTCGAATATTAGGTGGGTAATGATAGTTAGGCATAGGAGTAGGTGTTTGAGCATAAGCTTTCCCCCTCCATCCATGTGGCCATTGTTGTTGTTGAGCATTCTGAGGAGGGTACTGCGGTGGTGAGTTTTTCCAACCTGAAGTATTCCATTGTTGAGTTGGTTGATAAGGATAGTAATAGGGTGGAATTTGTGATGAATCTTGACAGGATGGTTGATATCTAGGTTGCCAAGGCCTCCTAGGTATTTCACCAAAATTTCCACTCTTGTACACAACTTGTAATCCAAGAAACGATGGACAATCATTGGTTGGATGTTCTTCTGTACATAGGTGACAGACTGAAACATTATTTAATGGACATTCTCCTTGAGGATGTTTAGTTCTACACCTAGGACAAAAAACACTCATTGTTGTACGCTCTTCATCTTGTCTCTTTTTAGCTTGTAGTCCATCTAATTGAGAACCCATGGCTCCTAAAATATCTGTTTTGAAATTTTCCAATAGGTTTCCCAATTCTACCCTTGTAACTCCACCAGGACCGGATGTGTTTCCTTTGGGATTCCTAGCATAAGATTCTCGAAAGTGTCTTCCACGTTTCCCTCTGCTCCTGGAGTAATTCCTACATAGTTCACAAATCTCTGTAAAAGACTTATGAGAAATGTCTCTTGCTGCCATGAGATTAAGGTTATCTAAGAATTATTCTGAGATTCCCTTGAGGAAGAGTGTTCTTACTACATCTTCTCGAAGATCACTATACTTGGACTTGTGTAACACATAGTTAAATCTCTCGAGGTAGTCTTTTAAGCTCTCGTGCTCAAGTTGTTGAATTTTGAAAATATCATTGCGAGAGTCCTTAGGTCTACAGTAATCTTGATATTTTCAAAGAAATGCATTCTTCATGTCTTCCCAAGTTCTAACACTAGATTCTCATAATCCCATGAACCATCGAAGAGAATAATATTTTAATGTGGTAGGAAAGAGTTTTAGTTTTTGGCCATCTTGTAGGTAATTATAACTCCTACACAAAATGTCGAACTCATATAAGAATGTGTTCGGATCCTCACTACTCTTCCCATAAAACGTTGGTAGTGAGGAGGGGGGGATGTTCCTCATAGTAACATCTTGTGCGGTTTCTAAGATAGGGAACCGGAAGGTACCTTCAGTTCTAACTTCTCCATATTCTTCATCTTATCGGACATGATCTTCATTTTCATCTCCCATGAAGATTCTGTTTCCAAAGAGAGAAAATCTCAGCTTCTCCTTTCTTCGTGAATATGGGATGTCCCAACGTTCTGTTTCAGGAAGGGTATTCTACTTTTTAGGAGGAGAAGTATCAGCTACGTGGGAATCAAGATTTGGAGGTGCTACTATTGTTGTATCAATCTGTGAAATAACTATGTTCACAGAACTCTCAAAAAGAGCATCTACTTGTGTAGGATCGATAAAATCTACCAAGTTTGGACCACCTACTATTGAAAAAGTAGTGTCTTTGGGTTTTTGGACTAACAGAGAGTTGAGAGGTCCTGAAGTTTTATCCTTTTGAGTTTCCTCTTGTCTAAGTTCAGTCTCAATATGAGCTTGAGCTTCTTCTAGTGGAATTTCTTTATGAACAAACTTTTCTGGTGTCCCTGTGTTTTCCCCTAAATGATTTTCATAAAGGATTTCCTTTGCTTTCCAAGTAGAACTATCCCTTTTAGGTGTCTTCCAATACATTTCTGTTGAGTTCGTAGTTGGGGTGGCATGCCCCCAGTATAGGTTAGTGGGAATTTCAGTAAGGTAACTAGTTTTAATAAATCTACCTTGTGAATCTCTAGACCTATTCATGAAAACAAATTATAACTGAAATAAGTTCTAACTGCATAACTGCTATTGCTGGGTTTTGGGGATGCCTGTTATAATAGATGCATAGGTTCTTACCTCTCATCTTACCACTCACCCGCCACCAGCCTATTTTCAAAAGAATAAAATTAAAAAGGAGTTTTACTTATCTATGACTGAATTCTACCTATATTCTACAACTCCCCGGCAACGACGCCAAAATGTTGGGTGTGTGAGCTATCTCAAAGAAAAGACCTAATATTTAATTATCGACCAGGGTTGGTAATCTTAGAGTTGAGGCAAAGTATATGCTAATGTAGAATGGCACCTAATATTTTCAGCTTGTCAGACCTTAAAAATATTTAATAAAGAAAAGAACGAAATATCTTTCAAAATGAAAAACCTAGTCAAACTTTAGAAAACAATAAAAGAACTAAATCAAGCTTAGTTAAACAGATAAACTAGAATAGTATCAAATCATACTACTCGATCTTATAATTGAATAATGAAAATTGATTGAAAAGCAAACTACTGACTATGAAAATGAAAACTATAAAATTTCAGATTCTATTTTAGAATTAGAAAACAACTGTAAACAAATTAAAGACCTATCTATGAAATGGATTAATTTGATAGTAAATTACATAAGCAGAAAGATATGCTTGACAAATTAAAAGTGTTAAATAATTTCAACAACTAATTCAAGAAAAACATCTATTCCCATGTAACAGGAACTGGAGTGAGTGTATCATAATGGCTTTCAAATGTAATAGCAAAACAAAACGGAAGTAAATCTAGTCTAACTTCAACAAAAAGATGTAAACTACAAAGAGACAAATTACAGTTAACTTTAAACATTCTTATCTATCTACTATCCATGAGCATAGTAATAAGCTAAAGAAAACTAGAAGCAAGTAGAAAACTTAATAAAGATCTTTACTTCTGAACTTGATTTGGAAGCAAGTAGAAAACTTGATAAAGATATTAATTTAGAAACAAGTAGAAAACTTGATAAAGATATTAATTTCTAAATCCAAATTCTATTCCATGAACATATTCACTATTTATTGAGATAAGGAACTGATCCTAATCTAAATGAAGGAAATTATAAAAAACTAGAATACTTGAGAAATGAAATTAATAACTCTATTCTAACTAACTCTTAAGAGCATGTGATAAACTAGACTAGGAATGAGACTAATAAGTTCTGAAACAGAAACATATTAGTAAGCTAAATACGAAAGACATAATTTAAAAGACAGTTAAAGAAAACTAGGAATGATAACAAGACTTGAATTAAAACTTTATGGAATGTAAAACAAGGGCCTAATTATGGTTGAGAAGACTAATTAAGAGCAGGAAAGATTACAGTAAAGAAAACTAAGAAACTGAATTCAAACTAACAGAAAATAGTGCAGAAAGAGTAAAAGTCCGAATGACGATCTGAATGTTAGTCCAAACGATAGTCCGAATGGAGGAAAAACGAATTAAACTAAGGAAAAGGAGAGTTTTGATGATCTTGATGTCAGCTGGCGAATGCAGATGAACCTACAATGCAAAGAAATCAGTGAGAAGACTTGTTGAGAAGCTAAGATAATAGAAAGCAACCTATTCTAATCATGGTTGGAGAGCTAAAGTATTCCTATTCTATACTAAAGCAAGATTGAGATGAGAGAAGAGAATTAACCTACAGCTACAGAGAAGAAAATAATTAAACTAATTCTAAATAGTAACAAAACTGTAAACAACAACTAACTAGTTCTATCTAATTGCAGAAGATTAGAAAAACAAACTATCTAATTATAAAAGACTAAAATGAAACTATCAAACTATACTATTGGTCGACCATGTGCTAATTCTGTAAACACAAACTATGTTAGCTGAACAATATAAATTACAAAGAAGAAAGAAATATCATATGTAGGAAAACAAAATTAATTACATATACAAGAAAATAAACCAACTATTTGAAGAAAAGAAAATGCAGAAAACAAAAACAAAACCTCTGGTTGATGAGGGTCCCTTCCCGGCAATCAGAGATGGAAAACGAAATTGATTTAGCTACTCAAAATATCAACAAACTGGAGCTTCCATTAACTTAAGAGAATTACAAAATGTCTTCTATCTGCTTGCAAATCCTACGAACTATCTGCTAATTTGATGATCTTCTCTAGCTACAAGCTACTCTGTTTCTATATACAAGCATCTATTTATACATTTTACAATGGATTAGAGGGTCGACAGAGTCGACCTCTCTAATAACATAGGCATTTATGGTTGTAATTGACTACCTTGAATGGTGCGTGACAGCGTAGGGAGCATCCTCCAGGCTTCACAGGATCGATTCCTTCACGAGGGAGCTGCAGCGTTGACCTTCCTTTGACGTGGGAAGAGAGGTAGTGCATCGGAGAACTGAATGAATGGAGGAGAGGATTGCTGGAGTATTGACGTGGGAAAAGAATTGTGTTGGAAGGCTGAGCGCAAACAGACGAGCTTCTTCAAGAACACCGGCATGAATGGGAGTTGAGTGATTCCAGGATGAATGGACGAGAGAATCGACATGTGGAGTGTTGACATGGAAGCATGTCGTGCTGTCAATTTTAGCAAGTATAGGGTCTAATCGTCCAGAACAACGGCTCATTAACCATCACCACCATGTGGCTAACAGAACCCATGTACCCATTTTTGTCTTTAGTGGCCCGAAACATACCAACCGTGGATTTCGTGGGATGAATGTGAGGCTGAACGACAAGCTGAAAGCGGTTGAGCTTAAGCAATATAAACACGCAGTCTGAATGAAGGGTCATTTGAGAAACCGCATCTTGTAAATCAAAACTAGATGCCATGCATGACTAGAATTGTTAATTTAATCATTAATAAATCGTAATATAACAAGATTTGACCAAAATTCATATGATAAACGAATACATGCATACTTAGTCTGTTTGATGGTCTTAATGGCTAAAAGAATAACTTATTATATCAAAAATAATAAAATTAACACCATTCATAGTAGATTCGATGATCAAAAATAGTGACAAAATGGACACCAACATTCCCCCAAACCGGAGATATGTCAGGTCCCACTGAGCAAAACAGAGAGAAATTAGGAAGAAGACTGAGCTGCGGTAGCAACTACCTTCGACTTGGATGATGAAGATATAGATTTGGCCTCAATCTTCTTGAATTGGTCCTTTAAGTAATTATATCTCATCTCCAGGGCATTATGGGATGTTGCTTTGGCGTTGACCAAGCATTCAATGTCTTTTACTTGTGCACGCAGTGCTTTGTTTTCTTCATGAAGCTCAGAAATGTTCTCCACATAGGTTTGATTTTGGTCTGTCAACCATGCTATCACTTGGATCAACTTATCCATCTCCTGTTGAGTCAAAATGAGTTGTTCTTTATAATATCCAGGGTTCTTTGTGGGACTCAACTCATTTGAACATGTTTCACACTCAACAGTATGATCTTCAAGAATTGTGTCTTTGTTGTGTGCAGGAGGACTTTCAGCAGCAGAGACTTCACTCATTCGAGCAGACACATTGGATAATGTGAGGAGGGGTGTTTCAAGAGTATGATTGTTCGACTGGATATTTGACACTGATGGATGAACGACAGTTTGAATGATAGACTGGTTGACGGACTGGTCATAATTTGTTCTCGTGGATTTAGTGGGATCTGAAAATAGTGGAGGTTCCGAAGTAGGGTCACCAAGAGTAAGTTCAGGAGAAGGTGATGAATGGGAAAGGTGCTCATCACCTGAGGGATCCTCATCAAAACGTACACGTTTAACGTTTGGTTCTTCTTGGGTATGATGATGTTCTTGAGAAGAGCAAGGTTTGACAGTAGATAAATGAGGGTTCAGCATGTCAAAAACAAAATGATCCCAGGTTTGTCCTCTCTTTTATAACTAGTGAATGATCATAAGCTTAATAAGACAATGGCGATACAAACTGCCAGAAGGGTTAACTGTATTTTTTATAACTTGACTAGACATCTTCTCCAAACTCTTTAGGAAATAAAATGGGATGTTGAGCATCTGAATGTTGACAAAATGAGCTAACAACCTGAAATGGCAAGCTTTAAAGACAGTGAACTTACCCTTGCAAGTGATTAAGTGGATGATAACGGTCAGAAGATCTAAATACTCCGGTTTCATCCATTCTCTGTGAAAACCTATAGTGCCAGCAACATGTTGAAAATCGGTCTTCAGGGAAAATTCATGGTCCTTCCATGGAAGGAAAAGATTCTTATGCCATCGGGCACCTTCCCTTGGAAGTTTGGTAGCTAATGCTATTGACTCTTCTGTCATGGAGAAAACAAGATGGCCAACCTTGGCCATATGGCCATCAAAAATTTTAGCAAACATAAATGAACTCTCGTGGTCATGGCCTTGGAGAAGGCGAACAAATGGTCCCCAACCTGCCCGCAAAAACACTTCACGACAGGCTTTAAACTGAGAAATGCGGAGTGTTAAATTTTCAGAATTTACTTCAATCTGATCTAGGATCTTAACTGAGAGAACAACATGTACAGCAAATCTATAGCATATCAATCATGGACACAATAATGCAAGCACACAAGAGACACAGAGTTTACTTGGGGAAAACCATAATGGTGAAAAACCCCAATAACTTCCTCAGAGATAGATAGAGCAATGATACAACCAGAATACAAGAGATAGTCTTCTCCTAGCAGCAGAGCCTCCTCCTCCATAAGTGTGCCACTCTTTCAAGTGTGAGTGAGAGAATAGAATGTGTAAAATGAGAGAGACACACTCTCTATTTATACACTAACTTGACTTAACCTTTACTCAACTAGGTCGGCCTCAACTTAACCACTTAACATAATGCTAACTCGGTTGAACCCCACTAGGGTGGTCTAATAACCCTTTGACCCACATGGCCGACCCCCAATAGGGTGGTCTAATAACCCTTTGACCCACATGACTTATACAGGGCCGACCCCAACAAGGTGGTCTAATAACCCATCAAGTATAAGTTACAACACTTACAATATAAATGACGACACTTCCATATAGAGGAATAATAACATCTCTATAGGAATACAACCACTTCCATATAGAGGACTAATAACATCTCTATAGGAATACAATATACATATATATGAAATACATTCCGAAGTTACATATACATCAACACTCCCTCTTAACTAGGACGGTATTTCTCGACACAGGTCTTCTAGCACAAGTCATCTTCATCGTCACTACTGCTGCTATCTTAATCAATCTCTAAATCTACTCGTCATAGGAATTTCTACAGAGCCAGTCCTTTTTCATACTGGATGAAGGCCCACCACCTGCAGGTCTTCATCATCTGTGCTAACGGTCTGATAGAGGTGGCCTCTCAGGACTAATTTTATGTGCAGATGCAATACCGGAAAGAGTATCCCAGGAACATTTATGTGCTTAAGCACGACCGACAAGATCTCCCAGGACTGATTACATGCATCCCCTCCACAATACCTTTAAACAACATCCCAGGAACATTTATGTGCCACAACACGACCGGCAAGATCTCTAAAGAGCATCCCAGGACTTATTACGAGCACACAACTCAACCTCTCGGATCTCCAGGACTGATTACATTTGGATAGACAAAACCTTTAAAGAGCATCCCAGGAACATTTATGTGCCACAGCATGACCGGCAAGATCTCTAAAGAGCATCCCAGGACTAATTACGAGCACACAGCTCAACCTCTCGGATCTCCAGGACTGATTACATGTCCCCGTAGTAATACCTCATCCTAGGATTGATTACGAGCACACAGCTCAACCTATCAGATATCTGAGGACTTATTACATACTACATAGCAATACCGGAAAGAGTATCCCAGGAACATTTATGTGCCGTAGCACGACTGGCAAGATCTCCCAGGACTGATTACATGCTATTTGCACAACCTACCACATATCATCTTTGACCTCCAAGTATCAACCTGATACTCATGATCCCATGGATCATCATCGCACAAAGCATCATCCTGATGCTCATGATCACACTGATCATCATCACTGTACCATATTGATACATATCATCTGGAGCAACATCCTGAAGCTCATCATCATGATCATCCTGATCATACAATGCATCCACCTGAAGCATACCAAGTATCTACCTGATGCATACCAAGTATCTACCTGATACATATCATCATACATGATCCACCTGATCACACAGTGTATCCACCTAACACAAATACAAATACATGATCCACCTGATCATATATGATACATATCAACATACATGATCTACTTGATCATACAATGTATCCACCTGATACATATACAGATACATGGTCCAATCATCCAACATGATGCATATACAAAATACATACAAATGATCCAACTGATCATATCCAGCATCCAACATGATGCGTACATACATATACATATAAATGATCCAACTGATCATATCCAGCATCATCCTGATGCATATACAAAGTAGTAACTGGAGCATTGTCATGATGCTCATCATCCATGATCCTCCTGATCATCATAGCATCGTCCTCTTCAGATCATCTCATCGTCCACGAAGCACAACCCAGATGCACATCATCCAGTACTTACACCACCGACATGGGAGAACACATCTACCACCATTTGTGGAAGGCTCCAACCCTTACTTTTTCACCATGGGAGAACAAATCTACCACCATGTGAAAAATGGCTCAGCAATTATATCACGACCAAGGGAGAACAAATCAACCATGTCAGAAAAGCTCATGTGCATCTGCATCTTCCGGACTCATCACTTCCCTTTGGAAGGAACCTCGATCTGAAGTGCACCAAGCCTCTCTCTGAAGTACTCAAACTCCACTCTGGCCAATGGCTTGGCCAATACATCTGCAACCTACTCATCCGTCGCAACATACTCTACTTTGGCTGTACTCAGTGCTACGCACGACTGCTTCCTGCTAAACCAAGAGATCACACCTGATTCCATACTGAAGCAGCACCCATAAGTGCTCTTCCTATCTACAGCACTGCCTGCCCAATCTCGGAATATGCTTTACAGCAACCAGGTGAACATCTCTCGGATCCATCAGGAACTGGCTCAATGTGTTCACCGCAAAGCAAATATCTGGTCTCGTGTTCGTCAGGTGCATAGAGGACCCAATCATCTGACGATACATCGTGACATCGACCGGATCAGATGAAGCATCACACAGAAGCTTCAGGTTTGATGCCATAGGTGTGGCCATAGCTTTGTAGTCCATCATCCCGAACCTCTTCAAAATCTCTACTGCATACTTCCCTTTGTCCAAGGAAGATTCCATTTGTACGCTGCCACACCTCCATACCAAGAAAATAGTGCATCATCCCCAAGTCCTTCATCTCGAACTCGGCTGCAAGCTTCCGCTACGTGTCAGCAATCAATCTATCATCTCTTGTTACAAACAGGTCATCTACATACAATAAAAGTATCCCTGGATTGCCTACCTCAACCTTGTAGTAAAGGTTGGAACCCGCTTTACTCTTGGTAAAGACCAAACTGGATAAAAAGCTGCCTATCCTACCATACCAAGTTCTGCACATATATGATTTCCTATCATGTGTCTCAGAACCAAGTGGCTGCTCCACATACACTTTTTCTTCAACTACACCATTCAAGAAAGTTGTCTTGAAATCCATCTGGTGTATCTTCTATTTCATCACTTTTATATTTCTCTATGCTGCCATCTGCAGCATGCTTGATCTTGATAGATCCATATGGAAGTCATAACAAACTTCCCTTCAGGTCTTGGGACTACATCCCAAACATCATTCTTCATGATCGACGGATCATAACATTCTTCCCATATCCTGGGAACTTCAATATCTTCAATAGATAATTTTGTTGCTGAACAAATGTTGTAGCTCTTCTTTTGTAGGTGATGGCATACGATCTTTCCTACACAACAAGTTAACTTGCATGATTAGAAAACATCTCATAGTTTTCAGAACAAATTCTTACACATAAAGAAATATGTCATACAGTCATGCAATTATCTTAGCCAATGCTTCAATACAACATTTATCCATATCCCGTAACTTTCTAGATGCCTTCCAATCTCTACCAGAACATTGTTAAGAGTGTGCACAACTCCTAACATGTCAGCAAAGAGGTTTCATTCTAGATAAGTAGAAATGGAATGTTCTACAATGCCATAGGCCACTTACCCATGTATATTAGTAGTATACTATTCATCAATGCAACTATTCTAATATGCATAGTACACAACCTAATTCTAGGAACATAAGCATATACATCATTGAATAACATTATGTAAGAAATGACAATTCAAATACTTATCTTTGTTTGGTTGCTGGGTGGACTCCCTCTGAATCTTTACAACTCCATTCTGATGTGGATTGTGAGAAGTGGTCAACTCCCTTTGAATATCTGCATCCTTGCATAAACTACTGAAGTGTGCTCCTTTTCTTTCTTGCAAGAACAACTAGAGTGTGCTCCCTCTTGATCTTTGCTTCCTGGATTACCTGTCCTTGAACTACATCCATCCTTAATCACTATGCATGCTTATTAGTATCATCATTGTGTTATCCTTGAGGTCTCATACATAATCACATATTTATTAGTATACTCTTAATACTATCAAAACAAAATAGTCTTAAACATGTATAGTCATGGTCATTCACAGATAATAAACATTAGTATTCAAGGTTTCAAAGAAGTCTTCTTTTACTCATGCATATTCTTATTTGATCACAGGACTCTTCATATTAGTTAAATCATCAATGCATAAACCCATGATTACTCAAACCTATACCTTCATGATTCTTCTGGTTAGCCATATCATCAATTATGGTAAGAAACATAATATGCATACAACCATGACTATTCAAACCTATGACTTCATGAATAATCATTATCAACAACACAATAGTATAAGATCCTAACACAAGGTAGGATTCTAGCTTGATATAGCAAAAACATACCTGGATTAGCATGCTAGCTAGTTATGTCTAACATACCCGCATAATGTCTTATGGTTCTCTTCAGTGACTTGTGCTAGTAACCTGCATGTCTCATAAGTTAACCATTGTAGAACCAAGTTATACATACCTCAAAAGTAGATATTCTATGTGATCCATGACAATGGATGAATATTTGTCTTCATGTCACCATGAGCATATGTTCTTGAAGTAGAACATGATTTGACTTTCCTGGTGTACCTTTTGTGTTAGCAAACAACATAAACCTCATACGACATCACAATGCATTAGTACAATCATAAGTGTCAAAACCTTAATCAATGAATATCTTCTATTAAGGTGATATGACAAGTCCAGTAATTAATCAAGATTGTACTGTAATGATATGAAGACAAACATATGATAAACTTAATCATGAAACATACCTGTAATCCATACCTGTCAAGATTGCTTGTAATCTTCTTATGGAAGGCCTTAGCCTCATCTCCCTCTCAGATAGGAACTTCTTCACTTATGCAAGTGACCAATCCATCTTCTTCTAGGATTAACCTGTTAGGAACCCATGTCTTTACTTTGTTAGTATATTGTTGTTGGACGCATATGCTTTGTAAGTCGTCCCGTAGTATTTGTTGATCCATAGTTTATATTAGCCCATAGTATTGGACGCATATGCTTTCTAAGTCGTCCCATAGTATTATATGTCCCATGGTTTTGACTCATAGTATTGGTGCCTAGACTTAGCCCATGGTTTGTATTGACACATAGTATTGACCCATGGTATTGGTGCTTAGACTTAGTATATAAGTGTGTGTTGAGGCCTATGAAGGCACCGTGAAGTTAATTGTATTGAGCTTGCCCCCTCGAAGTGGCCCGTGATCAATATAAAAGTGATTCTGAGTTCTATTATTTCTGATATCTTGTGTATTTTCATTAATTAATTATTGCAGGTTCATCACATCTGGTATCAGAGCACTTTATTGGGCTCGTTAGGTGGAATTTTTGCCAAAAAAAAATTTCGCATCTATTGCAGCTTCGGATTTGGGAATAATCCCTATCCGCTTAACTGTGGGAAGTACTTGGGCATAATCCCTAAAACTCATTTTGTGGAGTACCAAAGGAACCCCAAAGTAGCTGGCCCATTGAGAGGACCTGCCAGCGAAAAGGGCAACGACCCCTACCTAATTGACTAGTTCCCACCCGTGAGGTAAACCAAGAGCTGTCGTTTGTGGCAAAGCGGTTATCAGTTTTACCTGAGCCGTGGAGTGAGGGGTACTGCCCCAATACGCAAGCCGTCAGACAGCATTGGTGGCCGAGTGAAACACCTGAACTGTTAGGAAGCCGTACATACCTGGGGTCCATATCTATTTTCAATTGAACTGTTGCCAATCACTTCCGTTCCAAATCTAGCCATTTCAGATCTATTCTGAAAGTCATTCCAGATCCAGCCGTTTTCGATCCCTTCTGCGCCGCTGTTGCCGATCCATTTCTGGAAAGAAAGAAAAATTTCTGTTTTTCGGCCATATCTCCCTTAATTCAACTCTTTTTTCCCTGAAACTTCACTGACATCCCTGCAATCCCATTCTGCATATTTCATTCCTGAAGACCCTATCCCAAATTCTACTTCCCAAAACCAGAAATCCCACATTTGTCTATTTTTAGGGTTTGCCATAACTTCTTCACTTTTCACCCGATTGCCTTCAAATTTTACCATAGAGTTCCCGCTTCTGAAATCCCCATTTTTTTTCTTCCCTATCCCTAAGAAAGTGTCGAAAACCTAGTCAAACCCCAATTACCCCTCCGAGTTTTTCCCAAATTCAAATTTTCCCTTACTAAATAAGCTTGTGTTTGTGTTTTTCTATCCATCCTCCCCCCCCCAAACAAACAAAAAAATTATTGGTTATGGTTGTCACTTGCACAGGCGAAACACCATGGAGGAAGCACTTACAATCATCCAAACCAAACTCGAAGATCTGGATGAAAAATTTCTCAGCCTCCATCTTCAACATTCAGCCATGAACAATAACCGACAGCCAGAATCTTTTGCAGCCACCGGGTTCTCTTCTTCCAGCAATTTTTGTGGGCCGAAGCTTGATTTTCCTCGCTTCAATGGTACTGATTCGACTGGTTGGATATACCGAGCAGAACAATATTTTAGTCTGCATAATACTTTTGATTTTCAGAAAGTTCCACTTGCATCCTTTCATTTGCAATAGGAATCCCTTCAATGGTACCATTGGTACATCAAAGCTCATCCCGAGCCAAACTGGACAGATTTTTTCCAACTCCTTTTGTCACGATTTGGTCCTAGTTCTTTTGATGACTTCACAGGAGCACTCACTAAACTTCACCAAACTGGTACAGTGAGAGAGTATCAGATGGAATTTGAGAAACTATCCAATCACACAGAAAGATTGTCCGATGAATTCTATAGGAGTTGTTTTATCAGTGGTCTCAAGGATGAAATCTGCTCAGAGGTCAAAATGTTTTGTCCCAACACAATGATGGAAGTACTAGGGTTGGCTAAGCTGGCTGAGGACAAGATCGCAGCTCAACAACGCTCCAAACCCACCTTTGTTCCCTTCAGAAATATGGGTTCCCAACGACCTCCCATCACGCCTGCTCCTCAACCAACTCCTATCAAGCAATTGTCTGAAACAAAGATGCAGGAACACCGAGAAAAAAGGCTTTGTTATAATTGTGATCAGAAATTCACTCGGGGACATAGATGTGTTCAACAAAAGCTCTATCTCTTGGATGTGGATTCTTCGCCTACCTCAAAACTTGAGGAACAAGCTCCAGATACAATAGATGATCAGGTCGACATTCAACACCCGCCTGTTGACACCCCATCTCAGGACGACCCACCCGATATCTCTCTCCATGATGTAACCGTTGTCACCACCCCACAAACAATGCGAGTCAGGGGATACTTCAAGAAGTTCCCTCTTACCATACTCATTGATTCTAGTAGCACTCATAACTTCATTGATCCTCGGATTGCCAAATTGGCTGATTGTTTTGTCCATCCTTGCTCCAACTTTGAAGTCATGGTTGGCAATGGGAGCACCTTACCTTGCAAGGGTAAGTGTCACAATGTGCGTATCTCTATGGAAGATTATAACCTGCGCTCTCACATGTTTGCCTTGTCCTTAGGCGGATGTGATGTGGTTTTGGGCGTTCAATGGTTACGCACACTTGGCCCCATCTTATGGGATTTTGCTGAAATTTGGATGCAGTTTTCAGTCAATGGGGCACAACACAAATTTATGGGCTTACAACCAGGGTCTCTCTGCATCATCAGTTCACATCACCTGGAAGAAATACTTAAGAAGAATTCACATGGTGTCATCGCTTAGCTCCATACCATTCAGATGCACCCATCAACAGTCTCCACTACTTCCTTGGATAGATATGCAGGTGTCTTTGTTGAACCAATGAGCTTGTTTCCTTGAAGAGACCTTTCTAGTAAGAATTTAGACGCATCTACCTCTCAGCAGGAAATGATGACTATTTTGCATACAGTCCAGAAGTGGCAGCCATCCCTATTGGGGAAATATTTTTTGCATCAAGACTAATCTCCAGAGTCTGGAAACTTTCCTGGAACAACGGGTCTCCTCCCCAACACACCTGAAATGGGTTATCTAACTCATGGGTTATGACTATGCGACCACTTACCAGAAGGGTAAGGACAATAGGGTGGAAGATGCTCCTCCTCGCAAATTTGATGACCCAGTTTCTCTTATAGCTATTTCTCTGCTTGTTCCAAATTGGTTGCAATCTGTTCAACGGGGCTATCTCTTCTATGAACTCCATGCTTCTTCATCAGTAGGGCACTATGGGTTCCTCAAAACGTATGACTAGGAACAATGTAACTTCTTTTGGCAGGGACTCAACAGGACAATTCAATGGATGGTGGTTGACTGTGATACTTTCCAGGTCAACAAGGGTGAAACGACCCTCCTTTCAGGACTGTTGGAACCCTTACCCATCCCTCCACAAATTTGGACAACTATTTCTATGGATTTCCTAGAAGCGCTCCAGTGGTATAGTACCACATCTCAAAGGACACCATATGAAGCAGTCTTTGTACATGCACCACTAGTTCTTCTTCCATACACCTTCAGCAGCTCCCCAGTTCAGGTAATTGACTCAATTCTTCGAAACCGTGATCAGCTTCTTCTCATTCTGCAGGACAATTTTCACATGGAAAGAATTCAACTGAAACAACAAGCCGATCAACACCGTTCTGAGTGCACTTTTCACATCGTTGATATGGTTCTTCTTCATCTACAACCTTCCATGAAATCCTCCCTAAAACTCCAAAGGCGCCAGTGGCTCGGAATGCAACCCACGGATGCTACAGGGGACCCACTCCTTCAGATTCTGCATCAATTTCCACATCTAAAGCTTTGAGGACAAAGCTTTTTCTAAGGGAGAGGGGATGTTAGGAACCCATGTCTTTACTTTGTTAGTATATTGTTGTTGGACACATATGCTTTGTAAGTCGTCCCGTAGTATTTGTTGATCCATAGTTTATATTAGCCCATAGTATTGACCCATAGTATTGGACGCATATGCTTTGTAAGTCATCCCATAGTATTCTATGTCCCATGGTTTTGACTCATAGTATTGGCGCCTAGACTGAGCCCGTGGTTTGTATTGACACATAGTATTGATCCATGGTATTGGTGCTTAGACTTAGTATATAAGTTTGTGTTGAGGCCTATGAAGGCACCGTGAAGCTAATTGTATTGAGCTTGCTCAAAGGAGGTTGCCCCCTCGAAGTGGCCCGTGATCAATATAAAAGTGATTATGAGTTCTATTATTTATGATATCTTGTGTCTTTGCATTAATTAATTATTGCAGGTTCATCACATAACCCAATCCACTTGATTTGCAAGAACTGGACCTGGAGCTGGATTAGGGTTTGTCAAAGAAACCCCAAAAATTCAAACTTTGAATTTCAAACTTTCGAAAGGATAGAAATATGCGCCTTGATGAGCTAATCAAGTTGGTATATTCTGAATTTGAAAGCTGCAACATTTCACCCCTCGAAATTGCCTTTTAGATTTCCCGATTCACTAGGGAGGACCCTGAATTAGGGTTTGAGTTTCCCGTAGATTCACCCAACCAAAATATTTGATTCAAAACTCTAAGCTTCGATTTTTCTTAGCAGCTTCCAGCCGTGGTCACAGATTTCCAAAATTCCAATTTTTGTAGAAGCCCTAATTTTCCATCTTTCCGATCAAAGTCTCGAACTGGGGTTTGATCACGCCCAGCCTTCTGCCCAACCAAAAAATATGATCTTGGTCTCTAAATTTTGATTTGGATAAGTAGTGTCCAGCTGTGGTCTCCGATTACAAAAACTCCAACTTTCTCCGGAGCCCTAAATTCCGGAAGCCATGAATGAAGGTACTAAAAAATAATTCTTTTTTGACAGAAATATGTACCTGATTATTTTTGGTGTAACTCCGAACTTTTCGATCCACAGGGTCTGAAACTTTTTCCTGAGATAGCCTGACCTGTTATATTTCCATCCCGATAGGTCTTACCTCAATTGGATTCTCTGAGAGAGATTTATGCCAAGTGTCGCAACGTGACCTGTTTATGGGATAATACAGGAGAGCAAACTTGTACGGTGTGCCACATATCACTAGTTCAACTTCGGCCTTTGAAAGTGTTTTCTGAGATATCCCAACTTGTTATCTTTCCATATCGACAAGTCTAACCTCAATTGGATTCTCTAAGAGAGAGTTATGCCAAGTGTCGCAACGTGACCTGTTTATGGGATAATATAGGAGAGAGAACTTGTACGGCATGCCACATGTCACTAGTTCCACTTCGGCCTCTGAAACATTTTCCTAAGATAGTGAATTCTATGTACTACCTGTCACTTTTTACGAAATTTCATTTGGAGATTCCTAGCCCAGGTTATGACCCTTTTCCCAAGATCACCTGATTTTGACTCAGATCTGGAAGAGGCCGAAATCCTATATTGTACAGATCATAAATCATAAAGTAAAACGAATTAGAGGTTTTCCTTGGGACACAAGGTACATGGGGATCTGATCCTCGACCTGTAAAAGTTTCAGATCCTAAAAATTTTTGAAAATGGATTTATAGCGAAAGTACTACGATGACTGGTTTTTGCTATATCAAGCCCTAGCATCGTAAGTGCAACAAGTGTCATACATGCCATATCATGCCTTCTTTCAGGCTATCTCTGATACCATGTTAAATTTTCAAAATTTACTTCAATATGATCTAGGATCTTAACTGAGAGAACAACATGTACATCAAATCTATAGCATATCAATCATGGACACAATAATGCAAGCACACAAGAGACACGGAGTTTACTTGGGGAAAACCATAAAGGTGAAAAACCCCAATAACTTCCTCAGAGATAGATAAAGAAATAATACAACCAGAATACAAGAGATAGTCTTCTCCTAGCAGCAGAGCCTCCTCCTCCACAAGTGCACCACTCTCCCAAGTGTGAGTGAGAGAATAGAATGTGTAAAATGAGAGAGACACACTCTCTATTTATACACTAACTTGACTTGACCTTTACTCAACTAGGTCGGCCTCAACTTAACCACTTAACATAATGCTGACTGAGCCGACTCCCACTAGGGTGGTCTAATAACCCTTTGACCCACATGGACAACCCCCAATAGGGTGGTCTAATAACCCATCAAGTATAAGTTACGACACTTACAATATAAATGATGACACTTCCATATAGAGGAATAATAACATCTCTATAGGAATACAACCACTTCTGTATAGAGGAACAATAACATCTCTATAGGAATACAATATACATATATGTGAAATACATTCCAAAGTTACATATACATCAACAAGGAGGTCCTAGTAGCTACCAGGCTCATAACGCATTGGCATTGTTGATAAAGGACGGGGGATGCAAAATGGATACAAGAGGTGCAAGGATTTGCAGAGGACGCGGCTCAGATTAAGAGCGAACAGACTGAGGCAAAATTCACACGATCACTAGTTTCAACTAAGGTCCGTTTGAATGTTTGAATGATAGTGGATGAGGGCTTGGCATGCTTGAAAGATCACACCTGTCATTTGAACATCTTAAGTTAAGTGACAGCGTAGAGGTGCATGAATCCAATGAATACGCGTGGTTTAGAAAATATTCAACCATGTCCAAAGCCGAGCTTTGGACAGGTTGAATGTATTTCACATAATGAAAATAGATTACACGTGAGAGGTCGTGATTCGATTGATATGGTGGAAGATCGTACAACAGGATAAGTAAGACCGAATGGCGGTCATGTAATGATTCAAAATGATGCATAATCCATTCGTTTAATGGAGGCGAGATGGATAAGAGAACGAAGCCATGTGTGAAATTGACATTTGATTAATCCCTGTCATAATTAGCCAATAAAATTTATCAATAATTTTCAAATTTGGCATATTCAATAAAGTTGTTATAGGCTATGGTTTCATTCAGCACTCCATTCATAACGTTTTTTATTTGCCTCATTCGGATCAGCATTCAACCCGACATTCAGTCCTTCATACATATTTTTGTTTATACAAGGTCTTATTGTTGATGCTGACCAAAGCTGATTTTGCAGAGAATTTCTGAAGTTGTTAGTGCACAAAAGATGCTGTAAACTTTGCTTTTCTGTATCTTTTAGTTGCGTTCCTCTTTTTATCTTTGATTAGATCAATTTTCTTCTACTTTTGCATTAACCTGAAAACACTAGTCATTGTATCAGAGATAAATTAAATTTTCATAAATATTCAGAGTAAGAACAATTCTACTCTTCCCCCCCAAACAAAAAATATGGCGTGTCCTCAAGCCATAAATGAGAAAATGATTAAAATTAAAAAATTTCAATTGAAAGTCTTACAGATAGCATTTTTAAAATATTATGATAATTTTCATAAGGAAATGAAATATTAACTAATAAATGTACATGATTCAAATATGTACATTCATAAAAAAGAATACAACAGTGATTAAAAGACCATATGAAGAATAATAGTGTAAGAGACGCAAAAAATGCAATAGGAAAACTAGTCGTCCATGACTCATTATAAAGATCTCTTTTCAGCCAAAGAATATAAATAAGGTTCACCATAAAATTTGTGAGATCTACTATAATTATGGGTCCCATTTCTAAGGTAATCATATCCTAGTTATTGTTTGAATTAGATGACAGAATCCAAGTCCAACTTACAGCCATTATCTAATGACAGTATACATAATCGGCCTGAACATGTGTTTGTATACTCAGGTTTTTTATGAGTTATGTGAATAGTGATGCATTAACCAAACCTCTTTAACCCGATATTGACCCGCTGCCAGCAGGCCTGTTCAGTACCCTGACAAGTTTATCTTGGTACCATGCAAGCATAGCCCCGCTGCCAGCGAGCCTATTCAGTACCCCGACGGGTTTAATTGCATTTACCGAGCTTCCTTGTTTAAGATTTTACTTAGCATGGACCCGCAGCCAACGAGCTTGTTTAGTATCCCGACGGGTTTGCTTCGTATAATGATATATATATAATTTTTTTGTAAGGAAGTCGGTTTGCACTAGAGTGTGCTAAGCCTATTAAACACATAACTCAAAATTTAGCACAAACCTTATGAGTAACTTAATTTATAATGGCCTAAATTACAGATCATGCCAAAAGATAATAACCTAAAGTTGTGCTTTGACTTCACAGTCTATCTTCTTCATAAAAAGTCAATAATGTTCCCCACAAAATATAAAATATTACCCATTTTAAAGCTACCTTCTAAAGGTGCTTTGGAGACAAGTTTTGGTAATGAGTCAATGATGAACTAGCAGTCCATAGGTGTAAGATAGAGTTTTGTGGAGATCATAATAATTGAAGTAGGTCTTTTTAAACAACTGTTCTAATGATAAATCGGAAGTGGGCATGTCTGAATCAAATACTATATACATAATCATAAAAGAAAGTGGTTATAAATGATATCAAGAGTGCTTTATCTTTTCACTATAAATTTTCAATTCTAACAGTAACCGAAGGAAAGGGAGAACTATAAGTATTTCTTTTTAGAGCACTTCCCCTTTTGCATAATATCACATGAGCTGATTACAAACATAGGGTTCTTGTTATTAAGCTGCAAAACCACTTGTCAAATTATTCAAATTTTTATTCAAAACAAAGCATATATAAAAAACAAGCTATGTAATTTTCAAATTAACGAAAGGAAAAAGAGTCTTCCTATTTTATTGACAATATTTTACAAACTGATCATAATAGATTTCCTGAATAAAAAGAAGAATGTAATCAGTTGTTAGAAACAACTCATTATTATTGAAAATCAAAAACATATTTACATGTATACAAAGGAATATAACCCAAAATGATTCAAGTACTAGGAGGATGAAGAATGACTTCCTCTTATACTAGTTCCATTTCTTCCTGTTTCAAGGCATTCTGCACAAAATCTTGTTTAGATATTGGTTGATGATAAAGTCTAAGTCTGTGCCCATTTACAACAAAAGAAATTTGTGAATCGTCAA
Organism: Larix kaempferi; assembly: GCA_027924585.1. Classification (NCBI taxonomy): domain Eukaryota; kingdom Viridiplantae; phylum Streptophyta; class Pinopsida; order Pinales; family Pinaceae; genus Larix; species Larix kaempferi. The sequence continues at coordinate 8,139,545 of BSBM01000642.1, forward strand.
TTGTCTTAATTTTAACGGATCCATTATCAAAGGCTGTGACAATTTCATATAGACCCATCCAACGAGTAGTTAATTTACCTTTAAAAATTTTGTATCTTGAATAAAAAAGTAGTGCCTAGTCTCTAGTTTTGAATTGTTTTTGTTTAATGTATCTATCATCCCACTTTTTGCGTTGATTTTGTATTAAGATTGTGCGTTGAATAACATCTTGCATAATCACGTCTCATTCATTTATCTGTAAGATTCATTGACTCTGTGCTTCTTCTAATTTCATCCCTAATTGTGCAGCCATACCAAAAGTTTTGACTTGAAATTCGATGGGTAGAAGAACTTGTTTACCATAAACAAGCTCATAAGGTGTGTGACTAGTGGTGTTTCTCCATGTTATTCTATAAGCCCACGGAGCTTCTGGAAGCCTATCTTCCCAGTCTTTGTGGTCTAACTGGATAGTTTTAGTTAGGATGGCTTCTAATACTTTGTTGGTGGATTCCACCTGACCATTGGCTTGCAGGTGATATGGTGAAGAATTACAATGTCTAATACCATATTTTTCAGTAAGCTCTTTCATTAATTTGGAGGCAAACTGAGATCCTTGATCAGTTACAATTTCCCTGGGTACACCAAATCGAGTAAATATTTCTTCATAAATGAATTCCATGATAGATTTCTCTGTGGCTCGCAATAAAGCTTTAGCTTCTACCCATTTGGTTACATAATCTGTATAGACTATAATCTACTTCTTCTTGCGAGACATAGGGGAAATTGGTCCAACGAAAGCTAGAGCCCATTTTTCAAATGGCTCAATCATAACTTGGGGTTGTAAAGGAATCTCATAGGATGGTGTAAGTCTACCCATTCTTTGGCAACTGCCACATCCTTTGACATATTCGGCAACATCTTTAAATATGCTTGGCCAATAGTACCCAGAGTGCAACACTTTGTATGTTGTCCTTTAATCAGAAAAATTCCCACCGCAGGGTCCACCATGACATGCATGAAGGATCTATGCCATCTCATCCTCTTGTATGCATCATCTAATAATAAGATTAGGACCAGTACGGAAGAGATCATTATCTACCCAAGAATAATTGGAACTTTGAACTAGGATTCTACGTTTCTCAAGTGGGGAGAGATGGTTGCATAGCTTTCCAGTTGCTAAATAATTGGCTATATCTGCAAACCATGGGGTTCAAATAGATACATCGAACAAATGTTCATCTTATAACCTATCATCGGCAGGGCTTCCATTATCGTCAATTTGAATTCTAAAGAGAAAATCAGCTACTACATTCTCTCTACCGGGACGATCAACAATGGTGATGTTGAATTCTTATAACAAAAGAAGCCACCAAGTCACTCTTCCATTGGTGATAGGTTTATCCATCAAAAACATGATGGCGCAGTGGTCAATGTGTATAAAAATTTCATATCCTGTGATATAATTACGAAACTTGTTTATTGAGTAGACTACTACTAAAAACTCTTTTTTCAGTAACACTGTGCTTCGATTCTACAGGAGTCAAATTTTTAATAGAAAAGTAGATGGCACGTGATGTTTGTCTCTCTTTTTGACCTAAAACTGCCCCTATGGCTATGTCGGAAGCATCAGTGGATATATGAAATGGAAGGGACCAATTTGGGCCCCTAAGAATTGGTGCCACTAATAGCTTGGCCTTCAGAGTTTTGAAGGCTTGTTGACACGGTTCATTCCATTGAAATTCTATGTATTTCATGAGTAGTTTGAACATAGGTGCGGCCATCTTAGTGAAATTTTCAATGAAACGTCTATAATAGCCGTCATGGCCAAGAAAAATTACTACTTCCTTCGGAGTTTTTTGAGGAGGAAGATTAACAATTATTTCGATCCTGGCGGGATCCACCTTGATACCTTGAAGAGAGACATGATGTCCCATGACTATGCCCTTGGTCAGTATCATTTTACATTTTTCAAGACTAAGAGCTAAGTTCGTTTCTTGGCACCAAATAAGAATTGTTTTGAGGTTATCAAGGGCTTCCTGGAAGGTGTTACCATAAACTGTAAAATCATCCATATAAACTTCTACACAGTCGTGTATGAGGTCAGCAAAGATTCCTAGAACTGCATGCTGGAAAGTAGCAGGTGTATTACATAGGCCAAATGGTAACACTCGGTAGGCATGCATCCCCCAAGAGCAAGTGAAGGTTGTCCTGTCTTGATCCTCAGGTGATATCAATATCTTATTGTATCCACTATACCCATCAATGAATGAGAAATATTGTTTCCCTGATAAGGTGTCTAACAATGGATCGATGAAAGGAAAAGGGAAGTAGTCCTTGAGAGTGGCCTTGTTCAGTTCTCGAAAGTCAACATAGATACGCCATTTCCATGTAACTTTCTTTGGAACTACCACTAGAGGAGAAACCCATTTACTGTTAGAAATTGGGTAAATGAATCCAACGTTAAGGAATTTTTGTAATTCATCCTTTACTATATCCTTTAGGGATGGGTTCATTCTTCTCTGGGAATACTTAAGATGAAGTATGTTCACGTCTGTGTAAATGTGATGGATACACATATCCATGTGTATACCTTTCATATCGGTATACTCCCATGCAAATGCTCCAGTTTGACTCTTGATAACTTTTAGTAATTGTTTTTGCTGACTCTCATCTAAACCTGCATTTATATATAGAAATTTGTTGGTACTAACCTCACATGGAATGGTATAGGATCCTAGGTGTTCTTCGATTGCGAAGACACAGGGTGTACATGTGAATGTTGAGAGGCTCACATTTTCTTGGAATTCGTCTCCAAAGATTGAGGAAAATCTACACATGTCGTGGAAGAGATAAATTGGTTCAACACGTTCTCGATATTTTTCTCTTGAAGTGCCTGAGAGAGATCACTGACAAGGGAAAGTTCTTCCAAGTTCTCATCTCCAAAAGGACAATCTAACCAAAATAGCTTTTCATCTATTAGCTGAGTTGGTGGGTATAGAGCTAGTTTTCTTGTAGATAACCCATCAGAGATAATCATCTCTCCATCCCTACATCCTATAAATGCATTGGCAGTAGCCAACCAAGGTCTTCCCAAAATAATAGGGTGACCTTTGGAAGGGTCTTTTGATTCAATGACCATGAATTCCACGGGATATTCCCATGAGGTTACTCATACAGTGATGTCATCTAAGATCCCAGTAGGTTGCACCATAGCACGATTTGCTAATTCTGGCATTGTTGGGGTAGGGCAAAGGAATGGTCCTAAATTGAGAGTTTCTAAAACTATGGTAGTCATCAAATTGGTAGTCGCTCCTAGATCAATAAGTGTGTTCCCTATGGAGGTGTTATTAACGATAACAGTCACCACAGGGTTTCCTGGGTTTGAATACTTTGGTATTCTAGGTTGGTTTGCTATGCAATCTTATATTTCTCCAATTACATGAATCGTCGGAGGGTCTTTTTGTTTCCTCCCTGGTCTCTTAATACAGAGTTCCTTTATTACCTTACTATAGATTGGAATGTCCTTAATGGCTTGTAACGAAAGCATCTTAATTCAAATATTTTTCAATTTGTTAATGATATCATACTCTGGATAAGTTACAGGTTTTTTTATTACTAGATGCTCCGGATATGGAGGTGAATTTTTCCTTGGAATCACTTCTTTGTGTGGATGGTTGTGTGCCGAATATTTAGAAACAACCACATATTTAAGAATGGAATCTTTCAAAACTTCACTAGGTATGTCTTCTTCATTCTCTTCTTGAATAACAACTGATGACTTGGGCTTATCTTGAAAAACTCTTCCAGACCGCAGTTGTATCTCATGTATTGGCACGGTCGAAATGACATATGATGGAAGAGGTAACAACCCAATGATATTAAGAGCTTGGGTTGGTTTGTTGTTAAGATTCGGTATCGGTTGTGAAGGTAAGATTGTGGGTCTTGGAGGATTCATGTTCTGGAAATGGTGAGGTTGATTCGGGATAGGGGGTAATGAAGGAGGCAAAAATCCAGGTGGAAGTTGCTAAATATTAGGTGGGTAAGGATATTTAGGCATAGGAGGAGGTGTTTGAGCATAAGTTTTCCCTCTCCATCCATGTGGCCATTATTGCTGTTGAGCATTCTGAGGAGGGTACTCATGTGGCCAATTTTTCCAACCTGAAGTATTCCATTGTTGAGGAGGTTGATAAGGATAGTAATAGGGTGGAATTTGTGATGAATCTTGATACGATCGTTGATCTCTACGTTTCCAAAGCCTCCTAGGTATTTCACCAAAATTTCCACTCTTGTACACAGCTTGTAATCCAGGCAATGATGGACAATCATTGGTTGGATGTTCTTTTGTACATAGGTGACAAACTGAAACATTATTTAATGGACATTCTCCTTGAGGATGTTTAGTTCTACTCCTAGGACAGAAAACACTCATTGCTGCATGCTCTTCATCTTCTCTCTTTTTAGCTTGTAGTGCATCTAATTGAGAACCCATGGCTCCTAAAATATCTATTTTGAAATTTTCCAATAGGTTTCCCAATTCTACCCTTGTAACTCCACCAGGACTGGATTTGTTTCCTTTGGAATTCCTAGCATAAGATTCTCGAAAGTGTGTTCCACCTTTCCCTCTGCCCCTAGAGTAATTCCTACATAGTTCACAAATATCTGTAAAAGACTTATGAGAAATGTCTCCTGCTGCCATGAGATTAAGGTTATCTAAGAATTCTTCTGCGATTCCCTTGAGGAAGAGTGTTCTTACAGCATCTTCTCTAAGATAACTATACTTGGACTTGTGTAACACATAGTTATATCTCTCGAGGTAGTCTTCCAATTTTACCAACCTAAAGTATTCCATTGTTGAGGAGGTTGATAAGGATAGTAATAGAGTGGAATTTGTGATGAATCTTGATACGATCGTTGATCTCTAGGTTTTCAAGGACTCCTAGGTATTTCACCAAAATTTCCACTCTTGTACACAGCATGTAATCCAAGCAATGATGGACAATCATTGGTTGGATGTTCTTCTGTACATAGGTGACAAACTGAAACATTATTTAATGGACATTCTCCTTGAGGATGTTTAGTTCTACACCTAGGACAAAAAACACTCATTGTTGCATGCTCTTCATCTTCTCTCTTTTTAGCTTGTAGTGCATCTAATTGAGAACCCATGGCTCCTAAAATATCTGTTTTGAAATTTTCCAATAGGTTTCCCAATTCTACCCCTGTAACTCCACCAGGACCGGATGTGTTTCCTTTGGTATTCCTAGCATAAGATTCTTGAAAGTGTGTTCCACCTTTCCCTTTGCCCCTAGACTAATTCATACATTATTCACAAATATTTGTAAAAGACTTATGAGAAATGTCTCTTGCTTCCATGAGATTAAGGTTATCTAAGAATTCTTCTGCTATTCCCTTGAGGAAGAGTGTTCTTACTGTATCTTCTTGAAGATCACTATACTTGGACTTGTGTAACACATAGTTATATCTCTTGAGGTAGTGTTCTAAGCTCTCGTCTTCAAGTTGTTGAATTTTAAAAATATCATTGCGAGAGTCCTTAGGTCTACAGTAATCTTGATATTTTTGAAGAAATGCATTCTTCATGTCTTCCCAAGTTCTAAAACTAGATTCTCCTAATCCCATGAACCATCGAAGAGAAGAATCTTTTAATGTGGCAGGAAAGAGTTTTAGTTTTTGTCCATCTTGTAGTTAATTATAAATCCTACACAAAATGTCAAACTCAGATAAGAATGTGTCTGAATCCTCACTACTCTTCCCATAAAAGGTTGGTAGTGAGGAGGGAGGGATGTTCTTCATAGTAACATCTTGTGCAGTGTCTAAGATAGTGAACCTGAAGGTACCTTCAGTTCTAACTTCTCCATCTTCTTCATCTTGTCGAACACGATCTTCATTTGCATCACCCATGAAGATTCTATTGTCAAAGAGATAAAATCTAGGCTGCTCCTTTCTTGGTGAATATGGGATGTCCCGATGTTCTGTTTCAGGAAGGGTATTCGTCTTTTTAGGAGGAGAATTATCAGCTACGTGGGAATCCAGATTTTGAGGTCCTATTGTTGTTGTATCAATCTGTGAAATAACTATGTTCACAGAACTCTCAAAAAGAGCGTCTACTTGTGCATGATCGACAAAATCTACCAAGTTTGGACCACCTACTATTGAAAAAGTAGTGTCTTTGGGTTTTTGGACTAACAGAGAGTTGAGAGGTCCTGAAGTTTTATCCTTTTGAGTTTCCTCTTGCCTAAGTTCAGTCTCAATATGAGCTTGAGCTTCTTCTAGTGGAATTTCTTTATGAACAGACTTTTTTGGTGTCCCTATGTTTTCCCCTAATTGATTTCAATAAAGGATTTCCTTAGCTTTCCAAGTAGGACTATCCCCTTTAGGTGTCTTCCAATACATTTATGTTAAGTTAGCAGTTGGGGTGGAACGCCCCCCGTATAGGTTAGTGGGAATTTTAGTAAGGGAACTAGTTTTAATAAATCTACCTTGTGAATCTCTAGACCTATTCATGAAAACAAATTATAATTGAAATAAGTTCTAACTGCATAACTACTATTGCTGGGTTTTGGGGATACCTGTTATAACAGATGCGCAGGTTCTTACCTCTCGTCTTACCACTCACCCACCACCAGCCTATTTTCAAAAGAATAAAATTAAAAAGGAGTTTTACTTATCTATGACTGAATTCTACCTATGTTCAACAACTAAATTCTACCTATCTTCTACAACTCCCCGGCAACGGTGCCAAAATGTTGGGTGTGTGAGCTATCTCAAAGAAAAAACCTAATATTTAATTATTGATCGGGGTTGGTAATCTTATATTTGAGGAAAAATATATGATAAGGTAGAATGGCACCTAATATTTTCGGCTTGTCAAACCTTAAAAATATTTAATAAAGAAAAGATCGAAAGATCTTTCAAAATGAAAAACCGAGTCAAACTTTAGAAAACAATAAAAGAACTAAATCAAACTTAGTTAAACAGATAAACTAGAATAGTATCAAATCATACTACTCTATCTGATAATTGAATAATGAAAACTGATTGAAGAGCAAACTACTGACTATGAAAATGGAAACTATACAATTTCAGATTCTATTTAAGAATTAGAAAACAACTGTAAACAAATTAAAGACCTATCTATGAAATGGATTAATTTGATAATAAATTACATAAGCATAAAGCTATGCTTGACAAATTAAAAAGTATTAAATAATTTCAACAACTAATTCAAGAAAAACATCTATTCCCATGTAACAAGAACTGGAGTGAGTGTATCATAATGGCTTTCAAATGTAATAGCAAAACAAAACGGAAGTAAATCTAGTCTAACTTCAACAAAAAGATGTAAACTACAAAGAGACAAATTATAGTTAACTTTAAACATTCTGATCTATCTACTATCCATGAGCAAAATAATAAACTAATGAAAACTAGAAGCAAGTAGAAAACTTAATAAAGATCTTTACTTTTGAACTTGATTTGGAAGCAAGAAGAAAACTTGATAAAGATATTAATTTAGAAACAAGTAGAAAACTTGATAAAGATATTAATTTCTAAATCCAAATTCTATTTTATGAACATCTTCATTATTTATCAAGATAAGGAACTAATCCTAATCTAAATGAAGAAAATTATCAAAAACTAGAATACTTGAGAAATGAAATTATTAACTCTATTCTAACTAATTCTTAAGAGCATGTGATAAACTAGACTAGGAATCAGCCTGATAAGTTCTGAAAGAGAAACATATTAGTAAGCTAAATATGAAAGACATAATTTAAAAAGCAGTTAAAGCAAACTAGGAATGATAACAAGACTTGAATTAAAACTTTATGGAATGTAAAACAAGGGCCTAATTATGGTTGAGAAGACTAATTAAGAGCAGGAAAGATTACAGTAAAGAAAACTAAGAAACTGAATTCAAACTAACAGAAAACAGTGTAGAAAGAGTAAAAGTCTGAATGACGGTCCGAATGTCAGTCTGAACGACGGTCCGAATGGAGGAAAAATTAATTAAACTAAGTAAAATGAGAGTTTTGATGATCTTGACATCAGCTGGAAAATGTAGATGAACCTACAATGCAAAGAAATCAGTGAGAAGACTTGTTGAGAAGCTAAGATAATAGAAAACAACCCATAGGCTAATCATGGTTGGAGAGCTAAACTATTCCTATTCTATACTAAAGCAAGATTGAGATGAGCGAAGAGAATTAACCTACAGCTACAGATAAGAAACTAATTAAACTAATTCTAAATAGTAACAAAACTGGAAATAACAACTAAATAGTTCTATATAATTGCAGAAGATTAGAAAAACAAACTATCTAATTATAAAAGACTGAAATGAAACTATCAAACTACACTATTGGTCGACCATGTGCTAATTCTGTAAACACAAACTATGTTAGCTGCACAATATAAATTACAGAGAAGAAAGAAATATCATATACAGGAAAATGAAATTAATTACATATACAAGAAAATAAACTAACTATTTGCATAAAAGAAAATGCAAAAAACAAAGTCAAAACCTCCGGTTGATGAGGGGCCCTTCCCAGCAATCAGAGATGAAAAATGAAATTGATTTAGCTACTCAGAATATCAACAAACTGGAACTTCCATTAATTAAGAGAATTAAAAAATGTCTACTATCTACTTGCAAATCCTACGAACTATCTGCTAATCTGATGATCTCCTCCAGCTACAAGCTAACTCTGTTTCTGTCTACAAGCATTTATTTATACATTTTACAATGGATGAGAGGGTTGACAGAGTCGACCTCTTTAATAATAGAGGCGTTTATGGATGTAACTGGCTACTTTGAATGGTGCATGACAACGTAGGGAGCATCCTTCGGGCTTCACGGTGCTGATTCCTTCACGAGGGAGCTGCAGCGTCAACCTTCCTTTGACGTGGGCAGAGAGGTAGTGCATTGGCGAACTGAATGAATGGAGGAGAGGACTTCTAGAGCATTGACGTGGGCGAAGCATTTTGTTGGCAGGCTGAGCGCAAATGGATGGGCTTCTTCCAGAATATCGGCGTGAATGGGAGTTGCGTGATTCCAGGTTGAACGGACGAGAGAATCGACATGTGGAGTGTTGATGTGGAATCATGGTGTGCTGTCGATTTTAGCAAGAATAGGGTCAAATATTCCAGAACAATGGCTCATTAACCATCACCACCGTGTGGCTAACAGAACCCACGTACACATTTTTGTCCTTAGTGGGCCAAAACATACCAATCGTGGATTTCACGGGCTGAATGCGAGGCTGAACAACAAGCTGAACACAACTAAGCTTAATCAATATAAACACGTGGTCTGAATAAAGGGTCATTTGAGAAACCGCAGCCTGTAAATCAAAACTAGATTCCATGCATGACTAGAATTGTTAATTTAATCATTAATAAATCGTAATATAACAAGATTTGACCAAAATTCAAATGATAAATGAATACATGCATACCTAGTCTGTTTGATGGGATGAATGGCTAAAAGAATAACTTAGTATATCAAAAATAATGAAATTAACGCCATTCAGAGTAGACTCAATGATAAAAAATAGTGACAAAATGGACACCAACAAAGATGCTTGATGTAGGAATCATTTAACCGGTAGAAGAATCAGAATGGATAAGTCCCATGGTTATATAGGACAAAAAGAATAAAGGAAAAATCAGGATCTGTGTAGATCTCAGAAAGCTAAATGATGCATCATGGAATGCCCATTTCCTACTCCATTCACAGATGAAGAATTAGACAATGTTGGAGGGAATGAGGCATATTCTTTCACTGATGGATTTTCTGGATACCATTAGATCGGGATTGATGAAGCAGATAGGCACAAGACCACTTTTGCCACAGAATGGATCTCATTTCATTTCACAGTTATGCCCTTTGGACTGATGAGTGCACCTGCCATTTTTTCAAGAGTAGTAGTTTCTACATTTAAGGATTTCATCCATAAATTCCTAGAAGTATATTTTGATAATTGGATAGTATTTGGGTTACTAAAGAACCATTTTGAAAACCTAATACTGATGTTAGCAAAGTTTCATGTCCCAAATTTTTCATTGGGTCACAATGGCGTAAGCCCATTGGCCATATTCATGAGAGTTTGTCAAATGATGTTAAGGGTCAAATAATTGCCATGGAGGAAAAATTACTAGTTCCCTAGGTTGGGGGGGTGTAAGCATTGGGATTTGAAAAAAGAGGGATAATAAATTATGTGTGGACATTAGAATAGCATAAATATTTAATAAAGGAGCTAAATAAATATATACAAGTGAAAATCAAAGTGGAATTTGATCATGAAGACACATGGAGGAAGTGGGACCCACACAAGCTAGATTTTCTATGCCACATGGCATCCTCCTCTTGTCAATTCGAATCCATGGGAATTCCAATGTTATTGGGATGAGTTGGAAGGGAATAATACTTGTCATGATTCAATGAGGTCGAAATGTAGAGGAAGAGTAACTCCCATGGAAGAGGAAGAGGCAATTTGGAGCTAGTGGGACACCTGAGCTAGATTCCCTAGCTCTATGACAACAATGATGAAGATGTTATGACACCTATGACACAAATCAGACCTGAAGGCTGAAATATGACATATATGACATCTCAGGGCTAAACATATCCTCCAAGAGAGCGCTCAAGTGATTTAGGGTAGCCAAAGAGACACCAATTCAAATTTGGGGAAGGAGAGGGCTAGAATTGGAAGGACAAGTGGCATACTTGGGAATCTCTTCCCAAATTGAGGTGGCATAAAGCTCTTGGAAGGAATTTGACCCATTGAGGACCTTAGAAGTTTATAAAAGTCATGAAAAAATAAGAATATCATCTTTTGATCATTTTAGAATTTTCATTTTGCATTTGGGAGAGGAGAGCTAGTGGAGTGCTACTCTACTTGCCTTAACACCAATTTCGAGGGTGAAAGATTCCCATCCTAGTTGGTAATTGGAAAGGCCATTCAGACCTTTCATTTGGATATTTAATGGATTATTTTGTTACAGGTTGAAGCTATAGGGAATATCATGGCCACATCTCTTTCAGCTTGCTTCTCCAACCATTCTTCTATTTCTTGGCATATTCATGATCCTTGAGGAATTGCGCACTTGGTGAGCTATTGCACTCTTTGGGGGAGCTTATAATGCCCCATTTATTTTTTCGTATGAATTAAATACTATTTTTTTCATCTTCGGAAAGTTTCAGGTTGATATTCCAAGTGGAATTGTATAAATCTGATTTTTAATGAGAGAATGGTGTCATTTCCCCACTATCTTGATGTGTAGCAATGATGTATTGATGTATTCGAATTTAAGATCATTCCTATCATGTATTTATGATTAATGGAATTTAATTTATGATCTTCACAAGTTTCATATTCATTACTTAAGCATTTGGAGTCATTTTGATCAGTTTAATACCATTTGAAAAAGATTTAATGCCATTTCCCCCAAGGTCGAAACTAGTGATTTTTTAGCTGTTGGGAGAGGGTTATAAAAGAATTAACAAAATAAATAATGATTCAAATGAGACTATAATATTTTCCCTTAGAAATCCTCTACTTCTGTTTAGAAATTAGAGTGGGTTTGCAAGCATTTGGAGAACCATATTCAGCATTTACCCCGGGGGGATTCGAACCCCAAATTGCTAGTAAATTCCATACATTGGCCATAATATTAAAAGGGTTTGCATAAGTATTTTTATGGTCCTAATCCATCCTTGAACATCATAATAAAGTACTAATATCATTCATACACCTTCTCTGAATGTTTGGGATCATTTGGAGCAATTTGGAGACCTAGACATCAAAACTAGTCAAAGGTCGAACTAGGGAAAAAAGTGAAAAATTTGTCATTTTAATAAATTGCCTAAAAAGTGACATTACAGTGGTATCAGAGCATGGTCCTTGCACCTGTGTATTAATACATAAATTGAAGAATAAGTTTCATCCATGTCTTACTATTATGATGAATCCTATGAGTACAATTCTTATGAGGAATATGCAAATGATTGTGAACAATATGAAGGAGAATGTGAATGGTATGAGGAAGAGGTGCCATCATGAAACACTTCTTACAATTTCAGGAGGAATGAATATTATTATTATGACCCTAGGTATGATAAATATGAGTATGTCACACCACCAGAGGATAATTCTATGAATGAGTTACAAAGATGAAGAGCAACATATAAAACCTTGCCCCAACAATACCAGGCATATCTTGATTTCTATAAGAGAAGTACATATAAGGCCCCTTCTTTTGAAGACTTTGCTGATTGGGTGTTTGCAAATAGGACCAAAAATTAAGATGTGAAGTTAGTGAAGAAAGGTTTATGCCCTTCTTGTAAAATACCTTGGAGGGAAAATCATATGTGTGTGAGTCAAAATAGTAATGAAAAATCTGAAGCTTAAGGGAATGCAGGTATTTCCCTCTTGAAGAGACTTCTTGGGTACTCTTCAAAAAGAGATTCCAAATGTATTGATATTAAGGAAACCAAGGGGAAAATTACATTAGATTGCTTGAAGGAGAAAGATGAATATACATCCCATGAACTTGAAGAAGATCCTATTGAAAATATTGAAGATCATTTCGAGACACATTCTACCTTGGACATGAATCAAGGAGCATCTATTAATGGATGCTTGAACTATGAAAGAGTACCTACTGATGTGTGCTCACACCTCTATGTTGGTGACATAGAGATAACTTTTGATAGTATTGCTACAAGAAAAAATTCCCCCTAAGCATGAAAATGAAAACCTTGTAGCAGTTGAAGAAGAAACAAGATCAACTTCCCCATCACCACTTGAGCTTCATGAAGTTGGTCCAAGCAAGGAAGAAGATGAGGAGGTTCATTTGCAAAAGCCTCATTTTCTTGAAGGGTCCTTAAATATGAATGAAAATAAGATCCAAGAGTCCCTTAGTATTCTCCATGACACTCAAGCATTGATGTCAAATTCTTGTTGGAGAGCTACTTCATTGGAGGAAACTTCCTTCCTTGAAGACATGGAGAAGATTCAAAGAGCAATGTGCCACATCAAAGGTAATTTCATGTCTTTGATTTTTTATAGAAACCATTTTTCCGAGCTTAATGAATTGTTACATGATGAATACTTGAAGAATAATGAGGATAATCATAAGCTCACAATTCAAAATGAGCAACTTCTTGAAAAGTTGCAAGATACTTGTTTTTCCTCCTAATATGTTTCAGATTGTCAAATGGTAGATTGTTTGGAGGATTCTCATGACATGGTGGATCATGAGAAATGTGGAAATTTGAATGTGCTTTATGTGTTTGAAGATGAACTTGAAGAGATACAAACACTTGATGTGGTGGTAGAGGAACTTGAATTGTCTCTTGATGAAGGTTATGCAATTTTTAAAGAAGAGCATGATTCCCCTACATTGGAACCAATCTACAACAAAGGTTTCACACTTTTGAAGGAGCTGCATGATACTACCCATATGGATCCTTCCCATGATGAAACTTATGCACTTTTTGATCATTTGGGTGAGTTAGTTGATTCTCCTACATCCTACAATTACATGTTTTGCAGCATTAATATCAATGAAGTATGGGTGAAAGGGTTCTTTTTTATGGTGCCACATGAGGAGTATGGAACTCCTAAATTTAATTTTTAAGATGACATGGTTGGAGCACATTCTTATTCACATTTGCATCAGCATCCTTTGTTACTTTATGATGATGCACATCTACCTGGATGCACCTATGATATGCATTTGAGTCACTTGAAGACTCATGGTTTTTCTTGCTCAACACTTGGTTCATTTGATGTTGGAGGAACTTCATCCAACACTTGGGTGAATAGATCTATGATTGGAGAACATTTTTGTTGGAAGCCACATACTTTGTTATATCTTTATGATTCTCATATTCATGGATGTATGGGTGAGACTTCTTTGAGTCATTTGAAATCTCCTTGTTTTTTTTGCTCATTATTTGGTTCAGATATTAGTGGAGATTCTTCATTCACTTCTTGGAGGAAAGAATACATGGCTAAATATTTTGATGCATATCACATCCTTTTGGAGCAGAATTATAGGACATGGGATCCTCACCAATGTCATTGGAGCATATTTGATTGGTTACTTGATGCTTGTATGCACTTGGAAAATGGTGGTCTACTTGCTTGGAGGTATAAGCACTTTCATGATTCTTTGATGAAGCATCTTCTTGATGTACATTTTCATTATGTTTTTATGTACTTTGATGATATATATTTTGTACTCATGATGTTTGGAAGAATGCATACAAGAAAATGGGATCCGCAAACTCTCTTAGTCTCATTGGATTCAATTTTTGGGGGAAACAAGTAGTATGGGGGATGGATTTCCCACTTAATAAAGTGATTTTAATTAGAGTAGTGCAGAAGCAAGCATGGTGGTTCCTCTATAAAATATTCATGGAATCTCGAAGACTCAAAGTTGGGAAACTCAGTGGCAACTTCAAACAATCATACAGAAAGCAAGTTCTTCAACGCCCATGTTTGAAATTGCTCGAGGACAAGCAATATTGGGAAGGGAGGAATTTTCATGTCCCAAATTTTGCATTGGGTCACAATGGCCTAACCCCATTGGTCATATTCATTAGAATTTGTCAAATTGATGTTAAGGGTCAAATAATTGCCATGGAGGAAAAAATATTAGTTCCCTAGGTTGGGGGGTGGAAGCATTGGGATTTGAAACAAGAGGGATAATAAATGATGTGTGTACATTAGAATAGCATAAATATTTAATAAAGGATCTAAATAAATATATACAAGTGAAAATTAAAGTGGAATTTGATCATGAATACACATGGAGGAAGTGGGACCCACACAACCTAGATTTTCTATGCCACATGGAATCCTCCGCTTGTCAATTTGAATCCATGAGAATTCCAATGTTATTGGGATGAATTGGAAGGGAATAATCTTTGGCATGATTCAATGAGGTTGAAATGTAGAGGAAGAGTAACTCCCATGGGAGAGGAAGAGGCAACTTGGAGCTAGTGGGACACATGGGCTAGATTCCCTAGCTCTATGAAAACAATTATGAAGATGATATGAAACTTATTACACAAATCAGACCTGAAGGCTGACATCTGACATATATGACATGTCAAGGCTAAAGAAAGCGCTCAAGTGATTTAGGGCAGCCAAAGAGACGCCAATTCGAATTTGGGGAAGGAGAGGGCTAGAATTGGAAGGACAAGTGGCATACTTGGGAATCTCTTCCCAACTTGAGTTGGCATGAAGATATTGGAAGGAATTCGACCCATGGAGGACCTTAGAAGTTTATAAAAGTCATGAAAAATGAAGAATATCATATTTTAATCATTTTAGAATTTGCATTTTGCATTTGGGAGAGGAGAGCTAGTGGAGTGCTACTCTACTTTCCTTAGCACCAATTTCAAGGGTGAAAGATTCCCATCCTAGTTGGTAATTGGAAAGGCCATTCAGAACTTTCATTTGGAGATTTAATGGAGTCTTTTGTTATAAGTTGAAGCTACAGGGAATATCATGGTCAAATCTCTTTCATCTTGCTTCTACAACCATTCTTCTATTTCTTAGCATATTCATGATCCTTGAGGAATTGTGCACTTGGTGAGATATTGTACTATTTGGGGGATATTATAATACCCCATTTATTTCGTAATATGAATTAAATAATCTATTATTCATCTTCAGAAATTTTCAGGTCAAGATTCCAAGTGGAAATGTATAAATCTGATTTTTAATGAAAGAATGGTGTCATTTCCCCATTATCTTGATGTGTAGCAATGATGTATTGATGTATTCGAATTAAATATCATTCCTCTGATGTATTTATGATTAAATGAATTTCATTTATGAGCTGCACAAGTTTCATGTTCAGTACTTAAGCATTTGGAGTTATTTTGATCAGTTTAATACCATTTGAAGAAGATTTAATGTCATTTCCCTCAAGGTCGAAACTAGTGATTTTGTAGTTGTTGGGAGAGGGTTATAACAGACTTCAAAAAATAAATAATAATTCACATGAGACCTTAATATTATACTTTATAAATCCTCTACTTCTGTTCAGAAATTCGAGTGGGTTTGGAAGCATTTGGAGAGCCATATTCAGCATTTACCCTGGGGAGATTCAAACCCCAAATTGCTAGTAAATTCCATACATTAGCCAGAATATAAAAAGGGTTTGAAGAAGTATTTTTATGGTCCTAAACAATCCCTAAACATCATAATCAAGTCCTAATATCATTCATACACCTTCTCTGAATATTTGGGAGCATTTGGAGCAATTTGGAGACTTAGACATCAAAACTAGTCAAAGGTCGAAGTAGGGAAAAAAGTGAAAATTTTGTCATTTTAATAAATTTCCTAAAAAGGGACATACACAAAGTGTAGACAACATCATATTTCCCTGAACTTGAAGAAAATAATATTTTGTGTACCCAATGGAATTCTGCTGGGACACATTGTTTGCAAACACGGGTTGATGGTTGATCTAGAAAAAATCGCAATTATTGTGAATTTGCCAGTACCTAACACAGTAAAGCAACTATGAACTACATTGGGACATACATGATATTACACGAATTTTATCAAAGGATATTCACAAATAACTGCTCCCATGGAAAAATTATTGAAGAAAGAAGCAAAGTTCATATGGACTGAAAATTGCCAGAAAGGACTGGACACACTGAAGGAAAGGATAGTAACTGCGCCTATCTTAGTTTTTTCGGATTGGAGAAAATAATTCCATGTACATGTAGATGATTCATCCATTTCACTTGGTGTGGTGCTAGCACAGCCAAGTGAGTGAGGTATTGACCATCCTATATCATTTTCAAGCAGGAAGTTGTCTTCAGCAGAAAAGAATTACACAACAACAGAGAGAGAAGGTCTAGCTATGGTGTACGCACTTCAGAAATTCAAGCACTATTTGTTGGGTGCACACTTTTGCATGTTTACTGACCATTCAGCTTTGAAATGCCTGGTCAATAAACCAGTGTTAGGGGGGAGAATCTGTATATAGTTTACACTCTTTCAGGAGTATGAATTTGAAATTGTTGTTAAGGAAGGAAGGATGAACTCAGGACCTGATCATCTTTCCAGAATTGAGTCAGGCGATTAACCTACAAACCTGGAAGACAATCTACTAGATGCACATTAAATTCCTATTCAAATAGAAGATGACTACTATAAAGACATTCTATAATTTCTCACCACAACTTTAGAACCTATAGAATTTACTACGCAGCAAAAGAAGCAGCTAGTAGTTAAAGCAACAGACTTCACCATAATTGCAGGACAATTATACAAGCTAGGACCGGATGAAGTATTGCACAGATGTGTGCTAGAACATGAGAAAGCATTTATACTAGTTGAAGCACATTCCGAAGTGTCAAGAGGCCACTATGCAGGGAGAGCTACTGTGCATAAAATATTAAGAGCAGGACTATGGTGGCCTACACTCCATAAGGATTCAAAGGAGCATTGCCGAAGTTGCGATGTTTTCCAGAGAACAAGAAATCGATCTCGCAGAGATGAGATGCCATTCAATCCACGGTTGACATTGCAAGCCTTTGATAAATGGGCTATTGATTTTGTTGGACCTATCAACCCACCATGAAAGCGGACTGGTTCGAGATACATTATCACAGCTACTGATTATCTAACTAGATAGGTAGAAGCAAAACCAGTGAAGGACTGTAGCACAGTTACTACCGCAAAGTTCATTTTTGAGAACATCCTCACAAGGTTTGTATGCCCAAAGATCTTAGTGAGTGATCAGAGAACACACTTCTTGAACATAACTATTGAATCCCTAACTGAAGAATTCCAGATTTACCATCAGAAAAGTACACCATATCATCCACAAGCTAATGGTACTATGCAAGCCTTCAACAAGGTATTGGAAAATGCACTGACTAAGATATGCAATGTAAACAGGGATGATTTGGATCTACAAATACTAGCTGTGTTATGGGCATACAGGACAACTTGCAAAAAGTTGACAAGACATACACCTTTCAAGTTAACATATGGATAAGAAGCTGTGATGCCAATGGAGTACATCATACCAAACTTGAGGATTGCAGCATTCACAGGCATGGAAGATGAAGAGACAATAGAGGAAATGCTACTGCACTTGGTTGGACTGGAGGAAGATCGCTTCATTGGAGGATTTCACCAGCAAGTGCAGAAAGACAAAGAAAAAGCATGGCATTATCGCCACATCAAGCACAAATATTTTCAAGTAGGAGACCTTGTCCTCCTCTATGATAGTAAATTCATGAAATTCCCTAAAAAAATTAAAATGCATTGGCTAGGACCATATATTGTTATGCATATTACTAATGGTAGCGCAGCTCAGTTAGCCACATTAGCAGGAGAAAACCTACCAGGTCTCATTAATGGAAGTAGACTAAAACCCTGCAAAGATAGTCCTACTTCTCCAGACCCTCAGTGATCAGAAGCGAAGAACATTCTAAGTGTCACGTGTAGTTAAAATTGGACACTGAGAATGACAGAATAAAGAGTTCGCACACAATTCTGGTGAAATATGAAGTTCCATGAAATATTAAATGCGCAGTGCACACTAGAAGAGCATATGATAAGTGTACACCAGAAGATGAAATGCGGAGTACTAGAACACTCGTGCTGCGAAGTCAAAACAAGAAATGAGTAATGCGCAGTTGACCTCAAGATTCACCTATTCCAGCTACCAGAAAGGGTCTGCATTACAAAGACAGTTGTACCAAGAAAGGACAATGCCCAGTGAACTGCGCATATCACATAACCACCAGCGCGGACCAATGGAAAAGATAACCATCAAAATGGTCGGTCGGTTAGTTAGCCGTTATCCAAAATGTCGACACCAAACAAATCCTGCATTAAAAGAAAATCTTGTTAATTCGAGCATGATAAATGATGGAAAGGACGAGATCTCACCGATATTCGGACAACAAACTGGCAGTTAATGCCTGATTTAACTGTTAAATAGACTAGCGGCACTGACAGATCTCAGCATTTAAAGAAATATTTCCCGATCAAGTTATCATAAATGGCAGAAAAGACCGAGATCTCAGCGAGATCCAACCAAAGGACACGGCATTAAACGACCAAGTAACTGCTAATCAGTGAGTTTTTAGGCCAAGACTTTCTATCATTCCCGTGTATAATCCCAAGTTTAACAGTAATCATGCCTAGCACTCTGTAAGTGAATGATCGAGCCATTCACAGTCGATGAAGTCGTAAGAATATTCAAACAGTTGAGTGTTTAGGGAGTAATGTCGACGCCTGGTAGGAAGCCTATAGCAGAGAAAGGTGCATCATCTAGAAGCACAACAAAGCACACAACAGAAATGAAGAAAGACAAGCAACCGGCTAGAGAACCAGAGAGGTTGAAGCAAGCGGGTGTGTTGAAGCCACCACCATCAGGAATACCTCATGATTGGCACATTCGTATTGTGCAGGAGTACATGACACCACAATGATATGATGCACCACCCATTGACCTAGAAAGGAATGCCCATTATGAGATACCATTGCTGCTGATCTCAAGTCATGTAAAAGTTACGGAGAACCTCTTAGGGAAAATACAGGACTACAAGTTTGAGGACTATGACTTGCTAGAAGCAAAAGATCCCAAGGAAAATAAATACACACATTTTCATCCTAAATAGTACATGTCTCGCTGATGTGATGAGAAGACATGAACTGAAGCCCTCCATGTGCAGAACTGGCTTCAAGCACTAAAAGCGTTGAGGTTGCTTAATTTACTGCACATCTCTCATTTTGATAGAAGTGTGGAGCTGTCTACTGTAGTGCGCACCTTGCTTTCATGCATGCACTCAGGATATCTATGGTTAGATCGAAGAGTCGATATAAACATCGATTTGATACACCAGATCACACTGCTAAACAAGAGAGGTGCAGATCCTGCACTCAAGTTCATCGGTAAGACATAGGATAAAGAGCTGGCCGTAAGGATGAAGGAAGAATTTGGCCTACAGAAGGGAAAATAGGGATTTACTACAACCACTCTCAATCATGAAGCTATGTGCTTCACGGTTCAACTGTTAGCAAGGAAGATACTGAGAAAATGCCGACCAACAGAGGTGTCAGCCGCGATAGTCCTCCTTGCCTCATAAGCAAATAATGGAAATACATACAATTAAGAAAAGTACTTGCTAAATGATTTCTTGGACAATGTCCGGGAGACTCAGGATAAGGGAACACCATTTCATTACAATTGGCTCCTAGTGTTGACTGCATTCGTCGGCTGGAAAGAGCCTCTTTTCTACCAGAGCCATACAATCTACCCAGGAGAATGCAAAGGAACACGTTATGCCAACCTATGGGAAAATGCGAATCCTGAGAGACAACGCAAAAATTACAAAATATTTTACATTTATTATGAACAACTGTGTGATGTTATTCGGTGAACACTGCGCATCTCCCAGCAAGTGACAACTGAGTACAGAGGAAGGCTCATATTTAGGGCCGATATGCATTTAGTGTACATTCATCCAAGGGCGGATGCGGATACAGAGTTATGGTATCCAGGCTTCTATCACCTGGATGCTACAAAAATAGACCAGATGATGGAAGACTGGCCGAAGGAGTGGAAGGTGGACATCCCAGAGGATCCAATTCCACCTATGAGGAAGCCAAAGATGCAGACCTGTAAAGGGATAAGGGAACAGAGAGTGCACAACAGGATGAGACTAAAGGACAGGATTAAGGAAAAATTAAAGCGACTGAAATTTCGGGATCAACAAAGGTGCACCGAAAGAAGCACAAATGTAGTAAGCCGAAGCTACAACCAACACTGTATGAAGATGATTGCGAGAGCATCGCAGTAAAGGTACATGAGTACTGAGAAGACATGCTTGCTGCAAAGAAATCCAAACAAGATGAGGCACAGGTAAGCCTTATTCAAAACATTGAAGCAATAAAAACAATGGTTGTGAAGATCAGACAAGTCTAGCAGGACTTGGTTCGAGACTCAGATTCCGAGGGAAAGTCAGGTGGGTCTAGCCAACGGAAGAGGCAGCCACCTTCTTTGAGCTTGCACCCTTGACTATTCCATATTGGGCCATCAAACCTTATATTTCCAAATGAACAGTTGGTCGAAGAAGCAGGGAAATTGGAACACCTCGACCTCAATGTCGAGATGTTGCCAATTGAAAATTTGCACATACTGCACATGACAGTTGTGGAGGAGATTCAAGAAAGAGGCCTCGATTCCCATGATCAGAACATCTAGCTACAAAAGAGCCATGACGAGCTAAAACTTGAATCAGCATGACGCAACAAGGAACTCTCCAATGTTCAGGAGAGGAACCGTAGACTAAAGGAAATAGTGACGGTAGTCTGTGCCAAGATTCCCGAGTGCAAGGAAGAGAGGGAGGTTGAGGACACTATAATCAAGATTGGGGCTAGAGTAGAAACTATTACGGTTGAGATGATGGACATTGAAATCACCAATAAATAAAAAATTGTAGACATGGAAGCTTGGTGACCTAGAACCCCCCCCAATGATCGCGCAACCCGCAATGAAGAAGTGAAGGATACATTAGAAAGCATCTCGGCCGAAGTAGTGATATTTCAAAATCTGTTAGAGGAAGCCACCACAGTCTTGGCCAGATTAAATGAAGATCCAGACCTTCAGAAGTTGCAAAGCGATCTGCAGCAAAGGCAACGGGAGCTCGATGCCATGAATGCAGAAATGAAGAATTTTCCCGCAAGGCAAAGGGTACACAAATTCACAGAGGTAAAAGAGATGTAGAAAGAACTTAAGGTGTTAAGGGAAAGAGAGGTTGTTTCTTCTGTGAAGTTGCATTCCATAGAGGAAGAAGCGCTCGTACTAATGGAGCACATCGATGGGAAGTTTGTAGAACTTTAGACTATAGAGGGCATAGTGAAAGAGAAATCCCAGGAACAAGTCTCGCTGGCGATGCTGAAGACCATTAAAAAATTTGAGCATAAGTAAAAGGAAACAGTTCTAGAGCTCACCGCTACTTTCCATGACATCAATGCGAAGCTAAGTACCTCTGAGCGTGCACATCCGAAGTCACCTAGCCGAAGTGGATTGGGGGCGATCCACAAGTAACTGTTTGTTTGGATATTCCTATACTCCATCCTAGTCATAACAACATTCTCCATTTTTGCATTTTCAGTCATGCATTCAATCATGATTTTGGATGCATGCATCCTAGTCATTAGTCCCAACACCTAGCCCTCAGTTAGCTAGTCGTGGAGCTTCTTTCTAATCAATTTTAGCCCTCCTAATGCTGAGTGCGCCCCGCATGCAATTGCATGCATCCTAGGTGCCCTCTCTCACCTACCACTCAATTTCACTTTAGTTAGTTGAGTTATCTTTAGTTCTTTCCTTGATTTAAGCCTATATTGTCGCTCAACTGGCTGTATAACTCCGATGGACCTCCAGTGAGACTAGACTTCCCATTCTGACTCCATTCAGCTCCTCATGCGCCCTCCACTGAGCCTCCTTCATTCAGTTAGTGCCTCCATGTGCCAGTTACACCTGACACATGATTAGACTCAGTTTGACATCTTGTTGGCAGTTACTTGTGCATTTATGACTCCATTGATGATGATTAGGACTTCTAGTTGTGCTTTGATGACACTCCATTGATCTAATGATCACTCCATGAAGGCTAATTCGAATTGCCACCTTGGCATTCGAATCCTCTCACCATTGTATTATTTATTTGTCCGTATTGTGATTAATGAATTAGTGTGTGATGTTATTCTGCTTCTATCTGAGTTCTACTGTATCATAATTCTATTTCTCCTTTACACTGCATGACCACTCTTCTTCTATTTTCATGCTTAATATTAATCTTTCTTATGAGGTATACATCAGCTCTTAGATCTGCTATGAGGATTTTCACATGGTATCAGATCTTAGGTCTCAGGTTCAATTCCCTTGAGCTACGTTGGAGGGGGGGTGTTGGAGTATTGGTACACCACATAGTAGAACCACCGCACCTCTGGGAATATAAAAATGTGGACTAACCGCCACGCTTGGTAATAGGACCTTGTGCTTGGTTTCTGTTAACACCCAAAAAGTTCTCACTACCTCATCTACCCCATTACATGGCTCATTTGTCCATATTTCCTACCATATCTACCTTCAAAACCTTAAAATCCCATTAAAAATCCTCCAAAAGGCCACAAAACCATCAAAAAAGCCTCCAAAAGGCTAAAAAACTCCTTTTTCCCCCAAAATTATCCAAAATTCCTCCAAAATAGCAAAAACCCTCTAAAAAGGGAATAAAAAATATAAAAAAAGGAGGAAAAAGAGGAAAAAAGGAGAAAAAAACCCTATACAGCTGACCTAAACCATATGGTTCCCAAAACCATGGGCCAGCACTCCATTACTAAAAACCTATAAATAGGTGATGGAGACCCCTCATTTCATATCCACAGTCAAATACACCCTTACTCTGCCAAAATCTCTCTCGAAACCCTATCTCACCCTTGAGCTACTTTCATCCTTGAGTGCCCCTTTTGGCCCATTTCCAACCTTTTGGAGAAAGAGAAGGAGCAAAGATGGAGTTTGGAGCAACCCTCTTGGACCATTGCAAGAACTCCACCAACCTACACATTGGAGGTATAATATTTAATACAAAAAACCATTTATATTTCCATGTTTTGTTATGTTGATTAATGCTCATGCTAGTTTAAAATTTATATTGCTTTAGTACTTTAATTTACTGTTTATTGAACTGCTACTAAGGATTCCATTCTCCTTAGTAGGTGCTCATTTGCACAAGCTAGGGTGAAAACCCTAGCTACAGTTTCAAATGTTCATCAACATATGCAGGTTTTGGTGTAACATCAAACCTTACATGGTATCAGAGCATGTTGAGAGTATTGTCCATCTCCATTCATGAGAGTTTTTTGCAGGTTATTATCAAGATTTCGAGTACAGCAGTTGTAGCAGTTTCTGCACTTTTGCAGCAGTAGCAGTTGCAGACATTTTCTATTGTTTTTGTAGGTCTTCTGAAATAGCTTCCATGAATTTGGAAGGAATTACTCCTCTTTCTCCATTCAACTATGATGAATGGAAACCACAAATGATAGCACATTTGAAGAGAAATGGTCTCTTTGATTATTGTTTTGAAAGAGAGTTTGAATCCTCTGAAGAAGAGAATGACTGGTTAGATGAAGGTGAAAAATCCTCTGCAGCCATGATGCTTAATATGTCTCAATGCATGGTACACCACTTCTATTATGTTGAATCTCCAAAATATCTATGGGCCCATCTGGATGAAAGATTTGGAAAACAGAATGAAGGTATTGGTCCAAACCATTTCGAGAGCAAGCCCAATGTTGCATTCACCCTCCTTGATGGTCTCTCTGATCATGAATCAATATCAAACATATCTGATATTTGTAATACCCCAATTTTGACCCTTATGAAATATTGGTTTCTAATGTAAATATTGTATACACACATTCTATGTTTCACTAGCGTGGAGCTCAAGGCCAATGCCCCGCTAGTTTATGCTCAGATTTTATTTAAATTAGCCACGCTTTGATATTGTGTTACCCACGTGCTATTAAGCCATGCGATATTGTAAATTGATGTAAATATTTAATATTGAAATAAAATACCAAAACTAGCTATGGGAGCAACGAATGAGAAGGGGCCATGTGTATCCACTAGGGAGTGGTGAGGGGGTTGTGGGATTGAACCATAGGCTGCCATATGTCACCTTGAGAACCCATTTGACTTACCTTGCTGACATTTATTTATGTTGTAAGGAAGTGGTTGAGGAATTCAGTCCATGGCTTCAATGGAGCATGGGCAGCCCAGAAATTCGTATGGAAGAGTATGGAATCTATTTTCTTGTACCACAAGCCACTCTACCTCATGGGATTTGCTTCTTCCTCATCCCCATTCCATTGTAAAACTTACCAGCACCATTTTTCCAAAAAAAAAAAAAAAGAATTGCCAGTAGAGAGAAAACCAGAAATCGCGACCTTGAGAGAACCTAGATTTTGGAAGACCAAAAACGCCCAGATTTGGCATTGGACAGTGGAATCCAATGGGGGATCCACTCGTATGAACCTTGGGGAGAATTTGGGAGCATTAGCTATCCCGAAATCCATAGGAAAACCCAGTTTTTGCATCCCAGAAAACTAGTGACGGATTTGAGTTATTTGGTGAGCAGAATGGTGAGAAATCAAGTAGGAAATGACTGTGCAGAGGTTGGGTGTGCTTGATAAACCCAGTGAAGGCTAGGATCTCAAGGATTAGCAGCTGGACCTTTCTATGCCCATCCTGAAGAGCCTTAGAGGGAAGAGTTTCCTGAGGGACTGTGTAATAGAGAAGGGGATCTTCCTTGTGTTGGATGTGGTAGGTAATGCGGGTGCCTGACTGTTGGGTTCACTTGAGATGCCTGTAGCTCTGTGGTTGAGCTCACTGGCTTAGCATACCCTCCTCTATCTTCTTGAATGCTTGATAAACCCAATGGTGTGTTGGCTTAACATAGCTGATGACCGAAACCATGGCTGTGAGTGAGCCCAACTGGTTCTTCCTTAGTGGATACACGGCCCAGCTCGGGGGTGATCTCTCAGCTGAAAGAATATAGGCTGGATAGAGATCTATGGTTGGGTGGAACGTTGCCCTCCTGTAGCCAGTCGTTGGACCTTTACATTTCAAGATAAGTATTCTTGTGAATTAATTTATATACATTCTGTGTTATGCAATGTGTTCAATCTGAATGTTAAATATTCATGGTAATCAAATTGAGATGGAATCTTTGAATAGCATGAGAATGAGATTGAATATCTGCATATGGACTCACCTTTTTTCTTGAGATAAACATGTTGATGCATTCCATTCTGTTTGTGTATTATTATGTTTAATTTCATTATGTTTATATTGAGTTGATTCTGCACACAGAAGTTTTTAATTGTTATGAATTTATGAGTAAAAAAAAATAATATTGGGGCTAAGTCTACCAAAAGACCCGTATGATTGGTCATGTTCTCTCCCCTGCATTTGGAAGGTGGGAGGGGACGTTATAGAGTGGTATCAGAGACCATGTTGCAACACTGGGGCTGCTTGGGCCAAATTCTGAGTTACAGGTAAGAAACATAATGGTTTTAATGTAATATTGGGAAGTTGGGGGCGGCACTTTGATTGGGAAAAATGATAGGGTCAGACTTCTCAGATGAAGAATAATATCACATAGGTGCATAGACATCTCCAAGATCTTTCCAACGGTACCAAACTTTCCTTATTTGGTTAAGGGACGAGGGAGATATGACCCCCACAAGCACGCAGATTGCGTGCGGGTTGCGCGTAGATTGCGCGCGGATTGCGCGCAGGTCACGCACAGATTGCGCGTGGATTGCGCGCAGATTGCGTGCAGGTTGCGCGCGGATTGCGCACAGGTCATGCACAGATTGCGCGTAGGTCGCGCACAGATTGCATGCGGGTTGCGCACAGGTCGCACACAAATTGCACGTAGGTTGCGCGCGGATTGAGTGCAGGTTGCACGCGGATAGTGCGCGGATTGCGAACAGGTTGCGTACAGGTTGCGCATAGGTTAAGCGCAGGTGGCGCATAGGTTGCGTACAGGTTGTGCGTAGGTGGCGCACAGGTGGAGCACAGGTTGAAAAGGGAGTTAAAAAGGAAAAGTAGTTAAACCCAAAATTTTATAAAAGATGAATGGTGCATCAAAATTGAGATCCGCGAATTGCTGAGTGTTCCTTGTTATATGGACTAACTTTGCTCGATATAAAAGTTTTTGTGATTCTTCATAGATTTTCTTCCAAAGGTGGTTGAATTTGGCATTCTGGACCAAAATACAACTGTGTAAAATGTGCAGAATTATTGGTAAGAGTTGTCATTTTTGAAACAACGTTATTTCCACACCCGATGTCAGAATGGAGCATGGGGACAGGCATTGGAAAGCTTGTCTAGTAGGGAATAATGATGTATGACCAGAATTGGAATGAAGTTATCATACCCCAAAAATAATTAGAGCAGAAATGTACCAGCGACTGTTTTGACAAATTATTGATAAATATGGGCAATTTCCAGAATTGCTTGAATGGGCAAGGGAAAGGAATGCATAGCAACTGTGTGAATTATTCAATGAGTTCTATTATATTAACTATTGATTTTGTATATTTCTATATGCATTCTTATGATGTCTGACAAATATTTTCATAATGCACAGTGCTTGCAGCTCATAAAATTTATAATTGTAGCAGAGGTAGCATACAGGAAAGATGGTGACCATAAATGATGCTCAATATCTTTATGAACATGAAGAAGATGTTCTAGAAGAAAATATGCATGAAGAAAATGCGAAGACTGAATCCAATGGGAGAAGGGAGCAGGTGACTCCTTAGAATTTGGTTGAAACCATGGTGAGCTTCAATGAAAGATTGATGAAGGCTCAAGAAGAACAACACCAACTCAATGCTGCTATTTTGCAAAGCCTCACTGATATGCAGCATAAGATAAACCTTAGGTACAACCCAAGCAATATGGGTGAAGAAGGAAGAAATGCAGGTAGTCATTCTAGAGGTCGCTCGAAGAGGAGAACTCCAAGCCCAAGGAAGAGTTCGGTGAGCAGAAAGCATAAAACATCTTCATCAAGGTCTTCTTCCAGCAGGTCGTGTGACTCCAAATATTCTAGAAGAAGTCCAAGATGTGCACCTAAGAGATTGGATGGAAGAAAGAAGTTCAAGGGCATCCCACAGGGAGAATTCAGGAAGGCAAGACCTCCCACATTTGATGGGGAAGGAAAGACTGGCCAAGAAGCAGAAGCATGGCTTCTTGGAATGAAGAAATACTTTAGAATTCAAGACTACTCAGGAAATGAGAAAGCCAGAATTGCCATTTACAACCTAAATGGCAGAGCTTCCATTTGGTGGGACAATCTCGTGCAAGTGAAAAGAATTAATGAGAGAAAGATCAGTTGGGAAAGATTTAAGAGGTACTTCAAGGAGAAATACCTTTCTGCTAGGTATTATGACAGTAAGAGAAAAGAGTTTAATGAACTCAAGTTGGGACTAAAGTCTATGGAAGAGCATGTCCACAAATTCTTGGAATTACTAAGGTATGTTGACTACATTAAGGATGAGAGAGTAAAAATCCAATGCTTCCTTGGAGGTCTACCTCAAGGCTTCAGGGATCGTATTGAGTTTGTTAATCCACAAAGTTTGGATGAAGCCATTAGGATGGCAATGCATTGCTATGAGCAAAGTAAAGGAAAAATAGAGGCTAACCCAGCATGGAAAGGAAATCCAAGAGGGAAGTTTGATCAAAAGAGGAATGGCTTCAAGCCACCATTCAGAGGTCATCCTAGAACCTTTCCACAGGGACAGCAAGCAAGGAGTGGATTCAAACCAGCAATGGCAGCAGACAAAACATCAAGAGGACCACTTCAGTGTTGGGGATGTGGAGAAAACCACATGTTGAAGGATTGTCCACATCGAAAAGACAATTCTCGAAAGTTGAAAAACTTGAAGGGAGTAGCTATAGTGGGGGACATGGCAAGGACAACACCTTGGATTTATGCAGCGTTGGATAATCATCAAGCAGGCCATCAATCATCAGTGGTGGAATTCAAAGGTAAGATTGCTACGCAATCTATTTCTATTTTGATTGATCCAGGATCTACTCATAGTTATGTTTCTCCAAAAGTGGTTGAAGGTTGTTCTCTTAGAAAAATGAAGCATAATAAGTCTTGGCTAGTGCAATTAGCCACGGGAACCAAGAGAAAAGTAAGTGAGGTAGTGATGGAGTGTCCCATAGAATAGAATGGACTCCACACATATGCTGAATTGAATGTGTTACCATTAGGATCCTATGATGCATTAATTGGCATGGATTGGTTAGAAAGACATAGAGCCAAATTGGACTGTTATGAGAAAGCACTTGAGTGCATTGATGAAAAGAGAAGGCCAACATTGGTAAAAAGGATTCCCAAGCAAGTTTCAGTAAGGCAGATTTCAGCCCTACGATTGAAAAAGTTTTATAAGAAGGGTTGTCAATTATATGCAGTCCATATGCCAGATTCATTAGAGGACAAAGGGCCAAGACTAGAAGACTTCAGGATATTGCAAGAGTTCCAAGATGTGTTTCCGGATGAGGTACCAGGGTTGCCATCGATGAGAAATATTGATTTTACCATCAATCTTGTTCCAAGGGTAGCGCCGAATTCCAAAGCTCCTTATAGAATGAGTACACCGGAGTTGGTGGATTTGAAGATACAGCTGCAAGAATTAATGGATAAAAGGTATATCAGGCCTAGTGTGTCTCCTTGGGGAGCACCGGCATTATTTGTCAAGAAGAAAGATGGGACTTTAAGGCTGTGTATTGATTACAGGCAGCTCAATAAAGTGATAGCTAAGAACAAGTATCCATTACCAAGAATTGATGACTTGTTTGATCAAATGAAGGAAGCCAAATTATTTTCAAAGATTGAATCGAGGTCTGGCTACCATCAAGTGAGGATTAAAGAAGAAGACATTCACAAGACGGATTTCAGAACTAGATATGGTCATTATGAGTTCAATGTGGTTCCATTTGGCCTTACCAATGCACCTGCCACATTCATGTGTCTCATGAATAGTGTATTCAGCAAATATTTGGATAAGTTTGTGATTGTGTTTTTAGATGACATTCTTGTCTATTCAAGAAATGAAGAAGAACATGAGGAGCATCTAAGAATGGTGTTGCAAGTTCTTAGAGAACATCAGCTGTATGCCAAGTTAAGCAAGTGTGAATTCTATCAAAAGAGGATTCAATATTTGGGTCACGTCATTTCAGAAGAAGGAATTGCAGTGGATCCGGAGAAGATTAATTCCATCATGGATTGGCCAACTCCAAGAAATGTTTCAGATGTTAGATCTTTTATGGGCCTTGCTGGTTACTACAGAAGGTTTATTGAAGGATTCTCCAAGATAGCTCATCTGATCACTTCATTGCAAAGGAAGAACATCAGATTTGTATGGTCTGAAAAATGTGAGAAAAGTTTTCAGAAGCTGAAGGAGTTACTTACCAGCGCTCCTGTTTTGAAGATAGTAGATCCAAGGAAGGATTTTGTAGTGTGCACAGATGCTTGCATTGAAGGACTGGGTGGGGTTCTCATGCAAGAAGGAATTGTGATTTGCTATGAATCCAGGAAATTAAAAGAGCATGAAAAGAATTATGCCACACATGATTTAGAATTAGCAGCCATAGTGCATGCTCTTAAGATGTGGAGGCATTACTTGATGGGAAGAAGATTTGAGCTTAGAACAGACCACATGAGCTTGAAGTATTTGTTTGATAAGCCAAACTTGAATGCTAGGAAAGCTAGATGGATGGAATTTCTTTGTGAATTTGATTTTGAAATTAAACATGTAAAAGGGAAGGAGAATAAGGTTGCAGATGCTCTTAGCAGAAAATTTCATGTTTCGGCAGTAAGTATGTGCAAATCAGATTTGAAGACAAGAGTTCTTGAAGCCCAAAACGGTGATGAAACTTGCCTTCAAATTAAAGAGAAGTTGTAGCAGGGTAATGTGGATGAAAAGTGTGCAGTATATCAGCTGGGTGAAGACAGTATCCTTATCTACAAAGATAGGTCGTACATTCCAAATAATGCAGATTTGAAGAAACTAGTGATGGATGAAATACACCAAATGCCGTACTCTAGACACCCAGGATATCAGAAGACTATAACAGCAGCAAGAAAACAATACTTTTGGAGCGGTATGAAGAAGGACATAGATGAGTACATTGCTAGGTGTCAGAAGTGCCAACAAGTCAAGGAAGAACACCAACATCCAGCATGGTTATTGCAGCCCTTACCCATTCCGGAATGGAAGTGGGAAGTGATCTCCATGGATTTTATAACAGGTCTTCCCATGACAATGAAGAAGAATGATTCAGTCATGGTTGTGGTGGATAAGCTATCGAAGGTATCTTAATTTATTCCAGTGAAGTCCACTCACAAGGCTAGTGACATTGCGAACATCTTCATGAGAGAGATATTCAGATGCATGGATTGCGTAAGGCAATAATTTCTGATCGTGATACAAAGTTCACCTCCAATTTCTGGAAGGGATTATTTCAGGAATTGAGAACTAAATTGAATTTCAGTACAGCTTACCATCCTCAAACGAATGGCCAAACCGAGAGGGTGAATCAGGTTCTTGAAGACATGCTGAGAATGTATGTGATGGACAAACCATCCAAGTGGGAAGATTATTTACACTTGGTTGAATTTGCATACAATAATGGACACCATGCATCCTTGGGAATGAGTCCATTTGAAGCATTGTATGGCAAGGGATGCAGGACGCCAGTGAATTGGGACAGCCCAGTGAACAGGGTAGTGCTTGGACCAAAGATGATCAAGGAAATGGAACAGGAAATTGTTAAGATTAGGCAGAATTTAAAGGTGGCTCAGGATAGGAAGAAGAGTTATGAAGATTTGAAAAGAGCACATAAGGAATTTCAAATCGGGGATCATGTTTACTTGAGAGTGAAACCAAGGAAGAGTTCCCTCAAGTTGGGGAGTTGTGCCAAGTTGTCACCAAGATATTGTGGGCCATTTGAAGTCCTTGATAGGATAGGGCCAGTTGCATATAGAATTGCATTGCCTGCTAACATAAGAGCTCATAATGTTTTCCATGTATCTTTGCTTAAGAAGTATGTACATGATCCTAATCATATGATTGATTGGAATGTGATACAGGTGGAACCCGAGGGAGAGTTCCAAGTAGAACCTATGCACATCCTTGACAAGAAAGTCACATTGCTCCGGAGCAGAGCCATCAAGAAGGTAAAGGTCCAATGGGAGCACCGTAGTCCTGATGAGGCTACATGGGAGCTAGAGGATGCCATGAGGGAGGCATTCCCATTTTTGTTCAGTTTTGAGAACACCGAGGACGGTGTTGTTCTAAGGGGGAGGGGAATGTAATACCCCAATTTTGACCATTATGAAATATTGGCTTCCAATGTAAATATTGTATACACACGTTCTATGTTTCCCTAGCGTGGAGCTCAAGGCCAAGGCCCCGCTAGTTTATGCTCTGATTTTATTTAAATTAGACACGCTTTGATATTGTGTTACCCACGTGCTATTAAGCCATGGGATATTGTAAATTGATGTAAATATTTAATATTGAAATAAAATACCAAAACTAGCTATGGGAGCAACGAATGAGAAGGGCCATGTGTATCCACTAGGGAGTGGTGAGGGAGTTGTGGGATTGAACCATAGGCTGTCATATGTCACCTTGAGAACACATTTGACTTACCTTGCTAACATTTATTTATGTTGTAAGGAAGTGGTTGAGGAATTCAGTCCATGGCTTCAATGGAGCATGGGCAGCCCAGAAGTTTGTATGGCAGAGTATGGGCTCTGTTTTCTTGTACCACAAGCCACTCTAACTAATGGGAGTTGCTTCTTCCTCATCCCCATTCCATTGTAAAACTTACCAGCACCATTTTTCCAAAAAAAAAAAAACAAATTGCCAGCAGAGAGAAAACCAGAAATCGCGACCTTGAGAGAACCTAGATTTTGGAAGACCAAAAACGCCCAGATTTGGCATTGGACAGTGGAATCCAATGGGGGATCCACTCGTATGAACCTTGGGGTGAATTTGGGAGGATTAGCTATCCCGAAATCCATAGGAAAACCCAATTTTTGCAGCCCAGAAAACCAATGACGGATTTGAGTTATTTGGTGAGCAGAATGGTGAGAAATCAAGTAGGAAATGACTGTGCAAAGGTTGGGTGTGCTTGATAAACCCAGTGAAGGATAGGATCTCAAGGATTAGCAGCTAGACCTTTCTATGCCTATCCTGAAGAGAACTGGAGGGAAGAGTTTCCTGAGGGACTGTGTAATAGAGAAGGGGATCTTCCTTGTGTTGGATGTGGTAGGTAATGTGGGTGCCTGACTGTTGGGTTCACTTGAGATGCCTGTAGCTCTGTGGTTGAGCTCACTGGCTTAGCGTTACCCTCCTCTATCTTCTTGAATGCTTGATAAACCCAACGGTGTGTTGGCTTAGCATAGATGATGACCGAAACCATGGCTGTGATTGAGCCCAACTGGTTCTTCCTTAGTGGATACACAGCCCAGCTCGGGGGTGATCTCTCAGCTGAAAGAATATAGGCTGGATAGAGATCTATGGTTGGGTGGAACGTTTCCCTCCCATAGCCAGTCGTTGGACCTTTACATTTCAAGATAAGTATTCTTGTGAATTAATTTATATACATTCTGTGTTATGCAATGTGTTCAATCTGAATGTTAAATATTCATGGTAATCAAATTGAGATGGAATCTGTGAATAGCATGAGAATGAGATTGAATCTCTGCATATGGAATCACCTTTTTGCTTGAGATAAACATGTTGATGCATTCCATTATGTTTGTGTATTATTATGTTTAATTTCGTTATGTTTATATTGAGTTGATTCTGCACACAGAAGTTTTTAATTGTTATGAATTTATGAGTAAAAAAAAATAATATTGGGGCTAAGTCTGCCAAAAGCCCCATATGATTGGTCATGTTCTCTCCCCTGCATTTGGAAGGTGGGAGGGGAAGTTACAGTATTGAAGTTGTCCACAAAGAAGAAGAACTTGCCGATTATACACTCATGCTCCAAATTTCTTCTATTTCAAATTTTGTGCCAGCTCACACTCTAGAAACTGTAGAGGTTCTTAAATCCTCTCTTCCACAAGAGTCTGTTGGTTTGCATCATGATCTATTGAATGTTTCAGAGGTCAAATCAACCATTGGAGGTAATACATTCGTTCTCCTTGATCAATCACCTCTTATTTACTATTGTAAGATCATTTTTTCATGATCTCAGAAGTTTATTGAAGATGAAGGCCATTGCCATTTGCTTGGGATAATTTCTCATGCATTTTATGGTTTTGATCTCACCTCTACTGGTTGAAAGGAGATCTCAAGAAACCATTGATTATGTCTTGGATCTTATTTAAAATCCAAGCAATCCCTACTTGGGATAATTTCTCATGCATATCATGGTTTTTCTCTCACCTCTAATGGTTCAAAGGAGATCTCAAGAAACCATTCTTCAAGTCTTGGATCTGATTTGGATTCAAAGCATTCACTATCATGTGATGGTTATTTTGGGCATAATCTCACCTATGATGGTTCGAAGGAGAAAACAAAAGACTGTCTACACATTCATGGATTTAATCCTACCTTAGCTGATTCGAATCACAGGTTCCAAGATCATCCTCATACTTTTGGATTTGTTCTCATCACATTCGATCTGAAGAGCAAGTACAAGCACATGCATTTTGAGCATGAACCACTTCTTCCCAAGAAGAAGATACCTCCAAACATATGTCCAAGCATCACACCTGCTTGAGTTTGGAGCATTTATTTTTGGTAAGCCTTATAGTCTATTTTGAGGGGGGGTATTTTTCCCATGAGGTTTCCCCCATTTCCTCGATTTATTGACTGTTATTATTATTCATTGTATTGGGTGATCCTTGGTCTCAGTTACCAGGGCCCAAGATGGATTAAGGGGGGGTGTTGGGATATTCCTATACTCCATCCTAGTCCTAACAACATTCTCCATTTTTTCATTTTCAGTCATGCATGCATTTTGCATGCAGTTATGATTTTTCATGCATGGATGCAATTGCATGCATCCCAGTCATCAGTCCCAGCACCTAGTCCTCAGTTAGCTAGCCCCGGGAGCTTCTTTCTGATCATTTTTAGCCCTCCTAGTGCTTAGTGTGCCATGAATTCAATTGCATGCATCCCAGGTGCCCTCTCTCACCTACCACTCAGTTGCACTTCAGTTAGTTGAGTTATCTTTAGTTCTTTCCTTGATTTAAGGCTAGACTAACTCTCAACTGACTGTATCACTTTGATGGACCTCCAGTGAGACTAGACTGCCCATTCTGACTCCAGTCAGCTCCTCATGTGCCCTCCACTGAGCCTCCTTCATTCAGTTAGTGCCTCCATGTGCCAGTTACACCTACCACACTCAGTTAGACTCAGTTTGACATCTGGTTGACAGTTACTTGTGCATTGATGACTCCACTGATGATGATCAGGACTTCTAGTTGTGCTTTGATAACACTCCATTGATCTGATGATCACTCCATGAAGGCTAATTCGAATTGCCACCTTGGCATTCGAATCCTCTCACCATTGTATTATTTATCTGTCCATATTGTGATTAATGAATTAGTGTGTGATGTTATTCTGCTTCTATTTGAGTTCTACTGTATCATAATTATGTTGCTCCTTTACACTGCATGACCACTCTTCTTCTATTTTCCTGCTTAATATTAATCATTCTTGTGAGGTATAAATCAGCTCTTAGATCCGCTATGAGGATTTTCACATGGTATCAGAGCTGAGGTCCCAAGTTCAATTCCCCCGAGCTACATCGGAGGGGGGGTGTTGGAGTATTGGTACACCACATGGTATAACCGCTGAACCTGTGAAAATATAAAAATGTGGACTAACCGCCACTCCTGGTAATAGGACCTTGTGTTTGGTTTCAAATGTTCATCAACATCTACAGGTTTTGGTGTAACAGCAAACCTTATAGAAACAGTGTCGGTAGTATGCGCCAAGATTCCTGAGTGCAAGGAAGAGCAGGAGGTTGAGGACACTATAATCAAGAATGGGGCTAGAGTAGAAACTATTACAGCTGAGAGGATGGACATGGAGATCACCTATAAATAAAAAATTGTAGACATGGAAGCTTGGTGACCTAGCACCCCCCCCAGATGATCGCGTAGCCCACAACGAAGAAGTGAAGGATACATTAGAAAGCATCTCGGTCGAAATAGCGAGATTTCAAAATCTGTTAGAGGAAGCCACCACAGTGCTGTCTGGATTAAATGAAGATCTAGACCTTCAGAAGTTGCAAAGCGATCTACAGCAAAGGCAATAGGAGCTCAATGCCATGAACGCAGAAATGAAGAATTTTCCCACAAGGAAAAGGGTACACAAATTCATAGAGGTAAAAGAGATGCAAAAAAAACTAAAGGTGTTAAGGGAAAGAGAGGCTGTTGCTTCTACGAAGTTGCATCCCATAGAGGAAGAAGCACTCGCACTAATGGAGCACATCAATGGGAAGTTTGTAGAACTTTAGACTATAGAGGGCACAGTGAAAGAGAAATCCCAGGAACAGGTCTCGCCGACGATGTTGGAGACGATTAAATAATTTGAGCATAAGGAAAAGGAAACAGTTGCAGAGCTCACCGCTACTTTGCACAACATCAATGCGAAGTTGAGTACCTCTGAGGGTGCACCTCCAAAGTCACCCAGCGAAAGTGGGTTGGAGATGGTCCACGAATAAGTGTTGGGCGCCTATTGGGCATGGCCCAAGTTGGCACCTTTTCATGAAGTACAGTTTTGGAAGAAGCGTAGTTCGGACTGCGAAGTTCAAGCAGCACAATTTTGGCAATGGCAGAGTTTGGATTGCAAAGTCCAAGTGGTGCAGTGGGGAGCGCGAAGCCTAGGCATGATGCAGTTTTGCTGATGCATAGTGCCAATGAAGCAGCCATTTTGGGCAAAAGAGTATAAGTAAAGGAAGCGGTCGAGTAGATGAAAATGACCTGTTTTGGGTAAGCGACTCCATGATTCCCGAGAGTGGGGTAAGGAGCACCGTGGTAGTGGATGAAAGTGACTAGTCAGTTAGAGAGGTAGAAACCGTTACAAGCTAATCCACGGGTCGACAGCAATAGGTAGGCCAGACGGGTGGAAAGAAACAAGCCACTATGCAGTTATAACCATTTCATTATGACTGCGGCTATCACAAGGGCGTCATAGCCACGAGTGGCTCAACAAGGAGGCTAGAAGCGAGTTCCAGGCACACTATGCATGTTGGTGTATAATGCTTACACGGTCATGTATATGATTGGTGTACTAGTTTACTGGTGAGCATGAAATCTCAATTGACAGGTTGTAAATCTGGCACAATGAAGAATTTTGGGTACGGTAGCATTTTGTGTACTTTCTTCTTTGAGAGGATGCATGCTATTAGTTTGGGGATGCCTCTACCTCAGGTTAACCCCCGTGAGCCCAGACTAGGCTGTTGGGGTGACATATTCCTCCGCCAGGGTGGTGGGTAAAGTCACTACTGTTATCATACGGATGATTTCTGGGGGTGGTGGGAGAGGCAAGTGCCCGCTTTTGAGCAGTTTCCATATGCTGGATTGGATTTCCGTCATGATCCAGAATTGGTGCTTCCTCCAGGTGGAGACTGGGGAGATATTGGTATGTTTAATTTTTTGAGAATTATTTAATTTTTTCAAACTTTTCAAGTATTTGATTTTTATGAATGAATTTTGAAGTGCTAATCAAGTGTCATATGCAGATCTTGGGCCTGTCCGTCCCGAGGGACATCCTACCATCTTTGTGAGGCCAGCTGATATTACTGCAGCAGATGCTATGTTGGGGACCATAGAGATAAAAGTGAGTCGGTTGATTCATGAAGTTCCTGCATGCCGTATGGATCAGATACCTATTGATATGCAGGAAGATGTTGTTGGGGTGCCCCCAGCATGGCTTAGGGTGTTGCGGAAGATAGCTAGGATAGTCATATGCTATCGCAATGCAGTAGATGATGATGAAGTCCCTCCTTCTCCATAGGAGAGGGATACATTCTATGTATATATTTTTGAGGCTACTATGCCCAGTTTTGTACTTTTATGACATGACTTGATAGACTTGTGATCAAAAACTCATATATATTTTTTGATACAGTATTGGTTATTTACATATGTATGTGTTTGAAAATTATGTGTGCAATGTTGTTTATGAAAGTGTATGATACAAATTCCAGTCTAACACATAGTTTGCTAGTGAATCAGCTAATGTGTTTAAACTTCTTGGAATGTGTTCATATATAATAGAATCAAACTGTCTTTCCAAAAGTCTAACTCGTAGAAACTGACGTAGCAATCCAAGATCTCTAATCTGGTAGACACCTGTTAACTGAAATACAATTAATTGTGAGTCAAGTCTTACCTCCAAATGTGAAATGCCATGACTGAGAGCATCTTGGAGAAGTTCTATAACTACACTGTATTCAGCCACATTATTCATGGTAGGACCTAAACAAACCCCCCCCGAAGAGACAAGTTGGCCAGCGGGTGAGTATATGACCCAAGTTGCTGCAACCAACTGGTAGGTGTGGCGACTGGCGCCATCAACAAATCCTAAGAAATGTTCGGTTGACATCGGGTACACGAAACGAAAAGCACACATAAAATTAACTAACAAGCATAACGAAAACTAGCTTTACAAAAATATACATCTATGTTACAAGAAAAAGTATGTCAGCCTAAGCGTAATACTTTTTCAAGTAGGGTCAATGCCTAGATCCTCCTCGTGAGGTCGGGAAAAGGTGTCATGGAAATCACGGAAAAG
This sequence comes from Larix kaempferi, assembly GCA_027924585.1. NCBI lineage: Eukaryota > Viridiplantae > Streptophyta > Pinopsida > Pinales > Pinaceae > Larix > Larix kaempferi. The sequence continues at coordinate 8,177,959 of BSBM01000642.1, forward strand.
ATTGGTATACGGAATGATCTCATCGAGATAACATCCCGTTTCAATAAAAATGTTTCTGGTGACCCCAGTGGAAATGTTGACCAGAAAGGTATTCAATCTATTCTCTTCAATAAAACCATCTTGTGAAGTAGAAATGAAATTATTATTTCCACTGGGTGTTGGATAAAACTCGCCTCTCTCTATCAAGTTAAGAAATGGAATCAAGAAGGACCTAGGATCTATATGTTCACAAGGATGGTCCAGGTCAGTCATGGCTTCTAAAATTTCCTCCTTAGAAGGTAAAGTAGTATCCAAACTGTCAAGAGAGAGGATCGGGTCTGGTGACTGAGTAGCAGCACAATCCATATTTGACTCAACAGACACCAATGGAGTCAATATATGTTCTGTTGCAGTTTGATATGAGTCCAAGTGGGTTACTTCTGCAACAGGAGTGGGCACGGAGGGGTTTGAATTAGTTGGGAGAAACCCAGGTTCAGTTGTTAAACTAACCATGGAATTTTCAGACAATGAACATCCCTCAGAACCAACAAATAAGGTAGGAGCCGGTAGGTCAAAAGTGCCAATTAATGAACCATAAAGTCCTACTCCTAAACTCTCACCAATCGGGGTAGTTTGATCAATTAAGGGAATTGTGGTCTCTGAAGAAGTCTGGTTGTTTCTCTGAGTGAAAGAAATATGACCGGCTGTAATGACCTTACCTTCAAATGGGAACATAACAACTCAAAAAATTGTCGATGCAATGGCTCGCATGGCATATGTCCAGCTCCTACCTAATAACATATTGTAATCAAGCGGAGCATCCAGAACTTCTACTTCTACAGCAACTGTCTTACCGGCCAATGTGACATCAAATGATGGAAAAACCCCATGTGGACGGAAAGTCCTGCCATCAAATGTAGTAAGTAGTGTGTTAGAAGGGGCTAACTCGGGGGAACCCAAAGCTTTCCAATAGGAAATTGACATTACGCAGGTCGACGCGCCCTCATCTATGACAACTCATCTGATGGTCATTGGGCCATGGACGACGTCAATCTAAAGAGCAACGTGGTAAGACAACCGGTATTTGATATCATTCATATCAAATCGCATAGACATGTTAGAGGATTCCATACTTCCAATAGCTGCCGGAAGTGCATTCCGTTGTAAAGGTCAACTTTGCAAGACTTCTAAGGTAGACATGGCACAAGGGGTCTGGGCTAAATCTTCAACCACATTGTAGTTGGAGGTGGCCCGAGTGTTGGGATTGTGCGATGCCCGTTTCAAGACACCTTTTGGGATCTTGGGCATTGGTTCCACAGGTATGTGGAGTGGAGTGGAGGATTCTGGAATCTCTTTATCCTTTTTCTGTGCGTCCGGGGTATAATTCCTGGCTCTCATTTGTAATAGTGCATCTGAATTAACCATGTTAATAAAAGTTTGATCAATCGTGGCATGTGTAGTGCCCCCAGTGTTGGAGGTGCCAGAAGTTGAGCTCTGCCCCTTAGGGAATGGATCTTTCAGTACGGAAGGCTTCTTTTCTCTTAATAGCTTCTGGGCTTCTTCTGGCAGAGGGCATTGGTGAGTAAGGTGGTCCTGCTTGCAAATTTTACAAGGGAACTTAACCTTCTTTTTCTCTTTGTTACCCTCTTCGACATTTTCTTTTTTGGGCTTCTGATGGTTCCCCTCTCTTTTCTTGCCCTTCTTTTTGTTATTGGGCTACCGAGGGCCCTTTTGATTGTTCTGAACTTGGTTGACAGGCTCAGAAGTAGAAGGAGAGGTTGTGACGGAAGAAACTTTTGCAGTTGATTGTTTGACAGATAAGGCATGAACCTGTTTGGTCAATGCTTTGAAAGCTGCAGAGTCAACTGAACCCACTATGTCATCAGCATGTGGTCCAGGTTTAGGTCTACTCAGATCGGTATTCAATCGCGGTGCATCAGGTATGATCTCATACAATAACCCAAATTGTGTGTAAACGAGATCTAACTATTGGGTCCGTAGGATGGCTTCTTCCTCATTAGACACTCCAGACGTAGCTACTTCCTTAGAAATGTAAGGAAAAAGTGATTTCAAATACCACTCAAGAAGGAATTCTGGAGATATGTTGGCTTTAATGAGCCTCTTCCGTCTTCGCCACTCCTGAATGTGATCAGATAAATGAGTGGCTTTATTTTGCCTAAATGTAGACAAAAGGTCTGTTCCGGCATCATACCGAACAGGAAGCTGGAAGTGATTCAAAAAGACAGTCGCGAGATCCCCAAAATTAGAGAATGTAGCTGCAGGTAACTCAATGTACCATTTGGCTGCAGCACCAGTTAAAGTCCTTGGAATAGTCTCAATCTAATGGAATCTTCATTTAATGAGTTCGAGGAACACCATAAATGGAAAGTAGTGACATGGTCACCAGGGTCTTCACCTGTTTTGCCTTTGAACTTTGGAATGTCTGAAGGTAACTTGGTAGGAACTGGTGGCCATGTAGCGTTATGATACACTGGATCATTGGTCAGTTTGGAAAGATCTGGCAAATTTGAAGCTGCCAGAAATGGTAAACGAGGCCGGTAAGACGGTACTTGATAAGCTGGGGTCGAAAAAGGGGAACCACCTATAGTTTGACCCGTGAACTGCTGGTAGGGGTTGCCCCCAACCATCTATTGGTACAGGTTGCCCCCGGCCATCTGCTGATAGGGGTTTCCACCTACCATCTGTTGATAGGGGTTGCCTCCAGCTACTTGTTGGTAGGGTTTGCCCCCTGCCATCTATTGTTGCATGAAAGAATTATTGAAATTTCCCCACCCATATGAAAGTGGGTTAGTGCTCTGTGGTTTCGTCCACTATGGCTGGGTGTTAGCCCCGCCATATTGATGGTTAAAAATATTACCCCATCCCCTTGAAAATAAGGAAAAAGGGACATTCCCTGCAGGCATATTACATTGATTCATGTTGGGACCTGCAAGGGTATTGAAACTAGTGGTAGCTGATGTAGATGGTGCGGTGTTAACACCTAAAAAGTGCTCACTAGCTCATTCCCTTACTCACATGACCCATTTGTCCACTTTTCCACCATCTGAGCCTCTGAAACCAACAAAAGGTCACCAAAAGACCTTAGTACACCCCTTTTTCCATTAAAAAAGATTATTTTTCCAAGAAAATCATAAAAAACCCTCAAAAAGGGTCCAAATTCCCAAAAATATTAAAAAGGGAATTAAAATATTATTTTTATTCAAAAAAGGAAAAAGGAGGGAAAAGTACCTAAACCATGTTGGTCAATACCATTTGGTTTCCACAAAACCACAAATGGTATCTCCCACCACCAAAACCTATAAAAAGGTGGTAGGGGCTCCTCATTTCATATCCTTCCATTATCTCATCCTTATGCTGCTGAAATCTCCCCTGAGCACTTTTAGCCATTGGAGCAACCTTGGAGAAAGAGACCTATTGGAGTTTGGAGCTACTCATCTTGGGAGTTGCTCAACATCAACCTTCACCATTGAAGGTAATATCGCAAGCACTTGCTTGCCCCCCCACTTTTCAATACAAAAATTATTTCTTATGTTTCTTGTTCTTGATTTTTGAAATATTTAAATTATTTGCTTAGATTCTTGCTTAGATCCATGAAAAGTATTGTTTATTTAGTTTATTGTTTTTATTTCTATTGAAACTGCTACTACTAGTTAGTAGGTGCCCATAGCACTAAGCTTGGTTGCAAAACCGAGCCAACAGTTTTTGGCGACTCCGCTTTGGTTTGAACTTTAGATCTCTAGCTTTGCCATTAAATCTTAGTTTTTATGAGTTTTTAGTCTTTAGATCCATAGATCTACCATCTTAGACAGCAGATCCATTGCTGTTCTGAGATTTGGCCCCTTAAACAGCCCGAAATTTTCAATTTTCGGGTTCGTTTCTCGGTTTCCGTGCACGGCTTCCGCCTCGCGGCTTTTTTCCAGACAGTCGCGCGGCCCATCGCGACTTTTCTGCGTTTTTCCGCGCGGTCCATCGCGGATTTTTTTACAGACAGTCGCGCGGTCCATCGCGACTTTTCTGCATTTTTCCGCGCTGCTTATCGCGGCTGCGCGGCCAAAACCTGCGCGGCTCATCGCGACTGTGTGGCCCAAACCTGCGCGGCTCATCGCGACTGTGCGTCCAAAACCCGCGCGGTCCATCGCGACTGTGCGTCCAAAACCCGCGCGGTCCATCGCGACTGTGCGTCCAAAACCCGCGCGGCCCATCGCGGCTGTTCGTCCAAAACCCGCGCGGCTGAATTTTTTCATTCGGCCATCCCGATTTTGAAAAATATTTTTTACTGTACTTTCTGCCCATAGCACATTTTTTACAGTACTAAATTCTGCATAGTTTACAGATTTGAAAAAAAAAAAAAATTTACTATTTAAAAAGTGCATACCTAGAAATCTTGTTAAAAATTTTCAAGAAAGTGAAAGAAAGACTCATTTTGCATTCTTTATCTAAGATTCAAAATTTTTTCTTGTTTACTTCTTTAGAATATTGCCTTTAGCAATTTTTATTGAAACAAAGAAATCCATTTATTTCTTTATTTGCTTTCATAAAATCCAAGAAATCCTTTATTTTTTTAGTCATTTTTTGAAAAAGCATATTAATTCCTTTTCGTGAAAAAAGTCTTAAATATTTGCTTTGTATTTTCGAAAAGTCCTTTATTTTTTGAAAATTTCCATTAAAGCATTTAATTTTTTCAAGTTCAGTTTACAACACCTCACGTGCACTCACACGATCACTTAATTGAACAAAGACTTAAAAAGTACCCTAATTTGAACACATTCTTAACCCCACTTGGGGAACACTAAAAGAATTCTTGTAGCTAGGTAGTATTGGGGGGATAGGTGTTCCAATAACACCCCTCAGTTCATACATCTGAGACATAGAAGTTGTCCAATTAGGGAGCTAAAATCTCTTAGTACTTTTTGGCGCGGTCACAACCGGTTTGTGGGAAGGCCTCTCCCTTAGGAGGGTTGAAGTCGCGAGGATGGTTCCGGAAGCCTGAGTGGGATACCGAAACCCATTCAGTAACCGAAGGGCTACCATTCGCAGTTCTCGGGATATCCCTGTATTGGGATATTGCGATCAAAGGACCAAACGGCAGATTTACCTTTTCTCGACGCGTCATGAACGGAGTATCCTAGTAGCCTGTCTTTTTAGGATTGATTACCCGGTGTCCCTCCCGGTAGGGGGATATCTAGCCGTTGTCTCTACATTCATATTGTCTGACTTGGATTTCATCACCTTGCAGGGGATATCGTCTGTTTGAGTCACAATACTTTTAGATTAGGTGTTTGCATGATCTTTACCACCTATTGAGTATAGTTACACCTATTTTTTCTAGGAGCCGCTTGCATGTTGGTATTCTGACCGGTTGTTGCATTCCTCCACTTATTGTAGCACAGCTGCTGGGATAAGTGCATTTTTGAGGATTGATTTTTTTGGCCTGTGAGCCTTCTTTTTTCACTCCCCTTTTTTATGCACCCTTGGTTGCATTAGGGTTTTGAGTCTTTTACATATATATCACCACCTGATACCTAAAACAATCTTTTAAAATAAAAAAACATATTCTCACCATTGAGAATTCTAGACGTTCTCGTCGTCTACAGGGCGAACTCCCAGAGTTTATTCCACTTGGCTCTCCACGTCACGGACGCAGAGCATTATCCCTTGATTCGACACATCGTCGATCATCTAGACGGTCATCCGATTCTGACATACCCCACTTCACCTTTGATTTGGAGGTAGAATCCGAAAACCCCACAGAGTTACCACCAACCACAATTATGTCTGGAACACCAGTTGATCCACTATATACATTAACCATAGGTCAGACATCCGCAGACCCTTCTGCGGGAGTACCATCAACGGCAACAGCCACCCCCTTGGGTATGCCCAATATGGGTAACACTCCACATTCAGGAATGCCTAGCACAGGACCACCACCTGTCATGGGCATGCCCAACATGGGGGTCATACCCCCTTCGGTTTCCACAAACCCTATCCCAGGAATCCCTAGTGCGATTCCTAACCCAAGTGTAACCCATGTTGCACTCGGTAGTGCTATACCAGGAATCCCTACTGCGATTCCTAACCCAAGTGTAACCCAAGTTGCACTTGGGAGCGCTAACCCATATCAGGCCACACCTTTTGGAGGGCACATACACTCCATACCTAGCATACCTATAGGCGCTACTGGACCCCTACACCATACCACAATGGCTAGGCAGGTCCCGGTTCCGGTCACCACATCCGCTAGTCTACCATACATGGCAAGTCTCAACCTGCCAGATTTAGCTAGGCTCACAAATGACCCCATCAGGCATGATCCTGCTTGGCCCCATATGCCCACTAAGCTTCCCTCTGACATCCCTAAGTTTGAGGGAAAGGCCGGAGAAGACCCCCAAAACCACATCATGTCCTTCCATTTATGGTGTTCCTCCAACTCCATAGTGGACGACTCTGTCCGACTCCGTTTATTACAGCGCACCTTCACTGGCTCTGCAGCCAAATGGTATATCGAGCAACCCCATGGGACGCATTCCACATTTACCTCCCTTGCCTCGACCTTCCTGCAGTTCTTTCAGCTACCAGTCCGCTATGATGCGGGCGTCGAGATCCTACTGTCTTGCAGACAAAACACGGCCACGCATATCACGGACCATATTCATGATTGGCGGCGGCGCCGAAGCCTATGCAAGATCAAATTAGACGACCGAATCTTTCTAGACTGGTTCCTTAAATCCCTCCTTCCTCTCATTGCGAAGGATGTAGCATCTGAAAGACCCCAGTCTGAGGAGGAGGCCATCCTTAAGGCCCAACAGTTTGATCTTATCTATGCCCAATCAGGTTACCTATACACCATCATACCTGACGCACCACGAGGTGACTCCGCACGCGGTGACACACCGGGGGCATCACATGCCGCTGATGGCATTATTGGCCAAATCACACCGCAAGCCAAACCTTTCAGTATGGTGAGCACCATGCCCGCCCCAGACCTTTCTAGGGCTACATCCAGTTCCGGAGCGACAACTTCTTATGCTCCAACAAACCAGACCCATCATGTTCATGGACCCTCTTGTCCACAACATTGTTATGGCCAAGCGCCATCAGCATATGTACCTCCTACATACTATGCTCAACCTACGGTACAGAACCCCATGCAGTTTCCACAACAGCCCATGCATTACCCACAGCAGGTTGCACCGGCTAACCTCACACCTCCACTAGCTCAGGGGTACCAACAACCCCAACAGGCAACTGGACCACCTCCAGCTCCACCTGCATACTATCCACCGCAACCTGCTCCCGCACCTGCGGCTCCTCAGAATCCCCCCAATGCTCAAGGACATGTCTACGCACAACAACAGCAGCCCCAATACCAAAATAACCAACGCAACCAGGGTGGGCAACCAAACCGAGGAAGAGGACGAAACCGTGGAAACAATCAAAACCGTAACCAAGCTCCACAACCTACCCATCCTCCGCAAAACAATAACGCGGCGCCCACTCATCAGAATCCTGATCGGCCACCTAAGCAACCCAAAAATGCTAATTTACGAACAAACCATCCTTGTTCCATTTGCGGTGTCTATGGCCACTATACCCACGCTTGCCCACATCTGGAGCGAGCTCGACAACTATGGACAAATGACGCCCATCGTCAAGGGCAGGCGGCTCCTTAGCCACCACCCAACCCCCCACCACCCCCACAACAACCTTTGGTCCTCCAAAACCCTTTTCCAACACAGGGAGTGGTAAACACTCAGCCGTTAGCCCCCCAACAGGGCAACGTGCAACCACAACAAATAACTTATACGGCTCCGGACCAACCCATGTTTGATTCAGGAACCCACCACTTATTGATGATGTCCACCGCTGACGTCAATATCCAAACCCGTCGGAATCAATACGGACCGACTTCTGAAGCCCCCCCCGCTGAAAAGGATACTAATGCTAATCCAACTGATCAGACATTGCGTATACCTCAGGTTCCACTTGATGGCGCTTCTAAAGCACCTCGCTTCCCCCTTCGCCGAATCAACAACAACCCCAATGCACGGGCTGCGTCCAATTACAACATTGTAGATGACTTAGCTCAATTTCCCGCAGCCATGTCTGCGTTAGAAGTCTTAAAAACCTGTCCTACTCAGCGCAAGACTTTACTTTCCGCCATTGGGGCGATTGACCCAAATGATTCGAACTTGATGACCTTTGATTTAGACCAATCTGAACCACGACTGCCTTCTACCATAGCAGTCCAAGTTTCCGTTTCTATTCGGAATCTTGTCATCCATCGATGTATCATCGACGAAGGTGCCTCCACATGTGTCATGTCCACTTTTGTCTGGCAAAAGTTGGGATCCCCTGCTCTCCAGCAATCCACCACTGCATTGCGGGCCTACGACGGCCGGTCAGCTCAACCTCAAGGTTTATTACCCAAGGTACCCGTCCAATTAGGTGGAAAGACTGTACTCATCGACATAGAAGTCATTAACGCCCAGCTTGACTATAACCTTTTACTTGGCCGCAGTTACATGTACGCCATGAAAGCGGTCGCCTCCTCCGTCTTCCGCACCATGATGTTCCCCCACGAGGGCCGCGTGGTCAAAATTGACCAACTCACCTACTATGATCCCAACGCCCCTACAGCACCAGAGAATGTTCTCCCCATGATTGAACAACCCGCTTCTAGTGCAGTTACCTCTTTTGTGTCTTCTGTGGCACCCGGACTTTATTCGGATACACCCATGACCTCTACATTCCAGGCCATCCCACCACCATCACCGGAGACCCAAGTCGCAAACCTCTGTACTGTTTCGCAGAATACGCAAACATCCGGCGGTCAACCACCATTGATCCCCAGTCACATTGGTGTCACACCCATCCACACCATCCCCTTCCTATTTCCTCCTTCGGGTGTAGTAAGCGCCCCGGTTATGGCTACCCTTAGCCTACCCGGGCTAACATTGGGATTGCCCGTGTGGTATATTCCGCCTCCCGTTCGACTACCGACACCAGACGTCATCCTCCAACCGGTACAACCTATTGTTACCACAAATCAACCTCCTCCTGGCGTCGCGATCCCTTCGTCGGCAACGACACCTCCTCCTAACCTCAATATTCCTTCGTCGTCAATGAAACCTCCTCTGGGTCTCACGATTGCTTCGACGTCAAAGGATCCCCCTCTCCTTGCTAAGCCCACTGGGGGCAGAGTTCCACAACCCTACACTGCTATACCACCTCCTAAGGCAGCCAAACCCCCACCGGTGTTTCGAGCTCCCCCCAAATGTTCATTATGCGATGAAATTGGCCATCAAACTCACCAATGCCCACATTTACCGGCACTCCAAGAGCATATGAATATGTTAGACGATGACATCGGCATCCCAGTAGTCAGATTAGAGCCACCTCTACAGCCTCGCGACAAATCACTGCGCACGAACCATCCTTGTGCTATATGCAGCGTTTACGGCCACTACTCTCACCATTGCCCTGATCTACCTGACTATAGAGCAGCATTGTACAAGTTAAACAATGCCGACTTAGAGATATCTCCTCCCCTTATCGAGGAGATTCACCCTCCACCATCATCCTCGTCAGAAGAAGTCAATACGATATATATGATTTCGACAACCTTCAAACCAGAACCCCTCGATTTATGGTCTGATTACTTCAGTACTGACGAGCAGATTTTGGAGACACTCACTGCACCCGACTACCCTTGGGATGATATGCATCATCGCTCGTACTTCCTACCGGAGACATCTACCTCCACCGCATCCGACCAGCTATTAGTCGAGTCGAAAGACTTCATACCCGCTAAGGTCGATTGGTTAAAGGACCCCATCCCAGCACCAGATGCCTTTGAAGAAGGGAACATGTCCAACATTTCCCCCACTATCCAGATAGACATTTCCACAACACCAGGGAAACCTGAGCTCATCTCGCTGGGCGCATCTTGCACTCAAGCAGAAACTCAGGCGTACAGAAAGCTCTTTCAGGAGTTCCGCGATGTCTTCGCCTGGTCCTATACCGAGATGCCTGGTCTCGACCCCGCCATTATTGAACACCACATCGATACATGGCCCGAAGTACCCCCTGTTCGTCAGAAACAGCGACCTATTCACCCTGCCAAGCTCCCCGCTGTTAAGGCTGAAGTCGAAAAACTTCGAAAAGCAGGTTTCATCTACCCTATTCCGTACACCACATGGGTGTCGAACCCCGTTCCTGTCAACAAAAAACAAGGCACCCTTAGAGTATGCACCGATTTCCGCGATCTAAACCACGCTTGTCCAAAAGACAATTTCCCCACGCCATTCATTGACCAACTCATTGATGAGTGTGCGGGCCATGAGGTCCTATCCTTCATGGACGGTTTTTCCGGATATAACCAGATCCACATCCGCAAGGAGGATCAGTACAAGACTGCCTTTACCACCCCATGGGGCACCTTTGCCTATCGCGTCATGCCATTTGGCCTTAAAAATGCTGGTGCCACTTTCCAGCGAGCCATGACCTATTGCTTTCACGACTTAGTCCATATCCTGCGAGTCTATCTTGACGACCTCACAGCGCGTTCCCGAAAACGATCAGACCACCTTAGCGACCTCCGACAAGTTTTCCTGCGTTGTCGCAAATATAAAATCCGCTTGAACCCACACAAGTGTGTCTTTTGCGTCCCAGCGGGCCGGTTGTTGGGGTTCATTGTTTCCCAAGATGGGATCACTGTCGACCCCCTGAAGGTCAAAGCCATCTTAGAACTCCCCCCTCCTCGCACGCTTCGACAGCTTCAGAGCTTGCAAGGGCGGCCCAATTTTCTTAGGCGCTTTGTCCCTGATTATGCCACCAAAGTCCACGGGTTCTTACGCTTGCTTCGTACCCACATACCCTTTGTTTGGGACGAACAAGCAGACACGGCATTTGAAGCCCTCAAGAAAGCTCTCACACAAGCCCCCTTGATATCCCCACCGGATTTCTCCCAAGACTTCACCCTTTACGTCTCGGCATCCGAATATGCCGTGTCCGGAGTTTTGGTCCAAGAAGATGCTTCCCACAAAGAGCATGTGATTTATTACGTCAGCCAGACCTTGTCTGGCCCACCTCTACGTTACCCCTATGAGGAAAGATTAGCACTAGCTGTAGTCTTTTCCGTGCAAAAACTGCGACACTATATTTTGCTTAGTCATACCACGGTTGTCGCCGACTCCAACCCCATGGTCTACCTCCTTACCCGGCGGCTCCTTCAGGGTCGTGTCGCTAAATGGGTCATTATCCTCCAGGAATATGACCTTACTTTCAAGACCCCCAAGAGCACCAAAGCCCTCGCGCTTGCTCACCTCATTACAGATCTCCCATCCTCTTCAACATCACCCGTCATCCAAACGGACTTGATTGACGAGCAGATATTCGTCATTTCGTCTGACGACCCTTGGTATGGAGACATATTGATTTACCTGCGTACGCAAAAATTCCGACCACACATCGATCGTGATGGACGCCGTCGCATACGACACCACGCCCCCCGATACCTGCTTATTGGGGATGTACTTTATCGACGAGGCGTTGATACTATCTTACGCCGCTGCCTATCCCATAGCGAGGCAGAACAAGTCCTCAATGATTGTCATAGCGGTGCCTGTGGAGGCCATTTCTCCGGCATGGCTACCGCCCAGAAAATCATTCGCGCCTGTTATTTTTGGCCATCATTGTTTACTGATTGCATCACCGCAGTCAAGCATTGCCAAAACTGCCAGCTATTTGCCCCCAAGGCAAGAACCCCCCCCTGCCCCCCTTCATCCAGTCATCACTGTTGGACCATTCTGCAAATGGGCCATAGACTTCCTCGACTGCAATCCCCCGTCAGCCGGCGGTCACAAACACATCATTGTGGCCGTAGATTATTTCACCAAATGGGCAGAAGCCATGCCAACCTATAATTGCAAAGCCGACACTGCGGCACGATTTTTCTTCAACCATGTTATCGCTCGTTTCGGAATACCACAGCAGCTAGTTTCTGACCACGGCTCTCACTTCGAAGATGTCGTCTGGAAGGAATTATCAACCATGTTGAAGTTTGAACTCCTACCGGATACTTCCCCGATCGAGCAACGTTTACTGCTCCTAGAGCAGGCCGATGAAGATCGGCGCACCGCCATTCAAAACATGGAAGCTGCTAAACAACGATCGAAACTAAGTTACGACAAACGCGTCCACCCAAGAACCTTTTCAGAGGGAGACCTTGTCCTCGCTTACGATCAAGCTCATGATAAAACCGGAAAGGGAAAGTTCGTGTCTATGTGGCAAGGCCCCTACATCATACACACCTGCCTCGGGCAGGGGGCATACATTCTGACCGATTCAGAAGGCAACACCTTATGCAACCCACGCAACGGGTTGTACCTTAAAAGATTTTACCCATAGAAAATCTCATGGACACCATCGTCCATTTTAGTATAGGCATACATTTTTTCCCAAAAATTTTTCAAAAAACCTAAATATTTGTTTTCTCTGCATGACCACAGATGGAGCCTCTTCCACTCTGCCATGTCGGTTTCGCTGATGGTGCAAGCCGTTGGTCTCCCAATCTCGCCTCCGCAACTTGGGTAATATACTCCCCTTCACATGAGTTAATTCACATTGATGGAGTGTGTTTAGGTGCCGCCACCAATAATCAAGCTGAATATGATGCCGTGACCGGTCTCCTAGCCGCTGCTCTCCAGATGAGCATACGTCACCTCAATGTTTTCTTGGACTCACAGCTCCTAGTCTCCCAGCTCAACAACGATTACCAGGTACGCGATCCCTGTCTATTCAGAAAATTCCTGCGCACTAAACAAATGGTTAGACAGTTTGAATCCATCACATTCACACATGTCCCAAGACACCTCAATGGTGTAGCAGATAATATGGCCAACAGTGTCCTCGACTGGCACACCAATCACATCATGTCATCTCCATAAACAAAAATGCATCCATGTGCGAACATGTGCCTCCATGGGCATATACAAAAACCAATATTGCATCCACGTGCATAACATGTGCCTCCACGGGCATAAAAACAACCAAAATAATGCATCCATGTGCATAACAAGTGCCTCCACGGGCATACATAAATCAATAAATACACTGCATCCACGTGCATAACATGTGCCTCCACGGGCATATAAAAAAGACAATGTGCATCCACGTGCATACACGACAATATATCCCAAAATATATATCCACATATATATACAAACCAAATAAAAAGACATAATTGACTAGGTTAAGGCGAATAGAGTTACCTGCAACTCGCTAAATCAAAAACCAACGGTGAAATCTCCCGGAAATCGAGAAATAGCTCTGACTGCTCTATCAAACTCGCCCGTAACAATGACATGTCATATTGGGCCCCACGTCCTATTTATAGAAATTCCACAAATTTCAAACAACCATTACGGTGTCATACGAAGTCCATTTCTCAAACCGTTGGTACCGTTGGGATCACCACAGCAAGAACTTCATAAAGGTTCCTTCCGTTTCCCGTTTTTCACGGGGTCATTTTTTGACCATTTTTTAGCCCCTCTCGTGGCCTCGGTTTGCGTGCCACATCGGCCGTTCACCGTTTTCGATGAGTCTTATATCGCCGGATTCAGTTTTCCGCGCTCGTGATAATGCTTGAGACCATTTCTCGCTCTCACCCTTAGATTTTCCGGGCGTTTTTTCCACGCCCCCCCCGTCGCCTCGGTTTGCGTGCCACATCGGCCGTTCTCCGTTTTCGATGAGTCTTATATCGCCGGATTCAGTTTTCCGCGCTCGTGATAATGGTTGAGACCATTTCTCGGTCTCACCCTTAGATTTTCCGGGCGTTTTTTCCACGCCCCCCCTGTCGCCTCGGTTTGCGTGCCCCATCGGCCGTTCTCCGTTTTCGATGTGTCTTATATCGCCGGATTCAGTTTTCCGCACAGATGACGATGCTTGAGACCTTTTCTCGCCCTCATCAATCCATTTTTTGCTCGGTATAAGTTTATCCCTTTTTCGGGCCGAGCAACCCCTCTTACGAAAAAGGCACTTAGGGAGTTTCTGTTAAGCTCTTTTCTGACTCCTAAAACAATGAAAAGATCGCCGAGCAATCTTGCTTCCTTTCATGCTCGCTAAACGTATCTGAAAGGGCGTCTACCTGGTATAAGTTTACCCCTTTTCCGGACCTCGTAGACTAATTACGAAAAAGGTATACTCTAGTCACATCGGCTAGAAGAGTTCTCCATCCGCATCATTTTATGCTTTTTTGGGCCTTGGAGACTAAACCATGAAAAAGAACACCAATAGAGTCCACTTACCGCTTTCAGACTCTCTAAACATGATAGAAACCATGAGCATGCGCCGTCCTGGGCTCACAAAATCCACAAGACAGTACCATTTCAGAGCACACTTTTATCCCTTCTTGGAGCTCATTAAAACTACGAAGAAGGAAGAAGGGTGCCTCTTGGCGCCACGACAGACCATGTCTACTCACATAGCAGCTTCCCCATTCTGGTCGCCTTTGTTCAGAGCATTCTGCAGTATGCCACCGGGAAACTCCCTCGACAGCTACCATCAGCTTCACCCACCCAGAGTTAGTACATACCCTTCAGTCCCTAAAAGATGATCCCCACACTTACAAGTCAGTTCCCTACGCTGCTAGGTCAACCACATCATCATGCTCTGAACAAAGGAAGTTTGAGTCTACCCATTTTTGACCCAGTTATTTCCCATCCCCACAAGTATGTCAGTCCTACCAGCAGTACTACATCACTTCAATTCTACACCTCGTGCTCCTGTCAAGGAAACATCATTGTCTTGTTAGTTGCTGGTCTCCCTCTGTCGACGACAACCACATTGATTCCAGAGGATAGATCTAGAGGTCCCTGTGTCTTGGACTCATTACCATTTATGATGAGTGCCTACGAATCATTTCGAGAGGAATCCTCAGTGCCTCTCCGAATGGTTGTTTCTCACATGCTCGACTTCAACACCTTGATCGCATCGTTGAGACTCGCACAGGGTATTGGTCCGTTCAGTTATTAGTCGAAGACCCCGGATACCACCTGACTCCTCCACATTTGAGAGTCTACCTATGGATACAACCAGTTACATTTTTTCTAGAGATATCCGGGTTGCGTATGGCGACAGTATTCAGATGTACCCCAGTTTTATACTCCCTTGAGTATACAGTTACATTATTTCTCAGAGATGACTCATAGTCTTTGAGTCCCTACAGATGTTGGACACCTTCAGTTTCAACAGTTCCACAGTTATTCCAGTGTATCAGTTATTGAGATCAGTCATGATCATGAGTATATCCCACAATAATGTCCCCTCTGGACCATTATGATGTACCAGTATATTTCTTTACGTATTAGATCCCCCTTCTTGGGACTAATTGTTTTGTATATGTCTTGATACGAGCATGGGAATGCCCGCCTCGTCCTTTATCAGAGACTATACCTCATTCATATTGAGGCAATGTAATATTTTTTGTTTTTGCAGCTTCCAAGGGCCGTGGCTCCAGTCTCCAACCGGTCTCTTCTCTCCCCTAAACCCCAGAAAAAAGGACAAAAGAACTATGATGTCTATCGGCCATACGATGAGCTCCTGCCCTCACACATCAGGGGGCAATCTGTTAACACCTAAAAAGTGCTCACTAGCTCATTCCCTTACTCACATGACCCATTTGTCCACTTTTCCACCATCTGAGCCTCTGAAACCAACAAAAGGTCACCAAAAGACCTTAGTACACCCCTTTTTCCATTAAAAAAGATTATTTTTCCAAGAAAATCATAAAAAACCCTCAAAAAGGGTCCAAATTCCCAAAAATATTAAAAAGGGAATTAAAATATTATTTTTATTCAAAAAAGGAAAAAGGAGGGAAAAGTACCTAAACCATGTTGGTCAATACCATTTGGTTTCCACAAAACCACAAATGGTATCTCCCACCACCAAAACCTATAAAAAGGTGGTAGGGGCTCCTCATTTCATATCCTTCCATTATCTCATCCTTATGCTGCTGAAATCTCCCCTGAGCACTTTTAGCCATTGGAGCAACCTTGGAGAAAGAGACCTATTGGAGTTTGGAGCTACTCATCTTGGGAGTTGCTCAACATCAACCTTCACCATTGAAGGTAATATCGCAAGCACTTGCTTGCCCCCCCACTTTTCAATACAAAAATTATTTCTTATGTTTCTTGTTCTTGATTTTTGAAATATTTAAATTATTTGCTTAGATTCTTGCTTAGATCCATGAAAAGTATTGTTTATTTAGTTTATTGTTTTTATTTCTATTGAAACTGCTACTACTAGTTAGTAGGTGCCCATAGCACTAAGCTTGGTTGCAAAACCGAGCCAACATGCGGTCATGGTACTCATGACAGGCACAGTTGCAGAAGCACTTGGCCCTACAGCGGGTGTGGAAATCCAAGTACTGGGTATCTGATATAACGGTTGAAACGCAGGAGGTGGCACTAAATTGGCTGTACTGCTAGGTCCAACAATAGGTGTAGAGGTAGATGCCATAGTTGTTGAACTCGGCATACCTAACGTACCAGTATTAAAACTAAAAGATGGAGTGGACACAAAGGTTGTCTGTGCCGAACTTGGTGTAGCAGTAAAAGGAGGATTTACCGTGTTAGTGTTCATACCTATGGTGGGAGTTTGTGGAACTCCCTGTTCACCTCCTAAAGTAGACATTAGATGTCCAGGCAAGAAATTATATGCACTATAATCAGGCTGCTGGAAACCAACAGGTAACAGAAGCGGATTTCTAGGATTGGTCAGAGGAGGATTGAAGGGATTGCTATACTCTGCAGAAGTAAGATCTTCAATCTCAACAAAACTAAAGTGTCGCTGATCTGGAGTACCTGGTTGTGGTTCCTCAGGAACCTCTATTTCAGGGTTTTCTATTGTTGTTTGGTGTTCATCAGGAAACTCAATTTCAAGTGGTAGTTCTTCAGGAATTCCTATTTCAGGATTTTCCGTTGTAAAAATTTCCTCAGGAAATTCTGTTTCAGGAATGGTTTCTGAAGAAACATTAGGGTTTACCCACTGTCTTCTAGTTGGCGGTAAAGGTTCTGTTCTAACTGGCGGAAGGTTTTGAAGGCTTCTCTATCTACGAAGTTATTGATTCTCCGTGATTATATATATAAAATAAAAAACTAGAAACTAGTGGTCACTACGACTAGGGGGCAAACAACACGCCAACTAAAAAAGTCCTAAGTATGCAAACCAAGCAAACGAGATTCCTTCCAGAGAAGATTCTGGGATGATGAGGGCCCAAAACAGATCAACGAAGGAAGAAGAATAGTTACCCGGGGTCCACAATACAATGACTAAGGGTGCAAGCACTGGAATCACCCAACCGCCCTCCCAAAGACCTGCAAGGGATTTCCTCCCACGTCTATCCTAGGTACAGCAGATATACCCTCTGTTGTCACCTGTGTATGAACCTATGGTCAGATACTAAGGATACCACAACACCGAAAACTCCTAGGGGAATAGTCGCTGGTCGAATCAGAAGGCGTGGGCAGGGTAACTAAGCCCGAAACTCAAAAGAGTCCCCATATGCGATCCAATCTTGGTATATGCTCGAAACAGAAAGTAGGTGGAGTATTCCCAACAATCTGATCTCACAAGACCTACTTCATAGATCCCAGTAAATCTTTGAGTGAAATGGATTTACCTATGATGGTCGAACTACGATTTTTGCGTAATGTGTGACCTTGAGTGGTTTAAGGTGATTTAAACTCAAGATCCTAACCAAGACTAGTTGGTGTAGTGTATCCCTAAAAAAGAAAAATTGTTTCTATTTGATTTTATTAAAAAAAAATTAGGGCTGTTATTACTCAAAAGTTAGTGCGTTTGTGTGGCGTGATTGCAACAGAAAAGCAAAAGTGCATAAATTCTATCTTTCGACAACAAAACTCTTTTTTTTTCTATTTTTTCATTTAAAATTATTTTCCAAACTGAAAAACTGAGCAAATTTACTTAAATTCCTTTTTGTTTTCTTTTTAAATTGTACACAAAATAACCAATGCTATCTTGTAACAAATATAAGCCTTATTAAACTTAAACTACAAATTTTTTTGCTTTTTCTGTTATCATAAACGAAAAAGAACTATAAACATGGAAAGCAAATAAGACTTGTGTGCAATGTGTAAGTATGGCTAAAAATGGTTCCTAAGCTTATAGCTGTCAAGGCACTAGCTCAAAAAAGACTTGTCCTACAGGTTTTTTGCCAAAGAAAAAGCCTCTATACTCGGAAACAAAGTGGGGAGAAAACAAAGGAGATAGATACAAGAGGACTGACCTAAAGCATCCAACCCTATCAAGACCACTATGCCAAGCAAAAACTAGGCAAGCAAGCTACCAACTACCCTACTAACACAAGGACTGAGAAATGAATCATCCTAAAGCACTTTAAACACACTTGAAACCAGAAAAGACAACAAGTCAAAAAAGGTTGGAAATCAACAAGTTTGGAAGACACCCTAAAGGCTCCAAAACAAACCAAACCCTAAAACAAAGGATAAGATAGGTAAAGAGCAAACAAATGTTGCTACAAACAACGAATGCAAAAGTATGCAGGTTTGTAAACCAGCAACATACAGTCAGGGCAAAAATAAGCAGAAGTGTTCACTACAACACACAACCTAGTCTTCCAAAAAAGTTATAAACAGTCCAAACATTCCATAGGTAAGCAAGCGATCTAAAGATGGAAAAAAGACTCAAAGAAAGGTTCCACAACTTAAAGAAAAGTTTAAAAACCTCAAATACTAGTCAAGGAGATCTAACAACAAAGTCAGAAGACCACCAAAAGGGCTAAAACTCAAGCAGACCACTAACAGAAGGCTACAGGAAATATACCCTACTGTGCAGTAGGGAAACTCGCACTCCTAAAGAAATGGGCGCTACTGTATGTATAGCACAGTAGCGTATGGGCGCTACTGTATATATAACAAAGTAGCACTCAGGTCTTAAAAGATTAAAATTTTGACTTTGAAAATATACAAAAAGACTGATTGAAGCAGAGAAAAACAAGCAGGAGGTACCTACAGGGTTTCTCAGCACATAAAAGGAGTTGAAATAATTTTGGGAAGACAAACAAGAAAAGGTTTCCTAGAGCAAAAACATAACTATCCCCAACGGAATCGCCAGTCTGTTGGCGGGAAAAAATACCCTATAGTAAGGAAACTGATACTATCAACTGGAAGGGGATGATAGGTAAGCGTATTAACTGTATTACAGAGATGTTCATAAAAGAAAATAGGTTATAGGCCTTGAGAACATACCTTTCGAATGACGTTCGATCCTAGCTCTTATTAGATCTTTGCGTTCGATCTTCAAGTCCACCTCCCGTTCACTAAACCTGCAATACAAGTACCTTTCTCAGCGTATCTTGGATAATATTTAATGATTGAAAGAGACAAAGAAATTTAAACATTCAATATTAACTAAAACAGATCGAAACTAGTATATAACTTCAATGAACACTTAATTTGGGACAAGAAAGACGCTTCAACCTTTTATTGTCAAGTGCAAATTGATGTTACAAATATACCTGACTTTGTGACATGCTCCTACAACTTGATCCTGGGCTCTTACTCTTCTCTGGCTTGGATATCTTCCAACATAAACTCCTCCAATGCAATCTTCTCTTTAAAAGTCTCTTGATAACATTCATGTCTCTAACCCCTCTCTTTTTTCTTCCCTGTATTTATAGGACATGAGAAGCAGTTCAAGTCGAGAGATGGCTATGGAGGAAGTTGGGGAAGTTGGGAAACTACCTACAACTAATCCTCTCCTTGTGAAATTAATTATTTTTTAATCATCTTTTGAGATGTACGCTACTATTGTTTAGTGAAGTAGCGTTTAGGGTGCTACTTTATTGCTTGTAAACTAGCGCCCATATCTTTTTAAATGTTGAGCGCTACTATGTTGAAAAGGAGTAGCGCTCATAAGGATTGAGCACTACTATGACACACTGGAGTAGTGTATAGGCGCTAGTCTATTGAAGTAGAGTAGCGCTCATATCTCAGAATGACATTTTTTATGGTTTTTCAGTGTTGTCAGGAGATGGAGTAAGTCAAAGTCTCATCTAGTGTCAACATGCTCCTCTATCTAAGTTATTTTTTTGTGTGATCAACAGCTCAAGGTGATCACGGATGGAGAGGTGCAGGTTTGACCTATAACAGAAGCTGTCGACTATGAAAGGCCGAGTTGGCTAGGTAGCCACACCAGTTTTGGTTACTCTAGGGTTTTGGACCATATGCATTGTAAAGACGTGACCTAAGGGCACGATCTATAAAAGGGGCATTTTTGTAAGGGAAAGGGTTGATCATTTTTTATTTTGATGTTGATTTTTGTGGATCTCTATTGAGAGACTAAGTATTGTAAAGAGGCTCTGCAGCTGTGTGCGTAGAGACCCACTGAAGAGATAAAGAGGCTCTACATCTGTGTGCGTAGACACCTATTGTAGAGAGAAGAGCCTGCAACTGTGTGCGCAGAGACCTATTCTAGAGAGAAGAGCCTGCAGTTGTGTGCACAGAGACCTGTTGTAGAGAGAAGAGCCTGCAGCTGAGTGCGCAGGATGGAATTGTTGAACCCTTCCCATTAATATAATCAATATTTCTTGTGGACATAGCTCCCATCCTGGGGGTAAACCACATAAATACCATGTTATGTGATTGAATCTATGTGTTTTCTTTTTTTTATGGTCAAGTTCATGTTTATAGCTGTGTGTATCTTTGCTTTTATATGTATTTTCCACATGAATGAGTGATGAGAATAATATGTTAAGTGTCGAACATATATGCATGAATGTTAAATGTGCAAGTAATTCTGAATATGACGAATGCTTGAATTATTTTGGTAACACTAAGTCAGCGAGGTCTATGTAAGTGCGATTCCTTGAAAGCACATCACTGGAAGTGCGCGGTTGCAGTTTATTCCACCGTATTATATGGGTTTACGAAGTGCATAGTCCTGTGTGTTGAGGGCATAATTACACTAAGTCGGCAAGCCTTAAGGTGTGTAATTGTTAAGAAGTAGCGCAGCCTGTACTTGCATTGTCCTATTGTTTAAGTGGACGTTTCGAAGTGCGAAGTCCCAGTGTGCACTATAGTATAAGTGATAGCCGTGAAGTGGGTGAAACTTCGCGTAGTTCCCGCAGTCTGTTAAATGCACATCACCTGATTATAAAAACCTGATTATGTAATCCCCCATAAAAATTTCCTCAGGTGAGACCTCAGCTTGTTCATAGGCTGTTGCCAAAAGGGCCAATGAAGAAGGGTTTTGTTGGACCACAACTACGCAGAACCTGGGGCAATTCAAGTAATCTAAAGAAACCAGATAATAAGCCAACAATAGGACATTGAGGTTAGGCATCCAAATAACACCCCCTCTGTCATACACATTTGAGACATAGTTTTTGTCTTTTAAGGATCCAAAATCCTCTATTATTTGTTGGTACGGTTGAAACCAATTTGTTATAGGGCCTCTTCCTTAGGACAGAAAGTCGCAAGAATGGTTCCAAAATTCAGAGTGGAATACCACTCTCCACTATGTACCGAAAGACATTTACTCATCATTCTCGCCGTGCATGCTGGCCACCATACCAGGTGCACGACGACCAAGGAACTAAAGTCGTAGGACACCATTTCGGATGTTCCATGAATGGGGTATCTTAGTTTCCATTCTTCTAGGGTTGTTTTACCCGGGATCCGTCTCGGTAGGGGGATATCTCTTAGCCATTTCGTTCTCCATTTCGTATTTCCTAACAACAGATTTTATTGTCCTGCAAGGGATAGGATTTGCGTGAGCTTCCATATAGTTTAGATAGGTGTTTGCATGCTCCTATACCCCATCGGTTAGTGAGTATTTTTGTTTCTGGGAGTGTTTCTTGTTGGTATTCTAACCATTCTATTGCTGCTTCACCTGTTGTAGCATACTGTTGCAGTAGGTGTTTTTGAGCTTGTTGTTGGCCTGAGTGTCATTGTTTTAGAACTCTCTTTTTGCACGCATGGTTACACTAGGATTATTTAGCATGTTTTTACCACAACCCTTTAGCAATTACACACCTGTCACCATTCATTCATCGAGACACTCTCGTCTCCTACGGGACCAATCCCCGTAGTACGGTCAATTAGACCTTACTCGTGACACTGCCTTGAGACCTGCTGGTCACTATTTTGATACCTATTTTGCCTTATAGATCCTTCAGCTAGCCCCATTATCCTTCATACTTTGCCATAAAATCCTCATTTTCATCCATAGAACCTTGGCATTCATTTATGAAAGGTATAAATTGTTGTT
The DNA here is from genome assembly GCA_027924585.1 of Larix kaempferi. Classification (NCBI taxonomy): domain Eukaryota; kingdom Viridiplantae; phylum Streptophyta; class Pinopsida; order Pinales; family Pinaceae; genus Larix; species Larix kaempferi. Next base: position 8,200,273 of record BSBM01000642.1, read on the forward strand.
GCTCTTAAATAAATTGAATTATGCAGTTTTTAAAGCAGTTAAATTGAGATTTTAAATAAATTACAGGATTAATTGACTTCCCATAATTGCTCCTAGGTTGGATACTTGCAGGCCAGCTGGGCATGAATTGAAAGATAGAGGAGGATCCTTGATGTCCCAGGATGGATGAATTTTGAACAACTTTTTGAAACAGGTTTTACAAGTGGCAAGTCAACACTAGTTAAATCAATTTTCCAGCGTTGCCACTTAGCACAAAAACACGGACAATTACGATTTGGATTATTCTGGTTGATTTTCGTGGATCTGAAGAAAAAACTCATCGATAGTAGAGATATTAGGGGGATGACATTTAATATTACTAGTTTTTGTAGTGTTTAAGTTTTTTAAAGACAATTTCTATAAATACTAGGATTCGCAATGTAATAGGCGCACAATGACAACAAACTTATGATTCTGAAATAAAGATTTACGTTTTCAAATTATTGGTACATATCGTTCTATGCTGTGAACACGATTTGATAACTCTGTTGTCTCTACTGTGTGTGTGAGTGAAGCATTGGAGGGACCCCTTTGCTAAACCTACACACTCATTTCTCCATTACTGCGCATTGGTATGTTTTGATTGTGTTCTGTAGAGTTGATTTTGATTGTCAGTTTATGCATTGCAGATTGGATTGGATTATATATAGATGCACAAGATTGTATTATAGGGTAGGGTTATGAGTTTTTAGTTTGAATGATTAAACACTGTAGAATCAATCCCAATTACTTTTATTTGATGTTGAACTGTTGAAATAAGCTAAGCATTGTGAATTGTTTTTCTTGCAAAATAAATCGATGGTTGTCTACCTTCGACAGTAAGATATTAAAGCATTGTAGCTTACCTTCATGATTTAGATGGTTTTAGTTTCAGAGTATTCCACACATGAATTGCTGAGTAGATTAGGAAATCAAATGAAGTTACTTCTGTAAGGAAGGTTTTGTGTTTCTTATTTATAGCATTCTAGTATCCATTAGATTTATTTCATAGTAAACTGAATTTTCAACTAAGTCTAGGTCTGAATCTCTATATTTGGGATATGCCTCTAAGTCTTACAAACTCCGGATTGACATAAATATAAGATCTAATTTACACTAGTAGATTGAAACCCAACATTTTGGCACCATTTCCGGGGAGGCATTTTAGAGTTAGACTTAAGAAATTTAGTTCTCTTATAAAAAGAAAATTCAAAAACATAGAGCATATTTTAGTTTTATGTCAAGACAAAGAGACGAAAAAGGAAGATTTGTCAAAACCCCCCCAAAAATAGAAGTAACAGGAACTTCTTTATCTGATAGAAAAGGATTCATTACAACTATTGATACTTTTGAAATGACCGAAGAGGAAACATCTAAGAAAGGAGGACTAACCTTCGAGCAACTTAGGGAATATGAACGTAGAATGAAGGTTGAAAATAAACGAAGATAAATGGCTGAGGGAGAAACATTAAAAGGGCCAACTGCAGAACAGCGAAGGGAGTATGAGAGAAGGTTAGAAATTGAAAATAAACTAAGAGAAGAGAGAAGAAATGAAAGGGAAGAAGAGAGAAGGCATGAAAGGGAGGAAAGAGAAGAAGAAGACCAGGAAGCCACCTTTAAATTCCCAATCTTGGACACTAGCATCATCCTAGGAGAAGAGGTAAGGATGAAAAATATTCCACCATCTGTTCTACCAAATTTCTATGGTATGAATTATGAAGATCCAGATTCTTTCTTATTCGAATTTGATATCTTATGTCGTACCTATGGATATATCGATGACACATACAAACTTCATCTCTTCCCTGCTACTCTTAAAGCAGCTACATTGAAATGGTTCATGGGATTAGGAGAGCATGCTATAACTAGTTGGGATGATATGAGGAAAAATTTTCTTAGGAAATATCAAGCATACTATTGATCAAAAGATTTAAAAGATGATATTTTTAGGATGTCTCAACAAGAGGATGAAAGCTTGGAAGAGTATCTTGAAAGATTCTTGTATAACTTGTAGAAATCCAAATACAATTCCTTGACATCTGAGATCACTTGGACAATCTTTTTGAAAGGAATAAGAGATGACTATCTTGATATTTTGAATGTGATGGGAAAAGGTGACATCTCCTACTTACCATTTGATGAGATTACAGACTTATGTCAAAAGTATTCAAGAGGAAAGGCCAGAAATGGAAAGAGGGATGTAACTTCCAAAATAACCAAGTCTGCAACCAGTGGCATATCTAGAGCTGAAATTGGAAACTTGTTAGAAGATTTCAAAACTGATCTTTTGAGTACCTTGGTAACACAGTTCGAGATATCAAAAACCAAGAAGAGACAAGAACAACAAGACCAACAAGATCAAGCCCTATCTATTTTCTGCCCTAAATGTAGAAAGAAACATTCATTAAAAGAATGTCCTCTAAATACTGTTCAAATTTGTGGCTTATGTACTGAAAATCATAAAACTAATGATTGCCTCAGATTGAAAGAATTGCAGGAAGCTCGAATGGAAGAGAATCAAAGCATGGATTCTCTTTATCTTATGGGACAATGAAGACGTTGGCAACCACATTTTTCAGGTATGTCTCAAGATCCTATGCAGCAGTTCCATTCAAATGATCAAACTCCTATTCAAAATTCATGGAGTTCACCTATGCCCTGACAAACTTGGTCTCCTCAGCAACATCCATCCCAACCTGCTCCAAATTGGCGAGGATATACTCATGGTAATCAGACATATCAACAGGCCTATCCACATCCCTATCAACAACCCTTTGCATATCCCCAAAACTAGCATAATCAAGCTTCATTTTTCCAACAACCAAATCTTGCTCCCCAACTAGGCCAACAACCTCAACAACTTTAGTTACCATCCAACCAACCTCCACCTCGACCAACACAGTTGCCAACCCAGCCTATACCAAATCCTAATAATAAAATGGATAAACCCATGTATAATGTTGATGAAGGAATGGCACTCCCCTACTCAATCCTCCCACTTCAAAATATCAACTTAAGGTTTGGAAAAATTTTGCAAAAAGAATCTCCTGTTATTTTAGAAGAACAAACAGAAAATGAGAAAACTCTAAAAAAATCAAATATAGAAAAATTACAGTCAAATAATCATAGTCAGAAAGGGAAAGCGTTAATACCTCATACACCTACTTTTCCAGAGAGGTTCGTTAAAGAAAAACTCTCAATTTCTCTCCATGATTTTGATGTTTTGAATGAATTAACCAATGCCTATGTCAAAATTCCCTTATTGCAAGCTATAAAGGACATTCCAATCTACACAAAAGCAATTAGGGAATTATGTCTCAATAAGAGGAAGAAGGATCCACCAACAATTCATGTGATGGGAAAGTTAGCAGGTTTAATGTCTAACACTGTTTTTATTGAAAAATATGTTGATCCAGGAATCCCAATGGTCACAATAAATGTCAACAATTTTTCAATTCCAAAAACATTGATTGACTTAGGTGCAGCTATCAATATCATGACACTAGAAACCATGGAATATCTTGACTTGAAAAATATCATACCGACCACTATAGTTTTAGAGCTAGCTAATAGGTCTAAGATCACACCTGAAGGGATACTAGAAGATATCATAGTTTCTTTGGATTCCCGGGAGTATCCTGTAGATTTCATAATGCTTCAACCAAAGTCTAATCTAGGAGGGCATCCATTGATTCTTAGAAGACCCTGGTTGGCAACAGTTGATGCTTTTATTGGTTGTAGAATAAGAAGTATGCTCATTTCACATGGAATGGAGAGAAACATATCACACTTTATCCTTCTTCCCAAAGACCTTTTGTGTCAGATCAGTTATCATGGATTAATGAAACAAAAGAACAAGAAGACGAATTAATTCATCCTATCTTAAGTATCAATCAACTTTTTTATTTTCAAGAGGAAAACAATGAAGATTTGCTAGATTACTTTATTTGTGAACCTGATATTTCTGAAGAGTTAAGAAACATGCGGTATGCTATTGCAGATCAAGTTTTGGGACAAAATTTTCAGGAAAATTGCACAGTTCATTCTTTGGCATTGGCACTTAATGATATTTTTAATGTTCATTCAATAACTAATGTCCAAATCAAAACAGTTGAAATCAGTCTAGGGAAGCATTTGAATATTGGTGCACATCTTAGTATATCACAAGAAGAATAGTTGATTGGATTATTGAATAAATATCACAATGCATTTGCTTGGGAATACACTGACATGCCAGGCATTCGTCATGAAACATGCACTCATCACATTTACACAGATGATAAAATCAGACCTCTCAAACAACCTCAATGCAGAATGAACTCCATACTGAAAGAGATAGTTAAGGAAGAATTGCAGAAGTTATTAAAGGTAGGATTTATCTACCCTATCTCTGACAGCCAATGGGTTTCTCCGTTAGTTGTTGTTCTTAATAAAAATGGAAAATGGCGGATATGTGTAGATTACAGGGAGTTAAACAAAGCAACACTGAAAGGTTATTTTCCATTTCCATTTATTGATCAAGTGTTAGATTCCTTAGCTGGAAAACACTATTTTTCATTCTTAGATGGTTTCAGCGGATATAATCAAATTAGAATTGCATCAAAGGACCAAGACAAAACTACTTTTACATGTCCCTGGGGTACATATGCCTATAAGGTTTTACCTTTTGGTTTATGTAACGTTTCAGCTACTTTTCATAGAGTAGTCTTGGCCATTTTTTTGATATAATTCATGAATGTGTTGAAGTGTATATGGATGATTTTTCTGTGTATGGCAATACCTTTGAGGATTCCTCGACAAATTTGGAGAAAATCTTTAAAAGGTGCATTGAATCAAATATTTCCCTTAGCAATGAAAAGTGTTTTATGATGTTAACTGAAGGGATATTTTTAGGACATCACATTTCATCATCTGGAATAAATGTGGATCCTGCAAAAATACAAATCATTGTGGACATGTCTGAGCCAAAAACTCAAAAAGATGTGAGAGGATTTCTCGGATATGAGGGCTATTACCGGAGGTTTATTGAAAATTTCAGTAAAATAGCTCTGCCATTATTTAAATTACTTTTGAAGGATGTACATTTCAATTGGGATACTAAATGTCAAGTTGCATTTCAAAAACTTAAAGAGAAGCTCTCAACTGCACCCATTTTAAGGGGACCAAATTGGACATTGCCATTTCACATTTCTACTGATGCATCAGATACTGCAATAGGGGCCTCTTTGGGACAAAAAGAGAATACCATGACTTATGCTATTTACTTTATCAGTAAAAATATAACCCCTGTAAAATTGAATTACACAGTTACTGAAAAGGAGATGTTGGCAGTAGTTCATGCTATGAACAAATTTCGCCATTACATTACTGGTTATGAAATCTTTTTCCATACAGATCACTCTTCTTTAAGATATTTGATGAACAAATCGATTACTAATGGCAGGATAACCAAATGGTTATTATTGATGTAGGAATTCAACATCACTGTTCTAGATAGACCTAGAAGAGAAAATCAAGTGGCAGATTTTCTGTCTTGATTACACAATTATGGTGAGGTTGTTCATGTTTCAGATAGTTTCCCTGATGAACACTTATTTGCTATTTCTGTTAAGATTTAATATGCTATGACAGAAAATAGCAGCATTGCATTGCATTTCACAATAATAGCATATACTGTTGATGTATATGTAACTTCGGAATGTATTTCATCTGTGTATTTTATATATATTTATTGTACCCTTATAAGAGATGTGTTATTCCTCTATAAGGAAGTATCGTCATGTGGATTGACAAGTGTCGCAAGTGTGTGTACTTTCCAATGGGTTATTAGAACACCATGTGGGGTCGGCCCTAAATTATATATAATATAATGTGGATGTATCTAGATAAACAAGTCGGCCCCATAAGGTCACTGGGCAAAAAGGTTAGTATAAATAGAGATCGGAGATCTCTATGTTATACACTCGGAAAAGTAACTCACTCTCACTTGAAAAGTGGCGCACTAGTGAGGAGGAGGATCATCTGCTATCAGGAGACTATCTCAGTTTTATTTGGTTGTACTTTGGTTGAGCCATTTCTCTCTCTATCTCTGAGGAAGTTGTGGGGTTTTTCACCTTAGGGTTTTCCCCACAGAAACTCTGTGTCTCTTGTCTCTTATGCTTTTGATTCTTGTGATGCTTGTCATTTTGTGATTGTCATGCATTGATATACTGTAGATGTTATTCTCTCAGCAAAGATCCTAGAGTATAATGAATTAATGCTCAAAATTTAACATGGTATCAGAGCTAACCTGAGAAGAAGACATTTTGCAATGACGGAATCTTGAGTTCCTTGTTTATTGGGTTTCTCTCCACAGATTTTTGAAAATAAGTATAGTAGATTGACTCTACTCATCAAGGCGCATCTATCTGTCCAATCAGAATTCAGTTCCGAGCATTTTTAGATTTGGCCCTAAAAATTAGTGTTTCCACAAAAATAGGAATTTCTGGAATCTGAAGACATAGCTGGAAGCTCCTTGCAAAAATCGAAGGTTAGAGCTTTGGATCGAGATTTTTGGCTGGGTAGATCGTCGGGAAACTCAAACCCTAATTCAGGGCTCTCTCTAGTGAACCCGGGAGGACAAAAAGGAAATTCTGAAGGGCAAGACTTTGCTGATCTCAAATTATGAATGCACCAGGATGATCAGCTCATCAGAGCGCATCTTTCTATCCTTTCAGAAATTTGAAATTCACATTTTGAATTTTTAGGGTTTCTCTGACAAACCCTAATCCGGGACCAGATCCAGTTTTCAGCATTTCAAGTGGTAAGACCTAAATCTTTTCTATTTCCATTTGAAGTACTCTTTAAGATGTCTATCCACACCAAGCTTGACGATAAGCTTGAAGGGGATGATAACTTTCGAGCCTAGAAGTATAGGATTGGGTTAATCCTGGAAGAGAATGAGTTGGACTCATATGTGAAAGAAGACATCCCTATCCCAGAGGATGAAGAGGCCAAGGTATTGCATAAGAAGAACTTGGTCAAGGCAAAGAGAATCATTGCTGATTCTATCAAAGACCATCTCATACCCCATGTGTCTTCTCTTAAGACACCCAAGGAGATGTTTGAATCTTTGACCAAGCTATTTGAAGGAAAGAACATAAATCGGAAGATGACCCTGTGGAACCAATTGAAAGGTGTGAAGTTCCATAATGGAGAAACCATTCAATCTTATTTTTCAAGGGTCTCCCAGATCAAGGAACAACTAGAAGCAGTAGATGAAATGGTGGAGAATGGTGAAGTAGTGATGACCACTCTAAATGGCCTACCCAGGTCATGGGATTCCTTCATTCAAGGAATTTGTGCAAGAAAGAAGTTGATCTCCTTCAACAGATTGCGGGAAGAATGTTCTCAAGAAGAAGCTAGACTTATAGCTCGTGAGGAAAATATGGGAGGTGAAGATCAAGCTCTTGAAGCTCACACCAAAAGAAGCAAAACCAAGAAGGAGCACTCTCGCCACAATAGATCCTATCAAAAGAGTAAGAAGGACCTAAGATGCTTCACATGCAATGAGAAGGGTCACTTTGCTTCAGATTGTCCCAAGAACAAAAGGGATAATAACAACAACTCCAGTAAGAAGAAGAAGGGTAGCAAAAGAAGGTTTCATGCTCATGCTGCCGAAGATGATGAACCCCAAAAGAAGAAGGCTAGGGCAGAAAGTGATAGTGATGATGACTCATCAAGTGAAGAAGAGTATGTTCTGATCTCTGCTCTCACAGGTAATATCTCCCATGGTTGTAATGATTGGTTGATTGATAGTGGGGCTTCCAAACACATGACTGGGTTTAAGGAATCTTTTGTGAGCCTATCTGAACATGAATCACCCCATAAGGTGAAACTTGGGGATGATTATCAATACCCAATCAAAGGAAGTGGTGAAGCCTCCTACAACCTAGATTCTGGAAAATCTTTGAAGATGAAAGAAGTCCTTTATGTGCATGGGCTCAAGAAGAACTTACTCTAAATCTCTGCATTGGATGCAAAAGGTATGAGGGTTGCATTTGTGGATGGCCAAGTCCTAATGTGGCCAAAGGGAAAGACCATAGATGATGCAGTAGTGATTGGAGAGCAAGAGGGAGGTTTGTATAAATTGAAGGGACAACCTGAACATGCCATGGTGCATGAATCCATGGAGCCAAGTGAACTTTGGAATAGAAGACTTGCTCATATGCACTATAGAGAACTTCCAATTGCAAGCAAGGCTATAGAGGGTCTTCCTGAAATCAAGACCAAACATGAAGGTGTTTTCAAAGGATGTGCAAAAGGTAAGAACATTAAGAGGATTTCCCAAGCAGTAAAAGCAAGGCAAAAGACATCCTGGAAATCATCCACTCAAATGTATGTGGTCCTATGTCATCCAGTTCTCTAAGTGGGTATGTTTACTATGTCTCATTTATTGATGACTTGTCCAGGAAGACTTGGGTATACTTCTTGAAGAATAAAGATGAGGTTCTTGATAAGTTCAAGGAATTCAAAACCTTGATGGAGAATCAAATTGACAAGAATATCAAAACATTTAGATCCGACAATGGTGGAGAATTCACCTCAGGTGACTTCAAGAAGATTTGCAGTGATTCAGGGATTAAGAGGGAGTTGACTGCTCCTTATAATACTCAACAGAATGGAGTTGCAAAAAGGAAGAATAGAACAGTCATGGAAGCAGCAAGGGCAATGCTGCATGACCAGGATCTACCTATGCATCTATGGGCAGAAGCAGTTAGAACAGCTGTATATGTGAAGAACAGAACTCCCCACAAGATATTGGACAACAAGACACCAGAAGAGGTCTTTTCTAGGTTCAAGAATATTGATGTCAGCAAGGATGAATATAAGGAAAAGTAATCCAGGAAGCAAATATGAAGAGGGAGCACACTCCAGCAGCTCCTGCAAGGATGCAAATTTTCAGAGGGAGTTGACCATCTTCCTACACTCCACAACAGAAAGGTGTAGAAGAAGCTACTTCAGTATCTCCTGCCAGGAAGCAAAGACTCAGAGGGAGTCCACCCAACAAACAAACAAAGATAAGTATTTCAATTATCATTTCTTGCCTATTTTGTTTGTTTAATAATATTATGCTTATGTTCCTAGACTTAGGAGATGTATTGTGCATATTTGAATGATTGCATTAATGAACAGTATACTACTAATATGCATGTGATGGGTAAGTGGCCTATGGCACTGTACAACATTCTAGTGCTACTTATCTAAAATGAAACCTCTTTGCTGACATGTTGAGAGTAGTGCAAACTCTTAACAATGTTCTGGTAGAGACTGGAAGGCATCTAGAAAGTTGTGGAACATGGATAAATGTTGTATTGAAGCATTGGCTAAGATAACTGCATGACTGCATGACATATTTATTTATGTGTAAAGAATTTGTTCTGAAAATTATGAGATGTTTCTAATCATGCAATTTAACTTGTTTTGTAGGAAAGACCGTATATCTTCACCTACAAAAGGACTACAACATTTGTTCCAGCAACAAAGATATCTATTGAAGATATTGAAGTTCCCAGGATCTGGGATGAAGAAATGGAATGCCATGATCCGTCGATCATGAAGAAGATGTTTGGGATGCAGTCCAAAGACCTGACAGGGAGTCATATGTGTGCAGATTGAAGAAAGCCTTGTATGGCTTAAAACAAGCTCCCAAAACCTGGTATGGTAGGATGGACAGTTTCCTATCCAGTTTTGGCTTTACCAAGAGTAAAGCGGATTGCAACCTTTACTACAAGGTTGAGGAAGGGAATCCTGTGATTCTACTCCTGTATGTGGATGACTTATTTGTAACAAGAGATGACAGACTGATTGCAGATACTAAGAGGAAGCTTGCTGCTGAGTTCGATATGAAATATTTGGGAATGATGCACTATTTCCTAGGTATGGAGGTGTGGAAGAATGTAGGTGCGATCTTCCTTGGTCAAGGGAAGTACATAGTAGATATCCTGAAGAGATTCGGGATGATGGATTGCAAGGCCATGGCCACACCTATGGCATCGAATCTAAAGCTTCTATGTGATGCTTCATCTGAGCCAGTTGATGTCTCTATGTATCGTAAGATGATTGGGTCCTTGATGTACCTGGCGAACACGAGACCAGATATTTGCTTTGTTGTGAACACATTGAGCTAGTTCCTGACGGATCCGAGGAGTGTTCACCTGGTTTCTATAAAGCATGTTCTGAGGTACTTGAAGGGTACAGTGGATTTTGGGCTCAAGTATGAAGCGAACCAAAAGTTTAACCTGCAGGGTTATGTTGACTCAGATTGGACTGGCAGTGCTACAGATAGGAAGAGCACATCTGGGTGCTGCTTCAGTATGGGATCAGGTGTGATCTCATGGTTTAGCAGGAAGCAGTCCTGCGTGGCACTGAGTATAGCTGAGGTAGAGTATGTTGCAGCCTGTTCAGCTAGTTGTGAGGCAGTATGGCTACGGAAGCTACTGTCTGAGTTATTTGATCTCCCGTTGGATGCTACTGGTATCTTCTGTGATAAACAGAGTTGTGTGAAGCTGTCTCTAAACCCAGTGTTTCATGATAGGTTGAAACACATAGAGATCAAATATCACTATATCAGGGATATGGTGTAGAGAGGAGTTGTGAAGCTCCTGTATGTTGCGACGGACGAGCAGAATGCAGATGTGCTGACAAAGCCACTAACCAGGGTGAAGTTCGAGTACTTCAGAGAGAGGCTTTGCATTCTTCAGATCGAGGACACTTCGAGGAAGAAGTGATGGACACATTTGTTGAAGCCATTCCAAGCATGTTGGAAGGAGGATCCTTCACATGGCTGTGGATGTAAGCGCTGGATGATGAGCATCAGGATGATGTTCTGGTTTCTACTGGATATGATCAGTTGGATCATTTTTTTTTGTTTGTATGTATGCATCATGTTGGATGCTGGATATGATCAGTTGGATCATTTATATGTATGTACGCATCATGTTGGATGTTGGATACGAACGGTTGGATCATGTGTATGTATTTTGTATATGCATCATGTTGGATGCTTGGACCATGTATCTGTATATGTATCAGGTGGATACATTGTATGATCAGGTAGATCATGTATATTTATATGTATCAGATATGATCAGGTAGATCATGTATGTTGATGGATACATTGTGTGGATCATGTATCTATGTATCAGGTGGATACACTATGTATGATGATATGTATCAGGTAGATACGTGGTGTGCATCAGATGGATGCATTATATGATCAGGATGATCGTGGATGACGAGCTTCTCCAGATGACATGCAGCAGGATGTTGCAGTGATGATGATCAGGGTGATCATGTGAACATCAGGATGATGTATGATGAGTATCAGATGATACCTTGTGGCCATGGATCAGGTTGTGTAGGTAAGCATGTAATTTTTTCCCTGGGAGATTTGCATATGGTCTTTCGAGGTTTTTCCTATGGCATGTAATTCAGTGCCCTGGGACATCTGGCCAATGCTCTTTCGAGGTTTTGCTTGGGAGGACATATAATTTGTGCCCTGGGAGATCTGCAGATAGTCTTTCGAGGTTTTTCCTATGGCATGTAATTCGTTTCCCTGGGATATCTAGTAGATGCTCTTCCGAGGTTTTGTCCTATGGCATGTAATTTGCTCCTGGGAGATCTGGACAGGATGAAAAAGGCCTCAGATGCTTCAGCTAGGTTTTGTGGTGGACCACATGTAATGTGCTCCCGGGAGATCCGACAGGTAGAGTTGTGTGCTCGTAATAGCCTGGGATTCTTCAGCCAGGTTTTGTGGTGAGATCACATGTAATGTGCTCCTGGGAGATCCAACAGGTAGAGCCATGTGCTCGTAACAGCCTGGGATGCTTCAGCTAGGTTTTGTGATGGGTCACATGTAATGTGCTCCTGGGAGATCCTACAGGTAGAGCTGTCTGCTCGTAATAGCCTGGGATGCTGCAGCCAGGTTTTGTGATGCACGTAATAAGTCCTGAGGATTCCACAGTATGGCCGGTGATGATGAACACCTGCAAATGGTGGGCCTACATCCAGTATGAAAAAGGACTGGCCCTGTAGAACTTCCTATGATGAGTAGAGTCAGAGATTGGTTGAGATAGCAGCAGCAGTGACGATTATGATGACGATGCATCGATGACGATGATCCTGAGAAGAAGACTTGTCTAGCAGATCTATGTCAAGAAATACCTTCCTAGTCAAGAGGGAGTGTTGATGTATATGTAACTTCGAAATGTATTTCATCTGTGTATTTTATATATATTTATTGTACCCTTATAAGAGATGTGTTATTCCTCTATAAGGAAGTGTCGTCATGTGGATTGACAAGTGTCGCAAGTGTGTGTACTTTCCGATGGGTTATTAGACCACCATGTGGGGTCGGCCCTGAATTATATATAATATAATGTGGATGTATCTAGATAGACAAGTCGGCCCCATAAGGTCACTGGGAAAAAAGGTTAGTATAAATAGAGATCGGAGATCTCTATGTTACACACTCGAAAAAGTAACTCACTCTCACTTGAAAAGTGGCGCACTAGTGAGGAGGAGGATCATATGCTATCAGGAGACTATCTCAATGTTATTTGGTTGTACTTTGGTTGAGCCATTGCTCTCTCTATCTCTGAGGAAGTTGTGGGGTTTTTCACCTTAGGGTTTTCCCCACAGAAACTCTATGTCTCTTGTCTCTTATGCTTTTGATTCTTGTGATGCTTTTCATTTTGTGATTGTCATGCATTGATATACTGTAGATGTGTTTCTCTCAGCAAAGATCCTAGAGTATAGTGAATTAATGCTCAAAATTTAACATATACAGGATCACTGAAGAAACAACAAGCACAACATAAACACAAGAGACACAAATTTATCCTGGGAAACCCTCATGGGGTAGAAAACCCAGTAAAGCTTCCTTAATATAGATGACCAGCAATATACAAAGATGTAACCCAAAGCATAAGCTCCTCCTTCTCCATAGCATACCTCTCCTCCACAAGTGCGCCACTCTCAAGTGAGTGAGTGTGTGTCAAATGAGGAATACACCTCCTCTATTTATACACTACTCTGACTTGTCTTTTACACAAATCATGTAGGCTCGTATTTAACCAATGGGTTAAATACCCCACTACAACTGACTGGGCCGACCCCTCTAGGGTGGTCTAATAACCCTTTGACCCACATAACACATACAGGGACGACCCCCACTAGGGAAGTCTAATAACCCAAGTTACCACATTTTGACGGAGGAATAAACATCTCCGGATATACAATAAGATCATCAAGGAGGAATGAAACATCTCCAGAATAATAAAGTACAAATATAATATTCTTTGAAGTTACAATATCTCAACACTCCCCCTTAACGAGAAGGATATTATAACAGCATCTGCACGAGCAAGGAGTCATCAACATCATACATGATACATCTATAAATCATTGGAATCTTTCTCAACATCATCAGTAACTCAAGCAGTTACTGGAACATCTTTCAATACTGGAACATCAACATCTTCAGTACTGAGTCTTTATCTTCTGCAGCACTCAAACAGCTACAACAACATCAACATCTGGATCCTCACGATCATCAGCATCGTCATCATACGATCATCAGCATCAGGATCATCTCGATCTACAGCATCTGGATCATCACGATCTACAGCATCTGGATCATCACGATCTACAACATTTGGATCATCTCGATCTACATCATCTGGAGGATCACGATCTACAGCATCTAGAACATCTCGATCTACAGCATTTGGATCATCACGATCTACATCATCTAGATCATCTCGATCTACAGCATCTGGATCAGCGCGATCTACAGCATCTGGATCATCTCGATCTACAACATCTAGATCATCTCGATCTACAGCATCTGGTTCATCTATATTAGTATCCACACCAATATATCTATCATCAAAACATGTATTCTTACTAATACATATATCATCAAAAACATGTATTCTCACTAATACATCTATTATCAAAAGCATGTATTCTCACTAATACATCTATCATCAAAAACATGTATTCTCACTAATACATCTATCATCAAAATCATGTATTCTCACTAATACATCTATCATCAAAAGCATGTATTCTCACTAATACATCTATCATCAATACATAGAAGCATACTCTGCAACACACAAGATCCTATTACAGGATTATCAATCCCTCTCACTTTAGGACATAGGTCCAAGGATGATACAATCCTGATCCGCTTACAAGATGATCAGTCCCTCTCAGTTTAATACATCTCTCATGTCTATGGATGATGCAATCCAGATCAACTTACGGGATGATCAATCCTTATCCTTTTAAGACACCTCACCATGTCTAGGGATGATGCAATCTCAAATCAACTTACAGGATGATTAGCCCTTATCACTTTAAGACACCTCACCATGTCTAGGGATGATGCAATCCCAATCTACTTACAGGATGATTAGTCCTTATCACTTTAAGACACCTCACCATGTCTAGGGACGATGCAATCCCAATCTACTTACAGGATGATTAGTCCTTATCACTTTAAGACACCTCACCATGTCTAGGGATGATGCAATCCCAATCTACTTACAGTATGATTAGTCCTTATCACTTTAAGACACCTCACCATGTCTAGGGACGATGCAATCCCAATCTTCTTACAAGATGATTAGACCTTATCACTTTCAGACACCTCACCATGTCTAGGGACGATGCAATCCCAATCTACTTACAGGATGATTAGTCCTTATCACTTTAAGACAAGTATCATGTCTAGGGACGATGCAATCCCATCACGTACATTTTGAACCCAGTTCATGGACGATGCAGTCCTCACACGTACCTTTAAGACAAGTCTCATGTCTAGGGATGATGCAATCCCGATCAAGTTCCAGGATGATCAGTCCTTATCACTTTTAAGACAAGTGTCATGTCTAGGGATGATGCAATCCCGATCAAGTTTCAGGATGATCAGTCCTTATCACTTTAAGACAAGTCTCATGTCTAGGGATGATGCAATCCTGTCACGTACATTTTGAATTGAGGTCCAGGGACGATGCAGTCCTATCTTCAATTCTCGGAGACATCAGTCTATGGATCGATTCTGGGACCAAAGTCCAGGGAAGATACAATCCCCTACCTATTCATTCAGGACTACATTCTCAAAGACCCAGTCTATGGCTCACTTTAGGATTAAAATCCAAGGATTATTCAATCCTCACATTTCCACCAAGGACTTCATTCTTGAAGACATATGTCTATGGCTCTCTTTAGGACTGAAGTCCAGGGATGATCCAATCCCCTCATGTCCACCAAGGACTTCATTCTCGAAGACATACGTCTACGGCTCTCTTTAGGACTGAAGTCCAGGGATGATCCAATCCCCTCATGTCCACCAAGGACTTCATTCTCGAATACATACGTCTATGGCTCTCTTTAGGATTGAAGTACAGGGATGATCCAATCCCCTCATGTCCACCAAGGACTTCATTCTCGAAGACATACGTCTATGGCTCTCTTTAGGACTGAAGTCTAGGGATGATCCAATCCCCTCAAGTCCACCAAGGACTTCATTCTCGAAGACATACGTCTACGGCTCTCTTTAGGATTGAAGTCCAGGGATGATCCAATCCCCTCATTTCTACCAAGGACTTCATTCTCGAAGGCATACGTCTACGGCTCTCTTTAGGACTGAAGTCCAGGGATGATCCAATCCCCTCATGTCCACCAAGGACTTCATTCTCAAATACATACGTCTATGGCTCTCTTTTAGAACATGTGTTCAAGGATGATGCAATCCCCTTGTCACCTTAGACCCTGTCTAAGGACCATCCACCAACCTCTTTGTCGGCATCACTAATATAGGTATCCACATCATCGACCTCACTGTCGATGCGGGAAATCTCATCATAAGTGATCACATCGCTCCCCCTTTCAAGGAGGGTCCTTCTGAACTATTTTAAGTTTGTCTCGGAAAACTTTACTTGAGGTAGGGGTTTGGTTAGTACATCGGTAACTTGTTACAAATTCAAACTTTAATTCTTTTCTGCACCATATCTTGTATATAGAAATGTCAGATCTCTATGTGCTTTGACTTATCATGGAATACTGGATTCTCTACCATTTTGGTACAACTCTGTTTGTCACATAGGATCACAGTTGGGTCCATTCTAAAGCCACACCGCTTCACAACTAGCAGAGCAAGCAGCCATATATTCCGCTTGTGCCGAGAGCCACACTAGATTGCTTCCTTCTAAACCATGAGATCATGGCTGATCCCAGACAGTAACATCCTCTCGATGTGCTCTTCCTGTCTGATACAATTTCTTCCCAATCAACATCTGTGTAGAGAAACCATATTCAACCTTGTAGCAAAGGTTGAGATCCACATCACCCATGGTGATCATTAAGCTCATCAATTGATTATCGATCTTGGGAACCCATACAGAACCTAATTCACACTTCTTCTTTAATTACACCATTAAGAGAATGGTCTTATCTAGCCACTTGGAGCAAACATCTCATCATGATTCTCTTCCTCTTTCTAAGAGAATCTTCTAGCCACAAGCCTTCTATAGTGTGTTTGATTTGTAAATCTTTTGTTGAACATCCATCGCTTGTTCAATGTTCATCATTCATCATGATCTTTCCTATAATTCAAAATTAAGTACATGATTAGTAATACTTCATAATCATCAAATCATATTGACATGATAACCTATTATGCATACAGATATCATTTACATAGTTATGCAACTATTTTGACCAATCCTTTGGCACAACACTTTCCCATATCATGTATGCATACAGTGGCTATCTAGATGCCTTCCATCTCTACCAGAACATACTATCGAGAGTGTGCACAGCTCTCAGCATGTCAGCAAAGAGGTTTCATTCTAGACAAGCAACAATGGAATGTTTGTCCAACTTACCAATCATATGCATATTAGTAGTATATTGTTCAATGCTCTATGAATGTTTACACTCAGCATGATATATTTTAGGAATACAAATATGCATACAAGCAATATCATTTACTATTTCAAATAACAACTCAAATACTTATCTTTTATGTTTGTGTGGTTGCCTTCCGCTTGATCTTCTATATGTCTTTTGAACTTCTATTCATTCTGTACCACTGTGCATGCTCAAGTGTGCACTAGTGTCATCCTCATGATCTCATAGACAAACATACATTCATTAGTATATTCTCAAAACATTCTAATTCTAAATAATCTTGAATATGTATAGTCATGATCATTAGTATTCAGGGTTTCAAGGAAGTCTTCTTTTACTCATGCATATTCTTGTTTGATCATAGTACTCTTCTGGTTAATTAAATCATCAAGACAAGAGACATAATATGCATAAACCCTTGATTACTAACTTTATGAATAAGCATAACCAATCATACCAAGTATACTTATATAAGGGATCCTAACACAAGGTAAGATTCTAACTTGACATAAGAAAACATACCTCGATTAGTATACCTGCTTAGTTATGTACAACATACCTAAACAATCTCTCCAATGATTTAGAGATCCTGAGCTAGAACCTGCATGTATCATAGGTTAAGCATAATATAACAAAGTCATACATACCTCGTAAGTAGAACAAAGATTATGGATGAGTCTTTGTCTTCATGTTGTCATGGTCATGGAACTTGATTTGTCTTTTGTGATGTACCTGTATCTTGTTAGCAGACAACATCAACCTCACGCAACACCATAATGCATTAGTACAATCATATAGCCCTAATCAATGAATGTATTCTATCATTCACATGCATTCATACTGTTACTAGGGTGATAAGACAATTCTAACATTAATCAAGACTGGACTAATAAATAATATGAAGACAAACACATCATGAACTTAATCAAGAATCAGATTTCAAGACATACCTGAACCTCCTTAAGTCATACCTGTCGAGACTTCTTGTAGTCTTCTTATGTAAGGCCTTAGCCTCAACTCCCCCTGAAACTTGATCTAGAGCTTGATTAGGGTTTGCTAGAGAAACCCTAAAAATTCAATCTTTGACTTTCACACTTCTGAATGGATGGAAGGAAGTGTCTTGCTAGCATACTTCAATTTTGAAATCTCCAAAATTTTACCCCTCAAAATTGCCTTCGAAACTTCTGGATCTTCTGGACAGGAACCCGAACTAGGGTTTGATGAAGCCCACCCTACTGTCCAATCAAAAGGTTCGATCCAAGGCTCTAAACTCTTATTTTTCTGAGGAGATTCCAGCCATGGTTACAGACTTCAAAAATTCCAACTTTTGTTGAAGCCCTAATTTTCCATCATTTCGATCAAAATCCCGAACTGGGGTTTGATCAAGCCCGGTCTTCTACCCAACCAAAAAATTCGATCTTGGTCTCTAAATTTTGATTTTCCTGAGTAGCATTAAGCCGTGGATTCCGATTCCAAAAATTCTAACTTTCTCCGAAACCCTAAATTCCAGAAGCCATGAATGAAGGTGCTCCAAAAATAATTCTGTTTTGACAGAAATATGTACTTGATTGTTTCTACTGTAACTCTTAACTTTTCACTCCACAGGGTCTAAAAACGTTGTCTATGGTAGCCTGACCTATCATCTTTCCATCCCGACAGGTCTGACCTCAGTTGGATTTTCTGAGAGAGAGTTATGCCAAGTGTCGCAACGTGACCTGTTTATGGGATAAAACAGGAGAGTGAACTTGTACGGCGTGCCACGTGTCACTGGTTCAACTTCGGCCTCTGAACATTTTTTCTGAGATAGTACAGTCTATGTACTACCTGTCACTTTTTACTAAATTTCATTTGGATCTTCCTAGCAGAAGTTATGCCAAGTGTCGCAACGTGACCTATTTATGGGATAAAACAGGAGAGCTAACTTGTACGGCATGCCACGTGTTACTGGTTCCACTTTGGCCTCTGAAAACGTTTCCTGAGATAGTACAGTCTATGTACTACCTGTCACTTTTTATGACATTTCATTTGGAGCTTTCTATCCCAAGTTATGTCCTTGTTTCCTAGGTCACCTGATTTTGACTGAGATCTGGAAGAGGCCGAAACCCTAACTTGTACTGATCATAACTTACAAAGTACAATGAATCTGAGGGTTCCCTTTGGACGCAAGATACTTGGATATGTTATCTATGACCTGTAAAGGTTTCATATCCTGAACCTTCTCCAAAATGGATATATGGCGAAAGTTCCACGATGATTGTTTTTTTCTATATAAAACCCTAACCTTCAAATTGTCGTAAGTGCCATACATTGCCTTCCTTCAGGTTAGCTCTGATACCATGTTAAGATTTAATATGCTAAGACATAAAATATGAGCATTGCATTCCATTTCACAATAATAGCATATACAGGATCACTGAAGAAACAACAAGCACAACATAAACACAAGAGACACAAATTTATCCTGGGAAACCCTCATGGGGTAGAAAACCCAGTAAAACTTCCTCAATATAGATGACCAGCAATATACAAAGATGTAACCCTGAGCATAAGCTCCTCCTTCTCCATATCAGACCTCTCCTCCACAAGTGCGCCACTCTCAAGTGAGTGAGTGTGTGTCAAATGAGGAATACACCTCCTATATTTATACACTACTCTGACTTGTCTTTTACACAAATCATGTAGGCTCGTATTTAACCATTGGGTTAAATACGCCACTACAACTGACTGGGCCGACCCATCTAGGGTGGTCTAATAACCCTTCGACCCACATAACACATACAGGGCCGACCCCCACTAGGGAATTCTAATAACCCAAGTTACCACATTCCGACGGAGGAATAAACATCTCCGGATATACAATAAGATCTTCAAGGAGGAATGAAACATCTCCATAATAATAAAGTACAAATATAATATTATTTGAAGTTACAATATCTCAACAATTTCTATTATAACTCCCTAGTATGTTGATATAGCCAACTATTTATCATCAGGACAGCTACCTCCATCTATGTCATCCAAATAAAAGAAAATAATTATTAAGCAAAGTGCTAGACACATATGGGTCAATGGAGATCTTTTCTACACAGGATATGATCTTATCATTAGGAGATGTGTCCGACAAGATGAGGTTTTAGAAATTTTGAAAGCTTGTCATGATGAACCGTGTGGTGGCCATTTTGCAGATAAAAGAACAACATACAAGATACTCAACTTGGGGCATTACTGGCCTTCTATTTTCAAAGATTCTAAGAAGTATGTTAGGAGCTGTGATAATTGTCAAAGGATGGGATGACCAGTACGATATGATGAGATGCCACTCCAGCCCCTGTTGATGTATATGTAACTTTAGAATGTATTTCATCCATGAATTTCATTTATATATTATTGTACTCCTATAGAGATGTGTCATTCCTCTATACGGAAGTGTCGTCATGTGTACTGACAAGTGTCGCAAGTGTGTGAACTTGCCGATGGGTTATTAGACCACCATGTGTGGGGTCGGCCCTGAATTATATATTATATGGTTGATGTACCTAGCTATACAAGTTGGTCCCATAAGGTCACTGGGCAAATAGGACAAGTATAAATAGAGATTGGAAGATCTCTATTTGGATGATTCGGAAACTCATTCTTCCTTCACTCAGAAATTGGCACACTAGTGAGGAGGATGATCATCTGCTACTAGGAGACTATCTCTGTGTATTTTGGTTGTACATTGGTTGATCCATTTCTCTCTCTATCTCTGAGGAAGTTGTGGGGTTTTTCACCTTAGGGTTTTCCCCATGGAAACTCTCTGTCTCTTATCTCTCATGCTTTTGTTTCTTGTGATGATTGACATGCTTGTTATGATTGATATGCATTGATATATTGTACATGTTATTCTCTCAGTAAAGATCCTAGAGTATTGTGAATTAATTCTCAAAATTTAACATGGTATCAGAGCTAACCTGAGAAGAAGACATTGTGCAGTGACGAAAACTAGGGTTTCTTGTTTATTTGGTTTCTCTCCATATATTTTGGGAAAGAGGTATAGTAGATTGACTCTACTCATAAAGGAGAATCTATCTGTCCAATCAGAATTCAATTCTGAGCATTTTCAGATTTGGCCCTAAAAATTAGGGTTTCCACAAAAAGAGGAATTTCTGGAATCTGAAGACATAGATGGAAGCACCTTGCAAAACCCGAAGGTTAGAGCTTTGGATCAAGATTTTTGGCTGGTTAGATCTTCGGGAAACTCAAACCCTAATTCAGGGTCCTCCTTAGTGAACCCGGGAAGACAAAAAGGAATTTTTGAAGGGTAAAGCTTTGCAGATCTCAAATTATGAATACACCAGGCTGATCAACTCATCAAGGCACATCTTTCTATCCTTTCAGAAAGCTGAAATTCACATTTTGAATTTTTAGGGTTTTTCTGACAAACCCTAATCTGGGACCAGATCCAGTTTTCAGCAAAGCAAGTGGTAAGACCTAAATCTTTTCTATTTCCATTTGAAGTACTATGTAATATGTCTCACCACACCAAGCTTGAGGATAAGATTGAAGGGGATGATAACTTCTGAGCCTGGAAGTATAGGATTGGGTTAATCCTGGAAGAGAATGAGTTGGACTCATATATAAAAGAAGACATCCATATCCCAGAGGATGAAGAGGCTAAGATATTGCATAAGAAGAACTTGGTTAAGGCAAAGAGAATAATTATTGATTCTATGAAAAACCATCTCATCCCCCATGTGTCATCTCTGAAGACACCCAGAGAGATGTTTGACTCCCTGACCAAGTTATTTGAAGGGAAGAACATAAATCGGAAGATGACTCTGCGGAATAAATTGAAAGGGGTCAATATGTTGAATGGAGAAACCATTCAATCTTACTTCTCCAAGATCTCTCAGATCAAGGAACAACTTGAAGATGTGGATGAAGTAATGGACAATTGTGAAGTTGTTATGACCACTCTGAATGGCCTACCTAGGTCATGGGACTCCTTTATTCAAGGAATCTGTGCAAGAAAGAAATTGATCTCCTTCAGTAAACTGTGGGAGGAATGCTCTCAAGAAGAAGCTAGGCTTGTATCTCGTGAAGAAAAGATGGGAGGTGAAGATCAAGCTCTCGCAGCTCACACCAAAAGAAGCAAGCCCAAGAAGGAGCACACTCACTACAAGAGATCCTATCAAAAGCAACAAAAGAATAAGAATGATATAAGATGTTTCACATGCAATTAGAAGGGTCACTTTGCTTCAAAATGTCCCAAGAACAAAAGGGATAACGTCAACTCCCGCAAGAAGAAGAAGGGCAACAAAAGAAGGTTCCATGCTCATGCTGCTGAAGATGATTAACCTCCAAAGAAGAAGGCTAGTGCAGAAAGTGATGATGACTCATCAAGTGAAGAAGAGTATGTTCTAATATCTGCTCTCACAAGTACTATCTATCATGGTTTTAATGATTGGTTAATTGATAGTGGGGCTTCCAAACACATGACTGGTTTTAAAGAATCTTTTGTAAATCTATCTGAACATGAATCACCCCATAAAGTGAAACTTGGGGATGACTATCAATACCCCTTCAAAGGAAGTGGTGAAGCCTCCTACAATCTAGATTCTAGAAAGTCTTTGAAGATGCTATAAGTTCTTTATGTACCTGGGCTCAAGAAGATGTTGAATATTGTAACTTCTAAGAATATTATATTTGTATATTATTTATTCCGGAGATGTTCCATACCTCCGATGTGATTATACTATGAATCCGGAGATGTTTATTCCTCCGAATTGGTTGTGGTAACTAGGGTTATTAGACCCACCATGTGGGGGTCGGCCCAGTCAGTTATAATATGGTATTTAACCTAATGGTTAAATACGAGCCTACATGTACTTGTGTAAAATACATGTCAGTGTAGTGTATAAATAGAGGAGGTATGTTCCTCATTTGATACACTCACTCACTTGAGGATAGCGCACTTGTGGAGGAGAGGTCTGCTATTGTGGAGGAGGAGATCATGTCTCAGGGTTTCATCTTTGTATATTGCTGGTCATCTATATTGAGGAAGCTTTGCTGGGTTTTCTACCCCATGAGGGTTTCCCAGGATAAATCTCTGTCTCTTGTGTTTATGCTATGCTTGTTGTTTCTTCAGTGATCCTGTATATGCTATTATTGTGAAATGGAATGTAATGCTGCTGTTTTCTGTCTTAGCATATTGAATTTTAACATGGTATCAGAGCTAACCTGAAGGAAGGCAATGTATGGCACTTACGACACTTGCTTCTCTTGCGACAATTTGAAGGTTAGGGTTTTATATAGCAAAAACCAGTCATCGTGGAACTTTCGCTATAAATCCATTTATGAGAAGTTTCAGGATCTAAAAAGTTTACAGGTCATAGATAACATCCCCAGGTATCTTGTGTCCAAAGGGAACCCTCCGATTCCTTGTACTTTGTAAGTTATGATCAGTACAAGTTAGGGTTTCTGCCTCTTCCAGATCTCAGTCAAAATCAGGTGACCTTGGAAAAAACGTCATAACTTGGGCTAGGAAGCTCCAAATGAAATTTTGTAAAAAGTGACAGGTAGTACACAAACTGTAATATCTCAGGAAATGTTTTCAGAGGCCGAAGGTGAACCAGTGACATGTGGCACGCTGTACAATCTCGCTCTCCTGTTTTATCCCATAAACAGGTCACGTTGCGACACTTGGCATAACTCTCTCTCAGAGAGTCCAATTGAGGTCAGACCTATCAGGATGGAAAAATAACAGGGCGATCTATCTCAGGAAAAGTTTTCAGAGGCCGAAGTTCAAACAGTGACACGTGGCACGCCGTACAAGTTCGCTCTCCTGTTTTATCCCATAAACAGGTCACGTTGCGACACTTGGCATAACTCTCTCTTAGCAAATCCAATTGAGGTCAGACCTGTCAGGATGGAAAGATGACAGGTCAGGCTACTGCAGAAAAGGTTTTCAGACCCTGTGGATCAAAAATTTCAGAGTTATAGCAGAAACAATCAGGTGCATATTTCTATCAAAACAGAATTATTTTTGGAGCACCTTTATTCATGGCTTCCGGAATTTAGGGTTTCAGAGAAAGTTAGAATTTTTGGAATCGGAGTCCATGGCTGGAAGCTCCTCAGAAAAAAAAGAGTTTAGAGCCTTGGATCGAACCTTTTGATTGGATAGAAGCATGGGATTCATCAAACCCTAGTTTGGGTTCCTGTCCAGAAGATCCAGAAGTTTCGAAGGCAATTTTGAGGGGTCAAATTTTGGAGATTTCAAAATTGAAGAATGCTAGGTTGATCAGCTCAGCAAGACACATTCTTCCATCCATTCAGAAGTGTGAAAGTCAAAGATTGAATTTTTAGGGTTTCTCTAGCGAACCCTGATCAAGTTCCAGATCAAGTTTCAGGGGGAGTTGAGGCTAAGGCCTTACATAAGAAGACTACAAAAAGTCTCGACAGGTATGACTTAAGGAGGTTCAGGTATGCCTTGAAATCTGATTCTTGATTAAGTTCATAATGTGTTTGTATTCATGTTATTTATTAGTACAATCTTGATTAATGTTATTAATTGTCTTATCACCCTAGTAACAATATGAATGCATGTGAATGATCGAAGACATTCATTGATTAGGGCTATATGATTGTACTTATGCATTATGGTGTTGTGTGAGGTTGATGTTGTCTGCTAACAAGACACAGGTACATCACAAAAGGCAAATCAAGTTCCATGACCATGACAACATGAAGACAAAGACTCACGAGGTATGTATGACTTTGTTATATCATGTTTAACCTACGAGACATGCAGGTTCTAGCTCGGGATCTCTAAATCATTGAAGAGATTGTTTAGGTATGTTGTACATAACTAAGCAGGTATACTAATCCAGGTATGTTTTCCTATGTCATGTTAGAATCTTACCTTGTGTAAGTATACTTGGTATGATTGGTTAGTAATCAAGGGTTTATGCATATTATGTCTCTTATCTTGGTTGATGATTTAAATAACTAGATCAAACAAGAATATGCATGAGTAAAAGAAGACTTCCTTGAAACCCTGAATACTAATGATCATGACTGTACATATTCAAGATTATTTAGAATTAGAATGTTTTGATAATATTGAGAATATAATAATGAATGTATGTTTGTGTATGAGATCATGAGGATGACACTAGTGTACACTTGAGCATGCACAGTGGTACATAATGAATAGAAGTTCAGAAGACATACAGAAGATCAAGCGGGAGGCAACCACACAAACATAAAAGATAAGTATTTGGGTTGTTATTAGAAATAGTAAATGATATTGCTTGTATGCATATTTGTATTCCTAGAATATATCATGCTGAGTGTAAACATTCATAAAGCATTGAACAATATACTACTAATATGCATATGATTGGTAAATTGGACAAACATTCCATTGTTGCTTGTCTAGAATGAAACCTCTTTGCTGACATGCTGAGAGTTGTGCACACTCTCGATAGTATGTTCTGGTAGAGATGGAAGGCATCTAGATAGCCACTGTATGCATACAGGATATGGGAAAGTGTTGTGCCAAAGTATTGGTCAAAATAGTTGCATAACTATGTAAATGATATCTGTATGCATAATAGGTTATCATATCAATATGATTTGATGATTATGAAGTATTACTAATCATGTACTTAATTTTGATTTGTAGGAAAGATCATGATGAATGATGAACTTTGAACAAGCGATGGATGTTCAACAAAAGATTTACAAATCAAACACACTATAGAAAGCTTGTGGTTAAGAGATTCTCTTAGAAAGAGGAAGAGAATCATGATGAGATGTTTTGCTCCAAGGGACTAGATAAGACCATTCTCTTAATAATGTAATCAGGTTTTGTATGGGTTCCCAGGATCAGTAGTCAATTGATGAGCTTAATGATCATCATGGGTGATGTGGAATGCAAGAAGGAACTCACCACAGAGTTCGAATGATTTGTAGGCTCATATTAGTAGACCCATCTGACGAGAGATGGCACAGATAGATATGCAGAAGATCACTCAATGCTGAGTGTAAATAATGGACAATTGACAGCTTCATGACAAAGCTTGGGCTTTACCAGAAGTAAAGCTGTTCCTAACCTTTACCTTAAGGTTGTGGATGATGAACCTATCATACCATTATTGCATGACGATGATCTCTTTTTGACAAGGAATGAGAAACAGGTCATGAAAATGGCTGCAAAAATGAAAATAAAAGATCTCGGATTAATGCACTACTTCTTAGGTCTAGAAGTATGGCAATATCCAAAAGGAATCTTTTAAATCAAGGTAAGTATGCTGTGAAGTTTCTAAAAAGATTTGATATGTTGGAGTATAAAGCCATGGCCACTCCCATGGACTCCAACTTGAAGTTGTTAGTTAATGACTCATCGTATTTAGTGGACCTAACCCTATATAGACAAGTCATTGGGACATTGATGTATTTAACAAATACTAGGCCAGATATATGCTTTGTTGTAAATACCCTAAGTCAGTATCTAGTAGAACCTAGAAAGGTGCACTTAATAGCTACAAAGCATGTAGTGAGGTACCTAAAAGGTACATTAGATTTTTGGTCTATATTATCTTGGAGGTCATGAACTCCATTTACATGGTTACTCAGATTCTAATTGGGCAGGAAGTGTCTCAGACAGAAAGAGTACATCAGGTGGATGTTATAGTCTTGAATCTGCCATGATCTCATGGTTCAGCAAGAAACAATCTAGTGTGGCTCTCAGTACTGCTGAAGCAGAATATATGGCTGTCTACTCTGCCAGCTGTGAAGCAGTGTGGCTTTAGAAGCTTTTATATGGAGTGTTTGACTTAGAAATGGATCCCACTGTGATTATGTGTGACAATCAAAGCTGCATTAAGATGACTGAAAAACCTGTGTTCCACGATAAGTCAAAACACATAGAGATCCGATACTTCTATATACGAGATATGGTGCAAAAAGGAGCTATCAAGCTCGAATATATATATAAGCACTGAGGATTAGATTGCTGATATCTTGACTAAACCTCTGTCTCGAGTAAATTTTGAATACTTTCGAGACAAGCTTGGTATAGTTCAAAAGGACCCTCCTCGAAAGGGGGAGTAGCATAGTATCTGATAAATGGTCTGTCTCATCAATGATGAGGTTACCTATTTACTACACCTAGTTACTTAGAATTATTTAGATTTAGGAATCTTATATTTTTACTCTTGATGATAGATGTATTAGTGAGAATACATGCTCTTGATGATAGATGTATTAGTGAGAATACATGCTTTTGATGATAGATGTATTAGTGAGAGTACATGCTTTTGATGATAGATGTATACATGTTTTTTTGATAGATGTATACATGATTTTAATGATATATGCATTGATGCTATTGATGAGGATACATGTTTTGATGATGAGGATACATGCTTTGATATACATGTTTTGATGATGAGGATACATGTTTTGATATACATGTCTTGTTGATGAGGATACATGTTTTGATATACATGTTTTGATGATGACGATACATGTTTTGATATACATGTCTTGTTGATGAGGATACATGTTTTGATATACATGTTTTGATGATGAGGATACATGATGACTTGATGTACTTGTATGGATGAAGATACTTGTACCCATGATTGACACTTGAGGGGATTGGATCATCCCTAGACTTCAGTCCTAAAGAGAGCCGTAGACGTATGTCTTCGAGAATGAAGTCCTTGGTGGACTTGAGGGGATTGGATCATCCCTGGACTTTAGTCCTAAAGAGAGCCGTAGACGTATGTCTTCGAGAATGAAGTCCTTGGTGGACTTGAGGGGATTGGATCATCCCTGGACTTCAGTCCTAAAGAGAGCTGTAGACGTATGTCTCCGAGAACAAAATCCTGAATGAACAGGTAAGGGGATTGGATCGTCCTCGGACTTTAGTCCTTTGAATTGAGCCGTAGACATGAGGTCTCCGAGAATTGAATGATAGGACTGGATCATCCCTGGACTTTGGTTCAAAAGGTACATGATAGGACTGGATCGTCCCTGGACTTCGGTTCAAAATGTACATGATAGGACTGGATCATCCCTGGACTTCGGTTCAAAAGGTACATGATAGTATTGGATCGTCCCTGGACTTCAGTTCAAAAGGTACATGATAGGACTGGATCGTCCCTGGACTTCGGTTCAAAAGGTACATGATAGGACTTGATCGTCCCTGGACCTCGGTTCAAAATGTACGTGACAAATCCTAGAATTGTTCTAGGTTACATCCAGCATGAAACAGGGCTGGCTCTGTAGATATGTTAAATCCAACATGAAACAGGGCTGGCTCTGTAGATGTGATACATCCAGCATGAAACAGGGCTGGCTCTGTAGATGTGATACATCCAGCATGAAACAAGGCTGGCTCTGTAGATGTGATACATCCAGCATGAAACAGGGTTGGCTCTGTAGATGTGATACATCCAGCATGAAACAGGGTTGGCTCTGTAGATGTGATACATCCAACATGAAACAGGGTTGGCTCTATAGATGTGATACATCCAGCATGAAACAGGGCTGGCTCTGTAGATGTGATACATCCATCATGAAGCAGGGTTGGCTCTGTAGATGTGATACATCCAGCATGAAACAGGGCTGGCTCTGTAGACGTGACACATCCAGTATGAAAGAGGACTGGCTCTGTGGTGGTAAATCCTAGATCTGATCTAGGTCACATCCAGTATGAAAAAGGACTGGCACTATGGTTGGGATTAGATCGTCCCTAGACATGAGACTTGTCTTAAAGAGATAAGGATTGATCATCCTGGAACTTGATCTGGATTGTATCATCCATGGACCTATGTCCTAAAGAGAGCAGGATTGATCATCCTGTAATATGATCGTGTGATGACGATGCTGATCATGTGATGTCGATGATGATGATCGTGTGATGACGATGCTGATCATGTGATGGCGATGTTGATGATCGTGTGATGACGATGTTGATGATCGTGTGATGATGATGTTGATGACGATGTTGTCGATCGTATGATGACGATGCTGATATTCGTATGATGACGATGCTGATGATCGTATGATGACGATGATGCTGATCGTGATGGTCTAGATGATGATGTTGATGATCGTGAGGATCCAGACGTTGATGTTGCTATAGTTGTTCGAGTGCTGCAGAAGATAAAGACTCAGTACTGAAGATGTTGATGTTCCAGTAACTGGTTGAGTTACTGATGATGTTGAGAAAGCTTCCAATGATTTATAGATGTATCATGTATGATGTATGACTCGTTGCTCCTGCGGATGTTTTTATAATATCCTTCTCGTTAAGGGGGAGTGTTGAATATTGTAACTTCTAAGAATATTATATTTGTATATTATTTATTCCGGAGATGTTCCATACCTCCGATGTGATTATACTATGAATCCGGAGATGTTTATTCCTCCGAATTGGTTGTGGTAACTAGGGTTATTAGACCCACCATGTGGGGGTCGGCCCAGTCAGTTATAATAGGGTATTTAACCTAATGGTTAAATACGAGCCTATATGTACTTGTGTAAAATACATGTCAGTGTAGTGTATAAATAGAGGAGGTATGTTCCTCATTTGATACACTCACTCACTTGAGGATAGCGCACTTGTGGAGGAGAGGTCTGCTATTGTGGAGGAGGAGATCATGTCTCAGGGTTTCATCTTTGTATATTGCTGGTCATCTATATTGAGGAAGCTTTGCTGGGTTTTCCACCCCATGAGGGTTTCCTAGGATAAATCTCTGTCTCTTGTGTTTATGCCATGCTTGTTGTTTCTTCAGTGATCCTGTATATGCTATTATTGTGAAATGGAATGTAATGCTGCTATTTTCTGTCTTAGCATATTGAATTTTAACAAAAGAATCTTCTCTCCATCTCTGCATTGGATGCAAAAGGCATGAGGGTTGCATTTGTAGATGGCCAAGTTCTGATGTGGCCAAAGGGTAAAACTATTGATGATGCAGTGGTGATTGGAGAGCAAGAGGGAGGATTGTATAAATTGAAGGGCCAACCTGAACATGCCATGGTGCATGATTCCATGGAGCCAAGTGAACTTTGGCATAGAAGACTTGCACATATGCACTACAGAGCATTACCAATTGCAAGCAAGGCTGTAGAAGGTCTTCCTGAAATTAAGACCAAGCATGAAGGTGTTTGCAAATGATGTGCAAAAGGAAAGAACATTAAGAAAGCTTTCCCAAGCAGTGAAAGCAAGGCCAAAGGTATTTTGGTAATCATCCACTCAGATGTATGTGGTCCTATGTCATCCAGTTCTCGGAGTGGGTATGTTTACTATGTCTCTTTCATTGATGACTTCTCCAGGAAGACTTGGGTCTACTTCTTGAAGAACAAAGATGAGGTGTTTGATAAGTTCAAGGAATTCAAAACCTTGATGGAGAATCAAACTAATAAGAAGATCAAAACATTCAGATCCGACAATGGTGGAGAATTCACCTCAGGTGACTTCAAGAAGCTTTGCAGTGATTCAGGGATTAAGAGGGAGTTGACTGCTCCTTACAATCCACAACAGAATGGAGTTGCATAAAGGAAGAACAGAACAATCATGGAAGCAGCAAGGGCAATGTTGCATGACCAGGATCTACCTATGCACCTATGGGAAGAAGCAGCTAGAACAACTGTATATGTACATAACAGAACACCCCACAAGATATTGGACAACAAGACACCAGAAGAGGTCTTCTCTGGTAAGAAACCGAAAGTCAGCCATCTCAAAATATTTGGTTGTTCAGTATATACACATGTGCCAAAGGAAAAGAGGACCAAGCTGGATCCTTCAGGAAAGAAGGGTATCTTTGTGAGTTACAGTGAAAGCTCGAAGGCTTACAGAATATACTTTCCAGGGTTCAAGAAGATTGATGCAGTAGAGATGTGACATTTGATGAAAACTCAGCATTCATCAAATCAAGAAAGACGCCTATTGAAGATTATGAAGAACCCAAGGAAACTAGATTTCAAGACACTACCATGACTTAAGCAATTCCAGATGTTGATCGTGAAATTGAATATCCGCAACAACCTGTAGATCCACCACGTGAGGACAACTCTCACAAGAGGAAACCCGCATGGGCTAGAGAGCTCATTCAAGATGCAGAAAGATTTGGCATTCCAGAAGAAGAATACATAGTAAAGAAGAGAACTAGATCTCACACTAGCTATGTTGCTTTACTTTGTGATATCATGAACAAAGAACCTTCCAATTACGAAGAAGCAGCGGAAAAGAAAGAATGGAAGGATGCCATGGTCGAGGAATACCAATCAATAATGAAGAACGATGTTTGGGATGTTGTCCCAAGACCTAAAGGGAAGTCTGTTGTGACTTCGAAATGGATCTACAAGATCAAGCATGCTACAGATGGCAGCATAGAGAAATACAAGGAAAGATTCGTAGCTCGTGGCTTCTCTCAGAAAGAGGGAATAGACTATGAAGAAACTTTTGCTCCTATAGCTAGGTACACTTCCATCAGATCAGTACTTTCCCTGGCTGCAGCGATGAAATGGAAGATACACCAGATGGATGTCAAGACTGCCTTCTTGAATGGTGTAGTTGAAGAGGAAGTGTATGTGGAGCAGCCACTCGGTTTTGAAACACATGACAGGGAGTCATATGTGTGCAGATTGAAGAAAGCCTTATATGGATTGAAGCAAGCTTCCAGAAATTGGTATGCCAGGATGGACAGTTTCCTATCTAGTTTGGGATTTACCAAGAGTAAAGCAGATTCCAACCTTTACTACAAGGTTGAGGAAGGGAATCCTGTGGTTCTACTCCTATATGTGGATGGCCTATTTGTAACAAGAGATGACAGATTGATTGCTGATACAAAGAGGAAGCTTGCTGCCGAGTTCGATATGAAAGACTTTGGAGTGATGCACTATTTCCTAGGTATGGAGGTGTGGCAGAGTGCAGATGGGATCTTCCTTGGTCAAGGGAAGTACACAGTAGATATCCTGAAGAGATTCAGGATGTTAGATTGCAAGGCCATGGCCACACCTATGGCATCAAACTTGAAGATTCTATGTGATGCTTCATCTGAGCTAGTTGATGTCTCTATGTATCGTCAGATGATTGGGTCCTTGATGTACTTGACGAACACGATACCATTTATTTGCTTTGCAGTGAACACATTGAGTCAAATCCTGACAGATCCGAGGAGTGTTCACCTGATTGTTGTAAAGCATATTCTGAGGTACCTGAAGGGTACAGTTGATTATGGGCTCAAGTATGAAGCGAATCAAAAGTTTAACCTACAGGGTTATGTTGATTCAGATGGGCAGGCAGTGTTGCAAATAGGAAGAGCACTTCTGGGTGTTGCTTCAATATGGGATCAGGTGTGATCTCTTGGTTTAGTAGGAAGCAGTCCTGCGTAGCACTGAGTATAGCCGAAGCAGAGTATGTTGCAGCTTGTTCAGCTAGTTGTGAGGCAGTATGGCTAAGGAAGAAACTTTCTGAGCCATTTGATCTACCGTTGGAGGCTACCAGTATCTTCTGTGATAACCAGAGTTGTGTGAAGCTGTCTAAGAACCCTGTGTTCCACGACAGGTCGAAAGACATAGAGATCAAATATCACTATATCAGGGATAGGTGCAGAGAGGAGCAGTGAAGCTCCTATATGTTGTGACGGATGAGCAGATTGCAGATGTGCTGACAAAACCACTAGTCAAAGTGAAGTTTGGGTACTTCAAAGAGAGGCTTGGTGTTCTTCGGATTGATGACACTTCGAGGAAGAAGTGATGGACACATTTGCAGAAGTCATTCCAAGAATGTTGGAAGGAGGATCCTTCACATGGCTGTGGATGTAAACACTGGATGATGAGCATCAGGATGATGCTCAAGCTACTGCTCTATATATGCATCAGGAGGATGCTGGATATGATCAGTTGGATCATTTTGTATGTTCACATCATGTTGGATGTTGGATATGATCAGTTGGATCATTTATATGTATATGCATGTACGCATCATGTTGGATGATGGATATGATCAATAGGATCATTTGTATGTATTTTGTATATGCATAATGTTGGATGCTTGGACCATGTATCTATATATGTATCAGGTGGATACTATTTATGATCAGGTAGATCATGTATGTTGATATGTATCAGGTATGATCAGGTGGATCATGTTTTTGTATTTGTATCAGGTGGATACATTGTATGATCAGGTGGATCATGTATGATGATATGTATCAGGTAGATACTTGGTATGCATCAGGTAGATGCATTATATGATCAGTGTGATCATGGATGATGAGCTTCAGGATGTTGCTCCAAATGACATGTAGCAGGATGTTGTAGTGATGGTGATCAGGATGATCATGTATACATCAGGATGATGTATGGTGAGTATCAGGTTGATACTTTGTGGTCGTGGATCAGGTTGTGCAGATGAGCATATAATTTGGCCCTGGGAGATTTGTAGATAGTCTTTCGAGTTTTTTCCTATGGCATGTAATCTGGCCCTGGGATATCTGGCAAATGCTCTTTCGAGGTTTTGCTTTGGGAGGACATATAATTTAGCCCTGGGAGATCTGCAGATAGTCTTTCGAGGTTTTTCCTATCGCATATAATTTGGCCATGGGATATCTGGAAGATGCTCTTTCAAGGTTTTGTCCTATGGCATATAATATGTCCCTGGGTGATCCGATAGGTTGGGCCGTGTGCCTGTAATAAGTCATGGGATGCTCTTGCAAGGTTTTTCCATGACCACATGTTATATGTCCCTAGGAGATCCTATAGGTAGAGTTGTGTGTTCGTAACATCCTGGGATGCTCTTGCAAGGTTTTGTGGTGAGGTCACATATAATATGGGCCTGGGAGATCCTACAGGTCGTAGTTTTGTACCCATAACATCCTGGGATGCTCTTTCGAGGTTTTGTGATGCACGTAATAAGTCTTGAGGATTCCACAGTATGGCCAGTGATAATGAAGACCTGGAGGTGGTGGGCCTACATCCAGTATGAAAAAGGACTGGCTCTGTAGAACTTCCTATGACGAGTAGATGCAGAGATTGGTTGAGATAGCAGCAACAGTGACGATGATGATGACGATGCATCAATGACAATGATCCAAAGAAGAAGACTTATGCTAGTAGATTTGTGTCGATAAATACCTTCCTAGTTAAGAGGGAGTGTTAATTTATATGTAACTTCAGAATGTATTTCATCCATGTATTTCATTTATATATTATTGTACTCCTATAGAGATGTGTCATTCCTCTGTACGGAAGTGTCATCATGTGTATTGACAAGTGTCGCAAGTGTGTGAACTTGCCGATGGGTTATTAGACCACCATGTGTGGGGTCAAACCTGAATTATATATTATATGGTTGATGGACCTAGCTAGAAAAGTTGGCCCCATAAGGTCACTAGGAAAACATGACAATTATAAATAGAGATCGGGAGATCTCTATTTGGATCATTCGGAAACTCATTCTTCCTTCACTCAGAAAGTGTCGCACTAGTGAGGAGGAGGATCGTATGCTACTAGGAGACTATCTCTATGTATTTTGGTTGTACTTTGGTTGATCCATTGCTCTCTCTATCTCTGAGGAAGTTGTGGGGTTTTTCACATTAGGGTTTTCCCCACGGAAACTTTGTGTCTCTTGTCTCTCATGTTTTTGTTTCTTGTGATGATTGACATACTTGTTATTATTGATATGCATTGATATACTGTACATGTTATTCTCTAAGTAAATATCCTAGATTATTGTGAATTAATGCTCAAAATTTAACAGCCCCAAGTCCTCATAGACCCATTCGAAAAATGGGCTCTTGATTTCATTGGTTCGATCAATCCACCATCACAAGGAAAGAAGTACATTTTAGTATGCACTGACTATGTTACAAAGTGGGTGGAAGCCAAACCATTACCAAGAGCCACAGAGCAAACAGTAGTAAACTTTCTCTTTGAAGAAATATCTGTTAGATTTGGAGTTCCTAGAGAGATTGTTACTGATCAAGGAGCACAGTTTAATTCTAAAATGGTGCAGGAGATAGCAGCCAAGTACAAGATTAAGCACAGAAAATCTATACCTTATCATCCACAAGCCAATGGCCAGGTGGAGTCTACCAACAAAACTTGGAAGGAATCATCACCAAAACAGTCCAGATGCATAGAAACGATTGGTCAGCTAAGCTTATTCAAGCTTTATGGGCATACAGGATTACTTAGAAAAATAGTACTGGGTTTTCTCCCTATCAACTAGTCTATGGTCAGCAAGTACTGTTACCAATTGAATTTCAAATTCATACTTTTAAATTAGCAGCTGAATTAGGGATGGATATTTCTGAAGCACAATAAGAAAGGATACTACAGTTAAATCATTAGATGAGATGAGACAAGATGCAGTAGAACACAATATTTTGGTACAACAACAGAGAGCCCAATGGCATGATAAGTTCATCAAAAAGAAACAATTTCACATCAGTGACTGGGCCTTATTGTTTGATTCAAAGTTCAAAGACTTCAAAGCCAAGTTCACAACTCCTTGGCTTGGTCCATATGAGATTGCAGAGGTCTATGATAATGGCTCAGTCAAACAACAAACAATAGATGATGAAGCAAGAACATTTGTGGTCAATGGCCATAGGTTAAAACTCTACACTAAGCCTGTCAACAAAGAAGATTTCATACAGTAGATTTCTCAGCAAAGGGAGATGGAAGTGCTGGACAAAAACACTGGTGTTTCTCCTTCACTTTCTTCTTAGACATATTCTGATTCAAATAAATAAATAAAAAGAAACAAAAAAGGGATTTTAGTTGTGAAAACCAGGAAACTGGCACAACATAAACTCGAATTTTCCTTGGAAAACCAAGTTTACTTGGCCATTGACAATTCACAAAAACAATTTCAACTTCCTAGTTTCACTTCTTTCATGGATTATTTTTTCCCTAAGCAGTTTTTCCATATCAGTTTTATCAGCAAATAAATATTTTGTTTTACTTGAGGAGAAGTCAATCAATAGACCTGAGAGGGATGAGAATATCAAAGCTTTCCATGAGCACATCAAGTTTACCTTTTCAAAATCTTGAAACCCTCCAAGCCTTCTCCAGATGCTAGAATTTCTTTCGAGCATGAAGTTTCATTTCACAGATCTCAAGCCTTGCAGAAGGGATCTGAGACAAAGCATCAGAAAATCAGCAGAGGGGACCTGAGAAGAAGCACATTTCACTTGCAGGGGGACCTGAGACAAAGACACATCAAGCTACAACCAGAAGGAATATCAAAACGGTTGCAGCAGAGAACACATCAAAGCAGAAGGGCCATCAAAAGCTACAACAAAGCAGCAAACCAGATTTGAAAAAGCATGAAAGCACAGAGGGATATCAAACATGTCTGTAAGAATTTTAATTTTTATGTTTTAAAATTTTGCATGGTTCTTTGTTTTTTAGTAATGACAACATGCCTATCACCCTCATGATCCTAGCCATCTACCCATTCACCCATTCATCCACCGTAGGTGTCTAAATTAGTGGTCCAACAATGACATAGGTACTTTCATACTTTTTTAATCCATGCCTAAAAAAATGCATCCTACAGGCAAGTTTTAAAATCAGTCTCAAAGAAGTAAGAAGGGTTATTTAACCGAGAAATTCAAATTTAATACTCTATTTTGCATTTTATGCATCAAATGAAAAAATGAAAAAAATGATAAAAGAGTACGGGGGTGGACTAAAAGGGTACGTGAAGGAACTTAGGGCCAGTTTGAAAAATGATTGCACAAGAAAGGGGGGGAATCATTGAACCTCACCCCCACGAAATCTATCCATACATATGGAGGCTCACTCTTCCAATTTAAAATTCAGAAGTGTTTTCATTTTCTCCCAACCGTCTTTGATAAATCCTAGGTTTCAGTTCCACAATGGTTGAAGGGGTGAGAGAGTGACAAGTAGATCGATGACAGGAGGAAGAAACAGAGGAACTGCATAGAAAATAAAAAAATGCAGCCTGTAACTGGTTAACTTGGGAATTTTTCTACATTATCTTCAGTAAGAGTCTGCCACGTGGTTTGATGAAGTGAAACCCCAACTGCACGCAACCATGGAAGTGTTTTCTCGTACATGTGCAGGAAGGAGTCACTAGAGGTAAGGTAAATTTGAAATTCGACTTCTAGGTTTTGCTAGATAGAAAAACCATTAAGAACAGAAATTTTTTTAGAAGTTTAGAATTTCAGGCTAGGGTCGAGTTTTGTTTGAAGGTTTTGTTTCCATAAAAAGGATTCTTCCTGTAGAAATTACAAGATGGTGTCTAGACTAGAACTAGAAAAATTGATTCCTCTGTCATTCATGAAAAATGTATGGAAATTTTTGAGAGGAAACGATGGGTTCCCTTCTTTGAAAAATTTGATGGACAGAATGATAATGTTAGCCTAGAATTTGCCTGTTCATTTGATGGAGAAAGGGCTACAGTAGGTAATCTCTCCTTCAGACTATCTGAAGACATTTTGGCACAAATTATTGGGTTACCTCAACAAGGAGAGAGGTTCTTTAAAACCAAATAGTTTGAAGAGAAAGCATGGACACCCTTCTTATGCAAATCAAGGGCAGGCTCAGTACAATGGAAGAAAGGAATACCAAGGAGTTGGTTGATTCATCCTTGGGATGAAATAGCCTACATCATCCAGAGATTCATCACTTGTGAAGGAAGGTTCAGCATTATATATCTCTATCACATCAAGATATTGCAGCATTTGAGAGGTGATTGTGAAATTAACATACTTTATTTTCTATTATAAAGCCTTTCCAAGATGGATAAAGCTATTCAAAAACGTGCTAAGTGTTGATGTATATGTAACTTCAGAATGTATTTCATCTATGTATTTCATATATATTTATTGTACCCTTATTAGAGATGTGTTATTCCTCTATAAGGAAGTGTCGTCATGTGGATTGACAAGTGTCGCAAGTGTGTGTACTTGCCGATGGGTTATTAGACCACCATGTGTGGGGTCGACCCTGAAATATATATA
Source organism: Larix kaempferi (assembly GCA_027924585.1). Classification (NCBI taxonomy): domain Eukaryota; kingdom Viridiplantae; phylum Streptophyta; class Pinopsida; order Pinales; family Pinaceae; genus Larix; species Larix kaempferi. The sequence goes on from BSBM01000642.1 coordinate 8,238,249, forward strand.
TTATATTGTGGATGTACCTAGCTAGACGAGTCGACCCCATAAGGTCACTGGGAAAACAGGTTAGTATAAATAGAGATTAGGAGATCTCTATTTAGATCATTCAGAATGTCATCTCTCTCTCTCACTCAGAAAGTGGTGCACTAGTGAGGAGGAGGATCATCAGCTTCTAGGAGACTATCTCAAGTGTATTTTGGTTGTACTTTGGTTGAGACATTGCTCTCTCTATCTCTGAGGAAGTTGTGGGGTTTTTCACCTTAGGGTTTTCCCCACGGAAACTCTGTGTCTCTTGTCTCTCATTCTTTTGATTCTTGTGATGCTTGTCATGCTTATTGTGATTGTCATGCATTGATATACTGTATATGTTATTCTCTCAGTGAAGATCCTAGATTATTGTGAATTAATGCTCAAAATTTAACATGGTATCAGAGCTAACCTGAAAAGAAGACATTTTGCAGTGACGAAACCTTGAGTTTCTTGTTTATTGGGTTTCTCTCCACAGATTTTGGAAAAGAAATATAGTAGATTGACTTTACTCATCAAGGAGAATCCATCTGTCCAATCAGAATTCAATTCTGAGCATTTTCAGATTTGGCCCTAAAAATTAGGGTTTCCACAAAAATAGGAATTTATGAAATCTGAAGACATAGCTGGAAGCTCCTTGTAAAAATCGAAGTTTAGAGATTTGGATCGAGATTTTTGGATGGGTAGATCTCTGGGAAACTCAAACCCTAATTTAGGGCTCTCCGTAGTGAACCCGGGAGGACAAAAAGGAAAATTTGAAGGGTAAAGCTTTGATGATCTCAAATTTTGAATACACCAAGCTGATCAGCTCATCAAGGCGCATCTTTCTATCCTTTCAGAAAATTGAAATTCATATTTTGAATTTTTAGGGTTTTTCCAACAAACCCTAATCTGGGACTAGATACAGTTTTCAGCATTTCAAGTGGTAAGACCTAAATATTTTCTATTTCCATTTGAAGTACTCTTTAAGATGTCTCACCACACTAAGCTTGAGGATAAGCTTGGAGCTGATAACTTCCAAGCTTGGAAGTATAGGATTGGGTTAATCCTGGAAGAGAATGAGTTGGACTCATATGTAAAAGAAGACATCCCTATCCCAGAGGATGAAGAGGCTGAGGTATTGCATAAGAAAAACTTGGTCAAGGCAAAGAGAATCATTGTTGATTCTATCAAAGACCATCTCATACCCCATGTGTCTTCTCTAAAGGAACCCAAGGAGATGTTTGACTCGTTGACCAAGCTATTTGAAGGGAAGAACATAAATCAGAAGATGACCCTGCGGAACCAATTGAAAGGAGTAAAGTTTCAGAATGGAGAAACCATTCAATCTTATTTTTCAAGGGTCTCCCAGATCAAGGAACAACTAGGAGCAGTGGATGAAATGGTAGAGAATGGTGAAGTGGTGATGACCACTCTAAATGGCCTACCCAGGTCATGGGATTCCTTTATTCAAGGAATTTGTGCAAGGAAGAAGTTGATCTCCTTCAACAGATTGCGGGAAGAATGCTCTCAAGAAGAAGCTAGGCTTGTGGCCCGAGAAGAAAAGATGGGAAATGAAGATCAAGCTCTCACAGCACATGCCAGGAAAGGCAAGTCCAAAAAGGAATCATCTCATAACAGAAGATTCTCACACCACCATTATCATAAAGATAAGAAATATCTCAGATGATTCAATTGCAATGAGAAGGGACACTTTGCTTCAGATTGTCTCAAGAAGAAGAAAGACAACAACAACAACTTCAATAAGAAGAAGAAGAATAAAAAAAGAAGATATCATGCTCATGCTGCCGAAGATGATGAACCCCCAAAGAAGAAGGATAGGGAAGAAAGTGATAGTGATGATGACTCATTAAGTGAAGAAGAATATGTTCTAATTTCTGCTCTCACGGGTACTATCTCGCATGGTTGTAATGATTGGTTGATTGATAGTGGGGCTTCCAAACACATGATTGGGTTTAAGGAATCTTTTTTGAATCTATCTAAACATGAATCACCCCATAAGGTGAAACTTGGGGATGATTATCAATACCCAATCAAAGGAAGTGGTGAAGCCTCCTACAACCTAGATTCTGGAAAATATTTGAAGATGAAAGAAATCCTTTATGTACCTAGGCTCAAGAAGAACTTACTCTCCATCTCTGCATTGGATGCAAAAGGTATGAGGGTTGCATTTGTGGATGGACAAGTCCTAATGTGGCCAAAGGGAAAGAACATAGATGATGATATAGTGATTGGAGAGCAAGAGGGAGGTTTGTATAAATTGAAGGGACAACCTGAACATGCCATGGTACATGAATCCATGGAGCCAAGTGAACTTTGGCATAGAAGACTTGCACATATGCAGTACAAGGCATTACCAATTGCAAGTAAGGCTGTAGAAGGTCTTCCTGAAATCAAGACCAAACATGAAGGTGTTTGCAAAGGATTTGCATGAGGAAAGAACATTAAGAAGGCATTTCCAAGTAGTGAAAGCAAGGCAAAAGATATCTTGGAAATCATCCACTCAAATGTATGTGGTCCTATGTCATCCAGTTCTTCAGGAAGACTTGGGTATACTTCTTGAAGAACAAAGATGAGGTGTTTGATAAGTTCAAGGAATTCAAAACCTTGATGGAGAATCAAACTGACAAGAAGATCAAAATATTCAGATCTGACAATGGTGGAGAATTCACCTCAGGTGACTTCAAGAAGCTTTGCGGTGATTCAGGGATTAAGAGGGAGTTGACTGCTCCTTATAATCCTCAACAGAATGGAGTTGCGGAAAGGAAGAACAGAACAACCATGGAAGCAGCAAGGGCAATGCTACATGACCAGGATCTACCTATGCATCTATGGGCAGAAGCACCTAGAACAGCTGTATATGTGTAGAACAGAACACCCCACAAGATATTGGACAACAAAACTCCAGAAGAAGTCTTTTCTGGTAAGAAACCTGAAGTTAGCCATCTCAGAATATTTGGTTGTCCAGTATACACTCATGTCCCAAGGAAAAGAGGACCAAACTAGATCCTTCAGGAAAGAAGGGTATCTTTGTGGGTTACAGTGAAAGCTTGAAGGCTTACATAATATACTTTCTAGGGTTCAAGAAGATTGATGTCAGCAAGGATGAATATAAGTTCAAGGACAGGTAATCCAGGAAGCAAAGATCAAGAGGGAGCACACTCTAGCAGCTCCTAAAGGATGCAGATTTTCAGAGAGAGTTGACCATCTTCCTACATTCCACAACAAAAAGGTGTAGAAGAATCTACTTCAGCAGCTCCTGCCAGGAAGCAAAGACTCAGAGGGAACCACCCAACAAACAAAGATAAGTATTTCAATTATCATTTCTTGCCTATTTTTTAAATAATATTATGCTTATGTTCCTAGACTTAGGAGATGTATTGTGCATATTAGAATGATTGCATTAATAAACAGTATACTACTAATATGCATGTGATGGGTAAGTGGCCTATGGCACTGTACAACATTCTAGTGCTACTTATCTAGAATGAAACCTCTTTGCTAACATGTTGGGAGTAGTGCAAACTCTTAACAATGTTCTGGTAGAGACTGGAAGGCATCTAGAAAGTTGTGGAACATGGATAAATGTTGTATTGAAGCATTGGCTAAGATAACTGCATGACTGCATGACATATTTCTTTATGTGTAAAGAATTTGTTCTGACAATTATGAGATGTTTCTGATCATGCAATTTAACTTGTTTTGTAGGAAAGGCCGTATATCTTCACCTACAAAAGAAGGACTACAATAGTTGTTCCAACAACAAAGATATCTATTGAAGATATTGAAGTTCCCAGGATCTGGGATGAAGAAATGGAATGCCATGATCCGTCGATCATGAAGAAGATGTTTGGGATGCATTCCCAAGACCTGACAGGGAGTCACATGTGTAAAGATTGAAGAAAGCCTTGTATGGCCTGTATCAAGCTCCCATAACTTAGTGTGATACTAAGAGAAAGCTTGCTGCTGAGTTCGATATGAAAGATTTGGGAATGATGCATTATTTCCTAGGTATGGAGGTGTGGCAGAGTACAGGTGGGATCTTCCTTGGTCAAGGGAAGTACACAGTAGATATCCTGAAGAGATTCGGGATGATGGATTGCAAGGCCTTGACCACACCTATGGCATCGAATCTGAAGCTTCTATGTGATGCTTCCACTGATCCGGTTGATGTTTCTATGTATCGTCAGATTATTAGGTCCTTGTTGTACCTGACAAAAATGAGACCAGATATTTGCTTTGTGGTGAACACATTGAGTCAGTTCCTGACAGATCCAAGGAGCGTTCATCTGGTTGCTGTAAAGCATGTTCTGAGGTACCTGAAGGGTACAGTGGATTATGGGCTCAAGTATGAGGCGAATCAAAAGTTTAACCTGCAGGGTTATGTTGATTCAGATTGGGCTGGCAGTGCTGCAGATAGGAAGAGCACATCTGGGTGTTGCTTCAGTATGGGATCAGGTGTGATCTCCTTGTTTAGCAGGAAGCAGTCCTGCATAGCACTAAGTACAGCTGAGGTAGAGTATGTTGCAACCTGTTCAGCTAGTTGTGAGGCAGTATGGCTACGGAAGATACTGTCTGAATTATTTGATCTCCCATTGGATGCTACTTGTATCTTCTGTGATAACTAGAGTTGTGTGAAGCTGTCCGAGAACCCAGTGTTTCATGACAGGTTGAAACACATAGAGATCAAATATCACTATATCAGGGATATGGTGCAGAGAGGAGCTGTGAAGCTCCTGTATGTTGCGACGGATGAGCAGATTGCAGATGTGCTGACGAAGCCACTAGCAAGGGTGAAGTTCGAATACTTCAGAGAGAGGCTTGGTGTTCTTCGGATTGATGACACTTCGAGGAAGAAGTGATGGACACATTTGTTGAAGCCATTCCAAGCATTTTTGAAGGAGGTTCCTTCACATGGCTGTGGATGTAAGCGCTGGATGATGAGCATAAAGATGATGTTCTGGTTTATGCTTTGTATGATTAGTTGGATCATTTTTATATGTATGTATGCATGCATCATGTTGGATGTTGGATATGTTTAGTTGGATCATTTATATGTATGTATGTATGCATCATGTTGGATGCTGGATATGATCAGTTGGATCATTTATATTTATATGTATGTACGCATCATGGTGGATGTTGGATATGATCGGTTGGATCATTTGTATGTATTTTGTATATGCATCATGTTGGATGCTTGCACCATGTACTTGTATATGTATCAGGTGGATACATTGTATGATTAGGTAGATCATGTATGTTGATATGTATCAGGGATGATCAGGTGGATCATGTATTTGTATTTATATCAGGTGGATACATTGTATGATCAGGTGGATCATGTATGGTGATATGTATCATGTATTTGTATTTGTATCAGGTGGATACACTGTATGATCAGTTGGATCATGTATGATGATATGTATCAGGTAGATACTTGGTATGCATCAGGTAGATGCATTGTATGATCAGGATGATCATGGATGACGAGCTTCAGAATGTTGCTCCAGATGACATGCAGCAGGATGTTGCAGTGATGATGATCAGGATTATCATGTGTACATTAGGATGATGTATGGTGAGTATCAGGTTGATACTCTGTGGCCGTGGAATAGGTTGTGCAGATAAGCATGTAATTTGTGCCCTAGGATATTTGCAGATAGTATTTCGAGGTTTTGCCTATGGCATGTAATTTGTACCCTGGGATATCTAGCAAATGCTCTTTCGAGGTTTTGCTTGGGAGGACATATAATTTGTGCCCTAGGAGATCTGTAGATAGTCTTTCGAGGTTTTGCCTATGGCATGTAATTTGTGCCCTGGGATATCTAGCATATGCTCTTTCGAGGTTTTGTCCTATGGCATGTAATTTGTGCCCTAGGAGATCCGATAGGTTGAGCCGTGTGCTCGTAATCAGTCCTGGGATGCTCTTTCGAGGTTTTGGCATGACCACATGTCATTTGTGCCCTGGGAGATCCGATAGGTTGAGCCTTGTGCTCGTAATCAGTCCTGGGATTCTCTTTCGAGGTTTTGTGGTGACCACATGTAATTTGTGCCCTGGGAGATCCGATAGGTTGAGCCTTGTGCTCATAATCAGTCCTGGGATTCTCTTTCGAGGTTTTGTGGTGGGGTCACATGTAATAAGTCCTAGAGATATGGATAGGATAAAAAAGGCCTCAGATGCTCTTTAGGGTTCTTGCTAGTCAAGAGACTCTTTTAGGTTTTGTGACGCACGTAATAAGTCCTGAGATTTCCACAATATGGCCAGTGATGATGAAGACCTGCTGGTGGCGGGCCTGCATCCAGTATGAAAAAGGGCTGGCTCTGTAGAACTTCCTATGACGAGTAGAGTCAGATATTGGTTGAGATAGCAGCAACAGTGACGATAATGATGACGATGATCCCGAGAAGAAGACTTGTCTAGCAGATCTGTGTCGAGAAATACCTTCCTATTTAAGAGGGAGTGTTGAGGTATATGTAACTTCGGAATGTATTTCATATATATTTATTGTACCCTTCTTAGAGATGTGTTATTCCTCTATAAGGATGTGTCGTCATGTGGATTGACAAGTGTCGCAAGTGTGTGTACTTGTCGATGGGTTATTAGACCACCATGTGTGGGATTGGCCCTGAAATATATATATTATATTGTGGATGTACCTAGATAGACAAGTCGGCCCCATAAGGTCACTGGGAAAACAGGTTAGTATAAATAGAGATCAGGAGATCTCTATTTAGATCATTCGGAATGTCATCTCTCTCTCACTCAAAAAGTGGCGCACTAGTGAGGAGGAGGATCATCAGCTTCTAGGAGACTATCTCAAGTGTATTTTGGTTGTACTTAGGGTTTTCCCCACGGAAACTCTGTGTTTCTTGTCTCTCATGCTTTTGATTCTTGTGAAGCTTGTCATGCTTATTGTGATTGTCATGCATTGATATACTGTATATGTTATTCTCTCAGTGAATATCCTAGATTATTGTGAATTAATGCTCAAAATTTAACACTAAGGATAAGTTAACAAGTCTTTTTCATTGTGGGCTCATTAAGATAATTATCAAACATGAGTTACAGAAACAATCCTTGACATAGCATCAATTTGTCATTTATCATATTTTTGAAGAACTAGAAGAGATACATGAAGAAGGAGCACTCATAATAGCAAGCATTGAATTTGAGGAAGATAACCCTAAGGCAACAAGTTCAAAACCGCCCAAGGGAGGAATAGAAGAAGATGAATTGATAATGATAGCAGGCATTGAAATGGAAGATAACACTAAGATAACAAGTTGAAATTTGTCTAAGGGAGGAATGGAATATGATGAATTGTTGATGATAGCAGGCACAGAAGTTGAAAAAGATAACCCTAAGGCAACCAGCCCAAAACCACCTAAGGGAGGAAGGAAAAATAATGAAGTACTGATGATAATAGATAATGAAGATGACTCTAAGGCAACAAGCCCAAAACAGCCTAAGAAAAGAATAAGAACAAGGAGCATGGTGAAAGAAGAGAAGAAATTCCAAGAAAAATATAAGATCTTCGACACTTATGAGAAGAAATCAAGAAAACGTCAGCAAGCTAAGAAGAAGAAAACATTGGAAAAAGATGATGAAGCATAGCAAAAATATTATTAATACATTCAATCTTTGGAAGGTCAAGAGGAAAGTCCAGTAGGTGAGATTGGATAACATGGTGAAGAGGTCAATATTATCTTTCAATAGAAAATTGTAGAAGAAATTATGGAGAAAGATGTTAAAACAATTGAAAAGACTCCAACTGACAGAGAAGAGCAAGATAAGGAGGATGAAACCATCATTTCTCCAATCTTTGAGTCGCAAGTCACAGAGAAAGATGAGGATACATCCATCATTTCTCCTAGCTTCGAACAGCAAGTTACAGAAAAAGAAGGGAAAGAGTATTCAAGACAGTAGAATGAAGAAGAAGAAGCTAGAATAGACACTATTTTTTAGCAGTCTTCAATAGAGATGAAAAAAGAAGAAATCTTCCAAAAATAGCAAAAAGATTGAGAAGTTAAAATTGAAGGTAAAGGAATTAGAACTGGTGAATGAGAAATTGAAGGAGAAAAATAGGAAGCTTCAGGTTCAAAAGATGAAAATCTCTAAAAATTCATACAAATGGTATCAGCAAAAGAAGACTTATAAAGCAAAATATCAAAGATTGAGGGTACTTTATGCAGCTCAAGCTAGTACAGAGGCATCATCACAGACAGGAGATATGTCAGATGATGAGTAGCAACAATACAACAACAATTTTGTGCATGGGAATATGCAGATTCAGTTTTGTGCATGAGGTCATGCAATGGCTTCCTCTTGGGGGAGGTGTTGGTCACTATTTTGATACCTATTTTGCCTTATAAATCCTTCAGCTAGCCCCATTATCCTTCATACTTTGCCATAAAATCCTCATTTTCATCCATAGAACCTTGGCATTCATTTATCAAAGGTATAAATTGTTGTTGCTCTTAAATAAATTGAATTATGCCGTTTTTAAAGGATTTAAATTGAGATTTTAAATAAATTACAGGATTAATTGACTTCCCGTAATTGCTCCTAGGTTGGATACTTGTAGGCCAGCTAGGCACGAATTGAAAGATAGAGGAGGATCCTCGATGTCCCAGGATGGATGAATTTCTAACAACGTTTTGAAACAGGTTTTACAAGTGGCAAGTCAACACTAGTTAAATCAATTTTCCAGCGTTGCCACTTAGCACAAAAACAAGGACAATTACGATTTGGATCATTCTGGTCTATTTTCGTGGATCTGAAGAACAAACTCATGGATGGTAGAGATATTAGGGGGATGACATTTAATATTACTATTTGTTGTAGTGTTTAAGTTTTTTAAAGACAATTTCTATAAATACTAGGATTCGCAATGTAATAGGCGCGCAATGACAACAAACTTATGATTTTGAAATAAAGATTTACATTTTCAAATTATTTATACATATCATTCTATGCTGTGAACACGATTCGATAACTCTGTAGTCTGTACTATGTGTGTGAATGAAGCATTGGAGGGCCCCCTTTGCTGAACCTGCACACTCATTTCTCCATTACTGCGCATTGGTAGGTTTTGATTGTGTTCTGTAGAGTTGATTTTGATTGTCAGTTTATGCATTGCAAATTGGATTGGATTATATATAGATGCACAGGATTGTATTACAGGGTAGGGTTATGAGCTTTTAGTTTGAATGATTAAACACTGTAGAATCAATCCCAATTAATTTTATTTGATGTTGAACTGTTGAAATAAGCAAAGCATTGTGAACTGTTTTTCTTGTAAAAGAAATCGATGGTTGTCTACCTTCAACAGTAAGATATTAAAGCACTGTAGCTTACCTTCATGATTTAGATGTTTTTAGTTTCAGAGTATTCCACACATGAATTGCTGAGTAGATTAAGAAATCAAATCAAGTTACTTCTGTAAGGAAGGTTTTTTGTTTCTTATTTACAGCATTCTAGTATCGATTAGATTTATTTCATAGTAAACTGAATTTTCAACTAAGTCTAGGTCTAAATCTCTATATTTGGGATATGCCTCTAAGCCTTACAAAATCCGAATTGACATAAATATAAGATCTAATTTACACCAGTAGATTGGACCCAACAAGACCCACATATTTTTCGTCAGATATTTTTCCCAATGCCCCTTATTTCACATTTCATTCTGTGTCAGATTCACCCATAAACTTAGCTCCATCTATCCCCATGGGAAGCGTGAATGCCAACCCATTTTATGACGGGTTTTTTGGCGACGGACCAACCACTAGCCCCGCAACCACTTTAGCATCTATAACCGCTATTCCATCTACATGACATCCACCCAACACTACAGTACACACTGCCACTGCATCCATACCCATCCGTAGTGGATCTATGCTACTACAGTCTCGTTAGTTACTAGCAGTACCCTTGGGAGCACCGGTACCTCCACTCAATTTCCTCCACCCCGATTAGATGGTTCCACGATGCACATTGTTGATGTATATGTAACTTCGGAATGTATTTCACATATATGTATATTGTATTCCTATAGAGATGTTATTATTCCTCTATGCGGAAGTGTCGTAATTTATATTGTAAGTGTCGTAACTTATACTTGATGGGTTATTAGACCACCTTGTTGGGGTCAGCCCTGTATAAGTCATGTGGGTCAAAGGGTTATTAGACCACCCTATTGGGGGTCGGTCATGTGGGTCAAAGGGTTATTAGACCACCCTATTGGGGGTCGGTCATGTGGGTCAAAGGGTTATTAGACCACCCTAGTGGGGGTCAGCCCATTCAGCATTATGTTAAGTGGTTAAGCTGAGGCCGACCTAATTGAGTAAAGGTCAAGTCAAGTTAGTGTATAAATAGAGAGTGTGTCTCTCTCATTTTACACATTCTATTCTCTCCCTCGTACTTTGGAGAGTGGCGCACTTGTGGAGGAGGAGGCTCTGCTGCTAGGAGAAGACTATCTCTTGTATTCTGGTTGTATCATTGCTCTATCTATCTCTGAGGAAGTTATTGGGGTTTTTCACCTTTATCGTTTTCCCCAAGTAAACTCTGTGTCTCTTGTGTGCTTGCATTATTGTGTCCATGATTGATATGCTATAGATTTGTTGTACATGTTGTTCTCTCAGTTAAGATCGTAGATCAGATTGAAGTAAATTCTGAAAATTTAACATGGTATCAGAGCTAGCCTGAAAGAAGGCATGATATGGCGTGTATGACACTTGTTGCACTTACGATGCTAGGGCTTGATATAACAAAAACCAGTCATCGTAGCACTTTCGCTATAAATCCGTTTTGGCGAAGTTTTCAGATCTAAAAATTTTACAGGTCAAATATCAGATCCCCATTTACCTTGTGTCCAATGGACAACCTCTAATTCGATGTACTTTGTGATTTATGATCTATACAATATAGGGTTTCTGCCTCTTCTAGGTCTGAGTCAAAATAAGGTGACTTTGGGAAAAGGTCATAACTTGGGCTAGGAAGCTCCAAATGAAATTTTGTAAAAATTGACAGGTAGTACACAAACTGTAATATCTCAGTAAAATGTTTCAGAGTCCGAAGTGGAACCAGTGACACATGGCATGATGTACAAGTTCACTCTTCTTTATTATCCCATAAACAGGTCACGTTGCGACACTTGGCATATCTCTCTCTCAAAGAATCCAATTGAGGTCAGACCTGTCAGGATGGAAAGATAATAGGTCAGGCTATCTCAGGAAAACTTTTCAGACCCTGTGGATCGAAAAGTTCCGAGTTACACCAAAAACTATCAGGTACATATTTCTGTCAAAACAAAATTATTTTTTAGTACCTTCATTCATGGTTTCCGGAATTTAGGGCTTCGGAGAAAGTTGGAATTTTTGTAATCGGAGACCAAGGCTGGATGCTAATCATAAAAATAAAAATTTAGAGACAAAGATCAGATTTTTTGGTTGGGCAGAAGGCCGGGCTTGATCAAACCCCAGTTCGGGACTTTGATCGGAAAGATCGAAAATTAGGGCTTCTGCAAAAATTGGAATTTTTGAAATCTGTGACCACGGCAGGAAGCTCCTCAGAAAAATCATATATTAGAGTTTTGAATCAAATCTTTTGGTTGGGTGAAGCTCCGGGAAACTCAAACCCTAATTCAGGGTCCTCCCTAGTGAATCCGGAAATCTAAAAGGCAATTTCGAGGGGTGAAACTTTGCAATTTTCAAATTCTGAATATACCAACTTGATCCTCTCATCAAGGTACATATTTCTATGCTTTCAAAAGTTTGAAATTCAAAGTTTTAATTTTTGGGGTTTCTTTGGCAAACCCTAATCCAACTCCAGGTCTAGTTCTTGCAAATCAAGTGGATTGGGTTAATCCTAGAAGAAGATGGATTGGTCACCTGCATAAGTGAAGAAGTTCCTGTCTCAGAGGGAGATGAGGCTAAGTCCTTCCATAAGAAGATTAGAATCAATCTTGACAGGTATGGCTTACAGGTATGGTTCATGGTTAAGTTTATCATATGTTTGTCTTCATATCTTTACAGTACAATCTTGATTAATTACTGGACTTGTCGTATCACCTTAATAGAAGATATTCATTGATTAAGGTTTTGACACTTATGATTGTACTAATGCATTGTGATGTTGTATGAGGTTTATGTTGTTTGCTAACACAAAAGATACACCAAGAAAGTCAAATCATGTTCTACTTCAAGAACATATGCTCATGGTGACATGAAGACAAAGATTCATCCATTGTCATGGATCACATAGAAGATCTACTTTCTAGGTATGTATAACTTGGTTCTACAATGGTTAACTTATGAGACATGCAAGTTACTAGCACAAGTCACTAAAGAGAAGCAGAAGACATGATGCGGGTATGTTAGACATAACTAGCTAGCATGCTAATCCAGGTATTTTTTTCCTATATCAAGCTAGAATCCTACCTTGTGTTAGGATCTTATACTGTTGTGTTGTTGATAATGATTATTCCTGAAGTCATAGGTTTGAATAATCATGGTTGTATGCATCTTATGTTTCTTACCATAATTGATGATATGACTAACCAGAAGAATCATGAAGGTATAGGTTTGAATAATCACGGGTTTTATGCATATTATATCTTTTATCTTGATTGATGATTCAACTAACCAAAAGAGTCCTATGATCAAATAAGAATATGTATGAGTAAAAGAATACTTCCCTGAAACCTTGAATACTAATGTTTATTATATGTGAATGATCATGAATATACATGTTTAAGATTATTGTGTTTTGATAGTATTAATATTATACTAATAAATGTGTGATTATGTATGAGACCTCAAGGATAACACAATGATGATACAAATAAGCATGCATAGTGATTAAGGATGGATGTAAGTTCAAGGATAGGTAATCCAGGAAGTAAAGATCAAGAGGGAGCACACTCCAATTGTTCCTGCAAGAAAGCAAAGGAGCACACTTCAGTAGCTTTCGCAAGGATGCAGATATTCAGAGGGAGTTGACCACTTTTCACAATCCACATAAGAATGGAGTTGCAGAAAAGAAGCAAAGACTGAGAGGGATTCAACCCAACAAACAAACAAAGATAAGTATTTGAATTGTCATTACTTGCATATTTTATTGTTTAAATAATACTACTCAATAATGTATATACTAATGTTCCTAGAATTAGGTTGTGTATTATGCATATTAGAATAGTTGCATTGATGAACAGTATACTACTAATATGCATCGGTAAGTGGCCTATGGCACTGTACAACATTCCATTGCGACTTATCTAGATTGAAACCTCTTTGCTGACATGTTGGGAGTTGTGCACACTCTTAACAATGTTCTGGTAGAGATTGGTAGGCATCTAGAAAGTTACGGGATATGGATAAATGTTGTATTGAAGCATTGGCTAAGATAATTGCATGACTGTATGACATATTTCTTTATGTGTAAGAATTTGTTCTGAAAACTATGAGATGTTTTCTAATCATGCAATTTAACTTGTTGTGTAGGAAAGATCGTATTCCATCACCTACAAAAGAAGAACTACAACATTTGTTCAGCAACAAAATTATCTATTGAAGATATTGAAGTTCCCAGGATATGGGAAGAATGCCATGATCCGTCGATCATGAAGAATGATGTTTGGGATATAGTCCCAAGACCTGAAGGGAAGTTTGTTAGATCTTCCATATGGATCTATCAAGATCAAGCATGTTGTAGATGGCAACATAGAGAAATATAAAAGTGATGAAATAGAAGATACACCAGATGGATTTCAAGACAGCTTTCTTGAATGGTGTAGTTTAAGAAGAAGTGTATGTGGAGCAGCCACTTAGTTCTGAGACACATCACAGGAAATCATATATGTGCAGAACTTGGTATGGTAGGATAGGAATCTTTCTATCCAGTTTGTTCTTTACCAAGAGTAAAGCGGGTTCCAACCTTTACTACAAGGTTGAGGTAGGCGATCCAGGGATACTCTTATTGTATGTGGATGACCTGTTTGTAATAATAGATGATAGATTGATTGCCGACACGTAGTGGAAGCTTGCAGCCGAGTTCAAGATGAAGGACTTGGGGATCATGCACTATTTTCTTGATATGGAGGTGTGGTAGAGTACAGATGGAATCTTCCTTGGACAAAGAGAAGTATGTAGTAGAGATTCTGAAGAGGTTTGGGATGATAGACTGCAAGGCTATGGCCACACCTATGGCATCAAACCTAAAGCTTCTGTGTGATGCTTCATCTGATCCGGTCGATGTCACGATGTATCGTCAGATGATTGGGTCCTCTATGTACCTGAAGAACACAAGACCAGATATTTTCTTTGCGGTGAACACATTGAGCCAGTTCCTGATGGATCCGAGATATGTTCACCTGGTTGCTGTAAAGCATATTCTGAGATTGGGCAGGCAGTGCTGCAGATAGGAAGAGAACTTCTGGGTGTTGCTTCAATATGGAATCAGATGTGATCTCTTGGTTTAGCAGGAAGCAGCCCTGCGTAGCACTAAGTACAGCCAAAGCAGAGTATGTTGCGATGGATGAGCAGGTTGCGGATGTATTGACCAAGCCGTTGGCCAGAGTGGAGTTTGAGTACTTTAGAGAGAGGCTTGGTGCACTTCAGATTGAGGTTCCTTCCAAAGGAAGTGATGAGTCCAGAAGATGCAGATGCACATGAGATTTTCTGACATGGTTGATGTGTTCTCCCTTGGTCATGATATAATTGCTGAGCCATTTTTCACATGGTGGTAGATGTGTTCTCCCATGGTGAAAAAGTAAGGGCTGGAGCCTTCCCCGAATGGTGGTAGATGTGTTCTCCCATGTCGGTGGTGTAAGTACTGGATGATGTGCATCTGGGCTGTGCTTCATGGACGATGAGATGATCTGAAGAGGACGATGCTATGATGATTGGGAGGATCATGGATGATGAGCATCAGGACGACGCTCCAGTTACTACTCTGTATATGCATTAGGATGATGTTGGATATGATCAGTTGGATCATTTATATGTACATGTATGTATGCATCATGTTGGATGCTGGATATGATCAGTTGGATCATTTGTATGTATTTTGTATATGCATCATGTTGGATGCTTGGACCATGTATATGTATATGTATCAGGTAGATCATGTATGTTGATATGTACCAGATATGATTAGGTGGATCATGTATTTGTATTTGTATCAGGTGGATACACTGTATGATCAGGTGGATCATGTATGATGATATGTATCAGGTAGATACTTGGTATGCATCAGGTGGATGCATTGTATGATCAGGATGATCATGATGATGAGCTTCAGGATGTTGCTCCAGATGATATGTATCAAGATGGTACAGTGATGATGATCAATGTGATCATGAGCATCAGGATGATGCTTTATGTGATGATGATCCATGGGATCATGAGTATCAGGTTGATACTTGGAGGTCAGAGATGATATGTGGCAGGTTGTGCAAATAGCATGTAATCAATCCTGTGAGATCTTGCCGGTCGTGCTACGACACATAACTATTCTTGGGATACTCTTTTCGGTATTGCTATGTAGTATGGAATCAGTCCTCAGATATTCGATAGGTTGAGCTGTGTGCTCGTAATCAGTCCTAGGATGACGTATTACTACGGAGACATGTAATCAGTCCTGGAGATCCGAGAGGTTGATCTGTGTGCTCGTAATTAGTCCTGGGATGCTCTTTAGAGATCTTGTCGGTCGTGCTATGGCACATAAATGTTCCTGGGATGCTCTTTAAATGTTTTGTCTATCCACATGCAATCAGTCCTGTAGATCCGAGAGGTTGAGCTGTGTGCTCGTAATAAGTCCTAGGATGCTCTTTAGAGATCTTGTCGGTCGTTCTACGACACATAAATGTTCCTGGGATGCTCTTTAAAGGTATTGTGGAGGAGATGCATGTAATCAGTCCTAGGAGATCTTGTCGGTCGTGCTTAGGCACATAAATGTTCCTGGGATACTCTTTCCGGTATTGGATCCGCACATAAAATTAGTCCTGAGAGGCCACCTCTATTAGACCGTTCACACAGATGATGAAGACCTGCAGGTGGTGGGACTACATCCAGTATGAAAAAGGACTGGCTCTGTAGAACTTCCTATGACGAGTAGATTCAGATATTGATTGAGATAGCAGCAGCAGTGACGATGAAGATGACTTGTGCTAGAAGACCTGTGTCGAGAAATACCTTCCTAGTTAAGAGGGAGTGTTCATGTATATGTAACTTTGGAATGTATTTCACATATATGTATATTGTATTCCTATAGAGATGCTATTATTCCTCTATACGGAAGTGTCGTCATTTATATTGTAAGTTGCATAACTTATACTTGATGGGTTATTAGACCACCTTGTTGGGGTCAGCCCTGTATAAGTCATGTGGGTCAAAGGGTTATTAGACCACCCTAGTGGGGGTCATCCCAGTCAGCATTATGTTAAGTGTTTAAGCTGAGGCCGACCTAATTGAGTAAAGGTCAAGTCAAGTTAGTGTATAAATAGAGAGTGTGTCTCTCTCATTTTACACATTATATTCTCTCACTCACACTTTGGAGAGTGGCACACTTGTGGAGGAGGAGGCTCTGCTGCTAGGAGAAGACTATCTCTTGTATTCTGGTTGTATCATTGCTCTATCTATCTCTGAGGAAGTTTTTGGGGTTTTTCACCTTTATGGTTTTCCCAAAGTAAACTCTGTGTCTCTTGTGTGCTTGCATTATTGTGTCCATGATTGATATGCAGTAGATTTGTTGTACATGTTGTTCTCTTAGTTAAGATCCTAGATCAGATTGAAGTAAATTCTGAAAATTTAACACACATTATGACTAATTATACTACACCTCAACTAGATGGAGGTGGCCCCACAATCACCACCATGTCTAGCACATAGGCTGTTTTGACCACGTCACATCCTCATGCTAGTTTTTCATTCATGGACAGTCTCACCCTACCTGATCTGGCCCAATTGACTAATGATCTGATCCAACATGACCCCACTTGGAATCCCATGCCCACCAAGATCCCTTTGGACATCCCAGAGTTTAAGGGGAAATGTGGAGAGGACCCCCAGAACCATATCATGTCCTTCCACTTATGGTGATCCTCCAAATCCATAGTGGATAACTCGATCCACCTACCCCTTTTAGAATGGACACTCACCGACGCTCTAGCTAAGTGGTATCTTGACCATCCCCATGGGACACATTCCACTTTTGCTTCCCTCCCTTTGACTTTCCTGCACTTCTTCGAGCTCCCAGTCCGTTATGATGCCGGTGTTGAGATTCTCATATCTTGTAGACATGGTACGAATACCCACATCACTGACCATATCCAAGAGTGTCATCATCGACGTAGATTGTGCAAGATCAAATTAGAAGACCGTATCTTTTTAGACTGGTTCTTGAAGTCTCTCATACCATAAATATCCAAGGATGTGGTATATGAATGGCCCCAAATCGAAGAATAATCCATACTTAAATCCCAACAGTTCAACCTTATTTACGCACAGTCGGGCTACCTTTACACCATTCTACCCAATTCTCCTCACGATGATTCCTCTTGGAAGGATGCCCCAAGGGAATCTCACGTTACCGATGGAATCATTGCCCATGTTGCATTTACTAGTAGGCCATATGTTTATAACACTCCACCTAGTTCTTCCCCACCCTCCATGAGCAGTGGCCCCGATATTTCGCATGCCATGACTCATTCTGGAGAAACACCTTTATGTGTTCCATCGACCCAAGCCACTCATATACAGGGACCTTCTTGTTCGACACATTTGTATGATCATACCACACCAGCATACACCCCCTGTCGTACCATATGCTTACTACCCTCCATCGGCTGCACCCACTCCCACACAACCTCAAGCTCCTCTCTCTTATTATCCATTGTCGGTATCCTTGGCACCCATCCATCCTCAAAGTACTCCCCTTCTAGAAGGGCAATTTTACACCCAACATAACTAGTCGTAGAACCAACCTACCCAATGAAACTAACAAGGACAAAAAAATAGGAGACGAGGTCTCAACCAAGGAAATAACCAACAACCCGGCGGGGGTGGCAAACCACCAAACCCCCCCATAGTAATTGCGTCATGGAAGCTAACCAAAATATTAACTAACCACCCTAGTAAGGTAAGAACCCCAAATTACGTACGAACCACCCTCGTTCCATTTGTTGGGTCTATGGACATTACACGCACAATTGTCCCCAATTGGTGAGAGCCCGAAAACTCTGGAGTGAGGAAGACCAAATTTAAGGGAATTCCATGCCTCTGGCACCACCAAACCCACTTCAACCC
Organism: Larix kaempferi; assembly: GCA_027924585.1. Classification (NCBI taxonomy): domain Eukaryota; kingdom Viridiplantae; phylum Streptophyta; class Pinopsida; order Pinales; family Pinaceae; genus Larix; species Larix kaempferi. The sequence goes on from BSBM01000642.1 coordinate 8,256,576, forward strand.
AACGCAAAACCTATGGTGTTGTAGAATCCCCTACCCAACTAAGGGGTCATTTCCACCCAACACGTGGCACCCACTCAAGGGGACACTATAGTACAACAACCAATTACTTATGTTGCTCCTGCTATTCAACCCACTGACTTAGGCACTCACCATATTTTAATGATGTCCTCTTCCGATATCAACCTTCAGACACATCATAACCAATATGGTTCGACCACCGAGACCATCACCGTGGAAAAGGAAGTTGCCACTACCCCCATGGATCAGTCGTTATGACTACCCCCACCTCCACCGGAAGGGGCCCCCAAAGCCTGTAATTTCCCTTTGCGACGTATCAATAACAACCCCAATGTTCGTGCCACACCCAATTATTATATCATGGATGACTTAGCCCAGTCCCCTACTGCTATGTCATCCTTAGAAGTTTTAAAGAACTGTATAACACATCGAAAATCATTGTTTTCTTCCCTAGGTGCAATCGACCCTTCAGACTCACGATTGATGGGATTCGACTTAGACCAGTCTGAACCCTGCATGCCTTCGAACCTTATGTTTGAGATCTTAGTTTTGATCAAGAACCTTGTTATCCATCACTACATCATAGATGAGGGTTTCTCTACATGCATCATGTCTACATTCATATGGAAGAAGCTTGGATCTCATCCTCTACAACCATCCACAACCGCCCTCTGAGATTATGATGGATGCACTAGCCAGCTACCCCCACCCCCTACAACTATTTAGGTCTCATACTTGTGCACCATCTTATCAAGCAAATCAATCTCTGAATCACAGCCCATCGATCAATCGTCGAATCAACCGCAACCTCAGCAGACACCTCAACCCCAACCGCCATCGACACCCAACCATGTGGGGGCCACCTCAATCCACACCATCCCTTTCCTATTTCCACGAATAGGAGTATTAATCATGCCTATCAGAGAAATGCTAAATATCTCGGGACTGATGTTAGGTCTTCATGTCTGGTACTTCCATCCATCTAATCCTACTCCGACCTCACAAGTCGTTCTTCACCCAATTCAACCGATCAACACCGCCAATCGCCCACCTCCTGGTGTGTCAGAAACTAATTCCTCTATAGCCACTCCTCAGTCTTCCAAAAAGACTCGGGGAAACACCAAAGTGACTGTGACTAAATCCGTAAACCCCCCTCCTCTAGCATGAGCACCCATGAAATGTGATTTGTGCGATACTTTGGGCCATGCTACTCATAATTGTACGCACTTTCCTGACCTGCGCACTCATATGCAGATCTTGGAGGATGATGCAAAAATTCTAGTTGTCCAATTTCCAGATCCTCCCCCAGATCACAATAAGTCATTGCGCACTAAGTATTCATGTGCAATCTGTGGCACCTATTGTCATTATTCTCACCATTGACCCAACCTACCAGAGTATTGGTTGGTGCTTCATGAGTTGCGTTAGTTGTCTTTGGAGTCCTCGATCACTGTAATTGAGGAGATCCGACTTCCAGAATCCTCCTATCCAGATGAGGTCAACACCATTTACACGATTTCGACTGGAGACCCCTCTGTCCTGTCAGCCCCTTCCACTAATCCCTCTGATGCACTTGTTCAAACTTTTCAAATCAATGAGGAAATCACATGTCCACAACATGGGGGCAAGACCAAGAACTTTCCTACTCATCATCGTCGTCATTCTCATCGGAGATATTGGGGAAATCCACCCCTACAAGCATAATCCTCCATCAGCATATCATCTATTCAATGTGCCATCATGTCCAATAGGCTCAAGGTACAACCCCCTTCCAGTAGTTGGTTGATGCCATGTTGATCCCTCTTAGAGAGAGCATCTGCACCGCATTGACACCTCTAAGCTAGGGGGAATAATAGATTACCTTGAACCTCAGATAGGGGGCATGATCAATCATTTTGACCATGCCCTTTCACATCTATATCGACACTTCAATGATCCCATTTTTCAATCCAACACATATGTGATCCACAATCACAAACCCCATGCACATAGCATGGGGGCAGGTCATTAACCCTACTCACTTTTTCACATGCATGATCTCGACCATTTTCAAGGTCAAGTGTCACTTGTATATTTGATTTGATTTCCAAACACCTAGTCCACCGATCCTACAGGTAATCATTTCTCCCCACCACCGCATCCTTGGCTTGGTGGGCTCCCCTTTATTTATGACCCATTTTGGCCCCTTTTCTCACTTTGACCATTCCAGAGTCCTTCGACCTTCGTTTTTCACGCCATTCACACCACTAGATTCAGAATTTTGTGCCCTTGATGATGCTTGAGATCATTTATCTCTCTCACCTCCCCTTTTATCTGGCTACTTCTCCCGTGGCCCCCTCCTCGATTTGCATGCCATCAGGTACCCCAACGACTCTTGGTATATTTTTATTGTTTTATCCATCGTGACTTATTCATGAATCCTCCTCTCCCTCCATATTATAGTTATTGCATTATTTTGTTTCCATTCATATACCTGCAAGGAGGCCCCATTAGATTTCCACCTCACCTTTCTCTTTGATTTTGGTCCACTTATACCGATCCCCTATTTTGAACACTTCCTCCTTGCTTGAATTTCATATATGTTCGGTATACTTTTATTCCTTTTTCTGTTGGAGTCATTTTCCAACAACACATCATTTATTTGGGATTAACATCCTAATTTACCACTTATCCTAAGTATTTTGACTCATATATGTGCTTACATCATCAACATATCATCTGTTTCAGGGACCTCCTCCTTCATTAGGGGAGCCAACTAGGCCATCAATATCAGGTAACTGGGACTCCTCCATCATTCAGGGATCCAAATGGGTTGATTTGCATGATTAAAGCGCCCTACTCAGTTCAACTGATAGAATTTAATATTATATTCAACTAACTGGAACCAGAAAGGCGCCCTCCTACTCAGTTTGACATAATTTTGTGTAATTCCACCTAAAAATCAGTTAACTGAAGTCAGAAAATGTGCCCTTCCCTAATTTTGGGCAATTAGTTGAGTTATAGACTCAGTTTGATAGTTTCAGAGTCTGTTAGAGTCTATTACATGGTAGTTAAGTGGTTAACTGATGTGTCGGGTGGTGTTAATTGACCAGTAAGCCACTCGCATGTATTCAATTCGAATGACCTCTCTAGGATTCGGATTGATGGGCTATTATTGCCATTTTTACACATTGTAATCATCTTCTGAGTTAATCATAATGCATGAATTGATGCAAACCTTTTGCACCAATGTTTTGACACACAATTTTCCGCATGCATCTCTAGTAATTGTTTTTCTTGTTTTCTAGATCTGTTGTGCTTAAATTTTACATGGTATCAGAGCCATGGCAGGACAAGGAAACTCTTCTACAAATTTTTTGAGATGAAGATTGAGTAACTTTGCTCAAAATTATTCCAACATTGCACTAGGAGCATAAATTTTTCCACATAAATCCTAGATATTTGTGCATCTGGTTTATCAAACTTGCTTGATAGGCCAAGCCAGGTGTGATGCAACTTGAAAAGTGTAGGTTGTCGACCCAAAAATTGTTTGTTTGTTTTTTACTGCAGGTTTCTCACAACCTCCTATTGCATTCTCTATATCTAATATGGACTCTTTTTCAAACCATCTTCTTACTCCTTTCAAATATCATCAGTGGAAGGATGATATAGAAATAGTATTGTCCTCCAAGGGACTCTACAGAGTTACTATGGGCACAAAACCAGAGCCTAATGCAGCTATAGAGAATTCCAAGTTATTCAATAAGCTTGATGAAGCTTATGGTTTCTTATGTCTCAATATTTCGAAAGACCTTCGTTTCCATCTCACCGAATTGAAGACTCCAAAAGAAGTATGGGAAAACTTTCCAAATGCTTCGGCAAGAAGGATGAGATGAGGGATTATCAGTTAGAGAATGAATTGATTTCCCTAAATCCTGAAAATTTTTGAAACCATCAATGATTTTTTCACCAAGTTCAATCATTTGGTGCTTCAGTTGAAGCAATGCGATGTTGAGAAGAAGGACGACCAAGTTATCCTTTCAATCCTTTCAAAAGTAGGAGAATATTATTCAGTGTTTGTATCTACCTTTCATTCAGGAAAACTCACCATTCTGAATTGGAAGATTGCATCCTTTATTGCATTCATTGAGTGCTTAACAAAATAGCATGACAAGCTTGTTCTTATGGGGTCCATGGGATCCTCCAAAGATCAAGCCCTATTTTCTGGAGGATCCAAGGGTACGAATTCTAAAGGAAAGAAAAAGAAGAAGTAGAAGACCAAGTTTGATCATCCCAGGAAGAAGGAGAATACCAAGTAGTCAGATGAGCCCTTAGGCTCAAAAAAAGACAAGCAAAAGGTAAAGGAGAAGACAAAGTGTTCTTCCTGTGGTAGGGTCTTTAATCTTGAAAGATCATGCATGAAGAATACTATTGATAAGATGTCCCTTCTCTTGGAGAAGAACAATATCACTCTTCCAGATGGAGAAGGAAATAAGGACAATGGATACCAGAATGATCATCAAGAAAGAGGTCATGCACTCATGACAAATCCAAAAGCTCTTCCATAGATTTAGGAGCTTCCGATCACATGGTTTAAAGAAAAGACTATTTCTCATAATAATTGGACTCTGACAGTTGCATCTCCATCCACATGGGAGATGATTCACAAATTTTATCGATAGAACAATGTACAATTCACTTAGAACATGGCAGTTTTCAAAATGTTCTCTATGTCCCTTATCTAGCTTCAAACCTGCTTTTTGTTCTGTAGCTAGGGTTTTCACCCTAGCTTGTGCAAATGAGCACCTACTAAGGAGAAGGGACTCCTTAGTAGCAGTTCAATAAACAGTAAATTAAAATGCTAAAACAATAATGTAAATTACTCTAAACATGTGCATGAAACAGAAAAACAAGATATAAAGAATGGCTTTTGTATTAATTTTACCTCCAATGTGAAGGTTGGTGAAGCTCTTGCAATGGCCCAAGAGGGTTTCTCCAAGCTCCAACTTGCTCCTTCTCTTTCTCCAAATGATGGGAATGGGCCAAAAGGGGCTCTCAAGGTGAAAGTAGCTCAAGGGTGAGCTAGGGTTTCAAGAGAGATTTTGGAAGAGTAAGGGTATACTTGATTGTGGATATGAAATGAGGGGTCTCCATCACCTATTTATAGTTTTTTTGGTGGTGGAGTGCTTGCCCATGGTTTTGGGAACCAAATGGTTTAGGTCAACTGTATAGGGTTTTTTCCTCCTTTTTCTTCATTATTTTATATTTTTTATTCCCTCTTTAGAGGGTTTTTGCTATTTTAGAGGAATTTTGGATATTTTTGGAGGAAAAGGGGTTTTTTAGTCTTTTTGAGGCTTTTTTGATGGTCTTGTGGCCTTTTGGAGGCTTTTTAGGCCTTTTGGAGGCTTTTTAGGACTTGTGGAGGCTTTTTAGTGGGATTTTCAGGGTTTTTAAGGAAAATATGGTAGGAAAATGGACAAATGAGTCATGTAATGGGGAAGATGAGGTAGTGAGCGCTTTTGGGGTGTTAACAGATTGCCCCCTGATGTGTGAGTGAAGGAGCTCATCGTATGGCCGACAGACATCATAAGTCGTGTATGGTTTTCCTGGGGTGTGGAGAAGAGAAGAAACAAACTGGAGCCCAGAACAACGATCCTGAACAACTGCAAAAACTAAAAGTACATAACCTCAATAATGGATGAGGAATCATCTGATCATATGGACGAGGCGGGCATTCCCATGCTCGTATCAAGATATAAAACAATAATAACAATGGGGTCCAAAATATGGGGACCTGACATATACATGACCTCAAATACTGAATGAGGAAGAATCTCAATATATGGACGAGGTGGGCATACCCATGCTCGTATCAAGATATATATAAAATAAATGGGAGGCCCGAAAATGGGGACCTGTAAGATACATAGAGAACCACTGTGTACATCATAAGGGTCCAGAGGGGACACAAATCTGGGACATACTGCTGGGCTGACCATGTCTGAGCTGAAGGAATGATACACTGGAATGTCAACAGTGCTACTGAGGCTGGTACCAGAGCAACTGATGAGCTACTGGATCATAGTGACAAGGGGTCACACTCTCAATGGTACACTGAATTGGAACTGAATTGGGTACTCAAGGAAGCATATAACTGGATGGCTTCCGAATACAATCGCCAACGCAACCAGGACATCCACGGGAACATATAACTGGGCGTTCCGAAGTGAATCACCAATGTGCTAGAGTCGGGGTATATCCGGGGTCTTCGACCAATAATGGAAGGGATATAAACCCTGCGTGATTCTCAAGGATGCGATCAAGGTGCTGAAGTCAAGCATGTGAGAAACAACCATTCGGAGAGGCAATGATGACTCCTCTCAAAATGATCTGTAGGCACTCACCACAGATGGTGATGGATCCAAGGCGCAGGGACCTCTGGGTCTATCCTATGGAATAGAGGGGCTATCGTCGATAGAGGGAGACCTGCAACTATCAAGGCAATGATGTTTCCTTGACAAGAGCGCGAGGTGGAGAACCGAAATGTGATAGTACTAATGGTAGGACTGACAAACTGGGGGGGATAACTAGGAAAGTAGAGTGGGTGGACTTAAACTTCCTTTGTTCAGAGTATGATGGCGGGGATGATCGGGAAGCATATGAAACTGACTGAGGGGAAAGGGATCATAGCTGTACTGGGAAGTGACTGGGATGAGGGAGACTCAAGCTGGTGTAAAAAGGCAGGAGACTGCAGAATACTCTGAACGAAGGAGACCTGATTGGGGGTGCTGCCGAGATGATCGATCATAGTTCCAAGAGGCACGGGGGACTTCTTCATGGGTTAAGGAACTAGAAGAAGTGTGTGTAAAAATGGTACTGTCATGTGGATTTAAACGATCCCAAGACAGTTCATGCTCGTGATTGCTTTCAATTTTAAGGAGTATGAAAGCGATAAGAAGACTCTGAAATGATGGAATGGTACTGTCGTGTGGATTTGTACGAGCCCAGGACAGTTCATGCTCGTTGTTGCTTTCAATTTTAGAGAGTCTGAAAGCGATAAGAAGACTCCAGGGGGTTGCTTTTTTGTGTGTTAGTCTCCAAGGCCCAAAGAAGAATAAAAGGATGCAATGAAGAACTCTTCTAGCCGGTGTGACTAGAGTATTCATTTTTCGTAATTAGTCTACCAGGTCCGGAAAAGGGGTAAACTTATACCAGATAGATGCCCTTTCAGGTACTTTAACGAGCATGAAAGGAAGCAAAATTGCTCGGTGATCTTTTCATTGTTTTAAGAGTCAGAAAAGAGCTTAACAGAAACTCCCTTAGTGTCTTTTTCGTAACGGACTTGTCTGGCCCGAAAAAGGGATAAAATTATACCGAACAAAAGGAATGGCCAAGCAAGGAGGAAGTGCTCAATCAAGGAACATTAATGATGACCAAGAACGAGGGTGGGGGGGGAACACTGATGGGCCTCCTTGCGGGATAATGAATGGCGGCAAAATAACGAAATAGCTGCAGTATGACAGGAGTGAATGGCTCATGTAAAAATGTGGAACAATCCGATGGTGGTCGATGTGGTGCGCAAACCAAGGAAACAAGGTGTCGGGACACAATGTTGAAACTTTACCAAGTGAGAGCGAGAAATGATCTCAAGCATCATCACGAGCTCGAAAAAATGAATCCGGCAATATAAAGAGTGTCAAAAATGGATAACGGCCAATGTGGCACGCAAACCGGGGCGACAAGGTGTCGGGACACAATGTTGATATTGGTCCTAGTGAGAGCGAGAAATGATCTCAAGCATCATCACAGGCACAGAAATATGAATCCGGCAGTGAAAATGGTGTGAAAAACGGAGGTCATAAGGACTCCGGAATGGTCAAAGGAAATAACTAGGTGTATAAAATCAAATATAAAAGTGATATGTGACCTCAAAAATGGTTAAGATCACAAATGTGAAAAAAGTGAGCAGGGTTAATGACCTGCCCCCATGCTATGTGCATGGGGTTTGTGATTGTGGATCACATATGTGTTGGTTTGAACGATGGGTTCATTGACGTGATGAGATAGATGTGATGGGGAAGGTTCAAAAGGATTGAGCATGCCCCCTATCCCAGGGTCGGGGTAATCTATTATGCCCCTTGACTCAGAGGTGTCAAGGTGGTGCTTTATGATAGCGGGGTCAAGACCAGGCATTTCGGTATAGGACCAGGAAAAGACATCACAGAATTCTTGGAAGAGTTTTTTGTACTCCTCAATCTCAGACTCACTGCAAGAGGCTCCTAAAGTGATGAGTTCAGGGGCACCCCCGGGGGCAGAGATATCTATGTGGATAACAAGAGAAATGTTGGCCATGTTACCTTCCTCAAAGGCATCAGGAGCAGGAATAGGATCCTTAAACCAGTCGACCTTGGTAGGAAGGAAATCTTTGGATTCAACCGCAAATTGGGTAGTGGTGCTAGAGGAAGAGGCTTCTAGGAGGAAATATGAACGATGGTGCATGTCATCCCAGGGATACTCCAGGGTAGTGAGTGCCTCAAGAATCTCCTCATCAGTACGGAAAGTGTGGGCTGTCAAATCGGTTGATGAAGGAAAGGTAGTTGAAGAGATCATGTAAATGGTGTTGATCTCCCCAGATGGGGGTGAGATCGGGGGGTGAATCTCCTCAACAGTGGGAGGTGGTGTCTCAAGATCCACATTATTCATCTCGTAGAGAGCTTCCCTGTAATCGGGGAGATCGGGACAGTGATGTGAATAATGGCCGTAAACAACGCATATTGCACAAGGGTGGTTAGTGCGTAATGATTTGTCACGAGGCTTAGGGGTTGGATCTAGTTTGACAACTGGGATATTGGGGTCATCGTCAAGCATCTGCATGTGTTCCTGTAATGCAGGTAACTGTGGACATTGGTGAGTCGGATGGCCTAACACATCGCATAGCGAGCATTTGGGAGGAGCACGAAACACGGGGGGGTTTTTTACTGTCTTGGGAGGTGGTACAGTAGTGTAAGGTTGGGGGCCTCTTCCCCCAGTAGGTTTGGGGGGAGTAGGGGGATTTGTGGAGGACGAAGGGGGTAGCGACACCGGGGGGTGGTTGAGTAGTAGTAGCCATGGGTTGCACCGGTTGTAGGATGACGCTTGGTGTCGTCGGGGGAACGGGAGGTGAAAGATACCACACGGGTAATCCCAAGGTTAACCCAGGGAGGCTAAGGGTAGCCATAACCGGGGCGCTTACTACTCCCGAGGGAGGGACTAGGAAGGGGATTGTGTGGATGGGTGTAACACCAATGTGGCTAGGTACCAATGGTGGTTTAGGCAACAAGGGTGGTTGATTGTTAGGTGTTTGGGTATCGTGGGAAAGGGTACATAAGTAAGACACTTCGGGCGCAGATGACGGGGGAGGAATGGATTGGAAGGTGGATGTCATCGACGGGTCTGAGTAAACTCTAGGTCCCAAGGAGGAAACAAACGAGGTAGCGGTACCACTAACAGGTTGTTCAACCATGGGGAGAACATTTTCGGGTGCAGCGGGGGCATTTGGATTGTAGTAGGTGATTTGGTCAATCTTGACCACGCATCCGTCATGGGGGAACATCATGGTATGAAATACAGAGGAAGCTACCGCCAACATAGCATACATGTAGCTGCGACCAAGTAAGAGGTTGTAATCAAGCTGGGCGTTGATGACCTCTATGTCAATGAGGATGGTTTTACCACCTAACTGGACGGGGACATTGGCTAGGAGACCTTGGGGTTGAGCCAAACGACCGTCATAGGCGCGTAACACAGTGGTGGACTGCTGAAGAGTAGGGGATCCCAAATTCTGTGATACGAATGTGGACATAACGCATGTAGAGGCACCTTCATCAATGATGCATCGATGGATGACAAGATTCTGAACCGAAATAGAAACTTGGAACGCTAAAGTGGAAGGCAGGCGTGGTTCGGACTGGTCCAAATCAAGGGCCATCAAATTCGAATCATTTGGGTCAATAGCCCCAATGGCTGAGAGTAAATTCTTGCACTGTGAAGGACAGTTTTTCAAGACTTCTAACGCATACATGGCTGCGGGAGATTGGGCTAAGTCATCTACAACATTGTAGTTTGACGCGGTGCGCGCATTGGGGTTATTGTTGATACGGCGAAGTGGGAAACGAGGTGCTTTGGAAGCGCCATCTAGTGGAGGCGGAGGTATACGTAATTCCTGATCAGTGGACTGAGCGTTATTGTTTTTGTCAGCGGGAGGGGCTTCAGAGGTAGATCCATATTGGTTCTGTCGGGTTTGGAGGTTGACATCAGTGGATGACATCATCAACAAGTGGTGGGTACCTGAGTCAAACATGGGTTGATCAGGAGTGGCGTAAGTGATCTGTTGTTGGGGTGGCGCATTGGCTTGAGGGGGAGCCAACGGCTGAGTGTTCACTATGCCTTAGTTTGGTAAGGGGTTTTGCAGCACCAAAGGTGGCTGCTGAGGTTGTGGGGGGTTGGGCGGTGCTTGAGGAGCTGCATGCCCTTGACGATGAGCATCATCAACCCAGAGTTGTCGAGATCGCTCCAAATGTGTGCAAGCATGTGTGTAGTGGCCATAGACCCTGCAAATAGAACAAGGATGGTTTGTTCGCATGTTAGGGTTTTTGGCCTGCTTGGGTGGATGATCAGGATTTTGGTTGGCAGGTGCCGCATTATTGTTGTCTGGTGGGTTGGGAGGTTGACCACCTTGGTCTGGAGGAGGGTTGTTCCCATGGTTGCGGCCCTTGCCACGGTTTTGTTGGCCCTGTTGGCGCTGGTTGTTTTGGTTTTGCTGCGGCGTTTGTTAGGCGTATACTTGCCCTTGGGCAGCAGGTGGGTTCTGAGGTTGTGCAGGTGCGAGAGCAGGCTGCAGTGGATAATATGTAGGTGGAGGCTGTGCAGGTGCAGCACCTTGTGGGGGTTGCTGATATGTCTGTGGAGCAAGTTGTGGGGTTGTCGCAGGGGCTGCCTGTGGCGGGTAATAAGTAGGTTGGGCTTGCAAGGACATAGGAGCGGGTGCAGCCTGTGGATGGTAATATGGCTGAGGTGCGGCCAAAGGAGCATAAGGGGGGTGTGTGTCCAAAGCACTGAGGTGGACATGAGGGTCCATGAGAATGGTGATGATGTGCCATAGGAGCATACGAATTGGTGGCTCCGGACTGTGATGTAGCCCGCGAAAGGTCGGGGCCGTGGCTAAGGCATGCTATGGAAAAGGGTTGGGGATGCGAGGTGATATGGCCAATGATGCCATTTGCGGCGTGGGATGCCCCCAGCGCATCGTACTGGGAGGACTCACCACGAGGGGCGTCAGGTATAATGGTGTAGAGGTAACCCGACTAGGCGTATATGAGGTTGAATTGCTGGGCTTTGAGGATGGCCTCTTCCTCAGACTGGGGTTGTTCGGATGCCACATCCTTGGCAATGACAGGAAGGAGGGATTTGAGGAACCAATCTAGGAAGATACGGTCGTCTAACTTGATCTTGCAGAGGTTGCGGCGTCGACGCCACTCATGAATGTGGTCAGTGATGTGGGTAGCCATGTTCTGTCTGCAAGACAGTAAGATCTCAACTCCCGCGTCATAGTGGACAGGTAATTGAAAGAACTGTAGGAAGGTCGAGGCAAGGGAAGTAAAGGTGGCATGGGTCCCATGGGGATACTCGATATACCACTTAGCTGCAGAGCCAGTGAAGGTGCGTTGTAACAGACGGAGGCGGACAGAGTCATCCACTATGGAGTTGGAGGAACACCATAGATGGAAGGACATAATATGGGTCTGGGGGTCCTCACCTGCCTTGCCCTCAAACTTAGGGATGTCAGAGGGGAGTTTGGTGGGCATGTGAGGCCATGTAGGGTCGTGTCTGATAGGATCGTTAGTCAGTCTGGCTAGGTCAGGAAGGTTGAGGCTAGTCATGAATGGAAAACTAGTAGAAGGATGTGACATACTAGGGGGTGTGATCAAGTTGGGGCCAATGCCCCAAAGTGGAGGGGCAGGGTTCGGGGTGTTTCCCCCAAGGGGGAGAACAAAGGTGGTATAGGATGGTCCTACACCACCAAGGGTAGTGTGAGTCACTGGTGGGGGGGGTGATAGGTATGCCATCTACTGGAATGGGTACGGTGACCGGAATGGTGGACGTGGCCCCCATCGAGGGCATACCCAAAATAGGTGTGGTAACTGGTGTAGTGGTGGATGTGCCACCAATGGTCCCTACAAGGAAAGGAGTGGAAGTCACGCCAGCCATGGGGCTAGTGGGGGCAGTGTAAATGGGATTCTCAGACTCTGCCTCAGAATCGGAGGTAAAGTAAGGGGCGTCAATATCTGGTGACGGAGTCCTATGTCGTTGACGAGTGGAGTCAAGTGACAAAGCTCGAGATCTATGATGAGTGGTATCAAGTGATGATGATCTAGGTCTATGATGGGTGGTGTCAAGTGAACCGTGTTGTGGGGGATCACCCCTGAGGCACCGAGAATGTCTTGGGGACTCAATGGTGACAGATGGTGTTAAATATCTGGGGGTTGTGTTGAGTGAAAAACAGCTCAAAAACCCTAATGAAACCGAGTGTGCAGAAGGAGAGCTCAAAAAATATGGCACTCAGGCCAACAACCAACTCAAAACACCTACTGTAACAGCTGTGCTACAATAAGTGGAGTATCAACAGAAATGGTCAGAATACCAACAAGCAGCAGGTTTCCTAAAAATAAAAAATGGTGGACTCACTAGACCAAAAGGAGGTAAGGGAGCAAGCAAACACCTAACTAAATAGTATTCTGACTCAACTAGACATATCCTCTGCAAGGTGATGAAATCCAAGTCAGACAATATGGATAGGAGAGCCAAGTGGTTAAGATATCCCCCTACCGGGAGGGACACCGGGTAGTCAATCCTAGAAGAATGGCAACTAAGATACCCCGTTCATGACATGTCCAAAAAGGTGAATCTGCCATTTGGTCCTTTTACCGCAGTACCCCTATACAGGGATACTCCGAGAACTGCGAAAGGTATCCCTTCGGTTACTGAATGGAGTGCGGTATTCCACTCAGGCCTCCGGAACCAGTCTGGCGACTTCAACCATCCTAGGGGAGAGGCCCTCTAATAAACTGGTCATGACCGTGCCAAAAAATACTAGGGGATTTTGGTCCCCTAATTGGACAACAACTATGTCTCAAGTGTAAGCAATCGAGGGGTGTTATTGGAAGCCTATCCCCCTGATCCTACCTAACTACAAAAATTCTTTTGTGTTCCCCAAGTGGGGTTAGAATGTTGGTTGTGTTAAGTAGTTTTTTAAGGCTCACTTGAATTAGGTGACAGAGTGTGTGCGTGCGAGGTGATGAACCCAAGTAAAAGTGCCACAGGGTGGGCAACTTTCTAACTAATAATACTGAATGCAAAATTTTTTGAATTAAAATGCTGAAATTTTAAAAAGATTCTGTAAATGGTACAAAAATTATGTTGCAGAAAAGGCTGTAAGGAAGTAGGGCTGCAGGTAGCATAGATGGCTATGCAGAAAATATTGCAGCAAAAGGGGCTGGGTTCAAAACAGGAAAAAATGCAGAAATCAGACCGCGAGTCGGTAGTGAAACTGAGCGGTCGGACCGCGGGAAAGAGAGAAACAGGCGCGGACAGGTCGTGGCTTTCAAGCCGAAAGCTGCAGGCGGACCGCAGGAAATAGAGCAACAGGCACGGGCGAGTCGCAGGAAAAATGGCTTACAGCCGCAATCGGATCGTGCCAAGCAGGCTAATAGCCGCGGTCGGATCGCAGGTAACAGACGTGAATCCGCGATTAGGTCGCCGAAAAAAGTCTGAGAGCCGCAGTCGAATCGCAGGTAAACTCCTGAAAGACGCGGTCGGGACACAACTGCGGAGGGGAAAAACGCGGTTTACGGCAGCCGAAAGGAAAAAAACAGGAAATTATTGCAGAAAACTAAAAAAATTTTAAACTAAGACCGGAGATTCTAGGTTCGATCCCCAGCGGAGTCGCCAAAACTGTAGCTAGGGTTTTCACCCTAGCTTGTGCAAATGAGCACCTACTAAGGAGAAGGGACTCCTTAGTAGCAGTTCAATAAACAGTAAATTAAAATGCTAAAACAATAATGTAAATTACTCTAAACATGTGCATGAAACAGAAAAACAAGATATAAAGAATGGCTTTTGTATTAATTTTACCTCCAATGTGAAGGTTGGTGAAGCTCTTGCAATGGCCCAAGAGGGTTGCTCCAAGCTCCAACTTGCTCCTTCTCTTTCTCCAAATGATGGGAATGGGCCAAAAGGGGCTCTCAAGGTGAAAGTAGCTCAAGGGTGAGCTAGGGTTTCAAGAGAGATTTTGGCAGAGTAAGGGTATACTTAATTGTGGATATGAAATGAGGGGTCTCCATCACCTATTTATAGTTTTTTGGTGGTGGAGTGTTGGCCCATGGTTTTGGGAACCAAATGGTTTAGGTCAGCTGTATAGGGTTTTTTCCTCCTTTTTCCTCATTATTTTATATTTTTTATTCCCTCTTTAGAGGGTTTTTGCTATTTTAGAGGAATTTTGGATATTTTTGGAGGAAGAGGGGTTTTTTTAGCCTTTTTGAGGCTTTTTTGATGGTTTTGTGGCCTTTTGGAGGCTTTTTAGGCCTTTTGGAGGCTTTTTAGTGGGATTTTCAGGGTTTTTAAGGAAAATATGGTAGGAAAATGGACAAATGAGTCATGTAATGGGGAAGATGAGGTAGTGAGCACTTTTTGGGTGTTAACATGTTCATCAAATGACACATTTTGGTTTTCCCAAGAAGGTTGTATTTATCCCTAATGATGTTGAAATTTCTCATATTAGCACAGGAAAACTTATTGCAACAGGCAAGGAAAATCATGCTACAAAAACGTATGAGTTTTCCCAAATTTTTCCATATTCAAAGCCAAGTTCCCTTCTGAATCATGGAAATGAGGTTATCCAGCTATGGCATGAGAAGTTTGGACACCTTAATTACAACTATTTTCAGCTACTACAAAATAATTCCATGGTTGAAGGCCTTTCGAACATTAAATCCTCAAAAGGGAGGATCCGTGTCGTGCCCAGGAAACATGAGCTGAACAACAGTTCGACTGAATGATTCGGATCTGTTATGGCGGAAGCTTAATAAATAGAATGAGAAAAAGAAGGATTACGCAATACAGATAACTACAAATACGCACAGACAATATGCAAGAATGTGAATTGTTCTTCTATTACTTGCAAATAGATCAAAACTGATATATGTTACAATGTTATACATGCTTATATAGAATTCTGAGATGCTTGGGTTCCTTCCCGTTATGTTTAGTTACAAAGAAGAAGTTAGAACGGTTCCAATAGTTCAACCGTTACAGTCGACTGGAATACAGAGAGACAGTCTGTCGAAGTTCGACAGTTGCTGGTCACATGTCAACGTTGCTTGTCAATGTCACAAACTGCAAGATTATAGAACATGTTGAAGGTGCAGAACATGTTGCAGTATGTTGAAGTTGAGACTCGTCGGAGTTGTGTCGAAATCGAAAACTTGTCGAAGTGTCAAAGTTGTCGAAGTCATGTCGCGTCAAAACTTGTCAAAGTTGTATCAATAGCGATGATTGGTCGAAGATGTGTTGAAGTTAGCATCCGAGAACAAGTTCCAACTAAAATGTGGATCAAACCTCCTTCCTTAAGAAACAATGGACCCCATTGTTTGCTCGTGGAGGTGAGGAAACTTATTGATCACTTCAGTAGCAGAGTACCACTTTCCTTGGGATGGGATTTGGCTAGCTTTGGCAACCTGAAACAAGGGAATTGGGTTCGTCCTTGTAAGGCATACTCGTCATCCCACAATGGTGTCGCAAGGAAGAGGCTCCTGAACATCTAGATGGATGTCTTTGGGTGTTGTTATGGAGAAGTCGTTCTGTTCCAACAAAGGTGAATGGTATCGTCGAAGCAGATCCACATTGAAAACTGGATGCAGACCCAGGAAAGAAAGAATGTCGAGCTGGAAAGTGTTTTCTCCAATCTATCGAAGAATACTGTATGGACCATATCGCAAAGGCTTGAGCTTCTTGAAAGGACCAGTGAAGTGCTCCTTCTTAAGATGTAACCAGACCTTATCCCCAATTTGGAATGTATGAGGAATACAATGCTTGTCATGTTGGGTCTTAGATTTCTCGTTTTCTCTGTGCAACATATCATGTGCTTGTCACTCAATATCGCAAATTTGTTCTATGAACTTGACTGCTTTATCAACTTCTCTATGGTTGCACTCTGTGTAGGAGTTTGGTTTTGTCGAGGAGCTGATCAAGTCGATAGGGACTGAGGGTTGACATCCGTAACATAATTCAAAGGGACTCTTTCCTATAGAGTTGTGTTGAGCACGATTGTAGCTTTGTTGGATGTATGAAAGACTTTCATCCCATGTGCGTTGATGCTAGTGATTGTACATGCAAAGAAGCTGTACTACTAATCGATTTACAACTTCGGTCTGTCCATCAGTCTAAGGATGGAAAGCTGTCAACAATGAGAGTTGTGTGTCCAGTTATTGCCAGAGGGTCTTCCAAAATATGTTGACGAATCTGGCATCTCGGTCGGAAACGATGGTTGTGGGTAAACCAAAGTGTTTCCAAACATGTGTAAAGAAGATCTGAGTGGTCTGCTGCGCTGTCATGGTATTTTTACATGGTATGAGAATGGCCATCTTGGAAAATCGGTCAACTACTACTAATATTGTGTCATGCTGATGTCTGGTAGTAGGATAACCCGTCAAGTAGTCCATAGAAATAGATTCCCATGGTCGACTAGGAACTGGGAGAGGTGTATAAAATCCTTGTCGTCGATTAGGTGGCTTAGCAATGGCACAAACCACGCATGATCAAATGTACTTGTTGATGTCATATTTAAGTGTAGGCCAAAAGAAATACTTTTGTAGAATAGAAAGGGTCTTTGCTACTCCAAAGTGTCATGTTGTCTTGCTATAGTGCGCGTCCCAAATGAGCTATTGTCATTACTCATCGGTCGGTACACAAAGTTGTCCAAGCTTGTATAGCAAGGTGTCTTTCAGGAAGTAGTTGGAGTCTAAGGTAAACGACTTGTTAGTCTGTAACTGTCAGTAGACTGCTGAGAAGTCGATGTCGTCCTCGTACAACTGTTTCCAAGTGGTCATGTCGTATTCCTGCATACTCATCACTGTCGAAAGGAGAGCAATGGGTGGTCAACTGAGGAAATCTGTGGTGGCGTTAGCCTTTCCTTTTCAGTACTTAATCACCAACTATAATTGTTGTGGGTAATTAATCCACTTTATTTTTTGGTTTATTTGCAACTTTGATTGTGTCGGAGCGAACTGTAGAGGCTTGTGATCAATGAGGATGATTGTTTCCTTTCCAAGGATGTAATGCCTCCATTTCTTGAGAGCTTGCACAATGGCATACAGTTCTTTTTCATACGTCGAGTATTTTCTAACTGTGTCGTTAAAAGTCTTGGAATGAAAAGTGACTGGGTGACCAAACTGAGTGATCACTACGCCCAAGGCATAGTCTGATGCGTTTATCTCAATCTCAAAGGGTTGATACAAATCAGGTAACATAAGTACTGGTGTAATGCAGAGATTGTGTTTGAGTTGTTCAAAAGATGGTTGTTGTGTTGCTGACCACTGGAAGACAGTTTTCCCATTTCCCTTCGTCAACTGATTCAAGGGACGGGCTATGTGACTGAAGCCGAGTACGAATCGTTGATAGAAATTATCCAAACCAACAAAACTTCTTAGTTCTTGAATGCTTCTAGGAATGGTCCAATCTTTGAGGATCTGTAATTTTTCTGCATCGACGTGAATTCCTGCAGAATCAATTGCATACCCCAAATATTTGATGCCGGTCATCGCAAAAGAGCACTTGTCAATGTTCAAATAAAGCCAACGTTGCTGCAGAGTGTCGAGGACTTGTCGAAGATGTCCGACATGTTCTTCCCCTGATCGACTGAAAATCAGTATATCGTCGAGATAGACAATTACCCACTTGCCAATGAGAGGTAGAAGAAGGTTATCCATATGTTGCATGAAGGTCGCAGGTGCATTGGTTAAGCCGAAAGGCATGACTAACCATTAAAACAATCCTTCCTTAGTCTTGAAAGCAATTTTCCACACATCTGAGGGATCGATTGGAATCTGATGGTATCCCTACTTGAGGTCAATCTTAGTAAAGAATTAAGCACCTTTCAGACAGTCGATGAGCTTGTCTATCCATGACAGAGGGTATTGATTCTTTATCGATATTTTGTTGAGATCTCTGTAGTCGATGCACATGTGCCAAGTCCTGTCTTTCTTCAGAACTAGGACGAATGGACTTCCATGAGAAGAGGACCTGGTTCGGATATGACCTTTGTCGATTAATTCTTGGATCTGTCTGCAAATCTCTTCATTTTCAAGAATGGATCTTCTGTAAACAGATGTGTTAGGCAAAGAAGAACCAGGAACAAGTTCAATAGAGTGTTTTACATGAAAATGTTGAGGTGCTCCATCTGGAGCTTGAAAGAGGTTCTGGTATTCATCGAGAATATGATCGACTTGTTGCTTCTGTCGAGAGCTACATTGGTCGGTGACTCGACTCATTGCTGCAATCTTCTTAGAATGTTGCGGCTTGATCATGATTAACACGAACTTCTAAACATGATTGATGAGCTTCTTTTTTTGTTTGGTAGATATTAGTGCAACCGTCGGTGTAGGTTGACACTCTGGTATGATGAACCATCGATTTTGGATTCTGAAAATCACCTTCTGAGGCCGTGACTGATAACTTCCATGTCCATCCCATAGGTAAGGTTTCCCAAACAGGGCGTCGGCTACGGAGAGTAGTGCCACATCACAGAGTACTTCATCTTCAAAAGGCTTTATGAAGTAGGTGAGTTTGCATTTTTGAGTGATTCATAGTTCTTGTCCATCCTTCATCCAACTGATGTTGTAAGGCTGAGAATGCAAAGTGGTAACAAGGCCTAGTTTCTTCATGAGATATTCAAAAACAAATTTCTTCTGGCTACTATTGTCCACAATCACATGCAATGGGTTTCTCTGGACCCATATCCATGTATGGAATAGGTGCTCTTGTTCCTCCTCATTGACAATAGTCAAGGCTGCTGGAGTGGTCGAGTTCAAAAGGGTCATTGCATCTGGATCAAATTCTTCCACCTTCTTGTCGAACGCATCGAAGGTCGACACTTTTGCCAAAAATTTCTTCCAAGATTTGCATTCATACGTATCACGCCAACATGAGTGGTGGTAATTGCACCATTTTCTAGTAGGCGGTTGTTTGCTAAGTTCGTTCTTGTGAAAAGGCTTCTTGTCGTGATCTGACTTTGGCGGTGTCAGCTAAGAATATTTTGACTTGTCTAAGTCGGTTGGTGGCTTCTTGTCGGGTGGTCGTCCTGATGTCGGCTTTGTCGCGAAATGTGCTTTTCCTTTCTACTTGGTTTCCAGTTTGTTGGCGTAGTGGAAATCATCCGCAAGTGAATTGACAGTCAGAAAATCCATCTCCTCCTGAATGTATTGAGACAATCCTCTAACATACTTCAGAACAATCAATTTCTCTTCTTCTTGGACGCCAAGTCTAGCCATGAGTCGATAGAACTCATCGGTGTAACTTTGTACTGATTGGTATTTCCATTTCCTTAGTTGCTGCCACTTCTTATATTGTTGCTCGAGGTATTTCGGTGGGTAAAATTCATTTCGGATGTGTTCAACGAATTTATCCCATGTGTTGATGGGGTGTTCGCTTTTATCAATCTTTTTCGAGAGGTTCTCCCACTAGCAGTGCACAGAGGTTGACATCTTTAAGGATGCAATTGTGATATTTTCAGCTTCTGAGAGTTGATTCACAACGTAATAGGATTCCAGTTGTTGTACCCAATTTTCGACGGATTCCATGTCAATATTACCTTCATGATTCAGTATGTATAGATTCATTTGCAATTTGAAGGGGCTGATTTTATTGGAGTGAGTTCACGTCGAAAATCCTCCTGATGTCGAAACAAATCGCATGAGAATTTCATTGAACTAGGAAAACATTTCAGTCCGTTGTTGAGCCAGCGCTTGTTCAATAAGATGTGTTGTCTTGTCAGCTGCATGTCTATCATCTGTTTCTTCTGCCATTTCTGGAGGTAGCGTCTGCTTGGATTGTTGATATTGCGAGCGAGTTTGAACTGGCATAAGTCAGGTAACTTCGAGAGAAGTGTATATGCAAAACTTAAGCAAGAAACTGAGTGCTCTGATTTGAGTCTACTCTGATACCAATGATCCGAGTCGTGTCCAAGAAGCACGAGGGGGACAACAATTTGACTGAATGAGTCAGCTCTGTTATGGTGGAAGCAATTAAGATTAAGAAGAATGAGCAAAGTAGGATTACACTACACAGATAAACACAAATACGTACAGACAATATGCAGGAAGCGAAATGATTCTATTACTGGGTGAATTCCCGATCAGAGATGTATGCTACAATATTATACATGCTTATATAGAATTATGAGATGCTTGGGTTCCTTCCCGTTACATTCAGTTACAAAGAAGCTAGAACAGTTCAACAGTTCGATCGTTACAATCGACTGGAAGATAGAGAGACAGTCTATTGAATTTCGACAATCGTTGGTCACATGTCGACGCTGCTTGTCGATGTCGCGAACTGTGAGGTTGCTGAACATGTCGAAGGTGCGAAGTGTGTCATAGTATGTCGAATTCGAGACTCATCCACTAGTACAAAATGAGAGATAAATGACCAAAATCCGCACATAAATGAGCACTTTTGAGTTGGTGACCACTGGTAGAAAATTAGCGGTCATTAATCATGTGACCAAAATTGTGGTCATATTTAGCTTGGTCATTTATAGCTTATCTTGTGGTCATATATTTGGTAATTAATTTGGTCATATATTTGGTCATTAATTGTCACAATTAATGACCACATTTTTTGTCACCTGATAAATGACTGCTAATTTTCTACTAGCGATCACCAACTCAAAAGTGGTCATTTATATGCATATTTTGGTCATTTTTTTTGTCACTTATCTCTCATGTTGTACTAGTGGTCGTTTATATGTAAATTTTGGCCATTTTTTTAATCATTTATCTATTTTTAGTGGTTTCAAAATATATATAGGGAACGGAGGAATCGAACCACCAACCTCCTGCCTATAAGGTAGGTGCTCTACCATTGAGATAGCACCCTTAAATAGAATTCCTTATGGATTGATATGAGAATAAAATTTCCAACACTTAACACCATCTTGCCAAATTTTGGAAAAGGGTCACATACCTAGATAAGAAACAAATATTACCCAATAGTCACCAAAAATGGTCATGTTAATGATAACCTTGTTTTTCCAAAATCTCTCAAAAATCAAGAATGCAATTGTATTGGCAATTTTTTCTCTGAGTGATACCAAATCAAGAATCACAATTGTCTTTTCCTGATCTTGGGAATCTGCATTTGCTCCCATTATTCTTACTTGGCTTTGTTTCAAGAAATTTTTTGCTGCTATTTATGCAGCCAACACTGAAACCAATGGGAAAAAAGCATAAAGTACCACCCCAATCTCAAGCTCCACTTGCATTGGAAGTATCATGGGTACCATCATCGTTCCTTCAGGTTTTGGGCCTCTTCCATAGATGATAGGCTAAAATACCATATGAGAAAGTTTGAAAACAAGGTTATTTGAGATTATAACATGTGCACTTTCTCTACCATAGATGATAGGCTGAAAGACCTTGTGAATAATTTCACAAGGAAGGTTATAAGGATAATCAATAAAAGCTTGGAAAATACAACAGAAATAGGAAACCAAAGAATTATGAATCTCTTGCAGGTGTAGTCATGCAAAGAATCACAACAGAAAAATATTGTGTTTCACCTACCAATCCATTCAAAATTGGTACAAAATAATTGAAACCTTTATCAAAATGTGAAGAAAACAAGTATATTCTACAAACATAAAATGATATTTCAAGCTTATACTTACAATGGAATAGAGTTCGACTCCATGTTTAGCTATTTTTGCTTGATTTGCTTCACAATGGTGTTTTATCCACTCATTCAAATGTTGAACCTAATTAACCCAACTTACCATGAGTCCTTCATAATATAGAGATCCTTTTAATAACCTAGTACTCGACAGTTATCATTACCAAAAGATGTAAAATGTTGGTTCCTTCAGAATCTAGAGATCCTTTTCAAAATATATAATGTATTGGAATTGCACACATGGATGACAGTTCCAGGATCATGCATTCCTTTGGCTTAATGTGAACACAAGTCGTTTCTACCATTTCATGTGAATGCCTTTTTGTTTGTTTTTTGGTAGATCTATTTGTAATATATTTAGCATGATATTCTATGGTGTTCTAATTACGACGATGATGTGCATACCAGAATGTGTGTCTCGGTATTTCTATATTCATTCTTAGGAATCTCTCACTTCCTTTGCGCCATATTTATTCCACCAAACTCACATAGGATTTATGCCCAGCCTTATTCCTGTATGTGACATGCCATTCCGTTGGTGCAAACTACATAGACAATGAAACCACCCTATTGGATGCATAGAACATTGTTAACGACATATTATCAAGAGTCACATTTTTAAGTAGGTTGCATAAAAAAACATTTTAGTTTCAAAGGAACCAAACAAGTACGTGAGACTTCTGAAGAATGACTATGTGCTTGCTAATATTGTACAACTAAATTATACATTTTACAATTTGATACATGGTATCCTAAAAGCTCCATGCCAAGCAGGCTTTGTTGAAAATGACAGCTTCCTAAAAATACTATGCCTTACAAATGATGTGATTATATCAATATACCCTTCGTAGTCTTGGACTGACCTTTGTGTTTCCAACTTTTCTTTTATTGGTAAACAATTATAAAAGAAGTTCATAATTTTGAGGTGGAATCAAAGAAATTTCTTGAACTAGTATATCATCCACTTTGAGGGAAGCCATTTAGAGTCTCCAACAGAAATTGAGTTCATGTCCTTGCTTAGGTTCTCAATGGAAATAGGGGAGTGATATCCAATCCAGATCCATCCATTCCTCCAAGTTCTGCATGAAGAACTCTACCAAAAATCCTGATGTGTTTCAATAGTCTGGCTAAAAAGGTATTATGGAAAATAATGGAGTTGTCACAAACAAAAACTACATGTTTATAGCAAAGAAACCCTACGCTTCCATAATAATAGTTGTAAAAAAAATAGCTGCATGTTTATAGCAAAGAAACTAACAAACAAAAGTTTCAATCCTCTAGTTTCTATGTTGTAACTAGAGTCTAGCATTGAAGTTTTGAACTGGTATTAAACCTCTGATCAGCTAGTGCTCTCACAAATTTCATAACAGAACTTTCTAGAATTGAATGAAAGTAAGACTCTTTCAAGTGGTGTAAAAAACCAGTTGATCTCTCCAACAACATTTTGTTGGCTTTGAAAAAGAGGCACTGGGGAAATTTGCCCATTTTCTTTCTTTACACTAAGCCTGTAAGAATAGCATAGCATTGAAATATTTGGGATGCAGATTGCCACTACACAAACAGAAAATTAGGAGTAATTTCTTCAGTCATTAAAAAAGGAAAACAGACAAATTCCCATTGCTCATCATAATCAAATTAGGATAACAAAATTCAATTTCCAAACCTGTGCAAGATGCAAAAAAAGAGCATCCTAGTGGTTACTATGGCCTCTCTATATAAAATAACAAATAAAGAAAATTTGGACTCTTGGAGGATTGTCCCAATTTTATAGGTTTCATTAGAAAGAACTAAATGCTTATGAAATACTATTTGTTAATGCATTCAAGAAATATAAAATCCTAGCATCCTTGCCTCCTTTTTCAATAATTGATGATGGTTATCCAATGTCCTATTCATAACTTGCTTCACTATGGAGTCTAGTTTAATGAATAACACTCAGGAAGTAAGGTCCAATTTCACAATAATGAAGTGGGACATATTCAAGGAATGAATCCCCTATGTGCAAAATATCGGTTTCCTTAACCTGAAGTGGATAAAGGATATATTTCTTCAAGGAATGATTGACCATAAAAAGCACCTGTATATCCCAGAATGGGATTATCATCTGATAGCAACAAATTAATAAATTGCTTGGGAGATTATTTATAGGAAAAAAGAACCGGGAAAAGAGATGGTGAGTACATGGCATTAAGATTGCCAGTCATATGGAACATGAAATGATGTTACCTTCACAAGTTCACTGAAACATTTTTCACTTAATACGTGTCTATTTATTCAGTAAAGAAAGGATGCAAGAATATTTTAAATGCAAAAAATATCATGGAAACTAGTTTTGGAAGAAAGGTGATTTTGTTATCAAAGAATATTCTAGAGGGGAAGTGATACTGCAGTAGAAGCAAATATTGCTTTGCCAATATCTGTTTAGAGTAGTTTCATTTAGATGTACCATCTCATAACCATGCATTTGACTTGCATATGGACCAATGTGTTTCTCATCATTGACATTAAAAACACTATCAATACATCCGTCCTGCACACAGTAATACAATGTATTTGGTTTGATCTCTGTTATCACCCAGAAATTTCACCTACAAAACTAAGAAGGATTCCAGCTAACAACTGGGTAGAGAGCCAATGTCAACTTTCTCTAAACCTGGTTCACTTTGGTTTGGTGCTTTTCCAACCACAGAGGGGCTTCCATAACTTATTCAAAGTATTGAGTGAATGAGTTCTAGGGGTAAATAATGACCTATAAGGGACTAAGTATGCTAATGTCCTAAAAAGTCAGATGCAGAATATGTGAACAGTAAGGAGATATGCCTAGAACAGGGACCTAGATGCAAAAACCACTTAGTACATTCCTAAGGGAACAATAATCTCATGTTGTTCTCATTTTTTAAAGTGCATATCAGCAAGCAAAAATCACCCAAAAACACTAGAAAACAAAATAAAAGGATGAGAAGTAAAATTTATACGCAAGTCCTTTGTTTCTCAATGCAGGTTGCTCTGCATATGTGCAACAATGTAAGTACTACTCTAATACAACCAGAGGATTGAGGATTCCTCCAGAATTGTGAAGCATTAAGAATCCATGCAAAACCAATTGACATTCTAAAAATAGTAATTTTTTGGAATTGAAAAAATGTAGCTATGCACAATTAGAAAAATAAAATTCACAAGGCTGTATCTACAAATTAGTAATCCAACCAGTCATGATTTCAATCCTGTGCACAGAAGCTCCACCCATAACGAATCTTTTTCTATGCATTTCCTCTGTAAGTTAAAAAATGATTAGAAGACATGAATAAGCATAACAACTCAAATATTCAAACCCCAAGTAATGAAAGTTATGACCACTTTAAGCAGTTCCATGTTAATCCTAACGTAATATAAAAGAAAATAGTTTAAGACAACCATACCTCTTGCTTTAAAAGTTCTAATGTGGACGTTGCAGAGTCTTGCATCTTCTGTTGTTGGATAAGTTTTAGAGAATTCACTCTCCATGTATTTTTAATCTCAAGTTTCTATTTTTCCTGTGAAAAAATATATTAGAAAAAATTCATGTGCATAGTATTTGTAATTTTCCTCGGTTTCATAATAATCTATAAAGAAACCCATGGTAAGTGGACAAGTGATGACTATTTTTCCTGGAAATTTAAGTCATTACCATGGGTGGAGCATATCCTAGACCATTATGCTATTGTGACAAGCACACTTGAGGACATTACCATGCATTCCTCCAATTGTTGGTGGAATAGCTCTTTCAAAGTTTAAAGTTGATCAAGTTCCAAACAATGATGACCAGCATGTTGGGCCTAGCATTCAAGGAAGTTACATAATTACTAATTAGGTATTCTAACAGTAAGGAAAAAATGATAAATGCAATCATAATTGACGATAATAGGAAGAAATCCCTTCAATAGTGATTCAATAATGCAGTTACCAACCATGATGTCTAACATCTGTCCCATCCATGGGGGATACACACTGCAGACTTCCACAACCTTAATGGCACATTCACTGATACAACCAATGTCATTCAAGTATTTCTACAAAATCATATTGGTATTACTCAAAACATCCCTTGTATTAGTTGGTAATTCTACATGCTTGCCCTCATTTTTCTTGGCGTCTCTTGACTTGCTATCT
Source organism: Larix kaempferi (assembly GCA_027924585.1). NCBI lineage: Eukaryota > Viridiplantae > Streptophyta > Pinopsida > Pinales > Pinaceae > Larix > Larix kaempferi. The sequence goes on from BSBM01000642.1 coordinate 8,282,700, forward strand.
ATAGTTACAGCAGAAATAAAAATTCACTGGACTTGGTGCCAAAAAAAAAAAAAAAAATCACTTGCAACATTAAGACTGCAACCCCTTTTCTAACTAGTATTTATTATATATGGCACTGAATATAGCATAATACATAAAGGGATAATAGAAAAATGACAAGAAAAATCTTGCTCGTGCTTCTATGAAGGGATGCATAACAAAAAAACTCACCACTTGAACACACTTTCCTTGACTCCTTAAGAGTCTTATCAAGTATCTCCATGACTCTGAAGCAAACACATGAAAATAGTAAATCCATTTCTGAGATGAACATACAAGAAGAAATTGTCATACAGAAAAGATTGAGAGCCTACAGAAATTAGACTCCAGAAGGATGAAGAACAAGCATTGCTCAATCCAGTAAAGTACTTACTGGTTCAATGAGATAGTACTCAGGAACCTTTCATCAAATTCCTCGTCATCATATATATTGAGTGACACATGCCTGAAATTCAAAGTAACATGGTTGGGAAGTGGCCGACAAACACTATAAGAGCATATTCAATCATAAAAAGGAGTCAGATGTCATTTAAGTAGCATGCAAGATGAGAACTGTTTTAACGTACATAGCAGTAAAAGATCCAAAAGAGAGATTAGGTGATTTCAACATAGGGAAATTTTATGTGCAACTCCAACTGAGGATAGAGGGAAATCAGGTTCATATTAAAAGGATAGTGCTTACAGGAATGACATACTATTCATTTCATTAAAATTTCCATCCAATTTGGAGGATAAACATGAGAGAATACCCCACATTACACCTATTTATAAAATATAACTCATTCTAAAGCTATTTACCAGGGTACTACCCCAACTTAGGTTAATCAGTGAAGGATGTAAGTTACTCCAGGCCTAATGCTATGTGGATGTTGCAGGCAATAAACTCTAATTAAAGCTAGTATTTCAGATTCATAAGAGAAGACTCCTATGGAGGAAGGGTAAACCATACCACTGAAGGAATGACTCCCATTACTAGCACTACCATCATGATCTCATGATTTTCTGGTTTATTGGTGTTTGAAAAAATTATGAAAGAAACTCTTTGACAACCTAAGGAATTTATGAATAGGCCACCTTAGGGTACCATGAGAAGTAACCTAGATAGCGTGGACATGGGTAATATAGCTGAATGAATGCAGAAGTGTCCATATTATAGCATACAAAATTATAGCATACATTTTGATGAATATCAACAAACTAACCTTTTGATGATAAAACAGTAGAAAGATGCAAGATACTAGCCTAAGATGATGTCCAAGTACACACACATCGGAAAAACACTAAAGATTCCCCTTACTTCTGCATATAAAGTTAAAAAGAAGCAAACACTCCTTTTATGACGTCGAACCAGTGAAAAATTACTCTAATAACCTCCTATTTCTGCATAAAATAATGAAGATCAGCAAACTAACCTCGTTGATTTTGATGATGAAACACTATAAACATGCAAGATACTCACCTAAGATGATTCCTAAGTACACATACATTGAAAAAAACACTATAGATTCCCCTTACTTCTGCGTGAAGAGTAAAAAAACATCAAGCAAAACTTGTTTTATGAACTCAATGAAAAATGATTATAATAAGTTAATAAACTCCTGTTTATGCATAAAATAATGAAGATCAACAAACTAACTTTGCTGATTTTAATGATAAAACACTATAATCATGCAAGATACTAACATAATATGATGCCTAAGTACACAAAAATAGAAAAACACTATAGAATCCCCTTCTACATAAAAAGTCAAAAATCAACAAGCAAAACTTGTTTTTTTACAGAAAACACGAAAGAAAATGAAACCAATGGTCCAATGGGATTCAAAATGCACATAAAACACTAAACAACTATAGTACCTTTCTAAATCTGCACAAAAAGAAGAAACGGGGAGAAGCTCTCGAGAATGCTTTGTTGCTAGCAAAACCAGAGTTTCTAGAGCTGAATCCACTACATATGAAACACCAGACCCAATATGTGTAACCAGCCAACCTAGCACCTACATTAAAGGAAATCAAAGAAACCACAACAATCAATGCAATTACAACATATTTCATGTTGAATTTCCATGATTCCTCAACTTTATTGCCTGAACAACATATCAAAAATATATGAAATTTTTCAATATTCAATGAGAAGAATAAATGAAAGACGTAGAATATTCTTCAAAGTTACATTAATTCAACATATACATCTCAATAAGGTTGTTTCATGAAACAAAACACTTGGAATCTAGCTGAAATAGATTTATGAAGTTATGGAATCACAGTACCTACTTCCATGTTACAGTCAGACAGATGTCAACGGATTTTAAATTTTGCAGGATCTGCTTTTAATGCAATTAAATTTCGTCCATAAACCTACCTTTATAAATGAAATCAAATATACAAGCCAAATGTAAAACAATATGCAATATTCATTCACCTGAATGTCGTATCCTATTTCCAAATTCTATATATTCATAGCCACCAATAACTTGGATTTCTCTTCGTCGGGTATCAAAAATAATAACCTGATATAACAGAGAACAAAAATAAAAATAAAATAACTAAAAAAAAAAAAAACACCCTACCTTTTAAGAGGTATCTGCAACAGGTCTAGAAAAGAAGTCCACTGGCTGAAGACAACACTTTTCAAGCCTTGAGCCCTTGAGTTGTTGCAAATATTGAAGTATCTGCAATAGTATATGTAATGTTTTTTATTATTTTTAAATTTAATAAATTTATATTGTTATGGGCCCCAAAATCAACTATATTTACGCCCATCTCTAGGGGAATGATTACACTATGATCTATTGCACCCAAGATCAGATCATGTTATGCCCATTATTCATTAAACAATTAAAACTCAATAGTGTGACCCTTATTCTTGATTGTACATCCCAACAAATCATATCTGGGTGAGAAAAATCAATGTACGACCAACCTTTTGGAAGATTTCAACTTGGATACGAATGGTATGGCCCTCCAATAATACAAATATGCCACATAAAATCTAATCCTTGCAAACCATAATTAAAATCTCCCTCTACTTATTCAAAAATGAATAGCAGCAAACCCAAAACCTTTCAGCAAAATATTAGAGAAACAAAAAAAGGAATGAAATTGAAACCTGGAATAAAAATTAACAGTAGCAAACCCAAACCCTTGCGGCAAAATCTGATAGAAATGAAAAAAGAATAAAAGTTTAAGAGAGAGCTTACCGCTAAAGTAGGTTGGGGAAATTCATCTGTTTGTTGAAGAGATAAGGTCATGATATCGAACCCTCCATTGGTAGAATTGAAATATGGTAGGGAAGCAAGATCTTCCTCTGTAATTCCGGCAGATTAGATATATTGGAGTTTCCTATTGAAAAATGTAGAAGCCCTTTCAATTATAATCAAAATTTCAAATTAAAGACAGTTTTCATGCTTATGTGTCGTTTTTTAGTTTTATAAGCATTTTTTAAAACCCTAACAAACAAATCAGTAAGAATACATGTTGAAGATAACACGCCATTTGATTCTAAACCAGAAAAGATTGTGAATTCTCATTCTCCAAAATATACAAATATTCAATTATGTTCAGTTCTTGAGAAAAAATGAATCAAAAAAAGATAATTCAGGTTTAATAACTAACTACCTTTAAGTTTCTATCTTTTTGCAAATTCCTTCTCTAGAACGTGATCGAACATATCTACAATGCTTCCCTCATTGGCCAAATCTAGTGGCATGGATTGTGCAATGAGATAATTGATTTCTCCTTACTCTTTGAAGTCCTAACCATGACAAAACCGTGTAGAAAATTGCCCTCCATGCTTCCCGTATTCGTCATTGCACAAGTCTAGGGGTCCAATCCCTTCCCCGTTTCAAAATATTCATAACTCGCGGGCTAAGTGAATTAGTATGGATAAACAAACCTAAAACTATGGGGATGACTGGACAATATTTTAATATTATATGTTTTGTTTGTAATATTATATGTCTTTGTGTGTAATATATTGTACATTTTGTATGTAATATTATATACATGTTTGGTATGTAATATAGACATTATATATTGTAAATGATTTTATATTATAAACAATTATTATGTCCTCATTATATGTTTTTAATATATATTTCAATGATTAATACAGGGTTACAAAATTATTATGGGATGGTAGGATGGTCAACATACCATGGGGTATAAATGGGATATATCATTAGTGGAATATACTAGTTGATAAAAAGAAAAAAAGTGGGAAAAAGGAACAGTGGTAAGGAGAAGCATGCATGAGCATTTTTTCTTTTCAAAATTGCAAAACATATCTTAGGAACAAGGAGAACAATGAAAAACAGATGCATCTAACGAATTAATGGATGACACAAAATCAATATATTTCAACTAACATGACATAAACAGTTTAACTTGTCAAAATTTCAACCAAGTGTCGAGAGGGTAAAACAATGACAGTTTTTTCCAAATGAGATATGACATAACCAGTGTGATGACCTGAACACAATTATGACACTAATTCCATAGCATGACAATGAAACTAACAAGGAACGACAAACTGCAAACTTGACTGGACCATGACATGACAACGCATGAGATGAAACTTGGAAAGTGTGTCGTAGGGGGAATATGGAAGAAAAAATGGTGAAACAAGATATAGACGTGACAAACACATTTCCCTGGATATGACAGTAAAGACATAATGACTATGCGAAAAAATTTAATAGGTTCGCCTCTAGCATCATGTACTTTTGACACTTCAGAATCATGTCAATGTTGAGAATCAACACCTCCTAGGCTTATATATTTGCATTTCCATAGGTTAAGAAAGATTTAACCACAATATAATTTTTATTTTGAAGCTCATGGACAATTGATCCATACTTATTAATTAGGCACCCATGCTTGGGAGGTATAGACCGGTTGCTTATGAATTTCAAATCATAACAGTTCACAAGACCATTATTTCACTCAAATTGTCATCATGACCATCTTCGTCATCGTGATTCATAAATTTTAATGCTACGTTCGATTTTTAGGGTCTCTGAATCCATCTGCAGTGTTAAAATTTAAGAAATTGTACAAATTCGTTGTCAAAATTGTAATTTTCCATTGTCGGAGTGACACAACTAAAAATGTCCAATTGTTATGTGGTCATTTTTAGTTTAGTTATTATCCTGTGACCAAATTAATCATTTATCTTGGTCATTTTTAGTTTAGTTCTTATCCCGTGACCAAATTGGTCATTTTTAGTTAGCTCACTTAAAATTTCTCAATTTTGGTCATTTGTCCCTTGAAAAAACTATGGTGACAAAATTTTTTGGTCACCTAGTCACTTATCTCTCATTTTGTACTAGTGATCGAAGTTGTGTCGATGTCGACAACCTGTCGCAGTGGAAAGTTAGCATTCGACACAAATGCCAACTACGATTCGGATTAGCTCCGACATGTTTTCCTTACCCTTAGGCGGATGTGATGTGGTTTTGGGAGCTCAATGGTTATGCCACGGGGGCTTCACTAGAAGGAAATATAATATCGCGTTCATTCATATTGCGGTATTAAATATTCATAAAAACCTAAAAATTATATTGATTATATATTAAGGGGCAAAGGGTTTTTTTATTTAATGTAACAATATAAATTAAATACTTTGTGGTCTTTTTTATATGGGCGGGCTGACAAATATCCTCCAAATGGAGATGGCGGGATCACGGTCGGATGAGAAATCGGGTTTAGGCGAGGCTTGGGCTTACCAGTACGCAGGGAAATCATGTCTTGAGGCATGCTTGAGGCCAAGGGTTTCGTGGTGAAGTGGGTTTCCAAACGATCATATTCGAGAGATAGTGGTCATTGACAGCCAATTGTTACCAATAGCACTCAGCGAGATGTTACCAATAGCCTTGGGAATCTCTAAGCCTCCAGGGCCTATTATAGGCCCTCGATAGGCCTTGGGGGCTTGAATACCCAACCACTTGTGCCTATTACAGGCCTTGGGAGGTTTAGTCATCCTTCTAGAGCTTGTTACAGGCCCTGGGGGCTTGGATGCCTAGCCCACAACAGGCTTAGTCAGCGATTAAGGAACTGCAACATGCAATCTAAATGTTGTACTATGTGCATTGGCTCTAGTGACATACAAGAAGTGATCTCCTATCTCTTCATTAGACCATTAGATGTTGCAAATCATAATGATATGTGGTTGAGTAATTGCATTGTGGGTGAAGTAATGTGCATCCACAATATACATCGAAAGAAGCAAGGTGCATTGTAGAATGCATGTGGGGTCATAAGAGGGGTATCATATCAATATACTAGGTAGAAATATAAAGGGGTATAAAAAATGTTAATGAAAAAATTGATACATACAATATCTAGTGAAAATAGGGGTTTTTTTAAATTGGGAAGGCATATTGGGAGGGGGTTAAAAAAAACAATTTTGGAAGGTATTTTCCAATATTTAGTGAAATTAGGGGTATTGTTCCATATGCCACGAACGAACGTGCTATGATAGCGGTTTATTGAGTGAATCCCCCGTGGGTTACGCACACTTGGCCCCATCTTATGGGATTTTGCTAAACTTTGGATGTATTTTTCAATCAATGGGAAAAAACACACATTGAAGGGATTAAAACCAGAGTATCTCGACATCATCAGTTCACATCACATCGAAAATCTTCTTAAGAAGAATTCGCATGGTTTCATCGCTCAACTCCATTCCATTCAGATACACCCATCAGAGGTCTCCACTACTCCTTTGGATCTACAACAGATTTTGGATAGATATGCATGTGTCTTTGCTGAACCAGTGGGATTTCCACCTTCAAGACTAGAGGACCTGCATATTCATCTCCTTCCTGGAAGCATTCCTCTCAACATCAAGCCCTATCGCTACCCATTTCACCAAAAAACAGAGATTGAGATGCTCGCTCGGGACTTACTGAAGAAAGGTATTATTCACGGAGGATTCACTCAGTGAACTTGTTACATAGCACAATCATTCACATGATATTAAAGAATATCCCGAATTTCATTAAATATTTGAAAATGCCTCCTAAAATTATATTGTTTAAACCCCCTCCCAATATACCTTTCCAGTTAAGAAAACCCCTAGTTTCACCAGCTACTGCAGGTATCCATTTTTTCAACCCATTTTTAATACCCCCTTTATATCATATTATCAAGTTGTAACAAACAGGATCCCTAATGCATCTTAGTATAAGCAAACCGGATGCTAAATAAATAATAGTATAATGCTAATAATGATCCCAACGTGATTGTAGGTGCAACTGTTATAGTGTTTGATAGTGAAATACCCTACAAAATAGTAATGGGAAAGACAAAATGTGTAAAAGGAAACCCAGTCAATAGATCAATGTAACAAATAATGTAAGAGATTGACAGTTCAGGAGTCCATGCAATGGTTATAAATGATGAGAATTGTAGATGTTTCACACCACAGCTTGCCAATCTACCAATTTTATATCATGTAAATACAAGTATAGTCATAGAGAGATCATGTTTTATGTAAGCTTAATAAAATAAACTCCATAAAAATGCAAAATTCAAACCCTTTGATGGATTGACTTCCCTACCTTCCTATCAAAACAAACATCATCGATGTTTGAACCCAAATGAACATAGAAAAATTCTAGTTTTCCAATAACACCATATCATCATATGCATAGCTTGGATTTGGGTCATTCACAAGATGCAATGAATTTCCTCTACTTCCTCTACATTTATTCTTGCAAGCAAGGGACTCAATTAAAAACATTTAGCTACCTTTTCTTGGGTTATATCTAGTTTTTTTATCATTACAGGAGAGGGGAAAATCTCCATTGTTAAGTTTCAAGCATTCAATAGTTATAAAGATAGAGAGATGGTGAAACATATATGATACCATTTCATGGTAACGATAAAACATAGGGTATGGAAATAAGGATTTATATTTTCACGTATGTTCATGTCAGTTCCAATATAGTATTAAGACAGATTCCTTGCATATAAGAATGAAAATTATAATTATGAATGTGCCAAATATAACTCAATCTAACAACTATTCCTAACTGACAATGTGAAAATGTTAAAGAAGAATACAAAAAGTTGAAAGAAATAATTAGTCAAGAAAGATTGATCTAACTTTTCTTGGTTCCAGTGAGCCAAGAAAGATTGATCTCACTTTTCATGGTTGTCACGGAGTAAGATTTGATTAAAACAACCATTGAGCATTGGAGTTCTCCCAATCATCTTTTGTTTTTGTTTTTGTTTATTTTTTCAAAATAAAAGTATATATAGATGTTTAAGAGAAAATCCAAAGGAAGGTATGCAGATATCTAAGAGAAGGAATGTGTTTTTTTTTGTTTTTTATTATTATTTATTCTACATGAATTGGCCCTTATGTGCATAAAAAATAATATTTTTTATGGGCGACATGATTTTAAAGGATAATTTTTTTTTATTTAATTTGTAACAGCCACAAAAATGTAGATCGGGATTCATGCAAAAGTGAAAAAATAAGTTCAATTGTTGAGTTCGATGCAACTAAGTAGAAAATTTAAACCCACAAAAAATTGTATAGGTCAATTTACACGTCTACGTGGTAGATGCATGGAGGATCACCATAATTCAATATAAATATAAAAAACTATGGAGACAAGAGTTTTCCGAACATTTCCTTCCTAGCTTGACTACAAGCGGTATAAAATAAATAGCAAACTGGAAGGCCCCATGAGGAATTCAATGGATGACAAAATATGGATAGAAAAATGCTTACATCAAAAAAATGTGAACCTCAACAACCGAATGGAGGAACATATCACATTAAATTATTCAAACAACACTAGGAATTTAAAAGGACAAATCACATTTATGGATGGAGGCATAGTTGGATAGGAATTTAATAACACATCTCATAAAGGGGAAGATCATATTTATGAATTTAATTATTTTCTTCTGATTTTTTTATTACCCATTTTCATGGCCCTGGGGCTAATGAAATCTTAGATAAATCCCATTCATGAAGAAAATTATTCCAAAAAAAAGAATACTATATAAGTTCAATGATTTGGAGGTATACATCCATCCCACTATTTGGAGGTTATTCCTTAGCAGTAATTAGGACTGATATGAATCCATCCCATGATTTGGAGGTATGGATATAGCCCATGATTTGGAGTTTATTTCTTAGCAAAACATATGACTTTTATGAATCCAACCCAGGATTTGGAGGTATAAATACATCCCACGATTTGGAGGTTATTCCTCAACCCACCCAAATAAAATAACCCCCAATATTTATATTATTATGTCAAATTAAACCCCCCCCCTTGACCCCTTAATACGAGGAAATATATTTTTGAGGTTTTTAGGAGTATTCAAACCCCCAATATGAATGGACGCGATATGATATTGCCTCGCTAATGACCCCCCCCCCCCCCCCCCCGTGGTATTATTCGCCCTGGTACTAGTTCATTTTCTTCACCAGTTCTTCTTGTCCGAAAAAAAATGGGTCATGGCACCTCTGCATTGACTTTCAAGTACTTGATCACCTCACAATCAAGGATAATTTTCCAATTCCTGTTGTTTATGAGCTTCATGGTGCTCGTTTTTTCCCAAGTTGGATCTTCGTTCTAGGTATCATCAAATTTGGGTTCATGAGGATGATATCCCTAAAACATATTTCCGTACACATGATGGCCACTATGAGTTTTTGGTCATGCCCTTTGGACTCACTAATTCTCCTTCCACATTCCATGCATTGATGAATAAAATATTATAGACCCACTTGCGGAAATTCATTCTAGTATTCTTTTATGATATCCTCATCTATAGTAAAACATGGGCTGAGCATCTCTAGCATCTGGATCTTGTACTGCAGCTTTTCTCTGATCATTATCTCCATGCCAAGAAGTCTAAATGTGTTTTTGGATAGGAGGAAGTGGAGTATCTCGGGCATATTATTTCAGCACAAGTGGTTCGTGTGGATCCTGCCAAAATAGATGCCATGAAAAATTGGCCACATCCTTAGACACTCAAGAGCCTTCGTGGTTTTTTGGGATTGATTGGATACTACCGCAATTTTGTTAAGGATTGCGGGAAGATTGCAGCTCCATTAACCGCTCTATTGAAAAATGATGCTTTTACATGGACACATGCTACTGAGTGTGCATTTGAAAAATTGAAACAATCTATGTCTACTGCACATGTTCTAGTTATTCCCTATCTTTCCAATCCCTTCACTATTGAGAGTGATGCTCGCGACAATGGACTTGGTGTTGTTCTCCTTCAAGATTAACATCTCATTGCGTTCACCAGCAAATCCCTTTCCGATAAGAATTTAGTCGCCTCTACATATGAGAAGGATATAACGGTTATTTTTCATGCAGTACATAAGTGGTGGCCATACCTATTAGAGAATCATTTTTGGATCAAGACTAATCACCAGAGTCTGAAATATTTCCTAGAACAACGGGTCTCCTCCCCAGCACAACATAAATGGGTTGGAAAACTCATGGGTTATGACTATGAGATCACTTACAAGAAGGGTAAGGACAATCTTGTGTCGGATGCTCTTTCTCACACATTTGATGACCAAGTTTCTCTTTCATCTATTTCTATGCCTGTTCCAAATGTTGCAATCTATTCAACAGGGCTATGTCAATGACTCTTCATTATCTCAAATCATCCAATAGTTGGCCAACAACCCTTCTGTTGTACTGCATTACTCTTGGGATGGTGCTTCCCTAATATACAAGGATCGTTTGGTGCTTCCTCAAAGCACATATCTTCAACAGGTTGTCTTCTATGAACTCCATGCTTCTCCATCAGCAGGGCACTCTGAGTTCCTCAAAATGTATGAGAGGGCATGACCTAACTTCTTATTGAAGAATGAAAAGCACAATTCAACAGGTGGTGGTTGAATGTGATACCTGTCAGCACAACAAGGGTGAAACTACACTCCTTCCGGGATTGCTTGAACCCTTTCCCATCCCTACATGGGTTTGGACAGATATTTCTATGGATTTCATTGAAGGAATCCCTAAATCTGGAGGGAAGACGGTGATTTTGGTTGTGGTTGATCACCTCTCCAAATATAGTCATTTTTGTGCCCTCAACCATCCCTATACCGCCTCCTCAGTCGCTCAGATTTTCTTGGACCATATATTTCTTCTCCATGGAAGCCCTTCTTCCATTGTCTCAGATCACGATGCAACTTTCACTAGTCATTTTTGGACAGAACTGTTTCGCCACACTGGCACCAAACTGAAGATGAGTTCAAGGTATCACCCACAAACAGATGGTCAAACTAAAATTATCAACAAATGTTTGGAAACTTATCTTCGTTGCTTCGCCTCCGAACAACAACATTAGTGGGAAAAGTGGCTCCCTCTCGCTGAATGTTGGTACAATACCTCCTACCACATTGCATCTAAAATGACTCCATATGAAGCAGTATGTGATCAAGCACTGCCAGTGCTTCTTCCATACACCCCTAGCAGTTCACCAGTTCAAGAAGTTGACATGGTTCTTTGAACCCGTGATCAGATTCTTTGTATTTTCCAGGACAATCTTCACATGGAAAGAACTCGAATGAAACAACAAGCCGATCAACATCAGTCTGAGCTCACTTTTCAAGCAGGTAATATGGTTTTTCTTCGTCTATAGCCTTACAAGAAATCCTCCCTGAAACTCAATGGACATCATAATCTCACTCCAATTTTCTATGGGCCCTATAAGGTTCTTCAAAAGATTGGGTTGGTTTCTTATAAATTGAAACTTCCTCTTTCTTCTCGCATTCATCCAGTATTTCATGTCTCTTGTCTAAAGAAAGTTCTTGGCACCAAAATCAGAGCATAAACTGTTTTACCAGAATTGGATAATGAAGGATCCATCATTTGAGCCGGAGGCCATCCTCAATAGGTGCACTCATCATCTTCGATCTCGATCCATCACAGAGGTATTAATTAAGTGGCATAGAATGCAACCAAAGGATGCTACATGGGAACCACTCCTTCAGATTCAACAACAATTTCCACACCTAAATCTTTGAGGACACAACTTTTTCTAAGACGGATGGGATGTTAGGAACCCATGTCAACCCTTCTTTTTACTTTGTTAGTATATTGTTTTTGGATGTATATGCTTTGTAAGTCGTCCCGTGAGTATATCGTGTTATCCTACATTGTTAGTATATTGTTGTTGGACGCATATGCTTTGTAAGTCGTCCCGTGAGTATATTGTATTATCCCACATTCATGGGGAATAATAGTTGTTTAGCTTAGACTTAGTATATAAGTACGTGTTGAGACCAATGAAAGAATCCATGAGTTATTTGTATTGAGCTTTCTCAAATGAGGTTTCCCCCTCGAAGTGGCATGCGATCAATAAATCCCTTCTGTGTTCTACTATTTCTGATATATCGTGCATTTTTATCATTTAATTGTTGGAGGTTCCTCACATCTCATTATATTGTTTTATATTAATGACACATGGAAAAGTAATGATTGAGTTATATTGGAATATTCATTTTAGATTTGGATAAGAGGAAACTTGTGGGATTTTCTCTTTAAATGTTGTGGTGTAGATTAAGAAAAATGTAATGACAATTCATGTAACTTATCGTGTTACTTATTATTAAAGAGTGATAGTATATATGATATGATAACCAAAAATATATTTGAACAATTAAGTAATATAACATGAATAGTTAATTGAATGTCATAATTAAGGGTGACATTCTAATGCATTTGTCATTTAGATTCTTAGTCATTGTTATCTAGTCATATTTGTATTCTTGTGACTAAATTAGTCGTTTATGTTAGTCATTTTTATTTTAATCATTTGTTATCTAGTTGTATATTTTATCCTGTGACTAAATTAGTTATTTATCTTAGTCATTTTTAGTTGGATCACTTAAAATTGCTCAATGTTGGTCATTTATCCCTTGAAAAAACTAGGGTGACTAACTTTTTTAGTCTCTTGGTCACTTGACTCTCATTTTGTACTAGTGTATGAACCCTCCACATATGTATAATAATCATGACCTAATAGGCTAGGTGGGTTGAGATCAATGTGACAAGACAAGACTACAAACATGTCAAACTATCACTATTTTCAGGCCATCAAATCACCATCACCTTTGCCTAAGTTTAACAAGATGCTAGAATTACATTCATAATAATAATGTGAAAACCATAAGATGAAACCCTGACCCTAATGTTAAGTTAAGGCTATAACAAGATGCTAGAATTACATTCATAATAATAATGTGAAAACCATAAGATGAAACCCTGACCCTAATGTTAAGTTAAGGCTAAATGTGACATTGACCTTAAGAGGTGAAAACCCTGAGATGCAAAAACCTTAACCCTAATGTTGAGTTAGATCGCAGTGTTCCACTACACTAGATGATGTTGGACTATATGAAAAACGAGAGCCTTATTGTGACCATACATTTCAATTCACTACTCTATTTTATATCTTTTTTAACTCTTGGAAAAATAATTTGCAAAATGATCTAAGTGTTTTTCATTAAGCCTCAACATATGAAAAAATGCATAGAAAAACCCCAAAAATGTGTTAAAGCTAAAAAAAAATTGTCACTATCAACATTTTTCTTTGAGGGAACACTAAAAAAACTACCTAGATAACATGTATCTTTATTAAACATGCAAAGCAAATACTAATAATAAGCTCTTCAAACATCAACAATCAAATCCCTAATTAAACCAAAAACCATGGTAAATATGAAACACCCTTCCAGTACTCAATTAAATGTAAAATATCACCAATAAGTACATCTTTTTAATAATTATTCTTGTAAAGTAATTTAACTTTTGTTATAATTTTTTAATAAAAACAACCCTCAACATCTCCAACATAAAAACATAAACATAAAATAGCCAATAGCTGGGTGGCCGAGTACTTGTTCGGTCGCAAAAATCCATTGAAAACTACTCTAAACCACCGACCTAGGATTTTTCATCATTTTAGTAGCTTTCCTCGACTTCATATTTTGCAGAGTGGTTGGTTTTTCCTACTGCGGCATGCAACCATTATTGTAAAATCGCAATGAAATTTTGTTTTTACAAAACTAAATGAAATTATTCACGAGTGGGCCGTTTCATTTATCCGTAAAATACGTACATGTACAATGCAGACAAATGTTGGAGTAGCCATCAATCAAACCGACTTTTCCTTACTAACTCTCACCGTGAATCTTTGAAGCAAACTTCCAAAATTCCGGCCATTAACATGACTCAGAAGATTTATGACTCAGACAAAAGTTGCAATGACATGACCAGCCTAGCATATTTCCAACAATTTCATATATAAGTAGTTTAAAGGAAAATCTCAGCTGGCCTTTGGAAGGAAAAGCCTGCTCCATCTTGTATATCAGAAGCCCTTTGAAGAAAGTAATAACACCATGGGAATTCCATAGATTCTGATCTGAAACCTTACTGAAAGAATATTACGCTTTTCAGCTGAAGTGGCAATTGAAGATGTGTAATAAGTTGTTTCCACTACAGTCCAACTTGATAGCCTGCAGTATGTAGCAGCAATGCCTTGATCTCCTCGCCTGTAACATCTACCCCCATGGATTTCTGATGACAATGTGCAAAACAACAGAGTTAAACCTTTAGCTATTGAAGTTTTAAATGCATAATCAATTCAAATATTTCATTACCTCTGCTTCAAAGACATCTAGTGCAAATCCATTGAGGCAGTTTATGACTGCTTGCTTAACATCAAGACCAAGCCCATCCAGAGCCTTGATTGTGGAAAGAAGTAGGCCGGGCTTTTCTGAACAGAACATATGGATGTTTAGGGCTTTCCCTTCTGTTGTCCTCACCTCCACCTGCATTCCAGAGAGAGGATATCAGAAGGGAATATCTTTCTCAAACAATCACCATTGATTAGATCCTTACATAAAAGAGCTTACAAAGAAACCACCAATAAGATATACTGACTGAGAACCCATGAAGCTTGCAACCATAAGGAGATTGAATGGCAGCTGTGACATTAAACTGTGGTAGAAAATACAAGATTCATAAAAGTTTGCAAAGAAAAAAATGAAAAACTTGAAGTTGATTGACAATGATGGGTTGACAAACAATAGAAGATTCACAAAATTTTACAAACAAAACAAAAATTGATTGACAAGGGTGAGCTTTCAGTGTGGAATGCAAAAACAGATAATGAAATGTTCAATGAAGCTGGCAGAAGACCATTCCAAACTAACAGAATGTGGAGTCCATGCTCAGTGAGCAGTGTAGGAGATTTTCATCTGACATTTCACCTCCTGTCTTTTTATGTGTCAATGAAGGGAACCCAGACTGATATTCTACAGAGTTGAAGCAAGCATTTTCTCTGAGATGACTGAAGATCGGCCTTGAATGATAGGAGAAATGCATCCTCTTCTTTGTGAGGATCTTCACTGCCACACAGATCTGGACAGGAAAGTCCCATACCTCCACACACTTTGCATATATGACATTCTGGGAGATGGAATGGAGGACTTTATAGTGCTAGACCAGGAAAGATTATCATTGACAGCTGTTTGCCACTAAGTGACAGAAACCTCTCTGGTTGATTCACTGCTTATTTGCTCACATTTTTGTAATTTTGTGATGTATTTGATTTTATTTTTGTAATTTTCTGTTCAGCTTGGAGATGCCTTGGGCACTGCCTTCACTGTACATGTCACATAATGTATTAGAAGTCTTATTGGCCCCCATTGGGTCACCTGTGGATATCAATATAAGTTTTGCTTTTGTTTTGAACTAATAGAGTGAGCATGATTGTACTCTTACCCTTGCTGGCTGTACTTCTGGATTAAGCAGTGAAGCTTGATACTCTTGGTTCATTCTGCCAGAAAAATGAGGCAGTGTGGGTGCCAAGGGATTGGAGTTAGACGAGCTAGACATGAGCTCGGTGTGGAGATCATTAATACGTTGCAGAAGCTCCTTCAAGTACTCAACAGCATCTCCCAATATTGAGGCCCTGTCCATCTGCTAAAAGGAAATGCCAAGCAATACAAGCTTAAGGGTCAATTACAACTTATGAGGTCTCAGCAAACATTCAAATATAAGACCTATAAAGTAGGCAAATATCCCTCCAAATATATGGCCAAATAATGAAGAATACGGCCAAATCTACTGTTCTTCTGCTGAAAGAAGACCCCTTTTGGCTAGATTGAAACATGACCCCTTTTGGCTAGTGTGAATTGTATCCAACTCTAGAGTTTTAACAAATTCAACACAGAAAACCAAAACAGGGAAAGAAGAGGAGAGAACAAGGGAAAGGATTAGAAATCACCTTAGAGACCTTGGGCACTACAGAACGAAGCATATATAGACGATCATTGAGCTTCTTCCTCCGTCTCCTCTCTGCCATGAGATTCTTAGCAGGCAACCCATTATTCCTCCCCCTACTAACACTTGCAACATTAGCATACCCATTATTGTTATTATTATTAGCAGCATGAGGAGCATTAGCCTCCCTTCCACCAACTACACCATTTGGCTTCTCAGCATCTCCATTTTTGTGGAATCCAGATTCGATCCCAGCTCGTCTCTGCAACAAACCCAACTCATCAGTGTTCTCCGGACCTTCAAGCGTATCAGCACTGGTGGTTATAGAGCAGCCCAAGTCATGAAAGGTGTTGATGCTTCCACCCACATTACTCAACACAGAACCATCTGGGCATATGAGAGAAGAGCCCAAAAGGGCCTCCAGCGTCCCTGCATTGGCATCCATTGTGGAATAAAAATCATATTCTCCTCCACCTCCTCCATCCAGCATGGCTCTGATCGAAGAAAAATTCTCGTCTAACAAACCAGTCCAAGCCATTTCCACAGCTTCTCAGCTTACAGAAAACTTTACAGAGTTGAGGGCTTGCCTTGACTATATTCTTCTTCAAATGCCATGTACCTACTCCATAATTACTTCCATAACTTTATCGCTGCCATATTTGGTATACTCAGTATTCTGTAAATCTTTGGCAATTTTTGGGCCGTCGTGGGCTTGAGAGAGCATGGAAAATACGGGCCGTCGTGGGCTTCAGAGAGCATGGAAAATACGTAAAGACAAAAACGGTTTGGAGGTCTGACACGTCCTTTATAGTGAGATCATCTATAGTCTCTTTCACTTGCAGGTTACCGGTTAGCCACGGTTAGCCACCGCAGTTAAAGTCAAATCAGGGTAAAGTTAATTGCGGTTACTTAGCTTAACTGCGGTTGCTGGTACAGGAAGTAGTATGTACGGAATCCCCATTTACTGACTTCCCCACGAGAGATCCAAGTATTCACTCATGGGTGATGTTATTAGTCACTTATGGGTGATGTTATTAGTATATAGCATTCAATTTGTGTTGAATGGTTATTAGTCTATGCATTGACTAAAAATTTTACCATTTTCCTCACCTCTTACATTAGATATCGTACTTTTTTATTTTTCTCTATTGCTTGAATTTATTTATCTTGCATGTCATTAGGTGATCAAATTGGAGGTTTTATTGCAAGCCATCGATGGACTTCTAGGCGTTGGGAAAGATATTTAATGCCTTCAATCCCTATGTTAGTTCATAGAGGCTAGCATTTACATCATCGTCTCCTCCTATGTTAGCTTGTACAGGCTAGTATTTACACCAACATTTACATCATCATCTTGGTGGATTTCTTCCAATGACTACATGTTCATCTTCAACCTACTAATACCTTCAGATTTTGGTAGTTATGGCAATTCAATGCTAATTTATGACAATGTTTAGCAGCTACCATTCAACTCTATAATAATAGCAAAGCATTGAAACGAGATATTATAGTGAACTATAGTGAACATAAATTAAATGACATGTTTGGAACATAAATACGACCTACCTTGAATCCAAACTATTTTTTTCATATTTCATGTTGAGGATTTAATTCACCAATTGTGCACTTCCTTCATTGCCTTCACTCATCTCATCGCCTTCATCACCAAATGCATATTACCCACCACTTTCAATGTCATCACAAGTTTTCCTTCATAGGATTCCTATAACCTTATTCTTATTTGGCTCAATAATAATAATAATAATAGAAAAGCAAAGGGTAGGAAATACTTACATTTCTTCTTTAAGTTGAAGGCCAAACAACGTTTTCTTTTGGAGTTGGAAGGCTAAGTGCATTCACAAGGTCCATGTTTGAACAATCTACTCACAGTTCACCTACTTTCAATTGCTTTTCATTTCACTACCCAATGCAAGTGCCACGGATATGCTTCTAGGACAAATTGACATAATCAGTAATGGTAAGCTTTTTCTCTAAAAAAAAAAAGTGATGGTAAGCTTTTGGTTTTGCTTCTTTGAACAAAAATGCGGAGATACCTTGGTAAATGTTTAAAACCAAGCACTTTGTTCGTATGTTGAAGGAACTGCTTACGAGTGTAGAAGAGATGAATGAAAGGAAAATTTTGAGGGGCGAAATTTAGCCTAGGCTATTTTTGGACCTTTTTTGTCCAAAAAAAGATTCGTCAATTTGTCTTTTTTTCAAAGATGATTCACCAAAATTCCATGGGATAATTTTTTTTCTCTAAAAATAACCAAAATTGTCCAAAAACTATATAAAGTCATTTTTTAATATATTTTTTAAAAAATTGCCAAACATTTTATGGTTATAAATTTAAGAATTAGTGAGATTCACAAAGGTTTTAACACTTTGAGAAAAATATGGATCCTTAAAATTTTCCCTAGATGAATGACATCAATCGTAAACTTAGGTGAAGAAATTGTTTGCTAATAAAACTATAGGTCAACATCTTAGTGCATAGGTTCGCTCTCAAATTTATGTTTTTACAGTATTATATTTTCATATGCACTGTGTGCTATCTAATTTATTATACCGATTTAATTAGCTTGTCTTTCAAATGTTAATTGAATAGATGGTTGGGATCTATAACTCCAATGGCAATGTTATGGCAATTACAATTTAATTGTGAGAATGAAGGTTCAAAACAATGATTTGTTTTTATAAATATAAAAATATTGAGAGTAAGTCTTTCTCCAAAGTTTTCAAACATATTATATTGTTATATAGATTATTGCATATTGCTAGAAGCTTTGTTTAGGTTTTATAATAACAAAAAAAATTCAAATCCTAATGGAGGAATGAAGGCATGGCACTCTTATGTGTATAGAGTTACAATTAGATTAAATTGCTCTTATGGAAAAGGCCTAGTTTGGTGTGCATAGCTAATGCTATATTTGTAGGTATATGCTACCACGCAGCCTTGTATTTTTGGAGACTCCAAATGCTCCTACAAGAAATATGTAGTGTTAATTATATGATATAGTTTTAGATCCACTTAGGGTACATGAGTTGGGAAGAGAGGAATTTGGTATTTACAAGAAGTCTGTTGATTCCACAATCACACCTTGAGGTAGGCACCTTATTAGGCTTAGTGAATCCCATAACATTATAGAGTACTATATGGTCTTCCATGTTCCCTAGGGTATGGTGCATTTAGTTCTTATCCTTATGCTAGTGGAAAGAGTTTTGTGAACTATATTATGAGTAGTTATTTATGATCAACAAAATATATAGCATGTGTATAGACCATCTCCCTCCCCCTGTAGATATGCACTTGTTACATTCAAAATTCAATCTTCCACTTATAGAACCCCCAAGCCTAAGCCAATGTCATCAATCTATTATCATGCATTTTAATCACCATTTTGATGAACAATACACAAACTTCCTAAAAAAATGGATTCCCTTAGTATATGATACCCGTGGAATGGCCAATAATTCCCTTCACTTCAACCAAACCATTCTGTCTTCTACATCAAATACTTCTCCCCATTCCATCCTTACTTCTCACCCTCCTAAAATTGGTTATTTCCCCCATAATCCATGGTATGATTCAGATTGCAAAAACATACATAGTGTAAACAAATATATTTTGAGGCATAGATCCTCCTCCAAGTCAAGGATGTAGAGAACCTATAGGATCATTCATAGGAGAAAAAAAAGGAATTACCTCTTGAACTAGTGCATGACTATACTCAACCAAGTCCTATTCACCCCCAAACTCTTTTGGAGGGTTTCTGTAACATCCTGATTTTGACCCCATAGCATTAAAATTTAAATAATGTAATATCGTTATAAAAATCGTGGTGAGGAGCTCAAGGCCAAGGCCCCACCATCACTTTAGTGTTAAAAATTTATGCATATGGTTTGTGTGCTAGGTAGGCACAATAGAAATCGTAAATACAATGTAAATATGCATTTTAATCAAATACCCACAACTAGCTATGCAATGTAATGCAACCAGAGTATGGGGGCATGATTTTTACAAGGAATTGGGAGGGAAATATTCAAACCCTTGAACTAATCAAGTCAATCCAAGTGTCAATGAGAGAACCCATAAACCCTCAACTACCCATTTTGACTTATGCACCCAAACATTTATTTCTTCCAAGAGTTGGTTGAAGTAGTTAATGCTTTGGAAATGGAGAGGTATGGCTATCCAAATTTGGGTATAGGAAAGCCACCATTTTTGGAAAATGTGTTTTGGATTCCTTGGCAAGAAAAGAGCCATGAATTTTCTCCCCAATCCATTCTTCACCCATGAGTCTGGTTCTCTCACAAGTTTGGAGTTTGTTGGGCGTTTTTCACCATGAAATTTTTGTGTTTTCCTTCATTCTCAGTTGGGAGAAGGGCGTTTTTGTGATATAGAGTAGAGGGAAAGAAGAGGAAATCGATTTGGGGTCACTAGGAGGTCGTTTTTTCCATTTAAATGCCCATATACCTGTCGGAAATTCGAGTTTGTTCACCAGGGGTTGACTTCTGTATCAAGGGTTGTTTTTGGTGTGCCACGATTGGAAGAATCCATGGGAACCCTGTTTTTGCAGATCCCATAGTAAAAATGTTTATCCATGCCCAACAATTGTGCTTGTTGTGTGTGGGAAGATTATGTTGTGGTTCAAGTTATGGGTATCCATTTCTTTAGCTTGAGCTTGAGTACAAGCATCCAAAAATAGAAGAGGGTTCACATTTGTCTTGATAAGCCCGGCTATGGATTGGCTTGGCTTAGATGTGATGTCCCTTTTTCTATGCATAGATTTGTAGGTTCCCATTCCTTGTGGAAATCATGCCCAACTCGGGGGTGGCAATTGTGTTGAGAGATTGATGAACACAATTGGCATATGGATGGGTGGAACATTGCAGATGCATAGCTAGTTGCTCAGGACAACTTTGCAATCAAGATAAGTATTCTCTATGTGTTTTACTTCTGCAATGTTTTAATTATTTGAAGACTGTTATGATTATATGTTGAATGCATGATAGATATGTGAGTGGATAATGTTTCATTCCACTGTGTTTATTTGAGTATGCATCTGCACACATGTGCTTTTATTTGCTATGAATTGTTCATGATGAATGGGGCTGAGTTTTTTCTAAAAGCCTCGGAATTTGGTGTCATGTTCCCTTCCTTGTGCCAGATCGACGAGAGGGGATGCGATAGTTTCCTCCCTAAGAAAGTAGCATGTGCAATATATGATCTCTCTACTTGGTTTGGCTATGCCTCCAACCTTTAAAAAGTTCCAAAACAACCAAGCATTCGAGTTAACCCTAAACCTATTCATTGTCATTTCTTTTCTAACTGCTTAATCCTTTGTGCCATCCTTAAACTTCAAGCAACAAATCCCATGATGTGGAGAATCTAAAAGATGAATATTTTAAACATAGTTTGAAAGTTCTAGAAATCCATAGTGTATATATATTTATAGTATATTATGACCCATGTATTTCCACATTCCTAAGCCTCCTATATCATCCATCCCATCCACAAATATGGAGGCCAAAATTACCTTAGTAACTACCACACTCTCATTGTTGGCCATTCTTTGGGAAATATTTTTTTCATAGGACCTTAAACATCCACATATCTAGATGGGTTGAAACAAAGTGGTTGACGGACAAACGACAAGCAAGGTTTAGGATAAACCATCATACTAATGATCATATCTTCATTTTGACATACATCATTGAGAAGGCCAAGGAAAAAAAACTGTAAAGTTTATTGTTGTTTTGTGGACTTCCACAAGGGGTTTGACATAGTCCCTTGACATTTTCTACTTGAAAGGCTTGAGGCATTAGTTCTTCCACCCTTGGATGTTTAATTTGTGATGGCCCCTTGTGATACTTTTTCTAGGTGAGGTATGAATGAGATCTAGTGTGTTAGATGATGTCCACATTATCATGGGGGTTAAACAAGGTTATCATTCTTTCCATGCTTTTATGGATATACAATGATGGGATAGAGAAAACATAGAAAACACATTGGATGCCACATATAGATGCTTATTGTTTGGATTCTTGATTGCAATTAAAACATTTTAAAATGAAATTATCTTGATGCCTTGCGTAGTGAAGGGTCTCTGGAGACAAGTGGAAATATTAGCTTCCTTTGTGACACTCATAAGCTTCAATTTTTCTGGGAAAAAAATGTTATGGATTTTAATGTCCCTAAAACATATGCTAGTGAGGTTGTCTTGACTTATAAAGGTGATGTAACTGAGTTTGTCTCTTCATATGTATATATCAGGGCCATCTTCTCAAAACCACACTTTAGTTTGACTCTAGTAACATAGACTAGATTCAGTAAGGGTTATGCAACTCTTACAACCCTTGAAATACAATGTTTTTATCTTAAGTTCCAAGACATTCAAATCAAGATCCACCTCTTTCATACATTGGTCACACCTACCCTTTTTTATGGTTGTGATGGTTTTGGACAATACCTTTGGGTAATAGACCAAAATTCATTAGAGAGTGTTTATCACATTGTTATCCACACATATTTATACTAAGAGATCAGTGTCACATGACATCATTCTTGTTGAATTTTCCAAGGAACCACTCATGTCTTCAATGATCATTGTGACAATGATAAATAGACTCTAATGGATGGGAAACTCCTACAGTGGGTATCTTGGGTGTCCTTACCTTGCTCTTATTTTTTCTATTGCATTGGTAGGGCATGGGGCTGATTCTCTTTGTTATGTTAGAGCATTTTCATTACTTCATCACTTCAACCTTGACACTGAGATACCACCCTATCTTATCTTTTCTTTGGATTCCCTTCAATATATCCAAGGGAAGGATAAACAAAGGCATTCATTTTGAGATCTAGAAATCCTATCTTCGATCCACATGTATGAGCCTAGATATTCATTGTATTCAAATATCTAGAACTACATGGATCTATATCTCTATATTAGTGATGGGTTCATCGAAACCCTGAGATACACTAGACTCCAATGGCTATGTAGTTCAATGGTTTGTATGAGTCTTGCTCAATTAAGAGTTTTCTCCCACCATATTTTCATCAAGAAATACCACCAAATTCCTCATGAGAATTATATTTCCCATATTTTCTCCCTAGAGTCTAATATTGAGGATCACTTTGTTTTTATATTCTCTCCTTTCTATGAGATTAGGGGTTGGTTTGATTGTCTCTTTAGAGATTCACTTGGATCTCTCTAGATTTTTATGGATGATTGTCTCTTTAGAGATTCACTTGGATCTCTCTAGATTTTTATGGCTTAAGAGGACCAAATATGCTTATCCATCTTCCTTGAGGATATGTTCAACCTTTCCATAAGCAAGTCCCTTAGTGGGGCATGCAATAGGTTGATCACTTCCTTCTTTCAGTGCTCTCACATTAGTATGAAGAGCTCCTATGAATAGATTCCAAACTCACATGGTAGACCTTGGAGGTGGTGCAATCCCAATGAATACCTTCACCCCATTACCATCACACACTTATTTCCAGTCTTGAGTGTTATAAGTGACTCTCTAGGGTAACATGTTGCTTTTGGGGTACATTTCTCTTCATGAGATTCCTCATTTTTTTCATCCAATTGGGTTATTCCTTTACATAGGATTTATCCTTCTTGTTGAAGGTTATTTTTCTACCTTTTATGTATTCCTTGGGATGCACTTTTGTACTCTCCTATTCTTCTTTACATTATATTTCTTGCATTTCCATGGGTCAATTTTGGCATAAAGCATGGAAAATACATACAAGGAGGGAAAAAAATCAACATTTGATACAACTAGACATGTCACTTTTAGGGGGGGTGCAATGATCTTGAGATCTAAGGCTCCACTAAAATCCTTTTTGGGTGATAATTATTCCTTCAAATACTTCCCAAATCAATAGGCTCCATTGCTACTCTTACCTTTGGTCATAGTCTAAACATTCTATGAATTGGATCTTTTATAGCCTCTTAAAATGAAGGGAATGGAAACCAATATTTTTAACCTAAATCAAATAAGAATAATTTTGGATTGATGTAATTGCAAACTCCATATGTTAGCATTGCACAATCAAGTTTCACTAGGGGTATTTGAGGGTGTTGAATCCATTTCTACATTAAAAAGTAGAAATTTCATCAATCTAAAATGCAATTTCAACATAGATTACTTGTTTGAATTCCAATGATGGAAAACTGAAAAAATGTTGAAGTAATAGAACATTTATCCTTATTCCTAATATTTGGTCTAAAACATGCCATTTTCTTATTAAGAATCCTCAATTCAATTTAAATCGCATAAATGCTATTTTATAATGTGTTTTTTTACAATTTTACTTAGGTTTCTAGTTGAATTCAATTGTGTATCTTTATATTTCTTCTCTCGTAATTTTCTAGCTCCTTCGTGAACCAAATATTGATTTCCTTACTTCCTTCTTTTTTGAAATGACTTTAGCATTTCTTTATACTTTTAGTTGTCTTCTTTTAGTCAAATCATAAACATTAATATTGAGTGGGTCTAATAGTTAAGAACATGTATTTCCTCCTAGGAAGTCACATTTTCAAACTTAGAGGGGGTAAGGGAATGTACACTAGTCTCTAAACTAAGAAGTCAAATCATAGTGCAGAGAGTTTCCTTTGTCCCACAAATAAGGGGGTCTCATACGTCAATTTGGCACCTCGCTAGGTTGTGATCTTAAATTAAATTATTACTATTATTATTATTATTATTATTACTATTATTATTATCATTATCATTATTATTATTATAATAATATTTTTGCATCTGACTCCAACATATTTATGATACTCTAGAGACATACAACATTTGCAATGCCTAAAAAGTTGACACCCCATGCCAAAGATTTGATTAAGTATGCTTAGGTGTAGCCAGGGCCTTGCATTGGAGAAGACACAAAACAAGGAATTTTTTATTCAAGTATGCCTACAATCAATTAATGCATCCATGCTACCAACAAGGTCATGACCTCATTTGGAAGAAATTCTTGAATCTATAAGAGTGACCCATAATATCTTCCATTTTATGACAATTGGATCGCAAAAGAAACTTCACACGGGACAACATATACAAGAGGGGATTCATGGGTCCATCAAAATATGTTATGTTTAATTCACACTGAGAAACTCTTGACCACTTGTTCATTTAATGTCACTTCATCCTAGAAGTACAGGAATGAATGATAAGGGGAACCAAAAACAATATCCACCTATAATGATATTTTATTGTTCTATTAAGGAAATGGAGAAATAAATAATTTCAAATCTAGATTAGGTGTAAGGTCATAATATAAAGTGGGCATTGGGCATGATGGATCTAATAAGTACTTGTCAACCAATCTCTAATTAGATATTATCCCACCCCCTCAAGGAGGTATCCCATAGCATGTTTTCCTTTATAGAAACACAAGTGAAACATATAAGGAGGAAAAACAAGGTGGTATACAATATGGGAAAATGAGGGTTTACCTTTATTGGGGCCAAAAATGTATATGGAACTAGTACAATATAAATAAACATGTACAAGTTCCAGTGGAACCAAATAATAAGGTCATGACAAAGAAAAAACTAGAGGTTGTGATAGCACACAACATAACCATGAAGACAAATAAGGAAGTTCATAAGTATCCTTAGGAAGAAGGCACGCAATATAAAGATCAAAACCAAGTTAAAATAATAACACCAATTCAAGGATGGAAGCCAATAGATGAAGGTGTAAAAAAACAAAATTCTCTCCCCAAATCAAACAAATAAGGGAAAAGTACAAAAGAAAACAGAAGGAAAAACTTTCAAAGTATGATCAACTAGTATCCTTTGGATATCGATGGAGGAAGGGTATGAATTTATTATACCCATTCTCAAAAAAATACTTCATACTCTCAATGTAGAGAAATGATAACTTTACATCAATGCATATCATTATTTGAGGATGAGGAGTGGGGTGAAATTGTAAGTATAAACCTGGTAATTTGAGAAATAAGTGGAATAAATATAAGCATGCATATTCATCACCCTTTCTTTTTCATGGAAAATGTTTGGCATTGGGGGTTTGCTCAATAAATACAATTTGTCCAACTCTTTAGCTTGAAAGCGAGAGTCAAAGTATTGATACCTTTCCAATTCCACATAAATAATATCTTGCTCACATGTACATGCCCTAACCCCCTTCGTAATTGAACATGTGAATTTTGATGAATAAACCCATGTTCTTAACCATTATGCACACTCATGTTGTACATATTTCATCACTCTTTCACCAATATTAAGCCCAAGCCAAATTAATCATCCTAGATTCATTATGGATTCACATAAGGTTGAAACAATGATTTATATAAGAGGGGGGAACCACAAATATGTGTATTAGGAAAACCATATCATTTGTTTTAAATCATAAATATAGGAGGTTCATACTATTAAAGACTTACCCTAACCTCTCTACTTTAGGTTACTTAGGAGTTTGTAATTAATGTACAAGGCCATGTTGTTTGAATAAGGCCCATTAGGTAGTTGGTAGCTACTCAATGTAAAAGGGTTCTCTTTATTAAATAAGGCCCACTAAGTGGTTGTTACTTAAATGGGACCACAAATAGCTAAGGTTTTTATAGATAGTAATTATTTATATAACTAGTAGACTATGAATGATTTGTTGAGTGTTGATATTGTATTGGATCTCTTCTCAAAGGAGGTTTCCCCCTCGAAGAGGCCTTCAAATTTTTTTATCTCCATTTTATAGATTATCAAAACAAAGGTTATATTCTACAAGTTCTATATCATTGTATTTGTTGTTTATTTTTTTGCATATTATATTTATTGAATAATTGCTCAATAATTATTGTTTCTATTGGCTAAGTATATTAAAAGTGGTATCAAAGCTCTTTCCTATGCCAACACTCAAACAAATTTTAGAAAAACAATAAAATTAGGTTAGAGATGTGTTTTGGGGTCTTTAAATAGAGAGAGATATTATTCATCTGGTAAATTTGTGGTTGGGAAGGCATAAATAGAAGGAATGCAAGTGGAATCATTTGCTTGAACACCCTTGTACACCTTTGTTGGTACCCCTTCAAGTAGTGGCACATCAAACATAATATTCCTATGGATTTAATCTTCCATGTACCTTCAGGTATAATATAATCCCTCTAGGTGCACCTAAAACTTTCTTTACATAAACCTATTTGTCACCCTATTGCTATAGTACACCAAGAACAACACTCAAGGAGGTCACTGTCATGTACTAAGGAATCATGTAAAATGGCTAAGGATATGGTCTATCCTCCTTAGTTGGTGTCATGAAATATTTATCCAAGCACTATTTTTGGAAAACCTTAGGTATAACATTTGACACTCCTTTGTCCTTAGAACCTTTCAAACTTGACCTATGCAAAACATACAACTAAAAAAATAGTTTTTTTATAATTGTGAATTTTGTCAACATAGTAATGATTATACATGAATAATACCCATACTGGAGTACGAAAAGAAAGTATGGGTGATTTGTAAACTATAGTGACTCGTGGATATTCCACTAGATCAATTCATCACAACGGATCTTACCATTAGTTCTTATCATTGTTTTATTTTTAGAACTGTAAGATAAATGATAAAAACAAGAAATACACAATCCACACACATTCAACACTGAATTTATCCTAGGAAAACCCCTATGTGGAAAAACCCAGTTGGAATGAGGACTATTCCTTTCTCTTTTATGTAGAATGCAATGCAAAAGGAAATCGGTACTCGCGATGGAGTTACCTTGGATACTGTGGATCGAATGGCTACTAAATAATCTATTACTCCCTCTATTATGATTCACAACCACCCCTTACTATTTCTCAACTATGGAATAATGTTCAATAGAAATGGAACCCCTTCTTTTCCTAATAGCCCAGTATTTAACATAGTTCGATAGTCTTTTAGGGTTAATTTTAGGGTTTGTACATGTCTCAATTCCAATTTAGGGTTAAGGTTTTGGACCTTTTAGAATTTTATGGAAAGTTCACATGTGACTAGCTCCATATGTGGATCAAAATGAGTCAATTAGATGGGTCAACTTGCAAGAGGAATAACTTCTTCATATAGATTTTGGATGAGGCAATCTCTGAACCATTGGAAAGGTATCCAAGTGTATAATCGTTTCATGTCCCATGGAATTAGTGATGGGTTGTTTTACCCCAAAAAATGTTGTTTGGACCCTCAAACAGGCCTCGAAAGGTTCCATACCCCAAATTTGAAAAATGAGACCAAGCCAATTCATCCAATCTTCTAGCCTCAAAAGCTCCAAATAAGTGACAACTTATATATCGATCAATTTTGGATCATTGGGGCTTACCTACAACATTGTGGGAGACCTATCTCAAAAGACTCCTTGTGTGGCAATGATCAAACTAGTATAGCTATCATTTAACCCCTTTTTTGGACTTGACCATATTACTATGGATGACCTATCTCAACAATATCCTTATAAGGATTCTATCAAATTTGTATAATTCTTAAATAACCATTTTGGTGGACCCCAAGGTCAATGAATTCAACTATGATCTCTACCCTTGATAATAGGATCAATAATATGGAAACCATTGTAAGGAAGCTAACAAAAAAATTGAACAATCTCGACAACCTAGTCACTAGGGTTATTGACCTAAAAAATAAGCCTAGGTTTGAGTTGAAAAATATTATAAGTTTTGTGACCTCAAAACCCAACTTTCTTTTGTACTTAAAACCAAAGAAATTCTATAGGATTCGTAGGTGCAACTAAAAATGGGTGACTCTTCCAATGGGGGAGGCTATCACCTAAGTTCACACTTTTTGGATAATCAAGATAATATGCCACAAAATTTCCTAATGTATACCTAAAATATTATGATGGTTCAAACCCAAGCATTGGGTTACACAAATGGAACACTATTTCTCTCTCCAAGGAATTATTGATGATTTGATGAAATGTATAGAGTGTATGTGTTATACTTGGAAATAGACCATCGGGAATGGTGGATTGACATATTAATTCGTATGGGGCAAATCACCTCAGCCCAGTTTGTGATGCCCATCTATGCTCACTTATACACAGAAATTCACTATTTGGGAAGACTGACCAAGTTGCACCAAATAGGCACATTTGAATAATTTATAGTGGCCTTTGAGCAAATAGAAATTTGCACATGGATCATTACTAAATCCTTTTTCAAATAATGTTTTATTAGTGATCTAAAAGATTATATTTGAGCACATGTATTGATAGCTTACCTCACTACTTGTTTGGCATTCCTCCCATAAAGCTATAGAATCATAAGTAGTGGCCAATGCGTAGAACAAATGACCCCTATTTATTCATCAATCATGCATCCCTTTGGCGCCTACCACCACTATTAGCCCTTTTAGGTCCATCAGTTGACCCAAAAAGAATCAGTCGAACATCAATGCCTTAAAATTTTAATTGTGATGAGAGGTATTTAAAAGGGAATAAATGTAAGGAACACAAATGATTTCAAATTGATTTGTCATAGCCTAATAAACTTGAGGAAATTTTCAAGGATGCTACTCTTAGTTGGAATTATCAAACCCTACACCACCTTCTCAAGAAGAACCCATCTTGGATCCTCCTTAATAGGAAATCCAAATTTCCCTCCATTCTTTATTAGGAATTCAACTCCTTGGACCTTGAAGTTTATTGTCTACATCAAGCTCTAAAAAGTGATTGTCTTAATTGACATTGGTTGAACTCATAATTTTATTCATTAGTGAGAAACATAAGAAACCCATTATTATATCCATGTGGTGCACACTTTTTAAGCTATGAGATCCATTTGTGGTATGATGAAATGTGTCGAAAATTGTGAGAATGCGAAACTTCAAATGGGGGACTATCAACTCAAATCCCACATGTTCAGTGTTGAAATGTGTGGTTGTGATGTAGTACTCAAAGAATAATGGTTAGTAGTATTGGGTATAGTTACAATGGATTTCAAGGAAATGTACACGAGATTCACTAAGTAAGGCCATCATCACACCCTAAAGGTGCTCAATTCTTTCTCCTTATAATTTATCATTTTTCACCTTATGGAAAATATATTGAAGACTGAATGCTCTAGCATTATTTTCCAATTCAAGTTTTGGATATCCCCCCACATGAAATTCACCCAATTTACAATTGTTCCTTACAAAGAATCAATAGGTATTTGAAACACCATATGGCTTACCCCCTTGACATGGTGAGCATGATTATGATATTCCACTAATTCTAGGCAGTCAACGACATAATGTGTGTCGTTATAGACACCCTTTTGCATAAAAGAATGAAATTGAAAATATTATTTAGGAATTATTGGAGGTTGGTGTCACCCATCCTAGTACTATCCCTTATTTCCCCAAACCCCCCATAATCATGGTATTGAAGAAAGACGAAAATTGGCACATGTGTCTTTTACTTCCATGCTCTCAATAAGTTGATCATCAAAGAAAATATTTTCCATCCCAGTAATTGATGATCTCTTGGATGAGCTTCATGGTGCTAAGTTATTCACTAAACTAGAGTTTTGCTCAAGCTACCACCAAATCTCAATGAAGGAGTTGGACATCGCTATGATGGATTTTCACACACATGAAGGACATTATGAGTTTTTAGTGATGCCTTTTGGTCTTTGCAATGCCCCATCCACCTTTTGAAGCCTTGTGAAAAAAAAATTAGGCCCTTTTTGCATAATTTTTGTTTGTATTATTTGACGATATCTTGATATATGGAAAAACATGGGAAGCACATGTGGATCTTGTTGATAAAGATCTCCAACTACTATGAGATAACCAATTGTTCCTTAAATGTAATTTTGGCTCTTTTGAAGTGGAATATTTGGGTCACATAGTTAGTAAGGATGAGGTGCGAGTGGATCCCAACAAAATTGAGGCTATGAAATATTGGCCATGCCCTAGGACATTAAAAATTTCACATGGTTTCTTAGGGATCAGATGATACTATATAAAGTTTGTGAACAATTATGGATGAATCATGGCCCCATTATCAACTTTCTAAAAAACAAGGCATTTGCAAGGAATGATGCCATGTGTACTACAATACTTGTCATAGTAGTGCCTAATTTCAATAAGGTTTTTTCCTTGGAATGTGATGCATTGGGTGGAGATATTGGTGTAGTGTTAGTGCAAGGGGGATGCCCATTGGCAATCACTAGTAAAATATTGTTGGAAAAAAAATGGGAAAGTCCACATGTGAGGATGAGATGATGGCCATCCTTGATGATGTAAATAGTTGGTTCCTATGTATTATTAGGAGGAACTTATAGATCAATATATGCCATCATATCTTGAAGTATTTTCTATAATAGAGGTTTTCATACCTAGAGTAGAAAAATGGATTCTCTAAGATGCTTGGGATTGATTATGATAACGTATACAACAAGGGTCAATAAAATGTTATGGATGATTCTTTGTCTCGAAAATATGAGGAGGAAATAGATCTATTTGATTTATCCTTACACATTCTAGATTGGTTCACAGAAGCACAATAATAATGGTTGTCCAATGACATAGTGGTTCAACTCATCCAAATACTTTAGGAGGACCCCAATCCCCATCATGGATATATGTGGTAGTAGGATACCTTGAATTATAAAGGGAATAATTTTATGGTATGGAATTCTTCTTTAAAAAATTGGTGTTATAAGAGTTGCATTCATCCCCTATAGTTGATCACAATGGATTTCATAAAACCTATGAACAAGCTATGGGTTATTTATTTTGGAGAGGCATGAAAAAGGAAATCCTTACTTTTGTATTTAAACGTGATGTTCGCCAAAGAAAAAATGGTAAAACAATGAATATTCTTGGACATTACAACTAATGTTGATCCCAAAGGCTATATAGACTGACATTTCCATGAATTTTATAATTTCCTCTTAGCTGTTGGCAACAAATTAGTCATCATGAAATCTCCAATTCCCTTAGGGTCTCCAAAGTCTTGATCTTAAGTGACTCCTTGTTGGTGATATATTAGGCAAGAGAAGGATTCCAATGATGAAGCAAATTTGGGATGGCCTCAATGTAGAATATTGGATATATTACACCAGATCAAGGAAGTGAATACCATGCACAATCGTTGGCATAACAACACAAAAGAAAATAGGCATGCCAACCAAGCTTTAGCACTTGAGCAAGGATTTTTTAGTTTTAAATGGGGGACACCTCTAATGACAATGGCTCCCATAAAACATTTACAACATCCCTCTTAACCACATTAAATGGAGGACCTAAGGTTTTGGGTTGGAATGTGCATCATTTGGACTTGATTGTTGATGTTTTGGCACACAAAATTCAGGGCATTTAATCTATCACATCTTTGTTGTGGTGGGCTATTTGGCTCTAGTTTTTTTTTTATGGCATTTTGGTTTACCTCTATTTCTTCTCATGGGATATATTTGAGAAAGGATTCCCACACAATAGAAAACCATGGTAGAAAATTGGTTGTGGGCCTAGGAGAATATGGTTAGGCTGTGAAATGTCAGGAACTCCAGTGTGGGTATTCAGGTATTTCCTTGAAATCTTAACCAAACTTGTTATCCTTGTGAACTTGTTGTTCAATGGGATGGTCTATAATTTCTAGGTATTTGGCTTTGGGTTTTGAGACTCGAGAGATAGATTTGGGAACTTCAAGTGTTATGGTGAACTTTGTATGGGGTTATAGGATTGGGGAAATTTAGTGTGAAATTAGGGACCCGTGTATTATGAAGAACATGTTAAACTCTCAGCTTGAAGGGGTAATTGCATTTGTGGAACAATTGTTTTATCATATTGCGTAGTTGGACACCAAATTCAATGACCTCGAAACTAAAGTTAGGGAGTATATGGGTAAGATGAAAAGGATAGCTTTAGCCTTTGAAGCACACCAATAAATATTAATGGGAGTTCATTTGTTGAATACCCCTTTCGAAGACTCCAAGGCAATGGATGGAGACTCTAAGTAGAAACCAAGTTACCATGGTTCTCATTGATATCTCAAGTTATCATGGACGGGAGAAAGGGAACCAAACTATGGAGGAAGATTTCATTGGGAAAGGCACTTCTTAATTCTTTGGTTTTTTTGTAAATTTTTGCTCGATTAGTTTGTGAAAGCTTTTATTATTCAATATTATGTTAGATGTGTTATAGGCATTGTAGCATACCATACTCATTGAGAATTTTGTGGCATAGCTTTGATTAAACAAGAGCAATTTTATAAAATGAACTATTTGTATTTTCGGCTATAAATTTAATCTTTTTAATCTAAAAACCTTATCCGTTTGAGTTTAGAAAAAAAAGAAAAAAAATCAATCATCATGGTGGTGGTTGATTGTCTTTCCAAACAAACTCACTTTTATCCCTTACAAAACCCATTTAAACCCTCCATATTGGCCTAAGTCTTCATGGATCAAATTTTAAGTTACATGGCATGCCCACTTCCATTGTGTTAGATTGTGATCCCAGCTTCACCAAGAAGTTATAGAAAGAGTTGTTTAAACTACAAGGAAAAAAATTGAACACGAGCACAACTTATCATCTCCAAACTAATGGTCAAATTGATGGGTCAACAAATTCTTTGAAATCTACTTACCTTATTTTGCAGCATATTAACAAAAACAATGGGTTCAATGGCTACCCCTTATTGGATGGTGGTAAAACTTTGCTTATCATAGTGCCACAAAAATGTCACCTTGTGAAGCTATATATGGCCAAAAACCTTGTTTAATCACTTCCTATATACTAGGAACATCCAAGGTTTAGGAGTTAGATCACACAGTCAACACCATAACAATCATTCTACGTGGAATTAAACATAATCTATTTTTATCTTGAAATCAAATGAAATAATAGGTTGAACAACACCAATTTGAGTGTTATTTTGAATAAGGGTATCAAGAGTTGTTTGTATCATCCTTATAAGTAGTAATATCTCAAAGGCAAGTGCTCTTAGAAGTTGACACCAACATTATATGGGCCTTATTAAATACTCCAATGCATTGGACCAGTTACCTATCAATTAATTCTTCCAACCCACTCCATGATTCACCCAATATTTCATGTGTTTTTCTTGAAGAAGGTAACGGGTTCAAATTTTTGAGCTTAGACCAGCCTTCAAAAACTTGATGAAGAGGATTTTATTTGGTTATGTTTAAAGACACTACTAGCCACAAGAGAACATCAATTATAGAATTGCATAATTTTATAGGTCCTAATATAGTGGAAGGCTACATTTCTAGATGACACAACTCACAGACAAACAATGATTTTATAGTAGTTTCCACACCTCCATCCTCAAGGAAAATGCTACTCTTGAGGGGGGGGGGGTTATGTTAGGGACCTACTTAACTTCCCTACTTCAAGCTACATAGAAGTTAGTAAATAATGTACATGGCCATATTATTTGAATAAGTCCCATTAGGTATTTAGTTAGTAGTTACTCAATGTAAAAGGGTACTCTTTATAAATAAGGCCCACTAGGTGGTTGGTACTCATTAGTGATGGGACCGTAAGTAGCTAGGGTTTTTCTAGATAAACTGTTTGTAGAGATAGTAGGGTATGGAATTTTTTGTCAAGCGTTGTTATTGTATTGGAGCTCTTCTCAATAGGGGTTTCCCCCTTGAAGAGGCCCTTGAACATTAGTCCTTTTTTTATTATCAACACAAGGGTTATATTCTACAAGTCTTATATCATTGTGTCCCTTATTTACTTTTCTATATTCTATATTTCTTGAATATTTTCTCAATAATCATTGTTCATATTGGTTAATTACATTACACAAACAAGGAAAATGAAATATATTGGAATCTATAAATACCATTTATCCTAGAATATTTCATAATAGCATGTTCTTCATGAGGAGATTCAACCAAAATCTATGGAAAACTATTGCAAATGAACTAGGGTGCAAAAAAATGGTATATAATCCCCATACTAGGAACTATTATAGACATGATTTTAATTTTTCAACATTCAATTATTTGGTTTGTGGAGAGAAAGTGTTAAATTTTCTGAATTTACTTCAATATGATCTAGGATCTTAACTGAGAGAACAACATGTACAGCATATCTACAGCATATCAATCATGGAGACAATAATGCAAGCACACAAGAGACACAAAGATTTACTTGGGGAAAACCATAAAGGTGAAAAACCCCAATAACTTCCTCAGAGATAGATAGAGCAATGATACAACCAACCAAGAGATAGACATAACCTAGCAGCAGATCCTCCTCCTCCATAAGTGCGCCTCTCCTCCTTGAGAGCATGTGTGAGAAGTGAGTGAACAAATAGAGTGCCTCTCGCACTCTATTTATACTTGACTTGACTTGCCTTTTTACCTAACTCATGTAGGCTCGAACTTAACCACATAATATAATGCTGACTGGGCCGACCCCCAATAGGGTGGTCTAATAACCCTTTGACCCACATGGCCGACCCCCAATAGGGTGGTCTAATAACCCTTCGACCCACATGACTTATACAGGGCCGACCCCAACAAGGTGGTCTAATAACCCATCAAGTATAAGTTACGACACTTACAATATAAATGACGACACTTCCTTATAGAGGAATAATACCATCTCTATAGGAATACAATATACATATATGTGAGATACATTCCGAAGTTACATATACATCAACACTCCCTCTTAACTAGGAAGGTATTTCTCAGCACAGTTCTTCTAGCACAAGTCATCTTCTCTGGATCATCGTCACTGGATAATCGTCATCGAGTCATCATCATCATCATCACTGCTGCTGCTATCTCAATCAATCTCTGAATCTACTCGTCATAGGAAGTTCTACAGAGCCAGTCCTTTTTCATACTGGATGTAGGCCCACCACCTGCAGGTCTTCATCATCACTGGCCATACTGTGGAATCCTCAGGACTTATTACGTGCGTCACAAAACCTGGCTGCAATATCCCAGGCTATTACGAGCACACAGCTCTACCTGTAGGATCTCCCAGGAGCACATTACATGTGACCCATCACAAAACCTAGCTGAAGCATCCCAGGCTGTTACGAGCACTCGGCTCTACCTGTCGGATCTCCCAGGAGCACATTACATGTGATCTCACCACAAAACCTGGCTGAAGCATCTGAGGCCTTTTTCATCCTGTCCAGATCTCCCAGGAGCAAATTACATGTGGTCCACCACAAAACCTGGCTGAAGCATCTGAGGCCTTTTTCATCCTGTCCAGATCTCCCAGGAGCAAATTACATGTGTTCATGGAAAAACCTCGCAAGAGCATCCCAGGACTGATTACGGGCACACAGCCCAACCTATCGGATCTCCCAAGGAAACGAATTACATGCCATAGGACAAAACCTCGCAAGAGCATCTGCCAGATATCCCAGGGCAACGAATTACATGCCATAGGCAAAACCTCGCAAGACTATCTACAGATCTCCCAGGGCAACGAATTACATGTCCTCCCAGAGCAAAACCTCGAAAGAGTATTTGCCAGATGTCCCAGGGCAACGAATTACATGCCATAGGCAAAACCTCGTAAGACCATCTGCAAATCTCCCAGGGCAACGAATTACATGCTCATCTGCACAACCTGATCCACGGCCATAGAGTATCAACCTGATACTCACCATACATCATCCTGATGTATCCATGATCATCCTGATCATCATCACTGCAACGTCCTGCTGCATGTCATCTAGAGCAACATCCTGAAGCTCGTCATCTATGATCATCCTGATCATCACTGCAACATCCTGCTGCATGTCATCTGGAGCAACATCCTGAAGCTCGTCATCTATGATCATCCTGATCATCACTGCAACATCCTGCTGCATGTCATCTGGAGCAACATCCTGAAGCTCATCATCTATGATCATCCTGATCATCACTGCAACATCCTGCTGCATGCCAAGTGTCATACATGATCCTCCTGATCATCAATGTATCTACCTGATACAAGTACATGATACATATCATCATACATGATCTTCCTGATCATCAATGCATCTACCTGATGCATACCAAGTATCTACCTGATACATATCATCATACATGATCCTCCTGATCATCAATGCATCTACCTGATGCATACCAAGTATCTACCTGATACATATCATCATACATGATCCTCCTGATCATCAATGTATCCACCTGATACAAATACATGATACATATCATCATACATGATCCTCCTGATCATCAATGCATCTACCTGATGCATACCAAGTATCTACCTGATACATATCATCATACATGATCCTCCTGATCATATACAGATACATGGTCCAAGTATCCAACATGATGCATATACAAAATACGTACACATGATCCAACTGATCATATCTAGCATCCAACATGATGCATACATACATAAATGATCCAACTAATCATATCCAGCAGAAACCAGAACATCATCCTGATGCTCATCATCCAGCTCTTACATCCACAGCCATGTGAAGGATCCTCCTTCCAACATGCTTGGAATGGCTTCAGCAAATGTGTCCATCACTTCTTCCTCGAAGTGTCCTCGATCTGAAGAACGCCAAGCCTCTCTCTGAAGTACTCGAACTTCACCCTGGCTAGTGGCTTCGTCAGCACATCTGCAATCTGCTCGTTCGTCGCAACATACAGGAGCTTCACAGCTCCTCTCTGCACCATATCCCTGATATAGTGATATTTGATCTCTATGTGTTTTGACCTGTCATGAAACACTGGGATCTTGAACAGCTTCACACAACTCTGGTTATCACAGAAGATACCAGTAGCCTCCAACGGGAGATCAAATAACTCAGACAGTAGCTTCCGTAGCCATACTGCCTCACAACTAGCTGAACAGGCTGCAACATACTCTGCCTCAGCTGTACTCAGTGCTACGCAGGACTGCTTCCTGCTAAACCAAGAGATCACACCTGATCCCATACTGAAGCAACACCCAGATGTGCTCTTCCTATCTGCAGCACTGCCAGCCCAATCTGAATCAACATAACCCTGCAGGTTAAACTTTTGATTCGCCTCATACCTGAGCCCATAATCCACTGTACCCTTCAAGTACCTCAGAATATGCTTTACAGCAACCAGGTGAACACTCCTTGGATCCGTCAGGAACTGGCTCAATGTGTTCACAGCAAAGAAAATATCTGGTCTCGTGTTCATCAGGTACATCAAGGACCCAATCATCTGACGATACATGGAGACATCAACCAGCTCAGATGAAGCATCACATAGAAGCTTCAGATTCGATGCCATAGGTGTGGGCATAGCTTGCATTCCATCATCCCGAACCTCTTCAGGATCTCTACTGCATACTTCCCTTGTCCAAGGAAGATTCCATATGCACTCTGCCACACCTCCATGCCAAAAACAAATAGTGCATCATCCCCAAGTTCTTCATCTCGAACTCGGTAGTAAGCTTCCGCTGCGTGTCAGCAATCAATCTATCTTCACCATACCAAGTTCTGCACATATATGATTTCCTATCATGTGTCTCAGAACCAAGTGGCTGCTCTACGTACACTTCTTCTTCAACTACACCATTCAAGGAAGCTGTCTTGAATCCATCTGGTGTATCTTCTATTTCATCACTTTTATATTTCTCAATGATGCCATCTGCAACATGCTTGATCTGATAGTTCCATTTGGAAGTCATAGCAAACTTCCCTTCATGTCTTGGGATTTCATCCCAAACATCATTCTTCATGATCGACGGATCATGGCATTTCATTTCTTCATCCCAGATCCTGGGAACTTCAATATCTTCAATATCTTCAATAGATATCTTTGTTGCTGGAACAAATGTTGTAGTTCTTCTTTTGTAGGAGATGGCATACGATTTTTCCTACACAACAAGTTAAATTGCATGATTAGAAAACATGTCATAGTTTTCAGAACAAATTCTTACACATAAAGAAATATGTCATACAGTCATGCAATTATCTTAGCCAATGCTTCAATACAACATTTATCCATATCCCGTAACTTTCTAGATGCCTTCCAATCTCTACCAGAACATTGTTAAGAGTGTGCACAACTCCCAACATGTCAGCAGAGAGGTTTCATTCTAGATAAGTAGCAATGGAATGTTGTACAGTGCCATAGGCCACTTACCCATGTATATTAGTAGTATACTGTTCATCAATGCAACTATTCTAATATGCATAATACACAACCTAATTCTAGGAACATCAGTGTATACATTATTGAACAGTATTATTTAAACAAACAAATATGCAAGAAATGATAATTTAAAATACTTATCTTTGTTTGTTCGTTGGGTGGACTCCCTCTGAGTCTTTGCTTCCTTGCAGGAGCTGCTGGAGTCCTAATCTGAAGTAGCTTCTTCTACACCTTTCTATTGTGGAATGTAGAGAGATGGTCAACTCCCTCTGAATATCTGCATCCTTGCAGAAACTACTGAAGTGTGCTCCTTTGCTTTCTTGCAGGAACAACTGGAGTGTGCTCCCTCTTGATCTTTGCTTCCTAAATTACCTGTTCTTGAACTCATATTCATCCTTGGTCCCTATGCATGCTTATTAGTATCATGATTGTGTTATCCTTGTGAACTCATATAAAATCATACATTCATTAGTATACTATTAAAACACAATAATCTCAAGCATGTGTAGTCATGATCATTTCAAACAGAAATAATAAGCATTAGCATTCAAGGTTTATGTAGTATTCTTATGGTTAGTCAAATCATAAGAAACATAACATGTCTAAACCTGTAATTACTCAAACCTATGACTCTTCGGGTTAGTTGAATCATCAATCAAGATAAGAGATATAATATGCATAAAAGCTATACCTTCATGATTCTTCTGGTTAGTCATATCATCAATTATGGTAAGAAACATAATATGCATACAACCATGATTATTCAAACCTATGACTCTTTGTGAATAATCATTATCAACAACACAATAGTATAAGATCCTAACACAAGGTAGGATTCTAGCTTGATATAGGAAAAACATACCTGGATTAGCATGCTAGCTAGTTATGTCTAACATACCCGTATAATGTCTTTTGGTTCTCTTCAATGACTTGTGTTAGTAACCTGCATGTCTCAATGGTTAGCCATTATAAAACCAAGCTATACATACCTCGTAAATGGATCTTCTATGAGATCCATGACAATGGATGAGTCTTTATCCTCATGTCACCATGATCATATGTTCTTGAACTGGAGCATGATTTGTCTTTCTTGGTGTACCTTTCATGTTAGTAGACAACATAAACCTCATACAACACCATAATGCATTAGTACAATCATAAGTGTCAACACCCTAAATAATGAATATCTTCTATCATGCATTCATAATTTTGTTAAGGTGATACGACAAATCTAAAAACAAAATTGTACTTAACTGTAATAACATGAAGACAAACATACCATAAACTTAATCATGGACAAATATCAAAACATACCTCGATGAGTCATACCTGTCGAGATCGCTTGTAATCTTCTTATGTAAGGCCTTAGCCTCATCTCCCTCTGAAACAGGAACTTCTTCACCTATGTAGGTGACCAATCCATCTTCTTCTAGGATTAACCCAATCCACTTGATGTGCAAGAACTGGACCTGGAGCTGGATATGGGTTTGTCAGAGAAACCCCAAAAATTCAAACTTTGAATTTCAAACTTCCGAAAGGATAGAAATATGCGCCTTGATGAGCTGATCAAATTGGTATATTCATAATTTGAAAACTGCAAAGTTTCACTCCTCAATTTTGCCTTTGAAACTTCCGGATTCACTGGACGTGACCCTAAACTGGGGTTTGATGAATCCCACTCTTTTTCCCAATCAAAAGGTTTGATCCAAAGCTCTAAGCTTCTATTTTTCTGAGGAGCTTCCAGCCGTGGTCTCAGATTTCAAAAATTCCCATTTTTACAGAAGCCCTAATTTTCCACTTTCCTGATCAAAGTCCCGAACTAGGGTCTGATCAAGCCCGGCCTTCTTCCCAACCAAAAATTCTGATTTTGGTCTCTAAATTTTTATTTTGATGAGTAGCATTCAGCCGTGGTCTCCGATTACAAAAATTCCAACTTTCTTCAAAGCCCTAAATTCCGGAAGCCATGAATGAAGGTACCAAAAAATAATTCTGTTTTGACAGAAATATGTACCTGATTGTTTCTGGTGTAAATCTAAAATTTTTGATCCACAGGGTCTGAAAAAAAGTTTCCTGAGATAGCCTGACCTGTTACCTTTCCATCCTGACAGGTCTGACCTCAATTGGATTCTCTGAGAGAGAGTTATGCCACATGTCGCAACGTGACCTGTTTTGGGATAAAACAGAAGAGCAAACTTGTACGGCGTGCCACATGTCACTGTTTGAACTTCGGCCTCTGAAAACGTTTTCTGAGATAGCTCGGCCTGTTATCTTTCCATCCTGACAGGTCTGACCTCCATTGGATTTTCTGAGAGAGAGTTATGCCACATGTCGCAACGTGACCTGTTTTGGGATAAAACAGAAGAGCGAACTTGTACGGCGTGCCACGTGTCACTTTTTGAACTTCGGCCTCTGAAAAAGTTTTCTGAGATATTACAGACTGTGTACTACCTGTCACTTTTTACGAAATTTCATTTGGAGCTTCCTAGCCCAAGTTATGACCTTTTTCCCAAGGTCACCTGATTTTGACTCAGATCTGGAAGAGGCAGAAACCCTATATTGTACAGATCATAAATCACAAAGTACAACGAATTAGAGGTTTTCCTTTGGACACAAGGTACCTGGAGATTTTAGCTTCGTCCTGTATAATTTCAGATCCGAAAACTTCGCCAAAACGGATTTATAGCGAAAGTGCTACGATGACTGGTTTTTGCTATATCAAGCCCTAGCATCGTAAGTGCAACAAGTGTCATACATGCCATATCATGCCTTCTTTCAGGCTAGCTCTGATACCATGTTAAATTTTCTGAATTTACTTCAATATGATCTAGGATCTTAACTGAGAGAACAACATGTACAGCATATCTACAGCATATCAGTCATGGAGACAATAATGCAAGCACACAAGAGACACAAAGATTTACTTGGGGAAAACCATAAAGGTGAAAAACCCCAATAACTTCCTCAGAGATAGATAGAGCAATGATACAACCAACCAAGAGATAGACATAACCTAGCAGCAGATCCTCCTCCTCCATAAGTGCACCTCTCCTCCTTGAGATCATGTGTGAGAAGTGAGTGAACAAATAGAGTGCCTCCCGCACTCTATTTATACTTGACTTGACTTGCCTTTTTACCTAACTCATGTAGGCTCGAACTTAACCACATAATATAATGCTGACTGGGCCGACCCCCAATAGGGTGGTCTAATAACCCTTTGACCCACATGGCCGACCCCCAATAGGGTGGTCTAATAACCCTTCGACCCACATGACTTATACAGGGCCGACCC
Source organism: Larix kaempferi (assembly GCA_027924585.1). NCBI lineage: Eukaryota > Viridiplantae > Streptophyta > Pinopsida > Pinales > Pinaceae > Larix > Larix kaempferi. Next base: position 8,325,415 of record BSBM01000642.1, read on the forward strand.
CAACAAGGTGGTCTAATAACCCATCAAGTATAAGTTACGACACTTACAATATAAATGACGACACTTCCTTATAGAGGAATAATACCATCTCTATAGGAATACAATATACATATATGTGAGATACATTCCGAAGTTACATATACATCAACAGAAAGGAGGAAATGGGTCTAAACTCAAAGGTAACATTGGTATATGTTCTTCAAATTCCCATAAATGACTGGTATCTAACTGTAACAACCTCATAACCTTGATTCCCCCAAAAATATATGGTTTATCCTCCAATAGAACAAAAAAATTATCCCAAACCATTAATAAGATATCCCTTAAAATCCATGGTGCTTTGATCATTAAGTATAGATTTTCCATAAGCTTCTCTTTACAATCCCCCATGGTTTTAACCAGTAAGAGTGGAAATTGATTAAGTATTTTAGAATATATAGTTTATATCAACCCTCAAATTTTTTCTTATTGATACCATCCTATGTAGTGCTTCCACCATTGTGACCACATATTTTACCATAATTTTTATAGTTTCTAGTCATAAACCCTACTCAAAATATACCAACAGTACTCAAGTGTACAAGGTATTAAAACCACACTGTAGTAAAACTAATATTCTTCTCTAGGCCTAAAGATAATCTCTCATCCCATATATTAGGTGAGAGAAACATGAATAATATGGATCAATGAGACATAATACAAAAGGATGGAAAAAGGCATAAGCCAACTCAATCTATAGTCATTTCAATGTTACAAATTTATATTACATGGATGTAACCACCTCATAAACTATATTCACTCTCACATCAAAATATGATCAAGGGATAAGGATAGGAGGAATTAAAATAGGATCTAATTCACAATTATGATTAAAAAACACATCATGTAATGGGAAACACATAGAGGTGGTGTAGGACTTCATGATTATATACAAAGTCACAAGCTAACAACTCCCCTCTCGATCATAATTATGAGTAGCTACACCATCAAGGAAACAATAACTACTACAAAAAATGTTATCATCTCCAAGTCTTCAATTTAAGACTCTTGAGCTCAAAATCAATGAAGATATATAGAGACGAATCAAAATATGGATGCTAAAAACTCATAGAATCTAGAAAATTCCATTGTGTAAACACGCGATCTAGAATTCCTATAATTGTTCACTGATTTGAACTCCAATAATTTCTAATAGTGAATCATGAGAGGTGAATCATATGCAAGTCTACCACGTCCTTGAAAATTCTTGAATACCCAATCACATGCTAAGCAACAATGTATATGGATATAACTATACTATGCTAGGATTGAAGATCATTAAAATTAACAAATTTGACCACAAATTTCTCTAAAATAGTGTGAATCGATGTCCCAATCTTGAATCCTATGTATGATTCAATTGTAACATATTGAGCCATACATTTTGCCATATAATTTTCTAGTAAACTAGGTGTCATGTTGTTGCTACTCAAATATCAAATCATTATGTTGGGGAAAACTTGATCACATCAATGAATTCCACATAAATATATGACAAGTGGAAGAAACCTCAAGTTCCCAAATTGGCAATTTGTCACAAGTCATGAAATATTTTGTAATGTTGTTGTTGCTTTCTTTCTTTCTTTAAGTATGCCGCATACCAACTTTGTTTTTCTATGTCTACCATCTATATATTGTTGTTTCCCATTTGACATTTTTTTGTTTAAGTTTTCCATATACAAACTATTGTTTCCCATTTGGAATCTTGTTTGTTTATGTTTTCCATCTATAGATCGTTGTTTCCCATTTGACATTATGTTTTTTTTTAACCTTGAAACTTGACAATCATCATTAATGTCCCACCCTATAAATTGAAAGGTGAGAAATCATGGGTTTTATTATGGGTTAGACTAACAAATTTATCATTGTATCTATTCATTTTGGTTTGACCACTAACCATTTTCATTCATCAATATACCTCCCCTTAGGTTGCAAGACAGTACCATTTTGGAGTCATGGAACCAATTTTTTAGAAAATATGTAGAATTGAGCCTCAATCATGCCCAAAATAATCACATGGAATAACTAATCCACCATTTAAATATGTATTTACCTATGTCTATACTCAATGGTAAGACTTATGTAAAATCTTGGTTGTTAAATTCCATTGCAAAGAGCTCATCTAACCATAATGAACTAATTTCCTTCTAACCTTTTCCTTCTTTTTATATTTGAATGATGATTTTTCTTCCCACAATGAAGACAAGAATGTAGATCAAAACAATCTATCTCCAAATAGCTAATTTGATGACAATGTTGGCACTTATTAATGTGTTTACTATCAATTGTATCATCAACATCATTAAATCCTATTTCAAATTATTGAACATTTGAATTTTTCACCTTCAATGTTTTGGCAATAAATCCTACAGTCATAAACTAAACTGTTTTGGAGTAGTTAGGAATATGGAATATGATGTCTTTTTTATATACTAGGCCATGTCCATTGCCGATTCCTATTGAATTGAAAAACCAAGTTCTGGCAATGATTTTGGAAAGATAATTTTGTACTTTTTACTTGGCATTCAATATTGTTTCCTTTTGAAAAATCAAGTTCGGATTCACCTATACTTTTTGTATCACTATGTGATTTTGCATCTTATATATCTTTCATGTCCCCATCCATCATTATGAACATAGGAGGGAGGATATTTACAAATTTCATGCTTGTAAATTTCTCGCCATGAGCCATAATACGAATCCATAAATAAAAAATGCATGGGAAATTTTGTGAATGTAAAACATAGAAAAAATAAAACTCCATCCACACACACATCATGCATAATCAGTCATATTCATCATAGGAAGAAAACAAAATCATTCCACATTCAGATTCAAGAGAATATTTATCTTTTAACAAATAAGATCCAAGAAAATGGTTGTGTAAGAGCGAGTTTCCACCCAATCATAGGTATCGGCTACATATATCACCCCCAAGATAGGCTATGAAGCCACCAGGGTGAAGGAACCACTTAAATGATTCTTTCTCTCATCCCACAACCCATTTACTCTAATGATTAGATAAAATTCCCACCTATGAACATTTATATGGATCTCACTTAGCCATCCCAATCATGGCACTCTTCTCTACTGGCCCACACAACACAAGGAAGGAATTTCCCTTTACTGCTCCATAGTTCCCTTAGGAAATCCAAACTTTATAGTGCTTACTATTATGCGTAGAAAGAGTCCAAGCGGTTGTACGTTGTTGGAGAAACTACTGTAACATAATACATCGCTTCTCAATTATGCAAAAGTAGCAAAACAAAATGGGTAAAGGTTTGTATCTTTCCCAACCTCTATGCTTACATATATCCATCTCTTTTCTCTAAATGTTTGAAATTATTCTTCATAATTTGAATTTTGGGTTGTTTCACAGTATGGTATGGTAATGGCAATGGAATGAACTAAGAGAAAAACTCTACCTAGTGTAAAATTTGCATGAGAATGAGTGGTAGACTCCAAGGGAGTTGAGAGGATGGTGAAAAAGACAATTGAAATAATTTATTGCCATAGTAGAAAGGAATCTTACAACTTTCATAGAAGTATATTCATCCCATGTTCCATAACTACATGAGGAGACTTTTCCCACCAACCTCACACATGCATTCAATGATTGGACTTAATAGTCAAAATGAAGTAATTGTCTAATTTAAGGAATATGGCAGTAAAATGATGAGTTCTAAGGTTGAAATATTGGCAATAGAGGATTTAATCTCCCATAGGGCCCCTTTCCTCTTCCCCTCTAGTGGAATCATAGCCCCTTTAGTGCTCTTTAGACAACCATTTTGGACCCTTTTGTTATTTTTCCAACACAACATTTACATAGTTTTCGAGTTAGCATGAAAATCCAACCAAATGATCCGTATAGAGATATTTACATTATACATGCCCAACTATTCACTAGTTAGGCCTTGGCCTTGAGCTCCTCACTAGGAATCCATACTAGCATATTTACATCATTTTCATAATTTGATTTAATACATTCCAAGTAAAAAATGGGGGCATTACAATATCAATCAAAGTTCTTAATGAGGAATACAATTATGTGATTCTATCCATTTTACTTATGTTAGGCTCATTTGATTACTTGCACTTGATTTCTTTTGTGTTATGCTCACTTGCTAACAATCTTAAAGTGTCGGGTATTGCCTAAATTTAATCTTGGTGTTTTCTTCCTCTTATAGGTTAGTACAATGAATTTATTCTTTCGATGTAAATAATACACTTAATTCAAAGAAAGAAACTATTTCTCAATGAATTGACAATGTAAGGCCTTCTTATTAAATTTTAGGTCAGTCCTTTATACAATTTAATGACTCAAATTTATACTTGAATGATTCAAATTGTACAAGTAAATGACTCAACCAACTATGGACCCCAAAAACACTTGAATTTAGGCATGTGGATCACACAATTTATGCAAAACAAACTTAATGGGAAATTTTTTTTTACATGTACCATTGAATGCACCACAATACTTATCCCTGTTGTTACATGATATTACATAATGCTTTGTGTATATTTCAATTGATGTCTTGTTTTGTTTAATCATTGATACCTTTTATGCCAGGCTTGTTACTCCATTTTGTGTTGAATTACAAGTTGCAATTGTATATTTGAGTGTCAAAACTAGAAAGAAAGTAGAAAACATCTGAGAAATTATGAATCATGAAACACGTGTTCAGGGCATACCTAAGATCCCCCTATTCAAATTTCAAGTGGATCTAGGACACATGAACCTCCAAAAATTTATGATTTTATTACTTTATGTGGTATATAAATCCTTTAAGTAGACTTCTTGTCACTATTTATCAAAATATCCCTGTCACTTCCAACAAAATGAGGGAACAAGCCTTCTACTATTTTCTCAAAATTCTACTTACTAAAAAAAAAAAAAAAATACAATCCTAAGAGATTGTCATAATGCACTCCATCAACTACACACTTATCTCTTATATTGAATATGGAGATATATTATTTCTATATAAAGAAATAATTATCCATTACCTTGTCCATGTGGGATAAAGAGTGTATCAATAAAAAATAATTGCCTCCACGTTTTGAGACTGACACAATTTGTTTCCTCTGAAAATTGATCGATGTAGAACTCACAAATTCAACAACCAATCGGAAAATGGAGAGAACCCATTAGAGATCTTATTGAGGGTAGATTAAAGACAAGTTCACATTGCCCATAATCTATTTGTATAATTTGCAAATATTCCATGAAACTATTTCATTGTAGCTTTAGCAAACCATGAGAATGTCACTGATAATATTTCACTAAACAAGATGTGAATTGAAAAAAAAGAAAAAATACTCATTTGGATATTGGCTTGGATGTCCTCTTTGCAAGTGTTATCTTAGACAAATAGAATATCTATGGTGAGAAAAATGCATTTTTTACTCGCAACATTTCTTTCTCATTTTTGGGTAGATTGTTTCAACAAGATTTTTCTCCTTAGGAGTCAATTTTTCTAGTAAATATAGAGTGTTTGATAGGTATTTGAAATATATTTACAACACTATATTATATGCTTAATTTGGTTGTGTATATTGGTCATACTTTGCAAATTAGTGACTACATATTCTTTGATTACATGTTTTCCAATTCTTATGAGTTGAATAAATAAAAATCAAAGATGAATTTTGAAATATAAAAATACCTTTGGTGATCCCCTCTCTCTCTCTCTCTCAACACAACTAAAATAACCAAAAAGGTATAAATAATGAGAGAAATATTAATTTTATTAGCAATGACTCCAACAACAACAAAATTTTTCTTCGGTGATGTCTTCTCCTCCAATTTCATGTATTTATAGTAGTGGCTCTTTCTTATTGGATATGTCCATGTAATAGTAACAATGATCATCCACCATATTCCTTGCAACATGATCACCACAACCACCATATATTTGTTACTAATAGAATAATATGGAGCAATGAAACATTACAAAAAAGGATGGTAAGAAAGGCATAAGCCAACTCACTCTATATTCACTCCAGTGATACAAATTTATAGTACATGGATGTAACCATGTCATAAACTAGATTCACTCTAACACCAAAACCTATTTAAAGGATAAGGCTAGGAGGAGTTAATATAGGATCTAATACATAGTTAGGATAAAAAATATGCCCTATAATGTGAAAGACATAGAGGCGGTGTAGGGCTCCATGACTGTATAAGGAGTCAAAGAATAACACAACGTGCATCTAAAATCCAACTCCATACTCACATGTATTTATGTATTTCATAGAAATATAATATAGGTGGATATTGGTGACCAAACACCTATTCCATTGACTCAAAATGGTTCCACTTCTCGGTAGTCTTACTATAGTTTTTTTAGATCCCAAAGTTCTTGTGCATTTATTTGGAATTTCCCTTGTGTTTTTTGTAGTTGAAATCAATTGTATGGGCTACCAAACACATAGAAAATGGATGATTATTTTCAAAGGTCCAACAGATTCACTAAACAAAGTTTTTAAGAAAATGTTGCACCCTCAGGAAGTTGTTGTATCAAGTAGCGTCCTTGGGGCATGCATTCCTTTTTCCAAATCATTTCCTTAGGTTAGGGATTTGGAACATTAGAGTTTTATCATACCGGGTCATCATAATTTATGTTAAAAAACACTTTTTACCTCTTGTAATGTCTTCTTAAAAATAAGAGTAGCCAATACATGTCTCTTCATAGATAATATACCACCATTCTAGCTAGTTTGTATTGATTTGCATTTCACTAGATTACTATTATATCTTCAATATATGTATGTGTATAACCATTTATAATAAAAAATTCGTATCATTCTCTATATAATTTATATCAATGGTATCAAAGTAATCTTCCCTTTTTTGTTTCTCTGTCCATGTCCCCTATGAGGTTAGGGTATAGGAAGTTAGGTCTCAAACAAATTGAACTTGGGGAGTATAACCACTGTAACACCCCGATTTTGACCCCATTCCATTAAACATGTAAATGATATAATATCGATATAAAATCATGGTGAGGAGCTCAAGGCCAAGGCCCCGCCATTGATTTATCATTTATCTATCGGCAATTAAAAATCGATGTATGTGGATCGCATGCTAGTTCGACACGATGGAAATTGTAAATGTGATGTAAATGTATTTTAATAAAAATACCCACAACTGGCTATGAATTGCAACAAGAGCATAGGGGCATGATTTTTACAAGGACTAGGGAGGGAAATATTCAAACCCTTGAAGCCAATAGTGGCAAGCCAAGTGTCAATGAGAGAAACCTTGAACATTTAACTACCCATGTTGACTTTTGCACCCAATCATTTATTTCTTCTAAGAGGTGGTTGAAGTAGTTATTATTTTGGGAAATGGAGAGTATGGCTGCCCAATTTCATGCATGGGTAAGCCATCAGTTTGGAAAAACGTGTTTGGATTCATGGGAAAGAAAAGACCCACGAATTTTCTCCCCAACCTATCACTCATCCATCAGGTTTGATCTCTCATACAATTTTGGCTTGCTGGGCATTTTTCTCCTTGTTCTTATTGCGGTTTCCTTCCTTCTCTAGCTGGGAAAGTCATTTTTTATGTTGTAGAACAATGAGGAAGACGGTAAATCAAGTTAGGGTTCTGTGAGACCCATTTTTGTTACTCGGTTTCCCATATACCTATTGGGAATTTGACCTATAACTTCCAGTGGTGGATTTTCCTTCTCCAATTTCATTTTGTTATGCCCAATGGTTGTATGACTGTGTAATTGTTAAATGGAGTTCCAACTGTAGGGAAATTACCTTGAGATTGTTGTGGTTTGGGGTTAGATGCATCCCTTGTGCTGGCTTGAAATTGTGTGTAAGAAACCAGGAGTAGAAGAGGATTTAGAAGTGGCTTGATAAACCTAGTGAAGAGTGTAACCTCACAAAAGATAATAGTGATTTGGCTACCTTTATATGCACACCCTGAAGAGAACTAGAAGGGAAGTTATGGCTTGAGGGACTGTGGAGTAGTGAAGGGGATACTTCCTTTTGTTGGATGTGTAGGTATTGTGGGTGCCAAGCTAGCTAAATCTTGTAGAGGTATTGATAGCTCTGTGGTTGAGCTCACTAGCTTAGCAATTCCTTCATTTCTACTTCCTTGAAATCCTGATAAACCAAACTATGGACTGGCTTGGATGGGATGTGGTATATAATTGGCTATGTATGAATTTGTAGTTCCTTTTCCTTGTGGAAATCATGCCCATCTCAGGGGTAGAAGCTGTGTTGAGAGATTGATGAGAACAACTGGGTTATGGTTGAGTGGAACATTGCAGTTTCACATCCAGTTGCTTGGGACAACTTCATTTCAAGATAAGTATTCAATGAAATCTTTTTTGTGTTCCAATTCATTAGTTATTCAAGTGTTGAATGGAATGGATACTTACATTGGTTGTTTATGAATGATGGTTGTGATTATTATACTTGTTTATGCATGCTAGATGTGTGTAGTAGAGTTTATTTTCCATCGTGTTTATTTCGATTATGCATCTGCACACATGTTTCATTTGTTATGAATTCATAACATGATGATGGGGCTAGTTTTGAAAGCCCGTATTTGGTTCACGTTCCCTCCCTTAAGCTGGATTTATGGAAGGGGACGTGACAGTGTGGTATCAGAGCCATGGGTTGCAACATTAGGTCTGTATGGGCTATGTCATGCAACTTGCAGTGTTAAGATCACTCCCTGATCACCACTAGTTATCAGACAAAGATTTTCTAAGATTTTTTCCTAACTATGTGTTAGCGGGATTTGGGGAGTTACGCCGAAAGGAAAAAATCCATCGAAGTTTCAACGAGTTTTTTAAAAATTCACCGAAGTGTTCGGTGAGTCTTGAGAAAATGTGCCGAATTTTCGATGAGTTTTTGAAAAGTCGTCGATGAAGGTTTCAACAAAAAATTGGAAAAGTTGCTAAAACGGTTTCGACGAAAAATTGGAAAAGTCATGGAAAAGGTTTCGGCAAAAAATCAGAAGAGTCACCGATGAAGAGTTCGGTGAAAATTTTGAAAATTCGCCGCAAAGGTTTCGGCGAAAATTTGGAAAAGTTGTCGATGAAGAGTTTCGCAAAAAATTGGAAAATTCGCCGAAAAGAATTCAATGAAAATTGGAAAAGTCATCGAAGAAGCGTTTCAGCAAATTATGAAAAATTCCGCCAAAACAGTTCGGAGAGTTTTGGAAAAGTTGTTGAAAAAGATGTTTCAGCACAGAATGAAAAATTTCATCGAAATAGTTCGGTGAGTTTTGGAAAAGTCACTAAAAAAGGTGTTTCAATGAATATTTGTGCAAGGCGCCGGTGTGTTTCGACGAAGATTTGAGAACTCCACCGATGCATTTCAGTGAGTTTTGGAGAAGTCCACCGAAATAGAGAAATTGGGCAGCTTTCCAGGGAGATTTCCAGGTGCAAAAAATTGAAAAAATGCAATTGATCTTATGCTTCAGATTGCACGAAATCAAAATATTTAAAAAAAAAATAGGGCGTTTCCCTCGACTCGCCCTACAACAGCGTAGGGAGGCCACAAGGGGCAAACCCACTTGACACCCATTTTTATTTTTTTAAACCTACAAAGTTAAATCTTGGGTTAAACCACGACTGTTGAAGCAGTATAAATGTTTAGCGGGTTGTGGATTTTGAAGGGGTGATTTAGAAGTTTCGTCATTTGACCAAAATTGTCAATATGAGATTTTCCCAAATGCATGAAAATAGTTATACATTTTTCAGAGAGTTTAATGCAACTCATAGATGTGTTTATGAACACATTTTCCAGAATCATAGTCATATCAGAGATAGTTAAGTTTTGAAATTCCATATAGTTCAGGTTGAAAACATTTGGTCTTGGTTGGGCCAAGAAGATCATCATCATGGATGATGCAGAGGATCCCTATGAGCCTGAGACAAATTCCATGGGAGAGAACATGCAGGTTGAGAATGGTGAGACCGAATCCAATGGTAGAATAAATCAAGAGACTTCCCCAGATATTGTAGCCACCATGAGGAGCCTAAGGGTGGAGCTACAAAGTTGTATAGAAGAAAATGAAAGGTTGATTAAAGCTCAAGAAGAACATAATCAATTGAATGCAACTATGCTGAAAAGTTTGACAGACATTCAAAGGAGGATTAACTCTGGGCATCACTCAACAAATCCATAAAAGAGTGGGATTAGTTCAAAGAGAAATTCCCGCAAGAGATCCAATAGCTCAAGAAGAGTTCCTAGAGACAGGACATATACTCCATAAATATATTCTAGTGGATCATATGACTTTGAAGAATCCATTGAAGGTTCATGCTCTTCATCTCATAGAAATAAGAGGAATAGGTCTTCCGAGAACAATTCACATGGAGAATTTAAGAAGGCCAAACCTCCTACATTTGATGGGGAGGTAAAATCTAGTCAAGAAGCTGAAGCTTGGCTTCTTAGGATGAGGAAGTATTTACAATTCCAAGACTACCATGGAAATATGAAGGCAAGGGTGGCCATATTCAATCTAAATGGAAGAGCATCTATATGGTGGGATCACCTTAGGAAAGTGAAGAAGATCAATGAAAGGAATATTGTGTGGAAGCAATTCAAGAAGTACTTCAAGCAGAAGTACCTCTCTGATAGGTACTATGATGATAAAATCAAAGAATTCCATGAACTAAAATTGGGGCAAATGACCATGGAAGAATATGCAAACAAATTCTTAGAGTTGATAAGATATGTCAAGTACATCAGCGATGATAAGGTGAAAATTCAACGTTTTCTAAGTGGACTACCTCAGTTATATAAAGACAAAATTGATTTTGCTGAACCTCGAACTCTAGAGGAATCCATGAAAAAGGCCAAGTATTGTTATGATCAAAACAAAAGCAAACCTGATTTCCATAAGGCATGGAAGAACAAGAAAAATGAGAATTTTTACCAAAGGATGAAGGGGTTCAAACCTCCTCATCTCAGAAATCAACAAAGGTAGCCACCACAGGGTGTGACTAAGACAGCTAGAATGATGGGAGAAAATCCAGGAGATCCAAAGGATCCAAGAGAGCCACTTCAATGTTGGGGATGTGGAGAGGACCATATGCTTAGGAACTGTCCACATAAGAATGGGAGTGTAAAGCAAGTTCACAACATCCAAGGAGATGAAACTGTGGGTCAAGTGGCAAGGACCATTCCTAGAATCTATGTAGCACTAGAGGACCTCCAGGAAGACCATCAATCAACTGTGTTTGAATTTGAAGGTAAGATTGCTAAGAAATCTATTTCTATTTTGATTGACCCTGGATCTTCTCACAGTTATATCACTCCTAAAATTTTTGAGATTTGCGCTTTTAAGAAATTAAAGCATAGTAAATCATGGTTAGTTCAACTAGCCACTAGAACTAAGAGAAAAATTAGTGAAATGGTAGAGAAATTTCCATTAGAGATGGATGGGATATTCACTTGTGCAAATATGAATATTCTATCACTTAGTTCCTATGATATACTCATCGGAATGGACTGGTTAGAAGCACACAGAGTTAAACTTGACTACTACAAAAAGAATTTTGAATGCATGGATGAGGAATGAAACCTAAGGGTCGTAAAAGGCATTTTAAAGGTTATTTCTATTAGGAAGATTTCAGCCATGCAGCTGAAGAAGTTCTGTAGGAAGGGTTGTCAATTGTAGGCAACCCATGTTTTGGATACAACAAAAAATTAAATTTCCAAGTTGGAGGACTATCGTGTGTTGCAAGTGTTAACACCCAAAAATTGTTGTTCACTAGCTCATCTCCCTAGTCACATAACCCATTTGTCCACTTTTCCTATACTTTTGGCCTCCAAAACCCTAAAAAACCCTCAAATGGTTACCAAAGGAGCAAAAAATCATTATTTCCCTCCTTAATTAATGAAATTCCTCCAAAAAGGGTCAAAAACCCTCAAAAAAGGGTCCAAAAAATCCCCCCCCCCCCCAAAAAAAAAGGGAAAAAGTTCAAAAATAAATTCAAAAAGAGGGAAAAACCATAAAACTATTTACCAATACTATTGGTTTCCCAAAACCATGGGCCAATACTCCACCTCCCAAAATATCTATAAAAGGTGATGGAGCTCCCCCATTTCAGATCCATCAATCACTCTTCATACCCTTATGCTGCTGAAATTCCTGTTGAACCCTAGCCTATCACTTTAAGCTTTTGTTCACCAATTTAGTTGAGTCTTGGCCACCTATTGAGCATTTGGAGAAGGGAAAGGAACTCTGGATATCCGGTGCACTACTCTTCGTATAGCTGCATGGACTCCAACAGCCTCACCATTTTAGGTAAACACCATTACAAACCCTTGTTTTCCCATTAGTACAAAAAATTTCAAATTCCATTAATGAGCTCCTCGTGATTGTTTATTTTTACTGTTATTGTTAGGTTTATTTTTATGTTATCTTGCACATGTCACTCTTTTAATATCTAGTTTTTACTCATTATATTGAACTGCTACTAAGGTTTCCTGAATCCTTAGTAGGTTCTCTTTAGCATGAGCTAGTGTGAAAACTCCAGCTACAGTTTTGGCGACTCCACTAGTTCGATTCCATTTGAATATTTGGTTATTTTTAGTTTTGTGCTTTTTATTTTGCTTGCATTTTACAGCTCTGTTCTACCCCTTGGACCCCATATTTGTAGATCTAGCCCTTTCCTTCATTATCATCTTCAAAAATTATGTTTTACGGCTCGACCCGCACCTTCGGCAGTCATTTTCCACATCGCGGATCGCGACTGTTGCCCTGACAGCTGCGATCTATAACGCACTTTCCATCCTAGAAACCCCGCCCTGCAGCGCGAGTTCCAGCTTCAAACCGCGCTCTACAGTGCGGGTTCCAGTCCTGAGGCCATGTTCTACAGCGTGGGTTCCAGCCCGAAAGCCATGCTCTGCAGCACACTTTCCAGCCCAGAAGCAGTGCTCCCTCAATGCGCTTTTTACCCAGTAACCCGCGCCCTGAAGCATGACTGTCTCCCTAAAAGCCACGCCCTATTTCCTGTTCCCGTCGGCCTATTCCAACATGATTTTTCTGTAGTTTGCCGCACCCAGAGTGCGTGTTTTTGCCTCAAAGCCACATCCTGCAGCCATTTTTTCCACTTTTTCTTGCCTTAACAACCATCTATTTGCTTGCATCCATTTTTCTAGTTGTATTTTTCTGCTGTTTACTCACTGTAGCATTTACAATATTTCATTTAGCATTTACATTTCAGCAAGTCCATTTATTTTATATAGTAGTCAATACTTTTTTATGTTTTATTGATCGATTTTCCCACTTGGAAATATTGGGTACACACCACCTGTGCACACACTCGCTCACCATAATCAAAGTGATCCTTAGAATCTACCTAACTCAAAAAACTTTAACCCCACTTAGGGAACACAAAAATAACTTTGTAGCTAGGTAGGACATTGGGGATAGGCATCCAAATAAGACCCCATTTGTCATTTACATTTGAGACATAGTTGTTGTCCATTAGGGATCCAAAATCCCCTATTGTTTGTTGGTACAATTAAAACTGATTTGTCAGAGGTCCTCTCCCTTAGGAGGGAAAGTAGCAAGACTCTGGAGGTCTGAGTGAAATGTTGCACTCCATTCTGTAGTGAAGGACACACTCGTTGTTCTCATCGTGCATGCTGGCTCCCATACCAGGTGTATGACAGCCAAAGAACTGAAGTTGCGGGACACCTTTCCGGACGTGCCATGAATGGGGTAGATTAGTTTCCATTCTTCTAGGACTCGTTTACCCGGAGTCCCTTTCGGTAGAGGGATATCCTTAGCCATTTGGTTCTCCATTTTGTATTTCTTGACTGCGGATTTAATCACCCTGCAGGGGATATGATTTGTGTGAGCTTTCATATCTCTTATATAGGTGTTTGCATACTCCTATACCCCCATTGGATTAGTGAGTCTACCTTTTTATTTTTTAGGAGTGCTGCTTGTTTGTAATTTGATCATTTTTATTGTCACTCCACTTGTTGCAGCACGTTGTTGCAAAACGCGTTTTGAGCTTGTTGTTGGCTTGAGTGCCGCATTTTTTGAGAGATCTCCTTTTGCACACACGGTTGCACTTGGATTTTCTAGCATTTTATCTCCCACAACCATTTAGAACTTTTTACACCTGTCACCATTGATTCACCGAGACAATCTCGAGACCTACGGGGCCAATCCCCGTAATACGGTTCACTTGACACCACATGTCATAGACGAACAGTTTCATCACCGGATACTTATCCCGATGAACCTTATTTTACTTCTAATCCCGAGTCAGAGTTACCCACCTTCACATCTCCATATAGCCCCATGGACGACGTGAATCCCAACCCCTTTATCAGCGGGATCATTGGCAGTGGTTCTACCACTAGCCCAGCTACCATTTCAGCATCTATCCCTGTTATACCATCCACTGGACCTACACCGGGAATTCTAGTTACTACTTCCATACCCATCAGTAGTGGGTCCATTCCCACTACTGTCTCTTTGGTCACCATTAGTACACTTGGGGGCACTGGCCCTTCCTAATCAATCTTTGTTATGAATCACACAATTTCCCCACCTCTCGGTGGAGGTGGCTCCACGGCCGCTGCCATGGCTAGCACACAGGTCACTACCACTATGTCACATCCTTCTGCTATTTTTCCATTCATGGCCAGTCTCAACCTCCCTAATCTGGCCTGATTGACCAACGATCTGATCCGACATGACCCCACATGGCCTCCCATGCCTTCCAAACTCCCTTCAAATATCCCAAAGTTCGAAGGGAAGGGTGGTGAGGATCCACAAAACCATATCATGTCCTTCCACTTAGGGTGTTCCTCCAACTCCATTATGGATGACTCGATTTGCATCCACCTTTTACAACGAACCCTTACTGGCTCTGCAACTAAGTGGTATATTGAACAATTACATGGGATCCACTCCACGTTTACATCCCTTGCTTCAAATTTCCTGTAGTTCTTCTAATTACCAGTACATTATGATACTGGTGTTGAGATTCTATTGTCTTATAGACAGAAAACGACTACCCATATCATTGATCACATTCATGAGTGGTGTAGATGTCGTAGTCTATGCAAGATCAAGTTAGACGACCGCATATTCTTAGATTGGTTCTTGAAATTCCTCATACTAGTTATCGCCAAGGATGTGGCATCTGAAATACCCTAAACCGAAGAAGAATCCATTCTCAAAGCCCAACAGTTTGACCTTATCTATGCACAGTCGGGCTACCTGTACTCCATTTTACATAATTCTCCTCACTACGATTCCTCTCAGAAGGATGCCCCAAGGGAATCCCACACTGCCAACGACATTATTGGCCACGCTGCATCTCATAGTCATCCTTATAATTATATGCTTCCATCTAACCCCCCGACTTATCATTCTACACCCAATCCCTACACGAGTGGTCCTGAACTTTCACACGCCACCGCACATTCAGGAGCAACATATTCGTATGCTCCCTCGGACCAAGCCCCCCATACACATGAACCTTCTTGTTCAACACATTGTTATGGACATGCCCCACAGGTGTACACTACCCCTGCCACACCATCGGCCTACTACCATCAACCAGCATTACCTGTGCTTGCAAAAACTCAAGCCCCTACAACTTATTATAAACCAGCAGCCCCTACGCCTGCATAACCTCTAGCCCCTCCAGCTTATTATCCACCACATCCTACCCCAACACTTTCTCAACCACAGAATCCCCCTATTCCCCAAGGAAATTCTATGCTCAACAGAACCAACAACAGAACCAACCTTCCCAAGGGAACCCACAAAGACAATAGAATCGAGGACGTGTTCGTAACCACGGAAACAACCAACCTCCTGGTAGAGGCGATCCACCACCAAACCCTCTCGATAATAATGATGCCGCATCAACTAACCAAAATCCTGATCGACCAGCTAAACAAGGTAAAAACCCCAACCTACGCACGAACCACCCATGTTCTATCTGCAGGGTATATGGCCATTACACACACAATTTTCCCCATCTGGAGCGAGCTCGCCAAATTTGGAATGATGATGCCCAATGGCAAGGACATGCTTCGCCTCCCACACCACCAAACCCACCACAACCTAATACACAACCCATGGTGTTGCAAAACCCCTTACCCACATAAGGGATCGCAGCCACCCAACCTTTAGCCCGTCGTCAAGTTTCCCCCGCACAACAACAACAAGTTACTTATGTTGCTCCTGATAGTCACCCCATTGACTCAGGTACCCATCACCTTTTAATGATGTCTTCCGCTGATGTCAACCTTCAAACACGTTGTAACTAGTATGGTTCCACGACAGAAACCATTATTACAGAAAAGGCCACTAACACTCTTACCATAGATCAGTCATTACGCATACCTCCAGACCACTCGACGGAGCCCCCAAAGCTCCTCGTTTTCCTCTGCGATGCATCAATAACAATCCCAACGCTCGTGCTGCCAAAAACTACAATTTCATGGATGACTTAGCCCAGTCCCCTGCTGCTATGTCAACCCTAGAAGTTTTGAAGAACTCCCCAATGCAGTGCAAAACACTGTTTCCCGCCATTAGAGCAATAGACCCTTCCGACTCATGGATGATGGAATTCGATTTAGACTAATTTGAACCAGGCATGCCTTCCACATTAGCATTTCAAGTTTCGGTTTCAGTCCAAAATCTTGTTATCCATCGGTGCATCATCAATGAGGGTGCTTCTACATGCATTATATCTACATTCATGTGGAAGAAGCTTGGATCCCCTACCCTATAGCCATCCACGACCTCTTTACGAGCTTATGATGGTCGTTCATCCCAACCACAAGGCCTTCTGGCCAACATCCCAGTCCAACTAGTTGGTAAAACCGTCCTGATTGACATAGAAGTCGTCAATGCCCAACTCGACTACAACCTACTTCTAGGATAGAGTTACATGTACGCCATGAAGGCCATCACTTCATCAGTGTTTCAGATTATGATGTTCCCCCATGAAGGATAGGTTGTTGAAGTTGACCAAGTCACATACTACGACCCGAATGCGCCCGCTACACCTGAGAATGTTCTCCCCATGGTTGAACAACCCGTTTTTGGTGCACCCACCTCTTTGGTTTCCACTATCGGCCTTGGAATTTATTCAGAGACTCCAATGGTCCCCACTTTTCATTCATTACCACCTCCTTCACCGACTGTTTATATTTATGACTTGTGCACTATTTCCTCAAATCCATTAGTACCTAACCAACAACCACCACTGTTTCCTCAACCACCATCGGTTCCCAACCATGTTGGAGCCACACCAATCCATACAATCTCGTTCTTGTTCCCACCATCCGGAGTAGTAAGCATGCCTGTAATGACCACACTGAATCTTCTGGAGTTGACATTAGTACTTCCCGTATGGTATCTTCCTGCTCCTAATCCCACTTCGACACCACAAGTCATCCTTCAACCGGTTCAACCGATTACCACTGTTACCCACCTACCTCCTGGTGTGGGGACTGCATCGACATCCAACAGTGCCCCTCCACCATCCAAGAACGTTGGGGGAAAATGATCACAAACTTATAATACTCCACAGGAGAAGAAACCTATGAAACCTACCCATCCAGTTCGTGCACCCCCTAAGTGCTCTTTATGCGATGATTTGGGCCATGCTACCCATAATTGTCCACAATTTCCAAACCTTCAAGAGCACATGAAACATTAGACAATGACCCCAATATTCTGGTTGTTGAGCTGGACACCACCCCTAAACCGCATAACAAATCACTGCGTACCAACCAATCCTACGCCATATGCGGAGTCTACGGCCATTATTCCCATCATTGTCCCGACCTACCTGATTATTGATTGGTTCTCCATGAGCTGAATCAGTCCTCTTTAGAGTGATCCATTACTATCATTGAGGATATTCACCCACCTGAATCCTCCTCATTGGATAAGGTTAACACAATTTACATGGTTTCCACTGGAGACCCCTCTATCATGTTGTCCCCTTCAACTGATCCCTTCGACCCACATGTTCAACCTTTTCAAATCGACGAGGAAATCACATGTCCACGGCATGGGGGCAGGCCCAAAAAATTTCCTACTCATCATTCTCGTCGACGATACTAGGGAATATACCCAACAAGGGAGATCCCCCATCATCATATCATCAATTCAATGTGCCACCATGTCCATTAGCCTCATGGTACACCCCCCTTCCAGTAGTTGGTCAATGCCATGTTGATCCCTCTCTGAGACAACATCTGCACCGCATTGACACCTCTGAGTTAGGGGGCACAATAGATTACCTTGACCCTAAGATAGGAGGCCTACTCAATCATTTTGACCTTGCCCCATCACATCTATCTCAGTATTGCAATGATCCCATCGTTCAAACAAACACATATGTGATCCACAATCACAAACCCCATGCACATAGCATGTGGGCAGGTCATTAACCCTGCTCACTTTTTAACATGCATGATCTCAACCATTTTTGAGGTCACATGTTATTTGTATATTTGATTTGATTTGATACACCTAGTATGTTCCCCCCGCGGGTCATCATTTTTTCCCACCACTACATCCTTGGCTTGGTGGGCTCACCTTTATTTATAACCATTTTTAACCTAGTTTTTCCTTTGACCATTCCGGAGTCATTTGACCTCCATTTCTTGCACCGTTTGCACTGCCGGATTTTGATTTTTACGCACATGATGATGCTTGAGATCATTTCTCTCTCTCACTAAATATTTCTTCGGGAATTTTTTCCATGCCCCTCGCCACCTCGATTTGCATGCCACACATGTCGTAGTCGCTTTTTTCCATTTTGTTTATCGCGGCCCCTCCATGATCCCTCCACTCCATCCATACTGCAATCATTGCATTATTTTTCCACCATTCATCACCCCACAAGGAGGCCCCATCAATATTCCCCTCTCTCCTTCATTCTTGGTTCTCATAATTGTCCCTTGATTGAACACTTCCTCCTTGATTGGCCATTATATTTGTTCGGTATAATTTTATCCCTTTTTTGGGACGAGCAACTCCTTTACGAAAAAGGAACTTAGGGAGTTTTCGTTAAGATCTTTTCTGACTCCTTAAACAATGAAAATATCACTGAGCAATCTTGCTTCCTTTCATGCTCGTTAAAGTACCTAAAAGGCCATCTATCTGGTATAAGTTTAACCCTTTTCCAAACCTGGTAGACTAATTACAAAAAATGAATACTCTAGTCACACTGGATATAAGAGTTATTAATTGCATAGTTTTATGCTTTTTCGGGCCTCGGAGACTAACACACCAAAAAGAAACCCCCTTGGAGTCTTCTTATTGATTTCAGACTCTCTAAAATTGAAAGCAACCACGAGCATTCACCGTCTTGGGCTCGTATAAATCCACACGACGGTACCTTTCCACCATTTCATAGTCTTCTTATCGCTTTCAGTCTCCTTAAAATTGAAAGAAACCATGAGCATGAACTGTCCTGGGCTCATACAAACCACATGACAATACCATTTTGAGCACACTTCGATCTCTTCTTCAATCTCCTTAAACCATGAAGAAGGCCCAAATTGTGCCTCTCGGCGCCGCGACAGATCATCTCTAGTCCCCACATCATGGCAGCACCCCCAATATGGTCTCCTTTGTTCAGAGTATTATGGGAGTCTCCTGATATCACTCATCAGTTCCCCCCCTTGAAGTCAGAGTCCTTGGTCCCTTAAGCTCTGATCCCCTTCCCTAAAGTCATTTTCATATGCTTCTAGGTTAGCCTTGCCATCATACTTTGAACAAAGGAATTTTGAGTCTCCCCCCAACTCTGCGACCTCAGTTGTCCACCCCCCCACAGTATGCCAGTATCACAGTCAGTACTATCACCTCTTGGTTGTACACCTCACGCTCCTATCAAGGAAACATTATTTCCTTGGTAGTTGCAGGAATCCCTCTGTCGATTCCAACACATTTATTCTAGAGGATAGACCCAGTGGCCCATATAACTTGGACTCATCTCCATTAGTGGTGAGTGCCTATGGATCATCTGAGAGGAGTCCTTAGTGCCTCTTGGAATGATTATTTCTCACGTGCTCGACTCCAACTCCATCATTGCATCGTTGAGATTCATACAGGGTATTAGTCCCTTCAGTTATTGGTCGAAGACCTTAGATGTCCCTTGAATCTAGCACATTGGTGAGTCAATTTGGAACCCCCCTGTTGTATGTTCTCGTGGATATCCAGGATTCGTTGGCGACAATGTTCAAAATTTCTCTAGTGGTATGCTTCCTCGAGTACCTAGTTCAAATGCAGTCCAGTGTACCTTTGAGATTCTGACTCTCAGTCGTTGAGTCCATACAGTTGTTGGACACCTTCAGATCCAACAGAGCATGAGTTGTTATGGTATCACATTCAGTATGGATGCCATTGTTTCCATGTATCAATTCTTCCGATCATTCATGGTTGGACCATGCGTATGTCCTAGATTTGTCTCCCCTCTGGACCATTATGATGTACCCAACAGTTCTATATGTATTATTTAGGTCCCCCTTTTTGGGCCTCATTATTATTTGTATATCTTGATACGAGCATGGGTATGCTCGCCTCATCCATATATTTGAGATTATTCCTCATCCATTGTTACGGTCTCCAACTAGTTTCTAATCTTCTTCGTCACAATGCTCACACCCGTGGAAAAGGTCAATACCTATGATGTCTATCGGCCATATGATGAGCTCCTAGCCTCACACATCAGGGGGCAATCTGTTAACACCCAAAAATTGTTCACTAGCTCATTTCCCTAGTCACATAACCCATTTGTCCACTTTTCCTACCCTTTTGGCCTCTAAAACCCCAAAAAACCCTCAAATAGTTACCAAAAGGGAAAAAAATCATTATTTCCCTCCTCAATAAATGAAATTCCTCCAAAAAAGGTAAAAAACCCTCATAAAAGGGTCCAAAATTCCCAAAATAAAAGAAAAAAGGGAAAAAAAGTCAAAAATAAATTCAAAAAGAGGGAAAACCCTAAAACCATTTACCAATACTATTGGTTGCCCAAAACCATGGGCCAATACTCCACCTCCCAAAATCTCTATAAAAGGTGATGGAGGCCCCCCATTTCAGACCCACCAATCACTCTTCATACCCTTATGTTGCCGAAATTCCTGTTGAACCCTAGCCTATCACCTTGAGCTTTTGTTCGCCATTTCAATTGAGTCTTAGCCACCTATTGAGCATTTGGAGAAGGGAAAGGAACTCTGGAGATCTGGTGCACTACTCTTCGTACAACTGCAAGGAATCCAAGAACCTCACCATTTGAGGTAAACACCATTGCAAACCCTTGTTTTCCCATTAATACAAAAAAATTTAAATTCCATTAATGAGTTCCTCGTGATTGTTTATTTTTATTGTTATTGTTAGGTTTATTTTTATGTTATCACTTACATATGTCACTCTTTTAATATCTATTTTTTACTCATTATATTGAACTGCTACTAAGGGTTCCTTAATCCTTAGTAGGTGCTCTTTAGCACGAGCTGGTGTGAAAACTCTAGCTACAATAAGAGTTCAAGGATGTGTTTCCTGATGAGATTCTGTGACTTCCTCCAAAGAGAGATATTGATTTCACAATTGACCTTGTGTTGGGAGCTGCAACAATGTCCAAGACACCCTACAAGATGAGTACACCAGAATTGCCAGAATTGAAAATGCAGTTACAAGAGATGTTAGAAAAGAAATATATCAGGCCAAGTGTGTCCCCATGGGGATCACATGTGCTATTTGTGAAAAAGAAAGATGGAACACTCAGGTTGTGTATTGAATACATGCAGTTGAACAAAGTCACTGTGAAGAACAAATACCCATTATACCTCGAATTGATGACCTTTTTTATCAAATGAGAGGGGCAACGTTATTTTCAAAGGTTGAATTGAGGTTTAGTCACCATCAGGTAAGAATCAGAGAGGAAGATATCCATATATAAGACAATCTTTAGAACAAGTTATGGGCACTATGAGTTTGTGGTGGTACCATTTAGTATCACAAATGCACTAGCTACATTTGTGTGTCTCATGAATAGTGTTTTTAGCAAGTATTTGTCAAGTTTGTTATTGTTTTTATAGACGACATTCTTATCTATTCTAAGAATGAAGAGGAGCATGAAGAACATTTAAGAATGGATTTTCAATTACTAAGGGAACATAAGTTGTATGCAAAGCTGAACAAATCTTACTTTTATAAAGATAAAATTTATTATTTGGGTAAGATTATTTCATAAGAAGGGATATCAATGGACCCAGAGAATATTGAAGCCATTATGAATTGGCCAACTCCAAAAAACATGACAGATGTGAGATCCTTTATGTGACTTGCTGGTTACTATAGGAGATTCATCGAAGGATTTTCCAAGGTTGTTAATCCAATTACTTCCTTGCAGAAGAAGGGAATGAAATTTGAGTGGACTCCAAGATGTGAGGAAAAATTCCAGCGATTGAAGAAGCTTCTCACGAGTGCACCAATTCTAAAAATTGCAGACCCATAAAAAGTGTAATATACCTGATCAGATATCACTTAAAAATTTATCCCAAAATTAAAACTTTAAGACACTGACTAGTAAACAGGAAAACTAGTTGCAAAACTAGTTTTAGGAAAGCTAGTCAAGGGTTTCCTGAGAAGGTTCTGGGAATGAGTTTGGAAAGTTTTAGGTTCTGGAATTTGTAAGGATGTGTGCAGAAGCAAGGTATTCACATATGATAATGATTCCTAAGCACAAAGTACTGGGGCCATTTATGTTTTGAACATCAGCCAGGCTGAAGTCTACTCCAATGCTTCCTGGGCACACCAACATATCCTTACTAGACAAGAATTGGACTACTAAAGGCTACAAAAGGGTGAATATAAGTCATGGGGATCTAAAACATAGTATGGACCAAGTTTCTTTATGATTTTGTAATTTCTGGAGGTATTTGGAAGAATTGGAGCCAAGGGCGCTATTGAGGATTGCACAGGTTAGAGTTTTCCAGGCTTTTCCAAATGAGTTGAAATTCAACCAAAAATTTAGGAACAGAGCATGGGGGTCTTTAATAGTGTTATTATGACCACATAAAAGCATTATATCATTAATTTTCAGCATAGGTACGTCATAGAGGAAAATATGCCAAAACTAGCTAGTTATAGGTGCACATTGAGCTAGTCTTCAATTCTGGAGGGTTAAAAATTATTAAAAGAATGTAATACTCTGTTTTTCAGACTTAAATGGCTCCGTTACAACTTAAATTAAATCATAGGGCCGAATCATACATTTCCATAAATATTTCTCAAATATTATGTCTCCTCCAATAATACAATTCCCACAAAGCTAGAATAGCTAGTCTTGATCTCTAAGAGTTCCAAAGCCACCAAAATATTCAAATATCAGTCATAAACATATAATAACCTTTGATATCATATGAATATTTTTTTTAACTCGAAATCATAGATATGGAATAAGTATTATAGTCAGTTGCACCAACAATGCATTGGGAGGCCTCCAAGAGCTAGTTTTCCCCCACAGGGAAGGAGAAAGAGTTGGAGGAAGGGTAGAAGCATCAGATCTCTGATAAATTTGATTGATGAGCTGCTACAGGTGCAGAAACAAGATCATGGGCTGTGCACTTCTCTCTCAGCTGATTTATACTCCTCCTTCAATAATGGGAGCTTCCTCCTCAATAGATCTTCAATTGTCTTCACTACAAACACTTCTGGATGATGGGATCTCTTCTGATGGCTACATAATATTCAAGAATGGATGATGGACATCTGATCAGCAGCAATATGGATATCTGGAAGTATACTAGAAACCTATCAATAACTTGGGGCACAACTCTCGAGGTTTTTGAGGCACATCTCTCAACACTATAGAAGCTCAAAGCTCTCAAGCAAAACACAAAATTTATCAAATGATCAAAATTTGTTAATGGGAGTTGGAAGAATTTTTTTATAGAATTCATGTTGACATGTTGAGCAAGTTAATTGGCTTGGTGACATGTGAGAATGGGTCACCCATGAGTGGATATACTTGCTTACTTTTCTTCTTACACCTTTTCTCTCCTTTAGAAACTCTTGCCCTTTTTGTTTCCTTCCTAGTAAAACTTTAATGCTTTGTAATTTTAGTTCTCTTTTGGAAATTTTTACCTCCCTTAGATTTTTATGGTTTTTCCCCATTTCTTTCTTCTTGGTAACATCTTACACCTTCCTGCTTTTCATCCCTTGCTATTTTCTGACCTCCAGTTCCGATTTAGCAACATTTCCTCAAGGGGATTCCCTCTTGGCCCACTTGCACACATAATCCACTTTCCAAAATATTAATAAATGAATATAATTAATAAAATAAATTAATTCCTCACTCCAAAATCCAAAATCATGAAAGGAATTTTCTTGCAACAAGAAATAAAACTTTTACCTTCCATATTTTCCTTTTCAGTGATGCCTCTATCCATCCATCAAGTGGAAGAATCGTAGATCTTGCTTGCTGATTTATATGATCTATAATCAGCCATCTCTTATGCAATAGGACCTATCTCCCATGGGGACAGATCATTATCCTCCTATTGTACATGTGGCATCAACCAGAAATTTTTTTTCACCCATTGTTCATTCGCCATTGTTGTTGCTGAATATAGGACATGTGGGAAAGAACTGTGAACCTTCTTTATATGTCTGCAACCTTCAGTAACCAAAATTATGGGTGCATATTTTTCATTATTGGCTGGTCCAAATAGGGTGATCTCATCCCACTTTTCCATGGGAGAGTAACTATCTTCAAGGAACAACTCAAGTTCCCTTGGAAAATAATAAAGTGCTTGGTTCTCATCAAACTGTTCTACACACTCTTCAAGCACTGGTAAAAATGAATGTTCCTCATGATCCACCATCTCATGAGGTTCCTCCATATGATCCATAATTCTTTCATCCAAATGAAGTTGATTGAATGGTGTGTAGGAGGGTAGGGGCGTCTTTGCAACTTTTCATGAAGCTGCAATATCTCTGTCTTGGATTCTTGGAGGGAACTTTGAGTGATTCTCAAAGAATATTGGGTGGCCATAAATTAATCATTGAGATTTCTTATCTCTTCATTATCCCTCAAGGATGCACCATGAAACAATTCTACAAGCTCCAACAAACTATCTCTATCAGAAAGCAGGTTGACGAATTTACCTTTTATGATTGTCATGGATTTCTGAAATTCTTCCATGTCTCTCATGGAAGACTGCTCCCCCAACTTCCAACGTAGGTTATTCATTAAGGCATGGGTGTCATTGAAGGTTTGAAGGGAGTCTTGGATCTTGCATTCATTCATCTTCATTGTCCCTTCAAGGAAATGAGGTTCCGGTAGATGAACCTTCTCCTCTTCTAGCTTCCTAGGATCAAATTCAGTTGATTATGTTGAAGTTATGAAAGCTGATTTATATTTTGGGGCTGAAATATATTCATATTTCAGATCATGAGTATCATATATTTGGATACAAATGGGGTGCTCATTCATCTCTGGTGCACCAGTAAGGCTTTCTCTCCAATTTTTAGCTCTCCCCAATTTAGGAGTCTCGGCCCCTAGGGGATCTACCAAGGCCATCTCCTCCTCAGAAGTGGATGCCCCATCAGACTAATACATTGGCACATAAATATCAGAATTTACAAAATTCCCATGTGTTATATTTCCCCCTCCTTGTGATGGTATGTTAGTGGTTTGGCCTTCCACCAATTTCTCATTTTAAATTTCCATTGCTGCAAGACCTTCTTCTTTCTCCATGGATCTTGCATCCACAACACTTTCACCATTGGGGAATTCCATGTCTCCCACATGTAAATGAGAATACACATCATTAGATGCTTCCTCACACTTAAAAAATTCCTTAATAGGTTCTCTTCCGACCATGTGGGCATCCTACAAACACCTTTCTGGTGATTCATCCCTATCACTGCATTCACCCTTATCACTAAGGATCCAAGACGCAACATCCAGGGAATCCCTTATGCAATAATTATCCTCTGATGTGTCTGAAACATCATCATGATACAAAGTAGTACAAAAATATGAATGTGTTCCATACCTTTGCATCATGCTTCTCTCTTCAATGGGTGGGGTTATGGTGCATTGTTCTGCCACCAATTCTACTAGTTCACATCTAACTGATGTGTGGTTAGCTTCTGCTTCCTTGTGAAGCTCTTGTGGTGACTTTGGATGTAATTTATGTTCTTCTTTTGGATCTGATCCAAAATATGACTCAAAACCCCTAATAGTACCAATCCCTTCTGAGGTGATATTGAGATCCTCAGCATAGAATCTTTCAGTAGATTCTTCTTCCATTCTGTCAACAATCTCATGATTGGTATTTGGGTATTGCTTCTCCTTGGTTGTCTTAGGATAAATATTCTTGGAGGCTATTCTTGAATAGGATCCAAAAATTATTGTGAAGTGACATGCATCCAATGAAGCTTTCATATTTTTTATTATCTCTTCCATAGAAGCTTTACCTTTGACTGTAGAACATGCACCTTTTTCCTAAATATGGCTATCAGAATAACCATAGTCTCTTTTTCCAATCATGATCTCATGGGAGATACTTGTGGAAGGTACTTCTTGGGAATTCTCTTTCTCATACTGTCTGCAATATTCTTCATACTGCTCATCATAATCATCATACTCTTCATAAAAATAATCTTCTTCTCCATGCAACTCAAACTTTAAATCTTCCACGACTGTAACTAATTCCACAACTGCAACTTGAAGATAGAGCTGCGCTACTTTTCCACTGAGAGTTACTTTCCACGGGATGAGCCAAGGAAAGTGCTCTAATACCACTTTAATATCCCTGATCAGATATCACTTAAAAATTTATTCCATAATTAAAACTTTAAGACACTGACTAGTAAACAGGAAAACTAGTTGCAGAACTAGTCTTGGGAAATCTAGTTAAGGGTTGACTAAGAAGGTTCTGGGAATGAGTTTGGAAAGGTTTAGGTTCTAGAATTTGTAAGGATGTGTGTAGAATCAAGGCAGTCATAACTGATAGTGATTCCTAATCACAAATTACTGGGGACATTTATGTTTCTAACATCAGCCAGGATGAAGTCTACTCCAATGCTTCCTGGGCACACCAGCATATGCTTACTAGATAGGAATTGGAATACTAAAGGATACAAAAGGGTGAATATAAGTCATGGGGATATAAAATATAGGATGGACCAAGTTTCTTTATGATTTGGTAATTTCTGGAGGTATTTGGAAGAATTGGAGCCAAGGGCGCTATTGAGGATTGCACAGGTTGGAGTTTTCCAGGCTTTTCCAAATGAGATGAGATTCAAACAAAACCTTAGGAAAATAGAATGGGGGTATTTATTAGTGTTATTACAACCACATAAAAGAACTATATCATTAATTTTCATCATAGGTAAGTCATACAGGAAAATATGCCAAAACTAGCTAGTTATAGGTGCACATTGAGCTAGTCTTCAATTATGGAGGGTAAAAAATTATTAAAAGAATGCAATACTCTGTTTTCCAAACTTAAATGGATCTGTTAAAACTTAAATTAACTCAAAGGGTTGAATCGGACATTTCCATAAATATTTCTCAAATATTATGTCTCCTCCAATAATACAATTACCACACAGCTAGAATATCTAGTCTTGATCTCTAAGAGTTCCAAAGCCACCAAAATATTCAAATATCAGCCATAAATGTATAATAACCTATGATATAATATAAATATGTTTTTTAAGTCAAAATAATAGATATGGAAGAATTATTACAGTCAGTTGCACCAACAGTGCATCAGGAGGCCTCCAAGAGCTAGTTTTCCCCCACAGGTAAGGAGAAAGGGTTAGAGGAAGGGTAGAAGGATCAGATCTCTGATAAATTTGATTGATGACCTGATATAGGTGAAGAAACAATATCATGGGCTGCACACTGCTCTCTCATTTGATATATACTCCTCCTTCAATAATGGGAGCTTCCTCCTCAATAGATCTTCAATTGTCTTCACTACAAACACTTCTGGATGATGGGATCTCTTCTGATGGCTGCATAATCTTCAAGAATGGTTGATGGACATCTAATCAACAGCAATATGGATATCTAGAAGTATACTAGAAACCCGTCGATAACTTGGGGCACATATCCTAAGGTTGTTGAGGCACATCTCTCAACACTAGAGAAGCTGAAAGCTGTCAAGCAAAACACAAAATTTATCAAATGATCAAAAGTTGTTAATGGGAGTTCGAAGCATTCTTTTATAGAATTCATGTTGACCTGTTGAGCAAGTTAAATGGATTGGTGACCTGTGAGAATGGGTCACCCATGAGTGGATATACTTGATTACTTTTCTTCTCACACATTTTCTCTCCTTTAGAAATTATGCCCCTTTTTGTCTGAAGATGTTTCCTTCCTTGTAAAAATTTCCTGCTTTGTAATTTGAGTTCTCTTTTGGAAATTTCGACCTCCCTTAGCTTTTTATGGTTTTTCCCCATTTCTTTCTTTTTGGTAACATCTTACACCTTTTCGCTTTTCATCCCTTGCTATTTTTCGACCTCCAATTATGATTTAGCAACATTGTCCTCAAGGGGATTCCCTCTTGGCCCACTTGCACACATCATCCACTTGCCAAAATATTAATAAATGAAGATAATTAATAAAATAAATTAATTCCTCACTCCAAAATCCAAAATCATTAAATTTAATTAAATTATAGGCCTAGCTCAAAATTTCCCAATTAATTAAATAATTCACCTTGGCACTTAGTTTGGGGGTCAATATCTTTAGGGGGGGTACCTTATCCATTTAATCACCCACATACACCCTTAGGAATATTTGATAAGTTAATTTCCACATTTACCCATTAATTAATTAATTAATGCCTAGGTGAATTAGGCCAAAATCACCCCCATGGACCATAGCAAAATTTTGGGACATGAGAAAAAGACTTTGTGGTGTGTACTGATGCATGCAATGAAGGACTTGGAGGAGTTCTTATGCAAGACAACCATGTGGTATGTTATGAGTTAGGAAAGTTGAAGGAGTATGAGAAGAAATATTTTACCCATGATTTAGAACTTGCATACATAGTTCATGCTTTAAATATGTGGAGGCACTACTTAATGGGAAAAAAATTTGAGCTAAGGACAGACCATTGTGGTCTAAAATATTTGTTTGAGAAACCAACATTAAATGCTAGGCAAGCTAGATGGTTGGAATTTTTGTGTGAATTTGATTTTGAGATTAAACACATAAAGGGGAAGGAAAATAAGGTGGCTAATGCACTCAGCAAAAAAGTACATGAAATGCATGTGGAAGTACTTATTAGTTGCCAATCATATTTGAGGTAGCAGATTGCTAACTGTATTGTTGAAGACGAAATGCATGTGCAAATAAAGGACAAATTGTAGTAGCGTTATTTAGAGAAGAGGTATGAAGCTTACCATTTGGAAGGTGACGGACTTCCTGTTTATAAAAACAAAATTTATATTCCAAATGTGGCATATTTGAGAAGGATTGTTATGGATGAAATCCATAAAGCTCCATATTCCGGACACCCGGGAAATCATAAAACAATTTCTATAGCCAGAAAACAATATTTGTGGCTAGGGATGAAGAAGGACATCGCTGAATACATTTCTAAGTGCATGAAATTTCAGCAGGTGAAGGTTGAACACCAACACCCAACAGGTTTATTACATCCAATGTCAATTCCATAATGGAAATGAGAGATAATTTCCATGGATTTTATTACGGGTTTGCCAATGAAAATAAAACAACATGATTCCATCATGGTGGTGGTGGACATATTAACAAAGGAAGCACATTTTATACCCGTTAAGTCCACATATAAAACCGATGCCATTGCAAATATTTTCATGATGGAAATTTTTAGATTGCATGGATTTCCTAAGGCAATAATTTCTGATAGGGATACCAAGTTTACTTCAATTTTTTGGAAAGGTATTTTTTCATATTTGGGTACACAACTGAACTTTGGCACATCATACCATACTCAAACAGATGGGAAAACAAAAAAATTACATCAGGTGCTTGAATACATGATTCGCATGTATGTAATGGACAAACCATCCAAGTGGGAGGATTATCTCTTAATGGATTTTGCATATAATAACGGACATCAAGCATAATTGGGTATGAGTCCATTTGAGGCTTTGTATGGCCGAAAGTGTAGGACATCAGTGACTTGGGATAATCTAGTGAACATAATTTTACTTGGGTCAGAATTGCGTAAGGAAATGGAACAAGAGGTTGCAAAGATCAGGCATAATTTAAAAGCAGCCCAAGTTAGATAGAAAAGCTATGGAGATAAGCGCATGGTGCATAGGGAGTTCAGTGTTGGGGATTGTTTTGGAAAAAATTGCACAAGTGCACTCTTCCACTTGTTAAGGGGATAAGCCTTGTAGGTTGCAGCAAGGCCTCAGTCCTTGGAGCCCCTATTTGGTTTTGGATGGTATTACTCCAAGTGATCCTGCAAGAGATTGTTAGTGTATTTCAAATTCAAACATGAAAATATTGATAAAAACAATGAAAGAGATAGGAGAAGAATGAAAACTCCAACAACAACCAAAGATATGCTAAACCACTCTTTTATTTCCCAATGGAATAATTGTACAACACCTAGGAGGTGAAGGCTTCAAGGGAAGCCAACAATCTCCCTTAGGGAGACATTTCTTGTCCAAAATAAATGATAAGTATATGGAAGAACAATGGAGAGAAACACATTCCCCTAGATGGAAGGTGACAAGGGAGCTTGGGAATGCTTACAATGGTAGGAAATGGTGAGCTATGATGAAGCTCCAACTAAAATCCAGCAGCATAACCTTGGTTGAATTTTATCTCTACAATATGAATGCCAAACGGATTTCTTTTATAGGCCAAGAGGTGGCCAACAAACAACTAGATACAAATGTGAACTCTCCTCCTCAATGAACTAGTTAAAAGGGGGGTTGATAAATGCCACCAAGTGTGTGATGAGCCGAATTCAGAATCTCAGGGAGGGTTGATCCTTTAATGCACTACTGGGAGTGAGTGGTCCCTCCGTTTTGATAGTAGCACAAATATCGATGGAAAATCCGCGCGGGTGTAGCGCAGGCATTGTTCAGATAACCTACTCTATACCGCGGGTCAATTGTGTAATACCCGCGCTACCCTTTTTTTTACTGTTTCTTGGCACTTATGGACTCATGTTGTGTTTTGGATCTATTGAGGATGTCTGTGGTGATATGCATTCTTTATGTTGATGATGCCTTACTGTATGAATTGCCAAAATGTCGCATGTTTGCGACTTTTAGGCATTAACAAGGATCATGTTTACCTTAGAGTGAGGCCAAGGAATAGTTCCTTGAATCTTGGGAGTTGTTCCAAGTTATCACCCAGATATTGTGGGCCATTTAAAGTGATTGAAATAATATGGCCAGTTGCATATAGAATTGCATTTTCTAATAACACTAGAGGTCATAATGTTTTTCATGTTTCTTTGCTTAAGAAATATGTACATGATACTAACCATGTGATTAATTGGGATGTGATCCGGGTGGAACTCGAGGGAGAGTTCCAAACCGAGCCATTTTGCATCCTAGACAAAAAGCTAACTTTGCTCCAGAGCCGAGCCATTGGATAGGTGAAGGTGCAATGGAAGCACTATGGTCCTAATGAAGCTACATGGGAGCTGGAGGATGCCACAAGAGTGACATATAAATTTTTGTTCAATTTTGAAGAGCATTGAGGACAATGATGATTTAAGGGGGAGGGGAATGTAACACCTTGATTTTGACCTCGTTCCATTAAACATGTAAATGATGTAATACTGATATAAAATCATGTCTAGGAGCTCAAGGCCAAGGCTCTTCCATTGATTTTTCATTTATGTATCGGAAATTAAAAATC
The DNA here is from genome assembly GCA_027924585.1 of Larix kaempferi. Classification (NCBI taxonomy): domain Eukaryota; kingdom Viridiplantae; phylum Streptophyta; class Pinopsida; order Pinales; family Pinaceae; genus Larix; species Larix kaempferi. Next base: position 8,357,337 of record BSBM01000642.1, read on the forward strand.
GATGCATGTGGATTGCGTGCTAGTCTAACACGATGGAAATTGTAAATGTATTTTAATAAAAATACCCACAACCAGCTATGCAATGAAACAAGAATATGGGAACATGATTTTTGCAAGAAATAGGGAGGGAAATATTCAAACCCTTGAATCCAATAGTGGCAAGCCAAGCGTCAATGATAGAACCCTTGAAACTTTAACTACCCATGTTGAATTTTGTACCCAATCATTTATTTCTTCTAAGAGGTGGTTGAAGTAGTTATTCTTTTGGGAAATGGAGAGTATGGCTATCTAATTTCGTGCATGGGAAAGCCATCATTTTGGGAAAATGTGTTTGGCATCCTGGGAAAGAAAAAACCCACAAATTTTCTCCCCAACATATCATTCATCCATTAGTTTTTCTCTCTCACACAGTTTTGGCTTACTGGGTGTTTTTCTCCTTGCTCTTACTGCATTTTCCTTCCCTCTCTAGCTGGAAAAGTCATTTTTGTTGTTGTAAAAAAATGGGGAAGAAGGGAAATCAAGTTCGGGGTCTGTGAGACCTGTTTGTTTTACTCTGTTTCCCATCTACCTGTTTGGAATTCGACCTGTAACTTTCAGTGGTGGATTTCCCCTCTCCAATTTCATTTTTTTACGCCCAGTGGTTGTATGACTGCATAATTGTTAAATGGAGTTCCAACTGTTAGGAAATTACCTTGATATTGTTGTGGTTTGGGATTAGATGCATCCCTTGTTTTGGCTTGAAATTGTGTGTAAGCAACTAGGAGTAGAAGAGGATTTAGAATTGGCTTAATAAACCTAGTGAAGAGTGTAACCTCACAAAAGATGATAGGGCTTTGGCTACCTTTCTATGCACACCTTGAAGAGCACTAGAAGGGAAGGTATGGCTTGGGGGACTATGGACCAATGAAGGGGACATTTCCTTGTGTTGGGTGTGTAGGTATTGTGGGTTCCAAGATAGCTAAATATTGTAGAGGTACTGATAGCTCTGTGGTTGAGCTCACTAGATTAGCAATTCCTTCCTTTCTACTGCCTTGATAGCTTCATAAACCCAATTGTGGACTAGCTTGGCTGAGATGTGGTATATACTTGGCTATGTGTGAATTTTTGGTTCCATTTTCCTTGTGGAAATCATGCCCAACTAGGGGGTTGAAGCTATGTGGAGAGATTGATGAGCACAACTGGCCTATGGTTGGGTACTAGTTGCTCGAGACAACTTGATTTCAATATAAGTATTCAATGAAAGCTTTGTTTTGTTCCAATTCATTAGTTATTCAAGTGTTGAATGGAATAAATACTTCCATTGGTTGTTTATGAATGATGGTTGTTATTATTATGCTTGTTTATGCATGCTAGATGTGTGTAGTAGAGTTTATTTTCCACTGTGTTTATTTCGATTATGCATCTGCACACATATTTCATTTGTTCCGAATTCATAAAATGATGATGGGGCTAGTTTTGAAAGCCCATATTTGGTTCATATTCCCTCACTTAATATGGATTGATGGAAGGGGATGTGACAACCACCCTCGATATCCCAAGTGGCATCTCATGGTGAAAGAAAAGAGAGATGATAGAAAAATATATCTTATCAAGTTGTCACTCAAGATGATGGATAATTTTACCCAAATCCTTCATTGACTACAAATTGTAGTAGATACACAACAAGTAGACATTTTAGATGTGTGATACCCTTCAAGGAACAAGTTAACTTTGAAATTCATTTATTTGAATACCAGATAAATGTATATTCTTTTATAAGTGTTAACATTTGTTAGAGGGTTATTACTCTATTAAAACAAAATCAATAGTGAGATGATCACCTTCACACTCCTTAAGTCTCTTCCCCAAGTCAAAGATTGGTGGGGCACTTATTGGAAGACAAATGTTGGAGATGAGTTTGAAACATTTATAAAAGAACCCACTTGTTTGGATTGTATTGATTCCCTCAAGAAGGAATTCTACCTTGTCATAAACTATGATCGAAGGTACATGAGATGAATGCCTTTGCACCAAGAGAGAGGCCATATGGTGTTAGTGTACACAAATATATTCTATAACTTGTGCTCAAAGATGGGCATCAAAGACTTTGAGAATCACTTGGTACTAAAGTAATATTGTGGCCTACATAGGTACAACTAGACAAAGATGAAGTTCTTATACATATGCTCATTGAGATCCTCTTATCAATATGCTATCAAAATTGAGAAAACAAATTAAATAAAAGAATAGGTAAGAGTTTGGTTTTGCAAATCTATTGTAGAAAAAGCATGGTAAAGGTGTCCCTAAATCATAGAAAAATGGACAAATCAATGATATAAAACCTCAATACAACTATTCCAAACCATGGGAAAAAAGGGTAGCAAGAAGTCAAAGAAGGACCACTAGAAAGTCGTGTGAGTTCAACAAAATCCCCAAGCACAACATTGATGAATGTTTCTTGTGCTATTCATCACTAGCTAAGATAAAATCCTTAGAGTCAAAACTCTTTATTGGACTATTATTTTGAGGTAGATAAAGGAAAGTAGATCATAAACACATAGCTTAATGCTGCCATCACAACCACACAGATCCAACTAGAATATCTACAGTAGAAGAAAGCTGAGCGCCTCTTCCATTACCATATGTATGTAAATGGGACTCTATTGCATTTCATTGTTGATATTGGTATCCAAAAGAAATTGATATCAATAGAAGTTGTCAATATATTTAAATTGTCGATAATGCCACACCCCCAACTATACACCATTGGTTGGTTACGTCAGGGATGAGACATCTATATTAGTTAGGAAATCCACCTATGCTATGACAATAGTCACTTCAAAGATGAAGTACTAGGTGATGTCACCCCACTTGAATTTTTTGATATTATTTTAGGAAAACCCTATATGTGGAAACATCATGTTATTTATGAGTCTAGGCCTTGTAGTGTCATTGTTATTTTGTGATCTTAGCTCTATAGGTTACTAGAGGTAGTTCCAAATACCATGGTTTCCTTGATCTCCTTGAATTAGTGCAAGAAGGTAATCTCTCATACTAAGATATTTGTCCTCTTCATGATTTGGTTGAAAGGTAAACATAATCTCACTAAGACCACCACAAAATCTCTATACACAACAGAAGAAGGTGGACATCATAATGGAAGAGTATAGAGATATATTTGCTTTGCTTGCTCTGCACTGCCAAGTCAAGAATTCAATTGATTTGTTATTTGGTGATACTTTAACTAATGGCTCAGTATACACATGATCTTCTCTAGAAAAGGTAGAAATCAAATGTCAAATTCAAGAACTCATCCAAAATGGTCACATTTAATTAATCTCCTCATCTTGTGGTATCCAAATTGTGTTGGTATAGAAGAAGGTTGGGACATGGTGAATATATATTGATTACATATATATATATAAATTACAGTTATGAACTAATATCTAATCCCATGGATTGGCGATCTTCTTGATCAAGTCAAGGGTGCCAAGTTTTTCAGTAAGATTAATCTGAAGTTAGGCTACCATTAGGTACCATTTGGGAAGATTGATGTACGAAAGACTACCTTCAAGTCCAAGGAAGTCATTTTTGAGTGGTTGGTCATGCCTTTTTTCTTGATTAATGCCCCAAAAACATTCATGATGATCATTGATGATCATTTATGGTCATTCACGAATTCTTTTGTAGTTGTATATTTGGATGATGTTTGCATCTTTAATAAAAATTAGCCATGGCATTTGTAGCACATTCAAAAGATATTTGGAACCTTATGACAACACGTTCTATATGCCAATATAGAGAAATTATCATTTGGCATGTAAAGAATTTAGTATCAAGAATACATCATGGATACACATAGTGTGCATCTAGACCCAACCAATATCTAAGAAATCTATAATTTTCCATCCTCAATGACATTAAGAGAGCTCCATATTTTCTTGGGCCTTGCCAACATCTATCATAGGGTTTTTTTTGGGTTCTCTCATATCACTTGGAATCTTAGACAAGTGATCAAGGGAGGGGCCAAAGGAAAGTTCATTTGGTCCAATTCACAATAAAAAAAGCATTCAAGGATCTGAAATACCACCTTTGTTTGACACTAGTACTCACTCTACTAGACTTGCAAGAGTGAGATAGATTCTTTAGATTATGTTTTCAATGTAGTCCTCACTCAACATGGACGTTAATGGCCTACCACAGTGAGACACTCTCTGATCAGTTTGCAGGTACCCCACCTATGAAAATGATATGTAATCCACTATAAATTTCTATTACTAATGGAAGCATTACATTTTAAGGTAGGAGATCATCATCCACACTTAATCTAGAAAATTACAAAATGAACGACATCAAAATTGGCACACATACTTGCAACAATTACACTTGAATATTAACTACAAGAAGGGAAATGCAAATCATGTTGCAGACTACCTCAGCTGACCTCCAGATGCAACACTATCCATAGTCCTCAACTCTCGTGGACACGAGACATCCGAGTTGCCCCAATTGTATGGTTGCAACCCTAACTTCATTGTTATCTATTAGACACTAAGTGTAGGTAAACTAATCCCAAGATTTCATCTCCAATATGAAATTTTATTCCATTTAGGTCATCTTTGTGTTCCTTCAAGTGAGCACGAGTTGCTAATTTGGCAGGTTCATTATGGAATGACACTTTGATGTGGAGAATACAATGGAAGTGTTGTAAAAGTACTTCTACTAGCCAAAGATCTATTAGGAAGTCAAAAAGTATATCAGTAGTCCAACACTATTTGTGCCATCACCAAAATTGCCATCGTCATAAAGTAGGGGTACACTTCTATGCCTACCATAGAAAAACCCAAGGAGTTTGTCTTCATGTACTACATATCTTGCCTACCTTGAACCAAGCATCAGAATAACTATGCATTTGTGGTTGTTGATTGGTTATGTAAGATGACCATTTTGACACTCTTCGACATGAGTATCACACTAAAGTCCATTGCTAATCTCTTCTTAGAGTATGTTTGGGTTCATTTTGGGCTCCCATGGACTATCGTTTTAGGTAGAGCCAATAGGTTTCCAAGTATTTTCTAGTCTAGCCTATGGTCACTAATGGAAACAACATTAACCAAGTTGGCTACCTTCCATCTCCAAACTAATGGACAAATAGAGGTAGTTAATGGGATAATTGTGCATATATTGAGAGTTTACAAATCCAAACATCCACACACATGGGATGAGATCCTTCCTTATGTTCAACATAACTACAATAGAGCCCTTCATAGTTCTATTGGCCACACTCTTATTAGGTGTACTAGGCTTTCCAACCATTAACCTCAATTGATGTAGCTCTACTCATTGCATCTTACAAGAATAATCCTCCAACGCTCAGACCTAGGCTGATAGAGAAACTATTTTTTTTTAAAAATTAATCTAGTACATCCAACAACAAGTTCATGATATTCTACAAATTCTTATGCCAAGTACAAGCATTTCCACGATAAGCATTATGTTTCACAAGTTTTGGGTAGGAGATAAGGTATGGTTTCATTTACAACATTAACTCTCACATGAACCCATCAAAATATTTTCCCACTCCAATACATTCCTCACACCATCGCCAAGTTTGTGGGTGAGAATCCTTTTGAATCGAGTATCCCCCATTTCCTTGGCTTGCACCTTGTATTAAATGTGGAGTTACTTCGAGCATATTTTCATCCTCTCTTAAACACCTAAAAGGTGGTCGAGCACTTTTCCCCTACATAACCTTCCAAGAACATATAACTTGGATTACAATTTTTAATGGTCCAATAAATTTCCTAAATGGATTTTGTACGCTAATTGCACCCTTGGCAAGTTGACATATCAACTAGCCTTGTCAGGGCTCACATTCCTTTTGCCAGATCATTTCCTAGGCTCAGGGTTTTGGATCTTTAGAGTTTTTGCATCTTAGGGCATCATAATTTATGTTGAAAATGCACTTTTTGCCTTTTGTAATGTCTTCTTTCAAATGAGTGCAATTGGTAATTCTCTCTTCCTATATAAGCCACCACCACTCTAGTTAGTTTGTATTACTTTATATTTTACAATATTTTCATATTTAATTGATTAATGATATTCAGGTTTTATTGTGCTCTCTACAATATATATTTATGTGTTCATATTTATATTTATTCCTTCATTTCATTCTCTATATAATTTAGATAAAAAAAAATATGAAGCACCAACCAAAACCCCAACTCAATAAAGTTCCAATAATCTTGACAATGGAATAGAGGAATTATCCCTAAGGGTTGAATCTTCCATTAAAAGTAGAAAAAACTAATAATTGAGCATCAATCCATTACAATGGTTTTTCAAATAAACTTAACCACATCAATATGAAACCCGATCCATCATGAACATAGGACCAAATGGAAATTGAAATAGGAAATAGCTAGGCTTATGAGAGAGAGAATTTCAAGGAGGTTAAAGAGTTGATAACACAATTGAAAAAATTCGAAAATATGAAAAATGAAATGCATAATGCATCAATTCCCAATACATATCGTTTCTTTTCTATTGTTGGCCAATAACTGATTCCTAAGTAAGGTACTATTGTACAAGTTGAAACTTCATTGATTAGGGTTCAATAATACCATAATTAATAACACTAAAGGCATACGTGTGCTAAATATGTAATTAAGGAAAATGTTTAACCGATAACTGATTCCTAAGCGATGTACTATTGTACAAGTTGAAACTTCATTGATTAGGGTTCAATAATACCATAATTAATAACACTAAAGGCATACGTGTGCTAAATATGTAATTAAGTAAAATGTTTAACCAATAACTGATTCCTAAGTAATGTACTATTGTACAAGTTGAAACTTCATTGATTAGGGTTCAATAATACCATAATTAATAACACTGAAGGCATACGTGTGCTAAATATGTAATTAAGGAAAATGTTTAACCGTAACACAAACATAGAATCACACAAATATGGAATCACTATTTGAATGTGATGATTAATATTTTGGCCACCTTTGAAATTCTTTTCATTAACCCACCAACTACGCTTACGTTTGATTTTCTTGTTTTGGTCAACATGATCTCCATGTGGAACCCACAAACTCATTCAAAGCATTTTATATAGATAATTTTTCATTATAATAATGTAACGTAGGGCTACAATGTTTACCAAAGCAAACTCAAACAAAAGTAACTAGGGTTTATATCTTATGCTTTTTGTTTTTTCTCCATGGTTTTTTGGATTTATATGGTTTAAAAAAGCATCCTTAAAAAATAGCTCACATCTAACTTTACAAAATGCAGGGCTTATAAATATCTAACTTTAAAAGTATAATAATGATGCGATCAAGTGCAACGTAAGATTACACCAAGAATGGTTAAAATATAAATATGGTTGGAAGTTGGAGCCCAACAAATGTGATTGCTAATATATTATATTATGTGACGTGTTATTTCATTCCCACGTAGAAGTGGCACTATGATAATATTGAATCGTAAAGTCTATGCTAAGATCAATGCATTTACTCGTTTTGCCTAGGGATCCTCACATTCAATAACAACTAATGACGGTGACTCGGGGGCTAACATTATCATGTTTTTTTAATAGAGAGTATTAACACTTGCACCATTTTCAGAGGATGGTGGAAGTTCATGGCGACTAAGGTTTATGGTTCTTTCTCTTCTCATGTGGATGTTATAGCCCAATATGATTCTCCTTAGATGAACCACCCTAGTTTTGTTTGATAGGCTTTGATTGTTTTGACAGTTTTTTAGAGTCTTTCCGACCTACCTGGCTATGGTAAACTTGTTGATGGTGCCACTTTTCTAGTTAATGATTGAAGTTGGACTTTTTGTCCTTTCTTCTGCTTAGAGTTTGTTTTTTATACATTGTTCTAGTGTGGATCCTTCCCCTTACCTGAGACGTTTTTCTCGGGGAATTCATGATGGCACTCTTGACTTGTCTTATGACAAGACTTGTCCTGGAATGACAGATAGCTTGTCTCACGACCAACATTCCAAAGGCCCTAATTTGTGTTCATCTCCCATGCTTGAGAGGAGGGTCCCGGATGCAGTGTGTTTGTCCGAACCCTCAATTGGGATGGTTTGGGTGAATAGACCAAGAGGCATAGGAAAGGAATCAAGCGCAAATAATCTCATATCAGTCTAGTGCTTGGTGATGATGTCCTTATGAATGATGTGGTGACAATGTTGAGCCTTGCTTGGGTGGGCCGTTTTGGTAGTCAGCATATGCAGATGTCTACCTTCAAGGTGTGGGTGGCATTAACCTAGGTTGGCGTTCTTGGTTATCTGCCGGATTGCTACACTTTATCCCATGCTTGGTTGGGTGTGGTTCTCCACACTACGGAGGATGTGACAGAATTGCTCAATGGTGTTTGGTTCTGGGAAAACGTTGCATCCAAGTTACAGGCCTAGACTCCTTTCTTTGATGCAAAAAGACATAGATATTTTAAACACTTGGTTTGGACTAAGCTTCCCGGCTTACCTCTTGAACTTTAGATGCTGGATATTTTTAAGAAAATTGGGTCTCTCCTTGGTTCGTTTGTTTCAGTGGAACTTAACTTCTGGCATTATGATGGTAGCTCGCATTCTCATCGACCTTGATTTTCAGGATGGATTGTCGTCAGAATTGGCTATTTTCTGTTGGTCAGTTCTCTTTCGTCCAGCCACTTGAATACTCCGATATTCCTTTTTGCTGTAACAAATGTCATTCTCTCAACCACCTGGTTAGAGAATGCCCCCTTCCTCTTAAGAAGGCTGCTTGGAGAAAGAGGAATGGTTATATCATCCCTAGGACCTATGTTAAGAGGTTGTATTGGAAGGATGTTATTAGCGAGGATCGACTAGATTCTGCTTCGACCAAGCTTCTTGAGAACCTTTGTTTGTATTCTGCTCAGGAGAATGTATTTGTTCCTCCCTGGTTTCTCATCGAATACTCCCTCAGATTCGCAAAGGTTTCTCCTCCGCCAGTTGGCAAATGTATTGGAGTTGCTTTGTATAAGTTTGATGAGACCAGTTAGTCGACGGAAAATAATTTTTTCGAGGAACCTGAAGTTGCCACCCTTGACCCTCTGGTCCATTTTGGTAAGACATGCATCTCATCCTCTTATGTTCCATATCTTTGGTCTCCCTTATTTTATAGGGTTGGGAACTTTTCTTTGTATCGTATACCGCCTTTTAGTCTTCCGGAGTTATCCTGTCTAGTTTCCTCTCTTATGGGGACTAGAGGTTTATCCCTCGGTCCTTTGGTGGAAGTCTTTCTATCCTCGTTTTCTGTAGGTGAAACTTCTGGGGATGGGGATTCTTTACTTGAGACCCAGTTGACTGATGGAGCCCATAGTGAGAAGTCCTCCTCAACCTCCCTCCCTATGGCCTCTTGGTCTTTTTCCTCAAGTTCTCTGTTTCCATATTTTGAGTCATTTAACTACGAGTCGATTGTCCTCGATTTATCTAGGTCACATACTTATGAAAGTGATTTGCAATGGGTTTCTCTTCTGTGTTTTCATCCTCGTCAGGAGGTTGGTAGATTTACCCTCTTTCCTTTCCTTCAGAAGCAGGGTCTATCTCATCCCTTGGGTGGTAAGGATATTATTCTTCCTATGTTCAATGTTAAGGTATTCAACCCTCCATTGGGGCCTATTCCTTTTGACTTGCCCTCTTTTTTGAAGCCTCTTTCCTTGGGACTATATCCGATTCCTAGTGCCTATTCTGCTATGAAACTTGGGTCGTTACAGGATTTTTCCTTAGATGAGGGTTCCGAATTGGCTAAGGAGATTCCTGTTCAGTCTTCTTTATTTGGTAGAAAGGGTCTCTTGGAATCTATTTTATCATCTGCTCTTGATCATGATGGGCCCTCTGAGCTACATGATGGAAGTACTCTAGACAATCCTCCCGATTCATTTGCAGGAAGGGAATAGTCTCTTACTCCAAGTCTTGTCCCTAATGATCAGATTCTCTCTACCCCTAGTGGGTCCAAATACTTCTTCAGACCCTGCAGTTCTCTCATTGATAAGAAGGGGCCTTATTATAAGAGGGGTTTAGTTTAGGTTTCTCCACTCTCTCCCAATAGGCTCAAAGGGAGACAATATTTTTTGGCTTCTGCTTGTGATCAGGAAGATCGTGATATGAGGGTTGGGACTTGACCTTTCACTAGGTGACTGCAGGCAAGGATCATTTAGTTTTGGTGAATGCATCTCTTTGATCTTTGTTTTTTGCACACAGAAAAGCTAAATATGTTTCTTGAGAACAATTTTTTGATCACCACAAGTGTTTATAGATATAATACTCTAAAATTTTGGTCCTTAGATGGATGCAATGATCTCACCTACCTAATAGCTGATATGTAAGTACTATGGGTAAAAAACAATCTCTTTGTTGTAAATAATGTAAAGACTTCTTAAAGCCTTTGAACAACGTGTTTTATTTATATAATGAAATGCAATATATTTTCCAAGGAAAAAAAAACTTCCCACTATAAGTGGTCACCCTACATATTATGTAGACCGCAGGAGTTAAACCTTCAAATTAGGGATCATGAGTTTGATATCTATAAATTAAAACTCATGGCTAAAGTTTTCATCGCTATTTATAATAATGATATATTTTGATGGTTACAGTCAAATCAGACACCAATTTGGTGTATGAGATCTCCTTGTTTGTGGGACAAGAGACCCCCCTCTATGCAACACTTTAACTACTAAAGTCTATAGAAGTGTACATACCCTACCCCCATTCATATTTGAACATATGACCTCCTAGGCGAAAACACATGTTCTTAACCATTAGAGCCACTTAGCGATTTACTACAATGCTAATTCATTTAGTACATAGAGCTCGGATTTAACTAGCATAGCCGATCACCCTAGTCCCCTTTAGTCTTTTGGGCTGCAACACATCTCCTAGTTAACTTAGTGAAATCCCCTTTTTCCTTATAGATCATCTTATAGGAAGGTTCCCAAGAAATTCTCCAAATGATAACAGGTTGTTTGGGAAGGGACCCAATAGGATGAATAATATACATCAATTAGAATAGGGGCTTTTAGAGTAGATTTGGAATAACACTACTAAGGATAAAGGATAAGAAACACATGTGTCCACCTTCTTAGAAATATTTGAAGGCACAACATCCCACAATAATTTTGATAAGATTTAAAAGTAAAAAGGAATTCCTGCAAATTTAAATGCTTGACTTTTCTGAAGCCAAGACCAACCCTATCTTGTAATCTACATAGGAGTATCCTCATGAGAAAGATGATAGTTGTATCTAGTATTGCCTCCTTGAATTTTAAATCCCAAAGCTTCATTGAAAATAAGAATGCATGCAAGCATATTGTCCACATAGTCTTTATCCTCTACGCTGGTAAGAAATGAGTCATATGTGATGTATCCATTCATCAACTTGCTAGCATTTGGCATCCAAAGGGTAATTCTCCAAATTAGTGCCTTAGTAGTCCTGTAGTGGAGCAAGTAACCTAGCATTTCAATCACCATAAAATAAATATTTGGGGCCAAAGGGCAGTGTTATGTGATAAGGTGGAACAACTAAAATCCCTCAGACCTAGTGTGATTGATAGAGATTTGCTAAAGCATCATAAAAATGGTCTCATTGGCTTGGACATACCATAGTTTAAATCATAGGGACTGAAGTGTATCTATAATGAAGGGACATTTAATATATCATAAGCCTTCTCAAATTCCAACTTAATGAACAATTCAAAGACAATGATCCTACCCCATCCTATCCTAGACTACGATGGCATAATTGAGGATGAATTGATCCTAAATAAAGCTTGTTTTGTTATGGTATGATGATTTGGAGGAGAATGTAACTAATTATGTGAGAAATGGTCTTTTAGGATGTGTTAGGAAGGGTGATTTACTACCAATTAGTAATGAGTTAATGATGGCCCTATGATATTTTTTTTGGACAACTTTCTTTAAAACGTTAAGAAGGTCAAGGCCAACATAATATTAGGTGGATTTACAAAATTCACTTGGAAACCATATCGTTAATGATGGCCTCAAGAGATTTTTTCTCAGCAACTTTCTTTAAGCCTTAGATATTGTGACATCACATTTCTATTATTATATTAGTGTAATCTTTATTGGTCATCTAGGACCTTAATTGTAATGATACCCTTGGTCTCCTATTTATGCCAAGGATACCTAGTTTTGGACATCATCTCATCGTGTGCATTTGATATATTGTAAAAGGAGGGTCCCACCTCAAAGAATATCCTTATTCATTTTATTTATTTCATTCTTAAGTCTTGAGTTTTTTTTCTTCTATTTTTATGCTATTTTGGGAGTTCGGTCCATAGAATTTGGTATCAAATCCATTTTCACTATAAATTTTCTTATGGTATGTTTAAGACAATAATTTTTTTAGGATCCTTAGAGACACAGCTAAATACCTATGGTAAAGTTTTAGGCTTTAGTTCACTATAATTTTGGAGTTATGGTATGTGGAAGTTAGGGTTGTTACCAGTCCAAAAACTAGTCTCAAATAGGTGTTCTGGTAAAAATATTACATTTGAATCTAGTGAGATCCAAATTGAGTGCCACCTATTGCATTGGAAATAATATGGACCAGTGTTTCTATTAATTTTTTTAGAAGAAGAATACAAAATAAAACACATGGTAGGCCTACAAGTTCCCTCTCTTGAAAGGGACAAGAAAACATAATTTTGGAAAGTTACTATAAATTTCTCTTGTAACATAAGAATTTGGTCAAACTTATGGCATTGTAAAGAAAATATATCAGGCTACTGCAGGAATAAAATTTAGAATCATAGGGGTTGAAAGTTTAGAGACACTAGGAGAAAGGTTGGCTAGGAAGATAGTTTACAAACTAGGGTTTTTAAAGGTATGTTAACTTGATATTTTCATAACTTTTGGTTGGAACAATTTTTTTAGGGTGATCAAAAGGTGTAATAGATTTTAAAAATAGAGAATAAATCTAGTGAAATATTACTGGGATCGTGTGGAAAGAGGCGGATCAAAATATTCTACACTCACTTAACCAATTGAAGCTTATCCGTTACACAAGAAGACCATGATGAGGTAGAATTTGGGTTGTCCAATTTTAGCAAAAAAGTATTGAACCATAAAACTACAATGATAATAAAGGTGGACAAAATTAATATGATAAATAAATTAAATTCCAAACATTCAAACAGGATATCCAAGTTGATCTCAAACACAACTTTGAAAACATAAGGGGGGAACTTTTGAAGGATATGAGCAGTCTACTTACCCAAAATTAAGCTCCTTGAGAAGAGGATAAGGGGAAAAGATGGTGGAGTCCTAGTTACATCAAGATAAAATTATCAGTCTCAGAGAACAAGATCTGTTTAGTTCCAAACACTTTATCACTCATTACTCCTAGATTGACATAATCATGGTTTCAACTCAGGACCAAGGAACTACTTCAATCCCAATATATATATATGAATAAGTATGATGGTAATAATCCTGTAACATGGTTATTCCAAATAGAGCAATTCTTTGATATACAAAAAGTGCTAAATTTACAAAAAGTAACTATTGCATCCTTGTATCTAGAACCTGATCAATTTGTGTGGTACCAATGGCTTTCTGATTGTAAAAAGGGATCTATTTTCTATTGGTTTGTATTTATAGATGAATTGATAGAATATTATGGGTATATTGAGAGAAACACCTTATTTATCCAATTGATAAATATTAGGAAAACGGGTCCAATTATAGAGCACATAAAACACTTTCAAATGTTGATTCTTAGAGTGAAGAATATTTTCGAGGACAATTTGTTGGATCTGTTCATTGTTGGGTCTTGGAGTTGTCCCCTTTTTACCACACCTATTACCTCTTTTTTCCTTGTCTTGCCTTATTTCCACAAACCAGATATATGCCTTTTCCCTAAATTGAGCATGAATCCTGACAGGTATAATTTATTATTGCCATACTTTATTAATGCCTAAGATTGTTATGGTTATGAATTCTATTCTTTGATTTATGCTAAATTGTTTCAATTTGATTAAGTTAAGCTCAAAGCATTGAGAGACACAGATGTAGCAGCCCGCTAAGCCTATGGAAGGAAGGTACAATTTGTGCCAGCTGTTACTCCTCTTCTGATTCCATACATTGAATAAGAACAACGTGATCATCTCTACACATGGTAGCTATAACAAGACTTCACTGCAACAAGGCATCTCTGCAACAGACAGAGTACTTCTCGATCAGTAAGTCCGTTGATCCATTAACGGCCAGAGTAACAATGCTCTCCACATCTAACGACTTCATTCAATTCCATTCACAGCTGTAACTGTTTCTGTTGTAACTCAACAGCCTGAAGATCATATATCTTCATGGCTGCACGAATTTAGTGGATCAAGATTGTATTATGCATGTATAAATATGGGAAGACATTCAGCGCCTAGGGTTGGTTGATTAGCAATTGTACGAGCTGTAAAAGAGTGCTGTAACTGTGAATTACCATTTTTAATACAAGGAGCAGAGTTCTTCATATCTTTGTGTTTTAATTTGTGTTAGTTCACGACATCTCTGTTAGAAGGCCAGGGCCCGCCTTCTCACAGAGATTGCCGAGTTAAGTAGGTAGTTTAATTTATTTCTATTCTGTGGTGTGGATTTACAGTAGAATACGTTTTACAGAGAAACTACAACAATAGTAATTCATAATTGCATTTTCCTTTGATAGTTAATGATTTCATTCTGAATTGCTGTAGCTGTGTGGTGTGACAGTCAATTGTGTAGTTTAGTTCCTTTTATGCAAGTGTGCTAGTTAGATGTTATATTCAAGCTCAACTCTTGTTTAATTCAATTATTTATATTTCTTGGAATCTATTGAATTAGTTAGGTTATGATTGCAACTGGTTTTGATTTCTTACTGTCATTTATAATTTGTAGATTAGATAATTTAGACAAGTCATGGTTAATTCATTGTAGTCTGAGATCTTTAGGATTTAACTTCTTGCAAAAGTAAGTCTAGCTTAATTCTTCTTAGATCAAGAATTGTTGGATTGATGATTGTAGGAAGGTAAATGTATTTTTAATTCTTAGATGGATAAATTAGATTAGCTTTAGCCATTAGATGAGTTTGACTAAGCAGATAGGTAGGATAATTGATCTTCATTCATTCAATCAGCTGCTTGAGTGCTTATGAATAGATTTTGCTAATTACCTTTGAAATAAAAGACTTCCCCGGTTGACAATTCAGATTGAGCATCCTATGTGTTAGTTGTAATTGATTAGCATATAGGGTGACCAACATTTTGGCATCGTTTTCGGGGATGGTAATTGATAGACATAGATAGTAGTTGATTTATTGATTTCGTTTAAGCTATGAGTATTTGGATCATGCATGAATACAAGAAGAAAAACTCGGGAACCCCCTCAAAATACTAACATTGCAGGTGGAAGAGGTCGTGGTCGTAACCAAGGTTTGGAAAGACATACATACATTGACAGAATAATTTCCAGAGCTGATTCCTCTACCAGAATACCGCGAGCATCTTCAAGAAGAGGAAACTCCATTCTCCATAATCTTGAAACCTCTGCATCAACTGTGGAGAACGCAATGGGACCTTCAACTCCCATTCCGGAGAAGAAACCTCCTGAAGACAAAGGAAGTGTTGCAGGTGCAGTGGGCCGAGAGGAGATCTATCATATTAACGGGAGCATAGTCACTAAAGAAGAGTGGTTGGAACATCGCCAAGAAGAAGAAGAAGAAAGAAGGCGAGAGGAAGAAAGGAGGAGAGAAGAAGAAGAAAGGGCATAGGAAGAAAGAGTGAAAGAAGCATTACAATTTTGGACCAACATGGATAACGGAGATCGTGAAGGAAAGGAGGAGGTGGGAGATAATTAGCAGGGTGACACTATTGTCACACTCTAATTCCCTATCCTCCAAACACCAGGGGCACTCCCCATGAAAAATATTTCACCCTTGGTTCTCCTGAACTTCCATGGTAAGTCCTCTAAATATCTAGATGAATTCCTCTTTGAATTCGAGATCTTATGTCGCAGTTAAGACTACACCTCCAGTGCATAGAAATTGAAATTATTACTAGCCACCCTGAAAGGAAACGCACTGCACTGGTTCATGAGTTTGGGTTCTGAGACCATCCCTACTTGGGAGCAAATGAAACAAACCTTCCTTTCCAAATATCAAGAGTATTGTAGAACCAGAGATAGGAAGGAATAATTGTTTAAAATGGTTTAGAAGGAAGAGGAAAGCTTGGAAGATTTTGTTGAGAGATTGTTATATAATTTGCAGAGGTCTAGTCATGCCAATATTGGGAAGTATGCACTCAATATTATCTTACTGCATGGGATCAGAGAAGATTTCCTAGACATTCTGAACTTGTTGGGAAAGGAGGATATCTCAAAGAACCCTTTGAGAATATTGTCAACTTATGTCGAAGATATTCGAGTGGATCCTCCAGAACCAACAATCAAGATAGAGAAAAAGATCGAGATGTCCTCACTAGGACACATAAATCAACTAGTGGAGGATCCACAAGGGAAGAAATAGGAAACCTTCTAGATAATTTTAAAACATATATGATGAGCTCCATCTCCTCAGAATTAGATGTCTTGAGAGAAAAACAGAGGCAAGCAGTAGAAGATTTGGCACTTGGTGTATTCTGTTCCAAATGCAGGGAGAAGCACCCACTGAAGGAATGTCCGCTTGACAAGGTGGAGGTATGTCGGATATGTGAATTGGATCATGACACCAAAGAATATCCTTCATTACCCAAAGTCAAAGCAGTCCTATAGGCTTCTACTTCAGATGTGGAACAAGCTTATTTTATCGCTCAGAAGAAGCATTGGAAGCCTCAAAATCAAGGTATGAACCCAGATCCATCACCTTTTTGGAGTAATATGAATAATGTGAATACCCAATTACCTTCACATTATTCTAACAACCAATGAAATCCATATCAAACTTCAATGCAAAATCCTAACCCTTGGACACCATGGGCACAACAATCAAACCAAACAGCTCTCTGGCCTCCCAGCTGGAGAAATTCCTACCCAGGAAATAATTTTCCTCACCACCAAAATCCTTATCAAAAGTATCATCCTCAAAAGTACCCTCACCAACAGTATCAACAACGACAGCTGCAACTTCAAAATAATGCTGCACCTATGAACGTACCAATATGACCACAGTTGCCTACTCAGCCTAACCCCAACCCGAATAATAAAGCAGTTCATCAATTCGAGACTGCCAACATGCCTGCCTATTCCATTTCCCCAATTCCATGCAATGAAATACATTTACGATTAGGGAGGGTAGTGGAACCCATCATCATTGAGGATGTTCCATCCTCTGTGACTGAAGCAAGAATGGATCAACAATTTGAGAATTCAGTTAACACAACAATCCCCATCATTGAGGATGCTAAAAATCCTACTGAAACACTAGCTGAAACATAGGAAGAAACATCCATTGAAACACAGCCTACACAACCGACGAGAGAACCACCATATCTTGAATGATTGGCCCTACAAAAGACAGTCAAACAAACTCGGTTCAATCTCTTAGGGGAATTGAAGAATTTATATGTCAAAAATCCACTGTTACAAGCCCTTCATGACGTGCCCATCTATGCCGAGACCGTTAGAGATCTGTGTGTAAGAAAACCAGGAAGAAATCCTAGGGATCCTCCCACTGTCCATGTAATGGGAAAACTCTCCAAATTAATGATGGGAAAGACTCCTCTCGCTAAGTATGATGACCCTGGAAATCCTACTGTTAAAGTGCACATTGGACACACTCAGATACCTAATGTTTTGGTAGACTTAGGCGCAACTATCAATTTATGACCATCGAAACTGTGAAGAAACTTGGACTCACTAATCTTCGGCCAACCCTTACCATATTAGAACTTGTTGACAGGTCAACAATCAAACCCGAGGGAATATTGGATGACTTCGTAGTCTCCATCGATTCGTGGGAATACCCTGCAGACTTCTTGGTTTTGCAACTGAAGTCATAGTTGGGGGGACACCCGCTGATCCCGGGAAGAACTTGCTTAGCCACAAAAGATGCTTGCATCAGTTGCTCGTTGGGTTCCATGACTGTCTCAGATGAGACTGACATTAAAATGCTGACTTTATACCCTCCATCCCGACCAAGCTTAGAAGATGAAACTCCACTTTGGGTGGATCTAAAGGAATACGAAGGCATTCAACCATTATTAACGATAGGAAGAGCCTTAAACTTTAAGGATGAAACAGAGGACGACACTATTAACAGTTTCATCAGTGAGCCCACATCTGTCACTAAACATGCCTACCAAATTATGAACAATAATTTAGGTGAAAAAGAACAAGAAAATATAATGAAAGAGACTCTAGTCAGTTATGCCAACATAATTCCAGTACTCAAAAATTCAAAAAGCATTCCAGTGGAAATCAAGTCGGGAAAAACATTGAACATTAATCCGAATCTTGCGCTCGATGAGCTGGAACACCTGATCACTTTGCTGAAAAAACACAGGGGAGCTTTTGCATGGGAATACACATATATGAAGGGTATCCCCTCTAATCTGTGTACCCACCACATTTACATCAAAAGCAACTCCAGACCAGTGTGCCAACCACAATGAAAGATGAACCCGAATTTAATGGATATCGTGAAGGAAGAAATCCAAAAACTTTTGGAAGCAATATTTATATACCCAATTTCAGGCAGCGAGTGGGTTTCTCCACTCGTGATCGTACCAAAAAATAATGGGAAATGGAGAGTCTATGTAGATTACAGAGAATTGAATAAAGAAACACAGAAAGACCATTTCCCCCTACCTTTTATTGATCAGGTTCTTGACACCTTGTCTAGAAAGAAGTAATTTTCCTTTCTAGATGGATTCAGTGGTTACAATCAGATCTAGATTGCTCCAAAAGACCAAGACAAAACCACCTTCACCTGTCCCTGGGGCACCTTTGCATACATGGTACTTCCTTTTGGGTTGTGTAATGCACTGACCACATTTCAGAGAGTTGTGATTGGGATCTTTTCCGATATGGTAAACGATTGCATGGAAATTTTTATGGGTGAATTTACTCCATATGGTAGTAGCTTTGAGGAAGCATTGAAAATTTTAGAAAATGTTTTAGAACGCTGTGAAAAAACCCAACTATCTTTAAGAACTGAAAAGTGCCATATGATGATGAGCAAGGGCGTATTTCTAGGGCACTTCATCTTTGCTGATGGTATCCAGGTAGATCCATCCAAATTAGGGTAATTGAAAACATACCCACTCCTGGAACACAAAAAGAGGTACGTATATTCTTAGGGAATGCTGGTTACTACAAAAGATTTATAGAATTTTTTTCCAAACTAGCTTCTCCTTTATTCACCCTGTTGATAAAGGATGCACAATTTGATTGGAATGATGCATGCCAAACAACGTTTACTAAACTTAAGAAAAGGTTGTCCACAACACCTATCTTACAAGGGCCCAATTGGGATCTTCCTTTTCATATCTCCTCAGATGCTTTAGATACTTCCATTGGGGCAGTGTTGGGACAACAGGAAGGTCATGCTCCATATGCAATTTATTATATCAACAAAAACTTGGCCTTTGCTGAACTGAACTACATTGTTACAGAGAAAGAGTTCCTTTCCATTGTTTATGCCATCAATAAATTTAGACATCAAATCACTGGATTCTCCACTTTTGTGCACACTGATCACTCAACCATTAAGTACTTAATGAACAAACCTATCACTAATGCTAGAGTAACTAGATCATAACAAACTACCACACCCGAAATGTATCCTAAATAAGGAATGGATTAGAAGTTAATTAAAATGTAATTAGCGTAGTTAATCACTTAAGGGAATTCCATCGGAAATATTTTTTGACTGCATGCGAACCCATGTGAGGTAAACTGGTGTGGTTAACGATTTTGCACGGATAACGATGTGCGGTCAGGTAAAAATTTTGAATTTTTCATGCGCGGTAGTAACCATAAGCGTATTTTTTGACCCATTTCGATTTTACCCAGAACCTCCATTAGTGGATGTTTTGACCCATTTTGATTTTACCTAGAACCTCCATTAGCGGTTTTTTTGACCCATTTCGATTTTAACTAGAACCTCCATCAACGGATTTTTTGACCCATTTCGATTTTACCCAGAACCTCCATTAGCAGATTTTTTGACCCATTTCGATTTTACCCAGAACCTTTGATCAAACTAGGCCGTCTGCCATGCTTGACCTCACTCACAAGCCCTGTAAGATAACCCTGTGAACAAACCAGGTCCCTTCTTGAGAAAAACTAGCAAGATAACCCTGTGAGCCATAGGTTGGTGGATCCCCTACATAAAAAAGAATCACTGATCAAATTAGAACGGATGCGATTCCATATCAAACCAATTCAGATTGCATGGAAATCTGCTTAACAAAGGGTATAATGTTTTTTTTCAGATATGGTTGTATTTCTGTTTGGGATTTGTTTAATGAATGTAATTGCTGAAAATCCATCTTTTTCATTTATATATTTTTATAAGGCTTGTATCATTTATTTTTTAATTTCTGTTGTACAATTTTAGATCACATGGGATGCGATTCTAGATCAAACCAGATCAAATTGCATCGAAATTTTCTAACCAAAGATAATGTATGATGGTGTAGGATAAGTTTGCCACTATCATTTGTATTTCTATTTGAGATTCTTCATTTTTATATATTTTATAAGGTTTGTAACATTCCTTTTCTAATTTCCATTGTACATTTTTTTTTCTAACCAGTCTGGCTATAACAGTTATTTACCAGATACTATATATGCATAGTAATCAATTTTACCCCTAGTTTTTTGATGCAGAAATATTATAGGACTTGGAAGATTTTATTTTGTTGTGTATGCAACGCCATAACCCTGGTTACAAGGAGAAAATAAATTAATGGTTCTTAACAAAGGTTAGTGTAGCATTTATATTATGCCTATAGAGCTAGATTTTTTTTTCACTGTTTATTTCCAATTTAGAGATCCCTGTGTAACCTATGTGGCCCCTTTGGGCATCTTGTCATGATTGCAAATTATAAATTTTCATAAATTTAATCATGTTCAGTATAGACCCTAATCCATTTCCACATAAAGAACAGAAGCCATTGCCTCCAGAAGTTGTGGAAGAAGCATTCTGAATACTTGCAGAAGAGGATGCTATACGAGAAAAATAACGACAAATGAAGCAAAAATAATCTAAACAACGAAGGAAGTCACGACAATTATGTAAAATTGTTAAAAATGATTACTGGAGTGATGATGAAATAGAGTCTAGTGGTAATGATGCTCAGGTCCAGCTTAACAATATACAAATACCTTATCAACTCCATTGTCACTCATCTATGCAATGTGTTAGGGGAAAAGATCCAAAATTCGATACTGTTTCCCTTCTTAAAGAAGAAAGTGGTTTAGAAGAGATCATTCTCTACAAAGTTATTGATGAGTCCCATACAGGAAATGTAGAGTTGACAAACTTGGATCCTTGTGAGAATGATCCAATTCTTTACACTATTGGTGCTAGTGGCACATGGACACATAGTATAGATGATGTTTTTCCCGTTCTAATGGTGTATGCAGATGATAGTGGCAAACTTATGCTGCACCATCCTTCATTATCTGAAATAAAATCATAGTTATCTTCAAGGTCATATGAATATCGTACCACTGCAGTCATCAAGCGAGGGTTTTACATGGGATCTAGGTCAGATGTGACTTCCTTATTGGGAGATGATCGTTTTATCAAGATTGGAAGAAATAAATTCATTCAAATGGATGGGCTTCTAGTGCACATCACAAATCCATTTGATTTTACCATAAAGGCAGGCATGTATGTCCATATTTATTATGAAATTTTTCCTAGTATTTCCGAAGAAGAGTCATTGAAAATTCCATATCTTGTGGAAGTGTTGAGTTGTTTAGTAGATGTTTCTACTGGTGGAACATTCTATTGGGTAAGAATTTTTGAATGTGAGTTGGATGTTATTGGTAGAGGCCACCATATTCTCCAAGGTGTGAATTTACATCCACATGAGGTGTTCTATACAAAACAAGGTTTATTGATATCAACTGAAATCATTGATGGTGAGTATACATGTATCTTTTAATTCATATTTTTCTGTTTATATCACAATTTTTTTTCACCTAGAAAAAAACCCAGTTTCTTGCTATTCATGTTTATGAATCAAAGAAAAATTACAGAAAACATATGGTACATAAGTTCCAAATAAAACTACCAGCTAGACTCTGTAGAGTCTCTTTGTAACAATAATTAGTTGTATGTTCTATTGGATAGAACAGATTCCACATCAAATCATCAGTACATATTGATCACTATGCCTTATTGACTAAGAAAAAAAAATATTAAAATCTGGAAATGTACTAAACTGGGTAGAGTGCACATATGTAAAAGTCTTCAGATAGTATCTAATGCACAAATGACTATATACTAATTACAATGGATAGAACCTTTATCCACTAATGTGGAATCCAGAAATTCCTCAAAATAAAATGTACCCTCTTCTAGACCAATAGTTTTCTTTGATACCAAATCTGCCTGTGTGTTGAGTTCCTTGTGAATATGACAAAAAGATAAATACTGAAAATTACTCCCAACATTTGTTAATCTTTGTTTCCACTGATCTAGATTTGTAACCTGTAACATTTATTTCCCTGCCAACTAGTCGAAGATGCATTTTGAATCTCCACAAACCTAAAGTAATGTGATCCTTTTAAAGTTAGCAAAGATTAGTAAAGCCAGCTGGCTATCAGTTCAACTCTAGTGTTTGATACTCTGCCACAACCTAACCAAACATGAAAAAACTGATTGCATAGGAATCTGATATAGATACCTCCCCCACATTCACCCAGTTGTGCAACTAATGTTATCTTTATAGTAACTAATGTTATTTTTATTTTTATTGTAGGCATTGTTGATGTTTTCTTTATTGTGAGCTCTATCAAAAGGTGGGGCAAGAGCACTCGAAAGGGAGAATCTTTTTTTTGTCGTTTTATTGCTATGAAAGATGATAAGCACACCACTTTCCAACTTCTTGCAACACAGGGTGATGATGAAGTTGTGACTGCCAGATTAGCTGCCTCTACAAAATATGGAACTCACAATGCATTACCATCATGTATTCGAGTATTGCAGCCACATCGAATCCATTGTCACAATATCCATCTTCTTTCCTACAAAGTTTTCAACCACATAAGGTCTCGTAACATGATACGTAGTGAATCTTTTGTGGAAATTCCTTGTTCAGATGAAAGTTTCATGGTTACTTTTGATCTTATTGCAATGCATGCCGTACCTCCTGGGATTGTGAAGAAAAACAAATCACTAGAGTTCACCATAGAAGGCTATGCGAATCTTAAGGAGGTTGTTTTCTATACATGGTCAACATTTCCTGATAGATATCAGCTATCTTCAGGCTCAAGCAATGATAGTCAACCTGTTGGAAAATGGAGAGTGGGACCAACATTTAGATTTCAGTATTTGTATAATAGCCTACAGCCTCATGTGCAGGTGCACTTTTCATGGGATTCACACCAATGGGATCCCGTCCATCATTGTTATGGATTGGGGATGAGGATTGGTGCAACCCATTTGGAGATGTAAACATTATACCTATCATAAATATGGTGAATTCTGTATGAGAGATTTGTGGTGTAATATCTATGGTGAAATGTTTGAACTTTGTAATTTGAAGTTTTATAAGTAAATATAAATCTGAATCTGGGGAAATCCAAATAGTCTTCCTTGTGTGCTTGCTGAGATTGTTAGTGATTAAGTCCTGACTGTGCACTTTGATTTTGTAGCCTTGTAGTATTATCTGTTGATCCTGCAGGGCTGCATCACATGACATATTGATGTTGTGTTACCAATGGTTTTTGTTTTCCAAGGAAAAAATATTTATCTTTGATATTTCAAAGTTTGAAATCAAAATATACATTTTTTAGCCTATGGGATCTTGAAAAGATACATATGTTCTATCTTCAAACTATCCTTATATCTATTTATCCTAGTCTTCCATAATCAACAAAATATTTGGTGAATTCTGTATGACAGATCTGTGGTGTAACATGTATGGTGAAATATTTTTTTTTCCCAGGAAAAAAATCATACTTTTCATTTTAGAGTAGAAATAGCATACATTCTATCTCATCCTCTCCTTTACTGCCTCAGTAAAGATTATATTTTTCAGTAACTGATAGATAACATTTAGCCTATTTATCATTTTTGCTTCCAAGCCTAAATATGTCAACAAGGATCACTTACCAAAGTATACATCATCATCCATTTAGTTGCAGACTAGGCTACTGAAAGAGGTTTTTGTCAAAAATGATTATGCATTCCTAGCTTGCATTTTTATGCTTATGGCTTGCATTTTACACCAAGTGTCCATAACAGTAAAAAAAGGTTAAAATTGCACCTTTCATAGATCGACTGTGAGCATATGAGGTTAGGTTATATAAAATTAACACAAGGATAGTCTTCTCAATATATCTAGCCATCCAATTTCCAAAACCATTTACTATAAACATTTAATAGGAGGGTTTGGCTTGCATTTTTATTAATCTAGGTGGATATTTCATAAATACAAGACAACCATGTAGTGTTTATGCACAACATGCACTTTCTAAACCCAAATTGAATAAATAAATGTATATAATGTGGAAAATAGTAAAACATACCATTTCCAACTGAAATCACTCAAAAATACCCAATACTTAGGGTTGGGCGGGCATTTCTCTGATCTGGGTAAAATTGGGTTGAAAACACAAAAGTTGTCATTTTGTCAATTTAATTGTGGACAAATGAAACATAATTTTAAAAAACTGAAAGAGTTTTTTGTCAAAAATATATCTATCTTCAACCCCATGGTGTTAGTTTCAATTGATGACAATTGTACGGACTGTGGCGTGCATTTTTCTAAGCCCATCTTTTAATATTTACACACTGTTTTTTACGTAACAACTTAGAATTTCAGTCATTAATTTTGAATTTGTCCAAGATACTTGCAATTTTAGTCATTCAGGTTCAATTTAACTACTATGCATTCCTAGCTTGCATTTTTATGCTTATGGATTTCATTTTACACCAAGTGTCCATAACAGTAAAAAAAGGTTAAAATTGCACCTTTCATAGGTGGACTGTGAGCATATGAGGTTAGGTTATATAAAATTAACACGGGGATAGTCTTCTCAATATATCTATCCATCCAATTTTCAAAACCATTTACTATAAACATTTAATAAGAGGGTTTGGCTTGCATTTTTATTAATCTAGGTGGATATTTCATAAATACAAGACAACCATGTAGTGTTTTTGCACAACAGGCTCTTTCTTAACCCAAATTGAAAAAATAAATGTATAATAAGGTGGAAAATAGTAAAACATACCATTTCCAACTAAACTCACTAAAAAATACTCAATATTTAGGGCTGGGCGGGCATTTCTCTGATTTGGGTAAAACTGGGTTGAAAACACAAAAGTTGTCATTTTGTCAATTTAACTGTGGACAAATGAAACATAATTTTATAAAACTAAAAGAGGTTTTTGTCAAAAATATATCTATATTCAACCCCATGGTGTTAGTTTCAACTGATGACAATTGTACGGACTGTGGCGTGCATTTTCCTAAGCCCAGTTTTGAATATTTACACTGTTTTTTACGAAACTTAGAATTTAAGTCATTTTTTTGAATTTGTCCAAAATACTTGGAACTTTAGTCATTCGTGTTCAATTTGACTGCTATGCATTCCTAGCTTGCATTTTACACCAAGTGTCCATAAAAGTAAAAAAAGGTTAAAATTGCACCTTTCATAGGTCGATTGTGAGCATATGAGATTAGGTTATATAAAATTAACACAAGGATAGTCTTCTCAATATATCTAGCCATCCAATTCCCAAAACCATTTACTATAAACATTTAATAGGAGGGTTTTACTAGCATTTTTATTAATCTAGGTAGATATTTCATAAATACATGACAACCATATAGTGTTTTTGCACAACAAGCACTTTCTGAACCCAAATTGAAAAAATAAATGTATAATACGGTGAGAAATAGTAAAACATACCATTTCCAACTAAACTCACTCAAAACTACACAACACATAGGGCTAGGCGGGCATTTCTCTGATCTGGGTAAAACTGGGTTGAAAACACAAAAATTGTCATTTTTTCAATTTAATTGTGGACAAATGAAACACAATTTTAAAAACCTGAAAGAGGTTTTTGTCAAAAATATATCTATATTCAACGCCATGGTGTTAGTTTCAATTGATGACAATTGTAGGTACTGTGGCGTGCATTTTCCTAAGCCCAGTTTTGAATATTTACACACTGTTTTTTACGAAACTTAGAATTTCAGTCATTTTTTTTGAATTTGTCCAAGATACTTGAAATTTTAGTCATTCATGTTCAATTTGACTGCTATGCATTCCTAAGTTGCATTTTTATGCTTATGGCTTGCATTTTACACCAAGTGTCCATAAAAGTAAAAAATGTTAAAATTGCACCTTTTATAGGTTGACTGTGAGCATATGAGGCTAGGTTATATAAAATTAACACAAGGATAGTCTTCTCAATATATCTAGCCATCCAATTTCCAAAACCATTTACTATAAACATTTAATAGGAGGGTTTGGTTTGAGAGTACATCAAAACATGTAGGGAAGAATATTACTCTATTATTATATTACTCACTCTATTACTCTATTTTTTCCAGAATAGTTAGAATGGCAAATTTTTACTCTATTATTTACTCTTACTTTATTATTTTCAATAAGTATACTTAACATGCTAGAAAAATAAGTATACTTAACATGCTAGAAAATTAACTATATTGAAATTGAAAATGTAAGTTGTGTATAGTTGACTTGAAACACATTTGTAATTTTTACTATAGTTTGGAAAAGTCAGAACACATTTGTAATTTTTATTATAGTTTGCAAAAGTCAGAACACATTTGTAACTTTTATTATAGTTTGGAAACGTCAAAACACATTTGTAATTTTTATTTTAGTTTGGAAAAGTCGGTGTGCTGGTATCCTATGCGTGCATTCACGTGCATCCTGTGCGTGCATCCCCTTCTTCCTTTATGAGCGTGCCATCATCCTGCAAAATGGAAACAACAACCTCATGTTCCATGCCATCAACTGAAATAGGGGGTTCTGAAGTTGCTGAGAGGTTCACTATCAGAAAATTCAGAGAGAGCGCTGAGGCATGGAGTGACAGAACCAACTGGCCAGAAGGTATGCTAAATGTCCTGGTTAGAGCAGGAGTGCATCGTTTTCTTTTGGTCAGTTCAATTTCAACAATGAAGAGATAGATAATGCCATTTCTAGTTATGATGATGAGTCCAAGGAATTGATTATTTTTGGGAGGAGGGTTTGTGCGGACCCTGATTTGTTGTCCAGTGCAACGAAAATTCCACGCAGGGGGGGAGTAGTGTTGACCACCAAGAAAACCCTCAAAGTAGAAAAGGGTGAGATGGCAAAAAAAATATGTGGAAAAAAGGTTTTGGTTACCCGAAATGGTTTAAAGATGCAAGATGTTCCCCAGGACTGTACAAAACCTTAATTCAAATTGTACTTAGGAAAATTATAAATCACCACAAGCAAGATATTTCAGGTGATTGTATCAAATTGGTGATTCATTGGGTTGAAGACCTGGCCATACATGACCCTCATCTATTGGCACAAAAAATGCATTTTGCACTGCAGGAGAGAAAAATGAAGAGAGTGAAGTTCAGTTACCCTGGTACACTACAAAAAATTATTGACTTATATCGACCCAACACTGTAGAAGGAAGCAGATTTAAAATTACATACATTAAGAGGTCGAAACTAGACAAAATTAACCTGGAAGTTCCTCAACAATATCCAAAGGACAATGTACAAATCTTTGAAGAGCCTTTTGAGTACTGTATGCAAGGTATGGGAAGTGACCCTGAAGAATTTTATGCTGTCTCAATTCTGGCCGGATTAGATGAAGGAAGAGAAATAAATGTAAATGAGATGCATGATGTTGAGTTTAATGAATAGGAGGAGCATAGTGATGATGATATTTATGCTCCTGCTGAAATGCCATTTGTTATATATACACCTCCATAGTTGGGAGTTGAGAAAACTTCCTCTCCAAAATATTTTTTGATGGTAAAATTATTTTTAAGCTATTTGATGAAATGTTGCATTTTAAAGAAAAAGCTGAATTTCAAAGAAAATTTTTTTCCTATTGGTATCTTACCGCAGTACAAAGCGTAGAACTCTGTAGGATTAAGCATATGCAAATTCAAGACTTCTTAAAATTATGCCCTATTTTTCAATGCTATTTTTCAAAAAGAAACAGTTGCCAAATTCCTTTTTTCGAAGCCTCATTAAAATATTCACTATTTACAGGTAATTGCAAGGTTAGAAACAAAACACGTGGATACTATGGAATCTTCTATTAAAAATTTTCAAATGCTGGACCTCTTTAAGGTAGGAGGCATTTTTCAATGCTTTTTTCCAAAAAAAAAAAGTTGCCAAATTCCATTTTTTAAGCCTCCTTAAAATTTTCCCTATTTACAAGAAATTGCAAGATTACGAGAATCCCTTGTGAGGACTGTGGATAGCTCGAGAAGGACAATAGCAGGCAAGTACTATGTTCTTTAGTCTTTGAATAAGGAACTAGAAAAAATTCAGGATGAATTTAGAAAGGAAGATGAGAAATGCAGAGAAGAATATATGGTTGTTCGGAAGAAAGATGAACAAACCATAAAGAGACTGATAGATGAGCTGAAACATCGACCGAAGGTTTTGGACATCCCCCCTCTAAGGACTGTTATCGACCAGGAAGCAAGAATTACAGCTGAAGTCAGTAAGAAAAATAGAATAATTGAAATAATGAAGGCTGAATTTCAAAACAGCCTTGCTGAAGACTACAATAAACATTAACTTGAGATAAATGAATATAGAAAAAAAGAGGAAAACATGAAAAACATAATTGCTAAGAAAGATGAAGAGTTGAAAGGAAAAATAGTTGAACTTGAAAAGATTACTGCAGAACTACAGACTAGAGGAGTTGAAAAGTTAAAAGAATTTGAAATTGGTAAGGGATAGAGTAGGCATCTGATTTCTGGTGAAATTTATGATATGCCAACACACCAATAGGCTTTAATAAGGTATGAGAGTTCCTTGGAAAACAGAGAGAAGGCACTGGACGTAGCTTTTAATGTAATACAAGATCATGAAAAAGTCAAAAAGGGGTTACAAAGCTATTGTGCCTTCTTAAGAATTTGAGAGAAGTCCTTGATGAATGCTATTGCAGCAATGAATGCTGGAGATGATTTCTCTGCATGGTCAACCATATATGAAACATTGAAAAACAAGGTAGCTGAGAGGGAAGATGAGATTAAAGAGCTCAAATTGAAAATACTGGAGGATAGAGAATCACAACATTTGGGATGTGAGTCTGAGATAGAAGATCTGAAATCCCAAATTGCCACTCTGCAGAAGAACAACATACTTCAGCGAGTAGCAATTGTGTATACTCCAGATAATACGGAATTGAGGGAAAAATAGTTGGAGACAGAGACAGAGCAGCTCAGGAAAAAATTGACCCAAGTTTAGTCTGAGTTGAAATATGCAAATGATCGTCTTCAACAAAAGGAAAAGGAACACGAAGAGAAACATAAGAAGAATGTGGAATTGTTGAATAAGTACATCCAAGATAAAGATAGATTGAATGAGAGTTTGCACAAATGTGCAACAAAAGTGAAAGAATTAGAACGAAAATATGAACATGCACCTGCTGCAGCTTCTGAAGAACCAGAAGCTTCTAGACAAGGCAAGAGACTAGAATGTACAAATTTATCTTCTCTAGAAAAGGAGGACTTGTAGCCTAAACCTCCCAAGCATCCTAGAACTATGGAATAACATTATTTATATATGCTGTGTATGTAAATACATTTCAAGTTTTAATACATAAATTTATATATGTGCGTGTGTGTATTTCTCAGCAATGTATATATTTTTGATGCATTTAATGTGAATGGTAATTTTGAATTTAACTTTTCAATAAGTGTACATAACAGGCCAGAAAGTTACAATATCAAAATTTAAAACTTAACTTGTGTACTGTAGGCATATATATTTGAATTTGTAAGAAATTAAAAGAGTGATAGTGATTAGTGGATATGAGATGTGAGTATATTTGGTGACATAGGTAGATCCTAGCTGTTTGCTTGGAACTGTGGATATTATAGGGATATTATGGGGATGATGGATTGAGAACATTCAAGTTCTTTATGAGAATTTTGATGCTATGTATTGTTGTATTTATGTAAGTTTCTTTATCTAATGAAACTGAATTTCCAATTCTGGAACAATGTCATACAATTCTACTCATGCAACCAAATTTCAGTGAATAGCCCAAAGCTGTAATGCCTATAGAACTAGCCTAAAAAAGACAAAAAATTACAAAATATGAGCAAACACAGAAAACAACTGTAATTTTATTACTGAAAAAAAATTAAATATTTAATATGCTTTCTAGCATTTGTTACATTTCCAAAATTTGGTAACATAAATGTTAGCACAATAGATTAAATTTTCAGTACGGCTAGATCACTAGAAATGCTTATTGCAACATAAGTTTCATTCACCATTTTGCATACAATTTTGCATTTCGATCATCTAGGACTTTTTTTTTTGGCTTTTCTCACACTTCTTATAATGACATCAATTTTTATAGGATTCCCAGCATCCATCTTTTGGATATCAACTACTGCCCCTTGAATTTCTTGTTTTTCACCACTCTGCCCTATACCATTTACCGACGATGGAACACCCTTTTTATTGTGAGTCATAGCCTCCATCATTGGCATATCAATAGCAGCTGCTCCATACACTTCTTGTAATTCATTGATTTTCCCTGCTTCATTTCTTGAGGATGAAACATCGATTTTACAGTAATTTTCAGTCGCCATCATAGGTATTTCAACACCAACTGCCCCATTCAATTCTCGTGTTTGATCAGTTTGCACTGCCACATTCCTCTTGGATGAAACACTTAGAGTTTTACTATTATTTCTTCTTTCAACATTATTTTTTTCCTTGCGCCTTCCGAAGCGATGTGATTCACGAAAAGCCTCTTCACCATATTTGCTTATTGGCCTTGATCTTGGAAGATGATTACTGAACTGCGAGAACATATTAGTATTTAGTAGTTAAAAACAGATTATGAGTCCTCACACCATAAAAATGAAAGCATAATTAGAAACCATTTAAAATTAGGGCATACTTACTGTTGGTGGTGCAATCAATGATTTTTAGATTGTCTTACCAATGACTGAAATAGTTGTTTTACTTGTTTAGAAGTGACATCAGGGAAGCGGGATGCCAACTGTGTTGCAGTTTTGTCATTTAGTGGACTTCTTGTCTTTTCATATTCAACACGAAGTTGACATCTAACATTGGAAGCCAAAAATATTCTTTCTTTAAAATTTTGGAAAGTACCCTTTGATCTCATAACTAGTTTGAAAAATTGTGCTCGCATCTCATTTACAAGACACATTTTTTCATGTTCAAATGTGTTTCTATACTCCTTAGCAACTCCTCTTCCTTCTCCTTGGTTGCTATTCAAATTTTTCATTTCCCTATGCTTACGTTCCATTACTTCATTCCTTAACCATCCTAAAGTATAAGGATGAGAAGCCCTAGTCATCTGAAGAGCATGGTCCCCTTGGATATGCATATAAGGAACCATCTCATCTCCTAAACAACAAGAACACAACCAAATCCACTCACTAGCAAGGAATCCAATCCTGCAATGATAGTGGATCAAAATTTATATCGTGAATGAGATAATACCACCATGCTGAAATACATAATACTATGAACTTAGTATCAATTGGCATACTTTTCCTCATATTCATATTTATCATCCCCTACACACCCTTGCAATTGCACGTTGTGGAATTATTTATAACACTTCCACATCCTCACCAACTTTTTATACTTTTCTTCATCTAGTAGGCCTTTAATAACCTACAAGCACAACATTTCATTGTACATGATACACTACTTAATTTTCTATTAAAATTGCATAAAAATAAGAGTGAATTTCACTCTTGTGCCATCATAAAATCATCACTTATTGTTAGTCAAGGCTCACATTAAAAATATTGGATATGCTAACATAACTATTAAACCTTTAAAATACCCTCATGCCGAATGAGGATCTTGTCTAATGCGGCTCCATCTGATTTCACATAGTAAAGATCATTGTACTCTTGGCCTTTATGATGGTATGGTTCCCCGGTCTTACATGGAACACCAATTTTCTCCATCAGCTCCCAAATTTGAAAAAATTTCGTTTCCTCAATCGCTCTAATTGGATGAACCTTGTCATAATCTTGTGCAAGTTTTAGAATTTCACGAAACATCTTCAAAACAGTTCTAATTCCGGCATGGCAAGCACAATATACAAGGTTGTACATTGAGCATGGAGTCAGCTCTAATAAGTTGGCAGCATATGTTTCACTAGGTACGAGTTAGTACGTTAAATAGTAATAATTTCCATTTATAGTAAAGAAATAATTTTGAAAACATGTACCTTTTGATCATTTGTTCTATTCATGAGATACTTTTTGATAATATTCAATTCTCTGCTGCATAAGGCTGGTTGAATGTCTGTAATACACTCATCCAACTTTTCTTCCCATCCTTCAATGCTTTGTTTCAAAGCAGGATTCAATTCCTAAAGTTTTAACCCAAAGTAAGATTAAGAAAGTCATGGCAAGATATCAACAAAAATAAGTCAACTTTTAATAAATATGTAAAATGTACTATGGGAAAGTTCGGTGACATTGCATAAAACTTGGAAATGCTACGAATAGTATCCCCGTCTTGAATTTTGATTTTATCTGTAACCATGTGTATAGCTTTTTTATGGCACATGCACCAAGGACAAAAATTATTCTCCATTGGAGAAACATTATTATTGCATACTAAACTGCATATGGCCACTAGATCATGGCACTTGAACAAATTTACTTCCACTACCCTTCCATCTGGCATTAGGATCCCATCTTGTGAAAGTTTGTTTATCTGATTCATTAAGTTATCCTCATTTCTAGGATCAACAACATGTGCTAAAACCTGTTTATATTCTTCCTTTCCATCCCATTTTCCAAGGATTACACAAGACATCAAGCCACTATCTTCTAGTAACTCAAATAATATCTCACATACCTTCCCACCTCGATCATAATGTACACGAGAATCAATACCAAGTTTGAAAGAAACTTCAATGACTCTACTTCCAATCCTCTTTTCATAGGACTCAACCATAAAGGAAGCATATGAATTTACATGATTCACTCTAACTCCATATGTGAGACCATCAGTTCTCTCCCAACCCATATCAATATCCTTAGCTTCTTTGCTCCACTTTTTCATCTCCTTGGAAACTGAAGTTGGACTAACCCCTTGCAAAACACCATGACGGTCAATCCACTTTAGACATTGCAAAGCCTTATGGCTCATGCTTGATTCAATAAATACAGAAGCCATATTCCTAGGAATAAAATCATTACGGATCTCTTGCATAACAATTGATCGAAGTTTATGAAACACTCCATCTAGGTGTTCAAGAACATCCTCAAATTCAGAATCTTGACTATAGTTTTTGCTCATGAAGTACCCAATTCCAAAAATAATGTCATTTTCATATACATCTTCAAGTGACTTCCCAGAGAACCATCTACCAATTTCCTTAAATTTTTTGTTCTCCTCATTTAGTCTATGGTTAAACCATCCCGACCGCTTCTTAAGACTCAATAAGGATGTCCTTAAGCAGTTTCCTGCTGACCTTCTAGTTACAACATATGTAGTTTGATCCATTGAACACCCTTCAGGCATTTGTACTGAAGCTTGTACATCTACAGAATTTTGAATTTCTATAGGTGCATTTCTATCCATTTGTCCTTCTGGCATTTCTACTGAAGCTTCTACATTTGTAGAATTTTGATTTTCTGTAGTTGTATTTCTATCCATTTGTCCTTCAGGCATTTGTACTGAAACTTGTACATCTGCAGAATTTTGATTTTCTGTAGTTCCATTCCTATCCATTTGTCCTTCAGGAATTTGTACTGAAGCCTGTACATCTACAAAATTTTGATTTTCTGTAGGTGCATTTCTATCTATTTGTCCTTCAGTCATTTCTATTGAAGCTTGTGCATCTCTAGAATTTTGATTTTTTGTAGGTGCATTTCTATCCATTTGTTCATGAAAGGTAGTTCTTTCAATTGTTTCATGACTTCTAGTCGTATCCAACTTCTCAAGGGATGCATGTTCAAATTGTTGTCCATTAGGTAGGGTTACACTTTCATTCCCTTCAACCGTAACCATAGACAAAGGAAACCTAGGTTGTTGAGCAAAACAACCTTCTATACTTTGATACAAATTATTTGTAATGGTATCATCATCAACAATTGATATTTGAGGGACATTTCAGACCAAATTATGTGAATCGGAGTTAATAGTATGGTCAAGAGTTATATCTTGTACATTACCATTGCCCTCAGTTGTAATTGGAGTCAAAGGCTTCCTAGGTTGTTGACAAACATTGTTGTTTGTCACACATTGCTTACATACAGGACATCTAATTTCAATAGTTGATGCATGATTTCCTGTTGTTTGATGGAAATTCATAGTATTATTTTCTAGTATGGAGTTCTGATCTGTAAGTGCTTGACATTGTTGATGGACAACACGAAAAGCAGCTCTTTTACTCCCAACAGGAGTGAATTGAAGGACAATATCATGTGGGGGAAAAATTGGAATATTATTCAATTCTACTTCCTTGCATCAACCTCTTTTTCGAGGAATATTTTGTTGAGATGTCTGATTTGAATGATCCATTGATGAGTTATTCTACAAAATCAACAAAATAATCATCATTAATACAAAACATAGTTTTTTGTATAAAAAATACTTTTATGGCTTAGAAAGAAAATATGGAATAGTACAAGAACATGGGAGGAGGAAACATATATTCTCCAACTTAAGCCACTTAAAAATACCTAAGGATGGAACTTATGCTTGCATTTTAGTGGACTAAGCGGGCATTTCACATTTACAAGGCAGCCTTGCAATGTTTTTGCACAACAGAAATGTTTTTAGCCAAGATTAGAAAAATAGAAGTACATGAAGGTGTAAAACAATAAAAAAACACCATATCCAATTGAGATCACCCAAAAATACTAAACAATGAGGGCTAGGCGTGCATTTTACAGACCTAGTCAAATAAAGTTCAAAACAGAAAAATTGCAATTTTCAAAACTTTACTATACACAAAATAAACATATTTAAAAAAATATGAAGAAGGTTTTTGTCCATAGTATATATAGCTCCAGGTATATGGATTTAGGTTTTGAAAATCACCTCTATAAACATTATGGCGGGCATTTTTCTAAGCCCATTTTTACAGATTTACACTCTGCTTTTACAAAACAAAATTGTGAATTTCGACATTCTTTTCAATTATGACCATGCTACTTATAAATTATGATAAGTCATACATGTATAATACATATAGTATGATATAAATAGAATACTATCTTGAGGTTGTGGGTCCGCTACAAGATCCTCATGCAAATGTTATGAGACATATCTGGACTTCATGCAAATATTATGAGACATATTTGGACATGTGTAAGAACATGGGAGGAAGAAACGTATATTATCCAACTTAATCCACTTAAAAATACCTAAGGATGGAACTTATGCTTGCATTTTAGTGGACAAAGCAGGCATTTCACATTTACAAGGCAACCTTGCAATGTTTTTGCACAACAGGCATGTTTTTAGCCAAGATTAGAAAAATAGAAATACAGGAAGGTGTAAAACAATAAAAAACACCATATCCAATTGAGATCACTCAAAAATACTAAACAATGAGGGCTAGGTGTGCATTTTACAGACCTAGTGAAATAAAGTTCAAAACATAAAAATTGCAATTTTCAAAACTTTACTATACACAAAATAAACATATTTTAAAAATTATGAAGGAGGTTTGTGTCCATAGTATATGTAGCTCCAGGTATATGGAATTAGGTTTTGAAAATCACCTCTATAAACATTATGGTGGGCATTTTTCTAAGCCCATTTTTACAGATTTACACTATGCTTTTACAAAACAAAATTATGAATTTAGACATTCTTTTCAATTATGACCATGATACTTATAAATTATGTTAATTCATATATGTATAATACATATAGTATGATATAAATAAAATACTATCTTGAGGCTGTGGGCCCGCTACAAGATCCTCATGCAAATGTTATGAGACATATCTGGTCTTCATGCAAATATTATGAGACATATTTGGACATATGTAAGAACATGGGAAGAAGAAACATATATTCTCCAACTTAAGCACTTAAAAATACCTAAGGATGGAACTTATGCTTGCATTTTAGTGGACTAAGCGGGCATTTCACATTTACAAGGCAACCTTGCAATGTTTTTGCACAACAATCATGTTTTTAGCCAAGATTAGAAAAATTGAAGTACAGGAAGGTGTAAAAAAATAAAAAAACACCATATCCAACTAAGATCACTAAAAAATACTAAACAATGAGGGCTAGGCGTGCATTTTACAAACCTAGTCAAATAAAGTTCAAACAGAAAAAATGCAATTTTCAAAACTTTACTGTACACAAAATAAAAATATTTTAAAAATTATGAAGGTGGTTCTTGTCCATAGTATATATAGCTCTACGTATATGGCATTAGGTTTTAAAAATTACCTCTAAAAAAATTATGGCAGGCATTTTTCTAAGCCCATTTTTATAGATTTACACTCTGTTTTTACAAAACAAAAATATGAATTTAGACATTATTTTCCAATTATGAAAATGCTACTTATAAAATATAATAATTCATACATGTATAATACTTATAGTATGATATAAGTATGATACTATCCTAGTGCTGTGGGCCCAGGTTGTGGCGTGCATTTTTGTAATCCTAGTTTTATAGATTTACACTCTGTTTTTTACATAACAACTCAGGATTTTACTGATTAATTTTGAATTTGACCAAGATACATACAAATTATGAATATGTACATCTTTAATGCATAAAGTATGATACTCTTTACTGTAATAAAGTCATAGTATATAAATGGTCAAATTTGTTGACTAATTTTAAGTCTAAAAATCTCCTTCTCTGCAAAAATAACACTACGGACACTTTGGAACCCAAATTGAAAACCTATATGTATAGTAAGGTGGAAAATAGTAAACCACACCATTTACAACTTAAAGCATTAAAAAATACTCAATAGTGATGGTTATGCGGGCATTTTTATGAATACGGTAAGACTTGGTTCCAAACATAAAATTTGTTATTTTGTCAAATTAACTACGGGCAAATGAAACATAATTTTAGGAAACTGAAAGAGGTTTTTTTCAAACATACATTTGTCTTAAATCCCATGGTATTAATTTAAATTAATAATATATGTATGGACTGTGGTGTGCATTTTGTTAAGCCCATTTTTGTAGATTAACACTCTGTTTTTTACATAACAAATCAAGATTTTAGTGATTAATTTCAATTTCACCGAAATACTTACAAATTATGAATAAGTATATGTTTAATGCCTATGCTATGATACTCTTTATTATGATAAATTTGTGGTATCTTCATGGTCAAATTTGTTGATATAATCATTTTAAGACTGAAAATCCCATGCTCTGTAAAAATGCATACATCAGGCACTTTTTGAACCAAAATAAAAAAACTAGTTGTAGAACGTGGAAATCTTTATAAATTCATGAAGATGATGTACAAAATACAGTGTCAAAAACCAAGTGAAAGAAAAATTAAACAACAATGTTAAAAACCAAGTGAAAGACAAATTAAACAGCAATGTCAAAAACCAAGTGAAAGACAAATTGAACAGTAATGAAAAAAAACAACCTTCGAGACTACGGTAGACTGTAGAAACGACTTAACAACTTTCCCAAAATATATAATAGCTTCATTGCTGGATAAATGTACACATATTGATCTTAACAGCTATCACATTAACATACTGTAACATTGACATCAAAGCTATATGAGAAACTAATAAAGAAAATCCATATCACAATGCCATACTAGCCAAGTGCATTCATTACAATCTTATTATATATGCTACTGTCCGGATTCTTTCAACTTTTTACCATCAACAGAAGTGACAGGCAAGTGCAATTTACTATCACTTGAGATAAGGATGGGACTGGATGAAGTACAATGCAGGCGTACCTGAGTCAGAATAATATGATTTTGTGTGGATGAGTCAAGGTTGGTAGACTTCACGCTAGAGTCTCATCAGGTATTGCTGCTTCTTATGCCAATTTAAAATTCTGAAGGTATCCACAAGAAATTTTTACATAATTTTCAGGCAGTCCAAAAAAAAACAACAAAGAAGTTTATCTGGTTATGTTGCAGGGTACCAGGTAGTCCAAAACACCAGGCAGTCCAAAAACAACACATTGTTATAAAAATCACTCATTCAAATTCATGAGAAATGAAATTTTTTGAAACTACCCACCATGCTCAATCGATCATGGATGCTCAATTGATTTCATTACACCATGTAGATCTAAAGGTGGCTCATCTCATAACTGTGCCACCCATTCCTGACATGTCTTACACTTCCAAGACTGTTACAAACGGTGCTAATTTAATGCAATTTCGAATCTCCATACGCTTAACCTACGTTAAACTCACGGTGGGTTGGAAATTTCGGTTGGGTGACTATGCTTGCTTTAAGAAAATAGCTAGTTAACTTATATTTTTTATCGGAAATTGTCCCGATTTCCTTTTTTCGGGCTCAAATATTTTCGGTGGGTAGACTCATTTAACTACTTTACAAAAAAAAAAATATTTTCAATAGGATGTAAGCAATTCTATCCAATAAAAAAAAGGATCTTTTGACAAAAGAAAGCATCTTTTGATATTCCTTGATTAACATTCTTAATGATTTAGGATACATGCTAGTGTATGATAGTTTGTTATGATGGTTGTTACTGTTACAAGAATTTGACATTACAATTATTGACAGACCAGGGAAGGAAAACGTTGTTGCTGAATTTTTATCTCGAGTTACTAACAATGATGACAGTTTACCAGTCGAAGATTCCTTCCCTGATGAACATTTGTTTGTAGTTTCAGCTCATTCCCCATGGTACGCAAATGTTGCTAACTATTTGGCCGCAGGAAAGCTTCCAACACATTTATCAAAGAGAGAAAAAAGAAAAATTATACAACAAAGTGTTAGATATTGTTGGATAGATGGGCATCTTTTCTACAGAGGTCACGATTTGGAAATGAGAAGATGTGTAAGGGAGGATGAAATTTTATGTATCTTAAAAGCTTGCCACAATGAACCCTGTGGGGGACATTTTGCTGACAAAAGAATTGGTCATAAGGCATTAATGGCGGGTTATTTTTGGCCAACAGTGTTCAAGGATACGAAAAAATATGTTCAGGCTTGTGATAGCTTCCAAAGAATGGGCCAACCAAATACACTAGATGAAATGCCTCTTTAGCCACATTTGGTGGTTGAACCTTTTGATAGTTGGGCTCTGAATTTTGTAGGGCTTATCAACCCTCCCTTGAAGCAGAAAGTTTATATCCTATTTTGCACAGATTATATGACCAAATGGGTGGAGGCTATAGCTTTGGTCAAGGCCAATGATCAAGCTGTAATGGATTTCTTATATGAATAAATCTTCACCCGTTTTGGAGTACCCAAAGAGATAGTTACAGATGGAGGACCACAGTTTGTGTCTCATAAATTGGAAACCCTATTGCAGAAATATCACATTCAGCATAAAATAAACTTGCCATATCATCCACAAGCCAATGGTCAAGTGGAAAGCAATAATAAGGTAATTGAGGCCATTCTGACAAAAACGATGAAGAGTCATCGCAAGGATTGGGCTGAAAGACTTCCAAAAGCATTATGGGAATATCGTATCACATGGAGCAACATGACAGGTTTCTCCCCATACGATATGGTGTACAGTAAAAACGTTTTCTTTCCCATTGAATTTGAAAATAAAACTCTAAAGACAACCATAAAAGAAAACCTGGGTTTGACAGAAGCATAGAGGAATCGATTGAATCAATTAAATGAACTTGACGAGAAGTGCACAACTACTGTGCATCAGAGAACGTTAATTCAACAACAATGTTCTAAATGGCACGACCTGTTCATAAAGATGAAGGTCTCTTGCGAAGGAGACTGGGATTTACTGTATGATTCACAGTTTAAGAGGGATTTTAAAGGCAAATTGCATACAAGATGGCTAGGACCCTACCAAATTGACAAAGTGTTTGACAATGGAATAGTCCACTTGAACACAATTGATGAGAACCAGACACCATTATTTTCCAATGGTCATCGATTGCGACTGTATCATAAACCAATTTCAAAGAATGCATTCATTTCGCATGTTGCAGCTGATCCATATTATCAGTTAATGCAAGGGCAGGAATCTTTTTTGGCCCCTGTGAATTTTTAAACTGCAATTTCCCAACATAAATTTGTACATAAATAAATTGTTGTTCTGTTTTCTCTTTTTTTTTTTTTTTGCTCTTACGCTTTGATCGATTTTTTTTGAAGATATGTGTACATGAATTTACTTGAGGAGCAGTGGTTGTGACTAGGCCGGGCAATTGCAGGCACCCTAGCTTATTTTCCTGTTTTGAATAACTCCTTGAAGAAAATGAACAATTCGACAG
Organism: Larix kaempferi; assembly: GCA_027924585.1. Classification (NCBI taxonomy): domain Eukaryota; kingdom Viridiplantae; phylum Streptophyta; class Pinopsida; order Pinales; family Pinaceae; genus Larix; species Larix kaempferi. The sequence goes on from BSBM01000642.1 coordinate 8,398,150, forward strand.
CATTAACTAGTGAGCCGAAGATTTTCCAACTTCCATTTTTCGCAGTTGTGACTCCACCAAACTCTGGCTATTTTCCTATTCGCGCAACTGCAACTCCGCCAATTTTTCCCATTTTCCCTATTTGCACAGCTACGACTTCGCCAAATTCTACCTACTTTCCCTATTTGCGCAGCTCCGACTTTGCCGAATTCTGCCCATTTTTCCTATTGCACAGCTGCGACTCCGCTAGAATTGGCCTAGTTTTCCTATCTTCATAGCAGTTACTCCGTCAGATTTGTCCTATACCCAGCTGCGACTTTGCTAGACTTGGCCTAGTTTTCCTATCTTCGTAGTTGTTACTCCGCCAGATCTGTCCTATACCCAGCGGCGACTCTGCTAGACGTAACCCACTTTTTCTATCTCCGTAGCTAATACTTCGCTAGATTTGTCCTATACCCAACTGCGACTCCTCTATCCTTGGCCTATCTTTCCTATTTTCGCAGCCATAATTCCGTTAGATTCCTCTTATTTATCAACTGCGATTCCACTAGATTGTCCATTTCTTGAATAATATCACCGCTAATGACTCAATTGGGCTCCAATTTAGTCGACTTATTTCATAGCTCCAATCACAGTTTCGCCAAGAATGATTAAAAGCCATTGTCCTGCCACGGATGTCTTCCAGAATGGATGTACTTGCCCACTCAATTAGCGGTGTCCAAATCATAATAGCACATGTGCAATTATGCTTTTTAATTAATGGACGTGATGACGAAGTCAGATCATTGTGGAAAGTTAAGGCTTAACTCATATTGCAAAGGTATGAGTTCTGACCATGTACATGATTAGGCATAAAATTAATGTGGCAATAATAATTATACTTTGTCTTTAGTCCTCGTCAGCAACCCGTACCCATTTAACTGCCAAGGAACGTGTTAGAATTAACACTTGTATCCATTACACGACCGTCATCTTTACCCAATCCGTACCAAAACCTGCCAATTATTCCATTTTTCATAACTGTATCACCTTTCCCGAGGTTGATAACTGTGCCATATGATGAGTCCAAGATACAGGTATCTGATAGCCCTTCCCCACAGCAAAAACACAAGAAAGGGTGAAGAAATACACTTGTTTTGTGGGAGAAATGATTTACCTTGATTATTTAATGAAGTTGCTTTAAAGATTATTCTTGTATGTTTAAATGCGTGTCCAATGAACTAATTATGTGAAAATTGAGTATGACTGAGAAGGTCCAGGTACACTAAAGGACACCTACGCAGATCAAGCAGTGGACTGGAAAGCTCATGCAAAGCTCAACGCCTTTTTCCTGATTTCTAGGGAGAACACCTATTCAAACATAATCGGAAATTAGACATAGAAGTTAGGTTAAGCATTAGAGGCATATATATACGAGCCTTTTGACTAGCGAGAGTATCCTGTTGACATTTTTGAGAACCATTGCTTTACATTTTTATACTGTTAAGATACTTTGAGTTACAGACTTTTGTTAAACTATGGAGCTGCTATTTTGAATAAAAGACTTCATGTTTCTTTTGATTCAGCGTATATAAGTTTTTCCACCCCTGAGTATGGGTTGGGGAGGGCCCCTCCAACACGTAAGTCAGGAGATCTTACTATTCAGGTTTTTCTTTGTTATGTGCTTTACATTGACTAAAATCTATATTGCATATGGAAGCATTTGAATGGTGTTAGTTAGTATGATTTGATTTCTGTAGTAAAGCAACCAGTTGATTCCGTAGTAGTTTATAACACATTCTGTAGTTTGGTAATACCGCTTCAGTAGTCCTATAGCAACATTCTTCCAAGGCATATTTTCAGCATCTATGTGCTCGCATTGCTTCTGAATAGTGATTCAAATCTTAAAGCTTATGCACTCTCTCATTACTCTGGTTGCTCATCAAGATTGCTTACTTTCAATACTGTGGTTAATTAATGATATTTACTTCTTGAAATTATGATTATTTCGTAGCATTAGATAATGGTATCCTAAACTTGGGTTTTGCAATTAAATAGGTTAGACCAGACTTCTATTTTATGCATTTGATTTACAGTAATTGTTTCTTAGATAAAAGATCCAGCTTTCATTATTTTAGAATAGATCTGTTATGTTTTTAGTATTCACTTCCATAGAACATATTGATTGATTTCAACATTTAGATTCCTTAATATAGATTTATTGTCTTCAGTACTGTAACTTCTTAGCATAGGTATTTTTCATCCATAGATTAAGAAACCCTTTCCCAGTTTAGTTGATTTCTCTTAGGCAAACTATTAACCATTGATACCAACACCCAATCGCGACCAAGATTATCCTATAAGAGAAGATATAGTGCCTTCACCTATGAAGTTTGTATGTCCCCCGCGTTGATAATTAAAGTAGGATCTTAGTCTAGCTTCCCTCATTAGGCATCCATTCTGAGAGCTCACCACCATATTTCCTAAAATACCCAATTCCAACTTCGGTTGTTCGATGAATGTCCATATGTTGCAACTTCCACATCCAAATTGGTAATCTATGTATTCACCATCAGAACTATGAAGGATAGGTGATATGGGTAATCCAGTTCGGCATGAACCTGAGAATACAGAGGCCCTGCGTGAAAATGCAGAGGTTTTTTCCATATTTGAAGCAGTTGGGTGGACTGTGTATTTTCAACGATTAAATGGTTTTCACATAGAGACAACATTACAATTTTCTCTTAACCTAACCAATACTCATTCTGAGGTCAGGGGATTGCGCATAGATGTTACAGAAGCAATTGTGGCGGAAGTTATTGGTTTGCCTCAAGTTGGGAGGAGATGTTTTGGATAAAAGGCGCATAATACGACTGCAGTAAGAGATTTTCTGGAAGTCGGCGAGAATTTTCGTCCAAGAGGTCGTGGAATAGCGTTGGAATCATTACCTCGGCCTTGGGATCAAGTTGTAGTCTTCCTATAGAAATAAATCTTGTGTGAAGGTAGGTACAAAATTATCTATCTCTATGAATTTCCCCTATTATACCATTTACGCCATGGTAATCTATTGAACATGCCATTTTATCTTTTAAGAGCCCTCATCACATGGTTGGTTATGTGAGAACAACCTGACATCCAGTTTCTTCTATCACCAATCATGGATTAATTGAACAATTAATCTCAAGGACACTAGCACAGCAAAACCTGACTTGGGAACAATTTCTTGCTGGGGACAGGATAATTTGGGAACTCGCACTAGAGATGGGAGGTATTGAAGTAGAGGAAGAGGACCGGAGTTCCTCAGATTCAGCTGGGGGGAGGGATAGAGTATCAGAATACCAATTCGAGGATGAAGAGGAGGTAGATATGGGGGAAGCTACAACAACAACAAACCCTATTGCAGAATAAGTTACGTTGGAAGATGTGGAAAATGAGGCTGTAATATTAGAAGTTGCAACAACAGAAGACCCTATAAAAGAAGTCACAGACCATATAGAAATAACAGTTAGGGTGGAAGCTGAAGCAATAGAGATGGCATCATTAGCAGCTGCAGTAGAGGAAGCTGAAATTGGAGCAGATGTAGAAGCTGCGACAGTGGAATCTGTAGCTGTGGAAGCTGCAATGGCAGAGGAAGAACATCAAATAGAGGCAGTGGAAGGAGGAGACATGGAGGTTCTAGACCTTGAATGCTCCCCCGAAATAAGGGGAACTATAATTCAAGAGGAGGAATTCATCCTTGTTTCAGAAAATTTGGAGACCCATGTGTCACACCAAAGAAGGAGAAGATAAAAAAGAGAAGGCTAGCCATCTGGGAAGGAGAAGAAAAGGAAAAATAGAGCAGTTACTACAGTAGAAGCAGTACGCAGTGAAGGGAAGTCATCTAGGGTTGCAAAGAAAAGGAGAATTGGATCTGTTATAGCAGCATAAGCGACATGTGCAATGGGGGAAAGTATTGAAATTCCCACAACAGAAGCGACATGTTCAATGTGGGAAAGTATCGAAATTCCATTCTTACACCCCGATCACCTGCCGTTCCACAAGAACCTGCTGTAGGTGAGCCCAAAATTTAAAATATATTGTATGAGAATGAGTTGTTAAAGGAGGAAGTACAAATGCTTAGGTATGAATTGCAAAAGTGGAAAGAAGAATGTAAAAAGAGGGTGGAGAAGTATTTGGACACTCTGGTTGAGGTTGCAGAATAGTTAGAGAATTCACCCTATGTTTTGGAAGATGGAGAACATGTGGGGATGTACTTAAAATTGCAGGGGTAAAATCACAATGATGGGAATATCGACTTGGAAATTGGCACAAGAAAGGCAAGAAAGGGAAGAAATACCTACAGGGGAGCTAATAGAAGAAAATGAGCCAGAAGTGGATATAATTCCTGAACAGGACTTAGAGGATTTTGATGCAACCTCAGAACAGTCTCAGGATACAGAATTAGTCCAAGGGGAATATCAGCAACCTAAAAACACTGAAGTCATCTTAGAATAGGAGGCTTCTACACAAGAACTATTGGCAGGCGGTTTGATGGGGAAAGGTCGCGGTATCGCCGACGCTGCGACACATCGGATGAGGGAACGAAAGGAGTATTTTGTGCTAAAGAATACCGCAGTTGGCAGGTTTTGGGTCACTTGGACCATATATTATGTAATAGTGAGTCAGTTGTACCACGGTATGCGGGCTTTTGGGGTCATTTGGACCGAGTCAGTTAGATATTGGGTCAATTGTCTATAGTGTCAGTTAGGAATTCATTTGTAAGTGGACAAATATTGTAATGGCAGAAGCCTATAAATAGATGAGAGTTGTAGGTGTTAGAGTAGGAGGAAGAAGTGGAAGTCGGAGAAGAAGAGTAAGCAAGAGATAAGGTGATGCATGTATACGGAGATCTATGTCTTGTTTTCTGGTTTATGACTGTGGCAGTAATATAATGATGATGTTCTAGTACAATCTTTGTGCGATGTTGCGATATACAAATGTTTTTATATTTGTTTGATGCAATATATGTTTACTATTTCCGGGATGATAAATGCTGTGATTAAGTAATGTGTTCTATGTTGAATGTGATGATAAATGCTGTAATTATGTTATAACTCGCCGAATGTTTAAAGTTTTTGGTTAAATACTGCAATAGAGATAGTCTGCATAGCCACAACTCTCCTCCTCCCTCGGCGGAAACATGGTTCTGTTTTCTCTTCCTGGACACCTCGGGTGAGACCTCATTCGCTCTGCAGGTGTTGCTGGGTGGGCTCAAACTTTCTCAGGCTAGTGCCTAGGGAGACTGTGGTATGTGTCGACAGTGAGGCGAACCCCTGTCGATCGAGGTCATGTTGGTCAACAAATGGTTCCGTTGCCGGGACCGTGTGCAGAGTGAAAGGAGGTCATGTTGTGGCACCCGATGAAGCTGGAGATATAGAGCTAGTTTGATTAGAAATTGCGGGAGTTTGCTGAAGAAGAAAGTCAGAACACATGACTGACACTAGAGAACTGGCTGGGAAGATATATTCACGACGGTCCACATGAAGGGTTTTTCTATGAATTCTCGATTATTTTGTACGAATGGTTTTCAAAGCGTCCAGGGCGGTGAGCCAACAGCCTCGACCCCAGAGTTGATTCAAGAGCTGCAGGAAGTCGATAATAAGGCATCACGGGCTGTCGAAGTTTGGCTTGATAGCATCTTGGAGGGATATATCATTGAATTTGCGGTCGATACGAAGAAATCCTATAGTGAAGCTGAAAGATACTTCTTCCGAGGACTGAGGGGAAGGTTTCTGCTGTCGCTTCAACTATCGATTAAGATGCTAATTTGCGAAAAGGGCGTATTAAAGATGCACTTTGATCAGTAGACAACCTAGTGGGCGGAGGCCGTGGATACCGCGACTGCTAGGGAACGGTACATGGAATGGTAAGGGGTAGATGGGTGCAGACCATGAGGAGATTGTGAGCGAAGACGAGGAAGAGAGTGGTCTTACAAGAGGAGGAGCGAGGTTTCGATAGGAGAAGAGGCAGAGGACAGGAGAATGTCTTGCTGTGATCAGACCGCAAAACCGTGAAGGAAGACCACATAGGACAAAGTGACCTCACAATCCTGATAGGGATGACCAAGATACACCTAGGATAGAGGCAGGACCAAACCCCAGCACCAACATACCCACACCTCTGCTCACTGACTCTCAAATAGCAAGAAATACTACTTCGACACCGCCAAGTTCATCAATTCCGCATAAGTTAATTGGTAGTAGCACAACGACAGGAGGAAGGAAGCCCAGAATGGCGGACAATGATGCTAAGTTACCATTGTTCCATGGAAGTGCGACAGACAACCCATAACAGTATTGGTTTTTGTGTGAAGTGATCTGGACCATGAAACAAATCATTGATTCCAATGCTAAGAAAGGATAGTTAGCCATGACTCTGCGAGGTCATGCAATAGATTGGTTCATGAAGTTTATTCTAGTCCCTACAGGGGCCCCAGAGAAGTCACTGGATGAGATTCGGGATGGGCTGATTGCTGAATTTAGATGGCCTAAGTCGGAGGCTCAATAAATTACTGAATTGAAGTAAATTAAGCAGTATCCCAATGAGACGGTATGGGATTTCGACCAGGGATTCAAGACGATGATGGCAAAGGTTAGTTTCGATATGAGTGCTTTCCAACATAAAGAATGGTTCATTGCGGCACTACTACCTCACATTCGGCTGCCACTGATGTAGCAAAACATATCGATACCTAGTGAAGCTCTAGAGATTGCAATGCGATTGGAGGCATCACCGATTGGAGATAATGCAGTCGGGATGTCATAGATACAGACACATATCGCTAACCTGACTATACAGTTGCAAGATTTGCAAAAGAACAAGGAACAACACGATGAAGTATGGTGTATGCGATGTCGAGGAGAAGGACATATGAAAGATCATTTCCCGGATTTCCGTAATTATTTGGTGTCAGGTGCGCCAAGCCCATTGAATGGTGGCAGTATGCCATGGTGTCGCGTTTGTCACGTGTTTGGGCACAGTCACGATAATTGCCCATATATGCAGAAAATGGTCACAACCCCACGAAAACTTTACTGCATATTCTGCAAGTCGGTGGGTCATGATGAAAAAGATTTCCGTGCATATGGGTTGCTACAGGAGAGGATGTGTGATGCATTCTACGTCAAGGACGATCAGTGCATGGTGCAACAACCAAAACTACAACCGCAGGTAGCCCAGCCGCTACCACAACCGCAGATGCAGTTTGCACCATAGCAACAGCAACCACGGCAGTTCATGCTGCAATACACTCCGATGTAGATGACGCCCCCACAACCACAGTATGTATAGAAACTGCAGTATGCACCACAAGGGCAAGGGATCCCGCTAGCACCAATGCAGCAACAATACCAGCAACAGGGCGGCTATCGGGGAGGATATAGGGGCAGACGTGGTGGTGGATTTGGTCATGGAGGAGGAGGCCATGGTGTTCGTGGACCTGTTCAATGTTACCACTATGCGGTATGGGGGCATTATCAACGAGAATACCCACTACTATAGAATCAGTGTACGTTTTGTTTTGGTAATGATCACACGATTGAGAATTGTCCACAGTTGATTGCATGATGGCAGGCTGGGAATGCCCCATAGCTACAGAATCAGGCACAACCACAGCAACTAGTACAGAACTTGGTACAGCAACCAGTGCAGAACCAACCCCCGCGACCACCATTGAATGTCAATCAACCGGGGAATCTGCAGCAGAACCAGACGTAGGGTACAAATATTGCGACTATTTCTGTAGAACCACGACCGCAAGATGCTTCAGTGGCTATTGTAACTCATGGAGGCAAAACAAATGAGGAAGATAGCTCGCGACCAATGATTCGGTTGGCAGGTCAGAAGATGATATCATTTGACATTGATGCGGAACGGGAGGCATTCCTCTAGGCGCGTTGCGCCCTGGAGGAAGACCGTAGTAAGGATGTTGTTTGCAATATGCCACCTGTCTTTGACACTACATCAGAAGGCGGTCCATTGACACCATCGGGAACATTGCAAAAATTTCTTGAAAACTATCTGTTATTAGCCCGAGATCCGACTTCCTTGGGTGAGATTGAGGGATGGTTGAAGCGGTTTCCGAAAGGACGGCAGGAGTTGGCAGTAAACTCTCTACAGCTATGGAAGACTGGCAAGGAGATGCGAATGAATATTTAGATTGGTGAATATGATGTTGACTCTGTGATTCTTGAACTTGGTTTGGATGTTAACATCTTAACCAAGCAGGCATGGCAGAAGATGGGGAGTCCCCCATTGAGCTGGTCTCCTGTGCAGCTCCAGTTGGCTAACCATGCGAAGGTAACACCCATTGGGCGTGTTCCACGGCTCATGATTGATAGTGAGGGCATGAAGACTTATACTGACTTTGATATTATCGAAGTAGTTGAGGGAGGAAGCTCTTATCCGGCGCTCTTGGGGATTGGATGGGCTAACGATAGTGGAGCTGTCATCAACTTCAAAAAGCGCATGATCTCCTTTGAGAATCTTGATTTCAGGGTCATAGCCCCGTTGGATTTGGTTGAAGGATGCCAATACGTTGAACCTATAAGAGATGATGATCCCACTGGATGGGACCATGCATTCAATATCTCTAAAGCTAATATTCATCCTACTGCCTACGGTGAGTTGGAGTGGCGTAGCGAGAGTTCTGCGTCTTCCGACTCTGACGACGCATTAGAACATTGGCAGAATCAAATGCATGAAGTACCGTTCCGAAAATGTGGCTTAGTTACGCAATCCTTTTGTTGCGTTGCGACAAAAATGATCACATTTCCTGTCTATGAGGGGTTTCCTGGCCTAACCACCATTTGAGCAGAATTTGAAGACCGCGTCCCAGAACCACAACGATTGCTGGCCTTGGAGGAAGCACTGAAGGCTGCTCCAGCACGTTGGTGGGCGACACATAATAAATTCATTAAAGGTTGGTCATAGTGTCGAAGGTTGATGATGGTTCGGTTCGGTGATACTGAGGTTTATCACACTGGTAGGTATGATGGCCAGACTGATCCCAGTGATCATGTGATGGAGTGCCAACGCTTATGGGTAGCGCGACCCAGAGATGAGTGGGCCCATGCTTTTTTCCACACTCTGAATGAGATACCGCGCTCGTGGTACGCTGCAGCCGATTTGTGCCAAGACATTACAACATGGGGGGAGTTGACGATCTGTTTCACTCATACGTTCACTTTTGCGGATGCCAACCCTGATGTCCATAATGCCCTGCAGCTCATCCGCGACGTGGTATTTCAGGTTGTTCCGACAGCCTACCCTGTCAACCCGCACACACAGTGTCAGATGCAGTCTCTCATGGAGTGCTTCAACATCAGTAGAGGGCCAGAGGATGATGATGATCCCCACAATATTAACATTCCCGAATCTAAAGGAATTCGTGATGTGGTCCCACCTGCTACACAAAGTAATCCGTTCAGTCAACCATTGCAGCTTCGCAAGATGAATATCGGTACTGAGGCTACTCCCAAGTTTGCTAATGTTGGGGATTATTGGGACGATGAGATGATGAGTAAGGTTACTGAGTTACTTCATGAGTTTCAAGATGTGTTTCCCATGAAGTTTTCTAAAATGAAGGGAATCCTGGGTGATTTAGGAGAAATGAATATTCCATTAAAACCTGATGCTAAGCCAGTCCGACAGCGACCTTATCGACTAAATCCGCGACATAAAGAAAAGGTCAAGGCATAACTTGATCACATGTTGGAGGCTGGTATTATTGAACCTGTGGAAGAGTCTGAATGGATCAGTCGTATGGTGGTGCAGGACAAGAAAACCAATGAAGTGCGCATTTGCATCGACTTACGGAAGTTGAACGATGCCTGCTTGCATGACCCTTTCCCGACCCCATTTACTGATGAAGTACTTGAAAGAGTGGGTGGTCAGGAGATGTACTCCTTCACTGATGGATTCTCTGGCTACCATCAGATTCGCATTGCCAAGGAATATCACCATAAGACAACTTTCATTATCGAATGGGGTTGCTTTCAGTACACGGTAATGCCATTTGGTTTGAAGAATGCACCCGCAATATTCTCCCGGGTTGTTGTTGCCGCATTCAAAGATTTTATTCAGAAGTTTTTGCAAGTATATATCGATGATTGGACTGTTTATGGGTTGATTCATGACCATCTAGCCAGCCTACGGTTAATGCTTGAGCGATGCCGACAACACCAGATATTGCTAAATTGAAGAAATGTATTTTTTGTGCACCTTTCAGGATATTGTTGGGTCACATCGTGTGTAAGCAGGGATTGCTGGTTGATCCAACCAAAATTGCGCTCATTTTAGGGTTGCAACCACCAACAACCATTAAGCAGTTGCGCGCGACCTTGGGTCATATGGGATATTATCGCAAGTTCATTAGGGGGTATGCTGCGACTATTGCCCCTATGGAAAAGTTGTTGAAGAAGGACGCATCATTCCAGTGGAGCCCAGAATGTCAGGATAGTTTCAAAACGCTCAAAGTGAAGATGGCGTCAGCCCTGATCTTGGTCTTTCCAGACTGGAGTAAGGAATTCCATGTCCATGTTGATGCTTCATTGATTGCATTGGGTGTTGTGTTGGCTCAACTTGGAGAAGGCGACCTTGATCATCCCATTGCTTTTTCCAGTAAGAAGCTGTCCTCTGCAGAAAGCAATTACACTACCACAGAACGAGAAGGTCTGCCCATGGTTTATGCGCTGTAGAAATTTAGGCATTATTTGTTGGGTGGCCACTTTAAAATGTTTACTGACCATTCTGCATTGAACTACTTGGTCAATAAGCCTGTGTTGGCGGGGAAGATCTGCCATTGGCTACTTTTGTTCTAGGAATTTGATTTCAAAGTCATTGTGAAACCGGGGTAGTTGAATGCTAGACCAGATCATTTGTCACGGATTGACATGGGGGAGGAACTGACTAATATCGAAGACAGGTTGTCAGATGCCCAACTATTTAAAGTTGCTGCTGCTGATCAATATTTCGACGATATCCTTCAGTTTTTGACAATGGGCAATGAACCAGAAGAGTTCACCACTAGTCAGAAGAAGCAGTTGGTTGTCAAGGCTGCTGAATTTCATCTCATCGCAGGAGAGTTGTATAAATTGGGTGCTGATGAGATATTGCCCAAATACTGGCTAAGGCACATGGTGGAGTAGCGGGAGGACACTATGGCAGTCGGGAAACTGCCAGGAAGGTACTGCATGCAGGGCTTTAGTGGCCCACATTACATAATGATGTAACGGACTATGCGTGGTCTTGCAATGTCTATCAGCGAACTGGAAAGCCATCGAGACGAGACGAGATGCCGAAGCTACCTCAAGTAACATTGCAATCGTTCGAGAAATGGGTTGTGGATTTTGTCGGACTGATTCACCCACCAGGAAAACGCATAGGTGCGCGGTATATTGTCACGACGATCGAGTACTTGACCCGATGGGCCGAGGCAGCACCTGTAGTTGATTGCTTCACCGCAATGGCTGCTCGATTTTTGTTTGATCACATTATCACTCATTTCGGCTACCCCAAGATTTTGTTGAGTGATCAAGGAAGCCACTTTCTTAATCGCACCATCAGCACATTGATGGAGGAGTTGCAGATACAGCATAAGAAAAGTACACCCTATCACCCAGAGGCGAATGGGACAGTGGAGGCATTTAACAAGGTGTTGGAGCATGTGCTGACAAAGGTGTGCAATGCAAACCGCGATGACTGGGATATGAAAATCCCAACAGTATTGTGGGCCTATCGTACCACCTGTAAAAGGTTGACTGGTCAGACACCTTTTAGGCTAGTATATGGGAAAGAAGCGATTATGCCAATGGAATACATTGATCTGAGTCTACGAATTGCAGCTTTTATGGGCATGGATGATGTCGCAGCATTAGATGAACGCCTAGCGCAATTGGTACAGCTGGAAGAGGATTGATTTATCGCTGGATTTCACCAAGGGGTGGATAAGGATCGACAGAAGACATGGCATGATCGCCACATAAAAAATAAGTAGTTTCAGCAAGGCGACTTGGTGCTGCTGTATGAAAGCAAGTTTATGAAACATCCGGGAAAGTTGCAGATGCATTGGCTCGGTCCATATTGCATCAATAGTATTACTTCAGGTGGAGAGGTTCAATTGCATTGGTTAGATGGAGCTATGCTCCCCAAGCTAGTAAATGGTCACAGGTTGAAGCCCTATCGATCGGGCTTGGAGCAGTGCGATGTCTGAGTCACATCGAAAAAAAAAAGGTGTGTGTTGCAGGTTGCTTGGTGGCGAATGGCACACCAACAGAAGGAGGTATGCGAAAGTGGGAAGGCTTGTGCCGCAAGTTCGGAGACACATGGCAGCCTTGCGACCCGGTCAAATCAGTAATAAATGCCAAAAGGTTAGACAGTTAATTAATGGCATTGTTCGCATGATGGGCATTAATGGCGGATCCGACCGATCGACGGACAGGATCGATGACGGATTTGCCTCGTTAATACAGGATTTGGTTGAGTTAATGCATGATTTAGTCATGATTACGACGGATTTGGGTAGATGCTATAACTATCATTTAGCATCAGGCAGAAGACACCAAGGAATTAGCAAGACGTGTTGTTGTGGAGCGCTGTCGTGATTTGAGCCAGTTACTGTTAGGTATATAACGAAGAGTGGTGAGGTATGCCAGGAGAGCTGGAGACAGTGGACATTAGCAGTAAAGTGGAGTCTCCATTCATTTCGGCTGCTGTAGAATGACAAGGTGTGTCCTTGGACACTATTGTTCTTGGAGCCGAGGTTTCCCACATGCCGGTGGGAGTATCAAGTGTTTCTAAGAAGCACCGAGGGGGTCAGCCTTCTGAATCTCCACAGAGTAAGAGATTGCTTCGGTCTGCGGTGGCTGGCGAAGCTCCAGAGCAGGTGGGGAAGTCCATTCACACCGTTCATCCATCTGCCCAATGGTTGGGACAATCCATGAATAATATCCTTGGTTACATCCCTCCTGTTCGGTCAGATGCCACCCCACCTAAGAAAAATCCGAAACAAAAATTTAGGGTGAAGATGCCCACACTCCTGACTGCGATGACGTGCTCGGTAGATATTGGGCTGGCACTGATGCACCTGCGCTATGAGGACCATGACATGGTGGACCAACCCAAAATTGCATCAGCACCATACGTGCCTGAGACACGCAATTCACCTGTTCCAGAGATACATGACTGGGCACGAGGACTACCACAGGCCGACTTGTTAGGGCTAATTAACATGCCGCACTTTGGGTGCTTAGTGGAAGTTGGTTCTTGTGTAAAACAACTCTTGCCATGCTTCCATGGGGGTTCGTTGTGGTTGGATAGAGAGGTCCCAGTCACTGTTGACTTGATTTCTTACATTATCGGCTTGCCCAAGAGTGGTGTTGATCCAGCACAGTTTATTCAAGGAAAGGAAAACGAGAAGAAGCGGGCGGTTGGCAGAAAAGTATGAATTGGAGTAGGATGGGTGTGGGTATCGCACTAGTAGCTGCAATAATCAGGCGATACTCACGAGCATTAAGATCCTGTCCTATAAAGTGATTAGGGGAGGGCGCCCTAACCAATGTAATTAAGGAATAGTGGCTTACGCAGAGCAATGTGTAGAAGGAGTCCATCTAAACTGGTCCTTATATCTCTTGAATCAACTAATGGAGGATGTTGCAGACATCCAAGTGGGTAGAGGTGCTTTCTCATATAGTTGGCTGTTGCTGCTGATCGCTTTGGTTGCATGGAAAGAGCCTGACACCTACCAAGGTATGGACTACCTGGCTTTAGTGGAATGACGAGGGGCACGCTATTAGAATCTATGGTATGTACGAGAGCTCGAGCACATCCGAGAGTGCCAATTGCAGTTTTGGCTATATTCAAAAATGATTTGTGATGCAGCAACACAGGCCCCATGAATATTCGAAGATACTGTGGCACGATTCACACCTATCATGGTATTTGCAATACGACCAAGTGTTATACATATACAAGCTTGCTGGGATGTTAATCAACAATGGTTGCATATGAGGTATAAAGTGACAACGAAAGATTTGGAGGCTATTGTGAATGAGTGGCCGGAGGCTTGGCGACAGCCCATGAGTTTTGTAGAAATTGATGCTGGAGGTCCACCGCTAGGTCCTGTGGATCGAGTATCAGCTCAGGATCAACAGAGTCATGATAGTTCTGATCACGAGTCAATCAGAACACCCACTACCGATGATAACGACCGAGATCTTAAGGAAAAGCGGTCAAAACGACACCACGAGCATGCGACGATCAGTGGGATGTCCTTACCAGCAAAGGCGTAGTTGGGTCGGTTAATTATAGCTCTTAACCATGCTGCCACATCGTTTGCCGAGAAGATGTCCATCAAAGCGGAGGAGGGATTCTTTGCGCTTGCTGCTCGTATGGATTCTTTGTGTAGTGTAGTGTTACAAAAGGAACCCTGTAATGTCCCTATGCACGAAACGGTCACAATCCATACCACGCCCTGGGTCCAGAATATCAATATTCCCTCGACTGTGGTTGTGACCGATAATGAGGCTTTGCAAAACATGTTGCAGTCGATTGCCCAAGTGACTGTCAATGTTAATGAACTATCGGCAATGGCACTGGTGACAATGCAGAGGGTTGCCTCCCAGTAAATGGCAGAAAGAATGCATGAAATCAGCAGGAGCTTTCAACACTTGTAGGCAAGCGAGGTAGCTGTAACCGCCGAGATTGATGAGATTACAAGCAGGGCTACCACAGCACGGAAAGCAGTGGATGACCTTGAAGCCGACCTTAAGAAGGAGCGGGCTGAGAAGGGTCACGCTATGGAAGCACTTAAAAGGGAACAAGATTTCCTTATTGCGGAAAAGGCTCGCATGTGGGACGACAGTGTTCGGGTTGACCGGGCGATCACAGAGGCTTATCAACATGTCCCAGAGCCCATTGAAGAGGTAGACGTTCTCCACCGAGTGCAGTGGATGGGGGCTGCCATTGTTCACTTGTGACAGGAGAACGACTTGTTGAAGGCTCAGTTGAAACCAGGTACGCCTTAGGCCGAGGTGGATTAACGAAGAAGGGCACTTGAGAAAGTTGCCACCCAGATGGAGGAGTTGGAAACACAGGCAACCAAACTTACTGCCGAAATGGTACAATTTTGGGGTTGCATCGTTCACGATGAGAAAGTTGAACATCTCACTAAAATCCAATAGGAAGCGGAGGGGCCAGGTGGCCACATTAAAGGCTGCGATGAGAATCTTTCCACCAATGGAGCAAGTTGCTAAGTCACACGGGCTGAAGGACTTGCAACAATAGGTTTCCAAGGCAGATGAACGCCAAAAGATACGTGCGGCCCAGTTGGAAGAATTCCAGGACATTGGCGGGAAACTGATGCTACAGGCAAGTGAAGCACTACCAGCAGTACAGAAGTATCGACAGCAGATCATGGACAAGCTTGCCGATCACCCATCAGTCGACGATGTGATCAGTAGTCAGGCAGCAGCGAAGGATGCTCAGGAGCTAGTGCAGAGTGTCGAACAACTGTATGCAGACTTCAAGGCAAGGACCGCTATGTGCACTCTGTCCAGCAGTTGACGTGGCTCGAGGGAAAGCCACAATATTGTGTTGGGGGCCTATTGGCAGGCGGTTCAATGGGGAAAGGTCGCGGTACCGCCGATGCAGCGACACATTGGATGAGGGTGCGAAAGGAGTATTTTGTGCTAAAGAATACCGCAGTTGGCAGGTTTTGGGTCACTTGGACGATATATTATGTAATAGTGAGTCAGTTGTACCGCGATATGCGGGTTTTTGGGGTCATTTGGACCAAGTCAGTTAGATATTGGGTCAATTGTCTATAGTGTCAGTTAGGAAGTCGTTTGTAAGTGGACAAATATTGGAATGGCAGAAGCCTATAAATAGATGAGAGTTGTAGGTGTTAGAGTAGGAGGAAGAAGTGGAAGTCAGAGAAGAAGAGTAAGCAAGAGATAAGGTGATGCATGTATATGGAGATCTATGTCTTTTTTTCTGGTTTATGACTGCGGCAGTAATATAATGATGATGTTCTGGTACAATCTTTGTGCAATGTTGCGATATATGAATGTTGTTATATTTGTTTGATGCAATATCTGTTTATTGTTGCTGGGATGATAAATGACGTGATTAAGTAATGTGTTCTATGTTAAATGTGATGATAAATGCTGCGATATTGTTATAACTCCTTGCAGAATTTTTAAATTTTCTGTTTAAATACTGCAATAGAGATAGTATGCATAGCCACAACTCTCCTCCTCCCTCGGTGGAAACATGGTTCTGTCTACTCTTCCTGGACGCCTCGGGTGAGACCTCATCCGCTCTGTGGGTGTTGCTGGGTGGGCTCAAACCTGCCCAGGCCGGTTCCCAGGGAGACTGCGGTATGCATCGACAGTGAGGTGAACCCCTGTCGACCGAGGTTGCATTGGTCAACAAGAACCAACACGCCAAGAGCTTGTTACTGAAGCAACATCTCAAACAGTAGGCACTCCAAGCAATTCTCAGAATTTGGATGTTATTACACAAGAACCAACATCTTCAAAATTATTTGTCGAGGTCGCAACTCAAACAGAAGAGAATGAGATTGGAGCACAGGAAGAGGGTGTTGATACACAAGAACCAACACCTCTCAACTTGGTTATAGAAGTTGCAACACAAACTGAGGTGATTGAAATAGTGGATGCTGTTACACAAGAACCAACATTTCCAATTGGGTTTGTTGATGCAGCCACACAAGTGGAAGTTGTTGTGACTGATGAAGAAGAAGTTGCCAATTTGTTGACTCAAGACAAGCCTGTTGAGACACAGGATCAGATGGTCCCAAGTCAAGCTTTGACAATGGTGCCTAAATATAAAAAAAAAATGGTGGAAGCTCAAGAGATCATTGAAATTAACACTGATGAAGAAGGTGATGCAAGTGATGAAAAGGATACATGAACTACTGAGGGAGATTTCATTGTTAAAACTTGAGTTAGTTAAATGGAAAAAACATGCTGATCAGTGCAAAGAAGGGATGGTCCCTCTCTATGAATACATAAATACTATCAGGGAGTTGAGAGAGAAATGGAATGAGGAATTGGTTTTCCAGAAATCCCAGTGGGACAGTGTTCAAGAAGAATTGGAAGAATTGAGGAAATTCAAGTCCATGCAACAAGAAAAAGATGAGATGTATATTCTTTCTCAGGAATTGTTGAATTGCAGGGATCCATCTCCTTCTTACCCTGTATTTCTTTATGAACATACAACGTTATGTAAGTTGAAAGCATTGAAAGAAGGAAGACCATATCAGCTGATAACTTCCGCCCAGTTCTTGGAGACTTTTATGGAGAATGATTTTGGGATCAAAATTTGTTGTGTGAATTATATTTGCATGATAAAGCATGTTATACTGACTCTCATTCTAACCCTGTTCTCTATTTGGGGGATGTTCAGCTGAGAGCATTCACTTCTTTCATCACCAATCACGTGCAATGGTGGGATGCCTCTCAGACTATCAATAGGAATGAGGATAATTCTACTCTTTGGATCATAAATGAACCTCGACTTCCAAGAGTTCTCATTGAAAAGTATGCAAGGTCTCTCAAATATCCTATGAAGACTCATCATTTGGAGGATCTATAGAGTACATTCATCACTAACTGTGTCCATACAATTTCCAAACAGCAACAGTATTCCCTAGAAGGTAGTGAGCACAATTGGCAGGCTTATTCCCATCTTTGAAGGAAAAGGATCCATATTGTTTTGAGAAATTTAAATAGGCCCTTCTTAGAGTTCCTGGGTATGTTAAATCATGGAAGCATGTGGACCATTGTGGCTGGGGCTGAGATTCAGATTTCCTCTCATATGGCTTCCTGTGAGCACATACAGAAGAAATTATGTTTTGACTAAGAAGTAGGAGGGGCAGTGTTGGAAGAAGTGGATTTCTTGTAATGGATATGTAAAATTGGGAGAAGTACCTGAACTTGCCTTCAACATCACCAATATCCACAGACAGAGTATGGATCTAGATTCAAATTTGGATTAGTGGAATTTGTTGCATGAGGACATGCAATCTGATAGTTGGAGGGAGATGTTGGGTCCTGGAATTGTCTCTTTTTTACCACACCTATTACCTCTTTTTTGCTTGTCTTGCCTTATTTCTGCAAACCAGATCATATGCCTTTTCCTCAAATTGAGCATGAATCCTGACATGTATGATTTATTATTTCCATACTTTATTAATGCCTAATATTGTTATGGTTATGAATTATATTCTTTGATTTATGCTAACTTGTTTTGGTTTTATTTATTTAAGCTCAAAGCATTCAGAGACACAGCTGTAGCAGCCCACTAAGCCTATGGAAGGAAGGTACAATTGGTGCCAGATGTTACTCCTCTTCCGATTCCATACATTGAATTAGAACAACGTGATCATATCTCCACTTGGTAGCTGTAACAAGACTTTGATGCAACATGGCATCGCTACAACAGACATAGCACTTCTCGGTCAGTAAGTCCGTTGATCCATTGATAGCCAGAGTAACAACACTCTCCACATCTAACGGATTCATTCAATTCCATTCCCAGTTGTAATCGTTTATGTTATAACTCGGCATCCTGAAGATCAAATATCTTCATGGCTGCACGAATTTAGTGCATCGGGATTGTGTTATGCATGTATAAATATGGGAAGGAATTCAGATCCCGGGCTTGGTTGATTACCAATTGGTCGAGCTGTAATAGAGTGTTGTAACTGTGAATTACCATTTTTAATATAAGGAGTAGAGTTCTTCATATATTTGTGTTTTAATTTGTGTTAGTTCAAGACATCTTTGTTAGAAGGCCAGGGCCCGCCTTCTCACAGAGATTGTCGAGTTAAGTAGGTAGTTTAATTTATTTATGTTGTGTGGTGTGGATTTACAGTAGAATACATTTTACAGAGAAGATGCAACAGTAGTAATTGATAATTGCATTTTCCTTTGGTAGTTAATGATTGCATTATGAATTGCTATAGCTGCGTGGTGTGACAGTCGACTGTGTAGGTTAGTTCCTTTTATGCAAGTGTGCTAGTTAGCTGTTACAGTCAAGCTCAACTCTAGTTTAATTCTATTATTTACCTTTCTTGGAATCTATTGAATTAGTCAGGTTATGATTGCAATTGGTTTTGATTTCTTACTGTCATTTATAATTTGCAGATTAGATAATTTAGATAGGTCATGGTTAATTCATTGTAGTCTGATATGTTTAGGATTTAACTTCTTGCAAAAGTAAGTCTAGCGCAATTCTTCTTAGATCAATAATTGCTGGAGTGATGATTGTAGGAAGGTAAATGTATTTTGAATTCTTAGATGGATAAATTGGATTAGCTTTAGACATGAGATGAGTTTGATTGAGGAGATAGGTAGGATAATTGATCTTCATTCATTCAATCATCTACTTGAGTGTTTATGCATAGATTTTGCTAATTACCTTTGAAATAAAATACTTCCCTAGGTTGAAAATTCATATTGAGCATCCTGTGTGTTAGTTGTAATTGATTAGCATATAGGGTGACCAACATTCATGGGCACTTTAAATGAGACCATTCAACATGAGTTACATATCTTTGAATTTAAATAATCGAAGAATGTTTTTAGTTTGGTAAGTAAAGTTGAAAGTAAAAATATGGCTACTAGAAGGGATTGCACTAACACTTATAGAGAGGGAAACGTTCCCCCTCCTAACCTCGCTTAGCCTACAAGGTTGACAACTCAGCTAGTGGAGGAAAGAATATCCCAGCGACTATGTTTCAATTGTGACCTAAAGTACAGTAAGGGACATAAGTTTAGTGAGAATACATTATTCAGCATAGACTATGAAGAGGAAGAAGTTCAAGAACTATAATAGATTCAAGAGGTGGAACTAGAATTTACAACACCAACAATATATTTCCATGCATTGGCCGAAAGTAGCACTCCTCAAACTTTCAAGATATAATCATATAACAAAAATAAAACAGTAACAATGTTGATTGACTTTGGTAGTGCCCATAACTTCATTAATTGTGAATTATCCAAACTTCTCAATTACTTTATATATCTAGGACCAGATTTATAAGTTATGATTACATATGGAGGCACCTTAAATGTTCACAAAAGTTCAATAATATTGAGCTTACATGGAGGAGCATTTATTGGATAATACAATTATTGAAATCCAAATGGTTGGTGTTGATGTTGTATTAGAAGTCTAATGGTTGCAATCATTTGAAACATCGGCTCTTAATTTTCATGAACTTTTCATAATATTTATCCTCAAAATAAAAGGAATTTGAACTTATAGGTATCCCAAGGAAACCATGTAAAGTTATAACATCTAACATTATGACCAAATTGCTAAAAAAAGGACACCATGGTGAAATTGGAGAATTGTGTTCACTGGGTGTTCAAACATTTATACCCTCTATTCTCATGGATCTCCAAATATTTTGACAATCATTCCAAGGTATTTAGAGATATGCCTAAAGGTATTCCACCTACTCGATATCATGACCATGATATTCACTTGCAACTGGGAACTGTACCACCTAACATTAGACCTTACAAGTACTGAAATGTGAAAAAGAGTGATATAGAAAATATGTTTCAAGAAATGTTAGATATTGACATCATTAATCCTAGCTAAAGTAATTTATTTGCACCAGTGGCGATGATCCATAAAAGGAAGGTTCATGGAATATGTGTCTAGATTATAGATAGCTCTATAAGATTAGCACTAAATATAAGCTTCCGATTCCCATCCTTAATGAATTATTATATGAATTACAAGGATCAAATTTCTTTACCAATTTGGATCTCTATTTTGGATATCATCAAATTAGAATGAGGTAAGAATACATTTTGAAAACAACCTTGATAACACATGAAGGTCATTATGAATTTTTGCTGATGCTATTTGGCCTTACCAATGTACCTTCCACATTTCAAAGCTTAATGAATTATATTTTTAAGACATTCTTAGAAAATTTGTGTTAGTATTTTTTTATGATATACTAATCTACAACAAATCATGGGAAGATCATGCAATATAACATCTTGACATGGTCTTAAAATCATTGGAGAAGAAACAAATATACACAAAATCCTTCTAAGTGTTCCTTTGGGGTTCGAGAAGTGGAATATTTGGTTCATATCATATCTCATGAATGCATCAAAGTGGATCCCAACAAAATGAAAGCTATGATGGAATGGCCAATTCCCCATTGTGTTGTTTGTTTATGGATTGCACTGTGTTGTGTATTAGCATACGCAACACATTGCATTCCATAAACAAACATCACAAAAAGAAAAATCTTGTACTTACCATGCCTGACTTAACAAAAACCTTTATTGTGGATTGTGATACCTCAAGGCTTGTCATTGATGCAATTATAATGCAAGAAGGAATCCATTTCCTTTGAAATCTATCAATTTGAATGGAAAAATATTACTCAATTCAATTTATGAAAAGGAAATGTTGGACATATTACATGAAATTAAGAAATGGCGCTCTTACCTAATAGGAAGACACTTCAAGGGAATAACATACCATGATAGTCTTAAGTACTGTTGAGATATTGTAACTTCAAAGAATATTATATTTGTACTTTATTATTCCGGAGATGTTTCATTCCTCCGTGAAGATCTTATTGTATATCTGGAGATGTTTATTCCTCCGTTGGAATGTGGTAACTCGGGTTATTAGACTTCCCTAGTGGGGGTCGGCCATGTATGTGTTATGTGGGTCAAAGGGTTATTAGACCACCCTAGAGGGTTTGGCCCAGTCAGTTGTAGTGGGGTATTTAACCCATTGGTTAAATACGAGCCTACATGTACTTGTGTAAAAGATATGTCAGAGTAGTGTATAAATAGAGGAGGTGTGTTCCTAATTTGACACACACACTCACTTGAGAGAGGCGCACTTGTGGAGGAGAGGTCTGCTATGATAGAGGAGGAGATCATATCTTTGGTTTGCATCTTTGTATATTGTTGGTCATCTATATTGAGGAAGCTTTACTGGGTTTTCTACCCCAGGAGGGTTTCCCAGGATAAATCTGTGTCTCTTGTGTTTATGCTATGCTTGTTGTTTCTTCAGTGATCCTGTATATGCTATTATTGTGAAATGGAATGTAATGCTGCTATTTTCTGTCTTAGCATATTAAATCTTAACATGGTATCAGAGCTAACCTGAAGGAAGACAAGGTATGGCACTTACGACACTTGTTTTACTTACGAAAATTTGAAGGTTAGGGTTTTATATAGAAAAAACCAGTCATCGTGGAACTTTCGCTATAAATCCATTTTGGCGAAGTTTCAGGATCTGAAACCTTTACAGGTCGTAGATAACATCACCAGGTATCTTGCGTCCAAAGGGCACCCTCAGATTCGTTGTACTTTGTAATTTATGATCAGTACAAGTTAGGGTTTCTGCCTCTTCCAGATCTCAGTCAAAATCAGGTGACCTAGGAAAAAAGGTCATAACTTGGGCTAGGAAGCTCCAAATGAAATTTCGTAAAAAGTGACAGGTAGTACACAGACTTTTATATCTCAGGAAATGTTTTTTGAGGCCGAATCTGAACCAGTGACACGTGGAACGCCGTACAAGTTCACTCTCCTGTTTTATCCCATAAACAGGTCACGTTGCGACATTTGGAATAACTCTCTTTCAGAAAATCCAATTGAGGTCAGACCTGTCAAGATGGAAATATGACAGGTCAGGATACTGCAAAAAAAGTTTTCAAACCTTGTGGAGCGAAAATTTCGGAATTATAGTAGAAACAATGAGGTACATATTTATGTAAAAACAGAATTATTTTTGGAGCACCTTTATTCATGGCTTCCAGAATTTAGGGTTTCGGAGAAAGTTAGAATTTTTGGAATTGGAATCCATGGCTGAATGCTAATCAGGAAAATCAAAATTTAGAGACCAAGATCGAATTTCTTGGTTGGGTAGAAGACTGGGCTTGATTAAACCCTAGCTCGGGATTTTGATCGGAAAGATGGAAAATTAGGGCTTTAGCAAAAGTTGGAATTTTTGAAGTCTGTAACCACGGCTGGAAGCTCCTCAGAAAAATAAGAGTTTAGAACCTTGGATCAAACCTTTTGATTGAGCAGAAGGGTGGGCTTCATCAAACCCTAGTTCGGGATCCTGTCTAGAAGATACAGAAGTTTCAAAGGCAATTTTGAGGGGTCAAATTTTGGAGATTTCAAAATTGAAGTATGCTAGTTTGATCAGCTCAGCAAGACACATCCTTCCATTCATTCGGAAGTGTGAAAGTCAAAGATTGAATTTTTAGGGTTTCTCTAGCAAACCCTAATCAAGCTCCAGATCAAGTTTCAGGGGGAGTTGAGGCTAAGGCCTTACATAAGAAGACTACAAGAAGTCTCGACACGTATGACTTAAGGAGGTTCATGTATGTCTTGAAATCTGATTCTTGATTAAGTTAATGATGTGTTTGTCTTCATATTATTTATTAGTACAATCTTGATTAATGTTAGAATTGGCTTATCACCCTAGTAACAGTATGAATGCATGTGAATGATCGAAGACATTCATGATTGTACTAATGCATTATGGTGTTGTGTGAGGTTGATGTTGTCTACTAACAAGATTCAGGTACATCACGAAAGACAAATCAAGTTCCACATGAAGACAAAGACTCATCCATAATCTTTGTTCTACTTACGAGGTATGTATGACTTTGATATATTATGCTTAACCTATGAGACATGCAGGTTCTAGCTCAGGATCTCTAAATCATTGAAGAGATTGTTTAGGTATGTTGTACATAACTAATCATGTATACTAATCTAGGTATGTTTTCCTATGTCAAGTTAGAATCTTACCTTGTGTTAGGATCCCCTATATAAGTATACTTGGTATGATTGGTTATGCTTTTTAATAAAGTTATCAAGGGTTTATGCACATTATGTCTCTTATCTTGATTGATGATTTAACTAACCAGAAGAGTACTATGATCAAACAAGAATATGCATGAGTAAAAGAAGACTTCCTTGAAACCCTAAATACTAATGATCATGACTATACATATTCAAGATTATTTAGAATTAGAATGTTTTGAGAATATACTAATGAATGTATGTTTGTGTATGAGATCATGAGGATGACACTAGTGCACACTTGAGCATGCATAGTGGTACAGAATGAATAGAAGTTCAAAAGACATATAGAAGATCAAGCGGGAGGCAACCACACAAACATAAAAGATAAGTATTTGAGTTGTTATTTGAAATAGTAAATGATATTGCCTGTAATAGGTTGTATGCATAGAATATATGATGCTGAGTGTAAACATTCATAGAGCATTGAACAGTATACTACTAATATGCATATGATTGGTAATTTGGACAAACATTCCATTGTTGCTTGTCTAGAATGAAACCTCTTTGCTGACATGCTGAGAGCTGTGCACACTCTCGATAGTATGTTCTGGTAGAGATGGAAGGCATCTAGATAGCCACTGTATGCATACAGGATATGGGAAAGTGTTGTGCCAAAGTATTGGTAAAAATAAGTTGCATAACTATGTAAATGATATTTGTATGCATAATAGGTTATCATGATTTGATGATTATGAAGTATTACTAATCATGTACTTAATTTTGATTTGTAGGAAACATCATGATGAATGATGAACACTGAACAAGCGATGGATGTTCAACAAAAGGATTTACAAATCAAACACGCTATAGAAGGCTCGCGGCTAGAAGATTCTCTTAGAAAGAGGAAGAGAATCATGATGAAATGTTTGCTCCAAGTGGCTAGATAAGACCATTCTCTTAATGGTGTAATTGAAGAAGAAGTGTGAATCAGGTTCTGTATGGGTACCCAGGATCAATAATCAATTGATGAGCTTAATGATCACCATGGGTGATGAGGATCTCAACCTTTGCTACAAGGTTGAATATTGTTTCTATACACAGACGACATGGATGCAAGAAGGAACTCACCACAGAGTTCAAATGATATTGAGGCTCATATCAGTAGACCCATCTAACGAGAGATGGCACAGATAGATATGCAGAAGACCATTCAATGCAGAGTGTGAATGATGTTCAGTCACAAAGGGAGAATTGACAGTTTCTTGATAAGCTTGGGCTTTACCAAAAGTAAAGTTGTTCCTAACCTTTACCTTAAGGTTGTGGATGATGAACCTATCATACCATTATTGTATGACGATGATCTCTTTCTGACAAGGAATGAGAAACGGATCATGAAAAGAAAGAAGAAGATGGCTGAAGAAATGAAAAATGAAAAATCTCAGATTGATGCATTACTTCGTATGTCTGGAAGTATGACAAGGCTCAGAAGGAATCTTTCTCAACCAGGGAAAGTATGCTGAGAAATATTAAAAGGACTTGATGTGTTGGAATGGCCACTCTTGAAGTTGTTATCAGATGACTCATCAGAGTTAGTGGATAGAACTCTGTACAGAAAAAATATTGAGTCATTGATGTGTCTAACAAATACTAGGTCAGATATATGCTTTGCTGTGAACACCTTGTGTCAGTATCTAGTGGAAAACCAGATGTGTTCACCTGTTAGTTGCAAAGCATGTGATGAAATACCTAAAGGATACGATAGATTTTGAGATCGTGACTTTAGATGGATACACAGATGTTGATTGGGCAGAAATTGTATCAGACAGGAAGAGCACATCGAGAGGATGTTACTGTCTGGGATCAACCATGATCTCATGGTTTAGAAGGAAGCAATATAGTGTGGCTCTTAGCACAAGCTGAATATATGGCTTCTTGTTCTGCTAAGTTATGAAACAGTATGGCTTCAGGATTGTTTGACTTAGAGATAGACCCAACTATGATCCTATGTGACAAACAGAGTTGTATCAAGATGGCAGAGAACCTAGTGTTCCAAGATATGGTGCAGAAAGGAACCAAAAGTTTGAATTTGTAACAAGTTACCAATGTACTAACCAAACTTCTACCGATCCGATGTACTCACCAAACCTCTACCTCAAATAAAGTTTTCCGATACAAACTTAATATAGTTCAGAAGGACCCTCCTCGAAAGGGGGAGTGATGTGATAACTCATGATGAGATTTCCTGCATCGACAGTGAGGTCGATGATGAGGATACCTATATTAGTGATGCCAATAGAGAGGTTGGTGGATGGTCCCTAGACAGGGTCAAAGGTGACAAGGGGATTGGATCATCCCTGGACTTCAGTCCTAAAGAAGAGTCGTAGACGTATGTCTTCGAGAATGAAGTTCTTGGTGAACATGTGAGGGGATTGGATCATCCCTAGACTTCAGTCCTAAAGAAGAGACGTAGACGTATGTCTTCGAGAATGAAGTTTTTGGTGAACATGTGAGGGGATTGGATCATCCCTGGACTTTAGTCCTAAAGAAGAGCCGTAGACGTATGTCTTCGAGAATGAAGTTCTTGGTGAACATGTGAGGGGATTGGATCATCCCTGGACTTCAGTCCTAAAGAAGAGCCGTAGACGTATGTCTTTGAGAATGAAGTCCTTGGTGGATGGTTGAGGATTAATTCATCCTTGGACGTAGGTCCTAAATGTACGGTTGAGGATTAAGTCATCCTTGGACGTGGTCCTAAATGTACGGTGGAGGATTAAGTCATCCTTGGACATGGTCCTAATTGTACGGTTGAGGATTAAGTCATCCTTGGACATGGTCCTAAATGTACGGTTGAGGATTAAGTCATCCTTGGACTTAGGTCCTAAATGTACGGTTGAGGATTAAGTCATCCTTGGACGTGGTCCTAAATGTACGGTGGAGGATTAAGTCATCCTTGGACGTGGTCCTAAATGTACGGTTGAGGATTAAGTCATCCTTGGACGTGGTCCTAAATGTACGGTGGAGGATTAAGTCATCCTTGGACGTAGGTCCTAAATGTACGGTTGAGGATTAAGTCATCCTTGGACGTAGGTCCTAAATGTACGGTTGAGGATTAATTCATCCTTGGACGTGGTCCTAAATGTATGGTGGAGGATTAATTCATCCTTGGACGTGGTCCTAAATGTACGGTGGAGGATTAAGTCATCCTTGGACGTGGTCCTAAATGTACGGTGGAGGATTAAGTCATCCTTGGACGTGGTCCTAAATGTACGGTGGAGGATTAAGTCATCCTTGGACGTGGTCCTAAATGTACGGTGGAGGATTAAGTCATCCTTGGACGTGGTCCTAAATGTACGGTGGAGGATTAAGTCATCCTTGGACGTGGTCCTAAATGTACGGTGGAGGATTAAGTCATCCTTGGACGTGGTCCTAAATGTACGGTTGAGGATTAAGTCATCCTTGGACGCGGTCCTAAATGTACGGTAAGGATTGGATCATCCTTGGACTTTGGTCCTGTGAACTGAGCCGTAGACATGAGGTCTCCGAGAATTGTTAGGACTGGATCGTCCCTGGACTTCAGTTCAAAAGGTACATGTTAGGACTGGATTGTCCCTGGACTTCAGTTCAAAAGGTACATGTTATGACTGGATCGTCCCTGGACTTCGGTTCAAAAGGTACATGATAGGACTGGATCGTCCCTGGACTTCGGTTCAAAAGGTACATGTTAGGACTGGATCATCCCTGGACTTCGGTTCAAAAGGTACATGATAGGACTGGATCGTCTCTGGACTTCAGTTTAAAAGGTACATGACTGGATTGTATCATCCATGGACCTATGTCCTAAAGAGAGCGGGATTGATCATCCTGTAATATGATCATGTGTGTTGCAGAATATGCTGCTATGTATTAGTGAGAATACATGCTTTTGATGATGGATGTATTAGTGAGAATACATGCTATTGATGATATATGAAAGAATACATGTTTTGATGATAGATGTATTGGTGTGGATACTAATACAGATGATCCAAATGCTGTAGATCGAGATGATCCAGATGCTATAGATCGTGATGATCCAGATGCTGTAGATCGAGATGATCCAGATGCTGTAGATCGAGATGATCCAGATGTTGTAGATCGAGATGATTCTGATGCTGATAATCATATGATGACGATGCTGATGATCGTGAGGATCCAGATGTTGATGGTGTTGTAGCTGTTCGAGTGCTGCAGAAGATAAAGACTCAGTACTGAAGATGTTGATGCTCCAGTAACTGCTTGAGTTACTGATGATGTTGAGAAAGCTTCCAATGATTTATAGATGTATCATGTATGATGTTGATGACTCCTTGCTCGTGCAGATGCTATTATAATATCCTTCTCGTTAAGGGGGAGTGTTGAGATATTGTAACTTCAAAGAATATTATATTTGTACTTTATTATTCCAGAGATGTTTCATTCCTCCGTGAAGATCTTATTGTATATCCAGAGATGTTTATTCCTTCGTCGAAATGTGGTAACTCGGGTTATTAGACTTCCCTAGTGGGGGTTGGCCCTGTGTGTGTTATGTGGGTCAAAGGGTTATTAGACCACCCTAGAGGGGTTGGCCCAGTCAGTTGTAGTGGGGTATTTAACCCATTGGTTAAATACGAGCCTACGTGTACTTGTGTAAAAGATATGTCAGAGTAGTGTATAATTAGAGGAGGTGTGTTCCTAATTTGACACACACACTCACTTGAGAGAGGCACACTTGTGGAGGAGAGGTCTGCTATGATAGAGGAGGAGATCATATCTTTGGTTTGCATCTTTATATATTGCTGGTCATCTATATTGAGGAAGCTTTACTGGGTTTTCTACCCCAGGAGGGTTTCCCAGGATAAATCTGTGTCTCTTGTGTTTATGCTATGCTTGTTGTTTCTTCAGTGATCCTGTATATGCTATTATTGTGAAATGGAATGTAATGCTGCTATTTTCTGTCTTAGCATATTAAATCTTAACAAGTACTACTTGGAACAATTATTAACTTCAGAAGAGAAACAAAAAATGGATTACATAGATGATAGGTTATAAATT
The DNA here is from genome assembly GCA_027924585.1 of Larix kaempferi. Lineage (NCBI taxonomy): Eukaryota > Viridiplantae > Streptophyta > Pinopsida > Pinales > Pinaceae > Larix > Larix kaempferi. Next base: position 8,427,051 of record BSBM01000642.1, read on the forward strand.
TGAAATTATCTACAAAAATGGAAAACAAAATGTGGTGGAAAATGCATTTTTAAGGAAAGAAGAAGACATAAAAGGATTACTTTGTGCTATTTTGATTTCACAATATTATTGGGTGGAAGAAGAAATTATAGATTGAAAGAAATATTAGAAGACATGCAAGGTAATTCAACAACTACAAGAGGACCCTAATGCATTCTATACATTTGTGTGGAATAATGACCGCCTATATTTATGTAATAATTCCCATATCAAACATAAGGTATTGTTGGTATTGCACACTTCTCCTATAGGAGAACATTTAGGGATCTTGAAAAATTACCATAAGATTAAGAAGGATTTTTTATAGGAAGGTCTTAAAATTGATGTTTAAAATATTATGGCAAAATTTTTGGTTTTCCAATAGATTAAGGGAGATACAATCAAGACTCCAAGTCTCCTACAACCATTATCCATATCAAGTCAACGTTGTAAAGAGGTCCTAATGGAGTTTATCACATGTCAACCAAATTCTAAAGGAAATAATGGAATCATCGTAGTGGTGGATCAAATCACAAAATATGCCCATTTCTACTCTCTTTATCATCCTTTTAAAGTAAGTATATAGTAGCTGCAACATTCATGGAAATAATTTAGAATCTATATCAAATCCCCAAGCTTATTATAAGTGATACATACCCAATTTTTACTTGTAATTTTTGGACATAAATATTTTCTTGTTTCGGTAGTCAATTGGCTCACAAATCCTCTTACCATCCTTAGTTTGATGGTCAAACCAAGGTCATAAATAAATGTCTAGAAGGGTATCTTCGTTGCTTTTCATTTGATAAACAAACTGATACAAATCTTAGGGGTTCATATAGTCTATGTTTGACTGTAAAATTTATAAGTCCACAAGTGTAAACATGAACATGATGGACATGTAATTATGGAGTCAAGTAATAAAAGTTAACATGGTCAAGAAGACATCTTATAAAAAGGTAGTAGCAAGAGAGTAAAAATTGGTAAGAAGAGGTCCTAAAATTGGCCTCATTGCATGTAATGGTTCATATGAATGAAATCCTTGTTCTCCAACCCTATCCTATATTTTCAAGGTGTCTTTCATTTTTCATTTTTCATAAATGTTTTTCCTATGAATTTCTTGGTAGATTTTCATATTTTCTCTCCTCTTCTCTTTGGCATTCAATCTTTTTGAATCTCATCCCTTAAGATTTGGATCATTGGTATTAGAGCAGGTAATAACTCCATGCGAACAAGGGTTTGAAGCATAGTTCAACTTCAAATATACACAACAATATTGAACCTCCTTTCGAAAATCTTAGAGTCCATTTGTCGGTACATACATTGTAATCATCATGGTTGGTACACATGCACTACAGGGATTTTCTACCATGTGATCTCCGTTCACCATTGCAGGAGCATCATACTTGTATTTCACTACATCCATTGGTTTTCAATATTTTCATAAATTTTGTAGGGGTTTCTATGTTGCAGATGGAGGTTTCATGATCTCTACAACATCCCATGTTTCTCTACAAACCCTTGGAATCCTTTGTGTCCCTCTACACTCAAAACTCTCACATTGAGCATTATTTCTTCTTCATGCGATCATGGCACAACTTAAAATATATATTTTTCATGCATATTGAATCTTGGGTGACCTCATTCTATCCCTTTATGAACCTTCCCATAGTTGTACGTCCTCCATAGAAGCACAATGATGGATGGATTAGAGGCCAACACACCTACACAAGCTTTAGATGGATGTTGTGACCTCTAAAAGGAATTTTAGAGGGTTTACCATAGCTCATAGGAAATATTTGTTTGTTAGATAAAATAATTATTTCAATAAATTTCATTTCGCTTCCTTTTTTGAGAGATATCACTAATTGAAGCTCTCATGTATTTGACCCAAGAAGGCCATGCACATGTTGAGTTTCAACAGACATTTTCTCACTCCTTGGGTCACTACAAAATAATTTGCATATACCGATGGAAATATATTTTTGAAATCTCAAAAGAGTCTTCGACAGAATTTGATTTCATTTCCCGTAGCCAAAGTTATGAACAAATTTGCAACCATACATCAACTACACCGAAAGTCACAAATTTTTCATGAGCTTTTAATTTTTGGATTTATTAAATCCTATTGTAATTTTTTTTACCAATGTAATTTACTGAGCATGTAGGATTTCCCAATGTAATTTACTGGGCATGTAGGATTTCCCAATGTTATGATTTGTGAGAAAGAGAAGTATTGCCATAGCCAACTCGGTTATCAGTCATGCACAAACCCAAGGTTACAGGGAAACCACACAAAACCCTTATTTTCAATGGCAGTTAACAAATGTAAACATATTGATGTGATACATAAAAAGGTCTTGTTTTTCTTTCCTGGTAAAATGATGAGGACCATCGTTTTCTCGGGGGGTGGGATAGATTTGAATATTACAGAGGAATATAGTCTAATTTCGATATAAAAGCTATAAATCCATATTACATGTAAACATGAACATGATCAACATGTAATTATGGATACAAGTAATCAAAGCTGACATGGTCAACAAGAAACTTTATAAAAAGGTAGTAAGGAGAGAGTTAACAATAGGAAGAAGATGTCTTAAAATTGGCCTCATTGCACGTAATGGTTCATATGAATAGAATCCTTTTCCTCCAACTCTCTCTTGTGTTTCCATGGTTTCTTTCATTTTTCATTTTTCATAAATGTTCTTTTTAGTTTTTGATATTTTCTCTCCTCTTCTCTTGGAATTCAAGCCTTCTAGATCTCATCCTTCAAGATCTAGATCACAAACATAATGGGTCAAGCGGTTTCATTTTGAAAAATGGTGGTAAACCACGCCCTTGCATAACTCACAAAAAAATATCCCCATTTATGGCAGTTTATGGCTATCATCCTCCATCCATCAGACCACCATTGAAAGGGAATGGTGAGGTTCAATCCATGGAGAATCATATGAACAACAACAAGAGGTTCTCCAACTATTGAAATACAACTTGGCTATAGCAAAAAATATGATGAAACAACAATAATATCAACATTGTAATGAAAATAATTTGAAATGGAGGATTAGGTATTTTGGATGCCACAACTATATAAATAGATGTTCCTTAAGCAAACATATAAGGAAAATATATTATCACTGAAGTAATATGGTCCCTATAAGGTGTTGCAAAGCATTGGAAGTATGGATTACAAATTGGAGTTTCCCCATCTTCATGCGTGCATAAAATATTCCATGTTTCTTGCTTAGAAAAGGTAATCAACGGCAACATCCCAGTTTAGACTATTTTACCATAGATTGATGAAGAATGGAAAATCATACTATATCCTGAAATGATCCTTGAAATGCAGATCAAGTAACTATGCAATTCAGTAATTATTGAGTACCTCATCAAGTGGAAGAACCTGACAATAGAAGAGCTGACATGGGAAGATGAATTCTTCATGTAGAAACATCTGTAGTTAATTAAGTGTTGATGAAAACACTTTCTTGAAGGGGAAGGGAATGTTAATCCCTAGATATTGTGACATTATATTTCTATTATTATATTCATGTTATCTTATTGGTTGTATAGGAACTTAATTGTAATTGTACCCTTTGTCTCCAATATATACCAAGGAGACATAGTTTCAAATATCATCTCATCTTGTGAATTCAATATATTTTAAAAGGAGGTTTCCACCTTAAAGAGGATTCTTTATAATTCTCAAGGGTTGGAGTTACTCTTTATTTCTATTTTTATGCTATTTTGGGAATTTGGTCCATAACAGTTAATCCACTGCCAACTAGTAATGAGTTCATGGTCCCCAACTTTCGAGATAAATTCATTAAAACCTTCGTTAATGATGGCCCCAAGATATTTTTTTGTACAAATTTCTTTAAGACATTAAGAAGGTCAAAGCCAACATAATATTACATGAATTTGGAGAATTCACATGGAAACCCATCACATCACAGGGCCTTATCATCAACCATCACTACTAGTAATTTCATCATATCGGGTAGGGTCTCCACCTAGCGACATATTCTTTTATGTTTAGGAGAGAAATTTGAACGGACGAGATAAATGCACATTTGCATGGCCATGTTTTTTGCATCAACATACCATGGGAGAGGAAAATAGTATTATAACACACCGCCAATTCTTGCTTGATTTCCTCAATATTGGTAAACCCTTTCAAAATCCATGTTGAGTTCATGGAGCTTATTAGAGGCTTATTTAATGACTATAGGTTTGAATTTTTTCTTTTTCGACCAATCTATAGTCTTGTTCTAGTGTGACCTAGATTGAATCTAGGTGCCCTAGGTTCTCCAAAGTTCATCCACTTTCAAAAGTCCAAACATTTTGTCACTGGAAGAACATAATTAAATAGTGTTCTCTAAATATGACTAGAAGCTACTTAAAAATTCTCATTGGATTCTTTGTTCCAAGAGTGTCAGAAAGATACTAATTGTTAGCCAAATGATCAAAGACAAGTCGTGATTTGGCCTATAAGATAATTCCACTAAACAATCAACCCATTTTCTCCCCATGACTAAGGAATCAATTTCAGTATCCAAATAATGGCATGAAAACAAGTTGGTTGTTGAAGATGATAAACATTAAATAAGAATTGGGTTCAAGGAAACTTGGATTTGGATACTCCTAAAGAGAGAAAAGGGTAATGAGTTGGTAATGAAACATAGTGCTCTCCTCCAACACTAGTTTCCCATCCTCATCGTAAAAATAGAAAATGTTTTATTTAAAAAATGTATTTGTTTAACCATTTCAAGACTCGATCATTAAAAACACTAATATTTGACCAAGTGATCTATAGCTTTAGGAGAATCAACTATTTGATACTTGTTATGATTTTAGAGTCTGATTCTATATTTGAGGTTGTTCTAAGGCCATGCAAATTCTTTATGATTTTTTATTAAAATAGGTTATTTCCACACTAGTTGAATACTTTAAGAAACCTCTCACACAGACTGATAATATTTCAACACACCAACTTAATACATGATTAAAACCCTCGAAGAGGAAATCATTCCATGGCCCCAACCAAATGAACACTTGATACAATATATTAATGCAAAGGAAAATAATTTACATATGATTTTATCACAATTGATCATTCAACAAATGACCCTACATGCTCTTTAAATAAATATCATGGACCAATTGAGTGCTAAGACATAAATCAATATATTCATTAAAATTGAGGAGAAGATGAAATATTAGATCATTTTAACTCTAGAGCATATCATGGCTGTCGGATTACATAAGTACAAATCAATACTAATGCATATTAAATAAAAAATCTACCTAAAGAAAAATTAGACCAAGTTGATCTCAACCAACTCCTAGGTGTCTAAATATCCTAAAGTTCCCCCTTAAGAACAACTTGTGATTGGATTGAAGGATTTACAAAGGTGACAATAGAATAAGGAAGGAGGTATTAGAGTCTATCCCTCCTTAATGAAAAATTATGGCTTACCAAGCTTAGCAACAATAACATAAATACATTGGATATTAGTCTTATGTATATTGCATTCTTTAACTAATACTTTACACATTTTAAACTTAGATAAATTGTCTTTAATGCAAAATAAATAACTATAATTTAAAGAAATCAATGTATTGTCAAGTTGGTGAGAACGAATTTCATTGTGTGTACCAAATACAGTTTTCAAATTTGTCCAACCCACATTTGGTTAAAGTCAATTCCTTGAAGGTGAAACACCAAATCATTGGACAAGAACATTTTGATTAATCCACACACTTTGTCAATTTTATTATCCCATTTGAATTTCTTTGAGGCATCATCGGGGGCACTTTCTTTTCCCAATGCAATCTAATAAAATCCTTTATTTTGTAGGAAATCCTTCATATGAGCTTTCCATGAGAAGTAGTTGGTACTAGTAAGAAAAATATCACTTAGAATAGACATATTATAATATGTAGGTAAAAGGCTTCAAAAATAAAAACTGATGGACTAGATGCAAATCTGTCAAAAAAACAGATAGTTAAACAAAATGACATGTAAAATAGAGTCTAGATGTCAAAGTTATTCCCTTTAGGAAAAACCATAAAATAGAACCAAGGTGACGTGTTAGGTAGAGGTGGATCCACATGATGATGAGTGCACAATGAGGTTTCCATGTAAAAAATAATCTTTCTTCACAAAAACTTTTATAAGCTCACTTTTACAAATAAGTTACTTTTTAAAATAAATGATCTACTTTGTTGGAATCTTATTAATACTGAGAGGGGGGGGGGTGAATTGATATTAACACAGTTATGAAGAATTTTTACTTCTTATCAAATTGAACTGGTACTTAGATTACACATTCACCATAAATAAAAGCATTCATCCACATATGAAAAATACACAAAACACAAATTTTTTACGTGGAGACCCAAACGGGAGAAAAACACAGAATGATCTCTTATATTAAAATATTACATTCATGGAAACACCAACTCTTGAATTTCTCCAGCATCAACTGGAAGGAGTCACCAACCCCCTAGTTTTACAGGCTACGACCTGAAGGAAGCACCGAATCCCTGATTTACCAACTTTGATTGGAAGGAGGCACTGACCCCTTGTTCCTTGCCACCTTGATATGACTGTAGAAGATATGTCCTTGCTATTCTATTGATCCATGCACTCTTCATATTAACTACAGTTCATTCTGTTGTGAGCACCTTCTGTATATTGAGATCTTGCAATCGTTTAATTGTATCAGGTACTTCACTTCACTACATCAACATTACACACTTGATATAATACTTCATAACCTTATGATATCTATGCGTTGTGTCAAAATACCATTATGTTTTTTCCCATCTACAAGCTCAATTGATACCGTGCATCTTGTGCTATGCTTCTATTATGACTTCGCGCACATGTATTAGATAACTCACATCATTATGTGCATCTTCTGTTGCTATACAATTCTGTCTTGGCGCATCCGTCTTAGATAATATGTGACCTTCTACGTATGATCTGCGATTCTTCCTTTCTACTCTTACACACTTATATCAAATAAAATTTATCATACCATGTTTCTTTTGCTGTGCTACACTTTTGTCTTTGCACATCCGTCTTAGATAATCTGTGACCCTCTGCATATCATCTGCGATTCTACCTTTCTGTTCTTACGTACTTTTCTCAGATAAACCTCATCATATTGTGCATCTTTTATTGTGCTACACTTCTGTCGTTGTGCATCTCTCTCAGATAAACCACTTCATATTTTTGCGCATCATCTTCTATGTTTCATTTTGCGCATCCGACTCTTCTGCTAGATTATGTTGTTTTGGTTCCACGAGCCATTGATACCCCAAAATTAGAAGCTTTCCAAATCAGAGTACTACCACTTTCACGTATTCAAGATTACTTCAAATCTCCAACTTGGCTTCTTATTTATACTTGCCCTGTGCATACCATGTGTCCACAAGTTGGTCATAGCGTTCCTTCTTCCTTGCTTCATGATTAAGCTTAATTCACACTTCCGCCACTTGTCATGATCTACACCATTGAGGTATCACACCTTGTGGGTCTTGCACATACTTGGTACTTTTCATATTAGGTCTTGCGCACTTTGTAACAACTTCGTGTGGGGTCTTGCGCCCTTAAAGTACCATTGCTTGTGGGTTTTGCACACTTGACTTGTACGACTGTCACTATCTTCTGAGACTCTTGTGCACTTCAACAACTTGTATACTTATTCTTATTGGTGGGCCTTGTGCACTTCCGGGACTTGAATACATGTCCAACCGCTACTTGCTCCCAGGCCTCTTGAACACTCCCGAAATTTTTCCAACCATCTCTTTGGAATTAAATTTGAAGTGTCACGACTAGATGGGTTGTGACTTGTGCACATACCTTATGTAATTCTTCAAACTAGATGTACTTGTGCAGTTTGGATGTACTTCTTCTGTACCTATTCAAACTGGATGTACTTCTTCCATCTGGATGCACTTCTTCTATACCTCTTCAAACTGGATGTACTTCTATAATTTGGATGCACTTATTATATATCTCTTCAAAATGAAATCTGGATGTACTTCTTAAAACTGGATTTCATATACTTCTTCAACTGGATTTCATATATGTATTCAAGCTGTCTTTCATATATTACTTCAAACTAGCTTTCATATATTTCTTCAACTGGAATAAGGATACTGAATCCTCTTTGACATCAATTGACATCAATGACAACCAAAGTTCAACAATACCCCCCTTAGGAATTGATGTCAACACCTCATGAAGTTGTGCTCATCCTCTATTTTCTTTACACACTGCTCACTACTCCTCATGTGTGTACTCTCGTTGTGTTCTTGCCAGTTTGAGCCTTTGCTCATATGCGCAATTCTCAGTACTTTTCTTCTATATTTCATTTCTATGCAAATCCCTATTTCTAATACATGCTTCACAATCTTTCCTCCTTTGTTCTTTTGTGTGAAATCCATTCAGTACTTCTCTATTGTTTTTCATCTCTGCGCTGATCGCATGCTTCATCATCTTTCTCCCCCTTTGACATCAATGGAAAATAGGTGCCTTCAATGCATACTATCATGTTTTTATTTTTTTAATTTTTCATTGGCCTTCATGCATCTGCTTGCTTTGATTACTCCCCATGTCTTTGTGCATTATTATTTTTCCTTTCGCTGGAGTTTCGACGTAGATCTTAGTCACCTTGCAATCTGTACCTTAAATATTGTCTTTGTAGTTGTCTTGAATATACTCCCCCTGTACAGTTTCCAACTTCCTTTTATCTTGTTCTTTGGTTCCTGTACCATAAAATTCTTCCATACTTATTTAATCATCTCTCAGATGCACTTGCTGGAAACTATAGAGTTCCATCTACTTTTATGTCCTCTTTTCAAGGCTCTCATCATGTTGTGGATTGTAAACCACACCCAGTTTTTGTCTGAGATATTCGAACGTGTTTCTTGGGAGATTCTTTTGTAAACATATCCTCAATATGTTCTTTGGTGTCAATATATTCCAGTTTGACAGTATTTTTAGTGAACCGTTCTCTCATGAAATGATATTTTATTGGAATATGTTTAGTTTTGCAGTGCATGACAAGAGTTTTTGAAATGCTAACTGTGCTTGTTTTGTCACATAAAATTTGAATGGCATGATCAAGTTTCACTTGTATATCCTTTAGGGTTTGTTTCATCCATAGTGTAACATCCCCTCCCACCAGAACAAACAAGGGAGAGAACATCACTCTAATTCTGGGAATCTATCACCATATCCCATAAGTAAAAATTCATTCATTGATAGCAAAATACATGTACATATGCATATTGTAATTTGAACACAACGGAATTAAATTCTATTACACATCCATCATATATTCAAGATATGTGATGAACCTGCAATAATTAATTAATGAAAATACACGAGATATCAGAAATAATAGAACTCAGAATCACTTTTATATTGATCACGGGCCACTTCGAGGGGGCAACCTCCTTTGAGCAAGCTCAATACAATTAACTTCACGGTGCCTTCATAGGCCTCAACACACACTGATATACTAAGTCTAGGCGCTAATACCATGGGTCAATACTATGTGTCAATACAAACCATGGGCTAAGTCTAGGCTCCAATACTATGTGTCAAAACCATGGGACATATAATACTATGGGACGACTTACAAAGCATATGTGTCCAATACTATGGGATAATATAAACTATGGATCAACAAATACTACGGGACGACTTACAAAGCATATGCGTCCAACAACAACATACTAACAAAGTAAAGACATGGGTTCCTAAAATCCCCTCTCCCTTAGAAAAAGCTTTGTCCTCAAAGCTTTATATGTGGAAATTGATGCAAAATCTGAAGGAGTGGGTCCCCTGTAGCATCCTCGGGTTGCATTCCGAGCCACTGGCGCCTTTGGAGTTTTAGGGAGGATTGCATGGAAGGTTGTAGACGAAGAAGAACCATATCAGCGATGTGAAAAGTGCGCTCAGAATGGTGTTAATCAGCTTGTTGTTTTAGTTGAATTCTTGCCATGTGAGAATTGTCCTGTAGTATGAGAAGAAGTTGATCATGGTTTTGAAGAATTGAGTCAATTGCCTGAACTGGGGAGCTGCTGAAGGTGTATGGAAGAAGAACTGGTGGTGCCTGTCCAGATACTGCTTCATATGGTGTCCTTTGAGATGTGGTACTATACCACTGGAGCGCTTCTAGGAAATCCATAGAAATAGTTGTCCAAATCTGTGGAGGGATGGGCATGGAGGGATGGGCAAGGGTTCGAACAGTCCCAAAAGGAGGGTCATTTCACCCTTGTTGACCTGGAAAGTATCACAGTCAACCACCATCCGTTGAATTGTCCTTTTGAGTCCCTTCCAAAAGAAGTTACACTGTTCCTGGTCATACATTTTGAGGAACCCAGAGTGCCCTACTAATGAAGAAGCATGGAGTTCATAGAAGAGATAGCCCCGTTGAACATATTGCAACCAATTTGGAACAAGCAGAGAAATAGCTGTAAGAGAAACTGGGTCATCAAATGTGCAAGGAGGAACATCTTCCACCATATTGTCCTTACCCTTTTAGTAAGTGGTCGCATAGTCATAACCCATGAGTTGGATAACCCATTTCAGGTGTGTTGGGGAGGAGACCTGTTGTTCCAGGAAAGTTTCCAGATTCTGGAGATCAGTCTTGATGCAGAAATAATTCCCCAATAGGGATGGATGCCACTTCTGTACTGTATGCAAAATAGTCATCATTTCCTGCTGAGAGGTAGATGTGGCTAAATTCTTACCAGAAAAGTCTCTTGAAGGAAACAAGCTCATTGGTTCAGCAAAGACACCTGCATATCTATCCAAGTAAGTAGTGGAGACTGTTGATGGGTGCATCTGAATGGAATGGAGTTGAGCGATGACACCATGTGAATTCTTCTTAAGTATTTTTTCCAGGCGATGTGAAATGATGATGCAGAGAGACCCTAGTTGTAAGCCCATAAATTTGTGTTGTGCCCCATTGACTGAAAACTGCATCCAATGTTCAGCAAAATCCCATAAGATGGGGCCAAGTGTGCGTAACCATTGAATGCCCAAAACCACAACACATCCACCTAAGGACAAGGCAAACATGTGAGAGCGCAGGTTATAATCTTCCATATAGATACACACATTGTGACACTTCCCCTTGCAAGGTAAGGTGTTCCCATTGGCAACCATGACTTCAAAGTTGGAGCAAGGATGGACAAAACAATAAGCCTGTTTGGCAATCCGAGGATAAATGAAGTTATGAGTGCTACCAGAATCAATGAGTATGGTAAGAGGGAGCTTCTTGAAGTATCCCCTGACTCGCATTTTTTGTGGGGTGCTGACGTCGGTTACAGCATGGAGAGAGATCTCGGGTGGGTTGTCCTGAGATGGGGTGTCAACAGGCGGGTGTTGAATGTCGACCTGATCATCTACTGTATCTGGAGCTTCTTCATCAAGTTCTGAGGTAGGCGGAGAATCCACACCCAAGAGATAGAGCTTTTGTTGAACACATCTATGTCCCCGAGTGAATTTCTCATCACAATTATAACAAAGCCCTTTTTCTCGGCGTTCCTGCATCTCTGTTTCAGACAATTACTTGATAGGAGTTGGTTGAGGAGCAGGCATGATGGGAGGTCGTTGGTAACCCATATTTCTGAAGGGAACAAAGGTGGGTTTGGAGCGTTGTTGAGCCGCAATCTTGTCCTCGGCCAGCTTAGCCAACCCTAGGACTTCCATCATTGTGTTGGGACAAAACATTTTGACCTCTGAGCGGATTTCATCCTTGAGACCACTGATAAAACAACTCCTGTAGAATTCATCAGACAATCCTTCTGTGTGATTGGCCAGTTTCTCAAATTCTGTCTGATACTCTCTCACTGTGTCAGTTTGGTGAAGTTTAGTGCGTGCTCTTGTGAAGTCGTCAAAAGCACTAGGACCAAATCGTGACAAAAGGAGTTGGCAAAAATATGTCCAGTTTGGCTCAGGATGAGCTTTGATGTACCAACGGTACCATTGAAGGGCTTCCTGTTCCAAATGAAAGGATGCAAGTGAAAATTTCTGGACATTAATAGTATTATGCATACTCAAATATTGTTCTGCTCGGTATATCCATCCAGTTGGATCAGTACCATTGAAGCGAGGAAGATCAAGCTTCGGCCCATGAAAATTGCTGGAAGAAGAGAACCCAGTGGCTGCAAAAGATTCTGGCTGTCGGTTATTGTTCATGGCTGAATGCTGAAGATGGAGGCTGAGAAATTTTTCATCCAGATCTTGGAGTTTGGTTTGGATGGCTGCAAGTGCTTCCTCCATGGTGTTTTCTCTTGTGCGAGTGACAACCATAACCAGTATTTTTTTTTTTGTGGAGGGGGGGGAATGGATAGAAAAACACAAACACAAACTTATTTAGTAAGGGGAAATTTGGATTTGGGAAAAAATCGGAGGGGTAATTGGGGTTTGACTAGGTTTTCGACACTTTCTGAGGGACAGGGAAGCAAAAACTGAGGATTTCAGAAGAGGGAACTCTATGGTAAAATTTGAAGGCAATCGAGTGAAAATTGAAGAAGTTATGGCAAACCTTAAAAATAGACAAATGTGGGATTTCTGGTCTTGGGAAGTGGAATTTGGGATAGGATCTTCAAGAATGAAATATGCAGAATGTGATTGCGGGGATGTTAGTGAAGTTTTAGGGAAAATAGAGTTGAAACAAGGGAGATATGGCCGAATAACAGTTTTTTTTTCTTTTTTTTCTTCAGAAATGGATTGGCAACAGCGGCGCGGAAGGGATCCGCAACAGATGGATCTGCAACGGCGCAGAAGGGATAAAAAATGGCTGGATCTGGAATAGCAGCTGGATCTGGAACAACTTTCAGAATAGATCTGAAACGGCTGGATCTGGAGCGGAAGTGATCGGCAATAGTTCAACTAAAAATAGATATGGACCCCAGGTATGTACGACTTCCTAACAGTTCAGGTGTTTCACTCGGTCACCAATGTTGTCTGACGGCTTGCGTATTGGGGCAGTACCCCTCACTCCATGGCTCAGGTAAAACTGATAATCGCTTTGCCACAAACGACAGCTCTTGGTTTACCTCATGGGTGGGAACTAGTCAATCAGGTAGGGGTCGTTTCCCTTTTCACTGGCAAGTCCTCTCAATGGGCCAGCTACTTTGGGGTTCCTGTGGTACTCCTCACAATGAGTTTTAGGGCTTATACCCAAGTACTTCCCACAGTTAAGTGGATAGGGATTATTCCCAAATCCGAAGCTGCAACAAATGCGAAATTTTTTTTTGGCAAAAATTCCACCCAACGAGCCTAAGAAAGTGCTCTGATACCAGATGTGATGAACCTGCAATAATTAATTAATGCAAATACACAAGATATCAGAAATAATAGAACTCATAATCATTTTTATATTGATCACGGGCCACTTCGATGGGGCAACCTCCTTTGAGCAAGCTCAATACAATTAACTTCACGGTGCCTTCATAGGCCTCAACACACACTTATATACTAAGTCTAGGCACCAATACCATGGGTCAATACTATGTGTCAATACAAACCATGGGCTAAGTCTAGGTGCCAATACTATGTGTCAAAACCATGGGACATATAATACTATGGGATGACTTACAAAGCATATGTGTCCAATACTATGGGCTAATATAAACTATGGATCAACAAATACGCCGGGACGACTTACAAAGCATATGCATCCAACAACAATATACTAACAAAGTAAAGACATGGGTTCCTTACAAGATATTCATCAATTAAAAAAATACAGAATTAGCACATGAGAGTACTTATCTTAAAACAAAGTAGTCCCTGAGAAGCCAGCTATGCATATGCAACATTCCACCCAACCATAGGCTAGTTGTGCTTATCAATCTCTTGATACAACTGCCACCCCGAGCTGGGCATGATTTCTACAAGGAAAAGGGAACATTCTAGCTCATGCACAGCCAAAGCAATAGAAACCCATGTCAACCCCATCCTTCTTTTACTCAGAGCAACTCAAACTGGCCATGGATACCCATTTTCAGCAATGGGATTTACAAATACGATGGCCATACATTTTCCCAAAAATGTGTGCACACCAAAAACGGATTGGGGGTGAGAAAATCGTCCACAGGGAACCAACCTGATATTCCATGGGTATTTTGGGCATCTAAATGGCCCAACATGGCCCCAATGAAACCCCAAATCAAGCTCCCATACTCCCAACCACTCCGCAACACGAAAACACCCTGTTTTCCCACTGAAAACCAGGAAGACACGGGAAAAACATGGAGGAAAAACGCCCAGCCACTCCAAAAACGTGAGAGAGGAAAAACTGGTTCCTGGGTAATGGTTGGGGGAGCAAATTCATGGCTCTTTTCTTGCTAAGGAAGCCAAACACGTTTTTCCATGTAGGGTGGTTTCCCATACTCAAATTTTGGACAACCATACCTCTCATTCCCCAAGGCATTAACTACCTCCACCAACTCTTGGGAGAATGAATGATTGGGTACCAAACTCAACACAGGTAGTTGAGTGTTTGATGGGTTATCTCATTGACACTTGGCTTAACTTGATTGGCTCAAGGGTTTAAATGTTTTCCCTCCCAATTCCTTGTAAAATCATTCCCCCATCTCTTGTTGCATTGCATAGCTAGTTGTGGGTATTTTATTTAAAATGCATATTTACATAATATTCGAAATTCCATTGCGCATGGCTAGCACGTGAACCATATGCATTGATAAATTGATGGCGGGGCCTTGGCCTTGGCGTTGAGCTCCTCACCACAATTTTATAACAATATTTCATCATTTACGATTTTAATGCCATGGGGTCAAACTGGGGACATTACATTCCCCTCCCCTTGGAATAACACCGTCCTCGGTATTCCACACTTCGGAATAAATACACACTTTACACATGCTTCAAAATTCACAAATGGTTGCAGGTCTGTCCTGCATTCATCTCTTTACTTTGGACTTTCAAGATCAAGTCCCTTGTCTTCCACAAGCTGCTCCTATTAGATTTTACTTTGCCTACTAGCAACACTTGGCTAGTAACAACTGCAACCAATGGCTTTCAATGCCTCACCTGTGAGACTCATTATGGCAATTCCTGTTAGGACAAGCATAACACAATATTAAAATTATTCAATTATTTTCCCAATTGACTTGGAACGTCCATGCTTTACTCATGAGACTTCCACACATTTCATGCTTTCCCAACATACACATGAACTCATCCATGTTCATCCTCTCACAGGGGAATAACTATTTCAGCATTCACAATTCATTTCAAGCAATTAAACACAATATATTTTCAGCCATGACATGCATTCAACAAATTCTTTGTTTTATAAATGCATCAATCAAATGGAAAGAGAAGAGTAAGAGTTTTCCCCCTCTTAGTCTTGTCCCAATCCGGAGCCACACCATCACTTGGGGTTCTATGCTCCTTAGCTTCTTTCACTTCAATGTGAATGCTTGACTTGCTGTTTCTTGGCTATGACACTTGGTGTCTATGGTCTATTTCAGACCTCTCAACCACGGAGTCTCTCCACATGGTTTGTCTACAGCTCTTGGCTACTAGGACCCACACAGTTCCACTAGCGCCATCTTTCATTATTGCTCATGCTGAGCTCTTTCAGACGATCACATGTCCACATGCATTTCTATGATGCCTTCATAGTCCTTGCTTCCAGCGATTCCTATATTCAAACATTGAATTAATTCACATGTTCGATTTATTCTCATAGGTTTTATTTCTAAACAAGAGTTTGAGAAATCATAAACAAATCATATACACACATATTTCATAAGCAAGAAGCTGCAATGTAACCAAATACTTATCTGCATTGGATGTCTTCACTTTATTCCACAGGCTCCTTCTTCACTTTATAAGCCTTGGATTTCCCATGGATGCAATAATGAATGTTGGGCTAGCACATAGGCTACTCCTCTACATCACGTAGTTAATGCCCAACCAGTTACTCTCTAGACTTACCAAGAATTTTATATCTCCCAACCAATTACTCTCTGGCTTTACCAGGAATTTTGTAGCGCCCAACCAGTTACTCTCTAGCTTTACCAAGAATTTATAGTTCTTTCAGGGTCCTTGCTTCCTGAAATGACCAAGGTTTCCAACAAAGAAACAACAGTGTATTAGCTTAGCTGTTAGAAAACTTATACCTGAAATATTCATTATTTCAAGCAAGAAATAAATAAAAATGAATACTTATCTGTATTGTGCATTCCCTCGCTACTCCACAGGTTTCTCTCTCTGCTTTACAAGCCTTGGATCACCTGTGGGGTGGATGCTTGGCCAACACACATGCTGCTCCACATCATCATCCTAATAGGCAATGCCAAGCCAGTACATCGATTGGGTTTATTAGGAATCCCTAAAATCAATATGCTAAGCCAGTACGCCGACTGGGTTTATCAAGCATTTCGAAGATTAGTATGCTAAGCCAGTACGTCGACTAGGTTTATCAAGCATACAACGACCATTTCCAATCCAGTTCTCCGACGGGGTTCGTCAGGAAATAACACCCTTCACCAATACCTCCCCAACATGCAAATAATCAATGCTAAGCCAGTACACCAATTGGGTTTGTCAGGCATCCAATTTAACATCATGCCAAGGCAATACGCCGATTGGGTTTATTAGGCATCTAATAACTATTCATCCACACTAGGATGGCACTCCTTCTCCTGTGCAAACCAGCGGTTCCATTTAGGAACTCTATAGGTGACTTTCTTAACTACAGGCTAGCATGGCCCCACAATACCCACTCACACTACACAAGGATGATACCCCTTTTCTGTAACACATCTCCGCGACCTATCCATCCCTTCTAGTGTCCTTTAGTGTGAGCGTAGAAAGGTTACCACTGCCCATACAGTCCTCATGAGAACCCTTTCTTCACTTTGCCTCTTAACGTGCAACATTTAATTGCATCTGTGTAAGCTGATAGCACAAGAAGGATAAGTAGACTCATCAATATTGCTGCTCTAAAATCATAACCATTTTTCATAACATTCACTATCAAGTATTGAAACACCAGGAATGCGTCCATTCTCTTAGGGTGTAATCAATATTGACAACCCTATCATAACCCAGCACCAGAAATGTGTGCACTCCCTTTCGGATGTGAGACATGTAGGCCCTAATCATACTCAAGCAGTCTGGAATAATAATGAAATAATAAAACATGCTCTGCATATTAAATCTAATAACGAGACATGTATATCCTCAGTTAAGGTCACCGAATACTCAGCTATTTTACAGATGTATCTTTTCTTCATTTGTGAGGAATGGGGGATTCCTTCTCTGAGTCAACAGTCCTTCGGTTTGCCACCCGATTCTTTTTCATGTTCCATGACCCACACATGCCTTCTGGGCATAATTTTACTGTCTCACTCACATGCTTTACCAACATGTAGTTCGGCTGAGACATTATCAATATTTACAATGGTGTTTCACCCGAAACCCATTTCCAAAGCATGGGATCCTTCCCATCTAGTTTGGCTTCTGCAGGCTATCACACATGGTCTTCCTGCAATGTGTCATCCTGGCACACTTTTCAAGTAGCCAAACATTCAACAACCTTTAGCAATAAGATTCAAGTATGATTGTTCCATAACCAATCAATAGCATTAGTAATTAAATTCAATATGCATTTGCAATTCTGTCTACTACAGAAATTGATTTGCTTAGCAATGAGGCTATCCTCATATTGTTTAGATCTCATAAGTGGTATCACTCTGTCCATTATGGTTTCACCCTTGCTACCATACATGAACATCCCCCTATAACATGTCCTCCTAACACAATTTTTATATACGCCAAATAGTGATTAGCAATTATAAGCGATTCTCAATCTGAAATTTGTAAATATATTTTCCTCCAGAAATTAGATTTACCACCATGATATTATTCTCACAAATTTATAAACCATAAAATTTTCAGATTTGTTTCATGCATAAGTTACAACCATGAGAATCTTCTCATAACATTTGGCTTTTGCACATGGTAGATCCCGGTCTCTACTATGGACTTATCCTCATTTCCATACGTAAGACTTTTCTACCTGAAATCTGAAACTTCAATCAGCCAAACACATTGTGAGTATTTTATGCATATAATCCTTTCATTGCTACAATAGTCACTGAAGTGATCTCAGAATTATAACACTCAATAATTCAAACATCTTCAGCTGTTAACATTTGAAATGCAATGAAATATATACATTTATATATATGCATCATTATCACAATAAAATTGCAAGACACAGTCACACTATCCATGCAATTTAAATAAACTGTAAATACTCATTACTTCACATTCCATGCAATTCTGTCCTTCCAATAGAGTGCTCTGGTAGCCCATCACATTTCTACCTTCTTCATGCTGTCTTTCCCCTGCATTCATAACAACTCATGAAATGGTATTAGGATTAACAATAGTCTGCCATTTCACCTATTATCTAACTGCATTGAAACATATATATCTCACAACCATGCATTCACACAATGCATCTCAATATGTGCACCTACACATATGCATGCACATTCACCACATTTTCATAATATTTTAATGTGCATTCACTCAATGCATAATCCCTCCATACAACCTTGCATTAATCCATGAGTACTATGCATTCCAACATATTATGGCCTAACCATGCCTATCTCATAGCATGCACTACCACAACAGAACAATAAGTCTTCACTTGCTTTGGTTGTTAAACTCACAACCGGCATACACAAATGGCATGATATAATTTCATATGAATGCATTGAGATTTCTAAGCAATCATAGGGTGTAAGGATCATTTCCTTCACTTACCCACACCTCACCATACTCGGTAGGTTAACATTCCCATTCAGCGCTCAATACCACATGCAAACTAAATCAACATAGTTTTTAAACATAGTTGAAGGGATCTTACCAAATCCTCTTTCAACACTCATGCAATTAAGCACAAATAACCATTACTTGCATGGTTGTTATTAACATCGCTTGATGTTACCTAATTGGTTGGCCTCTTACCAAGGATACTCAGTCCTTTTGCCAACATCATGATCATGGACTTGTTGCACCATCCTCTCTTCATAAGGTCGTTGGTCACGTGCAACAACGTCATCAACTTCTTTAGCCATGTTTTGATTGTATTTGTCCTACAACCAATGCGGACACAACTAATTATTAGCAACCACCATAATTATCTCAATTGGCTCATTGCATATGCACAAACATTTCACATGCACTGTGCTATGTTTCTTAATATGCCTACTAGTGCATAGTCATATCATCTATCAAATCTCTTGCATTTCAGCATTCCTATGCCATAATTTATATGCACGACCACTTCAGAATTATAAATACAATATCAAGAGGTTAGTGGAGGAATTCTCCCTTCTAGTTCCTCATTGTAGCATGGAATTTCCTCTTCCACATCATAGCTGATCCAATTTCATGGGATCTCTACTATGAACACAAGCAATTATTAGCTATAATCTTCTCACAAAGTAGAAATTAAATATATGTATTCATATGTATAACATTGATTCATGATATTTTCCAAGCATACAATTATTATGTTATAAACATAAATGGTTTAAGGTGAGAGATTTACCTTTCATCAGCATTGCCTTACTGCTCCCATTGCTTTTCCCCATTTGGCGCAAATATTAAGGCTAAAATGGCCACCATTGTCGCAGAAATTTAGCTTAAAAAGTGCCGCCCGTGTCACGAAATTTTAAGCTAAAATATGCCGCCATTGTCGTGGAATTTTAAGATTATTTTTGCTGCACGCATTGCGCGCGTCGCAGATTTTATCATTAAAATTGCCGTCGGCGTTCATAGATATTAACGTTAATTTTGCCACGCACATGCATTGCAAAATTTTTCATAACTTCACCGCGGCGCTGTAAAATTTAACGTTAATTCTACTGTCACCACGTCACAAAATTTAACGTTAAAATCACCGACAAAGTCGCCAAACCCGCCAACCGCGTTGTAGAAAGTTAGCCTAAATTTTGCCGCCGTGCGTGCAGAAAGTTAGCCTAACATTCACCGCCGCGCACGTAGAAATTTAGACTAACTTTCGCCGTCGTGCGCGCAGAAAGTTATCCTAAATTTCGTCGCCGCAACCCTAAGGCAAACTTTCGAAAACACTTAGAACACTTAGAAACTTTTAAGATTTTCTCTTCCTTTTGGCGCAGAATTTCCAACTTCTCCGTCGACCGTGTCACAAACTTAACCTTAACTTTTGCGCCCGCAAACCTTTGTCGCTGCGACCGCATCATAGGTTTTAAGGCTAAAATCACCGCCGCGCGCAAGCCTCCATCACAACTTTTAAGCCTACAATTACCGCCGCGCACAAATTTTAAGCTTAGATTCGCCGCTAGTGTCGTAGAATTTAACATTACTTTCGCCATGCGTGCCGCGCGCATCGTAGACTTTAAAGTTAAAATTGTTGCCCCTGCGCGCAAAACTTATCGTTAATTTTTCCGACCGTTGCGGTGCTTTTGGGATTTTCTTTGCCGACAGAGTCGCAAGAGTTAGGCCAATTCTTGCTGCCGTGCGTGCAGAAAATTACTCTAACTTTCGCCACCGCGCGCATAGAAAGTTAGCCTAACTTTCGTCGCCGCGCGCGCAAAAAGTTGGCCTAACTTTCACCGCCGTGTCGCACAAAGTTAACCTATTTTTTGCTGCCATCACAGCCCTTAGGCAGAATTTTGAAAAAAAATTTCTATCCTTCGGCGTCGAATTAACAACTATGTCGCCGACTCAATTTTCGCCACCGTGCGCACAGAAAGTTAGCCTAACTTTCACCGCCACGCGTGTAGAAAGTTGGCTTAACTTTCGCCACCGCCAGAGTCCTTAGCAGAAAACTCAGAAAAACACTTAGAATTGTTTTTGCAAATTTTCAAAGACAGTTAGAATTCTTTTCTTGAAATATGTCCTTCATTTTCTTACAGAGGTGAGCTACTTACAGATCCTAGTTCGCATATAGAAGAATAGTGAAAGGATGCCAAGAACTTGCACCTCTGAAAAGGGATTTTCTCCCTCCTTCCTCACTTTCATAGCATGAAATTAATGCAACAGTTTTGCAAGAATCCCCAAAATAGTCATGGAAATGATTTCCCATTCCAATCAATAGAATCCATGAGATCTTCAGGTTTCTCTAATTCATTTTAACTTCAAATACTACATACATACACGTAATGAGTTATATCTCTATGAAGGGCCCAACAACCGTAGTGTTGAACTATAAGCTCTGATACCATTCTGTAACATCCCCTCCCACCAGACCAAGTAAGGGAGAGAACATCACTCTAATTCCGGGCATCTAGCCCCATATCCCATAAGTAGAAATTCATTCATTGATAGCAAAAGACATGTACATATGCATATTGTAATTTGAACACAGCGGAATTAAATTCTATTACACATCCATCATATATTCAAGATGTTCATCAATTAAAACAATACAAAATTAGCACATGAGAGTACTTATCTTAAAACAAAGTAGTCCCCGAGCAACTAGCTATGCATCTGCAACGTTCCACCCAAACATAGGCCAGTTGTGCTTATCAATCTCTCGATACAACTGCCACCCCCGAGCTGGGCATGATTTCTACAAGGAAAAGGGAACATTCCAGCTCATGCACAACCAAAGCAATAGAAACCCATCTCAACCCCAACCTTCTTTTACTCACAGCAACTCAAATTGGGCATGGATACCCATTTTGAGCAATGGGATTTGCAAATACGATGGCCATAGGTTTTCCCAAAAACGTGGGCACACCAAAAACGGATTGGGGGTGAGAAGATCGTCCACAGGGAACCAACCTGATTTTCCATGGGTATTTTGGGCATCTAAATGGCCCAAAATGGCCCCAGTGAAAACCCAAATCAAGATCCCATACTCCCAACCACTCTGCAACACAAAAACACCCTCTTTTCCCACTGAAAACCAGGAAGACACAGGAAAAACATAGAGGAAAAACGCCCAGCCACTCCAAAAACATGAGAGAGGAAAAACTGGTTCCTGGGTAATGGTTGGGGGAGAAAATTTATGGCTCTTTTCTTGCCAAGGAATCCAAACATATTTTTCCATGCAGGGTGGTTTCCCATACTCGAATTTTGGACAGCCATACTTCTCATTCCCCAAGGCATTAACTACCTCCACCAACTCTTGGGAGAATGAATGATTGGGTACCAAACTCAACATGGGTAGTTGAGTGTTTGATGGGTTATCTCATTGACACCTGGCTTGACTTGATTGGCTCAAGGGTTTGAATGTTTTCCCTCCCAATTCCTTGTAAAATCATGCCCCCATCTCTTGTTGCATTGCATATCTAGTTGTGGGTATTTTATTTAAAATGCATATTTACATAATATTCGAAATTCTATTGTGCATGGCTAGCATGTGAACCATATGCATTGATAAATCGATGGTGGGGCCTTGGCCTTGAGGTCCTCACCACGATTTTATAACAATATTACATCATTTATGATTTTAATGCCATGCGGTCAAATTGGGGACATTACACATAGTACTTGCACGCAACAGGATACCACAATGATATATTCTACTTCTTGTATAGATAGTGTGATTGATGGTTGTTTTTTGCTAATTCAAGATACCAGGCACTTTCCTAGGAATAATGCAGCTCCACTAGTACTTCTTCTTTCATCAACACTACCTTCTCAATATGTATTAGTATATGCTACTAATTTTAGATCATTACTTTGTGGATACCACAAACCAAAGTTCATGGTCCCTTGCAAATATCTGAAAAATTCTCTTTACTACTTGGACATGCGTTTCCTTGGGTGTTGCTTGAAATATTGCAATGAGTCATATTGCTTTCATTATGTCTAGTCTTGAGGATGTTACATATAATAAGTTTCCAATCATGGATCTATATAGTCTTTTATCTACTTCCTTTGCTTCATCTTCTTTATTTAATTTGCACCCAGTGACCATGGGTGTACATACTGATTTGTAGTCCTCCATATTGAATTTATTTAACATTTATTTCACATATTTGATTTGAGAGATGAATATGCCATTATCAAGTTGAGATATCTAGATTCTAGGGAAGAAAGATAGTTATCCACGCATAGACATTTCAAACTCCTTTTGCGTGTCTTTGGCAAATTGTTGACTCAACTTGTCATCATTACTTCCAAAAATGATATCATCAACATATACTTCAACAACAATCATATTTTCATGCTCAATTTTTATGTAAAGATTATTGTCTACATTGCCCCTCTTGAAACTCTGTTGTTGCAGATATTTGTCTAATCTTGAATACCAAACTTGGGGTGCTTGCTTGAGTCCATACAAAGATTTATTCAATTTGCAGACATAGTATCTGTTATCTGAAAGAGATAATCCTTCCGGTTGTTCTATGTATACTTCTTCTTTAAGATCTCCATTTAAGAATGATGAATTTACATCCATTTGATATACCTTGATATTTTCATCACAAGTATAGGCCAGGAGTAACCTAATTGCTTCCACTTTTTCTACAGAAGTGAAGCTCTCTTCAAAATCTATTCCTTCAATCTGCGCGTACCCCTTGCACACCAACCTTTCATTATTTTTGACAACTTGTCCTTCTTCATTAAGTTTGTTCCTGAATACCCATTTTAAACCAATAACATTTTTATTCTTGGGTCTTGGAACAAGTCCCTAGTTCTGATTCTTTTCAATCTGATTTAATTCTTCTTCCATGGCATTAATACAGTGCTCATCAGTTATGGCTTCCTCAAAACCTTCTGGTTCTATTTGGGATAACAAATAAGAATGAAGCTCTTTAGTAGTATCTCTTAAGTACCTTCTTCTGGTTCTTACACCGAAAATTTTATATCCAATAATGAAATCCTTAGAACGATTCTTTTGAACATATCTAGAGGGGCCTTTTGTATCCTATCTCCCTTCATATGATTCACGTTGATATATCATGTCTTGCAATTCTCTTGTTTCTTCATTTTTTGGACTAAAGTAATTGTTCAAATATTGGATGATCATCATCATCCTATATTCTCTTATGCATGAATACTTCATCTACCTTTACATATAGACTTTATACCATCTTCCTTAGTCGTAAATTGTAGCACTTGTATGCTTTGCTTCTGGTGGCATAACCAAGGAATATTCCTTCATCAGATATGGATTCAAACTTTCCCAAGTTTTCATCGTTTCTATTGATATAACACTTGCTTCCAAACACCCTAAAATGCTTGACAATGGCAGGCCTTCCTTCCCAGAGTTCATAAGGATTCATGTTATTGTTTTTCCTTATCTAACATCTGTTAAGGATGTGTGTAGCTGTATGAATAGCTTGGGTCCAAAAAATGTCTGATAACTTTGAATTATTTAACATTGTTTTGGCCATTTCCTGTACAATTATGTTCTTTCTTTGTGCTAATCCATTTTGCTGTAGAGTTCTGGCAATAGATAATTTCCTCATGATTCCATGTTGTTCAAAGAAGTCTTCAAATTTATTTGAAGTGTATTCACCTCCATTGTCTGACCTTAAATTCTTAATTCTTAATTCAGTTTCATTATCAACCACTTCTTTGAAGACCTTGAAGCATTCAAAAGTTTCTAACTTATGTTTAAGAAAGAAAACCCATGTCATTTTAGTATAATTATCAATGAAAAGTAGGAAATAAGACTCATCATTTAGTCCTTTGGTTCTCATAGGGATGCAGAGGTCAGAGTGAACTAGCTCTAGTGGTTTTATTGTGGAGTACTCGTTTGTCTTAAAAATGACTCTTGTTTTCTTTTTCATGTAGGCAGTGCTTGCAAACAGAATTCAATGGTTTCAAGATTTTTGGAATATCTCTTATTGCTTTCTTCTTACCGATTCCGACCAAATTATTGAAATAGATGTGCCCCAATATTCTATTCCAGAGCCAACTTTCATCTATTTGCCCCATGCAACATACTTCATCCTTTCCTTCGTCCAAAATGTATACATTATTAGGGGTTCTTGATGCTGTTGCAACTAGTCTTCCTATATCCCTATTTTTGATTTTGCATTTTTTTGAGTCAAAGGTAAGTGTATGTCCTTTATCACACATTTGGCTTACGCCAAGGAGATTATGTTTCATGTTTTAAACTAATAAGACATTTTCTGCTTTGGTTCTCCTGTTCCCCAAGCTTACTAATCCCTTTCCTAGAATTTTGGCAGAGCCATTATCTCCAAAGTAGACATTGCTTCCTCTTTCTTCCCTATATTTCATGAAACTTTTTTTGTCCCCTGTCATTTGCTTAGAAAAACTTCTATCAATGTACCATTGTTTCGTTTTATTTTGTGCATGTAAATATAGGCTGCAACCTTCATGATGAGATTGATATTTCTGGAATTCTGCAGACTCACTCTATTGCTGAGGATGATTTTGGCTTTGACCAATTGCATAGGTAGCAACTGGTCTTTACAGTCCTAATGTAAAAACCCTCATATAGGAATATAGGGAATAATTAATATAATATAATGTGATGCAATATAATATAGAGTAAAATAATAATAAAAACATGAAAAAGAAGTAATGGAAAGGGCATTTGGCATAATGATAGAAATTAAATAAGAAATGAAGAAAAGGGAGATGGGGGAAAATAAAAGGGGGAAGACAAGAAGAGAGAGAGGATCTTGGGAGGAGGAGCTTCAGAGGAGCAAAGGAAGAAGGAAGAGATTGACATAAAGGGGAAATCAAGATAGCACTAGCATAGGGTTAATTGTTGGGGGATCGGGGGCCTCATCCATTTGGTTGGGGGTTGGTTGGGTGGAGAGTCGTCCCCCCACCTTCAGTTGCACACTTTGGAGTCATCAAGGTAATCACTGGGTTCATCTGATCAGGTATGTAACTTATTCATGTAGATCTTATGGCATGCATATCAAATTTTAAGTATTTGGGTCTTCAGAAATTTATGGGTTTAACATTTGGTATAAGAGCTACGGCTCAAAATCTAGGACCTTAAGGGCCATAATGTGCCAAATGAGACTCACATCTATTGCTAAGTTAACTAGGAGTTTTTTAAAATCATATAAGAGAATTACCATGTCACCTGCTCTACAGTTCAGCTTAGTGATCCGAATAGAATCTCCACTCCTGTCTTTCCACCTCCCACCTCTTGTTCAACTTAGTTGACATGCCAAATGATTTGCTTACCACATTTATCATTTTGTATCATTTTGTATTATGGATACTATGTCTTCTTTTAGACATTCATATTTGCACTTCTCGCCTACCTTACTGCTTGAAACATTATCCCTATTTTCTTTTTCGACTCGAAATGGAATTTGTTCATAGAGTGGTTTTGATTGACATGGAAAAAAGAATGGTGAAGGTAAACCCTAATTTGAGAGCACATTACAATAGCTCCACCTCAGGAGACCTTGTATTCTTACTTCCAGGATTGGAATCCTCTACAATTTCCCGTGCTTGGATCCAATACACATTTTTAAAATGAAAACTCTCTTCAGGAATTGGTCTAAAAACCTACGTGGAATAAAACCATAAAAAACAGAAAATGAGTCTTCGATCGTCTAATTTCGATCTGGTTATTGCTCAGGTAAAGTGAGGTTGGAAGCTGCTTGATACTCCTTATAATCCTTATGCATGCTACTAAAAATGTAATAGATTCTATTCAAAACTTATGCATGATGCTAAAAATGTAATGGCTTCTAAGAAAACCTTTATGAATATGTTCTGAGGATTTTTAGTATAATTCAGAGGTAGGGCTACATAATGTTCACGATAAGCTAAAACATAGCTCAGCTAAAATTCCCCTAGTTCAGAAGGACCAAAATTTAATCAAATAATAACTAGATACAGATATTTGTTGGCCTTGCTCGAGCTAGGTTGGAGGGTGCTCTGCTCAGGTCAGGAATATCATTGGATCCCTACCCACATATCTTTATTTGTTATCTAGTGCTTTTATTATTTGTGAATATATACATTTATTGGAAGCATCTCGTGTCAACTGAATTTAAACCAAAATTAATTCTATTACCTATATCGCACTGGGGATCAATATTGAAAATATCAAATTGCTATTTAATGTGAAGGAAATCACATTTTCTCAAGCAAGAGGTTATTTTATTTTGGTTAAGGGTCAATCATGGTCCTTTGGTTGATTGAGGGAAGGAACAAATTTTAGCAAATGATAATGGTTGATAGAACTTCAACACCAAAAACAAGTGACATGTTGTCCAACCAAAATTTGCAAATATACAATACTCATGTTCTTAACAAGGTCTCTAAAAGGAATCCCTGTACAACCAGTCTCACGCTACGCATGTCCATGCTCATTTAAATCCAGTATGTATTTGTGGTATGCTCATTTAAATCCAGTATGTATTTTGTATTATTGGGATATCTACTGTAATAAGCCAATCCATGCAAATGGAAGGATGAATTATAAAATTGTAACGCCTCTTTCCTGTTGCTCTCTAGTAAATTATTCGTAACGATTGTAACGCCTCATGTCTGTTGCTCTCCAGGATGAAGGATGGAGTGTAAAATTGTAACACCTCTCTCCTCTTGCTCTCGTATATCCCTATATTATTGGTAACGGTTAGTGCACAAAGTGTTTCCTTAGTATTAATGTAAATGCAATATTAAATATGAACTAAAGTGGGTGCTACACTATGTTTTTAACCTCTAAGGAAATTTTAGGGTTTCACGTTTCAGAATTTTAGGGTTTCACCAAAGCGTCACAGCTCTGTGGACTATTCAGTCCTCATCTCTCATAGTTTAGCATTCATTGGTGGAATCAAATAAGTGCCTTCAATGGAGGCCCCAACATTAAATTTGTGGAGGCTAACATATAGTGCTTGTGTCTAAAACAAAGCCATTTTCCCTTACATGAAGGTGATCCCCACTCACAAGTATGTAGATGTTCTACCTTATGCACAAATGTTAAAGTTGTATTTTAACGACCGCCCAGACCAACGGAGCCTACCTAACTGTAATAGCAGTAAGATCTATGATTTAAGACCTCTGTAACTAATCAAATGTAGCCCGAGGAAGTGAAGTATTGAAATGAAAAGAGTCTGGAAGCACTTCAAAGGTAGAGAGGAAGCTAAACAAGAGGAAGCTGGTTAAGAGAATAGATTAAATTAAAGAAGCGTGTTAGGTGAAGAATTTAGAGATTTGTAGGGGAACGCAGTTGAATTTAGCTATTTGCAGGAAAGAAAAGTCCATACGTTACATATCTCTTTCCAATCCATAAGTTACATACCTCTTTCCTGTCCATACGTCACATATAAAGGATTCAGAGTTTGCATAGTGGCTTAATCAGTTTCTTTTGTAAGTTTCCTTTTACCCTAATCTCTTTTTCACATCAGTAATGTGAATATGTGAATATCACGCGTAATATTTAATTTAACCAATTCTTTTTTTTCAGTCTTAATATTTTATAGTTGGTTGTTGCATCATTTTCATTTTTTGATTTCATGTATTGTTATTATAACTTCTCCATTTTGTTTTAGCTTTGTCTCTCATAATACCCTATCCTATTTAATAATGATGTGTAATGCGATGTTTTATCAATATTGTTAATTATTCATCTTCTATTAGGCCTTTCAACTGTATACCAAAAACCTCTTATAACAGATTGCTAAGCTAAAAAACAGACAAAAATGAAAGGCATGGTACAAGCATATAATAAATTGCATCAACCTATAAGAACAATGAAAGCATTAGAAAAATTAAACCATGAATTTAATAATAACCAAACAACAATCAAATAATAAGGAAGAATTAATGATGAATTTGTATTCCAATGGAAATGAAATAAAACATGAACTGTACCACCTGAGGAGATTTGTCTATAGTAGATGGGATCCAAAAATCTCTATGGGAGGGTCCTTTATGCTCCTTAATGCTCAGTAACACTCTCATAAATGTGGGTAGTATGTGCTGTTGTGGATGGCCACTTAGAAGGAAAATGGAGACGAGAGGGAAATAATGCTAGCAACAATAAGATGGAAAAGATGCTACCTTTCTCATTGGTCTAGCATAAATCTACTATGCATGCCTTCAAAATGCATGTCCGTGGCTCCTAATAGGAAGACTTGGAAATTCTTCAAGAATTAAGTCCCAAGTCAATGCAATTCATGTTCTTAATAGGAATTTGAACAATCTAAAGGGTAAACTAGGGATGATGTGAGTTATGTAATGGTAATGGCTTGTATGCACCTTCGAGTCGTTTTTGCAGGTCAGTGAGCATTAATGATCCATGGATTAATGAAAGTAAAGGATAAAAAGCATTAAACCTTGAGTACAATAACTAAATAACATTCAAATGCACAATCTTTATTTCAATGGAAATGCAATAATATGAACTATAATATCCCTCTTCTGTACAAATTACATTAGTAAATTGGACATCGAATACCATACAATATTTTAAACAAAACTAGAACACAACCCAACCCTAAGCTCAAGTGCATCAAGAGGGCAAAGTTCCATTATTCCTTCTAACAGCTACCCAAGGGGCCGACACCATGGTTTTCTTGAAAAACAGTTGCTTCTGCTTCTTTCTATGCTTTCTAACTAATGATCAGCAATTGCTCTGCTAAATAACTACTATGCTTTCTTGTTGGGTATAAAAAACAAAATTGTGTTATTGGATCTCTAAAAATCATTTTCAGGCTAGATATTTATTTTTCCTGAGCCTTTCTAGGATGGATTTCACTAATTCTTATACATTTTAAGAATAATAATCATTTGCTCGGTGGGGACATTTCATTCAGTTAGATTCACTCTTTATCTGGTGTGGGGTAAAGTGAAGTATCACCCATGGTTCCCTGGCTAGGTTTGCGATCCTTCAGATGCATCAGAATTGGAAAGTATGCATTGCAATAACGATCAGGTATTAATGGCTTGTCTTGGTGACCAGATATTTGCATATTGCAACAAATCCAATTTGAAGCCTTTCCAACAGAATTTTGCGGAGATAGAAAAAAAATTTCAACTGGTAAGCCTTTTCTTAATGGAGTGTATAAGGTTGTAAATGATTTTTCAAGGAGAATAGAATTTGGTTTGGATTGCTCCTATCGGTCTGATCAAATTCACAGAAAACGTGAAATTGAATCCTTTGTCTTTTCTGGCCTACGCAAAGGGACAATTGTGAACAATCATAGAGATATTTATATTGCTATCATTGAGTTTGATCCTAATAAATTGCTCGCAAATATCCGAGAGTTGGGAGAATATTCCCACATAGATGATACTTTGAAAATCACTAGGGAATGTGCTCAAATGTCTTCATTTAGTTTAGCAGAGAGGCCTCTAGTATGTGGAGAGACAACTTTTGGGACTCCCGGGAATGGGAACCATACAAAAGGTTCAAGTAGAAAGAAAGTACGCAAAAAAAAAGAGGATGTTTGGGGACTCCTTTGAGCCAGTAGATGATGTATCTAAACATGGTGAACCACCACTAAAGTACATCAGAAACATAAGTGGAACCCCTCAAAATAATTTCCAGGAAAAAGGTTTATCTGCTAGGAAGTAATCTCTATCAACGCCTAGGAATCCAAGAAAAATTGAGACAATATTTGCATTGGGTGGATATAGGAAAGCATCTAAGTAAGCATTTAAGAGTAAGTAGAGTTTTAAAATTTTCCAAACTTGGGGAATGCTTAAGAAACTTGGGAATCATTGCATATCAATAACAATAAACATACCACGAGTAAAGGAACTTGAAAATATTATATTAATAGTGTAAACTCGCATTAAACAGGGAAAGCGAAATCTATTTTGTACATATAGATAACCATAGCCCTACAGTTTAACATTAAAAAGCATCTTCGTGGGTCCTTTGGAAATTTAGATCATGCCGCAATCTTTCTGGAATTTTGATCATGCAACAACTCGAACCATTAAAGTTCGATATGTTGAAGCGAGAGGTTCTATGACATATAACACATTAAAAACGTTTCATCTTGAAAGTTGCTTCAAAATCGACTAACCAAACCAGGTTGAAGCATAACAAGGATAAACCAAAGCAGATGTTGGTAATCAAAGAGTAATAAAAGGAAGAATATCAATGTACTGAAGTAGCCACAGCTTCTTGACATTATATAGCTCATCGGTACTGCTACAATATAGAAGGAAGCAAAGGACAATAATATAATAAGCATTCAATCACAAAGAAATACTCCGTTCCTCCACTAATCAGTATTTTATTCAGCGACTGAAATTTAGTAATACTTCAGAATAGTCACTCTTTCATAGAATTCCAAATAGCTAAATATTCTCCACCCAAAGAAATAGTTAAAGGATACACTAACCCAACATTTTGTGCACAAGTGATCCACCACCATGATCAAGCAATCAATGATCGATGAGGAATTCCATCTATAAGTAATATAGACTAATTTTCTTAAGGTTTGCCCTATATCACACCACATGATAAGATGTACCAAGTACTAAATGATTCCCTAATCACTGGGTGGAAAGAGGCCTTACACCACCTTGTTTGGAACTTCTAAGAAATGGTAGGGTAAAACCATACCTAGAGAGAAAATATAAGATGGATTTAGGATTATTGTTTACTTTGCATGGCTCTGAGGACATCACCTCTTCAAGAGGGGGGAAGAAAGGTAACGTGATGAATTTTGGAAACATGTGATAAAAGATAGTTTGATTCTTGTTAAGTAGAATCTCAAAATAACTAGATTTAGTGACTTGTCATTGTTTCTATCAACTTTATGAACCACCTCATCAATAACAACATTACTTGGACATATTTGCTAGAATTCTATGATGTCAAGCTGTGGATGCTTAGTAAATGGTTTACAATTATAATGGAGTAGAAACTAGAACCATTGGTGTAAAATAAATGTAGGTACCATAAAATGATGTCATGGTTTTCTCGTCTTCATTATGTGTACTAGATGGGAAATATGTCATAGATTTCCCACAAAGGATTGTGACATTCAACATAAAGTGAGTATTAAATATCATTGGTAGTGCATTTTGAAGTCATGCTTAATGGTTTCAAAAATCCAAGAAGCACACTATCCCTAGGAAGATTAGGGAACATATATTTGCACGCAATTGTGGAGGGAGAATGAATAATATACTTTATTAATAAATTATGTTCAACCCAACATCTATCTCATCCACACATCATGCCTCACTTTACACATCTATAAAATTCTTATGTTGGTTAACCACAAAGATCCTAACACTTTGCTTCAACTACTTGGTTCCATACTAGATAGTTTAAATGAAAAGGAATAAATAAATTGTTATTCCTACATAGTTGTTTGCATTGTATATTACCTATTGTTATGAAGTAGTCGTAACAAACCTTGTTCATTGAAGTGAGAGAAGAAGTGAATCTATTAGGTGTGAAAATTCATGGTTGGCGGTAAGGAAAGTGAGGTTAACATATGAAATATGGAGTAATTTATTATTATTATGAAAATCTTAGTAAAATGGATCACATGATCTTGAGGAATAAGAAGTTGAGTGGATGAATCCACATTTATCGATGTGTTGATTAAGTATATAAAGAATATGAGTTGAAGGTAGGTCAATTTGTTTTTATTTTAATTAGTTTATGCACTAGCCAAGGGTTATTTAAATTGGAAAGGTAAAAAGACTTCTATTATATCAACAAGGAAATATGTCAACACTCCTTAACAAGAGCATCATGTCATTTACAAGAATTGAACCTATATGGGGAAGGTAACAATCATTTTTTTTTTAATTTTTAAATTTAATTTATTGGCATAATAGCTCGGGATAAAAAGGAATGAAAAAGGGAACACACATGAAGACATGGGTTTCAATGGAAGAGAAGAAAAGTCCAGGAACACCAAGATAGTGTTCCTAAAGGAAAAATACAAGGTAAGACTAGCCTACTCATCAGAGGAAAGTATAGCAAGGAAGGAAGAGGGAAGCACACTCTCGATTATTTTCTTCTTGTGATGGTATAGATTGAGTCGTTACACTTTCCTCATTGCTATCCTTCTACAATATTCCACAAGAAGTTCCACAATAGTCCACAATATTCCACAAGGACTCTCATGCTTAAGAATTCCAAGAATGACCTACTGTGGGTCCAAGTAGGTGTGTCATTGTATACTTTGGACAATAATTAGAATCATGAGAACTATGTTGAATTAAAGTAACATGACAACTAGAAATGATTAAAATCTAATATGTTATGGATTATGGTGGCCTTGGGAATAATTTATTCCATAGAGGTAAGGTAACATTAGGACCTTGGGAAATGATAAACATATATAAAATGTTGCAAAATAGGAAATGGCACCATGTATTAATAACGAATACATATAGTAATATCATGATGAAAATAAATTGATTTGGATTTTTGAGACATATTATTATTACCATTTATAAATTATGGAGGAATTTTATTGTTCAAAGAATGATAGATGCCATATTGTTGTATCCTAGATAATGGGATTACTTATTTTAACAGAGTAATTAGGTGATGAAAATATACAAAAATACACTAGCACCTAATATCCAAGTTAACTGTACCTACTCCATAAAATACTCATTTTCTTATAAGATGAGGAATTACAATAATAATACATGATTAGTAGATGGAAAATATCACTTGATGAGAAACAAGAAGAAAATTGAATAAATGAATCTAATATGAACTTAATCTATATACTGGTCGAGTGTGTGAATGCCTCCTGTATACCAGGATATGTGATATTTAGGTACTCGTTCCTATTTGTTCAATAAATATTAAGGTACCTATATATGCCATGTAATGCGTTGGTTAATCGTGATATGAGTGTTCTTGATATTTATATTTGGTTCTATATATGATATGCTTTAAGTTGATGATCATGAGATGAATGTTAATAATAACATGCATCCTTGTGTTACTTAAGAAGACATGTGATTATTAGCATATGGATCCACTCCACCTAAGACATATGGTTATTAGGTTGTGCATGTGATACTTTTGGATGTTTCTTCATGACGTTATTGTGCTTTATAAGATAGATGACATGTGGAACATAAAATGATATTATTTTGTGATGATATTAATTTAGCATTTTAATAGCTTTATCATGGCATCTAGAGATAAATGACACTTGGCACATAAATGGTATAAAATCATGGTGTGGTTTAATATGGTATTTTACAGCTCTGTCATGTGTATTAGTGGGGAATAAGAGATTATATCAGATATTTGGTATGACATTTTATCGTTTCATGCTAACCCTTATTGCTCCCCGTAGAATGCATATTTGATATGATGATGGATTGTGTGAGTTGTTAATCCATGTTGATAGTACTAATGTTGAAATATGTTAGCTTATTGTGGCATATTAATGATATGCTTAGTGAAATTATGAAAGTATCATGACAAGTTATGTTATAATGGTAGCACAGAGCACCTAAATGCATTAGATGTTAAACTTGGCATGACTTATCGTGACAATAGCTTATCATTCAATATAATGCAATATAAACTAGTGGCTAGGCATTCTCGTTAGAACATGATTCAAGGATGATCCATGATATATTACTATATTGAGAAATTGTTATTAATGATTATTCATTATGGTAAGTGCCAGTTGTTTCAGGTGATCCACTCAAATAGCCTGATGAGGCTAAGTATTCTATTATTTCGTGGGAGCCCATAACCATGAATGAGAATGGATACTATAAATAAATTATGGGATGGGGGACAATCCCAACAATTATATCTATTCCAGTAGCTCTTGAATTTAGTACCAGAAGTTGGGAAGGTGGCAATGCCACGGATACTTCCCAGAGAAATTCTGATGTGACCAGAGTCCATGGTTGGAGACATACTCACCGGGAGGGAGGTTTATGTAGAAGGACTTTTGATTCCTGGGGCTAGTGCCTTGAGGGTGTTGTGGAGGATGTTTAGGATAGCCTTTCGAGATGCCTAGGGTATAATGATATTGATACCAGGATCGGGGTATTGGGACCCAAATGTCGGTTAATACCGATGAGGCCGAACTATTACCAGAATTTTGGAAGGTGAAAAATGCCGTGGTAAATTCCCGAAGAACATTTGATGCCTACTATATGATGATTCCAGTTAGAATCCGATGAGGCTGTACTATTACTAGAAGTTGGGAAGGTGGAAATGCCACGGTAAATTCTCGAGGAACTTCTGATTCCTACTGTATGATCCACAGATAGGTTACAGTAGAGGGCCCATGCCATGGTGAGCGGGGACCATCCGGAGTTGGAGAAGAGGTTTATGGAGGTGGCAGATGGTATGATTCTTAGGGAGATGGTGAGTAAGGAAAGAGAAAGTAAACAAATACACAGTTATTAATTAATAATTAATTGTCTAATGCTTTTGTGTGTATGATGCATAATTGTTGGTATGGTTGCATTCTAGACTCATAGGGAATTACTTAAGAGCATGTTGTAACTTAGGGAGATTGATTGTATTAGTGTGGTTTGGATGCTTCTATGTGGTGGCCACACATATAAATCTCTTAACTTCACAATAGTACTACCTACCTATATATTCTAGTATTTACTTGATCGATTGATTGAATAAGTATTGTATTTATTGCTTGATTATAATTTTGGGATGAAGTTTCTTAAAGGGGGGGAGTATGTAACTGTTCGGGTACACAGGGTACTACCAAAGGACCGAACACCAAAAGAAACCACTTCACACAAACAGATCACAGATCAACACACCGATGTTTTGACGTGGTTTAAACCCTCTTGAGGGAAACACTCCACGGCCCCAACCAAATAGCTTCTACGGGACAATTTATTATGCAAAGAAAGAAAG
This sequence comes from Larix kaempferi, assembly GCA_027924585.1. Taxonomy (NCBI): domain Eukaryota; kingdom Viridiplantae; phylum Streptophyta; class Pinopsida; order Pinales; family Pinaceae; genus Larix; species Larix kaempferi. Next base: position 8,462,900 of record BSBM01000642.1, read on the forward strand.
TTACAAATGAGCTTCTCATAATCGATCAACTAAACGATGACCCTCCATGCTCTTTAAATAGAGATCATGGACCAATCGGGTGTTAAGCCATGGATCAAGGTTAGGTTTGATCTAAGAGAAGTTGAGCCGTCGGATCACTCTATGTCGGGAACATATCGTGACCGTCGGATTAAGTATTTACAAATGCATACTAATGCATACTAAAGCAACACACTATCCCTAACGGATATATTACACAAGTTGATCTTAACTAACTCCTAAGTGTCTAAATATCCTAACATCCCCCCTTAAGAACAACTTGGGATAGGATTGAAGGATTTACAAAAGTGACACTATTAGGAGAAGGAAGGAGGCATTAGAGCCTATCCCCCCTTAATGACAAGTTCCTGAACTCCTAACATAGATCAAAGTTTAGAAAACTTCACTTCTGTAAGAGACTTGGTGAAGATGATTGCAACTTGATCATCTGTAGGGCAAAAGAGCACTTCAAGAACACGATCATGAACAAGATTTCTGATGAAGTGCATATGTAGCTCAATGTGTTTACTGCGTTGATGTAGAACTGGATCTTTGGCAAGCTTGATGGCACTTTGATTATCGTACCAAAGTGGAGTAGGCTGCTGCTGCTCGAATCCAAACTTTGAAAGGATCTGTCGAAGCCATAAAGCTTCCTGATTGGCATTAACTGCAGCTCGATATTCTGCTTCTGCTGAAGAAAGAGCAAGAGCTTGTTGTTTCTTACAAGCCAAAGTGATAGGTCCAGATCCCAGACTGAAAACATAACCTGCATAGACTTTCGATCATCAGGATCGTCGGCCCAATCAAAATCAGTGAAACCAACCAACAAAGGTTTCCCCCCTATACTGTAATGAATCCCAAACTGAACTATACCTCAAATATATCAAAGTATTCTTTTAGCTGCTTTCCAGTGACTTTCATGAGGTGTCTGCATATAACGGGCAACACAACCAATGGCAAAGGAAAGGTCAGGACGAGAATGAGTCAAGTATAAGAGACTACCAACAAGCTGACGATACAAGGTGGCATCGACTTCAGGTGAAGTACAAGTGGCAGAAAGTTTGACTCCAGACTGGAAGGGAGAAGGGGCTGGTGTACAATCTTCCATGTGAAAGTGAAGAAGAAGGTCACAAGCATACTTAGACTGAGAAATAAAGATTCATTCTTTGGTTTGCAGGACTTGGAGACCAAGAAAATAATGCAAATGTCATAAGTCTGACATTTCAAAATTTTGTTTAAGACTGGATTTCACATGGGTTATAAGCTTAGGGTCACTACCAGTAAGAATAAGGTCATCAACATATAGAACAAGTATGATGAGATGGTTTCCTACTTTCTTCGTATAGACATTGGCGTCAGAATGGCATCTAGAAAAACTAGTGTCAAGGAGAAAGTTATCCATTTTGGCATACCAAGCTCTAGGAGCTTGCTTAAGGCCATATAAGGATTTCTTAAGGCGGCAGACAAGGCTAGAGTTATTCTGAACATATCCAAGAGGTTGTTCCATGTAAATTTCCTCTTGTAAATCACCGTGTAAGAAGGCAGACTGGACATCCATTTGATGGAATTCCCAGTTATGTAAGGCTACAAGGGAAAGAACAAGGCGGATGGAGTTCATTTTTGCGATGGGAGCAAAGGTTTCATTGTAGTCAATCCCTTCAACTTGGGAAAAACCTTTGGCAACTAACCTTGCCTTAAGTCTTTCAACACTTCCATCTGATGCATACTTAGTTCTATAGACCCATTTACATCTGACAAGTTTTCTTCCTTTTGGAAGAGGTACAAGATCCCAAGTATCGTTCACCATTAAGGAATGATATTCTTCATCCGTGGATGCATCCCAATCTGGATTCCCTGAAGCTTCTGCAAAAGTTTCTGGATCATGATTCTCGGAAACTTGAGCCAAAAGAGAAGAGGCTCGCTGAAACTGAGAACGTGTTCGACGTTGATCTCTAGGATCACCGGCAAGATCACCAGCTGCTTCACATGTTGAACGGACCCATCGAGGAAGCACTTGTGTTGGTGCAACTGGAGGAACATGAGCAGGCGGAGGTGGATTTTCATCCTCACTGTCATCATCAGAAACTGGAGTTGGAAACCTGTCAAGGAAGTTGGAAGAAGAGGAAGAAGGCACAAACGTCGAATCAGGCTCGCAGGCCAAAGATGGCACAATCGCCCAGTTAGGCTTGCAGGCCAAGAGATTTTCATCAAATTTAACATCTCTTCTAATGATTATATCATGAGAATGTGGTTGAAAAAGTATATAACCTTTTACATCTTCATAATATCCAACAAATATGCACTTTTCACTTTTAGGCTGCAATGCTTTCCGTTTTTCATCCGGAATGTGAGCCCATGCTTCACTACCAAACACATGGAAGTGACTTACATCAGGTTTAGTTTTACTCCATGCTTCTTCCGGTGTTATACCTTGTAATGCTTTAGTGGGGGGTGCGATTAACTATGTAATTTGCACAATTAATGGCTCCAGCCCAAAATTGAAGACTTAGTCCCTTAGATTGGATCATACAATTAGCCATTTCTTTTAAAGTGCGGTTCTTCTGCTCAGCTACACCATTTTGTTGTGGTGTATATGGAACAATGTGCTGTTGTTGGATGCCTTGTTTAGTGCAGAAAGTATTGAACTTTTTGTTAACATATTCTCCTCCATTGTCAGATCTTAACTTAATAATTTGATGACCAGATTGTTTTTCAACAAGGGCCTTGTAGGCCAAGAACATGTTAAATACTTCACTCTTAAGTTTTAGGAAATAAACCCAAGTGCATCTGGTGTAATCATCAATGAAAGTTAAGAAATATTTGAAACCAGAAAAGGAAGCAGATGGAAGAGGACCACACAAGTCACTATGCACAACCTCCAAGGGAACCGAGGCATGCCAAGAGGCACGTTTGTCAAAACTGTCCCGATGATGTTTTTCGAGTACACAACCGGAACAAACACCATCCCTACAAGATACCATCAGAAGACCTGTCACCATATTGTCTTTACATAGTTGTTGCAATGAGTGATAATTTAAGTGACCAAATTGCTCATGCCAAAGTTTGCTCAAGTCATCACTATGAGCAACAAAAACTAAAGGGAAAGGTGATGACCCAAAGTTGTTAAACTTGTACAACCTGGTAATATCATCAACAATTCCAGTAGCTAGGACCTGTTGAGGATCTTTAAAATCCTTGATTACAACTTGGTGAGGTGTAAAGGTCACAGTTTTACCTTCACCAGAATGAGTGATCTGATAGACTGATAACAAATTGCAGGAAATTATTGGAACACATAGTACATCACTAAAATGACCATTATCTACTGGAACTGTTCCAACTCCTACAACACTTAGAGATCTATCATCAACAACAAATATTTTTTTAGTGTTACATTCATGCATAGTAGAAAAGATGGCTTGATCCTTAGCCATGTGACAAGATGCTCCAGAATCAATGAGCCATTCATTTGAAGTAGTAGAAGAAGATGAATTATAAGAATAACCAGAAGCACAAAGTGCATGTCCATGAGAGGCAGATTCTGAAGGTGAATCTAGGCTGATGTGGTGCTTCTTCATTGCTGCTTTCAAGGATGCCATCTTCTTGAAACACTTAGATTCATCATGATTATCTTTCCCGCAATAGTTGCAATGACGCCCAGTCTTCTTTCCTTTTGGCTTGGATCCTTTGTCATTTTTTAAAGAAGGAGCTGACTGAGAGGGTTTGGGACCCTTGTTTGACTTACTATTGCGAAAATTTTGTTTCTTGGGAGGCTTGGACTTTTCTTTCTGTTGGGACAATAAGGCTTTCCCATATGTATCTGCAATGTTGATTATTCCAAGATGAATGAGTTTATCTTGTTCTCTAATCAAGGAATCACAAAAGGATTCAAGACTAGGCTCCTGATAGCTAGCTACATTCAAGGATTCTTTCATGGAGTAAAATGTAGATACAAAAACAGAATATGCAGGTCCAAGTTTGGAAAGAATATGATAAATGCATTGTTTATCTTCCCTCTTAATCTTACATTCTGCACATAAGAGTTTATAAGTTTTGTACTTAGATAAATAATCTTGAATGCATGAAAAGTCACTTGGATTTAAAGAAATCAACTCATTTTCGAGTTGGTGACCTCGAATTTCATTGTGTTTACCAGACACAGATTCCAACTTGTCCCAAGCAGCATCAGGTTCATCAATTCCAGATATGTGGAATCGCAAATCAGTAGAGATTGACATCCCAATCAATCCACGAGCTTCATCACATATATTTGCCCATTTTATTTTCTTATCATCATCAGTGGGTTCTATTTCTTTCCCTGAGGTAATTCTGAAAAGTCCCCTACTTCGTAGAACATCCTCCATACGAGATTTCCATGAGAAGTAGTTGGAACTGTTAAGTAGAATATCACAAGGGGCAGCCATATTTGTAAATTAATGGCTGTAAAATTAGAAACCAATAGTCTGGATGTGAATAGCTCGAAAAAATAGGCGGTTTAAAAAAAAAACGGCACTAAAAACTGACTCTGTATGATGAAATTATGCTTGAACAAAGAAACTGTTGAAGATGTCCCCAATAGTGACATGGCAGCTAGAGAATGTCTAGCAAAAAAAAGAACCCCCCTCTTCCCAATATGAACCTTTTGACAATCACTTTACAAGAAAGTTTCTTTAAGTGAACCACTTTTGTAAAATAAGTGATTTCACTTCAGTGACTCACTTGTATTTTTATTTTTTATTATTTAAGTGAGATGCACTTTTACAATAAAGTAACTTGAAAATAGAAATTGCATGCACTTTTTCTTTTAAAAGTAACTTCCTAAGACTTGAACTCAAGACCTATTAAGGAATAAAGCAACTTTGAACCAATTGAGCTAGATTAAAAGGTATGTAAAATATGGGAATGAGGAAGGGGACCTTTTCTTATTTTTTATTTATTTTTACTCTTCTTGCTCGGTTTGCGTGCTTGCCCTTTTTTCTGCAAAACACACCACAAATCGAAACAAAAAAAACTTTTCCACACTTGTGGAGTTAGACCTCGTTAGTTTTCCTGGAAAGTCTACGTTTTCTCTCTGTTTCTGATTTGCCGAGATTGCGCAAGGTGCACGACAAAGAGCATACGCAGCTGAGAAAAACCCTTTCCCTTTCTGGTTCTGATTTGCCGAGATCGCTTAAGGTGCATGACAAAGAGCATACACAGACGGGAAAGCAACAATCTGAACCCAAAAAAATCTAACAGTAAAAAATGATAAAATATGAAATTTTTTTTCTTTTAAAAACATAAAATAAAAAAATGCGTCACTGTAACATTATACCTTCAGATCTTATGAAATACGCGTTTCTGGAGCAACCAGGAACCGTTTTCGATAAATGCATCACTGTAACATTATACCTTCAGATCTGTGCATCTTCTACTGTGCTACACTTCTGTCTTGGTGCATATGTATTAGATAATCTGTGAACTTTTGCGTATCATCTACGATTCCGCCTTTCTACTCTTACACACTTGTCTCAGATAAACTTCATCATACTGCACTTCTTCTGCTGTGCTACACTTCTATCATGGTACATATGTCTTAGATAATTTGTGACCTTCTACATATCATCTGCTATTATTTTTTTCTATTCTTACGTACTTGTCTTAGATAAACCTCATCATACTACACATCTTCTGATGTGCTACACTTTTTTCATTGCACATATCTCTCATATAAACCACTTCATCTTTATGTGCATCATCTTCTATGCTACATTTTGCGCATCTATATCTTTTGCTATATTATGTTGTTCTGGTTGCACAAGCAATTGGTACCCCAAAATTATAAGCTTTTCAAATCAGAGTACTACCACTTTTTCATCTTCAAGGTTACTTCAACTCTCCAACTTGGATTCTTATTTATACTTGTCCTGTGCATACCGTGTGTCCACAAGTTGGTCGTAGCATTCCTTCTTCCTTGCTTCATGGTTAAGCTTAATTCATGCTTCTACCACTTGTCATGATTTGCACCACTAAGGTATCACACCTTGTGTTTCTTGTACATACTTGGTCCTTTTCATATTAGGTCTTGTGCACTTTGGAACCACTTCATAAGGGGTCTTGCGCCCTTGAAGTGACATCTCTTGTGGTTTTTGCACACTCTACTTATCCGACCACCACTCTATTATGTGATTCTTGCGTTCTTCAACAACTTGTATACTTATTCCAATTGGTGGGTCTTGTGCACTCCCAGGACTTGCATACATGTCCAACCGCTACTTTCTCTCAAGCCTCTTGCACACTCCTGAAATTTTCCCAACCATCTCTTTGGAATTAACTTTGAAGTGTCATGACTACATGGACACACCTTAGGTACACTTCTTCAAACTAGTTGTACTTTTGCAATTTGGATATACTTCTTTTGTACCTCTTCAAACTGGATGTACTTAAGATTATAAAATATGCATTCAAAGCTTATATTATTTGAATTGAATGCGAAAGAAAATGTGGATTTCCTTAGTGAATATATATACATATATCCCATAGTTTGTAAATAAGAATTTAAAAACCTTGCAGTTAGGTTTTGAAAAAATATATAGATAAAAGGACTTATAATATACACAAATATTATGTCTTAGAAATAATTAAGTTAACATCTATGTAGGGTGTTACATATGGAATTAGAGAAATGTTTACTAATCTAGGGCCTTTGTCTTGTACTATGTTTAGGAAACCAAAACATTATAGTTTATTTATTATTTATGCATAAATTGATTTCAAGTTAATAAAACTCTACATTTGTGTTTTCCATTCATAACAAGTTTTGAGACATAATTAGAAAAGGAAGGCGAGGTATGGCTACTAGAGGTCATGGTATGCATCATCTACCACCAGTGCATCCTACACCTCTACATTCCTCGATAAGGGAAGATGAAGGTGATTGGGTTCCTATTGGAAATGAAATTATCATGAATATGCATTGTTTTCAAAGAATTTTAACAACTTAATAAATATGATAGATAGGGAATATGTAGGAGGTTCAATTCATGGAGATGGATCCCAACATCCTCCAAATACTAATTCCTATAGGGAATCAAAGAAGGTTAGGTTTTTAAAATTTTGGGGCTTTACTAATAAGGGAAAAATTTATCCAATGGGCTAATTCTCCATGTTTTTTTCCAAAAAATATTCACCAATTTTCATTTTTTTATAAATGATTCACCCAAATTCCATAAGATAAAAACATTTAACTCTAAACATCGCCAAAATTGTCCATAAACTATATAAATCCTTAGAATTTTGAATATTTTTACCAAAAAATCACCAAACATTTTGTGGTTGGAAATTTAAGAATTAGTATGATTTGTCAAGGTTTATACAATTTAAGAAATGTATGGATCCTTAAAATTTTCCATGTTACTAATGGAAAAGTGGATGAAGCATAATCCATGTGTTTTGTGCCTAGGGATTATAATTCAAACCAAAAGGTACAGATGGATTTTTTCAATTTAATGTAAGTGAGTTGCTTTGGTGGAGGAGTTTATTGCCTTGGATAGGCATGGATGTATCTAAGATTTTTTGGGAAATTTGACAAATTTTTTAGAGAATCTAACCTCTTAGGGGATTTAAAAAAATACACTTAAATGGGTTCATGTCATCAAGGGAAGGTAATAGAGTATTTCTTGAGTATGAGCCCAATTCATGGAGTTGTTGAGGTATGTATAACATTTCAATGTGCAAAAATTGTAGGTTAATGAATTTGTGTATGTAATTAATTATAACATTAGATCAAGAGTTTGAATATTAATGACTCAAACCTTACATGAGGTGGTACACATGAATATCATTACCATAATTTTGGGATTAAGAGGACAACGATATTTTTCTTAGTTAGTGACTACATTGAGGCCATTTATAGGACACAAAGATGCACCAAGAGGAGCAATGATGGGAACGTAGAGGTGTCCAATAAGAGGAAAAAGACCACCATATAGATTACAATCTCAATAGCAACATGTTATACAACCTGACGAGAACCTAACATTGTTCTCATTTTTTGAGGGTTCAATTTTAGTAGTTATTTTTACCTCCGTTTCAAAAAGTGTCTATGCTGGTAGCACCATTTTTCATTTTGAGCCATTTTTTTGTGATTTTGAAACTTCTTGGTCATAAGAAAATTATAACTTTTATTTACAAGGGCCATTTTCTAAACTTTACAAAAAAATATACATTTAATAGCTAGCCATATTAAACAAATACACACATTTTTGAATTTTTGTAAGATTTAGAAGCTAGTTAGAACGAAAAATACATGCATTTTCGAAAAAAAAATCATTAAACTTTTACCTTAAAGAATTCTTTTTTGGGTAAAATTTCTAAACAAAATGAGAAAAATAAAAGACTTTTCAAACCATTTTCAACGTATTTTATGCTATTTGATGTATAAAATTGATACTCTTTAACATTATTTTCCATAAAGTAATGATTCACATAAACTCAACAAAATTTATACCATATATTTCTAAATAGCATATTAAAAACATAACAATTATTCTCAAAATAAAATCTTCAATTCAAAACATTACAAAATATCTTATCAAAAATTTGTCAACTTTGACATTTTCCTCAACAATATGAAACTAATCAACAATATCATGCATCCCAAATGCTTCATTGAAATTGACATTTTCTGTTGGTTGGCTCTCTTCCTGGACCTCAACGTGTTCTTTCATTGGGTCCTCTACTTCTACAAAATTCCGAAAGTGATATTTTTCGAACATCCCTTTTAATGGAGGCCGAGGCTCTTTTGACATATTTTCCACAAGTGACTCACTAAATTCTCCTTTCTTCAAACGAACTTCCTGCATTTCATCTGGATGAACTTTCATAGAATTAATTATTTGCTTGATATAATTGCACTGTAGTAGATCATTCTCAATGGATATGCAATTTATTCCTTTTTGTAATGAACATGCAATTGCTGTAACTAATCAACACATACAAAACAAAAAAAGTTAAATAACATAATGAAACATAAATTTAAAAAATATATATTACTGAATTTAGATTACGGGACTAGTTTCATATGTAATATCAGAAATATTACCTGATCCCGAGAACAAATCTAAAACCCAATCTCCTTCTCTTGAAAAAGTATCTATGAGATAATTAATCAATGCTTGTGGCTTTTGGTAGATGTTTGCAGTCTCTCATTTCAAATCTCTTTCTTCATATGTCAACTTGTTAACCACAGCATTATAAGACAATATTTGACTATATTTGCCTTCACTCTTTTCATTGATTAAAAGAATTTCATAGGTCTCATCTTTTGTCCAACATGCAAGATGTATGTTTTCAGTATCATTGATAAATGTATCAGTGTTGGAGCTACGAATGTTAGGCTTATGCCTATAACAAAAATAGATAAGAATCTAATTAACTTATAGAAAAATAATTTTGGTTTCTAAATTCAAATGTTTAATAATATACTACAAATATCTTACCAATACAGTTGTTTCCTTGAGTTTTCTTTATCCTTGAAGGTTTTTAGCACCGCTCCTCCTTGTACATTTAAATGGAAAACAAGAAATATCCATAGGGGTTATGTTGTGACGTCCAAAAACTCCGAAACCACTTTATTGAATGACTGGTATGTATAAGGCTCACAATCATAAGTAATGTTTTTGATATTGTATCCATGAGAGATATCTACAATAACTAGGGAGTACTCCTTTTTGGGAATAATATTTGCAATGTTTGCACAATCACCCAAAATCACTTTATATTGCATAGTGTCGAGCCCATTCCAAACATGATGATCAAGGGTTTCATCAAGTTCAACGTTTGCAAGACGTTGTCTTCTTTGTCATTCTATTTTGGCTCTTTGAATATGAATTTTGAAACACTATGGCACTATATTATTTTTTGACATATTTGAAAAAAAAATTATATCTATAAGTAATAAAATAGAAATGAATTCACTTAGAAATAAATAAAATAGAAAATATCATAAATCATCATCCCTTTTTGTATGCAACAAAAAATATTTTAAGCTTTCCATGGAGCTTGAATCTGGATAATTGCATCTGACATCTTCCCAACTCTTCTCACCCAACATTATAACCATATCCTCTTGTATTTTCATGTAAACCTTATGACTACATGATGTAAAAATAAGTGGCATTAACAATCACATCTAATAATAACACAATGCTTATTTAATAAAAAATACTAAACTCAAGAAATAAACTTAAAAAAATAAAAACAACCTATAAACTTACTTTTCAAAATCATTGCACATTTATTCCATGGATAATTCACCTAAATTTACACATGATAGTATTGTAGATATAAGTGTTTCATCCTTCACACCTTCCAATGATCTCCAAGGTGTTATAGTCATATCTTCTGGCAAATTCTTGACATTAGGCCCTCCTTGACTACTGCTCCATGCAACTGCTTTACTTTTTTTTACCTTCTGATTTTTTACGCTTATATTATCCCACATGCTAAATATGTCATCAATCAAATCCCATATGGGGCCCATTATAAATTCTAACTGAAAATAGTTATCTACAACTCTGAATGCATCACTTCCTTTCAAACCTTTCTATTTCACATTGTCCTCTTTAATAAGGATACCTATTTCCATACAACATTGTTTCCGGAAATCTGCATCAACTTTTGATCTATCCCCACCACATATTTGTTCAAATTTATTATGGATAAATATAACCCTTTGAATGAATGTCATGTACATCCTATAGTCACTATCGTTTTTGTGATCCCATGCCAATAGTTTTGCTTCCACATCTGTTAAACTGGCGTAAATGATGCATTTCATTGTTTTAAAACTAGGGTTTTTTGGAAAATCTTGCATCAATTCTCTTCTAGCCTTCGCAAAATGATTTCCCCCCAAAACATAGTAGTTGTAATCAAAACATTTTGATTCTTCAAATGCACCTCTAATAGGAACATCTTTTGGGTCAACAAGAACTAGGTAGTCAACCACATGTGCATAGGGATTGTGCCTCATCAATGATTTCAAGTTATGAACATGCAAGCGATGTGGTTTCCTAATTTGATACTTCTCTTGGCCTTCTGTGTGTCTATAAATTTTCTTTACATTTAAATAAACTGTATGCTCATTCTAAACCAACTTATCCCTTTGCAATCGATCTCGAATAGCATTTTTTGTTGTCTTAACAACACCATCATCTAGATCACTACCTGGAGTAATGATTTCCAAACTGTCCCCTGAGTTCTCACTATGATTTTCAACATTGAATTGAACATCTCTCCTCCTTTTATGTATTGAAGCAGTTGTATCTAAAAGAACAAATTGTTGATCAGGAATGGAAACATCCTCATCCATAGGTCTTTTAGAAGAGTGTCTCTTTCTCTTGCCAGCATAAGTAACATTGTCATCACAAACAATTCGTTAATCATGTTCAGTTGGGAGAGATATCCTTTTGAATGTAACCTTCCTAGGTACTTCATTTGATTGTTGGATGCATTTTCCTTTCTGTGTTTGTACTTCTTCAGGAACATTTTGCACTCATTTTTGCTTTGGTGGTTCTCCCTTCTTTGGTGCTTCTCCCTTATGAATAGGGGAATTAATGAAATCCATCGTATTTTCTTATGTAGAATAATTCCATTTAGAATATGGGAAAGTGGCATAGAAAAATCCTGTAAAATAAAAACATTATTGTATTAAATCTATTACATGGTCATATAATTCAAAGTATAAGAAATTTAAAAAGATATAAAAATATAGAAACTTACACTCTTGTGCTCAATATCGTGTATAACTCCTACACAAAATTCTATGAAAATTTCTTCGATCTTATAGTTTGAAACCTTCAAAGAATATCGGATTTTGACAAAGGTTTTAGCTTGTTTCATTAGTGCATAAACAATGCCTTTACCCAACACCAAACAAATATCTCGCAACAATCCCAATTAGTGATAATCATTTTTAAGATATGTAAATCCAGCACAATATAAGTGAATACTTTATAATTTTCCTTGATATTTTTGTTTCAAAAACCAAGAATAGTCAAGTTTCTCTTCAGCTGGTGCGTGTTTCCATTCTCTAACATTCTTGGCTTTTAAATCATCACTATGTACAACTTCATCATGCGCAACATTGTCAGATGGATCAACTATTTTTTTCGATGACTTCATCGAAAATCTCGCTCCAGAGATGTTTACAGATAGCTTTCTTGATGTCATTTTCCCTATAGTTAGAAACAAAATAAAAAAAATTTAGTATATGTTTAGAAAAAAATAGTTGCACTGAAAAAAAATTGTTAACATAGAGTTATACAAAGCATAACAATTTTTAAAATGTAGATGGAACTTGAGAATTATTTTTTTTAAATACATAGCCCTTAGGCTATGCTATGGGCGCCCGTAGCATCCGTAGCATAGCCCAAGGGCTCAACATTTGTTGGCTTAGCATATCCCAAGGGATATGCATTGATGCCCTTGCGGCCAATGCATAGCCATTGGGATATGCTACGGGTGTTGGAATATTCTCACCGTGATTTTTTTATTTTGCATGCAATTGCATGCATTTAGTCATCTTCATGCATCCAGTCATCCGTTTGGTGGTCTCCCAGCACCTAGACCTTATTTTGCATCCCCCAGGATCCTGTTTCTGCTCAGTTCTAGCCCTCCTAGCCACTGATGCACCATTGTTTTCATCACTTGAGCACAAGTGCGCCTTCTTCCACCTATTTAGGAGTTACTTCAATTAGTTAGTTAGTTGATGACTCAGTTCCTTGATTCAAGGGATGATTGACTAGTTAACTGACTGAAGCACTTAGATAGGCACCTACTGAGACTAGTTTGAGCTCCATTGACCACTAACAGCTCTTCATGTTCCCACATTGGAGTCTCCTTCCCTACATCAGTGCCCATGCACTTAGTTAGACTCAGTTAGACTCATTTGACTAACTATTTGACTTCTGTGACCACTACCACTGGTTTGGGTGATGTCTCCAATGCTATCCAAGACAACCATTGAGGATGATTTGAATGACCTTAGTGGCATTCGAATTCTTTTTATTGTTTTTAGCTATTATTCACATTATAGAGTGCCACCTTACAACTGATGTATGATACAACAGTTTTTCTCCATTTTATGTGTAATGAGTGTTAATTGATTTAGTGTTTCTTCTTCTTCTTTTGCACTACATGAGTACATTCTAGAGAGGTCTGCTACTCTTGAGTGATCCTACTTCTGAAATATTTCAACGAGAGCCACTTAGCATAGCCTAAGGGCTATGGCTTTCATGCGGCCAATGCATAGCCCTTGGGCTATGCTACGAGGTGCCCATAGCATAACCCGAGGGCTATGCATTGGGTGCACCATTTCATAACCCATGGGCTATGCAATTTCTCATGGCTATAGCCATGGGCTATTGCATTTCCTACGGGATATGCTATGGGTTCCCATTGCATAGCCCGTGGCTAATAGGCTATTGCATAGCCCAAGGGCTATGAAATGAGTGCCCAATGCATATCCCGATATCCAATGGGAGCCCAATGCATATCCCTTTCCATTGGTATATGCATTGAGAACCCTTTGGGTTCCCAATGCATAGCTCCTGGGCTATGCATTGGGTTCCTTTTGGGCGCCAAAAGGGAGCTCATTGCATAGCCCCCGAGCTATGCAATGGGATCCCGCAATGCCTGCCCCACAGGGGGGGCTGTGGCCGCCTAGAGGGATATGTGGGGGGAGTGAGGCTCCACCCCTGGGTATAATATCCCTCTTTCTCCCTTGGGGTTTCTACAATAGAAAGTACAATTGTGTACCCATCGACATTGAGGAGCTCATGGAAGAAGCTCCACAGGTGAAACTTTGTAAGTATGATTATGTTTTCGTAAGTGTAAAGTGAATTTGTAGACTTAGAAGACTGAAGACTTGATGCAACAAAATAAATGGGGCATGGAATCCACTAAGGGGAGAGGGTGAATGGATTTATAGCCTTGGGTTTTGATGACAGTGGTCATCCTAGTGCCGTAAGTACTTGAAGTGAACTATGATGTTTGCTGAGCAAACACTTAAGTTTAAAAGTATGTTAATTGCACCGAGAGGCGCTCTATAGCCCAGTATGAGGGAGATATTCTAACGTTAATGTAGCGTTATATCTAATAAAACGTAAAAAATGATAATATGAGGGAGTAAAAACTAATTAATATCTTGTCGGCCATTACTTAAGAAAGGACATGTATTTTCCATTGAAAAACACGGCTGAAATCAATGGCTATATAAACAAAAAAAAACATAAAAAGTAATTTACAACAATATTGAAGTAATTAAAGTAAAAAGTAATAATGTAACATTTGTAATATTAAAGTAAAAAATAGTAATATTATGCCGGCGTAATAAGGTGCCTAATAATATAGTGTGTTTCGTTAGAAATTCACTAGCTATATAATACACCAAAAGTTAGGCGAATTAGCTTGAAATTCATAAGTTTCAAATGAATATTAACTTTACACAAATATTAACTTTACATGTTTTACTTAAAATCCATAAGTTTCAAATGATTATTTTTTAAGAAATAATATTCACATGATGATCCCTATAATATTCACTATTACTTTTTTAATTGGCTTAACTTTTGTTGTTTTTAATTGAAATCCATAAGTTTCAAATGAATATTAGCTTTACATTTTTTAATTCACCTAGCTTATGTTGTTTTTAATTGAAATCCATAAGTTTCAAATGAATATTAGTTTTATGTGAATATTAGCTTTACATTTTTTAATTGAAATCCATAAGTTTCAAATGATTAGTTTTTTAAGAAATAGTATTTATGTGATGATCGCTATAATATTCACTATTACTTTTTTAATTCGCCTAACTTCTGTTGTTTTTAATTGAAATCCATAAGTTTCAAGTGAATATTAGCTTTACGTAAATATTAGCTATACATTTTTTAATTCGCCTAACTTCTACCATTTTTAATTGAAATCTATAAGTTTCAAATGAATATTAGTTTTACGTGAATATTAGCTTTACATTTTTTAATTCAAATCCATAAGCTTAAATGATTTTTTTTTAAGAAATAATATTCACATGATGACCACTATAATATTCACTATTACTTTTTTAATTCGTTTAACTTCTGTTGTTTTTAATTGAAATCCATAAGTTTCAAATGAATATTTTTTTAAGAAATAGATATAGAATACATGACATTTTATTTAAATAATATAACAAATGAGAAATAATTTTAATTATTAATTGAACCTTTAGTTTCAATTTTGGATTAGTTGAATCTTATTATTATTTTTTAAATATTTGAAAGTACATTTTTTAATATTATATACATGTGAGTGAGAAATATAGACTTACAATATATATATAAAAGGGTGAGAAATATAGACTTACACATTTTAGTCATAATGTATCTACTTGAATTAAATACAACAATTTGGGTTAATATTTAGGTATCTACTTTCTCTATTTTTTAATTAGAGACGTAGTCATATACTTAACCTAACAATTTTAACCAAATTATATAAATAATAATTAAATTTAAAATGTAAATTTTACTTAAAAACCAAGAATTAACATTTCAACCTTTCAAATTCAACAACTTTTAAGTTGTTATAATTTTTTTTTTTTTTTTTCAAACACTATTTATATTTACAATGAAAGTTAATTATTTTCTAATAATTATTTTATTATTTAAACTAATGAAATTATATTTAAAATTAAATTAACATTTAATTTAAATTTAAATATATATTAATATTTACATATAAGTATATAAGTTCTTCCCTATGTATAATAAGAACTACATGTGATATATTAGTAAGGGTGTTGGGATAATGGGCGTGAGGTTCAAGGTTCATTCCTCTCGGATCACCTACTATATTTTGTAAATAAATTGAATTTCATTATCAAGTAAAGTGAGTTTTATACTTGCATAGATTTCATTGTATTGGGTCTTTTTATTGCATATTTTTCAGTGTAAACGTTATTATGTGGATGCATTGATTTCAGTGTATGGATGCATAGATTTCAGTGTATGGGATTTTTTATTGCATATTTTTTAGTGTAGATGTTATTTTGTGGACACATAGATTTCAGTGTATGGATGCATTGATTTCAGTGACAACAAAAGAATGAGAAGAAAACTTGAAACGAAAAGTAGAAGAACAAAAATAATTTCGAAAAAGGAAGTTGGACGAAATGAGAGCAGAAGAATGAAGAAAACAAAATGCAGATCAACAAAAACAATATCGAAAAAGAAAGTTAGATGATTCGACAACATAAGAACGAGAGGAACAAAGAAAACAAAACGTTGATCGACAAAGAGTGTATCGAGAGAGAAAGTTGAAGCAGTTGGAAGAACAAAGAAATCAAGTTGTAGAATAACAAATAAATCAAAATGTACGAAATGACAAAATGACGGAAGATGAAGGAGAAGAACGAACAAAACAAAACGAAGATCAACAAAAAGAAAATTGAAAAAAAAAGTTAGGCAAATTGACAGCAGAAGAATGATAAGAACAAAGAAAACAAAACATTGATCGACAAAGAGCGTACCGAGAGAAAAATTTGAAGCAATTGGAAGAACAAAAAAATTAGTTTGCAGAACAACAAATAAATCAAAATGTACGAAATGATAGAAGAAGAAGGAGAAGAACAAACAAAACAAAATGTAGATCAACAAAAAGAGGATCGAAAAAAAAAGTTAGGAAAATTGTCTCTATTTTCTAGTTTAACAATTTACTCAATCCTTAATACTTATTACTTACATTATGATAATCCTCATAAATGTATCTGTGTTTTCAACTTAACCTGTTCCTTACAATGCTGATCAAACTCTAGTTTTGTGTCACCGTCGACGACTGAAACCAACCTAGACCAAATCCTAGGCTCTATCAAGTGCCGAGAGGGATCAAATCTCCCGAGGTGCAAACCTCTTCTCAGGTATTACACTCAAGGATATTTTCAAGGAGAGGTTTGCACCTCGGGAGATTTTATTCCTCTCAGCGCTTGATAGAGCCTAGGATTTGGATCTAGGCTGGTTTCAGTCATGGGCGGTGACACAAAACTAGAGTTTGATCAGCATTGTAAGATGAGGAATTACAATCATAATACATGATTAATAGATGGAAAATATCACTTGATGAGAAACAAGAAAAAAATTGAATAAATCATCCTAGATCCAAATCCTAGGCTCTATCAAGCGCCGAGAGGGATCAAATCTCCCGAGGTGCAAACCTCTTCTTAGGTAGTGCACTACCTAAGAAGAGGTTTGCACCTCGGGAGATTTGATCCCTCTCGGCGCTTGATAGAGCCTAGGATATGAATCTAGGTTGGTTTCAGTCATGGGCGGTGACACAAAACTGGAGTTTGATCAGCATTGTAAGGAACAGGTTAAGTTGAAAACATAGATACATTTACGATAATTATCATAATGTAAGTAATAAGTATTAAGGATTGAGTAAATTGTTAAACTGGAAAATAGAGACAATTCCCCTAACTTTTTTTTTCGATTCTCTTTTTGTTGATCTGCATTTTGTTTTATTTGTTCTTCTCCTTCTTCTTTCGTCATTTCGTACATTTTGATTTATTTGTTATTCTGCAAACTAATTTTTTTGTTCTTCCAATTGCTTCAACTTTCTCTCTCGATATGCTCTTTGTCGATCAATGTTTTGTTTTCTTTGTTCTTCTCATTCTTCTGCTGTCAATTTGCTTAACTTTTTTTTTCAATTTTATTTTCGTTGATCTGCATTTTGTTTTGTTTGTTCTTCTCCTTCTTCTGCCGTCATTTTGTTATTTCGTACATTTTGATTTATTTGTTATTCTACAACTTGATTTCTTTGTTCTTCCAACTGCTTCAACTTTCTCTCTCGGTACACTCTTTGTTGATCAACGTTTTGTTTTCTTTGTTCCTCTCGTTCTTCTGCTATCAAATCATCTAATTTTCTTTTTCGATATTGTTTTTGTTGATCTGCATTTTGTTTTATTCATTCTTCTAGTTCTTCTGCTCTCATTTTGTCCAACTTCCTTTTTCGAAATTATTTTTGTTCTTCTGCTTTTCGTTTCAATTCTTCTTCTCGTTCTTTTGTTGTCACTGAAATCAATGCATCCATACACTGAAATCTATGCATCTACAAAATAACATCTACACTAAAAAATATGCAATAAAAAACCCCATACACTAAAATCTATGCATCCATATACTGAACTCAATGCGTCCATAGAATAACATTTACACTGAAAAATATGCAATAAAAAGACCCAATACACTGAAATCTATGCAAGTATAAAACTCACTTTACATGATAATGAAATTCAATTTATTTACAACATTATATATTTACAAAAAATAATAGGTGATCCAAGAGGATTGAACCTTGAACCTCACACCCATTATCCCAACACCATTACCAATATACTACATGTAGTTCTTAATATACATAGTGAAGAACTTATATACTTATATGTAAATATTAATATATATTTTAATTTAAATTAAATGTTAATTTAATTTTAAATATAATTTCATGTAGCTTAAATCATAAAATAATTATTAGAAAATAATTAACTTTCATTGTAAATATAAATAGTATTTGAAATAAAAAAATTATAACAACTTAAGAGTGGTTGAATTTAAATGGCTAAAATGTTAATTCTTGGTTTTTAAGTAAAAATTATATTTTAAATTTAATTATTATTTATATAATTTGGTTAAAATTGTTAGGTTAATGTATATGACTACATCTATAATTAAAAAATAGAGAAAGTAGATACCTAATTATTATGATTGAAATGTGTAAGTCTATATTTCTCATCGTTATATATATATATATATATATATATATATATATATATATATATATATATATATTGTATGTCTATATTTATCACTCATATATTTATCACTCACATATATATAATATTAAAAATGTACTTTCAAATATTTAAAAATAATAATAAGATTCAACTTATCAAAAACTGAAACTAAAGGTTCAATTAATAATTAAAATGATTTCCAATTTGTTATATTTTTTAAATAAAATGTCATGTATTCTATATCTATTTCTTAAAATAGTAGTCATTTGAAACTTATGGATTTCAATTAAAAACAGCAGAAGTTAGGCAAATTAAAAAAATAATAGTGAATATTATAGCGATCATCATGTGAATATTATTTCTTAAAAAAATAATCATTTGAAACTTGTGGATTTCAATTAAAAATAGTAGAAGTTAGGTGAATTAAAAAATGTAAAGTTAATATTTACATAAAGCTAATATTCACTTGAAACTTATGGATTTCAATTAAAAACAACATAAGTTAGGCAAATTAAAAAAGTAATAGTGAATATTATAGCAATCATTACATGAATACTATTTCTTAAAAAAATAATAATTTGAAAGTTATGGATTTCAATTAAAAAATGTAAAGCTAATATTCACATAAAACCAATATTCATTTGAAACTTATAGATTTCAATTAAAAACAACCGAAGTTAGGCGAATTAAAAAATGTAAAGATAATATTCACGTAAAACTAATATTCATTTGAAACTTATGGATTTCAATTAAAAACAACAGAAGTTAAGTTAATTAAAAAAGTAATAGTGAATATTATATCACGTGAATATTATTTCTTAAAAAAATAATCATTTGAAACCTATGGATTTCAATTAAAAAATGTAAAGTTAATATTCACGTAAAACTAATATTCATTTGAAGCTTATGGATTTCAATTAAAAACAACATAAATTATGCGAATTAAAAAATGTAAAGCTAATATTCATGTAAAACTAATATTCATTTGAAACTTATGCTAATTAAAAAAGTAATAGTGAATATTGTAGCGATCATCCGTTAATACCGATGAGGCCGAACTATTAGCAGAAGTTTGGAAGGTGGAAAATGTTGTGGTAACTTCCTGGAGAACTTCTGATGCCTACTATATGATGATTCCGGTTAGAATCCGATGAGGCAGTATTATTACCAGAATTTGGGAAGGTGGAAATGCCGCGATAACTTCCCAGGGAACTTCTGATTCCTACTGTATGATTCACGAACAGGTTACAGTAGAGGACTCATGCAATGGCGAGCGAGACAATTCGGATTTGGAGGGGAGGTTTATGGAGGTGGAAGATGGTATGATTCTTAGGGAGAGGGTGAGTAAGGAAAGAGGAAGTAAACAAATACACAGTTATTAATTAATAATTGATTGTCTAATGATTATGTGTGTATGATGCATAATTGTTGCTATGGTTGCATTCTAGACTCAGGGAATTACTTCAGAACATGTTGTAACTTAGGGCGATTGATTGTATCAATGTGGTTTGGATAATTCTATGTGGTGGCCACACATATAAATCTCTTAACTTCACAATAATAATACCTACCTATATATTCTAGTATTTACGTGATCGATTGATTGAATAAGTATTGTATTTATTACTTGATTATAACTTCGGGACGAAGTTTTTTGAAGGGGGGGAGTATGTAACAACCCTCATATACGAATATATGGAATAATTAATATAATATAATGTAATGTAATATAATATAGAGGAAAATAATAATAAAAATGAAAAAGAAGTAACAAAAAGGGCATTTGGCATAATGATAGAAATTAAATAAGAAATGAAGAAAAGGGAGAAGGGGGAATACAAGAAGAGAGAGAGGATATTGGGAGGAGGAGCTTCAGAGGAGAATATGAAGAAGGAGGGGATTGACAGAAACGGGAAAGCAAGATGGCAATGGCATAGGGTTAATTGTTGGGGGCTCGGGGGCCTCAACCATTTGGTTGGGGGTTGGTTGGGTGGAGAGTCTTCCCCCCACCTTCAGTTGCACACTTTGATGCCATCAAGGTAATCACCAGGTTCATCTGATCAGGTATGTAACTAATTCACGCAGATATTATGGCATGCATTTCAAATTTTAAGTATTTGGTTCTTCATAAATTTATGGGTTTTACACCTAACTATCATGACCGTGATTGTGACATTTATGGCATTCACCATCTAAGTTCAAAAGGTTGAATGGATTGAAATTTTCTTTTGCAGTTTCAACTATTTTTTGACCTTGTTCTATCTACGGATGGCCTTATTACAATTTTTATTTCTTTTAGCATTCGCATGTGCGCTTGCTTTGCAGTTTATTGTGTTATGACCAAAATTATGACAAAAATAGCAGTTACCCAATAAGAGAGTTTGATACCTGGTTGGATAATTTCTTCTAAGTTGTGAAAATCCAATTTCCAAGTGGATTGACTCCCTATCCTCCTCTTCAAGATTCTGATTTTTCTTTGGAATAGAACTTTTGAGCACATCAACATAACTCTTTGTTTCACAAACTAGGTTTGAACCTTCATAGTCTAGTTTTGACAGACTTTTGGTGTTGTTTTCGACTTTTGTCCATATTCCAACTGGATGTTGATATTTTGTAATTCTTCTTTTAGAGAAGTGACCTCATACTCTATCTTTTCACACTTATATTCTCTCAGTTTCAACTGCCTTGCTGTATCTGCTTCTAATTTGAATAGTGATTCCTGTAGATTTTTTTTTTCTTCCTTGATTTCTTCAGTTCTTTCAATGCACTGATCAACTCTCCTTCAAAATCTACTTTAGCTATTTTTTCATCTTCTATTTCCATATTTTTTAGATCCTCTTCATTATCCATGGAGATTTTTTCTTGTATGTCCATATCTGTGCAAGGATTTATCTTCTAGATGCTAAGTTGTTACTAAAGACACCTTCTCTGATACCAATTATTGGAATCTTATTAATACCGAGAGGGGGGTAAATACATATTAACGCAGTTATGAAATTTTCTTACTTCTTATCAAATTGAACTGGTACTTAGATTACACATTCACCATAAATAAAAACTTTCATCCTCATATGCACAAAACATGGAACACAAAGATTTTACGTGGAAACCAAAATGGGAGAAAACCAGAGAATGCTCTCTTATATTAAAATATTACATTCATGGAAGCACCAAATTCAAAATTTCTACAGCAACAACTGGAAGGAGGCACCAACCTCCTGGTTTTACAGGCTATGACCTGAAGGAAGAACTGAATCCCTGATTTACCAACTCTGACTGGAAGGATGCAGTGACCCCCTATTCCACTTGTCATGATTTGCGCCACTAAGGTATCACACCATGTGGTTCTTGTGCATACTTGGTCCTTTTCATATTAGGTCTTGTGCACTTTGGAACCACTTCGTATGGGGTCTTTTGCCCTTGAAGTGCCATCGCTTGTGCTTTTTGTGCACTCTACTTGTATAACCACCACTCTATTCTGTGACTCTTGCGTGCTTCAACAACTTGTATACTTCTTCCAATTGGTGGGTCTTTCGTACTCCCAAGACTTGCATACATGTCCAACCGCTACTTGGTCTCAAGCCTCTTGCACACTCCCGAAATTTTCCCAACCATCTCTTTGGCATTAACTTTGAATTGTCACGACTAGATGGGTTGTGACTTGTAGACATACCTTATGTACTTCTTCAAACTAGATGTACTTTTTCAATCTGGATGTACTGCTTTTGTACCTCTTCAAACAGGATGTACTTAATATTATAAAATATGCATTAAAAAATTATATTATTTGAATACAATGCGAAAGAAAATGTGGATTTCCTTAGTGAATATATATATATATATATATATATCCCATAGTTTATAAATAAGAATTTAAAAACCTTAGAGTTAGGTTTTGAAAAAATATATAGATAAAATGACTTATAATATACACAAATATTATGTCTTAGAAATAATTAAGTTATCATGTATGTAGGGTGTTACATATGGAATTAGAGAAATGTTTACTACTCTAGGGCCTTGGTCTCGTACTATGTTTAGGAAACCAAAACAATATAGTTTATTTAGTTATTGATGCATAAATTGATTTGAAGTTAATAAAACTCTTCATTTGTGTTTTCCATTCATAACAGGTTTTGAGACATAGATAGAAAAGGAAGGATAGGTATGGCTACTAGAGGTCATGGTATGCATCATCTACCACCAGTGCATCCTACACCTCTACATTCTTCGTTAAGGGAAGATGAAGGTGATTGGGTTCCTATTGGAAATGAAATTATCATGATGATGCATTGTTTTCAAAGAATTTTAACAACTTAATAAATATGATCCCAACATCCTCCAAATACTAATTCCTATAGGGAATCGAAGAAGGTTAGGTTTTAAAAATTTTGGGGATTTACTAATAAGGGAACAATTTATCCCATGGGCTAATTCTCCATGTTTTTTTCCAAAACATATTCACCAATTTCCATTTTTTTCTAAATGATTCACCCAAATTCCATAATATAAAAACATTTAACTCTAAACATCGCCAAAATTGTCCATAAACTATATAAGTCCTTAGAATTTTGAATATTTTTACCAAAAAATCTCCAAACATTTTGTGGCTGGAAATTTAAGAATTAGTAATATTTGCTAAGGTTTATACAATTTAAGAAATGTATGGATCCTTAAAATTTTCCATGTTACTAATGGAAAAGTAGATGAAGCATGGTCCATGTGTTTTGTGCCTAGGGATTATAATTCAAACCAAAAGGTACAGATGGATATTTTTCAATTTAAGGTAAGTGATTTGCTTTGGTGGAGGATTTTATTGCCTTGGGTAGGCATGGATGTATCTAAGAGTTTTTGGGAAATTTGACGAATGTTTTAGAGAATCTAACCTCTTAGGGGATTTAAAAAAATACAGTTAAATGAGTTAATCTCATCAAGGGAAGGTAATAGAGTATTTCTTGAGTATGAGCCCGATTCATGGAGTTGCTGCGGTATGTATAACATTTCAATGTGTAAAAATTGTAGGTTAATGAATTTGTGTATGTAATTAATTATAACATCAGATCAAGAGTTTGAATATTAATGACTCAAACCTTACATGACGTGGTACACATGACTATCATTACCATAATTTTGGGATTAAGAGGACAACGATAGCTTTCTTAGTTAGTGACTACATTGAGGCCATCTATAAAACACAAAGATGCAACAAGAGGACCAATGATGGGAACGTAGAGGTGTCCAATAAGAGGAAAAAGACCACCATATAGGTTACAAATTCAATAGCAACATGTTATACAACCTGATGAGAACCCGACATTGTTCTCGTTTTTTGGGGGGTCAATTTTGGTAGTTGTTTTTACCTCCGTTTCAAAAAGTGTGTATACTGGTAGCACCATTTTTCATTTTGAGCCATTTTTTGTTATTTTGAAACTTCTTGGGCATAAGAAAATTATAACTTTTATTTACAAGGGCCATTTTCCAAACTTTACAAAAAAATCTACATTTAATAGCTAGCTATAGTACAAAAATACACACATTTTTGAATTTTTGTAGGATTTAGAAGCTATTTAGAATGAAAAATACATGCATTTTAAAAAAGAAATCCTTAAAATTTTATCTTAAAGAATTCATTTTTGGGGAAAATTTCTAAACAAAATGAGAAAAAAGACATTTCAAACCATTTTCAACGTATTTTCTGCTATTTGATGTATAAAAATGATACTCTTTAACATTATTTTCCATAAAGTGATGATTCACATAAACTCAACAAAATGTATACCATATATTTCTAAATAGCATATTAAAAACATAACAGTTATTTTCAAAATAAAATCTTCAATTCAAAACATTACAAAATATCTTATCAAAAATTTGTCAGCTTTGACATTTTCCTCAACAATATGAAACTAATCAGTAATATCATGCATCCTGAATGCTTTATCGAAATTGACATTTTGTGATGGTTGGCTCTCTTCCTGGACCTCAATGTGTTCTTCCATTGGGTCCTCTACTTCTGTAAAATTCCCAAAGTGATCTTTTCTGAACATCCCTTTTAAAGGAGGACGAGGCTCTTTTGACATCTTTGCCACAAATTACTCACTAAATTCTCCTTTCTTCAAACCAACTTCCTACATTTTAGCTGGATGAACTTTCATAGAATTAATTCTTTGCTTGATATAATTGCACTGTAGTAGATCATTCTCAATGGATATGCAATTTCTTTATTTTTGTAATGAACATGATATTGTTGTACATAATCAACACATACAAAACAAAAAAAGTTAAATAACATAATGAAACATAAATTTAAAAAAAATATATTACTGAATTTAGATTACGGGACTAGTTTCATATGTAATATCATAAATATTTCCTGATCCCGAGAAAAAATCTAAAACCCAATCTCCTTCTCTTGAAAAAGTATCTATAAGATAATTAATCAAGGCTTGTGGCTTTTGGTAGATGTTTACAGTCTCTCCTTTCAAATCTCTTTCTTCATATTTCAACTTGTTAACCACGGCATTATAAGACAATATTTGACTATATTTTCGTTCACTCTTTTCATTGATGAAAAAGAATTTCATAGGTCTCATCTTTTGTCCAACATGCAAGATGTATGTTTTCAGTATCAATCATAAATGGATCAGTGTTGGAGCTATGAATGTTAGGATTATGCCTGTAAGAAAAATAGATAAGAATCTAAAAATAATTTTAGTTTCTAAATTCAAATATTTAATAATATACTACAAATATCTTACCAATACAATTGTTTCCTTGAGTTTGCTTTATCCTTGAAGGTTTTTAGCACTGCTCCTCCTTGTACATCTGAATGGAAAACAAGAAATCTCCATAGGGGTGATGTTGTGACGTCCAGAAATATTGAAACCACTTTATTTAATGACTGGTATGTATAAGGCTCACAATCATAAGTAATGTTTTTGATATTGTATCTATGAGGGATGTTTGCAATAAATAGGGAGCACTCCTTTTTGGGAACAATATTTGCAATGTTTGCACAATCACCCAAAATCACTTTATATTGCACAATGTTGATCCCAATCCAAACGTGATGATCAAGGGTCTCATCAAGTTCAACATTTGCAAGACGATGTCTTCTTTGTCATTCTATTTTGGCTCTTTGAATATGAATTTTGAAAGACTCTAGTACTGTATTCTTCTTTGACATATTTGAAAACAAAATTATATCTATAAGTAATAAAATAGAAATGAATTCATTTAGAAATAAATAAAATATGAAATATCATAAATCTTCATCCCTTTTTGTATGCAACAAAAAATATTTTAAGCTTTCCATAGAGCTTGAATCTGGATAATTGCATCTGACATCATCCCAACTCTTCTCACCCAACATTATAACCATATCCTCTTGTATTTTCATGTAAACCTTATGACTAAATGATGTAAAAATAAATGGCATTAACAATGAAATCCAATAATAACACAATTCTTATTTAATAAAAAATCCTAAACTCAAAAAATAAACTTAAAAATCCTAAACTCAAAAATCCTAAGTGTTTCATCCTTCACACCTTCCAATGATCTTCAAGGTGTTATAGTCATATCTTCTTGGAAATTCTTGACATCGGGGCCTCCTTGACTACTGCTCCATGCAACTGCTTTACTTTTTTTACCTCTTGATTTTTTACGCCAATATTCTCCCACATGCTAAATATGTCATCAATCAAATCCCATATGGGGACCATTCTAAATTCCAACTGAAAATAGTTATCTACAGCTCTAAATGCATCACTTTCTTTCAAACCTTTATGTTTCACATTGTCCTCTTTAATTTAGGGAGACAAATTTCCATACAACATTGTTTCCAAAAATATACATCAACTTTCGATCTATCTCCACCACATATTTGTTCAAATTCATTATGGATAAATATAACCCTTTGAATGAATGTCATGGACATCCTATAGTCACTATCTATGTTGTGATCCCATGCCAATAGTTTTGCTTCCACATTTTTTAAACCAACGTAAATGATGCATTTCACTGTTTTAAAACTAGGGTTTTTTTGAAACTCTTGCATCAATTCTCTTCTAGCCTCCATAGAATGATTTTCCCCCAAAACATGGTAGTTGTAATAAAAAAAAATTGATTCTTCAAATGCATCTCTAAGAGGAACATATTTTGGTTCAACAAGAACTAGGTAGTCAACCACATGTGCACAGGGATTGTGCCTCATCAATGCTTTCAAGTTATGAACATGCAAGCGATGTGGTTTTCTAATTTGATACTTCTCTTGGCCTTCTGTGTGTCTATAAAGTTGCTTTACATTTAAATAAAATGTATGCCCATTTTGAACCAACTCATCCTTTCGCAATCAATCTCGAATAGCATTTTGTGTTGTCTTAACAACACCATCATCTAGATCACTACCTAGAGTAATGATTTCCAAACTAGCCCCCGAGTTCTGACTATGATTTTCAACATTGACTTGAACATCTCTCCTCCTTTTATGTCTTGAAGCAGTTGTATCTAAAAGAACAAAATGTTGATCAGGAATAGAAACATCCCCATCCATAGGTCTTTTACAAGAGTGTCTCTTTCTCTTACCAGCATAAGTAACATTGTCATCACCAACAATTCGTTGATCATGTTCAGTTGGGAGAGAGATCCTTTTGAATGTAACCTTCCTAGGTACTTCATTTGATTGTTGGATGCCTTTTCCTTTCTGTGCTTGTACTTCTTCAAGAACATTTTGCACTCGTTTTTGCTTTGGTGGTTCTCCCTTATTTGGTGCTTATCCCGTATGAAGAGGGGAATTAATGACATCCATTGGATTTTCTTCTATAGAATAAATTCCATTCAGAATATGGGAAAGTGGCATAGAAAAATCTTGCGAAATAAAAAAATTATTGTATTAAATCTATTACATGGTCATATAATTCAAAGTATAAAAAATTCAGAAAAATATAAAAATATAGTAACTTACAATCTTGCGCTCAATATAGTGCACGACTCCTACACAAAATTTTGTGAAAATTTCTTCGATCTTATAGTTTGAAACCTTCAAAGAATATCATATTTTGACAAATGTTTTAGCTTGTTTCACTAGTGCATAAACAATGTCTTTACCCAACACCAAACACATATCTCGCAACAATCCCAATGAGTGATAATCATTTTTAAGATATGCAAATCCAGCACAATATAAGTGAATACTTTCTAAGTTTCCTTGATATTTCTCTTTTAAAAACCAAGAATAGTCAAGTTTTTCTTCAGTTAGTCCATGTTTCCATTCTCTAACATTATTGTCTTTTAAATCATCACTATGTACAACTTCATCACATGCAACATTGTCAGATGGCTCAACTATTTTTTTCGATGACTTCATCGACGATCTCGCTCTAGAGATGTTTATAGATATCTTTCTTGATGTCATTTTCCCTATAGTTAGAAACAAAACAAAAAAAATTTAGTATAGATTTTTAAAAAAAAAGTTGCACTGAAAAAAATTTGTTGACATATAGTTATACAAAGCATAACAATTTTTTAAATGTAGAGGTAACTTGAGAATTTTTTTAAAAATACATATCCCTTAGGCATTGCTACGGACCCCCGTAGCATCCATAGAATAGCCCAAGGGCTCAACATTTGTTGGCTTAGCATATCTCAAGGGCTATGCATTGGATCCCCCGCGGCCAATGCATAGCCCTTAGGATATGCTAGGGGATCCCCCTTAGCATAGCTCAAGGGCTATGCCTTGCCTGCAGCCAGTGCATAGCCCTTGGACTATCTGCGGGGTTCCCATAGCATAGCCCAAGGGCTATGCATTGGGCGCACAATTGCATAGCCCGTGGGATATGCAATATCCCATGGCTAATTGGGCTATGCATTGGGATATTGAATTTCCTATGGGATATGCTACGGGTTCCCATTGCATAGCCCGTGGCTAATAGGCTATTGCGCATAGCCCATGGGCTATGCAATGGACTATGAAAAGGGCACCCAATGCATAGCCCCAGGGCTATGCATTGGGAGCCCTTTGAGTGCCCATTTCATAACCCAGGGGGCACCCATTGCATATCCCCCAGGATATGCAATGGGCACCCAATGCATAGCCCTTGCCATTGGGGTATGCATTGGGAACCCTTTAGGTTCCCATTGGGATATGCATTGGGAACTCTTTGGGTTCCCATTGCATAGCTCTCGAGCTATGCATTGGACACCCTTTGGGTTCCAAAAGGGAACTCTATGCATATCCCTCGGGCTATGCATTGGGCGCCAAAATGGCACTCATTGCATAGCCCCCGGGCTATGCAATGGGATCCCAAAGGGCTCCCACAGTGCCTTCCCGATGGGGGGGCGCCGTGGCCTCCCAGAGGAGGCCGGGGGGAGCGAAGCGCCACCCTCAGGTGTAATATACCTCTTTCTCGCTTAGGATTTCTACCACATAAAGTACAATTGTATACCTATCGACATTGAGGAGCTCATGACAGAAGCTCCACAGGTAAAACTTTGTAAATATGATTATGTTTTCCTAAGTGTAAAGTGAATTTGTAGACTTAGGAGACTGAATACTTGATGCAACGAAATAGATGGGGCATGGAATCCACTAGGGGGAGAGGGTGAATGGATTCATAGCCTTGAGTTTTGATAACATTGGTCATCCTAGTGTCGTAAGCACTTGAAGTGAACGATGATGTTCATTGAGAAAACACTTAAGTTTAAAATTATGTTAATAATTAGTCCTAGATAAGGACACCGAAGAAACTTCTAATCACCGGAAGGTAGTAAAAATTTACCTTGACCTAACTATTAACATGGAGCCAACCCATATTGAGTACCATTAGGTAAAAATAAGAAGTTGACCTAAACAATATTGGTATCATTGGCCTCGACAAAAGATTTTGTTAAAGTTCCTAAGAGGAAAATGATTAATATTTTCCTGACTATAAATTAGGAATAAAGATAAAATTATTTATTATTACTAAGAAAACATATTGGTATGTATAAAAAAAAATTTAAATGTTATTATAAAATAAATAAATAAAGTAGGTAAGATTAAAGAAGGACTGATTGTCCTTTATTAAAAGTAAAAGCTTTAAAGAATTAAAAAGCTATAAAAGTTTATCTACCAAAGAAGAAAATGTTAACTCATAGTTAATGCATGGTTATGCATGTATAAACAGTAACTAATGCATTGGTATGCATGGGTAACTCTTAGCTATTAGTATTTTGTTAACTATATAAATTAGAAGTTAAAGCTAAGTTCAGACATTTAGTTATGTTCAGATAATATAATTATCTTAAGTAAATTAATTAAAGATAGTTGAAAATAAAGCTTAAGAGATAAATTTGTGGAGTTTCAATTAAGATAAGTTATTTCTATTAAAGTTAATTAGATAAAGTTAAATAAGTTAAATTTAGTTAAAGATCAGTTAACTGATTAATTACTGACCGACTAAGTAAGTTGAGTAGTTAAAATTAACTAAATTAAGTTAAGCTCTAACAAGAACTTATTTGTGATGGTTCAAAACATAAATTGGGCTATAAAGAGGGCACTATGGTGTTCGTAAAGGGGGATCTTAGAGGGCTAAGAAGGGAATGGAAAAGTGAATAAGATTGAATTCAGAAAAACAGAGTATTGTTCTTGTACCCTAGTGGATTCATACCCAGATCGTGAGTGGTCTCTCGGCGGGAAAACCTACGCCGGACAGAGATCAGTTGGAAGGGAGGAATGTTGCAGTCAAGTATTTGGTCGCCCACTTAATTTCTAAGATTATTTTCTTGTTATCATCAGGTAAGTACAACTATCTTGCATATGTTTTTATAACTTATAAATTGTTGATTATTCTTTTATTATGACTTAAATTTAAGAAGTTAGTTATTCCCATTTATTTTCAGAGTTCTTAAAAGCAAAAATGGCTATATATAACTTAACCGGAAAAGAGAATATCTGGTGGCAGGATGTCAAAAGGGTAAATGACATCAAGGATAAAGATGTAAGCTGGAGTGCTTTCAAACGATATTTCAAAAAGAAGTATCTATCTGAACAGTACTACGAAGAAAAATCTAAAGATTTTTACGATTTGAAGTTGGGAGGTATGAACATGAAGGAACTGAACATGAAGGAACTGAACAGTAAGTTTCTGAACTTACTAAGATATGTACCCTACTTCATAGAAGAAAAACCAAAAATTCAAAGGTACTTAAGTTGTTTACCTTTCAACATTAAAGACAGAATTGAGTATGACAGTCCTAAAACATTAGAGGAGGCTATGAGGAAGGAAGTTTTCTGTTATGATACAAATCGGAAGAGAGAGGGTATGTCTAATTGGAAAAATCATAAGCCCAACAATTTTGAACAGAAGAAGAAAAATTTCAGATTCAGTGGGAATTCCAGATTCCAAAGGAAGAATTTTCAGAATCGAAATTCCCAAGTAAATAATTCCATAAATAATTCACAGCAGAATTCTACAACACCCAGAAATGCACCTAATACCGCCAAGACCAGTGAGCCAAAGGCACATATTAAATGTTTTGAATGTCAAGGCCCCCATTACGCATCAGAATGTCCATTAAGAAAACGAAATACAAACAACATCAACTCTATACAGACTGAACCTATTGTTGGAGATGTAGAAAGGGAGATGCCAAGAATTAACGTAGCACTTGACAACAGGCAAGCAGATCATCAAATCTCCATGGTAGAGATTGAAGGTATGATACATGACCATCCTGTTACTATTTTAATTGACCCAGGTGCTAGTTTAAGTTATATATCACCCGATGTTGTGGAAAATCTTAAACTGAAGACTGAAAAGTTTAGTAAATCATGGCTAGTTAGACTAGCAACTGGAACAAAGAGGAAAGTTTCAGATTTTATAGAGAACTGTGTTTTATCCATGAACCATTTGCAAACACAGATCAAGCTGAATATTTTACCTTTAGGTTCATATGATATTATAGTTGGGATGGACTAGTTAGAAGCCCATCATGTCATCCTAGACTGTTACGGAAAAAGTTTTACATGCTTAAATGATGAAGGGGAAACTGTAGAAATAAAAGGCATTCCAAGGAAGATAACCATTAGACAAATTTCAGCCATGCAAGATAAGAGAGCAGTTAAGAAGGGATGCCAAATGTTTGCAGTAAACGTGATAAATGATGAGATTATGGATAAAGAGGACAAACTGAAATTAGGGGACATACCTGTCCTAAAAGATTTTAAAGATGTATCTCTTGAGGAGATTCTAGGATTACCACCCAAAAGAGATTTAGATTTTACCATAGAGTTAATACCAGGATCTGTACCAAATTCAAAAGCTCCGTACCGAATGAATATACTAGAGTTAAATGAATTAAAATATCAGTTGAAGGAACTTATTGACAAGAAGTATATTAGACCAAGTGTGTCTCCTTGGGGAGCACCTGTCATCTTCATTAAAAAGAAAGATGGAACATTAAGACTGTGCATAGATTATCGCCTACTTAATAAGATGACGATCAAGAATAGATACCCGTTGCCCTGCATAGATGATCTATTTGATCAGCTGTGTGGAGCAATAGTATTTTCGAAGATTGATCTAAGATCAGGGTATCATCAAGTAAGGGTTAAAGACGAAGATATTTTCAAAACAGCTTTCTGAACTCGGTATGGATATTATGAGTTCGTAGTCATGCTGTTTGGCTTAACTAATGCCCCACCTGTATTTATGTGTTTGATGAATAATATTTTGCATAAGTACTTAGATAAGTTTGTTGTTGTGTTTATAGATGATATTTTAGTGTACTTAAAAAGAAAAGAAAAGCATGATGAACATTTACGGATTATCTTACAAGTATTAAGAGATCGTCAATTGTATGCCAAATTTGGTAAATGTGACTTTCACAAAGACAAAATTCAGTATCTAAGACACATAATTTCAGCAGAAGGAATCTCGGTTGACCCCGACAAGATAAGGGCCATTAATGACTGGCCGGTTCCCAAAGATGTGTCAGATGTAAGATCATTTATGGGCATTATGGGGTATTACAGAAAGTTTATAGAGAATTTCTCAAAAATTGCCAACCCCATATCTTCCTTGCAGAAGAAAGGGAAGAAATTTGTTTGGGATCATAAATGTGCTGAGAGTTTTAAGAAATTAAAGGAACTATTGATGACAGCACCTATCTTGAAGATAGCTGACCACAACAAGGATTTTGTAGTTTGTACAGACGCATGCAATGATGGACTCGGTAGAGTCTTGACACAGGAAGGGCATGCGATAGCATATGAATCTAGAAAGCTGAAAGTACATGAAAAGAATTACTCTACATATGATTTATAGTTATTAGCAGTTATTCATGCCTTAAAAATGTGGCATCATCACCTTATTGGCATAAAGTTTACATTATTAACAGATAACATGGGTCTGAAATATTTATTAGATCAGACAAAACTGAATGCTAGCCAAGCTAGATGGTTGACATTCTTAAGTGAGTATGATTTTGAAATTCAGCATATCAAAGGAAAGGAGAATAAAGTTGCAGATGCCTTGAGTCACAAGGAAAAACTAAATTTCATTTTAGCAATTAGTAATTATTCAACCGATTTGGAAAATCAGATTCTGGAAAAAGGTGAAACAGATGAAGAATACAGAAAAATGAAGGAAAAGACATCCAATAACAATTCTGAAAATTGTATGGCAGATTACAAAATTAAAGAAAATGGACTATTACTGTATAAAAACAGATTGCATGTGCGAGATATACCAGAAATAAAATTTCTGATATTAAATGAGATGCATAAAAGTCACTATTCTAGTCATCCAGGATATCAAAAGACCATCACTATGCTGAGAAAAGAATACTATTGGCCCAGAATGAAAGATGAAGTAGCAGAATACATCGCAAAATGCTTGGACTGTCAAAAGGTGAAGGTTGAACACCAACATCCTGCTGGATTGTGGCAACCATTACCAATACCAAGCTGGAAATGGGAAGTGATCAGCATATATTTCATTATTGGATTGCCTAAAAATCATAAACAACATGATTCCATCATGGTGGTGGTGGACAAACTCAGCAAGGCAAGACATTTCATACCAGTGAAGACCACACATAAAGCACCAGACATTGCAGAGATTTTTATGAAACAGATCTTTAGACTGCATGGAATACCAAAGGTAATAATTTCAGATCATGACTCGAAGTTTATAGGAAACCTCCTGGAGATCATTGTTTAAGGGATTGAATACAACTCTAGTACAACATTTCATCCACAGACGGATGGACAGACAGAAAGGGTAAATCAAGTGTTAGAAGATTTATTAAGAATGTATGTTAAGGATCATCTTGGTAAGTGGGAAGATTATCTGCACTTAGTATAATTTGCTTATAATAATCATTATCATGCTTCAGCCAGACTTAGTCCTTTTGAAATTCTTTATGGTAGAAAATGTAATACACCTGTTTCGTGGAATGATCCAGTCAATAGAGATGTTTTAGGACCTGAATTATTGCAAGAATTAAAACTAATTATGAAACAGGTGCAAGGACATTTGAAAGCTGCCCAAGATAGGCAGAAAATTCAAGCAGATTCAAAAAGAACTCATAAAGAGTTCTAGGTGGGTGAACATGTATTTCTCAAGGTAAGACTGAAAAAGAGTTCATTGAAATTGGGGAGCTGTGCCAAGTTGGCACCCAGGTATTGTGGTCCTTTTGAAATATTATCTAAGGTTGGAGCAGTGGCATACCAACTGGCCTTACCACCTAACCTAAATATACATAATATTTTTCATATATCACTTTTTAAAGAAATATGTGCATGATACTACTCATGTTGTAAACTAGAATGATGTACAGGTGGGACAAGACGGAGATTTTCCGGTGGAACCAGATTGTATCCTCGGAAGGAGGGAAACTATTCTCCGGAATCGCAACATTGGGCAAGTGAAGGTGCAATGGAAGCACCTTAGCCCAGAAGAGGCAACCTGGGAGTTGGAGAGTAGTATGCGGGCATCATACCCAACTCTATTTCAGGAACACTCAAGGAGTGACTAGCCAACATCGAGGATGATGTTGAGACTTAAGGGGGGGTGTATGTCACCTACCCAAATTTCTGAACATTATTATTTATTTGCAAAAATACTTTATGTTAAATTTAATTAAAAGTTTTGTAATTATGATCAGTTTTGATCATGGATGAATGTAATTACTGAATATTATTAGTTAAATAAATTAATTAGGGGACAAACACTCAAGAGGACTGTTGAATGAGTGTTCACTGACCCACTAGGAGGAATGGAAGCTGTTGTAAGGTATGGGACACATGGCATCAGTTACATCACACCACTAACTGTTGGTTATGGGACAACTTCCCCTAAAATAGGGCATTATCCCCCAGGTGGAGGGAGTGAGCAGGCAGCTCATTTAATGACCCAGTAACATTTGAAAAGGCCTAGGTAGCCTATAAAGGAAAATTTGAATTGGGCAGGCAACCCTTAATCAATATTTCGGCATAATATTTTCCTCTTGTAAATCAGGTAACTTCAAGAGAGATTCAAATAAGGGAGGTTAGTGGTGATTGAAAACTGAGTTTTTGCATATTATTGAAGAGAACAGAGTTGTAGGAGCAAGTCTTTTGGACTGCTACCTATTGAAGATTTAGAAGATTACTGCTACAATAAGACGAAGTTCTAATTCCTGAAGTTTCTTCCTCCTGGTGGTTCAACGAACATGCTCGGGCGTCCTAAGACAGTATTTGATTGTTTTCAGGAGTTTGGTTGGTTGGAACAGTCTTCTTGAGTTGTATGTTTCCCTATAGAGTTTCTCAGGTTCTTAAAACATTTCCTAACTTATTCTCAGTAAATAATTATGTTCTATTATCTAGTATTATTCTGTTTATTTGCTTTCGAAAAGAATTCTAATTCTGGAAATTTTTAAGTCTGAATATTTAAGTTTAATGTTAAATTGATAAATCAATATCCCCATTTTTCCACATGCTGTTTGGAAACATCGTACTCTAGTAGAGATATGCAAATTAAAATAGATTAGAAGATAGGAAAAATTTTCCATTGAATTCGATAGATAGATAATAATCTTATATGTATCAGTTCTCTATTCCTAAGTTAAATAATTGTAGGAGGTTCTGTATAATAATTAGTATGTATAATATTTCTTAGTTATATGACAATCAATCAATAAATAATTCTTGTGCAATCATCCTACTTTACATATAAATCATGTCCATAGAAGGTAGATAAATTACATACTGTATATTGTTGTAAGACTGCTAACATTGAATAAAACATTCTTTATAATAAGCTGGAAAACAATAGTTTTTCACACAGATTTCATATTCATATATTTCTTTCACATACAGTTTCATTGAAATTACTT
This sequence comes from Larix kaempferi, assembly GCA_027924585.1. Taxonomy (NCBI): domain Eukaryota; kingdom Viridiplantae; phylum Streptophyta; class Pinopsida; order Pinales; family Pinaceae; genus Larix; species Larix kaempferi. The sequence goes on from BSBM01000642.1 coordinate 8,499,081, forward strand.
CATCAACATTATATGCATAGAAATTAAATTATAGACAGAATTGTAATTTACACAGTCTTCACGATTTTCTGCACTATACACTCACATTGCTTTCACTTACTATAGTAAGGATGTATTATCTATAAATTTAACAAATGATAAGAAATTACTAAATACTACTATTATCAACATGTATTTATTTCTCTCTTTTAGATCTGCTAACATTATTTGTGATTGTTGTGAATCTGGGTCTCATATCAAACAGAAAACTCTAGCTAGATTCATACTTTTTATTTTATTGTTTTATAACAAAACTTTATACTCTTTTCAAACCTAGGATCGAAACCGATCCAATATATTGACTATTGTTTAGGTTATCATTTTCAACAAAACCCAATTTAGGGTTTGACCCTAATTGGTTCTTTTGCAAAACATTATTGAATTCTCAGTTCAAACTTTACTCTATTTAGATTTCAAACATTGAAAAATAAGAACACATTATCAACGTACAGTACCAAGACAAACCACACACACGTATACGAAAAGGTAGCATACATTTCCATTTTATATTTGGAGTTTATTTATATACAGGACCCTTATCATCAACGATATCATCAAACCCTAATCTAGTTCGAAAGACATTTTATTAACCTTCAGTATGAAGTTGATATACACAGACATTTAACCATTATACTTTAACATGCAAATTTATGTTCCGAGGAAAGAAGTATCATTTACACAGTGCTTGAGCCCATGACTCGTTTTCAAAACTTAACCATTGGAAGCGTGGATTCTCAGAACTAAGAGTTTCAACATTAATTGCAAACAAAATTAAAAATCAAGGTTTATCCCAAGTTTACAGCAATTCTAACAGAACTCATTTTCCAGAACATCAATGAGTCACAGCTCCAGTCGGCACATAATTACAAATTATAGAAACCAATAACTAGTCAAACAAAAACAAGAGTCGCAAGCATGTTTCGAGATTTCTTCAACTATCAACCTCGACAGAGAAAACAACGAGCCTTGACAAGCTTGATACTCATCCTTTGAACAACTTCAACCACTGTCCAAGAGCACTATGAGGGTATGTAAGACCCGAAGCTTACTAGTGTGGGAGCACGCGATTCCTCCATTCGTCAAACCCTTTCCAAAACCCTGTACCTAACAAACGATAGCTCCGGGTTAGATAAATGTTACATTTAAAACTGAAAATGAAACGCAACAAAGAAATATTTTCTCCTCAGAAGAACACTTACCTTCGTAAACCCTGGCCAAGTCTTGAGGTTCTTAGACAAGCGATGAGAATGGTGCTGTGAACGATACCAGGAAACCTTCAACCACGATTCCAATAATAAACCAAACCAGAGACTTAGATCTCAACTAAAAATGACATTACGCAGGTTTAAAACTTGCAACTTCAACCTGTTTCACTAGTCTCGGGGTCGAAACCCCTTCTTTGACTTCTGCCCAAAAATTCGGCAGCCTGTTGGCCACCTCCAACGAAAAATGATAATACCTTGAAACAACCTTTTCCAAGTTCATAAACTCAAACACATGGTAGACATTAGGGTTACCATCTGACGTTGTAGATTCATGATCATTGACGGTTACAACTTTTCCAGCTAAGTCTACATTGGTATCAACGATGTCGAATTTATTGCTATTCCCATCACAGGTTGACAACGCCACTATGGCAAATGTTTAAGCTTGTAACAACTTTGCAAAGGTGTGATATTCTTTCATAACAATGAGCAGAAAACCTTCACATCTACGTGGATCGGTGGACATCCAACTTGGCAGGGATTTGACCCTAGGTCTTTAATGCAAGATCAATGTGTGATCTCCATCACACATCGAGACATACGCCAATTATTTGATTTAACAACCTGTCCAGTATCATGTTAAACGCCCATTTCTCCAAAACCAGTACACATTGCCATAGTGGCATACAGAGGAGCACACAATGATCAGATTGAAGGCATTTCAACATTTTATAGTGATGAGCCCTGTGGAAATTATAATAACCTTGTTTCACGTGGAACTTGGGAAATCCAAGTCAGTTGTGTAAGGTACTGGGTTATTAATGAAGGATCGAGCTTTGACCTCCATGAGAGGCTCCAGTGATGCACCATTTAATGAGCTAGCAACCTGTCAACCATGAGTTTCATTTCACGTTAGTTGGCACAATTCATCGACATAATAATCACCTTAGGAAATACTTTGAATTAATATTTGCATTAAGTATACTTCGTACATTAGAATATAAGTTTCGATGATTTTTATTATTGATTCTTATATAGTCTCACAATATATAATCGTGATGTATCTATAATGTTTTATTCATAAATCGACATTATATAGTCAAGTTTGTTTGGCGCCATAATATGTTATGGTTTGTTTGATTTATGGTTATATTTTTATATATAAGTAATTGTTGCTATTACAAGGGTTATGCTATGTCTAAATAGAATTATATTGTCTCTTAAAGAGAAAAATAATTAAATAGTAATAGTGGTAGATAGGTACTACAAGATACCGAAAAGTATACGAAGATACATCATTTTGGTACTACCTTGATTGACGTCAATAAGACAACTATTTCGACAAGGCTAGTAGCAGAATTAGCTAGTACAATGACGATGATAGAATCAACAAGTATAATGATGACTACAGTGACGATGCTGCTAATTAGATGCTTATTCAAATAGCTAACTTGGGATAAATTTACTCAGATACAAGACAAACTTTGAAGAGTTAAAAGAGTAAGCACATGAATCATACCTGTATGTTTTTATAGATACAGTAGTCTTTAATTATTCTATTTTATTTTCAAACGATGAATTTGAAACTCACATGGACTGGATTTTATTGTACTTATGAAACTTCTTACATGTCGTCTGCACATAGAACAGGTTCAATGTTTTAGTGTACAGCTAAGTAAGCTTCGGGATCCCTCATAGGACTCCCTTAGGCAGCAAAGAAGCATACTGTCAGTATCATCTTGAAGAAAGAGTACCATATCATATTCTAACCTGGCATTTCATTATTACATCAATCATACTTATCAATGCATAAAAGAAAGTGTCGCATCAAAGTCTGATTTATTAGTACATTTAACTATCATAATCATAGTTATTATGAATACATTAAGTTGTCACTGTCGCTTTAATTATAACAGAATTTTATTGGGATTAGTACTAACAATTGTTAGTTAATGATGTTACAAGCAGCAATTTATTATTTTTCGTAATTATAAAATATCCTAAATTAAGTTATTATTGCTAGTATCAAAATTTTTAAATTTTACAAAAATTTGGGATATTACATATGCATCTGGAGCATGTGGGCATGAATTCCAGGCCATGTAATTTTGATCTTTAGGTACTGCAGAAGTAAACAATCAATGGAAATATAAAGCGAGAAAACATACACAGGAAATAACAGACATCCGAACACACATCACAATAACATCAAGCTCCAGAATCGGGTCTTCTCATTTAATTAAGAGGCCGAGTTCAAATATAGGTGCAGAGAAGTAATCTCTCTGAAACAAAAAATTCCAACCCTTTGGTCCTCTTCGGAACCTACCTTTATAATGTTACAAAGTATCAAAATATCCTAACTGATTTAGAACAAAATCGGATTGGTAATGATGAGGCAGTTCGAGCTGGGTCACCCGAATCAACAACCTCTGATTCTGTCATGCACGGAGGGAGGGAATCACTTGTGATGGCAGTGCACCATTGGGCCATGGAAGCCGTTTTCTCATCCTTCAAATCAGGCCTTTTTAGGTTGATTAGGATAGGTAACTGAAACAGACCCCTTCACCATTCTCAAATGAGCCATTTATCTGTGAAAATATTCATTCCCTATGACTGCGATTTGTTCTGCAAAACTTTTTTTGATTTGCAATTACCTTTCTGCAATCCACAATCTACAATGCGAACTGTGGGATTCAAAATCTCCATCTTGTTCCTTATGAAGAATGAAATTTCCACAATTCGCAATCCACAATGCGGGATGCGGGATTCAGAAACTCGGTTTTATTCCTGTTGGCAAATTTCCTTTCCGTAATCCACATTCCGCAATAAGGGATGCAGGATGCAGAAACTTGGTTTTATGCCTGCTGGAAAATTTCCTTTCCACAATCCACAATGCTGGATGTGGGATGCGGAAAATTGATTTTTGCGTTCTTGTAAAATGACCTTTCCACAATCCGCAATCTGCAATGTGGATTGCGAGAATCGGAAACCCCACTTTTTATATCCTCAGAAAATTGCTTTTCCGCAATCCGCAATGCAGGATGTGGAAACCAGCTTGCGGAACGCATTCAACTGCATATCTGATCCCGTCATTCAATCCTGGCCATTGAATCTCCTTTGGTTGCAGAAGAAGCTCTTATGTCTAGTTTTTTCTGTGAAAGAGCCCTATTGCTTTGTTTTTTCTCATTTTCTTGCTGCGGCCTGGTCATTTAGCTTGGATTTGCCCGACACTTAGCTATTTTTAGGTTTCCTACCTCTCCATTTGTTGTAACCAGCCGATGGATGACCTTGGGGCCTTGGAGGGGGATTTCCTTTACCTTCCTTGGTGGAAACCATAATAGATGTTAACAACGGCTCCAACTGGGGATGTTACCCTCCCTGCGAGGTAGAAAAAACATGTAGACTAGTGGGCCTTTCTCTTCTCCTCTTTTTCCTTCTTCGTATCACAAAAACTGAAACATTACTAACAGAAAATAAAAAATGTCAATGTAGAGTGGGGGTGGGTCGGCGGACCTTCTTTTTTACTTGAAATAATGTTTCAAGAACCATCCATTGACGGATCCCTTGCCGACTGGTTCACCATCTTCGTCCTCCAGGAAGAAAGCATTATTCCCATGGTAGGCGGTGATTGTATAGGGCCCCTGCCATAGATTATCAAACTTTTGGGCTTGATCTTCTCTTCTAGCATCCCACTTTAATACCAGATTTCCCACTTGGAAATCACTCTCCGTAGTCTTTCTGTCAAACGTCTTCTTGATCCGGTCCTGAGCTTTCATAGCTTCATCCTGTACCCCTTCTCTAATCTCTTTCACTTCAACCAGCTGGTTAGCTCTTCTCAGTTCAGGGTTTGGCTCTTCTTCTTGCTCTTTCAAGAGTCTCATTGTGGTCCCTCTGAGGGAATCAAGGACTATTACCTCTGTTCCATATACTAATTTGAAAGGAGAAGTTCCGATGGATTTTTTAGAGGTGATCCTATTAGCCCACAGGGAAAATGTCAGCTTGGTGTGCCAATCTCTTTTATTTTCTTGCAGCAACTTCTTGATTATCCTCACCAGGATTTTGTTGGAGGATTCTGACAATCCATTTCCCTGGGGAAAGTAAGCAATAGAATGGCCCAATTTGATGTGGAACTTGTCACATAATTTGATCATATTCTTGGATTTGAAATCCTGTGCATTATCAGTGATTATCTTAATGTGCACCCAAACCTGAACATGATATTCTCCTCTAGAAACTTGAAGATGACTGTATCTATGGCCTACTTGGTGGGTACTACTTCAATCCATTTGGTGAAATAATCAGTGGCAGTCAATATCCACCTGTGCTATACAGAGGAGTTAGGGAAAATTTCACCAATGAACTCAAGCCCCAACTATTGGAAAGGGGATTCCACAGATATTGGTTTCAAAGGAAAGGGCAAGAACATCATCTTTCCTTAAAAAACTTGGCATTCATGGAAGCTAGCTATTTCCTTATAAGCATATTTGAACATAGTGGGCCAATAGAATCATGCCTTGAGAATTTTGTTAACAGTGGCTTTCCAGTAATGATGTCCTCCGCAGACACCTCTATGAAACTATTTTAGGGTCACTTAGGCCTCCTCTTCCACTATGCAATTCAGGAGGACACCTCCAGGGTCTTTCCAATAAAGACAACCACCTAGTATGCAATACTTCACATCCTTCATTTTGGTGGATATAGCCTTTCTTTTTCCCATCTCAAGGGGTGCTTGCAAGTTCTGCAAAACATATACAACATTAGAATACAAAGGAGAAGACAAGAATTTGTCTGATACCTGAGGTAGTGGATCTTGGGAAGTCCCTTCCTGCATGTGTGACAACAGGTTCATACTCATTGAATCCCAATTTGACTCAGCCATGAGTTTGTCTAGCCCGTTCCCTTTAATAAGCTTTGTAGGTTTGATCTCCAGGTCATATTCCGGTAGCGTGGCTATCCACTTTTCCCTTCTACCTTATGGATTTGGTTGGGTCAATATATCTTTCACAGCAACATTAGGAACATAAGATACAACACAGGAATATAGAACATAAACCCTGAAATCCTTCAGATTTTTTATCATGGAATAGGCTTGCTTCTCCATAATGTTGTACTTGAGCTCAACATCTCTGAGAGCCCTTCTAAAGAAAGCTATGGGATGCTCATCTCCTTCCTGATTTTTCTGTAAAAGCACACCCACTATGGAGTGCTCCGAGGTGAAAGAGAACATAAGAAATTCCTTGTTGAAATATGGGATGATCAGTACAGGGGCTTCAACAATTGCTCTTTTTATATCTTCAAACGCTTTCCTAGCCTCAGTAGTCCACCTGACTTGAGTGTCTTTCTTAAGCATGCAGGTGATCGGCCTCATGATTTCTGCAAAACTTGGAAGAAATCTCCTTATGAAATTCACTCTTCCTAGAAAGGATTGGATTTACTTTTTACTCCTGGGGGGATCGATCTTCTGTATTGCATCCATTATGTCTGGTTCAATTTTGATCCCATATTTAGATATTATGTGTCCTAGTAGTTTTCCCTCTTGCATGGAAAAATTTGACTTTTTACGGTTCAAGGAGATTGCAAATTTTTTGCACTTGATGAACACTTGGTGCAAATGCTTTAGGTGTTCTGCATCAGATTTAGAGTATACAGTGATGTCATCCATGTAGACAACCACAAATTTGTCTTTATCTCCTGCAAAATCTATGTCCATAGCTCTTTGGAAGGTGGCTCCTTCATTCAACAAACGGAAGGGAATCTTAGCATACATGAAGGTTCCCCAAGGTGTGGTAAAGGCTGTATTGCTCTGATCTTCTGGATGCACCTTAATCTAATTGTACCCTGAAAATCCATCGAGCATACACATTCTTGCTACCCCTACAACCTTCTGCAAACTGTGGTCCATTTTGGGTAGAGGGTAGTTATCCTTTAAGGACACCTTGTTGAGATTTCTGAAGTCAATACATAATCTGATATCACCATTCTTTTTCCTCACTGGGACTATGTTAGCCACCCATTTCGAAAAAATCAAAGAGACTATGATTTTGGCCTCGTACAACCTCTTTACCTCTTTTTCTGTTAGTGGGAGCAGCATGGGGTTCATCCTTCTCAACTTCTGCCTAAATGGATTCTCCCCTGTCTTGACTGGTATGGTATGTTGGATGACGGCTGTGTCATATTCTTTCAAATCTTTGTAGCACCACACAAACACATCAGAAAACTTTCTCATTAAGTCCATATAGCCCTCTTTGGTACCTGGGGCCAAATATTTTGATAGTTTGACAATTTTGGGCTCTTCATCGCTTCCAATGTTACAGTCTTCTATTTATTTTGGGTTTTCATCCACTTTGTGATCCTTGGCCACATCATTTTCATCGAATAGTATTTCTAGTGGAACCAATCCTTTGGGTATATAGTTTCTTTTTAGCTACAAAATATCTTTGCCTTCCAAAGTAGTTTTGAGCTCCGGCAGATCAAGCTCCCACTCTTCCACTTCATAGTCCTCCTGATCAATATGGACATTGGAAAACTCCCTAGTCATCTCCAGAAATTTCTTGATCTGTTGGTCATCTTCAAATATTTTCCAATGCTTTGTATTTTTTGGGATAGAGGGTCTATTCCTTATATTGATCATGTGAGTCCTAGCAGTATAGGCAGGGAGTTGAAACCTACTAGTGAATCTGGATAGAATGTCTGTTATTTCATTTTGCTCCCTGGAAATGAAAGAAATATGATGTTCTGTGAAGAAATTTCCAAACAAATCCCACACAGCATTTTTGTAAGCCCTTAACCTAGGGTGTTTCACCTCATAGTTTTCGTTCATTTGTTGGATTATTAGCTCTGCATCTCCATAGACCTTGATCTTCTTAGCTTTCATCGCTTTGAGTACATTCAAGCCCAATAGCAGAGCTTCATATTCTGCCACATTATTTGAACAGTCAAACATTAGTTTGGAAGTATGAAATCTACCGCATGCATTTCCATCGTCTGGAGGGGTGATCCATATTCCTGCTCCAGCTCCTTCTTTACTTATATCTCCATCGAATCTCATGACCCAATGGTCTTCTTTTTGGAGGGTGACCGTGGCCTTTGTCTCCAACTGTGATTTCAAATTACTTCCCTCTTCCATATGTTTCCCATCATTCTCTGTGTCGGTCAAGTTGTCAATGCATTGTGCCCCGTCCCCACTATTAGCTTTATCATATGGTTCAGGTAACTTGGAAACTTTTACACCTTCTTCTTTTCAACATGGGTCGTAGTAGAGAATGGAGGAACCCACATCTGTGTCTATGGAGAATATGGGGTGGTTATCGGGCCTGTCCTTGTTGCTTACCATGTATGACAGCCTATGTTTCTTGTGCATCTTTTTGATTTCCCCAAAGATAGGGATGGTAGCATAAGACATATCCATTGCCATGGTTCCCTTTAACTTGGCTGCCCACGACCTAGAAAACAACATCCCGAACTTAGGTGGAATATCAACCACTACCACGTCCATGATCATATTCTTCTGAGGTATCTGAGTCAGTGATACCACCTTGTCTTTAATCATCCCTACACATGGGACTCTTTTAGAATCAAAGGAGAATAGGTCTTTATAGGGTCTTTTGATTTCTAACCCTAGATTCTCCACCACTGAACTTGGCATGAGGTTATGGGAGGCTCTTGAATAAAACATGGCATTGTGCAGGATATGGTCATGTATGTTGAGGTTGATATAGAAAGGGGGGGCATCAATTTATGAGGCATTTTCAACATGGGGGCCAAACAAAAGAGTGTGTTTTTCATCATGCAGATTGAGAGTATCAAGTTGCTTTCCTTCTCCACCATTAACTACTTTTAGAATCTGGTCTTTGTATTCCAGATTTTTGACCAACTCATTTATGGGGATGGAGATCTTAATCTTAGATATTTCATTCTCCAAACTGAAAGCAGTATGGACCCTCTCTGTTGTATTTGTATCACCTTCATCTTTCCATTCTGAACTCTTTTTAGGAGGCTCTTCCCCCTTCCCAAGGGTCTCCTTAGAGATTGTAACTTTCAGATCCTTTTTCTGAGAGATTTCCTTTCTTGGTGGTCGAGAAGGGGATGGATCAGTAGCAGCATTTCCTTGGTCTACTGTTACTTTCCTACTTCTCAAATTATGCTTCCTCTCAAACTCACAGATGGCGTTGTGGATCCCCCTTTGGTACTGGTCAGATTCTAATTCACCTGGGACATCATCTGGTAGCAATGAAGACCGGTCATGTTCATATTTGGTCAAACAGAATTGGGGTTGGATTTGATCAAAGAGATGGATTTGGTCTTCAACCTGTCTATCTTCCTCTTCTTCATCTATGAAATTCTTAGCAAAAGGTGGTCTGATTGGCTGATTCTCGGTGTTTCTAGGGTCTCTTGGCTCTCTAGGTCTTCCTTATGGGGCAGGGGGCCTTCTAATATTTTCATTTCGAGCTTGAGGCTCTGTGTTTTCTCTGGAAGGAGGCCTTCTATCAAGGGAGATCCTATCTACCAGTCTTTCCATAGTTCTCATCATCTTATCAAATTTGGCATCCATGGATTGGGATGTGGAAGGTTTCCCTGCTTCATTGCATCTCTTTTTCACAGCTTCAGTTATGGGCTTCATTTTACCTGAGGCCATCAAGTTGGCTTCTACTTCTAATGCATCTTTAATCATATTAGGGAGAGTGGCATATCTCCTTTCTCTTGGCATGAGAGAAAATTCACTATGAAAATAGTTGGAAAAATGAAGCTTGGCTTCCACCACAGGAGGTTTTATGTCCAAGGGGATAGAATTGTACACCCTCATGAACTTGGCTGAGAATTCTTGGACAATAAAAACATTTGTTTTCTTTGTGTTTTCATATTGAGTGAGAATCTGGAGAGGATTTTTCTTATCCTACCATCTGGTTAGGAAATTGTAATGTCCCCATTCAAATAAATGCATAGTAAGACAATCCCATCAATCCTACTAGTTTCCTAGGTTGGATGGGCACATGTGGGATGGTAATAAGGAAACTAATAAATGATATTTAGACATTAGAAGGGTTCAAGCATTTAATAAATATGATGAATAAATAAATTCAAGAGAAATTCTAGGTGGCAAGTGGTTTTGGAGACATATGGAGGTGGTGGGACCCACACTAGCTTGATTTTTCAATGACACATGGTAGCTCTCTCTTGCCAATTCGAATTCATGGGAAGGTGAACACTCTTGGGTGAGTTGGTAAGTCATAACACATGGAATTGAGCATATTAGGTCGAAATGGGAAGGAATAGTAACCTCCATGGGAGAGGAAGAGTCAAATTGGAGACTAGTGGACACATGGGCTAGATTCCCTAGTTTTATGACAACAATAATGAAGCATCTATGACATTTTATGACAAAATTCAGACCTGACTTCTTACACCTGACCATTATGACATGTCAGCCCCAAAAATAGGCTCAAGAAGGCGCTCATGGAGTTGGAGGAATCTAAAGAGACTCAAATTCGAATTTGGGAGAAGATGGAAGGTTGGAACTAGGAGACAAGTGGCAAATGAGGAATATTTTATAAATGGAAAATTATTGAATCTATTGAGAGGATTTCGACCCCTTGAAGGATAATGTTGGTTATAAAATATAGAAATCAAGTATGAGAATGGCTTTTGATGATTTGAGAAAAATTGCATTTGTGAAGAGAGAGCTAGTGGATGACTAGTTTCTTGCATTAGCCAATTTCGAGGGTGAAAGATTCCCATCCAAGTTGGTGTTTGGAGAGGCCACTCAGGTCTTTCATGGTGATTTAATGGAGTTTGTATTTTCAGGTAGCAGCTACAGGAAGTTTCGTGGTTTGGTTTAGTGCAGCACTTTCTCTCCATCGTTTCCAGTTTTGAAGGCATATTCGTGCTCCTTGAGGGAGGGCGTTTTTGGTGAGCACTTGTGCTTCTTGAGAGAGATTCTCATTACATATTTATGATTGTAATAGCTTCATATACTCTGTTATTCATATTCATAAAGTCTCAGGTTGAAATACCCACTGGTTGTATGCAAAAGTATTGATTAATGAGCAAACAATGTCCATTTCCCCAATGCATTGATGTATGACACTATAATGTTGATTATTTCGAATGGATGGATGATTCTCTGATATATTTGTGATAAATATACTACCATGGATGTCTTCTACAAGTTTCATGTACTGTACTTGAGCATTTGAAGCAATTTTACTCAGTTTAGTTGTATTGGGAGGTGAAATAGTGCCATTTCCCCAAGGGTCGAATTGGGGGTTTTTGCTGTTGAATGTGAGAGAGTTAGAACAGTATTAAAAATCAATTAATGGTGAATATGAGACCTTAATCACATACTTAACACATTATATACCTCTGTTCATAAATTTGTGGGAGTTTGGAGGCATTTGGAAGGCCATTTGTAGTGTTACCCAAGGGGGATTTGATGCACAAATTACTAGTCAAAATTACATATATTGATCAGAATACAAATCAAGTTTTCAGCAGTATTTGGAGGGCCATAAAATATCCCTAAACCTTATATTCAAGTCTAAATACTATTCATACACTCCTACAGAATATTTGGGAGCATTTGGGTTGATTTGGAGGTCAAAACAGTAAAACTAGTCAAAGGTCGAAATTGGGAAAAAAGTTGAAAATTGGGCATTTTAATAAAATTTGAAAAAGGGATATTACAAGTGGTATCAGAGCATGGTCTTGGCACCTGATGGTATTAACAAGAATCCAAACAAATAAAACACCACCCTTTGAATCATTAGTTGAAGAAGTTTTGGTTGAAGAAGAGATAGTAGCAGAAAAAGAGTTTTTTTCTAAAACAATGGGTAGAGAGGAGGAAAAATTAAGACATAAGGAGGAATTTATTGAAGCCTTAAAACCATGTTTTGAAGGACTTACCATGGTTATGCTAGATATGAATAAACAAATGATGAAAGGTTTCGAATTTTTGGGTAGCCAACTTTCAGGCAAAGGGATGATAGGAGATAATAGTGGTTCACACTCAGGGAAAAAGATGAAAGGGAATGAGCATATTTTCTCAAGTACAGGACCTCATAATAGACCTGATGAATTTCAAAGCACATAAAGGCATACTGCACCTAAATTTCTCACACCCAAAGAAGAGCCCAATCTTGAATTGGATTACAAGAAACTAGTAAATGATTGGAATGATTTGAATGAAGAGTGTAAAAGAGGTGTACCACTCAGTGACTACATTGATGCTATGCAAAAGATTAAAATGAAGGGAGACAATAGGAGTTCATTCCATAACAAAGAATTGAATAGTGCTATTGGAAAAATGTCACTTCCTACTTTTGATGGTTCTTCTCAAAATTCTGCTAACACTTGGGTGCAAAAATTGGATGTATATTTTCAGCTGAATCCTATGTTGGAAGAGGATGCATTACAAATGGCCATTTTGCATTTGGAAGGAGATGCCAATGAATGGTGGTTTCATGGGCTGAAAACCTTGGGTCATAATCAGGTTAAAACATATGGAGAATTTGTTGACAGGGTACTAGAAAGGTTTGAACAAAAAGATCTAGAATTGCCTTTCAAAGAACTAGCTCAATTGAAGCAAACTGGGTCCCCTACCGAATATATGTTGGACTTTCAAAAATTATCAGTCAAGGTGGCTGATGTATCTATGGGAAGATTAGTATTGCTGTTCACTGAAGGTTTGGCTGAACCCTTAAGAGGTTTGGTCAAAGCCCACAACCCAACTACATTAAAAGATGCAATGAGCTTGACTAGGGATCTCCAAAATGTGCTTCCTAGAACGAGATTTCCTCCTAAGCCTAGCTATAAATTTGAAAAGAAACCTTGGCAAAGGGATGGATATGATAAGAAACCTTGGCAAAGAGAGTCATTTGAGAGGAATAAAAAAGAGGGACTAAACAGGGATGAACTTAGAAAAAAGAAACTATGCTTCACATGCTTCCAACCATGGACACCGGGGCACAAATGTACCAAAGGAAAGGCTCAATACATAGAAGTATTTTCTGATAATGAGGGGTATGATGGGGGCATGGATGAAGATGGACATATTTCAGATCAAGAAGAGGCATATGAGACAGCAGTAGAAGAGGAAAGACAAGAAGAAAATCAGCCTTCACCGGACAAAGCAAGAATGGCAGTGCTTTCAACAGTACCTCGCTATCATACTATCCGATGCAAAGGTGTGGTACAAGGACAAAGAAATTCAGTTTTGGTAGATGGAGGAGCCACTCATAACTTCATTGATGCAGAGATGGTAGAGAAAAGAAAGATACATATTGAACCATTTGATGGCTTCACAGTTGTCATTCCCGATCACAACACAATGCAATGCAAAACATGGGTTCCAAAGCTACAAGTCACCGTAGGTAACTATACTTTTGTTGATAGTTTTTATGTGGTTGATGTTGCTGATACTAATTTGGTTTTGGGAGTGCAATGGTTGTATTCAATAGGAGAGCATACAGAAAATTATCAAATTCCCGAAATGAAATTCCAAGATTCAAAAGGAGTACAAAGAGTTGTGAGAGGGCAACACACTTATCCAAATCAAGTAGTGACTTGCAATAGCATGAGATCTATATTGAGGCATGGGGATATAGAATGGGCTACTGAATGTCATATTACATCTCCCAAGCCAACTATAAATATTGTCAAACACCCAAAGGAGATAGAGAAACTTTTGCAAAAATATGAAAAGGTTTTTAGAGACCTTCCACCTGGTAGGCCACCAGATAGGGGGGTTGAGCACAGTATTGTTTTGGAGGAGGGTACTTCACCCATTCAGATACCACCTTATAGACATCCTAAAATGTTTAGAGATGAGATTGAAAAAGCTATCCATGAACTCCTAGATTTGGGGCTCATTAGACCAAGCTCTAGCCGTTATGCTTCTTCAGTAGTGCTAGTGAAGAAAAAAGATGGAACATTGAGAATGTGCATAGATTTTAGAGCCTTGAATAAAATGTTGATGTATATGTAACTTCGGAATGTATTTCACATATATGTATATTGTATTCCTATAGAGATGGTATTATTCCTCTATAAGGAAGTGTCGTCATTTATATTGTAAGTGTCGTAACTTATACTTGATGGGTTATTAGACCACCTTATTTGGGGTCGGCCCTGTATAAGTCATGTGGGTCAAAGGGTTATTAGACCACCCTATTGGGGGTCGGCCATGTGGGTCAAAGGGTTATTAGACCACCCTATTGGGGGTCGGCCCACTCAGCATTATGTTATGTGGTTAAGTTAGAGCCGACATGAGTTAGGTAAAAAGGCAAGTCATGTCAAGTATAAATAGAGTGCGGGAGGCACTCTATTTGCTCACTCACTTCTCACACATGCTCTCAAGGAGGAGAGGCGCACTTATGGAGGAGGAGGATTGATTCTAGGTTATGGATATCTCTATTGGTTGGTTGTATCATTGCTCTATCTATCTCTGAGGAAGTTATTGGGGTTTTTCACCTTTATGGTTTTCCCCAAGTAAATCTTTGTGTCTCTTGTGTGCTTGCATTATTGTCTCCATGAATGATATGCTGTAGATATGCTGTACATGTTGTTCTCTCAGTTAAGATCCTAGATCATATTGAAGTAAATTCAGAAAATCTAACATGGTATCAGAGCTAGCCTGAAAGAAGGCATGATATGGCATGTATGACACTTGTTGCACTTACGATGCTAGGGCTTGATATAGCAAAAACCAGTCATCGTAGCACTTTCGCTATAAATCCGTTTTGGCGAATTTTTCGGATCTGAAATTGTTACAGGACGAAGATAAAATCTCCAGGTACCTTGTGTCCAAAGGAAAACCTCTAATTCGTTGTACTTTGTGATTTATGATCTGTACAATATAGGGTTTCTGCCTCTTCCAGATCTGAGTCAAAATCAGGTGACCTTGGGAAAAAGGTCATAACTTGGGCTAGGAAGCTCCAAATGAAATTTCGTGAAAAGTGACAGGTAGTACACAGGCCGAGCTATCTCAGAAAACTTTTTCAGAGGCCGAAGGTCAAACAGTGACACGTGGCACGCCGTACAAGTTCGATCTCCTGTATTATCCCAAAACAGGTCACGTTGCGACATTTGGCATAAATCTCTCTCAGAACATCCAATTGAGGTCAGACCTGTCAGGATGGAAAGCTAACAGGTCAGGCTATGTCAGGAAACTTTTTCAGACCCTGTGGATCAAAAATTTCGGAGTTACACCAGAAACAATCAGGTACATATTTCTGTCAAAACAGAATTATTTTTTGGTACCTTCATTCATGGCTTCCGGAATTTAGGGCTTTGAAGAAAGTTGGAATTTTTGTAATCGGAGACCACGGCTGGATGCTACTCATCAAAATAGAAATTTAGAGACCAATATCAGAATTTTTGGCTGGGTAGAAGGCCGGGTTTGATCAGACCCTAGTTCGGGACTTTGATCAGAAAAATGGAAAATTAGGGCTTCTGTAAAAATGGGAATTTTTGAAATCTGTGACCACGGCTGGAAGCTCCTCAGAAAAATAGAAGCTTAGAGCTTTGGATCAAACATTTTGATGGGGCAAAAGAGTGGGCTTCATCAAACCCCAGTTCAGGGTCACGTCCAGTGAATCCGGAAGTTTCAAAGGCAAATTTGAGGAGTGAAACTTTGCAGTTTTCAA
Organism: Larix kaempferi; assembly: GCA_027924585.1. Lineage (NCBI taxonomy): Eukaryota > Viridiplantae > Streptophyta > Pinopsida > Pinales > Pinaceae > Larix > Larix kaempferi. Next base: position 8,514,964 of record BSBM01000642.1, read on the forward strand.
ATTCTGAATATACCAGTTTGATCAGTTCATCGAGGCGCATATTCCTATCCTATCGGAAGGTTGAAATTCAAAGTTTGAATTTTTGGGGTTTCTCTGACAAACCCATATCCAGCTCAAGGTCCAGTTCTTGCAAATCAAGTGGATTGGGTTAATCCTAGAAGAAGATGGATTGATCACCTGCATAAGTGAAAGAAGTTCCTGTCTCAGAGGGAGATGAGGATAAGGCCTTACATAAGAAGATTACAAGCGATCTCGACAGGTATGACTCATCGAGGTATGTTTCGATATTTGTCCATGATTAAGTTTATGGTATGTTTGTCTTCATGTTATTACGGTTAGTACAATTTTGATTTTAGATTTGTTGTATCACCTTAACAAAATTATGAATGCATGATAGAAGATACTCATTGGTTAGGGTGTTGACACTTATGATTGTACTAATGCATTATGGTGTTGTATGAAGTTTATGTTGTCTACTAACATGAAAGGTACACCAAGGAAGACAAATCATGTTCCAGTTCAAGAACATATGATCATGATAACATGAGGACAAAGATTCATCCATTGTCATGAATCTCATAGAAGATCTATTTACAAGGTATGTATAACTTGGTTTTGTAATGGTTAACGTATGAGACATGTAGGTTACTAGCACAAGTCATTGAAGAAGAACAAGAAGACATCATGTGAGTATGTGAGATATAATTATCTAGCATGCTAATCCAGGTATGTTTTTCCTATATCAAGTTAGAATCTCACCTTGTGATAAGATCCTTTATTTAAGTATACTTGGCATGATTGATTATGATTATTCATTGAAGTTAGTACTCATGGGTTTAGGCATATTATGATTTTTACTTTGATTGATGATATGACTAACCAGAAAAGTCCTATGGTCAAATAGGAATATAAGTAAAAGAATTATGTCTCTTATATTGATTGATTTAACTAACCAGAAGAATCATGATGGTATAGGTTTGAATAATCACAGGTTTTATGCATTTTATATCTCTTATCTTGATTGATGATTCAACTAACCTGAAGAGTCATAGGTTTGAGTAATTACAGGTTTAGACATGTTATGTTTCTTATGATTTGACTAACCATAAGAATCCTAGATAAACCTTGAATGCTAATGCTTATTATTTCTGTTTGAAATGATCATGACTATACATGCTTGAGATTATTGTGTTTTAATAGTATACTAATGAATGTATGATTTTATATGAGATCACAAGGATAACACATTCACGATACTAACAAGCATGCATAGGGATCGAGAATGTATATAAGTTCAAGGACAGGTAATCCAGGGAGCAAAGATCAAGAGGGAGTACACTCCAGTGGTTTACGCAAGGATGCAGATATTCAGAGGGAGTTGACCATCTCTCTACATCCCACAACAGAAAGGTGTAGAAGAAGCTACTTCAGATTAGGACTCCAGCAGCTCCTGCAAGGAATCGAAGACTCAGAGGGAGTCCACCCAATGAACAAACAAAGATAAGTATTTGAACTGTCATTTCTTAAATAATACTGTTCAATAATGTATATACTGATGTTCCTAGAATTAGGTTGTGTATTATGCATATTAGAATAATTGCATTGATGAACAGTATACTCCTAATATGAATGGGTAAGTGGCCTATGGCACTGTACAACATTCCATTGCTACTTATCTAGAATGAAACCTCTTTGCTGACATGTTGGGAGTTGTGCACACTCTTAACAATGTTCTGGTAGAGATTGGAAGGCATCTAGAAAGTTACGGAATATGGATAAATGTTGTATTGAAGCATTGGCTAAGATAATTGCATGACTGTATGGCATATTTCTTTATGTGTAAGAATTTGTTCTGAAAACTATGAGATGTTTTCTAATCATGCAATTTAACTTGTTGTGTAGGAAAGATCGTATGCCATCTCCTACAAAAGAAGAATTACAACATTTGTTCTAGCAACAAAGATATCTATTGAAGATATTGAAGATATTGAAGTTCCCAGGATCTGGGATGAAGAAATGGAATGCCATGATCCGTCGATCATGAAGAATGATGTTTGGGATGTAATCCCAAGACATGAAGGGAAGTTTGCTATGACTTCCAAATGGAACTATCAGATCAAGCATGTTGCAGATGGCAGCATTAAGAAATATAAAAGTGATGAAATAGAAGATACACCAGATGGATTCAAGACAGCTTTCTTGAATAGTGTAGTTGAAGAAGAAGTGTATGTGGAGCAGCCACTTGGTTCTGAGACACATGATAGGAAATCATATATGTGCAGAACTTGGTATGGTGAAGATAGATTGATTGCCGACACGCAGTGGAAGCTTACTATCGAGTTCGAGATGAAGAACTTGGGGATGATGCACTATTTGGTTTTGGCATGGAGGTGTGGCAGAGTGCATATGGAATCTTCCTTGGACAAGGGAAGTATGCAGTAGAGATCCTGAAGAGGTTCGGGATGATGGACTGCAAGGCTATGGCCACACCTATGACATCAAATATGGAGCTTCTATGTGATGCTTCATCTGAGCTGGTTGATGTCTCTACGTATCGTCAGATGATTGGGTCCTTGATGTACTTGACGAACACGAGACCAGACATTTGCTTTGCTGTGAACACATTGAGCCAGTTCCTGACGGATCCGAGGAGTGTTCACCTGGTTGCTGTAAAGCATGTTCTGAGGTACCTGAAGGGTACAGTGGATTATGGGCTCAGATATGAGGCGAATCAAAAGTTTAACCTGCAGGGTTATGTTGATTCAGACTGGGCTGGCAGTGCTGCAGACAGGAAGAGCACATCTGGGTGTTACTTCAGTATGGGATCAGGTGTGATCTCTTGGTTTAGCAGGAAGCAGTCCTGCGTAGCACTGAGTACAGCTGAGGCAGAGTATGTTGCAGCCTGTTCAGCTAGTTATGAGGCAGTATGGCTACGGAAGCTACTGTCTGAGCTATTTGATCTCCCATTGGAAGCTACTGATATCTTCTGTGATAACCAGAGTTGTGTGAAGCTGTCCGAGAATCCAGTGTTTCATGACAGGTCGAAACACATAGAGATCAAATATCACTATATCAGGGATATGGTGCAGAGAGGAGCCGTGAAGCTCCTATATGTTGCGACAGACGAGCAGATTGCAGATGTGCTGACGAAGCCACTAGCCAGGGTGAAGTTCGAGTACTTCAGAGAAAGGCTTGGCGTTATTCAGATCGAGGACACTTCGAGGAAGAAGTGACGGACACATTTGCTGAAGCCATTCCAAGCATGTTGGAAGGAGGATCCTTCACATGGCTGTGGATGTAAGCGCTGGATGATGAGCATCAGGATGATGTTCTAGTTTCTGCAGGATATGATCAGTTGGATCATTTTATGTATGTATGTACGCATCATGTTGGATGCAGGATATGATCAGTTGGATCATTTTATGTATGTATGTACGCATCATGTTGGATGCAGGATATGATCAGTTGGATCATTTTATGTATGTATGTACGCATCATGTTGGATGCAGGATATGATCAGTTGGATCATTTTATGTATGTATGTACGCATCATGTTGGATGCTGGATATGATCAGTTGGATCATGTGTATGTATTATGCATCATGTTGGATGCTTGGACCGTGTATCTGTATATGTATCAGGTGGATACATTGTATGATCAGGTGGATCATGTATGGTGATATGTATCATGTATTTGTATTTGTATCAGGTGGATACATTGATGATCAGGAGGATCATGAATGATGATATATATCAGGTAGATACTTGGTATGCATCAGGTAGATGCATTGATGATCAGGAGGATCATGTATGATACTTGGTATGCATCAGGAAGATGCATTGATGATCAGGTAGATCATGCAGCATGATGTTGCAGTGATGATCAGGATGATCATAGATGACGAGCTTCAGGATGTTGCTCCAGATGACATGCAGCAGGATGTTGCATTGATGATCAGGACGATCATGGATGACGAGCTTCAGGATGTTGCTCCAGATGACATGCAGCAGGATGTTGCATTAATGATCAGGACGATCATGGATGACGAGCTTCAGGATGTTGCTCCAGATGACTTGCAGCAGGACGTTGCAGTGATTATGATCAGGACGATCATGAGTACATCAGGATGATGTATGGTGAGTATCAGGTTGATACTCTGTGGCCGTGGATCAGGTTGTGCAGATGAGCATGTCTGGGAGATCCTATAGGTCGGAGTTGTGTACCCGTAACAGCCTGGGATGCTCTTTCGAGACATTGCTCTGGGAGGACATGTAATTCGTTGCCCTGGGAGATCTCAGGTCGGAGTTGTGTACCCGTAACATCCTGAGATGCTCTTGCGAGGTTTTGTCCTATGGCATGTAATTTGGGCCCTGGGAGATTTCAGGTCGGAGTTGTGTACCCGTAACATCCTGAGATGCTCTTGCGAGGTTTTGCCATGACCACATGTAATTTGTGCCCTAGGAGATCTCAGGTCGGAGTTGTGTACCCGTAACATCCTGAGATGCTCTTGCTAGGTTTTGTGGTGGACCACATGTAATTTGTGCCCTGGGAGATCTTAGGTCGGAGTTGTGTACCCGTAACATCCTAAGATGCTCTTTCGAGGTTTTGTGGTGGGGTCACATGTAATAGCGCCCTGGGAGATCCTACAGGTTGGAGTTATGTACCCGTAATATCCTGGGATGCTCTTTCGAGGTTTTGTGACGCACGTAAAAGTCCTGAAGATTCCACAGTATGGCCAGTGATGATGAAGACCTGCAGGTGGTGGGCCTACATCCAGTATGAAAAAGGACTGGCTCTGTAGAACTTCCTATGACGAGTAGATTCAGAGATTGATTGAGATAGCAGCAGCAGTGACGATGATGATGACTCGATGACGATTATCTAGTGACGATGATCCAGAGAAGATGACTTGTGCTAGAAGAACTGTGCTGAGAAATACCTTCCTAGTTAAGAGGGAGTGTTGATGTATATGTAACTTCGGAATGTATTTCACATATATGTATATTGTATTCCTATAGAGATGGTATTATTCCTCTATAAGGAAGTGTCGTCATTTATATTGTAAGTGTCGTAACTTATACTTGATGGGTTATTAGACCACCTTATTTGGGGTCGGCCCTGTATAAGTCATGTGGGTCAAAGGGTTATTAGACCACCCTATTGGGGGTCGGCCATGTGGGTCAAAGGGTTATTAGACCACCCTATTGGGGGTCGGCCCACTCAGCATTATGTTATGTGGTTAAGTTAGAGCCGACATGAGTTAGGTAAAAAGGCAAGTCATGTCAAGTATAAATAGAGTGCGGGAGGCACTCTATTTGCTCACTCACTTCTCACACATGCTCTCAAGGAGGAGAGGCGCACTTATGGAGGAGGAGGATTGCTTCTAGGTTATGGATATCTCTATTGGTTGGTTGTATCATTGCTCTATCTATCTCTGAGGAAGTTATTGGGGTTTTTCACCTTTATGGTTTTCCCCAAGTAAATCTTTGTGTCTCTTGTGTGCTTGCATTATTGTCTCCATGAATGATATGCTGTAGATATGCTGTACATGTTGTTCTCTCAGTTAAGATCCTAGATCATATTGAAGTAAATTCAGAAAATCTAACATAAAAAGACTATCAAGAATAGGTATCCTATTCCTAGGATTGATGAGCTACATGGGGCCAAATACTTCTCAAAAATTGACCTTAGATCAGGGTATCACCAAATTCGAATGAAAGATGAAGATGTGCAAAAGACCGCTTTTCGATGTCATTTTGGCCACTTTGAATTTCTTGTCATGCCTTTTGGGTTAACTAATGCTCCAGCCACCTTTCAATCATGTATGAATAGGATATTTTGCAAGCAACTAAGAAGGTTTGTTTTGGTTTTCTTTGATGATATTCTCATTTACAGTAAAACATGGGAAGAGCATTTGCAACAGTTAGAGATTGTGTTGAAAATCTTGCAAGAAGAGTCCTTATTTGCTAAATTATCAAAATGTGAGTTTGGGATGAAAGAACTACTGTATCTTGGGCACATTATTGGGCAAGAAGGAGTCAAGGTACACATGGAAAAAATCAGGGCTATCTTGGAATGACCATCACCAAAAAATATTACCGAATTGAGAGGCTTTATTGGCATATGCACCTACTACAGAAAATTTGTGAAAGGGTTCTCCAAGTTGACTTCTCCACTCACTGATTTGACTAAGAAGGATGCTTTCAAGTGGGATGAAGAGGCTGAAAAAGCATTCCAAAAAATGAAAGAGGTAATGAGTAGTTGTCCCATACATGCACTTCCTGATTTTACTAAACCTTTTGTTGTGGAATGTGATGCTTCAGGTGGAGGAATAGGGGCTGTCCTAAAGCAAGGCCAACACCCCATAGCCTTTGAGAGCAGAAAGTTGCAGCCTCATGAAAAACTTTACTCCATCTATGATAAAGAAATGCTGGCCATTATGCATGCATTGGCCAAATTCAGACAATACTTGGTGGGCAGCAAGTTTGTGGTGAAAACTGACCATAATAGTCTAAGACACTTTCTCACCCAAAAAGATCTAAATGAAAGGCAACAAAAGTGGGTAAGCAAGATTCAAGCTTATGATTTTGATATTGAATATGTAAAAGGAAAGAATAATATAGTAGCAGATGCTTTGTCAAGAAGACCTTCCTTTTCTCTCATGGATATTGCCAAGGATTGGAAAAACATGCTACTAGTTGAATATGCCAAAGACAAATTTGCTTGTGATGTGTTGGATGGAATCAAAGGGGATGATAATTATAGGATTTTGAATGGGATGATATATTATAAGGGAAGAATTTATTTAGTTCATAACTCCAAGCTCAAGTACCGAATTTTGCAAGAAGCACATGATTCCCCACTAGCAGGCCATCCGGGGATCTTCAAAACTTATAGACAGTTGAGGCAAAGATTTTTTTGGAAGGGGCTGAAGGAAGATGTTCAGAAGTATGTGAATGAATGTAAAGCATGTCAACAAAACAAATCAGAACTTACATGTCCTGCCGGCCTATTACAACCATTTCCCATTCCGGAGCAAAAATGGGACAGTATTTCCATGGATTTCATCACCGGATTGCCTAAATCCTTAGGTAAGGATTGCATCTATGTGGTAGTTGATAGGTTGACAAAATTTGCTCATTTCTTTGCTGTTACATCATCTTTTAGTGCTGCACAAGTGGCTGATATTTTTTTCAAAGAAATCTTCAGATTGCATGGGCTCCCCAAGAGCATTGTCAGTGATAGAGATAGTAGATTCATGGGTGCTTTTTGGCAAGAACTTTTTAGATTGGTAGGCACTCAATTGACTCCAAGTACCAGCTATCATCCACAAACTGATGGACAAACAGAGAGGGTAAACCAATGGTTGGAAGGATACCTAAGAAACTATGTGGGAGGGCAGCAAAAAGCATGGGCAAAATGGCTACACTTGGGTGAGTTTTGCTACAACACCACTTATCATATGTCAATAGGAATGTCTCCTTTCAAAGCATTATATGGTTATGATGCACTTACATTTGCTGACATTATATTTGGTGATAGTAGAGCCCCAAAGGCTAAAGATTGGGTGGAAGAGAGCTAAGAAATTTTAAAGCTCTTGAAAGACAATTTGCAGGTTGCTCAAAATCAGCAAAAACAATATGCTGATAGACATAGAGAAGAGAGAACCTTTCAAGTCAATGATTTAGTATATTTAAGGTTGCAGCCCTATAAACAAACATCTCTCAAAAAGAATGGAGCAGAAAAATTAAAACCAAGGTACTATGGGCCATACAAGGTAGTGCGGAAGGTTGGAGAAGTAGCATATGAACTAGAACTTCCGGAAGGGAGTAAAATCCACAATGTATTTCATGTTTCTTGTCTTAAGAAAGCTCTTGGTCAGCAAATAATCACTTCAGAAATACTTCCTCCTTTGGATGATGAAGGTCAGCTCACACTTGTTCCGGAAAATATTTTGAAGACACGGGAAAGAAGGTTGAGGAGTAGAATCATCAAAGAATATTTAGTGCAATGGAAGGACTTACCAAATGAAGATGCCACATGGGAAGAGGAGAATATTTTGCAGCATCCAAATTTGAAATTGCTTGAGGACAAGCAATCTTGGGTGGGGAGGACTGTAATGTCCCCATTCAAATAAATGCATAGTAAGACAATCCCATCAATCCTACTAGTTTCCTAGGTTGGATGGGCACATGTGGGATGGTAATAAGGAAACTAATAAATGATATTTAGACATTAGAAGGGTTCAAGCATTTAATAAATATGATGAATAAATAAATTCAAGAGAAATTCTAGGTGGCAAGTGGTTTTGGAGACATATGGAGATGGTGGGACCCACACTAGCTTGATTTTTCAATGACACATGGCAGCTCTCTCTTGCCAATTCGAATTCATGGGAAGGTGAACACTCTTGGGTGAGTTGGTAAGTCATAACACATGGCATTGAGCATATTAGGTCGAAATGGGAAGGAATAGTAACCTCCATGGGAGAGGAAGAGTCAAATTGGACACTAGTGGACACATGGGCTAGATTCCCTAGTTTTATGACAACAATAATGAAGCATCTATGACATTTTATGACAAAATTCAGACCTGACTTCTTACACCTGACCATTATGACATGTCAGCCCCCAAAATAGGCTCAAGAAGGCGCTCATGGAGTTGGAGGAATCTAAACAGACTCAAATTCGAATTTGGGAGAAGATGGAAGGTTGGAACTAGGAGACAAGTGGCAAATGAGGAATATTTTCTAAATGGAAAATTATTGAATCTATTGAGAGGATTTCGACCCCTTGAAGGCTAATGTTGGTTATAAAATGTAGAAATCAAGTATGAGAATGGATTTTGATGATTTGAGAAAAATTGCATTTGTGAAGAGAGAGCTAGTGGATGACTAGTTTCTTGGCTTAGCCAATTTCGAGGGTGAAAGATTCCCATCCAAGTTGGTGTTTGGAGAGGCCACTCAGGTCTTTCATGGTGCTTTAATGGAGTTTGTATTTTCAGGTAGCAGCTACAGGAAGTTTTGTGGTTTGGTTTAGTGCAGCACTTTCTCTCCACCGTTTCCAGTTTTGAAGGTATATTCGTGCTCCTTGATGGAGGGCGTTTTTGGTGAGCACTTGTGCTTCTTGAGAGAGATTCTCATTACATATTTATGATTGTAATAGCTTCATATACTCTGTTATTCATATTCAGAAAGTCTCAGGTCGAAATACCCACTGGTTGTATGCAAAACTATTGATTAATGAGCAAACAATGTCCATTTCCCCAATGCATTGATGTATGACACTATAATGTTGATTATTTCGAATGGATGGATGATTCTATGATATATTTGTGATAAATATACTGCCATGGATGTCTTCTACAAGTTTCATGTACTGTACTTGAGCATTTGAAGCAATTTTACTCAGTTTAGTTGTATTGGGAGGTGAAATAGTGCCATTTCCCCAAGGGTCGAATTGGGGGTTTTTGCTGTTGAATGTGAGAGAGTTAGAACAGTATTAAAAATCAATTAATGGTGCATATGAGACCTTAATCACATACTTAACACATTATATACCTCTGTTCATAAATTTGTGGGAGTTTGGAGGCATTTGGAAGGCCATTTGTAGTGTTACCTAAGGGGGATTTGATGCACAAATTACTAGTCAAAATTACATATATTGATCAGAATACAAATCAAGTTTGCAGCAGTATTTGGAGGGCCATAAAACATCCCTAAACCTTATATTCAAGTCTAAATACCATTCATACACTCCTACAGAAGATTTGGGAGCATTTGGGTTGATTTGGAGGTCAAAACAGTAAAACTAGTCAAAGGTCGAAATTGGGAAAAAAGTAGAAAATTGGGCATTTTAATAAAATTTGAAAAAGGGATATTACAGAAATCTTCTTCAAATCTTTCATAAGTAGCAATTCCTCTACTCAGAAGGGCCTTAAACCATTTCTTCACTTCCCCTGCCAAGCTTTGGGAAAACAACCTCATCTTAACATCATCTTCATCCACCTCTTCTAGGTTTGTGAAATCATTGAACTGGTCTATATGCTGTTGTGTAGAAACTTTTCCCTCCCCATCGAATCTCATGAGGTGCTGGGCGTAGCCCACAGGTAAGTCATCGAGATTGGCTGGGAGGATAAAGGGGCATATCGTGCATCCATGGCTCTTGGGTTTTGCTTAGGAGCAGAGGGAGTTTTAGAAGTTGTAGGAGGAGTACTCAGGATGTGGGTATTTTGGCCAGTAGCTTTAGCGAAGGGAAACAAGCCACTAGTTTCTCCTTGGGCTTGTAAATTTTCCCACCAAGCACTTAGGCAATGGGCCTAGAATCCTCTATGGTCGAACAAGGATTCTCTTAGATTAGTTTTAAACCTAGATATGAATGGGGAGGACCCAGTCCTTAAACTTGAAGGGATGCTCTCTATAGTATATGCTTCTTTTTAGGTAAAGAAAAGGACCTAGTTAATGGAGAAGTACATGTTTGACCTTTCTTTTCTTTCTCGATGAGCTTCTCCGGGTCTGAAGTAGCCTTGGTAGCTCAGGGTCTGGATGAATTCTGGTAAGTATCCTCCTAGGAGCCATACTTCCTCCTAGGAGCTCACTGATTTGGAAGATGGATTCACAACGGGAATAATACACGATCCTCTTAGTGTTTGACTACTGTTCCCCCTCAGTAATCAACTTTGATCTGATACAAATATTTTGAATTAAGCTCGATCTCCAATGGAATCGCTTGTTTGAAAATTTGGAGTCGCTAGGGAAAATGATACAACCTTGGAACCTCAGACTCTATGTTTTCCCTCAGAGGTCTGATTTGATATTGCGAAAACTAGAGATTCTCCCCAGTGGAGTCGCTAGAATGTTATCGTTCAAGATTTTCCTGGGTTGTGGCAGGAAATTCCATGAGGTAACTGTTGCAAACCAATCTTTAGTGAATGGACACTAACCTTTCCAACCACAAAGAAGGATCTCTCTTTAGTGCTTTCAGCAACAAGATATAGCTTGAATGGGCTGGGATATTAGTAAAAATGGTGGCTAGACCTTCAAATAATGAATTAAAGGAATTTTTTCGTTTGGTTGAAGTTAAGAATAGGAGGAAAGTTGGGCATGGAGTCAATTTCGGTGGGTTTACTATCACTAATGAAAAATCATACCACAATTGCAGAGGCAAGAGGCAAGGTATATGGGGTTCTTTCAAGTCAAAATGATTAGCAAGTGAAGGATAAAAAAGGGGACAAGTTCCATTACAAGGTCAAAACATTTACAAATGAATTCTAACCTACAAATTCAAGAGGAAAGGGGTGGAATACCTAGTCATATGCATCTGGAGCATGTGGGAATGAATTCCAGACCATGTAATCTCGATCTTTAGGTACTGCAGAAGTAAACAATCAATGGAATTACAAAGCGAGAACACATAAATAGGAAATAACAGACATCAGAACACACATCACAGGAATCTCAAGCTCCAAAATCGGGTCTTCTCACTTACCTAAGAGGCCGAGTTCAAATACAGGTGCAGAACAATAATCTCTCTAAAACAAAAACCTCCAACCCTTTGGTCCTCTTTGGAACTTGCCTTTATAGGCTTACAAAGTATCAAAATATCCTAACTGATTTAGAACAAACTCATACTGGTAATGATGAGGCCATTCAAGCTGGGCTGCCCAAATCAACAACCTCTGATTCTGTCATGCGTGGAGGGAGGGAATCACTTATGCTGGCAGTGCACCATTGGGCCACGAAAGCCGCCTGCTCATCCTTCAAATCAAGTTGTTTTAGGTTGATTAGGACAGGTAACTGAAACAGACCCCTTCGTTGTCCTCAAACGTGCCATTTCTCTGTGAAAATATTCATTCCCTGTGACTGTGATGTGTTCTGCAAAAATTCTTTCGATCTGCATTTACCTTTCCGCAATCCGCAATCTGTAATGTGGACTGCGGGATTCAGAATCTCCATCTTGTGCCTTCTGAAAAATTACCTTTCTGCAATGTGGGATGCTGGATTCAAAAACTTAGTTGTATGCATGCTCGAAAATTTCCTTTCCGCAATCTGCAATGCGGTATGCGGGATGCGAAAACTCAGTTTTATGCCTGCTAGCAAATTGCCTTTCCGCAATGCAGGATGCGAGATGCGGAAACTTGCTTTTTGCGTTCCTGAAAAATGACCTTTCCGCAATCCGGAATGTGGATTGCAGGAATTGGAAACCCCGCTTTTTATATCCTTGGAAAATTGCTTTTCCGCAATTCGCAATCCGCATTATCGGATGTAGAACTCAAAAACCGGCTTGCGGAACGTATTTTCAATTGCAGATCTGATCCCACCATTCAATCATGGCCGTTGAATCTCCTTTAGTTGCGGAAGAATCTCTTATGGCTAGATTTTTCTGCAAAAGAGCCCTATTGCCTTGTTTTTTCTCATTTTCTTGTTGTAGCCGAGTCGTTTACCTTGGATTTTCCTGACACTTAGCTATTTTTTGGTTTCATGCCTCTCCATTTGGTGTAACCGGCCGATGGATGACCTTGGGGTCTTGGTGGAAGCTTTCCTTTACCTTCCCTAGTGGAAACCATAATAAGTGTTAACAAGTTTTAACAATGAAAATTATTGTTGACATTCCTTTTTGAAAAATTACTAATAAGGTTTTATATCTAGTTAAAGATACCCTAAGAAAAAAATATATATAGTCATTTTATAAAGCTTTAGTTTTTAAGTCTACTTATTTAGATAAATGATTATGTGTCGTTTCCATTAGTTTTCAATTAAGTAAATTCTAGCTTGTATGTGTTTAATAATTATTTATCCATGTTGGAAAAGGGTTCTTGATTAGATGGTTATTCATGGTTTATGCATGCGGTGAGCAATACTAGCATCAACTCAGTTTGAGTAAAGATTTGATGTTGATTTTACAAAGGTCACATATAATGCACGAATGTAACTGATGAATGTATAATTTATTCTGTTTGTAAAAGGATTTAATGTAGAGACCGTCTCCCTGTTGATTATTTTGCATTAATAGATGTGCATATAACCTGTAATTTCATGAACTCTTGGGAGCAGCGCTAACCGAGTGAGATCATACCGAGTTAGCGTAATTACAAAAGGTTGTGCCAGGGATTTGCATATCACGGTATAGTTCATTTAACTATTGTGTTTGCGCCTTTAGAAGTCATAGAGCTATCCCCCCCATATCAAATTCTTTAAGAGGTAGCATTACCCGCAAGGAGGCAAGGAGGAGGAATGACCTCTTTATTGATTCCTTCAACAAATAAAACTCAAGTTGATTCAATCAGATAGAAGGCGGCTGAGTAAATTTCAGAGGATGAAGAAACGTTTGCAGAGCCACAAATTCAAGTCATACGTTTACATCTCCCGTTAGATGTTAACTCTTTTAAACCACACTCTTGTTGAATGCAATAAGTAACTCCAGATTTCTCCCATACTTTCGTTACCCGCTTTAATCGTGCTCTGCATGTTAAAATGCTAGACATATCTAGTCAACCTGTGTAGATTGAAGTTTTGCGCGTTGCATAAGAGTGAAGCAGGTAATTTAACTCTGCGTTAACTTGCATAGTCTTCTTGATCGCTTATGAATAACAATTAACGTTGCTGAGTCTGCCTGTTAAATAATGGGTTAACCCCTGCAAGGTCTGCACGTTTCATATGAGGGAAGCATGTAATTTAACCCTGCGTAGAATATAATAATCTTGAACTTGGTGTCTACATTTTCTTCAGTCAGTTACGATTTTTTTTATACTAATAGTTAAACACAGTATGCATGACTAAGAGCTAGTTAAACCCTTCCTGATTTGCGCAGTTTGCGCGTTGCACAATAGAGTAACGTGTTACATTATCTCTGTGTTGGCATGCTCAGACTGCAGGGTCTGTGTGATGAGCCCGCGGTTCAACATAATCTCTGCGTGTTATTTTACTTAAGAACTGTGAACTGCATGTGAAGTTTACTGTGGTCTGCGCACTTATTTATTTTTCATGACAACTGCTTATAAAAAAAAATCCAATTGTCTGCATGTTTAAAGATTACCTAGAGTAACAAGTAAAAGTGATCAAATCCGCAGTACGCCTGCTAGTTCTTTTCACTATGCGTTAATAATCGCTGCTATGATGCCCCCTGATTTTTCAAAGACCACGATGAGCAGTCCGAAAAACTCCAGTTAAAGTCCAATAGTTAAATATATATGTGTGTGTATTAAAATAAGTTGTCTCTTTCACATGGTTATGCTAGACGAATGCAGTAAAATTAAAGGGATTTTTACTTTAAGTTATAAACATTGACATATTAGATGGTTACAAATTATTGCAAGAATAGTATTTGGAAAGGAGTGGTTATATATATAGATTTGCAATTTATCAATGATTTTCCTATATCGTAAATAGGGTCATAGAAACATATTACTAGGGTCATACAAACATGTTAAATAGGGTCATAGAAACATATTACTAGGGTCATACAAACATGTTGGACTGCAATAATATATTTAAGATTATTTTTAGAATGGAAGAAAAGAGAAATCCCTACTTAAATAATTAAAGAGAAAAGATTGGATATATAATGATGTATTTTATAGATATATATACTTAATGAAGAAGGATGTTATTCTTTTTAAATGTGTAAGAGTTTATGCAGAAGGTACCTTTATTGATTTAAAAGAAAAATATATATATTGGTTGGGTAGGGAAAATTAGAATGTGATATTCTAATTGAAATATAGATATTATCCTCTTTAGTAATATAAGAGTTATATTTATAGGTCACATAGAAAGAGGCTCATGTGATAATTAGGTTCTCAATAAAAGAAATGATTACTATATATTTGAGAAAGGAACGTTTATTCATCACATCATAGAAAAATGCTAAATTTAAACTCATATGATGCATGAAATAAACTTTACTATCAACTAAGCAATTGTTACCTTTCATAGGAGTCGGATCATGAGACCAAATGATCGTGGGAATGCCATGTGATCTATATGATTAGTATGTCAAAAGAAATGTAAATTGGTAAGCTCAATTCAAGTAGACCTCAAGTGTTACAAGGTATTATTTTCTATATATGACGTGTAAAGGATTGATGAGATAGATTATAAGTTAATCCTTAAAACTTATTATACAAGTTTGCATGAGGTGGAAGAAAATATAGCTATGTCTTGAAGATTGGCAGAATCATGATACTCTCTAGATGAAAACATATATAAGGTTAAAATAGATAAACTTAGGTATTACGACATTATCAAGACCCTTATGAATTTATCTTTTTTTAGGGTGGATTTTGAGGACATTACACCGGGTCCCCTCTGGGCACCCACAGTGCCCACCCTAGCAGGCAGGCGTTGTGGGTGCCCAGAGAGGGATGGGGGGGAGCGGAGCTCTGCCCCCAAGAACCTTTTGGGCACCGACAATGTCGCTCCCCCCCGGCCCCCTCTAGGTGCCCACAACGTACCCCTGTCAGGTGTTGTGGGTGGCCAAAGGGTGCTCGGGGGAAGGAGCTCTGAACCTCCCCCTAGGCGCCCTTTGGGCACCCAATGCATAGCCCAAGGGATATGCAATGGTCTCCTATTTGGACGGTTTCCATTGCATAGCCCATGGGTTATGCAATGGGCATCCATTTGGGCGGCCCATTGCATAGCCCACGGGCTATGCAATGGGTTCCCATTGGGCGGCCCATTGCATAGCTCGTGGGCTATGAAATGGGCGCTTGTTTGGACGGCCCATTGCATAGCCCGTAGGCTATGCAATGGGGGCTAAGCAATCGATGCCTATCCCCTTGGGCCAAAATAAAATAAAATAAAATAAAAATTACCTAGGTTTTACAGAGGGCATGTCGAAGCCCAAAAGAAAAAAAAATTGCATTAAAACATAAATTTTTTTTTAACTAACCTTGACAATGTTTGAAGTTGTTTGATGGTCTCCAAATCCCTGTGGATCGTTGTTTGCAAATGGTGACTCTAGAAAACCAAACTCCGTTAATATAGCATAAAATAAGTTTTCTTTTACCATTTTATGAATGTGGGATTAAAATGAAATGAAAAAAGCACAGAACAAATATTTCCAAAGGAAATATAAAATAGAAATATTTATTTAAAAAAATATATATATATAACTAACCTTCAAAGAAATATTAAATTACCCAAAATTTCAAATGTGAAGAATAGGAAATCAAAATAGTTTATATGGCTAATATTAAGTTTAACATTATTCGTTTTACGAATGTAGGATTAAAAACTGTGTAATTAGATAATGCATTATTTCTAAATTTAGAGAAGAAGGCATTAAATGAAATTTGACTAGTTTTATGACTTTGGGTTTTAAAAATTAATGTAAATAACTAATATTGTATTAAAAAGTTTGGATAACATTGTTTAAATGTCATTTTATTAATATTATTACAATTGCTATACGATAAATTAAATTAATTTTAATAGTGTTATAATTGTGTTTGAAATGTGTGATTTATTTTGCAGGGAAATTTTGGAGGGAAAATTTTGAAGGAAAATTTTGGAGGGAATGTTTGGGAGGAAAAATTTAGGAGGAAATTTTTTGTTCTTTTAGCTATAAGATTGTTGGGGGTTGATAGTTTCACCATTGTAATTTTGGTGAGGAGTGTGACAAAATTTCATTCTCTTATACTTTTTAGTGAAAATTCATGGACTTGTCTGAATCAATCTCAATGTCTAAAGATGTACATGAAGATTGTGGAAATTTTCATTTAAGTGGGGATTTCAAAGGCACCGATGATGATTTACCTTCAAGTGAGGATTTTAAAGGAATTAATGATGATGATGAATAGCTTCCTCCATGTGGATATTTTAAAGGCGCTGAGGAGGATGATGAAAATTTTCCTCCAAGTGACGATTTTCAAGGCACCAATGATGATTTTGCTCAAGGAAATGATTCTCAAGGAATCAACAATGATTTTCCTCCAAGCAATGATTTTAAAGGCTCTAATATTGATTTTCCTTCAAGCCAATATTTTTCTCCAAGCGAGGATTCTCAAGGCACAAACGATGATTTCCATCCAAGCCAATATTTTCCTCCAAGCGAGGATTTACAAACAACAAACTTGATTTTCCTCCAAGCAAGGATTTTGATGGGATAGATAATAATTTTGGTGAGGATGAAGGCACTAATGATGGTGTAGATGATTTTCCTTCAAGTGAGTATTTTAATGGCGTCAATGATGATTTTCCTCTGAGCAAGGATTTTAATGGGATTGATAATGTTCCTCCCCCAAGCAAGGATTTTGATGGCACTGAGGGTGATTTTCCTCCAAGCGAGGATTTTAATGGGATTGATAATAGTTCTCCTACAAGCAAGTATTTTGATGGCACTGGTGATTATTTTCCTTAAAGCAAGAATTTTAATGGGACTAATAATGTTTCTCCTCCAAGAAAGGATTTTGATGGAACAGATGATGATTTTCCTCCAAGCGAGGATTTTAATGGTAGATATGATGATTTTGGTGAGGATAAAGGCAACAACAATGTTGAAGATGGTTTTCCTCCCAGCCAGGATTTTCATGGCTCTAATGATGATTTCCTCCAAGTGAGGATTTTAATGGGACAAATGATGATTATGGTGAGGATGAAGTCACCAATAATGGTGAAGATGATTTTCCTCCAAGCGAGGATTATGATGGTAGCGAAGACGATTTTCATCCAAGCGAGGATTTTAATGGCAACAATGATGATATTCCTCCAAGCGAGTATTCTAATGGGACGGATGATGAAGTTGGTGAGGATGAGGGAACCAATAATGGTGAAGATGAATTTCCTCCGAGCGAGGATTCCGATGGCACCGATGATGATTTTCCTCCAAGAGGTTTTTGATGGCAATTATGATGATTTTCCTCCAAGTGAGGATTTCAAAGGGACAGGTGATGATTCTGGTGAGGATGAAGGCACCAATAATGATGAAGGTTATTTTCCTTCAAGCAAGGATTTTGATGGCATTGATGATGATTTCCCTCCAAGCAAGTATTTTAATGGGACAAATGATGATTTTGGGGAAGATGAACCCTCCAATGATGTTGATTTAACCTCAAGTGATAAAATTGATACTGATGCGTATAATCATTCTCCTACTAATTTTGGTGATGATAATCTCAATGAGAGGGATGATATTCCTCACATTGATGAGGATATTCATTCTATGGAGGATGATTTAATGGTTCATGAAACACAAAGGAAAATTGTACCAATGAGCAAGATTAAGCTTAGGAATAGGCCATTTTATATCAATCCAAAGCATTCTAGTTATACAAGGTCTAGGAAACATTTGCTCACAAGTCCCAGTTCTATTACTGATTTGATTTCAAGTGAGTGTTGCCAAAAAATTGTCTGAAAAAATACACTACAATTATTCCTTAGAGAAAAGATGAGCATATCTATCAATGAACAAAAATATGCAGAATTCATATTTGGTAGGGTGCATGATTTCTACAAAAGAAGGTTATGATTATCGCATTGGAAGTATTTTTCTTTGCAGAAGGGAATTCAAAAGAATCCACTCAATTGGTAATATTAGACTATCAAGAATCCAGACAAGGCTAGAAAAGGATGCTACATTTTATTCTAAAGAATATCATGCATGAGCTAGTGGGTCATTAACAAACATTGCAATGTCATGGATGCGTGACTTCTTTTCTAAGCATGGAGAGAGTATTCTAGATAGATAAACCACACACATTCCATATAATTTCTCAAGGAATGAAATATACAACTTGTACAAGGCATTTGTTCAAGATGCAGAAGGAAATAACAATTTCATTAGATATGCATATTTTACAAGACTATGGAAAACAGAGTTCAACAATGTCTGTATGGGCCTAAGAGGTCAAGGATGGGGTTTGCAGTATATGTGCTTCTCTTAAACAAAGAAGGGATAAATCAGAAGGGATAGAGAGAGGTATGTCTCTAACAACTTTATTTTTTTGGAATAAATATCTATTATGAAAGCTCATCAATGTTTTGTTTTTATTTTATTTGTAGATTCTGTTGTTAAAGAACTTCAAGCACATCTCAATCAACAATTAGTTGAATGAAAAAAGCTATACAAACATTGCAAGAAGTGTAATGATGAACCACATAAGTATATGGGTTTGATAATTTATGGCATGGATCAGAATAAAAAATAAAAAATAAACACTTTTTCCACATTTTGTTCGTGTACCAAAGAATTTAAAGGAGGAAAATTATATTCAGTTTCACTTGGTTGGTTGTATGGTTTTTAATGGTCAAATCTCTCAAAAGATTTACTTTACAGCTCCCAATATTCATAATGATGCAAATACGACTATTACCATAATTCAACATGTATTGAATCATTGGTCTATCAATCTTCCTTGAGTTCTATATATGCAATTGGACAACACCAGCCGGGAAAACAAAAATCAAATCATGTTTGGTTATCTGAACATGCTTGTTGAATTGGGAATTTTTCAGAATGTTAAAGTTGGTTTCCTTCTTCTTGGGAATACACATGACCATATTGATCAAATGTTTAGCCATTTTGTAGTGACATTGGGGAGGATGAATGTTGGGAACCGACCATCATTAACTGAAATTATTAGAAAAAAATATAGTCCAGATCCTGTTGTACTAACATTGGAGGAAACTATTCACATGCGAACATTTATTTTGGGATTGCATGGCAAAGAAAGCTGCATTGAGAAACTTAATGACATTAGCTTTCAACATCAATTTTGTATTAAAAAAATTGATGGGAAAACACTACTGTGGGGTAAGAAGTACTCAACGAGTGTAGAATGTGGGCCTACATCAGGTTCAGTATTTTTGAAATTCATCCCAGGTCATTAAATGTATGCTCAAAGTTATCATTGTTGCAATCAGTTGTTGATATTCAAAATTCACGCTGGCACAATAGAGATGTTGATTCTTCTCATTGCTGGGAAGAAATCAAAAAGTGCATCAAAGATACATATGAATATTTTGATGTTGTTGATTTTGTTTCGTGGGAAACATTTTTCATGGAGCAAAATGACATAATTACAAACTCTACAAATGGATATATATTTTTTAAGACTCCATTTGATTGGCCACAAAGTCTGTCAAATGAAAATGAGGAGAGAAATGTTGAGCCTTATCAACCAGAAGAAAGGGAAATGTACATTGGGTCTAGAAGATCATCTGCATGGTGTGAGGCGATGAAAGACCTTTACAGAGGCTCACTACAAGATATTAAGGAGGGTTACATGATTGCATTTTTGGCCACATAAGGTCCACATGGTTATCCATTCTGGATTGAAAAAGTTATGAAGGTCAATAAAGAAAATGAAGAATTTATATCTATTGAAGTACATTGGTATGCAACAGAAACACACCCATTTGATGGTGTGTACAAGTGGGAGATGGTGATCAAGAAAAAGGTTTGCAAAAAAGGAAAAAGAAAGGGTCAAAATGTAAATCATCATCACATAGAAATTTTGAAATTAGAGGATGTTGACATACTAGTTTACGACTTCCAGTTGACAAGGAAAGGCACTCTTCACTCCAAGACTATAGAGATTATCAAAATATTGTTGGCACCATAAATAGTTGCAACATGGGATTTTGTTAAACCAAGGCGTAAATCTAGAAGGAATATGGCATATGAAATGTTGGGTGTATATGAAGATTCAGATGGTGCACTCATTGATAGTATAGAAGAATACGGGTCATCTACATCTTCATCGAGTCATTCATTTGAAGAAAATGTAGCTTTTGATGGTGTGTCATGATCCATGTGTTGATTTGAATATTTGCACATGAAACATTTTGTCTTTTTTATTAATATGCCATTGTTTGTATGGCAACTCTAAAGGAGTGCTTGAATTTTGATATGAATTACTTCTACGCCTTATGGTTTAATATATGATTTTATGATGAATATCATAATTTTTTGTATTTTATATGAAAAGAGTGGTCAAATGATTTCTTGAATAATTTGTGTTTAACTCAATGCAAGTTTTATATAGTGTTAGTAAGAGATTAAATAAGCACAATTTTCAATTATGATAAAATCATATAAAAATGCCATTTTTTGAAAAAGTGTGCTACCGGTAGCATTAGTTTTCAATTTAGAGCTTGATTTTAAGGTTTTTGCAAACAACAATAACAAATGTTTTGGTTCTTTTCTATATTTTTTACCCCAAATAAAAAAGTGGTGCTACCGGTAGCACCACTTTTTGATTCGGGGTTGTTTTTTGTGTTTTTTATGCAAAAATAAGGGTTTTTATGGCTAGAGTTCTCGTTTTGAGTATAAAGTTATCGTCAAGTTGTATAACATGTTTAGCCACAAAAAAATCAACAAAGTTGTAGGTCTACTTTTACTTAGTCTTATGGTTAGAGGAAATATCCTAAGAGGGAATTTTGTATGTGTGAAGAGACACATTTCTAGAGAGATTGGCCAACGATAGATCCAAACTACCATAGGTTATTTTGAAAAAGCACATAAAATTCATGCAACAGTTAACAATCATCAAGT
Source organism: Larix kaempferi (assembly GCA_027924585.1). Lineage (NCBI taxonomy): Eukaryota > Viridiplantae > Streptophyta > Pinopsida > Pinales > Pinaceae > Larix > Larix kaempferi. The sequence continues at coordinate 8,536,456 of BSBM01000642.1, forward strand.
CAAACATCAGCCAAATGTACTTGAAACAACAAGTAAGAACGATGGTAATAATTTTTCATTTTTAATAGATTGTAGAGAAACTTAAAGTTTCATTTCATTTAATGCATATTCTAGATGTGAGATAATGGTGATAAGTCAAGAAGATTCCAACCTAGTTGATGGCCTCTAAAGCTAAGTAAGAAGTAGGGAAAATGCTTAGAGATTGTGAAATTGACCTTGGGATTTGTGCAACGTTAATGTCATTATATAGTAATACTTTAGGGTCCTGCGATTTGACCATGGAGATTGAATGGTTAGAATCCTACGAAGTAATATTGAGTTGTAAGGATAAGAAGATTTATTCTATTGATGATCTTGGATATAAAATAGCTTTAGTAGGAACTAATAGAGTAACATATCTAAGATTTATTCCATTGGCCCAATTGAGAAATTTGTTTAGAAAGGGTTGCAAACTTTATGTTGCGACAATCATAAATAATAAATATGATACAAAGAATATGATACAATACCCAATATGTTGGAATTTTATGATGTATTTCTAGAGGAATTACCTATATTACCACCTAAGGGGGAGGTTGAATTCAATATTGAACTCAAACAAAGACATAAACCCATATCAAAATCTCCTTATCATATGGTAACTCCTGAATTAAGAGAGTGTAGATGAAACTTCAAGAAATTTTGGATTTTGGGTTTATTCAATTGTGTATGTTACCATGGGGAGCACCTATGATATTTTTTAAAAACAAGGATGGATCATAGAGGCTCTGTATTGATTATAGATAGTTAAACAAATCCACGATAAGAAATCAATACCCATTACCTAAGATTAATGAATTTTTTTATCAAAAGAAAGAGGCTACAATGTTTTCAGAAATAGATTTGACATGAGGATATCGTCAATTAAGGATTAGAGAATGATATATTCCTAACACAACATTCAAGGCATGCTTTGGTGAATACTTTGGTGATTGTGAGTTTGCAGTGATACCTTTTGGGTTGAAAATTTCACCTAGATTATTTATGAGGCTAATGAATGGAATATTTCAATAAGATCTTTGTAAATTTGTACAAGTGTGTTTGGACGATATCCTTATATATTCAAGAACATAAGAAGAGAATCAATAAAATTTAAGATTAGTATTGTGATTTATTAGATATCATAAGCTAGATATTCTAAACATTCTTAGTTTTAATTTTATGAATTTAAGATATACGCTTTGTGATATGTAATTTATAGGGAAAGAATTACTATGGACCCAACAAATATAGAGTATATTTGGAATGGCTTGTGACTACAAATGCACATGAAATATGTAGTTTTATGGGATTATTTAGTAATTACATGAGATTTGTTGAATGGTTTTCGAATATTGAAATCCTATTAGAGAATTAAAGAAGAAAAATAAATATTTGTATGGATGGAGCAAAGTGAGCACATGTTTCAAAAAATTAATCCATTACTAATGAAAACTTTTACATTGAAGGTACTAGATATGGATCATGATTTATCATTGCCTCAAAATAAGGTTCAAAAGGAGTGTTAATGCAAGAATGTAGGGTAATTGCCTATGCTTCAAGATCCTTTGACCACATGAGATAAATTATGCAACTCAAGACTTATAACTTGCTGCAATTGTGCATGCATTAAAGATATGGAGATAATATTTAGTGGGCAGAAAATTCGAATTGAAGATAGGCCATCATGGACTTCAACATATATTTTCACTAAATACTTGAAATTCTAGATAGAGAATATGGTTAGAGTTATTGAGTGAACATGAACTTGATATAACTTATATTATAGGAATGGTGAATAAAGTAGTTAATGCTTTAAGTCATAGACCATGTATTTTCTTAATTTTTTTTAAAGACAAATTTGGGAGGAAATATATTGGAATTATGAAAAGAAGAAAAATGGTATATGAAAGTTAAGACATAATTGGAAAATGAGGAGATGCAAGTTCAAAATCATGAAATATATACATTTGATAATATAGTAACATTTAATGGAAGAATTTATGTGCCACCAAATGATGAAATTTGAAATTTAGTTTTAAGCGAGGCTCATAGAGTGATTTATATGGCGCATCCAAGAGTAAATAAAATGTATGTATATTTAAAACCAATGTTTTTTTTAATGGAATGAATAAATACATAGATGATTAAGTAGCTAGATGCATTGAATGTGAGTTGGTAAAATTTGAGCATCAACATCCACAATATTGCTACAACCGCATGTGATTCCTGAATCGAAATGGGAGGTGATTATCTCATATTAAAATGTACTAATATATAGGGTGGACTATATATTAAATTATAAATCACAACATATCATGGAGATGAGTATGCCTCACAAAGAAAGAATGATCAGAAAAGATGAATTATAGTGAAAATAGCAGTAAAAATGAGTAGACAATTAATCATGCATGAGAACTTAGATAGGAATAGAATAATGTCACATGATCCAATAATAAGTATAGTAAAAAGTGATGTTACAATGGAGAGAATTCAAATCAACTAGGAGAATTTGAGTCTCAATCTGGTTAGCATAGGAATTGTCACCTCTATCAGTGCTCTGGAGCTCCCAAACTCAGTTAAACTCAACCAAATATCAGTTAATTGAAGACACAATCAACTAACTAACCAAAAGGGGCGCATTAGTTAGTTTGGCATGAAAATCAGTAATAAAAGGGAGCATGAGACCACAATCAGTGGCAATCGGAGCATAAACCCCCCACAAGAGTTAGCTAAGCCAGGTGGACTGTTCTAGAACACTGAGTTGGATCCTAAAATGTAGGGAACTAACTCAGGTGGTCTTGAAGTGATGCATGCAGGGAGAATTAGGTGGTTGATGGATCCTAGATGAAATCTGCACACCACTAGGGGGAAAATGGCATCATCAACTACTAGGAAAAAATTAATAATGCTAGGTAGGACAAGGATGGAGTATTAATTATCCTAACAACCCACCTTAATCCAAACTTGTGCATCCTGGGCCCTGGTTACTAAAACCAAAGTTCACCCATACAATCAAATAAATGATGAAAATAAAATAACTATCCATGAACCAAGGAAATGGGGAAAACCTCATGGGAAAACCCCCCCTCAAAAATAGGACAACAAGGAGCTCAAACAAGTTTCACACCAAGTAGAGATCCGAGATAAAAAAATCTCTTCTGAGTGAAAAAATTAGTGAATATATCTGCTATCATATCATCTATACGAAAATAATGCAGTGAGATGGTCCTGTTGTGCACTAGATCCCTGATGTAGTGCATGTGAACCTCAATATGTTTGATCCTTTGCTTCTGAACTGAGTCACTGGAGATCCTGATGGAACTTTGATTATCACAAAAAATGTCTACCGAAGGAGAAGTGTGAATTCCAAAATCTGTCAAGATCCCATGAAACCAAACTACCTGTATAGCTGCATTCACAGCCCCTCTGTACTCTACCTCTACTGAAGAAAGTGCGAGTGTTGCTTTCTTCTTGCTTGACCAGTAGATTGGTCTTGATCCCAACATGAATACATACCCTGAAGTAGATTTCCTATCAGTATTATCTCTATACTAGTCGGATTCAGTAAAAAAAAACAAATCTAGGTGAGCACCATCAAAATAATGAATACCAAACTCTCTCGTACCTTGCACATAGTGCAATATCTTCTTTGTTTCCTTCCAATGCAGCTCATGTGGATCCTACATGTACCTAGCCACAACACTAACAACATATGATACATTTGGTCTCAAATGTGTCAAATACAACAAGCTACCAATCAACTGTATGTAAAGAGTGATATCAACCAAGGGAGTAGAAACACCTTCTTCCAATCTAATGCCAGATAGGAAGGGAAAATATGTGGCTTTGCAATCAGAAATTTGGAACTTTGTGAGTAAATCAGATGCATACCTTGACTATAAAATCATGATCCCTGAAGCATTTTGAGTTACTTCAAGACCAATGAATTTTTTTAACAGTCCTAGATCTGTCATAGAGAATGCTTTATTCAAGGAAGACTTGATGTGCTTCAACCCAATAGAATATCCACCGGTGATGAGAAAGTCATCCACATACAAAAAAATCAACAATAGACATCCTCCCTTCTGTTGCAAGTAAACATTGCAATCATATTTGCATCTTTCAAAATTTTGTGACAGTAAGAAGGAATCCAGCTTTGCATACCAATCCCTTGGGCTTTCTTGAGCCCATACATTGATCTTCTCAATCTGCATACCAAGGAAGGATCATCAGTGTACCCCTCAGGCTATTTCATATAGATATCTTCTTCTAATCCACCATGCAAGAAGGCACTCTTTATATCCATGTGATGTACCTCCCATGCATTCGAAGCTGCAGTGGCCAAAACAACCCTTACTAAATCCATTCTTGCTACAGGAGCGAATGTCTCATTGTAGTCCAAACCTTGAATTTGTGAGTACCCCTTTGCAACCAAATGAGCATTATACTTGGTTGTAGATCTATCATATGAAATCTTTGTTTTGTAGATCCATTTGCATTGAAATAGTTTCCTCCCTAGGGGAAGAGAGACAAGGCCCATGTCTCATTGTTCTGCAGTGACTCATATTCTCCATCCATGGCTACTTTCCATCTCAGATCATGGAAATCCTCTTTGTGAGACTGTGGATCAAATCCCACCATCATGAATCACCTCTTAGGGAGAAGTGGATCTGTATGTCTATGTGCAATGTTTTCATTTTGGTATTGAGATCTTGTTCTTTTGTAGTCAGATGGATCTCCAGCAATGTCCCCAACTTCCTCAATAAGATTTTGAGCCCATTTACGCTTTGGATTGAGAGTAGGTGTTGGATCTGGATCTGTATCTACTAGATATTCATACTCAATATCTAAATCTGAATCATATTGATCTTCTTCTTCGGAATATGAATGTGGATCGCCTGTAGAAACATCATTAGGATCAAATGGAATAGATAAATAAGTTATACCTTATTCTTTAACTAGTTGTAGATCATGCAATGGATCCTCATTGAATTGACCACTTCTTTCAATGAAGCATCTCTTGGTTGCAATCTTCATCAGCTTGTAAGATTTTGCATCTTCTGCATAGCCAAGAAGAATGCATTCACTACTTTGAGGTTGAAGTGCTTTCCTCTTTTCGGAGGGTATTCTAGCCCATGCCTTGGATACAAAAACCCTCAGGTGAGAGACATCAAGTTTGTGTCCCTTCAATTCTTTGAATGGAGTGACCTCATCAACAGATTTGTGGGGTACCCTATTCTGAATGTATGTGGCACAATTCACTACTTCTACCCATATATTTGATGGGAGATCTATTGCTTCAATCAAGCAGGTAGCCATTTATTTCAATGACCTGTTCTTCCTCTCTGCTACACCATTTTGTTGTGGTGTGTATGGGACAAAATGTTGCATTTGAATACCTTCGGAAGCACATAGCTGCTGCAAATCATTCTTGATGTACCCCCTTCCATTATCTTATCTAAGTTCCTTGATCTTCCTTATAACAGTGTTCTCAACTAAGGCTTTGAAAACTTTGAATATTTCGAATATCTCAGATATTTGTTTCAGAAAATAGATCCAACAAAACCTTGAGTAGTCGTCAATGAAGGCCAGAAGGTATCTAGATCCATTCATTGAAGCAATGGGCATCAGTCCTGAAAAATCACTATGAATCATATCAAGTATGGAGGATGCTCTCTTTTCCTTCCCAACATCATACTTTCACTCTGGATGCTTCCCTACCAAGCAACCTTTGCAGATTCCTTGAGAGAAATTTATTTCGGGTAAACCTTCAACCATCTCTTCCTTGTGCAACTATGTAGGTACTTGAAGTTTAGGTGTCTGAATATTTCATGCCATATTCTTCTTGTCTCATTTGCATGAGTCAAGACAACACTTTGATGTGAATATGGAAAGACGAAGGAGAACTCATATGCCTTGGAGGCATGGTTTGCAACTCCTTTGGCTATCAACTTCCTAGATGAGATCTCTGCAACCTCATCTGTGTTAGGTCCAAATACTACTTTCTTTGCTAAACTTGTGTGTGTCATCTGATAAATAGGAAAAAAATTAGCTGGTAGAGAAGGCACATATAGCACATTGTTGAACTTTCCATGCTCAAGTTGTATAGTGCTCTTACCTTCAACAAATATTTGAGAGTAATCTCCCATGTGTATGCTAGGTCCATTAGTGAGATATAATGAACAAAATGTCTCTCTAGAGGAAACCATGTGGTTGGAGGCTCCAAAATCAGTAAGAAAATCTTGGGAATGTGAGAATCTAGCCTTCAATGCATGGCATCTCTCATGATCTTCTAACTTGCCACCTGGATCGGTATTCCTTGTTCCTTCTAGGAGGGAAATGTTGCGATGTTCAATGATTTTTTCCATTTGATATATGGTCTTCTTCATACAATAAATCTTAGGATGGTTACCCTTCTTGCAGTATGTACACTTGGATTTCTCAAATTTCTTTTGCTTTTCCTTCTTGGAGCTGGAGGCTCCTTCTGATGGACTAGACTTGGAATTCTGCTTGGGTTCAAATTGCTTCTTCTCTTTTCCCTTTTGCTTCCCTTTTTAATTCATACTTTTTCTACCCTCCAGCCATAAGAGCTTGATTTTTTGAGGCCTTCAAGGCGCCCATCTGAATCAATTTGTCTTGTTCTTGGATGAGAGATTCAGTGAATGCATCGAAGGATGGAATTTTCCAACCAAGGATTGACAATATCCATGAATGGAAGGTGGAAATGAAGATGGAGAACTCGGGACCAAGCTTGCTTAGAATGGATATCACCAACTGCTCATCCTTCTTCTCAATGCCACACTGCTTGCATTGCATGACCAAATATTTGAATTTGAAAAAGAATTGGATGGATGGTTTTGAAACTACTGGGTTGAAGAGAAATCAACTCATTCTCTAGAATATGGCCCCTTAGCTCATATTTTTTTTCCGAAGAGGGTCTCCAAATTCAACCAAACCTCTCTTGGATTCTTCAACCCAATGAGGTGGAAGAGTAGATCTATGGAAATATGAATACACATGAAACCAAATGCTTCAACCAATCTATTCAGATACTTGGCCTTCTCAATAGTTGCTTGAGGTTCGACCTCCTTTCCCATTGTTACCCTATACAGTGAATTTTTGCACAACACCATCTGCATATCATCCCTCCAATCAAGATAATTGAACGGTGTGAGGATCTTGGGAGAGAGAGGAATCTTGGTATGGCAGAGAATGGCTCCCTCACTGAGAGGGAGTGTTAAATATACAACATCATGAGACATTCTCCAAACCAATCTTGTGTATCAAATATTGATCCTCTTGTATAGAGGTGAGCACTTTGATTTCCTTCCGTGTAAAGGTTCTTCCTCCCGTATAGAGGTAATTGATCAAAGTAATGATGTTGCCAAGTCTTGTTGAACAAGGCTCTGGATTTGTGTGCCAAGTCATGATTCTCATGTGAACCTTTCATATAAAGGTATCCATGGGACGGACCTCTCGTATAGAGGTGGACCTTCCGTATAAAGGTCATGCTTTACTTGTTACAAGCATTTAATGTTGTGTGGTGTATTATTAACCATGATCACCAGTTGCTATTAAGTCTCCTTTGGCGATTGATCACCTCTAAAGTGAATTACTTTAGCATATTATGATCATTTGGTCCAAAATAATATAGTATGATCATAGCATCTGATAATTATTCTTAGTATAATGTAATGTGATGGATAATTAAAGTTAACACATATTGACCATGTAGTAAGAGAAATAAATAAAAGATAAATCATAGAGATCAAGAGAATTCAAAATTTCTCATGCAAACACTTAAGCTAATTAAAGAGAACTCGAATTGTTAAAGCTTGAGTTATAAAGCTTTAGTTAAGTATTAATATATGCCTCAATCAATGATTCGGTTAAAGCATTAGTTAAATATATGCCTCAGTTAACTAAAGAACTCATAGTGGTCACTTCAAGTAAATCGATTGGCATGATTTTAGTTAACTAAGTGTTAAATAAGAAGGACTAGGTAACTAAAGCATTTTCACTTTAGTTAAACCAAAAGATGACACTTCAATAAATCAAGGAGAATTAGTTAAAGAGAGTTAATTAAGTGACAACAAAGAAGATCTAGTTAACTAAGTGATGACACTTAAGTTAGCCACCTAACTAAGTTGGAAAGCTTTCAGTTAAGAGGCGAGTTCATCCTAAGTGACGGCTTAGTGAGATAAATCACTGCATGAGAAGTGGGCCGCATTTCTGTATGCAAGATTGATACATCCAGTTTGAGGGCAAGTTCATCCTGAAGTTAGTAGATAAAAATAGAAGGGAGGAATGTATAAATATGATATACTGGATTGATGAATTCAATGTGAAGCGAATTCTCTTTTCCTTTGAAGGAAAGGCATTTCTCTTTGTGTGCAGGATATTATTATTGAAGGCAAGGTGCTTCTCTGATTGATATCTCTTCTGTATTGATTTTGTATATTCACAAAGAGTGTTTGGTGATCTCTTATCCTCCGAAAACAATCCTCTATGTTGTAAAAGAAAGCATTATTTTCTATCCATTATATTATACTGAGAAGAATTGTCGGGGTTTTTGTTCTCATAGTTTTGAGGATTTTTTCCAGGGTATATCTTGTGTTATGGATGTATGAATTTCATGTTATTGAATTGTCTCATTGTTTCAAGTTTCAACATCTAAAATAATTAAAGATAAAAGATCAACCAAATATTAACACTAGGAAGGGTTACATACTATAAATGGAAATAAAATGAATTTTATGGTAATCAAGTTGGATTTATCAAAGTCTTATGAAAAAGTTAGTTGCTTATATTTGAGGTTTATTCTAATTAATGCATAGGATGAGTACTTCTATAGTGAGATGCATTACAGGGTTTTGATATTTAGTGTCTTGTATAGTATTGATTAATGCATCCACCTATGATTTCTTCAAGCCAACAAGAGGCCTTCACTAGGGTGTTCGCTGTGATCGTTTCTTTCTTATTGGTGGTTGTTGTTAAATTTTTAGTATTAAATCACAATACTATAGGATCTTTGTTGAGAGAATAACATCTACAGTATATCAATGCATGACAATCATAATATGACAAGCATCACAAGCATCACAAGAATCAAAAGCATAGAGACAAGAGACACAGAGTTTCCGTGGGGAAAACCCTAAGGTGAAAAACCCCACAACTTCCTCAGAGATAGAGAGAGCAATGGCTCAACCAAAATACAAACAAATAACACTGAGATAGTCTCCTAGCAGATGATCCTCCTCCTCCTTACTAGTGCGCCACTTTTCAGAGAGAGAGATAGTTACTTTTCCGAGTGAGTAAAATAGAGATCTCCTATCTCTATTTATACTCACCTTTTTGCCCAGTGACTTACTGGGGCCGACTTGTCTACTTAGATACACCCACATTATATTATATATTAATCAGGGCTGACCCCATAAGGTGGTCTAATAACCCATCGGCAAGTACACACACTTGCGACACTTGTCAATCCACATGACGACACTTCCTTATAGAGGAATAACACATCTTTTATAAGGTTACAATAAATATATATATAATATACAGATGAAATACATTCCAAAGTTACATATACATCAACACTCCCTCTTAACTAGGAAGGTATTTCTCGACACAGATCTGCTAGACAAGTCTTCTTCTCTGGATCATCGTCATCATCATCGTCACTGCTGCTACTATCTCAACCAATCTCTGACTCTACTCGTCATAGGAAGTTCTATAGAGCCAGTCCTTTTTCATACTGGATGTAGGCCTACCACCTACAGGTCTTCGTCATTACTGGCCATACTGTGGAATCCTCAGGACTTATTACGTGCGTCACAAAACCTCAAAAGAGCATCCCAGGATGTTACGGGTACACAACTCCGACCTGTAGGATCTCCCAGGGCGCTATTACATGTGACCCCACCACAAAACCTCGAAAGAGCATCTCAGGATGTTACGGGTACACAACTCCGACCTGAAATCTCCCAGGGCACAAATTACATGTGGTCCACCACAAAACCTAACAAGAGCATCTCAGGATGTTACGGGTACACAAATCTGAACTGAAATCTCCCAGGGCATAAATTACATGTGGTCATGGAAAAACCTCGCAAGAGCATCTCAGGATGTTACGGGTACACAAATTCGACCTGAAATCTCCCAGGGCCCAAATTACATGCCATAGGACAAAACCTCGCAAGAGCATCTCAGGATGTTACGGGTACACAACTCCAACCTGAGATCTCCCAGGGCGCTATTACATGTCCTCCCAGAGCAATGTCTCGAAAGAGCATCCCAGGCTGTTACGGGTACACAACTCCGACCTATAGGATCTCCCAGACATGCTCATCTGCACAACCTGATCCACGGCCATAGAGTATCAACCTGATACTCACCATACATCATCCTGATGTACTCATGATCGTCCTGATCATCATCACTGCAACGTCCTGCTGCATGTCATCTAGAGCAACATCCTGAAGCTCATCATCCATGATCATCCTGATCATCACTGCAACATCCTGCTGCATGTCATCTGGAGCAACATCCTGAAGCTCATCATCCATGATCATCCTGATCATCACTGCAAAATCCTGCTGCATGTCATCTGGAGCAACATCCTGAAGCTCGTAATCTATGATCATCCTGATCATCACTGCAACATCCTGCTGCATGTCATCTAGAGCAACATCCTGAAGCTCGTCATCTATGATCATCACTGCAACATCCTGTTGCATGTCATCATACCTGATCCACATGATCATCAATGCATCTACCTGATGCATACCAAGTATCTTCCTGATACATATCATCATACATGATCCTCCTGATCATCAATGTATCCACCTGATACAAATACATATCACCATACATGATCCACCTGATCATACAATGTATCCACCTGATACATATACAGATACATGGTCCAAGCATCCAGCATGATGCATATACAAAATACATACACATGATCCAACTGATCATATCCAGCATCAACATGATGCATACATACATACATAAAATGATCCAATCTGATCATATCCAAGCAGAAACCAGAACATCATCCTGATGCTCATCATCCAGCGCTTACATCCACAGCCATGTGAAGGATCCTCCTTCCAACATGCTTGGAATGGCTTCAGCAAATGTGTCCATCACTTCTTCCTCGAAGTGTCCTCGATCTGAAGAACGCCAAGCCTCTCTCTGAAGTATTCGAACTTCACCCTGGCTAGTGGCTTCATCAGCACATCTACAATCTGCTTGTCCGTCGTAACATACAGGAGCTTCACAGCTCCTCTCTGCACCATATCCCTGATATAGTGATATTTGATCTCTATGTGTTTCGACCTGTCATGAAACACTGGGTTCTTGGACAGCTTCACACAACTCTGGTTATCACAGAAGATACCAGTAGCCTCCAATGGGAGATCAAATAACTCAGACAGTAGCTTCCGTAGCCATACTGCCTCACAACTAGCTGAACAGGCTGCAACATACTCTGCCTCAGCTGTACTCAGCGCTACGCAGGATTGCTTCCTGCTAAACCAAGAGATCACACCTGATCCCATACTGAAGCAACACCCAGATGTGCTCTTCCTATCTGCAGCACTCCCAACCCAATCTGAATCAACATAACCCTGTAGGTTAAACTTGTGAGTATTTTGATCACAGAAGATCGAGGAGCTATGGAGAACCTCACAAAATCGAATTAATTTGCAATTACAGTGGAAAAATTTGAAAAAAGAGATAAATTTACACACAATGTATGCTCAAATCTTTGATTAACTGACTGTCTAACATGTGAAAATGTTAGTAACAGGTTTTTATTACATCCATGAGAAAATCGAGAGCATTAGGTGGCTCAAGCTGAGTGTACAAGTCATCAATGCCAAATTGGCCTCAATCCCCCCTAGGTGGGTCCAACTCAATCCCAATCACCCCAAACAGCTACGAATTCTGGTGTGGAGGTGGCTGAAGCATGCTGAGTCATTAATTAGCTCAAGGCAGGCGTGGGTGAGCAAATAGAGGAGGTTTGGGGGCCCAAGGGAGCATTAAATGCTCCAAATCTAGCCAAAAGTGGGCAAAAATCCACCCTAGCGCCCTTGGTCAACTAAATTCCCCAAAACAAGGAGAGGGGGCGCACCAGCAATAAATGAGGGCGCACTTGTGGACAAAACTGGAGGCTGGGTGAACTGGTTTGCTCAGAAGTGGGTGTGAACACTCTCAAAGTGGGTTTTTGACCAACTATAGTCACTTAATCCAAAACATGGTTTAATTAAGCACATGGATAATTAAAATTTATGGATTATGGTACTAAGTGTGGTTACTGTTCTAACACCCCCCCTTAACCATAACTTTGTACATCTCATGAAAGATAAGTGGGAGGCCTTGGCAACAAAGGCTCAAGTCACCTCAATACAAACAGAAATTTTATTTGTCCATATGAACCGAGGAAAAGAAGTAAACACTTCCCTCAAAAATGGACATGGGGCTGAACCTGCAATTAAATTGCAGCAATCACCATCCATCACTCACTCCAAGCAAAGATCTCAAGTAAGTGAAGGTCTTCTCTGTAAAGCACTTGGTGAAAATATCAGCAGTTTGCTCGGTGGATGGGCAATACTGCAATGAAATCACCCTGTCATGCACCAAGCCCCGAATGTAATGCATGTGGATCTCAATGTGCTTTGTTCTTTGCCTCTGTACTGGATCAGTAGATATCTTGATGGCACTTTGATTATCCACCCAAATATTGGTTGGAGAATCAATAGCAACACCAAACTCCCGAAGAATGCCTTGCAACCAAACACACTGTGTGGCTGCGTTCACTGCTGCCCTGTACTCGGCCTCTGCTGATGAAAGAGAAATTGTATGCTGTTTCTTACTTGACCAGCAAATAGGACCTTCAGCAAACATAAACACAAAACCTGAAGTGGACTTTCTATCGATGGGATCTCCCGCCCAATCGGAATCAGAAAATCCAGCTAGTTGAAGTGAAGAACCAGCTGCATAGTGTACCCCGAAGCTCTTAGTTCCTTGGACATAATGAAGGATTCTTTTGGCTGCCTTCCAATGGATCTCATGTGGCTGCTGCATATACCTTGCTACAGCACTTACATCATAAGACAAATCAGGTCTTGTATGTGTAAGGTACAGCAAACTTCCAACTAGCTGCCTATAGAGTGTGCAATCCACCACCGGAGAGTCTTCAAATTCACCTAGTTTTATGCCTGAAAGGAATGGGCACTTGGCTGCCTTACATTCAGCCATTTTGAACTTGAATAACAGGTCTGAAGCATACTTAGATTGACTCAGCAAAATACCTCTCTCAGATTGCTCAATTTCCAAACCCAAAAATTGCCTTAGCAATCCTAGGTCGCTCATGGCAAATTCACTGTGCAAAGAAGCTTTAATTGAGCCAATTTGTTTGGTGCAGCTCCCTGTAATTAAGAGATCATCAACATACAATACAATGACCTGCAAATTACCATCACAATGCTGCAAATAAACATTTGGATCAGACTTGCATCGACAGAAACCAATTGAGAGCAAAAAAGCATCCATTTTGGCATACCAAGCCCTGGGGGCTTGCTTGAGTCCATAGAGTGACTTCTTCAACCTGCATACAAGTGTGGGATCCTCTTGGAATCCTTCAGGCTGCTGCATATATATCTCTTCCTGTAGCTCACCATGCAAGAATGCACTTTTGACATCCATGTGGTGAACTTCCCAACCTTTACTAGCTGCCATGGCTAGAGCTAGTCTAATTGAGTCCATCTTTGCAACCGGTGCAAAGGTCTCTGTATAATCCACACCATGGATTTGTGAGTAGCCCTTAGCCACTAACCTAGCCTTATACTTCAGATCAGAACCATCATCAACAGGTTTGGTTCGAAAAATCCACTTACATTGCACTAGTTTCCTCTTGGGAGGAAGAGGCACCAAATCCCATGTTTTGTTCTCTTGGAGAGATTGGAATTCTTCTTGCATTGCTGCCCTCCACCTTGGATCATGATGAGCTTCCTGATATGATGTTGGATCAGATCCAATCATCATATAACAGTGATCAGCAAGCTCACTCTCATTTGCAAATGAAGCATTGATTGTTTGGGATCTAGTCTTCCTAGGCTCTTGGGGATTGCCTGCCAATTCACCTGCAGCTTCTATGATTTTTTCAGCCCACTTGGGCCTTGATGGTGACTCATGTACAGCAATGTCATCTTCAGCTATGTCATCTTCAGCAATATCAGAAAAATCAGAGGAAGAATCATCACTAATCTCATTGAGGTGTGGAGGAGAGGAGCTTTCCCCCGGTGCAAGCTCAAAATCTGGAATTGGTTCTTCTTCGAATTGCACACTTCTCTCAATGAAAGTTTTAAGTGTGGATGTGTCAAAGAGATTGTAGCCCTTTGTGTCCTCACCATATCCAACCATGATACATTCCCTACTCTGTGGCTCCAAAGCCTTCCTCTTTTCTGATGGAATTCGAGCCCATGCTCTAGACCCAAAAATCCTGAAATTTGACACATTTGGTTTTTGGCCAAACCATGCCTCATAGGGGGTTTTTCCTTTGACTGATTTGTGAAAGGCTCTGTTCTGAATATGAGCAGCACAATTGATGGCTTCAGCCCATAGCTTAGGGCTTAGATCCCTAGCTTCAATCATGCAAGTAGCCATCTCCTTGAGAGATCTATTCTTCCTCTCTGCCACACCATTTTGCTGAGGTGTGTAGGGGATTGAATGTTGCATTTGGATGCCACATTCCTCACAAAGGTGCTGAATGTTGTTATTCACATATTCCTTTCCATTATCAGTCCTAAGGATCTTTATCTTATGACCACTATGGTTCTCCACTAGGGCTTTCCAAATCTTCAGTTTCTCAAACACTTCTGACTTCAATTTAAGGAAGTAAACCCAGCAGAATTGAGAGTAGTCATCTATGAATGTAAGTACATACCTTGATCCACCATATGATGGAGTGGGAAGAGGACCAATGAGGTCTGAATGTACCAATCCAAGTGGTTGAGTGGCTCTCCTTGCCATTCCCTTCTCATAGTTGCGCTCAGGATGCTTTCCAACTACACACCCAATGCATGCACCATTCGATGATCTGATTTCTGGAAGCCCTTCCACCATCTCGTCCCTGTGCAATTGCTGGAGATATTTGTAGTTCATGTGGCCAAATCTTTCATGCCACAACTTGGAGGTCTTGTTGGCATGAGAGACAAGAGCATGGTCACTAGAATTTGGAATGAAATTTGAGAATTTGTACATTCTCTCATCATGATCTGCATACCCTACTGCCACAACTTGATTTGAGGAAATTTCTGAGATTTCTACCAAATCTGGAGTGAATGTCACTCTCTTGGCTTCTCCTGTATGAGTCATTTGATAGACTGATAGCAAATTTGCAGCCAATGAAGGTACATAGAGCACATCACTGAAATAGCCATGCTCCATGTCAATCCTTCCAATCCCCTTGGTTTGGAGTTCTGAATCATCTCCCATTCGAACTGTTGGGCCACCATTCGAATGCAAAGAGGAGAAGAGCTCTCTGGATGAAACCATATGTCTGGAAGCTCCTGAATCAATGATGAAGGAAGAGGGATTCGAAGTACCTGCTACCAAAGCATGACACTTCTCCTTATTGTCAGGGTTTGAGGTGCTCTCTTTCTTCCTTGCGCCCTCAGGGACTGGGATGTTGTTCTTCTCCAGCAGCTGCGCCATTGAGTCAATGGTTTTCTTCATACATGAGCTCTCTGGATGCCATCCCCTATGACAATAGGTGCATTTGGTCTTTTCCTTTCCCTTCTTGTCCTTCTCCTTTGACAGATTCGAACCCCCATCTGCAGACTTGGTCTTGTCAAACTTCCTCTTCTCTTGCTGCTTCGAATTCTTGGCTTTCTGCTTTCCTTTGCTTGCATTTGAAACACCCATTGCCAATGCTTGGTCCTTTGATTTTATGGTGCCCATCTGAACTAGTTTATCCTGCTCCTGAGTGAGACACTCCATGAAGGTAGCTAGTGATGGCATTTGCTAATTTCGAAGGGTCATTTTGGCTGAGTGAAATGTGCTAACAAATACTGAAAACTCTGGGCCTAGCTTCGAAAGGATGGACATAATCAGTTGTTCCTCCTTCTTAACAATTCCACATTGTTGCAGTTGAAGCACCAGTGACTTGAATTTCGTGAAGAACTCCTGGATGGTTTCAAAATGCGCTGGGCTCAAGCTAACGAGCTCGTTTTCAAGCTGGTGGCCTCTCAGTTCATCAGTTTTCCCAAAGAGTGATTCTAGCTTCACCCATACTTCATTGGGAGTTGTCAAACTGTCTGTATGAAACAAGAGTTCCCTTGAAATGCTCAGGCATAGCAATCCATAAGCTTCATCAAGTCGATTGTAGTACTTTGCTTTCTCCACAGCAGAATTTGGCTCCACTTCTGTGCCCATGGTCACTCTATAGAGACCCTTAGATCTCAGCTTGATGACCATCTCAGCCTTCCAATCGAAAAAATTGAAGGGTGTGAGCAACATTTGGTTTGCTTCCATGACTGCTGCGTTGATGGTGAGAAAACTACTGAAACACCTGCAAAAAACACTCAATTTTTGTCTGGAAATCCTCTCTAGAATGCAGTTCAACGCTCAATGTTGGCCTGCAACTCACTAACTCCACGATGGCTCTGATACCATGTGAGTATTTTGATCACAGAAGATCGAGGAGCTATGGAGAACCTCACAAAATCGAATTAATTTGCAATTACAGTGGAAAAATTTGAAAAAAGAGATAAATTTACACACAATGTATGCTCAAATCTTTGATTAACTGACTGTCTAACATGTGAAAATGTTAGTAACAGGTTTTTATTACATCCATGAGAAAATCGAGAGCATTAGGTGGCTCAAGCTGAGTGTACAAGTCATCAATGCCAAATTGGCCTCAATCCCCCCTAGGTGGGTCCAACTCAATCCCAATCACCCCAAACAGCTACGAATTCTGGTGTGGAGGTGGCTGAAGCATGCTGAGTCATTAATTAGCTCAAGGCAGGCGTGGGTGAGAAAATAGAGGAGGTTTGGGGGCCCAAGGGAGCATTAAATGCTCCAAATCTAGCCAAAAGTGGGCAAAAATCCACCCTAGCGCCCTTGGTCAACTAAATTCCCCAAAACAAGGAGAGAGGGCGCACCAGCAATAAATGAGGGCGCACTTGTGGACAAAACTGGAGGCTGGGTGAACTGGTTTGCTCAGAAGTGGGTGTGAACACTCTCAAAGTGGGTTTTTGACCAACTATAGTCACTTAATCCAAAACATGGTTTAATTAAGCACATGGATAATTAAAATTTATGGATTATGGTACTAAGTGTGGTTACTGTTCTAACAAAACTTTTGATCCGCCTCATACCTGAGTCCATAATCCACTGTACCCTTCAGGTACCTCAGAACATGCTTTACAGCAACCAGGTGAACACTCCTCGGATCTGTCAAGAACTGGCTCAATGTGTTCACAACAAAGCAAATGTTTGGTCTCGTGTTCGTCAGGTACATCAAGGACCCAATCATCTGACGATACAAAGAGACATCAATCGGCTCAGATGAAGCATCACATAGAAGCTTTAGATTTGATGCTATAGGTGTGGCCATGGCCTTGCAATCCATCATCCCGAACCTCTTTAGGATCTCTACTGCATACTTCCCTTGTCCAAGGAAGATTCCTTCTGCACTCTGCCACACCTCCATGCCAAAAACAAATAGTGCATCATCCCCAAGTTCTTCATCTCGAACTCGGTAGTAAGATTCCGCTGCGTGTTGGCAATCAATCTATCTTCACCATACCAAGTTCTGCACATATATGATTTCCTATCATTTGTCTCAGAACCAAGTGGATACTTCTTCTTCAACTACACCATTCAAGAAAGTTGTCTTGAATCCATCTGGTGTATCTTCTATTTCATCACTTTTATATTTCTCTATGCTGCCATCTGCAACATGCTTGATCTGAAAGTTCTATTTGGAAGTCACAACAGACTTCCCTTTAGCTCTTGGGATCGCATCCCAAACATCATTCTTCATGATCGACGGATCATGGCATTCCATTTCTTCATCCCAGATCCTGGGAACTTCAATATCTTCAATAGATATCTTTGTTGCTCGAACAAATGTTGTAGTCCTTTTGTAGGTGAAGATATACGGTCTTTCCTACAAAACAGGTTAAATTGCATGATTAGAAACATCTCATAATTTTCAGAACAAATTCTTACACATGAAGAAATATGTCATACAGTCATGCAATTATCTTAGCCAATGCTTCAATACAACATTTATCCATATCCCGTAACTTTCTAGATGCCTTCCATTCTCTAGCAGAACATTGTTAAGAGTGTGCACAACTCCCAACATGTCAGCAAAGAGGTTTCATTCTAGATAAGTAGCAATGGAATGTTGTACAGTGCCATAGGCCACTTACCCAACACATGCATATTAGTAGTATATTGTTCATTAATTCAATCATTCTAATATGCACAATACATATCCTAAGTCTAGGAACATGAGCATATACATCATTGAACAATTTTATTTAAGCAAACAAATATGCAAGAAAATTAAAATACTTATCTTTGTTTGTTTGTTAGGTGGACTCCCTCTGAGTCTTTTCTTCCTTGCAGGAGCTACTGGAGTCCTTCTACACCTTCTTGTTGTGGAATGTAGAGAGATGGACAACTCCCTCTGAATATCTGCACCCTTGCAGAAACCACTAGAGTGTGCTCCCTCTTGATCTTTGCTTCCTGGATTACCTGTTCTTGAACTCATATTCATCCTTGGTCCCTATGCATGCTTATTAGTATCATGATTGTGTTATCCTTGTGATCTCATACAAAATCATACATTCATTAAAACACAATAATCTCAAGTATGTATAGTCATGATCATTTCAAACAGAAATAATAAGCATTAGCATTCAAGGTTTGTATAGGACTCTTATGGTTAGTCATATCATAAGAAACATAACATGTCTAAACCTGTCATTACTCAAACCTATGACTCTTCTGGTTAGTCATATTATTAATTAAGGTAAGACACATAATATGCATATGCCCATGATTATTCAAACTTATGACTTTATGAACAATCATCATCAATCATGCCATGCATACTTATATGATAGATCCTATGATATAAGAAACACATACCTGGTCACCATATTTGCTAGTTATGTCGAGCAATGTGTTCTTGTTCTCTTCAATGACCTGCATAACTCATTAGTTAACTTTTGCAAAAACAAATTATACATACCTCTATGTGATCCATGACTATGGATGAATCTTTGTATTTATGTCACCATGGCATGTTCAGGTTGTCCCTTCAAATTGTACAAACCTCCCTCTTGCTTTCCAATCACTACTGCATCATCTATGGTCTTTCCCTTTGGCCACATTAGGACTTGGCCATCCACAAATGCAACCCTCATACCTTTTGCATCTAATGCAGAAATGGAGAGTAAGTTCTTCTTGAGCCCAGGTACATAAAGTACTTCCTTCATCTTCAATGATTTTCCAGAATCTAGGTTGTAGGAGGCTTCACCACTTCCTTTGATTGGGTATTGATAATCATCCCCAAGTTTCACCTTATGGGGTGATTCATGTTCTAATAGGTTCACAAAGGATTCTTTAAACCCAGTCATGTGTTTGGAAGCCCCATTATCAATCAACCAATCATTACATCCATGGGAGATGGTACCTGTAAGAGCAGAAATTAGAACATATTCTTCTTCACTTGATGAGTCATCATCACTACTACTTTCTGCCCTAGCCTTCTTCTTTGGAGGTTCATCATCTTCGGCAGCATGAGCATGAAACCTTCTTTTGCTTCCCTTCTTCTTCTTACTGGAGTTGTTGTTATTATCCCTTTTGTTCTTGGGACAATCTGAAGCAAAGTGACCCTTCTCATTGCATGTGAAGCATCTTAGGTCCTTCTTACTCTTTTGATGGAATCTCTTGTGGTGAGAGTGATCCTTCTTGGTTTTGCTTCTCTTGGTGTGAGCTGCAAGAGCTTGATCTTCTCCTCCCATCTTTTCCTCACGAGCTATGAGTCTAGCTTCTTCTTGAGAGAATTCTTCCCTCAATCTGTTGAAGGAGATCAATTTCTTCCTTGCACAAATTCCTTGAATAAAGGAATCCCATGACCTGGGTAGGCCATTTAGAGTGGTCATCACCACTTCACCATTCTCTACCATTTCATCTACTGCTTCTAATTGTTCCTTGATCTGGGAGACCCTTGAAAAGTAAGATTGAATGGTTTCTCCATTCTGAAACTTCACTGCTTTCAATTGGTTCTGCAGGGTCATCTTCCGATTTATGTTCTTTCCTTCAAATATCTTGGTCAAGGATTCAAACATCTCTTTGGGTGTCTTAAGAGAAGACACATGAGGTATGAGATGGTCTTTGATAGAATCAGCAATGATTCTCTTTGCCTTGACCAAGTTCTTCTTGTGCAATGCCTTGGCTTCTTCATCCTCTGGGATAGGGATGTCTTCTTTCTCATATGAGTCCAACTCATTCTCTTCCAGGATTAACCCAATCCTATACTTCCAGGCTCGGAAGTTGTCAGCCCCTTCAAGCTTATCCTCAAGCTTAGTGTGGAGAGACATCTTTAAGAGTACTTCAAATGGAAATAGAAAAGATTTAGGACTTACCACTTGAAGTGTTGAAAACTAAATCTGGTCTCGGATTAGGGTTTATCAGAGAAACCCTAAAAATTCAAAATGTGAATTTCAAAATTCCGAAAGGATAGAAAGATGCACCTTGGAGAGCTGATCAGCCTAGTACATTCAGAATTTGAGATCAGCAAAGTCTTGCCCTTCAAAATTGCCTTTTTGTCCTCCCGGGTTCACTAGGAGAGCCTTGAATTAGGGTTTGATTTTCCCGGAGATCTACCCAGCCAAAAATATCGATCCAAAGCTCTAACCTTCGATTTTTGCAAGGAGTTTCCAGCTGTGCTTCAGTTTCCAAAAATTCCTATTTTTGTGGAAACCCTAATTTTTAGGGCCAAATCTGAAAATGCTCGGAACTGAATTCTGATTGGACAGATAGATGTGCCTTGATGAGTAGATCCAATCTACTATACTGAATTTCAAAAATCTGTGGAGAGAAACCCAATAAACAAGGAATACAAGCTTCCGTCACTGCAAAATGTCTTCTTCTCAGTTAAGCTCTGATACCATGTTAAATTTTTAGTATTAAATCACAATACTATAGGATCTTTGCTGAGATAATAACATATACAGTATATCAATGCATGACAATCATAATATGACAAGCATCACAAGCATCACAAGAATCAAAAGCATAGAGACAAGAGACACAGAGTTTCCATGGGGAAAACCCTAAGGTGAAAAACCCCACAACTTCCTCAGAGATAGAGAGAGCAATGGCTCAACCAAAATACAACCAAATAACACTGAGATAGTCTCCTAGCAGATGATCCTCTTCCTCCTTACTAGTGCGCCACTTTTCAGAGAGAGAGATAGTTACTTTTCCGAGTAAGTAAAATAGAGATCTCCTATCTCTATTTATACTCACCTTTTTGCCCAGTGACTTACTGGGGCCGACTTGTCTACTTAGATACACCCACATTATATTATATATTAATCAGGGCTGACCCCATAAGGTGGTCTAATAACCCATTGGCAAGTACACACACTTGCGACACTTGTCAATCCACATGACGACACTTCCTTATAGAGGAATAACACATCTCTTAGAAGGGTACAATAAATATATATATAATATACAGATGAAATACATTCCGAAGTTACATATACATCAACAGTTGTGGTATCAAAAAATGAATAGAAATGGAACTATACACTAGAGGAGAACCAACAAAATTTTATTCAATCAAAATTGTAATATATATTCTTACATTTATACAAGTGAAGAGGGAAATAAATTCAAAAAACCTTTATATCCATCCATCGAAGCTCATTATAAAGTATTCCCCGAAAATATTATATTCTTCTTAGAAAATAAAAATGACCTTTTCCCATTTATTAATTATTGTTATTCTTAACATACTATATTTCTGTAAAGTAAATTCTAACTACTAAGAATGACCATTACTATTTATTAGTTACACTAGCATCCTCCCTTAATGATAATTCTAGAAAATACACCAAGCTTATCAAGCTTGATGAAGAATTTTGTAGTATGCTCTTGTGTGGTACTATATTCAAGTTAAACCTCTTCATATTCTACAAGATTTTTAATTAAATGATAATGTACATCAATGAGTTTGGTGCACTCATGAAATTTTGGATTCTTTGCTAATTCTATGACATAATGAATGTAAAAAAAAGGAACTATTGGATTTGTTTGTTTAAGTATTAAATATTTAGTTATTATTCTAATTTAAACTGCCTCACATGCTCCGTTTGTTGTTTCCCTATATTATGCCTTGGTTAAAAAAATAAAAACAACATGTTGTTTCTTGCTAGCCCGTGAAATTGCACCTATTCCAAGATTGAATACATAACTAGTTGTTGATTTTTTATCATCCACTAATCTCGTCCAATCAAAATGTGTATAACTAGTCAACTAAAGTGCATAACTTTCACCATATAAATATGAAAATTCTTTGGTACCTTTAACATATATAAAAATATTTTTTTCTTCTATCCAATGTTCTACATTAGAATTTGTGATCAACTTAGATACATAGTTGATTTGAAAACCAAATTTGGGCTAGTGCTTATAAGGTAGATCAAACTTCCCATTAGTTTTTCAAAACTTGACTCATTTGTTGAATTTGAGTCAACTTTGGCTGAAATGTTTAGGCCTTTCTCCATTGGTGTAGATGATGTTTTACAAAATACATCACGTATTTGTCTAGTAGACCTTTTTCATACTTAGTTTTTGAATCATAAATACATTTGTTAGTCTAAAAAAAATATATACCTACCCAATAATGGAGGTGTTAGAATATTAAAAAACCCATCTAGACTTAGGATATAAACTATTATTCATTTTTTGATACTTTCCTAGGTGTTTGACTAGGTAGTTGGTCTCATATTTCCTTTTTAGCCTCACATCTTGTCATCATTATCCACAAGTGTACCCTTAGATAGATTATGGTAGATTCTGTCTTCTTTTTATGATAGTCCAGAATGGTAAGAGTGCTTTCCTACTTTTACATATATTTGTCCTGCTTTTTCTGCTTTTCAGTGGATAAGGATCACAAAGCTAGGTGCCTTTATGGACTTGGAAAGCTGTCTAGTTTTTTTCCAACACATCCTCCATATTTTTCTCTCCAAAATCCATCATCTTAATTCTTTCTCGTCACTCATTAGCTTCCATACCCAATTTAGCTAATTTGTGAGGTCCTTGACTGAGTTGGAAAGTGATGTTTCCACTATTGGGGGTTTTTTCCTATAGTAAGCCTTCCTTTTGTGAGCTTTTCGAATTGCCATTAGTGCATTCAATTTTCTCTCCTAGAGATGTATTATTTATTGTACTCTTATTTTTCAATAATATCATGATGGATTTTTACCCAATTTCCTTTTCTTTCTCATGTTATTCTCCCCAAATTTTCTCTCTTCTATGCATTCTTGTAAATTCATTGTGAGGAATTTTCTATGAACCGTATCTAGACTGTGCTCAAATTCTCACATGGTATCAGAGCCTTGTGATTAATGAATTTCCTCCTAAGTTATTTTTGTATATTTTTATGCAGGTGCAACTTCATGGATTTGAAAGTTGTTCCTCCTCTTACTCCATTCAATTATGTTGAGTGGAAGCCAAAGATGGTTGCATATCTAAAGAGACAATGTATCTATGTTTTGTCTATGTGTTGTGAGCGAGCGAGAGTCATTTGAAGATAAGAATGAATGGATGAATAATTGTGATAGACAATTCAGAGTTATGTATCTAGCAATGCCTTTAGATATGCACTACCTTATCGATTCCGTGGACTATCCTTTTGAGCTATGGTCCAACTTGGATAGGGCTCTAGATAAGTAGAATATTGGTGCATGGATAAATCCTATGGAAAACTCCTCACGTGTTCTCCCTCCTGATGTCTCAGCCGCAAATATATCTAAATAAGTTGTTCAAAGAGAAGAAGAAGAAATTGCAGAAATTTCTTCAATACATACAGTTGTTGAAGATGAATACTTCCATCTCTCTCTCATGTTCTCCTATGAGTATTCTATTTTGAATTCTGATCAAGATAATCCAGTTCATGCTCTAGAAACTAAAGAGGTTTTTGATCCATCTTTTTCACATGAGTCTAATAGTGTGAAAAATGGTGATCTATTGAAGGTTTTGGAAGACAAATCAAATTTGGGAGTGATGCATTCTCCCTCCTTGAGTACATTATTCCTATGTACTTCTACTTGATTGCTAGAACCGGTTCTCAAAGTTGCACTGAAGATGGAGGACACTACCATTCTCTTGGTTTTAAGTCTTAGTAATATTTTGGTGATTTTCGTTCTAATATCACCCCTGCTGGTTCAAAGGAGATCTCAAGGAACCATCTACTTAATCTTAGAGATGATTACAACTCTACTGCTTTGGAGTTGATGTTTCAAGTCTCTATTTTTGGTTCTAATATGATCATGAAGTCAAGGGCCCATCTATCAATTATTGGAGTTGATTTAACTTCCACTGTTCGAACGTTCAAGCTTCAAGATCAATCAGATATGATTGGATTTGATCTTGCCTCATGTGGTTTGAAATTCAAGTTCCAAAATGGTCTGCATATTCATGAATTTGTTCTGATCAAGTTTGGTCCAAAGAGAAAGTTCAAAGTGATTCCAAATTCACTTGCATCCCTTGATGGAGAAATAAAGCACATGTTTTGGGAGCATGATCCTCTTCTACCAAAGAGGAAGATACCTCTAGACATCTGATCAAGCATCACACCTGCTTGAGTTTGGAGCAATTAATTTTTGGTGTGTTTTCATGTCCATATTTTGAGGGAGGGTTTTGTTTCCATGAGGTTTTCCTTGTTTCCTCAGTTTACATGGACAGATAATAATTGTAATGGGTGACCATAATCCTTGTTGCTTGGGCCCTAATCATATTTTAATCACTCTAATTCAGGATTAAGGGGGGTGTTAGAATATTAAAAAACCTATCTAGACCTAGGGTGTAAACTATTATTCATTTTTTGATACTTTCCCAGGTGTTAGACTAGGTAGTTTTCCTCATATTTCCTTTTTAGGATCACATATTGTCATCATTATCCACAAGTGCACCCTTAGATAGATTCTGTATTCTTTTTATGATAGTCCATAATGGTAAGAGCGCTTTCCTTATTTTACCCATATTTGTCCTACTTTTTCAACTTTTCACTGGATAAGGATAGAGCTAGGTGCCTTTATGGACTTTGCAAGTTGTCTAGTTTTTGGACAACACATCCTCCATATTTTTCTCTCCAAAATCCATCATCTTAATTCTTTTTCATCACTTATTAGTTGCCATACCTGATTTAGAAAATTCATGAAGTCCTTGACAGAGTTGGAAAGTGATGTTACCACTATTGGGGGGTTTTTGCTTATAATAAGCTTGCCTTTTGTGAGCTTTTTGAATTGCCTTTAGTGCATTCGATTTCCTATCCTAGAGATGTATTATTTATTGTAATCTTATTGTTCAATAATATCATGATGTATTTTTACCCAATTGAGTTTTCTTTCTCATGTGAGTTTGCTCAAATTTTCTATCTTCTATGCATTCTTGTAAATTCATTGTGAGGATTTTTCTGCGAACTAGATCTAGACTATGCTCAAATTCTCACATGGTATCAAATCCTTGTGCTTACTGAATTTCCTCTTGATTTTTTTTGCAGGTTTTTATGCAAGTACAACTTCATGGATTCAAAAGTTGTTCATCCTGTTACTCTATTCAATTATGCTGAGTGGAAGCCAAATATGGTTGCATCTCTAAATAGCCAATATCTCTATGTTGTGTATATTGGTTTTGTGAGCGAACCATAGTCATTTGAAGAGAAGAATGAATGGCTGAATACTTGTGATAGAGCATTCAGATTAATGTGTCTGACAATGTCTTAAAATATGCACTACCTTATTGGTTATGGAAACTATCCTTTTGAGCTATGTTCCAACTTGGACAAGGCTCTAGATAAGCAGAATATTGGCGCATGGAGTGAACCTATGGACACCTCATCATGTGTTCTCCCTCTTGATGTCTCGGCCTAAAATCTCTCTAAAGAATTTGTTCAAAGAAAAGAAGAAGAAATTGCAGAAATTTATTCAATACATACAATTGTTGAAGATGAAGACTTCCATCTCTCTCTCATGTTCTCCTATGAGTCTTCTATTTTGAATTTTGAGCAATATAATCTAGTTCATGCTCTAGAAGCTGAAGAGGAATTTGATTCCTCTCTTTCATATGAGTCTACTAGTGTGCAGAATGGTGATCTATTGAAGGTTTCGGAAGATACATCAGAATTTGGGAGTGATGCATTCTCCCTCCTTGATTACATGCTTTCTATGTACTTATACATTAATGCTATTACTGGTTCTCAGATTTTCACTAAATATGGAGGACACTACCATTTACTTGGGTTCAATTATCAGGAATAGTTTGGTGATTTTGGTTCTAATCTCACCCCTGCTGGTTCAAAGGAGATCTCAAGGAACCATCTACTTAATCTTGGAGTTGATTATAAATCTATTGCTTTGGATTTGATGTTTCAAGTCTCTATTTTTGGTTCTAATATGATCATGAATTCAAGGGACCATCTATAAATTCTTGGAGTTGATTTATATTCCATTGTTTAGACATTCAAGTTTCAAGAGAAATCGGATCTAATTGGAGCTAATCCTGCCTCATGTGGTTTGAAATTCATGTTCCATAATGGTTTGTGTATTCATGAATTTGTTCTAATCAAGTTTGGTTCAAAGAGCTTCCAGATTCGCTTACATCCACTGATGGAGAAATAAATCACATGTTTTGGGAGCATGATCCTCTTCTTCCAAAGAGGAAGATACCTCCAGACATCTAATCAAGCATCACACCTACTTGAGTTTGGAGCAGTTAATTTTTGGTGTGTTTTCATGTTCATATTTTGAGGGAGGGTTTTGTTCCCATGAGGTTTTCCCTATTTCCTCAGTTTACATGGACATATAATAATTATAATGGGGTGATCATAATCCTTGTTTCTTGGGCCCTAGTCATATTTTACTCACCCTAAGTCAGGCTTAAGAGGGGTGTTATAATATTAAAAAACCCATCTAGTCTTAGGATATAAACTATTATTCATTTGATGATACTTTCCTAGGTGTTTGACTAGGTAGTTGGCCTCATATTTTCTTTTTAGGCTCACATATTGTCATCATTATCCACAAGTGAACCCTCAAATAGGTTCTGGTAGATTATGTGTTATTTTTATGATAGTCCAGAATGGTAAGAGTGCTTTCCTTCTTTTACACATATTTGTCTTGCATTTTCTGCTTTTCAGTGGATAAGGATAAAGCTAGGTTCCTTTATGGACTTGGAAAGCTGTCTAGTTTTTGGCCAACACATCCTCCATATTTTTCTCTCCAAAATCCATCATATTAGTTCTTTTTCATCACTCATTAGCTTCCATACCTGATTTAGATAATTTTTTAGGTCCTTGACTGAGTTGGAAAGTGATGTTGCCACTATTGTGGGATTTTTGCTTTTAGTAATCCTGCCTTTTGTGATATTTTTGAATTTCCTTTAGTGCATTTGATTTTCTCTCCTAGAGATGTATTATTTATTGTACTCTTATTGTTCAATAATATCATGTTGGGATTTTACCCAATTGAGTTTTCTTTCTCATGTGATCTTGCTCAAATTTTCTCTCTTCTATGCATTCTTGTAAATTCATTGTG
This sequence comes from Larix kaempferi, assembly GCA_027924585.1. Classification (NCBI taxonomy): domain Eukaryota; kingdom Viridiplantae; phylum Streptophyta; class Pinopsida; order Pinales; family Pinaceae; genus Larix; species Larix kaempferi. The sequence goes on from BSBM01000642.1 coordinate 8,564,340, forward strand.
AGGATTTTTCTATGAACTAGATCAATATTGTGCTCGAATTCTCACAAGAGGCCTAAATATATCATGACAAAAGAAAAAAATAATTCAAATTTTATCTTGGTAATTTTTTGGACCTCACTACCTATGATGATGATTTCATCCACCCATATCACCAATATTACTACATTGCTATCCTTGTTTTTTATGTAGAGTGGATTGGAATTAGAGAAACTTCTTCTAAATCCATTATCCTACAAATGCTTGTCAATGTATTGATTTATTGGTGCATGTTTGAGACCATAACCTTAACCAATATGCATAACATATGTTCCTTTTTAGGAACCTAAAGGTATCAAGGTTGATACATAAACATATCTTCCTCCAAATGACCATTTTAGGAAGGAACTTTTAACATCCATTTTATAAATAGTCTAGCCAAAATGAGTAGTAAGGTTTAAAAAAAAACTTGATTGTATCTATATTAACAAACGGAGCAAATGTATCCTCGTAAAATATCCCTTTATATTGATAAAACCCCTTCATGACTATAATTTCTTTACGCTTGTCAAGAGTATCATCTACCTTGTAATTAACCTTATGTCAACCCACTTGGAACCAATATATTTTTTATTAGTAGGAACATCCATTGACACCCAAGTCTGATTTTCCATCAAGGAATCATATTCAACATGCATATATTTATCCCATTCCATTCATCCTTTGGCTTCTTCATAATTTAGAAGTTCAATAGAATGTTGAATGTTAGCAAGTAAAATATAATTGCAAGAATCGAAACTTTTACCTTTATTTTGAAATAACTATAATTCCTCCTTGAGTCCAAGAATCTCATCCAAGAAAAAATCATCAAATGTATGATAGAACCACTTGGTACACATATTTACTTCATGACTTTGTAAATTAGTGATAATATCATGTTGTTTTGGGCTAATTTCAACACTATTATATGATGTTGTTTTGGACTAATTTGAGTAGCTACATTACTCCTAGAGGTTTTCCTTACCTCGTCTCTAACTAACCTATTCAAAATAATTGGATTGTTAGAAATATCATTTCCCTCTATAATAAATTTGACTTTATTTATGATTTGAGTTTCCTAGAAAGAAACGAGTGTGTTCATCAAGTACATCATCCCAAATAAAAATACATTTGTTAGTTTCAATATCAATTAGTCTATTATCTTTATGATGGTTTTACATCGATCAAATGGAAAAGGATAGCCAAACCAACATATGAGCTTTTTTGTGGGGGAGGGAGGGTTGTGTAGCCTCAATGGTATTCACAAGATTTGAAAATATTTGGTATGAAAGATGATGTAAATACTTATAAACTTTAATAATCTATGTAAACAATTAATTATTCAAAAATACACTAACCCTTTTTTCAGAGGAATAATGGATTCAATTTCTAAACAAATCAATTACTAATGTATCAATAACATGGAAAGCTATAGTGTTGTCATTTCCTTTGTTAGGGATTTTTTTAGCTTATAGTATATGTAAAGTTTAAAAGGTAAAGGAAAATAGTTATCCTTGGTTAGGTGATTATACTTCATCAATAGATGGTAGCATCCCTCAACTTGCAATGTATTTTTTACCTAAAATATGTAACAAATCCCAAGTGTATTTCATTATGGAATCAAGGTTAGAAAATGGATAGTGTACTTAGACTAGAGGGTGATGATTTTATAGAATGGGTTGATTTAATACAAAGGTTAAGAAAGAATGAGAGTAGACTTAGTAATAAGGAAGATACATTGGTCTAGTCAAGAAATATCACAAGTCAATACTTAGCCTTGTTGGGTTATAAGCAAATTTTTGAAAGGGAAAATGAAGAAGAGAGAGGTGTGATAATCTGCAGGGATCTAGCAACTGTAAAAAACTCACAATCAAAATCTCAAGAATATTTGCAAAGAAGAAGAGAAGCATGCACTCAATAATCACTCATTAACACAGAATAATGGACAATGTCAATATCATACAATGACTAATGAATGTAAAGAATGTGTTCCAATAATCTATGGTGAGGCATCATATAGGATTCGAATTAGCCAAGTAGGGAATTCAAATCTGAGCTCAAAGTCTAGCTTGGATAACTATGGAGACATCATCCAATCAGTAGTATCAGTCATAAATGGTAAGAGTTAGTCAAGTGTGTCCAAATGAGTCTAACAGAACCATCTAGGCATAAATCAGGGAATGGAGACTCCAAGGGGGGCGCATGAGGCTGTCAAATAGTCAAGTGGAACTCCAGAACTAGCTAACTAGAAGCTACAAGTAGTCATCATGAGCAATCAGTGGAAAAACTACTCAATCAATGCACTAACTAAATGATAACTCCTAGTAGGTGAGAAAAGGCGCCCTAACTGAGTGATAACTGGTGGTAGGTGAGAAAAGGTGCCCAAATTGGCTGTGGTAGGTGGGAAAGGTGCACTTTCCAAGCATAAAAGTCAAGGAGGGCGCATTAGGTAGGTAGGAGGCCAAATGGGGGCTAAAGACAAGCTTTGGAGAGCTAGAATCAAGCTCTAGGTGTTGGGGAGACAACCATGATGATGATTGGATGCATGCAATGGAATGCAAATGCATGCAACATGTAGATTTGCATGCAGGCATGCAAAATATAAAAATCATGGTGTGAATATTCCAACACCACCCTGCAAGCTATACTATGAGAAATAACTGAAAACAATAAAATAGGGCCCTGGTGACTAAGACCAAAGGTCACCTCGTACAATCAATCTAAATAAAATAAATGAGTAAAGAGGGAAAATCCAGTGGTAAGAAAGACCTCCCTCAAAATAGACTGAAGGATGTTAATGAAGCATATCATTTCTCACCCCTGAAGGAGGCAAGTGTCCTTCTTTCTCAAAAGAAGGGTTGATCGATTTGAAAAGGATCAGCAATGTGAGAAGGATGAACCCTTCCATTCTGAAAATTTGATGTGGTTCTCCGTCGAACAGCTAGATCACCAACAAGATCTTTAGTATATATGAGAGTAGTGGTTTCCTATCTTGGAAGAGGAGGGAAATCAGTTGAGAGATCATAAGGTTCTTGTGGAACTGAATCTACCATCTCCTCATCTTCATTAGCATTTTCTATATATTCAGGTTCTTGTGGATCTGGATCTAGCATTTTCTCTTCATGACATTCACTGTCATACTCTGAATATGATCTGCCATGTGATGATGGTTTGCTCTCTTGGAGCTTATCAACACTTCCAAGCTCTGAATTTGAAGTATCATGTGAAGATGTATCTACAACTAGTTCATCATCGCATCCAAACTCTGAATCTGAAACCTCATATGAAGAAGCATGTGAAGCTAATGTCTCATACTCCGAATCTGAACTATCATGTGATGGAGATTCGCTCTTTTGAAACTTATCATCACTCTTAAACTTTGAATCTGAAAACTCATGTGAAGAAGCAAGTGAAACTGGCTCATCATCACTTCCAAACTCTGAATTTGATGAAGTGGGAATATCATGAAACTGCTTCTGAAGGTGCAAGTAGATCTCTGATATCTCTTTTGAGAAATCATAGGTGAGATTTTTACCAAAAGAACTAGAATCTGATGATGATGGTTTTTCCACAAGATCACTAGTGGATGTAATAGTGATGGCCCTTTTGGCGATAGGAGTTGAACCAATAGGTGCTAGATCTTCAGGTTCTTGTGGATCTGCATCTAGCATTCGCACTTCTTCAAGATTCCTCTTTTTCTCAATCTTCTTAGATTGATCCTTGCTTTTCAAGCAATCTTTGCAGGTGCCGAGAGCAATCTTGCTATTTGGAAGACCTTCAACCACCTTGAGCTAGCTTGTAGTTGAGATGAGATAGTCTACTCTCTTCATGAGTATGAGAGCGAAGAGAAGACTCCTTTGAGAGAGGTAAGAAGTGAGAAAACTCATAGAGTTTTGTCTCATGATTTGCAACACCTTTTGAAATGTTTTCTCCTGATCCATGTTTTGTACTTCGACTTCATTTGGAGAAAATATCACTCTTTTGGGCTCTCCAGTATGGGTCATTTGGTACACTGAAAGTAAATTTGTTGCAAGATAAGGAACATAAAGCACATCAGAAAAGTAACCAAATTCAAGATTGATTCTTCCACTCCCTTGAGAGGAGACTTCTGAAGCATTGCCCAACCTTATGGAAGGGCCAATTGAGATTTCGAAACTGGAGAAGAGATATTTGGAGGAAGACATGTGTCTTGATGCTCCTGAATCTATGATGAAAGAATAATATGTTGATGCACTTTCCATGAGGGCATGACATCTTTCTTTTCCTTCGGATCTAGAAGGTTCAGTATCAGGATCTTTCTTCTTTGTACATGCAAGAACAGGAAGATTGTTCTTCTTAAGTAACTGAGCCATCAAATCTATAGTTTTCCTTATACAAGCACTTTCAGGATGGAAACCTCTAAGACAATAGGTGCACTTGGATATTTTCTTCTGAGAATGCTTGGTCTTCCTTGAGTTTGAAACCAGATCTGATTGGTATGGAATATTTGTAGGCTTTGTATCATTCGATCTCTTGTCAGAAATATTTTGATTGCCTTTGCCATTCGCTCTCTCTGCAGCTGTAAGAGATGAATCCGATTTGGGTTTTATCAATCCCATGGAGATCAACTTCTCTTCCTCTTGAGTAAGAGATTGGATGAAGTCATCAAGTGAGGAAAACTTCCATCTTGGAATGGAAAACTTAGCTGACTAGAAAGTAGAGACAAAAACTGAGAAGTTTGGCCCCAACTTTGAGAGAATGGCAAGTATAAGTTGCTTGTCTTCTTTCACTATCTCATATCTTTTCAACTATGATATCAAGATTTAGAACTTGATGAGGAAGGAATTGATAGATTTGGAGCTGTCAGGACTCAAACATATGAGTTCATTCTCCAATTTGTGTCTTTTCATATCATCTTTCTGTCCAAAAAGGGATTCAATCTTGTCCCAAACCTCTTTAGGAGATGTAAGATAGATTAAATGGATGTGAAGAACTTCAGAATCTGAGAGAAGGAGGAGACCAACTACTTCATCAAGCCTATCCAAGTAATTGTACTTTTCAACTGCACTGAGAGGTTCTACCATCATTCCGTTGAGTATTTGGGTAAAGATCTTGGATCTCATGAAGAGAGCCATCTTGTATTTCTACTCAACATACTTGGAATATGTGGGATTTATATCCATCTGAACAGAGAAAGTTGAATAGTTGAAGAAGATTCCGAACAGGTGAATAAACCTGCAAAACAAGAAAAAAATTTGCTGATGGAGAATACTACACTTTGACTGAACACTACCTTTTGAACACTGAGCACATAGACTAAGTACTTCACACCTAGATAGACCTCACTGGATTTGTCCAATGAATTCAAGTAATAGCACCAGGATTTGCTGTGAAAACTTAGAGGCTTCTGGTGCTCAAGTGAAAGATAGCTTCTCAAATAAATGTTGCAACTGTTGCAATGGCTGCAATTCGAATAGCTGTTGACTGCTCTGATACCATGTGATAATCTGCAGGGATCTAGCAAATGTAACAAAATCACAATCAAACTCTCAAGAATATTTGAAAAGAAGAAGAGAAGCATGCACTCAATAATCACTCATTAACACAGAATAATGGATAATGTCAATATCATACAATGAATAATGAATGTAAAGAATGTGCTACAATAATATATGATGAGGCATCATATAGGATTCGAATTAGCCAAGTAGGGCATTTGAATCTGAGCTCAAAGTCTAGCTTGGATAACTGTGGAGACATCATCCAGTCAGTAGTATCCGTCATAAATGGTAAGAGTAAATCAAGTGTGTCCAACTGAGTCTAACAGAACCATCTAGGCATAAATCAGGGAATGGAGACTCTAAGGGGGGCACATGAGGCTGTCAAATAGTCAAGTGGAACTCCAGAACTAGCTAACTAGAAGCTACAAGTAGTCACCATGAGCAATTAGTGGAATAACTACTCAATCAATGCACTAATTGAATGATAACTCCCAGTAGGTGAGAAAAGGTGCCCTAACTGAGTGATAACTGGTGGTAGGTGAGAAAAGGCGCCCAAACTGGCCGTGGTAGGTGGGAAGGGCACACTTGCCAAGCAGACAAGTCAAGGAGGGTGCATTAGGTAGGTAGGAGGCCAAATGGGGGCTAAAGACAGGCTCTAGAGAGATAGAAGCAAGCTCTAGGTGCTTGGGAGACAATCATGATGATGACTGGATGCATACAGTGGCATGCAAATGCATGTAGCATGCAGATTTGAATGCAGGCATGCAATATATAAAAATGATGGTGTGAATATTCCAACAAGAGTATGTTGATGGAAGCTATTTTTAAAGTCAATATATCAATTAAAATCTTTTTTTTTTAAAGTTGGTTAGTATTAGTTGATAAAATCCTAACATGGGACATCTTACAAAGATGAGCATGGCAAGGACCTAGTATTTGTGTGTTGTGTAAACAATATGATGAAACTATTGACTATCTTCTAGATGTACATCTCTTTATGTTAAAGAAAATTGGGATGAAGTTATTTCTCTAATTGGAGGTCAAAGGAATTATATGGATGACAAGTTCTTGGTATGCATGCAACATTAGTTAGAGGAACACTTCCTTAAGGAACATAGAGCTTTGCATCTAGTGGTGTTTTAGGTAGTATGGTTAGCTAGAAATGTAAATAACCTCTAGAACAATGAAACATCAAAATTGTACTTTTGCATGAAGTTAAGTTTACTTATGAAAGTATTTGGTACATTGGAAAGGTAAATTATCCAAGGAAATTTTCTAATTTGGAAATTAACAAGAATATACCCTTGGCCTTTTTTAATGGAATGTTAGGAACCCATGTCTTTACTTTGTTAGTATGTTGTTGTTGGACGCATATGCTTTGTAAGTCGTCCCGTAGTATTTGTTAATCAATAGTTTGTGTTATTGTTGTTGGCGCATATGCTTTGTAAGCCGCCCGTAGTATTGTTAATCCATAGTTTGTAACGGCCCATGGTTTCGACCCATAGTATTGGCGCCTAGAATTAGTATATAAGTGTGTGTTGAGACCTATGAAGGCACCGTGAAGTTATTTGTATTGAGCTTGCTCAAAGGAGGTTGCCCCCTCGAAGTGGCCTGTGATCAATACAAAAGTGATTCTGAGTTCTGTCATTTCTGCTATTTCGTGCATTCTTGTTAATTAATTGTTGCAGGTGCCTCACATCTGGTATCAGAGCACTTTCTTGGGCTCACTGGGTGAAATTTCTGCCAAATTTTTTTTCGCATCTGTTGCAGGTTCGGATTTGGGAATAATCCCCATCCGCTTAACTGTGGGAAGTACTTGGGCATAAGCCCTAAAACTCATTGTGAGGAGTACCACAGGAACCCCGAAGTAGCTGGCCCATTGAGAGGACCTGCCAGCGAAAAGGGCAACGACCCCTACCTGATTGACTAGTTCCCACCCGTGAGGTAAACCAAGAGCTGTCGTTTGTGGCAAAGCGGTTATCAGTTTTACCTGAGCCATGGAGTGAGGGGTATTTCCCCAATACGCAAGCCGTCAGACAGCATTGGTGGCTGAGTGAAACCCCTGAACTGTTAGGAAGCCGCACATACCTGGGGTCCATATCTACTTTCAGCTGAACTATTGTCGATCACTGCTGCGCCGTTTCAGATCTATTTTGCAAGCCGTTCCAGATTCAGCCGTTTTCAGTCCATTCGGCGCTGTTCCAGATTTCTTTCGAGCCATAGCCGCTCCAGTCTGAGATAAAATTTTTTTTTTAAAAAAAAAGTATAAAATTCAGTATTTTCTCCATATCTCCCTTATTTTTACTCTATTTTCCTTGAAATTTTCGAGGAACCCCTGTCATCCCATTCTACATATTTCAGTCCTGAGGACCCTATCCTCAATTCCCCTTCCCAAAGCCTGAAATCCCACATTTGTCTATTTTTAGGGTTTGCCATAACTTCCTCAGATTTCACCCAATCACCTTCAAATTTTACCACAAAGTTCCTTTCTGAATTCTACTTCTTTGTTCCCCTCTGCCAAATTTTCCCATTCTTTCACCCCGCTTCTGAAATCCTCATTTTTGCTTCCCTATCTATCCAACAGTGTCCAAAATTTAGTCAAACCCCAATTACCCTTCTGATTTTTTCCCAAATCCAAATTTTCCCTTACTGAAGTAGTTCCTGTTTTTGTTTTCCTACCCAGTCAGGAAAAATAAAAAATAAAAAAAAATCAAATCCTGGTTATGGTTGTCACCCGTGCAGGAGCAAAAACCATGGAGGAAGCACTTGCAGCCATCCAAGCCAAACTCCAGGATCTGGATGAAAAATTTCTCGGTCTCCATCTTGAACATTCAGCTATGAACAACAAACGGCAGTCCGAGTCTTCAGTAGACAATGGGTTCTCTGCTTCCAGCAATTTCTGTGGTCCGAAGCTTGATTTTCCTCGCTTCAATGGTACCGATCCAACTGGATGGATCTATCGTGCAGAATAGTATTTCAGTCTGCATAATACTTTTGATGTCAACAAAGTTCCACTGGCATCCTTTCATTTGGAACAGGAATCTCTTCAATGGTACCGCTGGTACATCAAGGCTCATCCAGAGCCCAACTGGCCAGACTTTTGCCAGCTCCTTTTGCAACGATTTGGTCCTAGTGCTTTTGATGACTTCACAGGAGCCCTCACTAAACTTCACCAAACTGGCACTGTGAGAGAGTATCAAACCGAATTTGAGAATCTAGCCAACCACACCGAAGGATTGTCTGATGAATTTTACCGGAGTTGTTTTATCAGTGGTCTAAAGGATGCCATTCGCTCTGAGGTCAAAATGTTCTGCCCCAACACAATGATGGAAGCACTCGGGTTGGCTAAGTTGGCAGAAGACAAGCTTGCAGCCCAACAATGCTCCAAGCCCACTGTCACATACCCCAATTTTATTAAAATAATGTAATTATTTTTAATATTCCTGAGACATTATGTTAAATTTAATGCTAAGTAGGAATGGATGACTCAGCAGAGTCTCCAGAAATGGAATGTAAATTCTGAATAATTATTATTAATAAATAAATTATGGAGACAACAGCATGGGAGAGCTGTTAAAAGAGGTTATTGGTCTAACTGGTGGATGGAATTAGGTGGAAGGACAAAAGACAAGTGGCAGCATCCTCAAACACTTCCTGAGTTGTAGGTGGCAACTTCCCTATATTTTGGGGTCATGATTCCCCAAGAAAGTGGAATCTGAGCAGGTGGCTCATTAATGACAGTTAGCCCAATTAAGACCTAGGCAATCTTTTAAATACTACTCAATGAACTGAGCTGGGGGTCAGCAATTGTTCTAGAGGGAGAATACATTCAGGTGAATGCTATTCAGGAGTCCCATTGAGGAAGTGGGAAAACAGTAAGGAAGTGTTTTAAATCAGGAAGTTGCAGTAACTTGGTTCCAGTATAGCTGTTTTGGCTGAGGGAATTGTTGGCTGTACCTAATTCCAGCCAGTTAGACCAGAGCAAGCTCGGGGGTCCTGAGAAGTGCTGTCTGGGCACTCTCCAGGAATTGGTAGGGAGGAACAACCTCCCATCGCTGTTATTGTCTACCATAGCTACAGGTTCTGTCACTCTTCCTGCTGTTTGTTTAATTAATTTTCATATGGAATAGACTATTTCAACTGTGGTTTGACTGTATTCATTTTCAGTAGATCAGTCTTTCTGTGTTGTCTTTTGGTATAAATTTCAGAATTCAGATGTTTTAGAATTTTTCCTATTATCACTTAAATAGAGTAATTATCCTATGCAGAATATATATTTGTTACTGTTACAGTAATCAAATATCATGTTTATGTATTTCTAGAATCTCTATTAATAGTTAAATAATAGACAGAATATTAAACAGTAGTCATTCCAGAATTATATTTATTAAAACAATCATAATAATAGACATAGATAAATCTTAGAATTACTGTGAAATATTTCTCAATAAAGAATGTACAGGAATAGTTTCTATTTGAGCAATATACTTGTATATATATATCTGTTTCAGATTTCAGTCAACTATAGATGCAGGTCATTCTTTGTATCGAGCTAAACAAAACACATAACATTATATTTATGTATCACCAGAATATCATTGACAGTTATCGAATATCCAAAAGATGTGACTGTAACAATGTTTCATGGTTTAAAAACTTTCCATACAATCTCATTCAATAACATAGTAGTCAAATACAAATACATAAACTGTAGATGGTTATTTTCTTCTAAACCTAATACTATAATTTAATAGCCATGATTGACACAACAGAATTAACAGAGTCTTTATATAACAAGACAAATATCTTGACTGGCTCGAAGCCAAGTCTTAGTACTTAGAGATTTTATTGTTCACTATCCAAATCATAAGCATAGAATCCCTGTTCATTATCAAGTTTGTATTATATGAATTACACAGCTCTGTCATAGGTTGTCTTATCTATAGACATACACTTTATACACAGGGAAACCATCAACGAGCTTAGCCATTGATGGATGTTACAAACCCTCACAGCTATTTTATTGTATTAAGACTTATTCCATTATCAGTATTACTCTTTGGGAGTGGATAGTAAACTTATTCACGGCCGTAGCCAGACTTTATTAAATCGACAAGGTGAAAACAAGAGAAAAGAAATGCCTCATATGACAGACCGAACCTACTGGAGTTTTATACATAGTTTATGTATATAATGTATCCTCAGTTTTATTCTATATTTATATAGGAACCAAAACGAAATTTCACAACTCGTCCTAGTCACCATCGAACTCAAACATTTCCACATATAAATGTTTTGAACCAGGAACAGAATCCAAACTTGTCAGGGTTAACCCTATATCATTCAACCATTACAGTAATAATAGTAATATTAACATTCGTTTATTAAACATTCAAAAGAAACCAAGAAAAAACGCAAAGATACAGATACATAGATTTCCTACAGTAGAGTTATCCTCTTGCGCAGGTATCGGGGAACGCAAAACAATCCTTATATATATATATATTTTTTACACTCTATTCATTTATCAAAACACAGAATGACACACGGCCTTGACAGGCCCAATATTACATCAAATATTAATTTATACAGCGTGGATAAACCCTACGCATGGCAAATACAATTACATTAACAAAAACCCTGGCCTCATACAGTCTGAGCCGTGAATGGCTCTCCATAGACATGCCAGGTATAAAACCCCTTTCCATTACAAACAAAACAATTTATACAGGTGACTGCACCCATGTCACAAGAACATTAACGACCTCATTATACAGGAGTTTTCCTCCAAGACTCAACCCTAACACAACAAAACCAACAAAGGAAGAGACAGCCGTGGATAACCAGGCTTACCCGGAGGAGCCAGCGCTGGAGATGAAGCCCTGTACACCTTCAGAGTCGCGTGACCTGCACATTAACGAATGCCACGAGATGTTAAACACATTATTGAATGCCGAGAGTAGTTAATACAAATGTAAATCTAAACAATCTGTATAAAACCAAAACGGTGAACCCATTATCTTACCAGAGCAACCTGTGGACAACCTGGTAGCCACCAGTGGAAACACGTAGCGAAACCCCATTTCATTGACAATTAGATGAGCAAGGGAAGTTTCCAGTACTATTCTATTGACAGCCGTAACAGGCAACATTCCAGACGAAACCCTTAAGCTGGGATTGAACCAGTCGAGAAGTACTCTTAAAAACCCAATACACAACCACCGCTTGGATAAAAACAAGTAACGAAACCCTGCCTCATACTTACACCAGCGACAGTGAAAGACTGTAAGTAGCTGGGACCCAAACATAGAATGACAACGAGACCAAGAAACAATGGAACAGTAGCAGATACCAATAGCAGAGTCCAAAGATCTCTATACTACCAGAATGAAACAACGAGATCAGTGTACCGAGGAAACTGAAATAGACGCCATTAGCAGAGCCGAGGACTTCTATCCTACCATGGAATGAGACAACGAGACCAGAACCCAAGCATTTTGCATTTTACAGTGCCCAACCACAAAATTCAGACATGGAGGGTTTCTCCCTTAGAACCCGAGCCCGAAGGCAAAGACAATGACCTGGTAGGGTTTCATTATTAGCTTATATATCGCCAAATGCATGGAGGAGAGCCAAACACGTAGCAATGAAATTTATCAACGTAGCATGGGTCGAGTTCATATAGTTTGGTTGCATTTCGAATCATTGTTCACCGATTTAAAAATCATTTGCAATGGATATAAAGGTTGCCCAACGTATGGGAACACTATGATTTTGGCACGATCATTGTAATGTTTATATATTAAAAACCAAGTCATCGATATGCCAAGAGCACATTATATTTCTACCTACAATCATTTAAACAATGATGTAGTCAACTTTCAAATGAAAACACCATATCACTTAATACCTGAAAATGTTACCATAACTATATGATGGGATACACATTTGCTATTATGTCCTATCATCATATTTCTTCCGATACTATTGTTAAACAGTAAACAATTAGAATAATAATCTCTATTATTATGATGTTGAAATATAAACTCATCTACAGGTTCACACCATGAATGTAGTTTAAAATCAAGGCACAGTCAGGTGACATAAGTTAAACATTAAGTAGACATTGGACCTTGAAGGATAGATGAATATATTAGAACAACGCTAGAGGCGTCACATTTCCAACTCACGCTAATAATACGTGAACACAACAGTAATCACTGGTATTAGTTAACAATATATATCACATAACGTAAACGTCGCTTTATGCAGACAATAAATATGATACAAACAATTGTTCCAATGATAGTTACAGTATTAAAATCGAGTCATATTCATAACACAATAGTTATAACTGAAACAATGTAGTTCGTCGCAAAACCTGATGATACTATCCTAAATAAGAATTATCATGTAGAGGTAGACTATCAATCTTATTTCAAGTATAATTTCATGAGAATAACTTTACTGTCTTGCACTACAACCAGCAATAGTAAATAGATCTTCTTTAAGTTTTACAGTACAGAGAAAGGAGCTTGATGCTTACCAAGATTTAATTACAGTGATCCTTACTTCACCGGTGTACCTGTGAATAGAAGACAATTTATGCATTAGCTCGTAAGCTAAGTAAGCCAGTCAGCTATGGCTAACTCTCCCTTTGCAGTTTGAAACAAAACAGTCAATATTTAAAATCACAAAAATCATAATTGTAGTAGGACAGAATCTTTTAAAACAAGATTATGTTTAGTTACTGAAATTAAACAGGACCAGAAATGCTATTAACTAACATTTATTGTTAAAATAAAAAAAATTTAAATTTTTTCAGAAATCTCGGGTCCTGACACCCACTTTTGTTCCTTTCCGAAATATGGGTTCTCAGCGACCACCTATACCGCAGGCTCCTCGACCGACTCCTATCAAGTGTTTGTCTGAAACAGAGATGCAAGCACGTAGAGAAAAGGGGCTTTGATATAATTGTGATGAGAAATTCACTCGAGGACATAGATGTGTTCAGCAAAAGCTCTATCTCCTGGATGTGGAGTCTCCGCCTGCCTCTGAAATGGGTGACGAAGATCCAGAAACATTGGATGCTCCGGTCGACAGTCAGGAACCGCCTATTGACCCTCCGTCTCAGGATGACCAGCCAGATATATCTCTCCATGCTCTAGCTAGAATCACCACCCCCCAAACAATGTGGGTCAGGGGTTACTTCAAGAAGCTTCCTCTTACAATCCTCATTGATTCTGGTAGCACTCATAATTTCATTGACCCTTGGATCGCCAAACAAGCTGATTGTTTTATCCATCCTTGCTCCAACTTTGAAGTCATGATTGCCAATGGGGGCACCTTACCTTGCAAAGGGAAGTGTCGAAATGTGCGTATCTCTATGGGAGATTATATCTTGCGCTCGGACATGTTTGCCTTGCCCTTAGGCGGATGTGATGTGGTTTTGGGTGCTCAATGGCTACGCACACTCGGCCCTATCTTATGGGATTTTGCCGAACTTTGGATGCAGTTTTCCCTCAATGGACACAAACACACATTGACAAGATTACAACCAGGTTCTCTCAGCATCATCAGTTCACATCGCATGGAAAAACTCCTCAAGAAGAGTTCACATGGTGTCATCGCTCAGATCCATTCCATCCAGATGCAACCATCAGCGGTCTCCACTACTCCTTTGGATCTACAACAAATTCTGGATCGATATACAGGTGTCTTTGCTGAACCAGTGGGATTACCACCTTCCAGGCCAGAAAACCATCGTATTCAGCTCCTTCCTGGCAGCGTTCCTCCCAACATCAGGCCCTATCGCTACCCATTTCACCCAAAAACGGAGATTGAAATGCTCGTTCGGGACTTATTGAAGCAAGGTATTATTCGCCCAAGCACTAGTTCCTTTTCTTCTCCAGTTATTCTTGTCCGCAAAAAAGATGGGTCATGGCGCCTCTGCATTGACTTCCGAGCACTTAATCACCTCACCATCAAGGATAAGTTTCCAATTCCTGTTGTTGATGAGCTTCTTGATGAGCTTCATGGGGCTCACTTTTTCTCCAAGTTGGATCTTCGTTCTGGGTATCATCAAATTTGGGTTCATGAGGATGATATTCCTAAAACAGCTTTTTGCACACATGATGGCCATTATGAGTTTTTGGTCATGCCCTTTGGCCTCACTAATGCTCCTTCCACATTCCAGGCCTTAATGAATAAAATATTTCGACCCTAATTGCGGAAATTCATTCTGGTATTCTTTGATGATATCCTCATCTACAGTAAAACATGGGATGAACATCTCCAGCATCTGGATCTTGTCATGCAACTTTTCTCTGACCATCATCTCCATGCCAAGCAGTCTAAATGTGTTTTTGGACAAAAGGAAGTTGAGTATCTCGGGCACATTATCTCAGCACAAGGGGTTCGCGTGGATCCTGCCAAAATCGAGGCCATGAACAATTGGCCACATCCTCAGACACTCAAGAGCCTTCGTGGTTTTTTGGGGTTGACTGGCTACTACCGCAAGTTTGTCAAGGATTATGGGAAGATTGCAGCTCCATTAACTGCTCTATTAAAAAAAGATGCTTTTACATGGACACCTGATGCTCAATGTGCATTTGACAAACTAAAACAAGCTATGTGTACTACACCTGTGCTAGCTATGCCCGATTCTTTCAAGCCCTTCACTATTGAGAGTGATGCTTGCGGCAATGGACTTGGTGCTGTTCTCCTTCAAGATGAACACCCCATCGCGTTCACCAGCAAAGCCCTTTCAGGTAAGAATTTAGCTGCCTCTACCTATGAGAAGGAAATGATGGCTATTTTGCATACAGTACAGAAGTGGCGTCCATACCTATTAGGGAATCATTTATGCATCAAGACTGATCACCAGAGTCTGAAATATTTCTTGGACCAGCGTATCTCCTCCCCGGCACAACAGAAATGGGTTAGTAAACTCATGGGTTATGACTATGAGATCACCTACAAGAAGGGTAAAGACAATATTGTGGCAGATGCTCTTTCTCGCACATTTGATGCCCAAGGTTCTCTTTCAGCTATTTCTATGCCTGTTCCAAATTGGTTGCAATCTGTTCAACAGGGTTACGTCAATGACTCTTCCTTATCTCAAATCATCCAACGCTTGACCAACAATCCTTCTTCTGCCCCACATTACTCTTGGGATGGTGCTTCTCTGCGATACAAGGGTCGTCTGGTGCTTCCCCAGAGCACAGATCTTCAACAAACTGTCTTCTATGAACTCCATGCTTCTCCATCGGCTGGGCACTCTGGGTTCCTCAAAACATATGAACGAGCACGGCGTAACTTCTTTTGGCAGGGCATGAAAAGGACAATTCAACAGATGGTGGCCGAATGTGATACCTGTCAGCACAACAAGGGTGAAACAACACTCCTTCCAGGATTGCTTGAACCCTTGCCCATACCTACACGGATTTGGATAGATATTTCTATGGATTTCATTGAAGGGCTCCCTAAATCTGGCGGGAAGACAGTGATTCTCGTTGTGGTTGATCGTCTCTCCAAATATAGTCATTTTTGCGCTCTCAGCCATCCCTATACAGCCTCCTCTGTCGCTCAAATTTTCATGGACCAGATCTTTCGTCTTCATGGCATCCCTTCTTCCATTGTCTCGGATCGTGATGCGACTTTCACTAGTCATTTTTGGACAAAACTATTTCGCCACACTGGCACCAAACTGAAGATGAGTTCAGGGTATCACCCACAAACAGATGGTCAGACTGAAATTGTCAATAAATGCTTGGAAACTTATCTTCGTTGCTTCACCTCAGAACAACAACATCAATGGGAAAAGTGGCTCCCTCTTGCTGAATGGTGGTACAATACCTCTTACCATACTGCCTCTAAAATGACTCCATATGAAGCAGTATACGGTCAGGCACCTCCAGCTCTTCTTCCATACACCCCCACCAGTTCACCAGTTCAGGAAGTTGACAAGGTCCTTCGCAACCGCGATCAGATTCTTCACATTTTGCGGGACAATCTTCACATGGCAAGAAAGTAACCCATGGAACAAGTCAAGGATTGTCAAGGACATAACAAGAATGCACGAAATAGAAACTTGTTCCATGTCAAGTCAATCTTCATTTTGCAGGTGCCTCACATGGAACAAGTCAAGGATTGTCAAGGACATATAGAGTTAGCAGGAGGATTACTAGTTTGATAATCATAAACCGAGCTTTAATTCTAGGTTAATCAGATTAAAAAATCCTTTATAAATGTAATGGGATTTTAGCTATTACTAATGATGAGAACAACTTTAGAAAAATGCTTGACACATCTCTATGTCTCTAGAGACTCTAAGCTAGTTATTGAATGAATAAAAAGTAATAAATGTATGCAAACTTTATTTCCTAAACCTTGTTTTCCCAAATAATGTTACTAGAAAGAAAATTCATAATGATTTGTTCTTGTTAATCTATAAGTAGATTAACAATCAAGCGAATGAATTGCCAAAGAAACATCTAGTCATGCATCTGGGTGAGATGAAAATAATATAAGAGAATGCTAGATTTTTCCACAACAATATTTTACACCCTTATTAACTAGTGTAATGTAGCCAACTTGATGTTAAAGCATGTTGTATTTTGGTATCAGTCCCCATGTTGTTTAATAATGAAATGTTAATTTAGTTTTTTTAGTTTCCTATGAATGAGGGCTTGATGCCCGTTTCTTTTATTTTTTTGAAAAATATTATATATATAAAACTTCATTCATTGAACTGCATTCTTTCAAACACTTTATGATGTCATCTCTCTTCTCTTATAAACATGATTGACTCTTTTTCAATGTTTTAAAATGCACATACATAATAGGAGTAGTCTAAATATTCTAAGTTTTCAATTTTTTTCGAGTATGTTTTCTTATTTGTTTTGTTCGGAATTCAGTTCGAAATATTTAAAAAATATTAGATTCACATATATTAGTTGTGGAGATTGAATAATATGAGTTTCATAGGGGTATTTGAGGGCGTTTAATCTATTATGCATTCAAAAACACAATTTAAATGCTTCCAAATTTGGATTTAACAAAAAAACATTACTGGATTCTGACCAAAAACCACCAAAAAGTCTAAAATGTAGAATAAATTGACTAATCCATACATAATATACTACTATGATTTTATGAAATACAAATAATATGATTTGAAAAATATTAAGCATGTATTTTTTCTTAATCTTATATAAATTTATATCACAATAATTAGCTTTCTACTGAAAGTGATTTTTAGTGTAGTTTATTTATTTTTAAACAAGAATATATAGTATTTTCACTAATATATAAAATCAATGGTTTTGCGATGAAGGTGACATGCGAGGGTTTCTAGAAAGAACACAAACCCTACTCTCTGCAACCAACATTGCTCCATGGTGGTTACGAGGGGAGAGGGACCACCTTCTTCTCTCTCCTTGAGAGAGGTGATGAAGCATAGATTTGTGGCTCCCCATCCAAATTGTTAAAATTCAATATGCTAAGACAGAAAATAGCAGCATTACATTCTATTTCACAATAATAGCATATACAGGATCACTGAAGAAACAACAAGCATAGCATAAACACAAGAGACACAGATTTATCCTGGGAAACCCTCATGGGGTAGAAAACCTAGCAAAGCTTTCCTCAATAAGATGATAAACCAAAATACAAGATGTGCTCCCTCCTTCTAATCCTCCTTATCAAATCTCCCAGACAAGTGCTCCTCTTTTCAAGTGTGTGTGTGTCAAATGAGGAACACACCTCCTCTATTTATACACTACTCTGACATATATTTTACACAAGTACATGTAGGCTCGTATTTAACCATTAGGTTAAATACCCTATTATAACTGACTGGGCCGACCCCCACATGGTGGGTCTAATAACCCTAGTTACCACAACTCCTCGGAGGAATAAACATCTCCGGATACATAATAGAATCACCTCGGAGGGATGGAACATCTCCGGAATAAATAATGTACAAATATAATATTCTTAGAAGTTACAATATTCAACACTCCCCCTTAACGAGAAGGATATTATAACAAAATCTGTAGGAGCATTGACTACATCATCTATATATCATCGGAAGCTTTCTTCAATTCATCATCATCAGTAACTCAACCAGTTAATGGAACATCAACATCATCAGAGTTGATATTACTCGATCATCAGCATCGTTGTCATCATCGTCATCACACGATCATCAACATTGTCATCACACGATCATCAGCATCGTCATCATACGATCATCAGCATCGTCATCACACGATCAGCAGCATCGTCATCATACGATCAGCATCATCATCATACGATCAGCATTGTCATCACACGATCAGCAGCATCGTCATCATACGATCAACATCGTCATCACATGATCGGAAACATCGTCATCACACGATCATCATCATCATCATACGATCAACATCGTCATCACACGATCGGTAGCATCGTCATCACACGATCAGCATCGTCATCATACGATCAGCATCGTCATCACACGATCGGCAGCATCGTCATCACACGATCACATTACACGATGATCAATACTGCTCTCTTTAGGACATAGGTCCATGGATGATGCAATCCAGATCAAGTTCTAGGATGATCAATCCTTATCTCTTTAAGACAAGTCTCATGTCTAGGGACGATCCAATCCCAACCACAGTGCCAGTCCTTTTTCATACTGGATGTGACCTAGATCAGATCTAGGATTTACCGCCACAGAGCCAGTCCTTTTTCATACTGGATGTGTCACATCTACAGAGCCAGCCCTGTTTCATGCTAGATGTATCACATCTACAGAGCCAGCCCTGTTTCATGCTGGATGTATCACATCTACAGAGCCAGCCCTATTTCATGCTAGATGTATCATATCTACAGAGCCAGCCCTGTTTCATGCTGGATGTATCACATCTACAGAGCCAGCCCTGTTTCATGCTGGATGTATCATATCTACAGAGCCAGCCCTGTTTCATGCTGGATGTATCATATCTACAGAGCCAGCCCTGTTTCATGCTGGATGTATCATATCTACAGATCCAGCCCTGTTTCATGCTGGATGTATCATATCTACAGAGCCAGCCCTGTTTCATGCTGGATGTATCACATCTACAGAGCCAGCCCTGTTTCATGCTGGATGTATCATATCTACAGGGCCAGCCCTGTTTCATGCTGGATGTATCACATCTACAGAGCTAGCCCTGTTTCATGCTGGATGTATCATATCTACAGAGCCAACCCTGTTTCATGCTGGATGTAACCTAGAACAATTCTAGGATTTGTCATGTATATTTTGAACCGAGGTCCAGGGATGATCCAGTCCTATCATGTACCTTTTGAACCGAAGCTCAGGTACGATCCAGTCCTATCATGTACCTTTTGAACTGAAGCTCAGGGACGATCCAGTCCTATTCAATTCTCGGAGACCTCATGTCTACGGTTCAATTCATAGGACCAAAGTCCGAGGACGATCCAATCCCCTTACCTGTTCATTCAGGATTTTGATCTCGGAGACATCATGTCTACGGCTCTCTTTAGGACTGAAGTCTAGGGATGATCCAATCCCCTCAAGTCCACCAAGGACTTCATTCTCGAAGACATATGTCTACGGCTCTCTTTAGGACTGAAGTCCAGGGATGATCCAATCCCCTCAAGTCCACCAAGGACTTCATTCTCGAAGACATATGTCTACGGCTCTTCTTTCGGACTGAAGTCCAGGGATGATCCAATCCCCTCACATGTTCACCAAGAACTTCATTCTCGAAGACATACATCTACGGCTCTTCTTTCGGACTGAAGTCTAGGGATGATCCAATCCCCTCACATTTTCACCAAGAACTTCATTCTCGAAGACATACGTCTATGGCTCTTCTTTCGGACTGAAGTCCAGGGATGATCCAATCCCCTCATGTCCACCAAGGACTTTATTCTCGAAGACATACATCTACGGATCTCTTTAGGACTGAAGTCCAGGGATGATCTAATCCCCTCAAGTCCACCAAGGATTTCATTCTCGAAGACATACGTCTACGGCTCTCTTTAGGACTGAAGTCCAGGGATGATCCAATCCCCTCAAGTCCACCAAGGACTTCATTCTTGAAGACATACGTCTACGGCTCTCTTTAGGACTGAAGTCCAGGGATGATCCAATCCCCTCAAGTCCACCAAGGACTTCATTCTCAAAGACATATGTCTACGGCTCTTCTTTTGGACTAAAGTACAGGGATGATCCAATCCCCTCACAAGTTTACCAAGAACTTCATCAAAACATGTGTCAATCATGTATCCTCATCATCAAAACATGTATAACAAAACATGTATCCTCATCATCAAAACATGCATAACATCTATCATCAAAAGCATGTATACATCTATTATCAAAAGCATGTATACATCTATCATCAAAAGAAAAAATATAAGATTCCTAAATCTAAATAATTCTAAGTAACTAGGTGCAGTAAATAGGTAACCTCATCATTGATGAGACATACTTGTTATCAGATACTATGCTACTCCCCCTTTCGAGGAGGGTCCTTCTGGACTATACCAAGCTTGTCTCGGAAGTATTCAAACTTTACTCGAGATAGAGGTTTAGTCAAGATATTAGCAATCTGATCCTCAGTGCTTATATACTCGAGCTTGATAGCTCCTCTCTGCACCATATCTCGTATATAGAAGTATCGGATCTCTATGTGTTTTTGACTTATCGTGGAATACAAGATTTTCTATCTTGATGCAGTTTTGAATGTCACATATAATCATAGTGGAATTCATTTCTAAGTCAAACACTCCATATAATAGCTTCTGAAGCCACACTGCTTCACAGCTGGCAGAGCAGACAACTATATATATATTCTACTTCAGCAGTACTGAGAGCCACACTAGATTGTTCCTTGCTGAACCATGAGATCATGACAGATTCAAGACTATAACATCCACCTGATGTACTCTTTCTGTCTGAGGCACTTCCTGCCCAATTAGAATCTGAGTAACCATGTAAACGGAGTTCATGACCTCCAAGATAATATAGACCAAAATCTAATGTACCTTTTAGGTACCTCACTACATGCTCTGTAGTTATTAAGTGAACCTTTCTAGGTTCTACTAGATACTGACTTAGGGTATTTGCAGCAAAGCATATATATGGCCTAGTATTTGTTAAATACATCAATGACCTAATGATTTATCTATATAGGGTTAGGTCCACTAAATACGATGAGTCATTAACTAACAACTTCAAGTTGGAGTCCATGGGAGTGGCCATGGCTTTATACTCCAACATATCAAATCTTTTTAGAAACTTCACAGCATACTTACCTTGAATTAAAAGATTCCTTTTGGATCTTGTCATACTTCTAGACCTAAGAAGTAGTGCATTAATCCGAGATCTTTCATTTTCATTTCTGCACCCTTTTTCATGACCCTTTTCTCATTCCTTGTCAGAAAGAGATCATCGTCATACAATAATGGTATGATAGGTTCATCATCCACAACCTTAAGGTAAAGGTTAGGAACAACTTTACTTCTGGTAAATCCCAAGCTTTGCCATGAAGCTGTCAATTGTCCATTATTCACACTCAGCATTGAGTGATCTTCTGCATATCTATCTGTGCCATCTCTCGTCAGATGGGTCTACTAATATGAGCCTCAAAATCATTCGAACTCTGTGGTGAGTTCCTTCTTGCATCCATGTCATATGTGTATAGAACCCATATTCAACCTTGTAGCAAAGGTTGAGATCCACATCACCCATGATGATCATTAAGCTCATCAATTGACTACCGATCCTGGGAACCCATACAGAACCTGATTACATTATTAAGAGAATGGTCTTATCTAGTCCCTTGGAGCAAAACATCTCATCATGATTCTCTTCCTCTTTCTAAGAGAATCTCTTAACCACAAGCTTTCTATAGTGCGTTTGATTTGTAAATCTTTTGTTGAACATCCATCGCTTGTTCAGAGTTCATCATTCATCATGATCTTTCCTACAAATCAAAATTAAGTACATGATTAGTAATACTTCATAATCATCAAATCATATTGACATGATAACCTATTATGCATACAGATATCATTTACATAGTTATGCAACTATTTTGACAAATACTTTGGCACAACACTTTCCCATATCCTATATGCATACAGTGGCTATCTAGATGCCTTCCATCTCTACCAGAACATACTATCGAGAGTGTGCACAACTCTCAGCATGTCAGCAAAGAGGTTTCATTCTAGACAAGCAACAATGGAATGTTTGTCCAACTTACCAATCATATGCATATTAGTAGTATACTGTTCAATGCTTTATGAATGTTTACACTCAGCATGATATATTCTAGGAATACAAATATGCATACAAGCAATATCATTTACTATTTCTAATAACAACTCAAATACTTATCTTTTATGTTTGTGTGGTTGCCTCCCGCTTGATCTTCTGTATGTCTTCTGAACTTCTATTCATTCTGTACCACTATGCATGCTCAAGTGTACACTAGTGTCATCCTCATGATCTCATACACAAACATACATTCATTAGTATATTCTCAATATTATCAAAACATTCTAATTCTAAATAATCTTGAATATGTACAGTCATGATCATTAGTATTCGGGGTTTCAAGGAAGTCTTCTTTTACTCATGCATATTCTTGTTTGATCTAGTTAGTTAAATCATCAACCAAGATAAGAGACATAATATGCATAAACCCTTGATTACTAACCAATCATACCAAGTATACTTACACAAGGTAAGATTCTAACATGACATAGGAAAACATACCTGGATTAGTATACCTGCTTAGTTATGTACAACATACCTAAACAATCTCTTCAATGATTTAGAGATCCTGAGCTAGAACCTGCATGTCTCGTAGGTTAAACATAATATAACAAAGTCATACATACCTCGTGAGTCTTTGTCTTCATGTTTTCATGGTCATGGAACTTGATTTGTCTTTTGTAATGTACCTGTGTCTTGTTAGCAGACAACATCAACCTCACACAACACCATAATGCATAAGTACAATCATATAGCCCTAATCAATGAATGTCTTCGATCATTCACATGCATTCATATTGTTACTAGGGTGATAAGACAATTAATAACATTAATCAAGATTGTAGTAATAAATAACATGAAGACAAATACATTATGAACTTAATCAAGAATCAGATTTCAAGGCATACCTGAACCTCCTTAAGTCATACCTGTCGAGACTTTTTGTAGTCTTCTTATGTAAGGCCTTAGCCTCAACTCCCCCTAAAACTTGATCTCGAGCTTGATTAGGGTTTGCTAGAGAAACCCTAAAAATTCAATCTTTGACTTTCATACTTCTGAATGGATGGAAGAATGTGTCTTGCTGAGCTGATCAACCTAGCATTCTTCAATTTTGAAATCTCCAAAATTTGACCCCTCAAAATTGCCTTCGAAACTTCTGGATCTTCTGGACATGAACCCAAACTAGGGTTTGATGAAGCCCACCCTTCTGTCCAATCAAAAGGTTCGATCCAAGGCTCTAAACTCTTATTTTTCTGAGGATCTTCCAGCCGTGGTTACAGACTTCAAAAATTCCAACTTTCTCTGAAACCCTAAATTCCGGAAGCCATGAATAAAGGTGCTAAAAATAATTCTGTTTTGACAGAAATATGCACGTGATTGCTTCTGCTATAACTCTAAAATTTTTGCTCCACAGGGTCTGAAAACGGTTTCTGCAGTAACCTGACCTGTCATCTTTCCATCTTGACAGGTCTAACCTCAATTGGATTTTCTGAGAGAGAGTTATGCCAAGTGTCGCAACGTGACTTGTTTATGGGATAAAACAGGAGATCGAACTTGTACGGCATGCCACGTCTCACTGGTTCACCTTCTGCCTCTGAAAACGTTTTCTGCGATAGTACAGTCTGTGTACTACCTGTCACTTTTTACGAAATTTCATTTGGAGCTTCCTATCCCAAGTTATGACCTTTTTTCCAAGGTCACCTGATTTTGACTGAGATCTGGAAGAGGCAGAAACCCTAACTTGTACTGATCATAACTCATAAAGTGAAACGAATCTAAGGGTTCCCTTTGGACACAAGGTACCTGGGGATGTTATCTTCGACCTGTAAGATTTTCAGACCCTGAAACTTCACAGAAATGGATTTATAGCGAAAGTTCCACAATGACTGGTTTTTGCTATGTAAAACCCTAACCTTCAAATTGTCGTAAGTAAAGCAAGTGTCGTAAGTGCCATACCTTGTCTTCCTTCAGGTTAGCTCTGATACCATGTTAAAATTCAATATGCTAAGACAGAAAATAGCAGCATTACATTCTATTTCACAATAATAGCATATACAGGATCACTGAAGAAACAACAAGCATAGCATAAACACAAGAGACACATATTTATCCTGGGAAACCCTCATGGGGTAGAAAACCCAGCAAAGCTTTCCTCAATAAGATGATAAACCAAAATACCAGATGTGCTCCCTCCTTCTAATTCTCCTTAGCAAATCTCCCAGACAAGTGCTCCTCTTTTCAAGTGTGTGAGTGTGTCAAATGAGGAACACACCTCCTCTATTTATACACTACTCTGACATATATTTTACACAAGTACATGTAGGATCGTATTTAACCATTAGGTTAAATACCCTATTATAACTGACTGGGTCGACCCCCACATGGTGGGTCTAATAACCCTAGTTACCACAACTCCTCGGAGGAATAAACATCTCCAGATACATAATAGAATCACCTCGGAGGGATGGAACATCTCCGGAATAAATAATGTACAAATATAATATTCTTAGAAGTTACAATATTCAACACAAATGACAATATCAAATTGAAGTTGCTGCCTGAAGCGCCCCCTTGCGACACTACTCACCCAATCTATGACAAAGGAAAATGAAAGGCAAAGGAACACAACAATTCCACCTCGTATCCAATGTTGTCTCGAGCCTGGGAATCGATAAAATGCATTCCCCAGACAACTAAAAGTACTAGGTATGAGATCGTATCAAATCAATTTGAAGACTATAAGCATTTCATGAAGGATCATGCGCTCATCAGAAAATTTTTGAGTTTCTGGTCCTCTGAGCGGGATCTGGTTCAATGGATTGATGCCTAGTGGAAACTAAGACATTTTGATTTACGCCTTGGATCCAAAGGATTTTTCATGGTGACCTTCCACAACCTCGAAGATCGCGATTGAATCTTCGAAAATGGCCCTTATTTATACAACTCAGCGGGCCTCTTCCTGGGAGATTGGATATAAAATTTCTTACCAAATATGGAGGAATTCACTCATGCCCCTTTCTGGATCAATATCTACTCACTCCCACTGGAGTTTTGGTTGCAGAAAAACATTGAAGGAATTGGTAATACTCTTAGTAGGTTTGTCAAAATCTCTTAATAAACTAAGCTAGGAAGATATACTTCATATGCTCGAATATGTGTTTATCTTAATATATCACAGGCCCTCCCTGGGGAGATATGTCTCACAAGACATGATGAGGAATGGGTAAAGACAATAGATTGTGAACACATACCTTTTACATGCAGAAAATGTCATGTCCATGGACATCCCTTTCGAGATTTTCCCCTGAAAAATATGTCGAAAGCCTCGATCTCAAGCTCAAACAAGGACAAATAAAAATTCATCCCAGTCCAAGGTAGGAAAAGAACTACCCACAAAATATGGGGGGAATGGCGGGTAAGCACATAACCACCATAAATAGATTTGACAACCTCTCCCCAAATCCTGCTAAGGGAACTGAGAAGAAAGATGAGGAGGAAGATAAAGAGGAAACTCCTTCGGATATGTAGGAGGAAATAGAGGGAAACGCAAGCAAGGAAACCAAACAGTCATTGAAGAGATCCTGCAGCTGATTCCTCCCTCCCCCTTGGTCAAAGGAGGACATTCATATGGAGGATGGAGTGTATTTGGAATCATAGTATGATGAAAATGAACTAGCGGGCCTGAATCTTGAAAACATTGTGAAAGCCTGTCACAAAAGGGACTACTCAGCGGTTCCAATGGATAAGCTCTCAAAATTTCATAAAGTCTTCCTCACCTCGCAAGCAGGTGAAGAAGATTGGTCAAAGTCAAATCTAGGCATTTCTCAATGCATAGGAAAACCCATCAATAATAGCCCCAAATATGATAAGAAAAAATGACGGAAACCCACCAAGTAGTGGATTGAAGAATTTGGTCATATTATGGTCAACTTAGGGAAAATGGAGGCACTCACGTAAAAAATTAACCCAATGAAGATACAATCCTAGAATATTAGGGGACTCAATAGTAGGA
Organism: Larix kaempferi; assembly: GCA_027924585.1. Taxonomy (NCBI): domain Eukaryota; kingdom Viridiplantae; phylum Streptophyta; class Pinopsida; order Pinales; family Pinaceae; genus Larix; species Larix kaempferi. The sequence goes on from BSBM01000642.1 coordinate 8,591,140, forward strand.
GTAAGCAAAGAATCCTACATAAAATGATTATAGAAGAGAAACCAGACATTATTCTCCTTCAAGAAACTAAATGCAAGGAATAAGAATCCAAGCGTATCCTCCCAAGATGGTGTACGACTGGGAACATCACAACTACAGATTCCAGAGGTAAATATGGTGGTCTTGCAATATCTTGGAATCTAGGAAAGATCGAAATTATGATGGCTTTCTCTATCCCATTGTTCGATCTCAATTATATTTAGAGTTCTAAAGACGAATATACATGGCACCTTGACAAATGTCTATGGACCCCAGTCCCTTTCGGAAAAACTATTTTTTTGCAAAACATCTAGCACTTGAAGGAGATCATGCAAGACCACTTTTGGATCTTGGCGAGGGGGGTTTTAATATGATCACTTCACTAAATGAAAAAAGGGAATAACCAGAAGACTAGATAGGGACAACGAAGCATTCACCACTACAATGGATACTCTATAACTTATTAACATAAACACCACTAATGGAATCCACACTTGGAGAAATCATCGACATGGATCTCAACATGTGGCTTGCAGACTCAATCAATTCCTTGTCAATGAATCCCTCTTCATGACGGGAAGAGATCTGGAAGCCTCCATTTTTCCTATTTCTATATCGGATCACTGGCCCATAAGCATCTCTATTGATATGGGAGGGCCGACCCTCTACAGAACCTTCTGTTTCAAGAAATTTTGGCTATCCAGCATGGCGTTTCAGGACGACTATAAAAAATGGTGGGAGGACTCTTCCATCAATAGAGGATCACTCATGTACTGTTTCCAACAAAATATTAAAAACTTCAAGCAAAAGCTAAAACATTGGAACAAAGACAGTTTCAACAACATTTTCAAGCACAACAGGACCTGGATATCCAAATGAAGAAAACTCAATAGGACATCATCAACTATGGATGCACTCAAGCTTTAGTTGAGAGAGAAATCCTATTAGTAAAGAAAATAACGGAGTGCAATGCGCAAGAGAAAGTTCTCTAGTGCCAAAAATGTCATGTCCATTGGCTCAAAGAAGGGAAGCGGAACACCAAATTATTCCACCAATCCATTGTTTAGAGAAGGGACACCAATCGCATCAGTAAGCTAAGAAACAGTCAGGGGGAGATTGTCAGAGATCTAAATGATATTGAAAGGGAGTTGGTTTATTTCTATAAAGATCTGATGATGAAACCCAACATTGACCAAAAGGATTCCATCGACAAAATCACCCAGCATATTCCATGCCTAGTCACCAAAGAGCATAATGAGACCCTGATGAGAGGCATATCTCAGGAAGATTTTGATGAAGCAAGCAAATAAATTGAACTCAAGAAATTGCTAGGGCCAGACGAATTTACTATGTATTTTTTCCAACACTACTGGCCCCTAATTCATGAGGAGGTATGGCAGCTTTTGGAAAATTCTAGAATCTCTCAAAATGTCCTCTTGACCCTCAATGCAATGTTCCTCACACTCATTCTGAAATAAGTTCACACAGAAGATCCAAAAAATTTAGGCTGATTGCACTATGTAATGTAATCTACAAGCTCATAACCAAAGTCATGGCACTCTTACTAAAACATCTCCCTTCCAAACCTCATTTCAATGGAATAGATGGGGTATGTGGAAGGAAGGAAAATCATGGACAGTGCCATAATGTCGCATGAAGTTGTACACTCACTCTGAGTCACGCAAACCCTAAGTATGCTCGTCAAAATAGATCTCTCTAAATCTTTTGATAAAATTAGCTGGCACTATATGAAGGAAATTCTCAAAGCTTTTGGGTTTGATGATGGCTGGGTTAACGAGGTCATCAACCTCACTTCCTCTTCTTTATTTTCTATCATGTTGAATGACACCCCCATGGAAACTTTCAAACCTTGTAAGGGTATCCACCAGGGGGATCCAGTTTCACCCTTCCTCTTCATTCTTATGGCAGAAGGTCTCGCCAGAAGGATCAAATCATCCATCCAGGATGGCTCCCTGAATGGACTACCACTTCATGGTTTGCACCCCCCTCCTTCCCATAGAAAATTTCTGGATGATACCCTTTTGATGGGTACCCCGTCTGTCTGAGAAGCCACCACTATCTAGACCATCCTCTCTGACTTCAATGATGCCTCCGGCACCTTGATCAACAAAATTAAATCATAGCTCTTCTTTTTTAACACACCTCTGAGCATTCAACATCTTATATCCAGATTGCTTGGAATTTCAAGGAGCACCCTTCTGTCCAAATACTTGGGCATTCCCTTGATTGACAATTCCCTCAGAAACTGCTCCTGGGAAGATATGCTCTCCTCCTTATAAAAACACCTCTCCTCTTGGACCTTTCAATCTCTAAATATTCCCATTCGCATCACCCTACTGAAATCTGTTCTTCAGGCCATACCCCTCTACCTTTTTTCATCCGTAGCTTCCCCAAAAACCATTCTGAAAAATATTCATAACATCCAAATAAATTTCCTTTGGTCTGGAACCATAGAGGAAATAAAGTGGGCCCTGATAAAGTAGTTGTACCTTTGCAAGCCCAAAATCTTAGGAGGCCTAAGTTCAAGAGATACTGAAATGATTAATCAAGTTCTTAGCACAAAAACTTGGTGGATTTGTATCAAGCGACCCACAGATAGTTGGTAAAATCTTTGGAGAGAAAAGTATGCACCCACTCTTGAAGATAATGATTTGATAAGAGACCACACTCCACAACAGGGATCGCTAATCTGTAATGCTACATGGAAGAATAAATATCTCATTTACAATTATTGTTTCTGGGAAATTCGTGATGGAGACTTAGCACGCTTTTGGACAGACTCTTACAAAAAAATCCCATCCATCCAAGTTATGGATCTAGGCTTCAGGAACTTTATGAATGCATCCATGAAGCTAAAAACTAGCCTGTGCAGTCTTACTAGAAAGAGCTCATGGAGGGAATCCATTGTCGAACCTGGAAAATCACCCATGAAGATTTAAATCTTCTGGAAAATATTAGCCTTCATCCTTGGATTGATGAAATGAACCGAATAAGAATCCATATCAAGAATGGACCGGACATCCTACGATGGGGTTATTCCTCATCGGGAAAATTCACGGTAAAGGAAGGTTATCACCTCAAATTGGGAGCACACCTTCTTGACAAAGGAAAAATATGGGGAAAAATTTGGCATAGTGGATAGTGGCCCAAAATAATCTCCTTTTTTTGGATGGTAGGTAATGGATGCATCCTTACCTAGGACAACCTCCAAAGATATGGCTTCACCGGCCCCACCTGCTATCCGCTCTGCGGTCAGAATGTGGAAACCACCAACCATATTCTAGATGGATACCCCTTCAGCTCGTGGATATGGGATCAGATTGCAATTCTCATGCATCGGACATACCATCAAAGATCAAATGTCATCAGTACTTTAAGTATCTAGAGAACCAATATTTATAAGAACCCGATTCTGAATAAAATTTGGCAACTCATACTAGGATTCAAAATGTGGGAAATTTGGAAGGAAATAAGCCAAAGGATCTTCCATGCACAAAGACACACTCCCCAAGTAATTTGGAACAACATCAAAAGAAAAATAATTGAGATGATCAGGATCATGCCATGGAAAAAAGAATATTATGAAGGTGAGGAGAGGGAGACTCATATTTTGAAAAGTTGGATTCAAGAGCCACCACTCTCTGGAATACCCAGACCACCCTCGATTTCTCTTGGAAGGGTGTCCTCATGGTCTCCACCAAATGCAAACTACATCAAACTCAATTTTGATGGAGCCTCAAAAGGAAATCTAGGAAAAGCAAGATTCAGAGGAGTATTTAGAAATCATATAGGCCTAATAGTCCATGTCTACTTAGGTGGTCTAGGTACCAACTCCAACAACGCGGAGGAGAAGTGGGCTCTCTACATGGGATTGATTACAGTGATCCAAAAAAAATTGTCATGACTTATTGTAGAAGGTGACCCAAAAATACTCATCAATATATTCTTTCGTCTTCAAAATGGAACTCCTCCAAAACTCTAAACAAGTTGGCGGCTAGAGCATTTGCTTGTTTCAGTAGCAAACCTAGTCCAATCTCACACGGGCAAGATCATTCCTTCCCATGTTAAACGTTCGGAAAAAAAGGTGGTGGATTATCTAGATAACATGGGAGTCGACTCCCCGAAGGTGTAATATCCTTCTATCTGGTTTCATAATATATCAACTCAATTTCAAACTTGAAAACAAAAAATTTGCAAGCACAAGCTAGTTCTCAAAACTAGTGAAGGAGAAACTAGACTATCTCATTGATTAACCCACTGGGAGCTTGATATATGAACAATTTCGTATCTGAAAAATGTATTGGGGAGTGTACAGAAGCGAGGATATCAGATTCAAGGCAATATTATGAGTCCTATGCACAATTTACGGGGGCCATTTATGCTTTGACTTAGCTACCGTTGAATTCTATGCAAGGCTTCCTGGGAACACCAACATATGCAAACTAAAATCATTCACTACACTTGAACTCAACCAGAGTGTGGATAGTGTATATTAATCCATTAATTTTTTATTGGGAAATATTTTCTGATAATTAGGGTGGATTTGGCAGAGTTTGGGAGCAAAAGGGTAAAGTGCGCTAGGATGGACAACTCAGCTAGTCTACTTCCAGGCTCTCCCAAATAGGCTAAGAGGCCTACTAATTATCAATTAAATGGTTGGAGTGTCTTCAATAGAGTCTTAAGAATGACATATGATAATCAGAACAGAGAATTAACTCTCAAGAAATTTTTAATAGAAAATATTGTAAAACTAGTCAAGAAATAGAGCCCAAAGAGCTAGTCTTGATAAAACTTAATGCAAACAGCCTCTACGGATTCCAAATTAATTTTATGAAGTAAAATATGGCTCAGGAATGAATATATAAAGAAAAAAATCAAACCAAAATTAAGAGTATTGAGAAGAAATTGAAGATACTTTAATCTCAGACTTCTCTGAGAGTCTCTAATACATAAAATACTTACATTACTGAGTGTAGAATATGTCTAAGAAGAGAAGAAGAGAGGATTTCTTCACTAGATCTGCAATAATGATGAAAATAGAGAATATATATTCTCATGGAATTCACACCAAGCTTGAGGGTTGCTCACAAGGCGCATTCACCAAACTAGTTAGAAAAGCAATGGGGCGTTCTTTATAGTTGGAACCCCCGGGTCTAGTAAAATGGCCATAACTTGCTCATCCATACAACTTTTTTGATGAAAAAAAAGTTTTTCCTACTAGAAACGATGATATGTATGCAATGGGAAAGATCTCAAATTCCATAAATTCTAAAAAAAATTGAAACTAGAACCTCCATTTCGGCCCTTCAACACTATTCCTATTGAATGAAAGAGTTGAACCGCACAACGAGAAAACCAACCACTGGATCAGACTTCAGGACCTGGAATAAAATCAATGATGAAGACTGGATGTCATCATCCTCTCATAGGAATTAGGGGAACATCTCCCTACTTGGACTAGGGGCACATCTCCCAAGTCAAAGAGGCAAAATAACTCTCAATTCAATTCTTAAACTGTCAAAAGATGGGCAAGTGGTGTGCACTCCTTTTATAGAATTGAGGTGAATTTTTGAGAAATTCATCTAGGCTAATGTGCCCTCATGGAGTGGATAAGGATAGATTGGTTTCAAGATTTTATTTTTTCTTTTCTTTCTGCTTTTGCTTTATCCTACTTTTTCTTTTTTATCTTGTTTTTTTTCTTTTGACTGTTTTTTCCTGCTTTTCTTCCTTATCCTACTTTTCTGTCTTATCCTTCTTTTTCTTGTTTTTCTTCCTTATCCTGCTTTCTGATTTTATCTTCTTTTCTATATTCCAATTTTCCTGAGCTTTATTGCTTTTCTTCCTTGTGCCAATTTTTCCTTTCTTTTTCCTGCTTTCCTAGCTTTAACTACTTTCAGGTTTTCTTCTTTTGCAAGCTATCTCTTGGTCAAATATGATCCTCTAATGTGCCCTTGTGAATCATTATCCACTTTATTTCATTAAAATAAATATTTATTAATGAAAAATAACTTCCATTAATTGCATCTCAAACTTAAGAAAATAAAATTAACACCTCCCAATTAATTAATGACTTAAGTTTCAAAATTAACCCCAAGTGTATGAAATTTTATCTTGAACCCAAGGGATTGATTGGGTTAGGAAATCAATACAATGAACATAAATGAGGGGACATAACAATCCTTCCCTCCCAAGATTGCTTGTCTCTATGGAATTTCAAACTTGGTTGCGGTAAGATGTGTTCTCCTTCCCAAGTAGCATCCTCACTAGGAAACCCTTTCTACTACACAAGATATTTTTGGATGATTCTATTTCTCCAAATGTGAAGAATCCTTTTAGGAACAAGAACCAGGTGTCTCTCATTAGTTGGAAGAATATCCTTTTATATGGTCACTTGTTGGACAACTGTTTCCATGAAAGAAGAGATATAAAGTGTAATGTACTCCTTGCCTCCCTTGGGAAGCCCCAACTCACAAATAACCTTTCCAATCTCCTAATTAATTTTGCATGGACCATAGAGGCTTGTCCTTAACTTTGTAGCTCCTTCCTCATTCAATAGGGATGTCTCATATGGCTGCAATCTTTGATGTGCCAAATCAACCACCCGGAAGCTTAGCTCCCTCTTGCTCTTACCTTCAAGCACCTGTTGCTGATTCTGGAATATTTGAAGAAGTATTTGGAGTGCCTTTTGGATTGCTTGATGCAATTGGATCCAATAATTTTATACTTCTGAATTAACATCCTCATAAATATGATCCATATAGATGTGAGTTTCATACCAATACCAAGGTTGGAATAAAGACATTCCATTGGACATGTGGGCATGAATGTAGGAGTAAACTTTTCGCAACTTAATTACTTTCTTGTTCAATCAAGAATGGCCCCAAACTACTCCATAGGTGTCTTGGTACCATCTTTATCATTTGCATGGCCAATATGAAAGATTCCCATAATTCCAAATTTGTATTTAGACAACTTTGCATGTAAAGTTGTACTTGTCAAAAGGGTTAGCATAGTTCCCAAATGGTGCATGCATTCTTTCCAGATCTTTCTACAAATCAAAATGTGATAAGAAATAAATAGTACATACTTACAAACCTGCTTACCAAACACCTAGTTCCTTCAAGAGTGGAATTCAAAGGGTGCATTATACAGTTCAATTTGCAATGGATAAGGTTCCATAATGATCGCACCGACAACATCTAGTTTCCTCCTACAGAACTTCTCCCTTCAAGCTAAACTGGCGATGGCCAAAGTGGGAATCAAAATTGGTGAGGTGCTTTTCCTTATGCATTCCATTCCTCACCTTTTTCAAGATGATTTTGGATGAAATTGGACTCACATGGAACCTTTTGTATCTTGGTTCAAGTAATTCTTGGATGGTCCTTCCATTTTCTCCTTTGCACCTCTTCATATGTTTGCAAGGTTGAGTGATCTTTTGTGGAGATTCTAATATCATTTTAAGAGAGGGATCAATTAATAAAAATTCATGGGAAGCCCCCATATGTTCCTCCATGCAAACTGAATTTTGAACCCAATGGATAACTTCTTCCCTTATCACCAATTGTTCCACTTGGATCAACCCCTTTGGAGACTCATATGCAACATTGCTAGCCATTGGAAAACTCTACTACTGAATGACTTCCACATAAAATTGAATATTTCAAAGAAATGAGAACATATTTCACTACCTTCTTACATACATGATCAGCCTTATATATTTTAAATTTAATTACAATTCTTGGTTGCCAATCATTATGCTCCTTTGGTGCCATGCAATGCACCCAACTGTTGAGATATACCTTGACCCCATACTCGTTCTCCACCAAGTGTTGTCTAGATTTGGCCATGGTATGCATGGTGGTGTGGATAGCTATGTCATAGATGGAATGAGGTACCCATTGTGGCTACAAGTTTCTTCTTCCCAAAGTAGTGAGATGCTTTGAAATTGGGATCATGTTTGGTGGTTTACCCACCTTCAACTTAATCTTGTGCTTCTCTCTTTTATCCGGTGGTCTGCCACGTGGAAGGTATTCAGAAACCCTCTCGTGCTATTGTAGTGACTTCCATATGACCTAAATATGATGTAAGTAGTCCATAATTGTGCCTTGAATGGTGGTGAGTCCCTCAGTAGACCTCACAATGCCTCCATGCTTCACTATGAATATCATGCCATGAGATAACTCCTCATCTACTATGTAATTTTTTCTCCAAGGTATGAATGGAAATGTATGGAAAGCATCATATTGAAGCCATATATGCCTTGGATTCTGATCATTGAACATAACAAACTCAAATGAAACAATAGATCCAGCATTAATGCAAAAATAACTCTTACCAATGTGATCTAACCTTGCACAATCTTGGGTCTCCATCTCGGTGATGCAGCTATCCATCCAATTCAATGATGAATATGGTTATTTCCTTGCTGATCCAAATGGGATGTAATCATCCACCTTCATCAGGGATAAGTATTTCTTATATGAAAGAGGTTCATAATCTCTGTGGAGTGAAACAGGTTCCTGGTAATCATCCTGCAAATCAATGCTTTCTTCAAGCACTTGTAAATCTGAAGACTCCTCATGTTTACCTCAGACATGATGTTGCTCCACAATTTAATGTACACTATTATCCACACACATCTGATCACATGTGTTCTCATGCAACTCTTTAGATTCATTCAAACTCTCTTCTAAAAATTGAACCTTCTAAAAAATTTGGATCTCAACACTAGAAGGATATTTTCTGCCAACCTTCTCACTTGAAGTGGCTGCAATATCAAGATGAAACAAAGTAATTTGGTTAATGCAAAAATAAAAATGGTTGTAATACCTATGTGACACCTCTATCTCTTCATGATATGGAGTGGTGATGGCACTCTCCTCCACCAAATATTCAGGTTCACTCTCAACTAGAGTGTGGTTGTCTTTTTCTCCATAATAATGTTCTGAGAATGCTCGAAGGGTTGATATTTTATTTTCCTCCAAATCTGCTCCAAAAGTGGTTTTTCCTCTACCAATCCCATATTCAATATCCCTTATAGGGATCTCAAACTCACCAATAAGGAAGCTTGGGTGTCCATGATTGGATTCAGTCTCAACACTGTGAACAACCTCTTGCAAGGTGGCTTGGCCTACCCTCTTATAGTGTTCCTCAATCTACTTTGTGATTAAATTAGTGGGATATTCTTCAGATTGATGCAAGAAGGAATTTCTTCTACCAAAATCAGATTTACCTTTCTTCCTTAGCTTGAATTCAATTTTTTCTTGCTCAATGCATTCATTAGAGTAACCACATGGCTCTTCTCTTGGAATATCGTTGCTCCTCCGCTTTGATGGTTGATTGTTACTGTGCTTTTTCTCCTTCAATCTAGAAAATACATATTTCTCCTTGGTAGCCTTGGTTGAAATTTGTCTCATGAATCTCCCATATATATATGGTTTGTTCTTCTTGAGAGAATTCGAATTTTGAGCAGACCTTCTTGATTCAAGATTGTCTTGACAAACACAGTACTCTATGAAGGACAATTCATTTCTGTAATCAAAAATAAAATCCATGTAGTTATTAAACCTTTTCATAGATTTTATCATCTCATCTATATCCCTCCATCATAAAACCAAGGAAATACATGGTGGTTATTTCTTCAATAAATCAAAGAAGCTTGGTGTTGGAGCCAAGGCCGCAGCTATGGTAAAAGCTGCGAATTTTGAGGAAAAAGCACAAGTATGGAAGAGAAAGTGCTAAGTTTTGAATCAGCGCCAATTTTGGGACAGAAGAAGACGGTGCGCAGTACGGTGCCAGATGGATAATCTCAGCGTAGATTACGGACCGGCAATCGTGGAGCTCGCGCGCACATCAGAAGAGAATGAAGGTAGCCGAGTGGAAAGCCCAGCTACCACAATCAATGAAGCAATGGAGTAGAGGGCTCAGCTACCCTCATTTAAGGCTAAGTACAGAAGTTATGGTTGCTCGGATCAAGGAAGAGCAACGGACCAAAGCATTGAAGGCGAAGGACAAGGCACCCATACCCGTAAGCTGCGCCGAAATTCATGGAGCCTGCAGGAAGCGGCGACATGACTGCAAGCTGCGCCTACATTACACCTAGCCATGTGCGTGGTTAGGGTTTTTGGGGATTACTGCTGGGAAAGGCCCACAGTTTTGTAAAGGTGTGACCGCCATGGCCACCTATATATATGTATAATTGTGAAGGGTAGATGTTAGTTGGTTAGACAGTTAGCTAGCTAGTCTGTGAGTTGGTTGATTAGTAAGTCAGTTAGCTAAGCCTCTGAGTGAGCTAGCTAAGATAATTGATGCTAGATGTAAGAAGGATTGATCGAGTTGATCATCCTCTGCTACGATCTTGTAGACTGTTTTCTACTATGTTGCTAGGAAACAGGAGTTAGAACTGGTTAGCAGTGAAGCTAATCCTTGAGTTGCAGACAGTCCGAGGCGACGTCTGAATTATTGTAATCTCTGGAGAGGAAGAGACTAGATCGAGAGAAGGGCTCCCAGCTGTGTGCGTGGAGTTTCCTGGAAAGATCTAAGGCTGCAGCTGTGTGCGCAGCATATTGCATAAGTCTATCACTTTCTGGTTAATATAAGATACTCCCGTGGACGTGGTTTTCCCCGTGGAGGTGGACTTCATATTTCTCGTTGTTGCAATGTTGTGAATGAAATGATTGCCTGTTTTAATCCTACTAACAGCAAATACAGGAATGTTGCATTATCTTTATGAGTGTTGAGTAAATTAGTGAAGATTTCTTGGGAACTATAATCGTTAAGGGTCGAAGGAATCGGTAAGACGATGTCGCCGTTGCGATAGGAGAACCTGTTGCTGCGATGAGCACGCAAGTGAAGCTACGCGTAGAATATCCGTGTGGTGGATAATTGGTCCTAGCGCAGGAGTGGAAGTACCGCACAGTTCAGCTACCGAGCAGGAGCTTGAGAGCTGTTACGTTCGTAAGTCTAAAGAGAGAACAGTCTCCGTGTCGCCTAGGTTAAGGAAACCTGATTCCTTAGCCTCCCCATAGCCACTTCGGGTGAGACCTCGAGCTGTCACGCAGCTCGTTGCCGAGAGGGCCAGTGCGCCAAGGGGTTTTGTTGCTGCGCTTCATTAAAACCTGGGTCTGTCCAAAAAGCAGCCAACAAATGGTTCCGTTGCCGCGTGAATGAGACTTGTTATTTCAGCAACACGCGAGATCGAGGCGAAACCCAGAGAAAGAAAGGAGACAACAAATGGTTCCGTTGCCGCGTGAATGAGACTTGTTATTTCAGCGACACGCGAGATCGAGGCGAAACCCAGAGAAAGAAAGGAGCCAACAAATGGTTCCATTGCCGCGTGAATGAGACTTGTTATTTCAGCGACACGCGAGATCGAGGCCAAACCCAGAGAAAGAAAGGAGCCAACAAATGGTTATGTTGCCTTGTGACTTGTTACTGTGAGACTTGCTATTTTTGCCACGAAAAAGATTGTTGATTGAGCCAACAAATGGTTCTGTTGCCTTGAGACTTGCTCAGCTAACAAATGTGTTACTGGAATCCTACAACTACAGAAATTCAGGAGTGGTTCGATTTAAAGGCTAGAGAGTTCGCTGAACAAGAAAATAGAAGCTCTAGACTCCAGCTAGAAGAATGGTTGCAGAAGTATATCTATACTGACCTTCATGAAATTTTCTTTGTCACATTTGCACTTGAGTTACATGCTTGGATAGCCAAGTTAGCAGATACTAGACCCACTGTGCATATTGATCGACCAGTCGCTTGGACGCCTGAGCTAGTCAGTATTTTAAAGCGGGTAGACAATTCTGTGTCCCGCGCAGTAGACTTTTGGTTGAATAGTCTGCTGGAAGGTTTCATCACTGATTTTGCAGTGGATACAAGAAAGAGTTTCAGTGAAGCTGAGAGGAGTTTCTTTCAAGCACATAGAGGTAAGTTCCTGAATTCTTTGAACTTATCGATTAAAATTCTTCTGTATGAAAAAGCAAAACTATGTGTAGCTTCAGATGAATAGCATAGACAAGTAATGTCCCTAGACTCTGATAGTGACCCTGAAGTTATTGGTTGCACTCGTAGTGGAAAACGGTATAAAGTAGGCCTTGACCAACATTCTTTTGAGTCAAGCCCAGAAGACAGTCAAGTTCCTAGAGCAAGCCACATAGAAAGACAAGGGAGCATTCATATCCCTTACCACCCTTTTACACCGCAAAAGCCAGATGAAGCTCAGTATAATCCTGCAGTAACGCCTTCTAGTAGCCCACACGGTACTTCTAGTACCTCTGTACCACCTTTGTTCAAACATCCCAGCACTGCTACAGCACCTACACCTCAACCTAGCGCAAGAAAGATGGGTGATGACATGAAACTACCAACTTTTAGAGGAACAGGAATAGAAGACCCTGAACAACACTGGTTCCTATGTGAAGCCATTTGGACAATTAAGCAAATCAATGATGATGCTGTTAAACTGGTTCAGTTAGCAACCACACTAAGAGAAAGAGCCTTAACTTGGTTCATGAAATACTCAGCAGCACAGAATAGAACGCTTGCTGAGGTAAGAAATGCCATGATTAGAGAATTCAAGAAACCTAAATCAGAATCACAGTGTATAACAAAGCTCAAAGACATCAAGCAGTTACCTACAGAGTCAGTATGGGATTTTGACCAAAAGTTCAAAGCCTTGATAGATCAAGTAAGCTTTGAGTTTGCACCACAACAGCATAAGGAATGGTTCATTGTTGCGCTGCTTCCACACATTAGACTTCCTCTTATGCAACAAAATCTCACTACTCAGGAACAAGCTCTAGAGATGGCTATGAAACTAGAAGCTTCACCAATTGCTGGAACAAGCAACGATGTTGCGCAGTTGCAGAACCAATTAGCAAACTTAACCTTGCAAGTGCATGATATTAAGAAAGGCAAAGATGTTAAGGAGGAGATATGGTGTACAAAATGTAAAGCACAAGGTCATTCAAAGGACCACTGTCCCGTTTTCATAGAGTATATTGCAACTGGAGCACCTAACCCTTTACCACAGCCACAGGGGCCTTGGTGTGAAATCTGTAGAACTAGAGGTCATAGACCTCAAGAATGTCACTTACTTCAGAAATATGTACAAACTTCAAAGAACCTATATTGTAATTTCTGTAAATCAGTAGGCCATGATGAAAACAATTGCAGAGCATATGACCTTATGATGGAAAGGAAACATGATGTTTATAGAGTACAGTCAGAAGCACAAGGACCCATAGCAGGTCCACAGTATGACCAAACTCGCGATGGCCGAACAGGAAATTACAGAGGCCGCGGACGTACAACAAATTTTGGCCGCGGAAGAGGCCAGATCACTTGTTATAATTGTGGAGCGCAAGGTCATTTTGCAAGAGATTGCCAAAACCCTACAACCCTTTGCAGATATTGTAAATCTTATGATCATATCATTGAAGAATGCCCTCAATTGATGACTAAAATGCAAGCAAAGACGCCACAGGTCAACCAGAATATTCAATTGATTGGAGCAGAGAAAATGGGACAAGACCGTACAGTTAATATTGTGACGCGCAGTGGAACAAACACTGGTGCGCCAGAGTCGTGAACTGGAAAGCAAGCGACGCAATGGGTGCGCCGCGCCAATATTAAACCAACTCCACTTAATCTGCAGAAGCAAAAAGAAGCATTCAAGCAAGCCCAAGAGTATTTATCAGATCCCACAGCTTCAAGTTCTGTCGCAACTCCGCATAATGATATTAGATCGCAAGTGCTAAGACAAGACAACCTGGTACAAGAACAGGCCACTACATCCGGAAGGCCCGATGAAGATGCACTAGGTACTGTCCATAATTTTCTAAGGAACTGCTTAAAGTTGTTGCGCAATGAAAAAGCAACTATGGAACTTCAACACCTATTGGATAAATGTCAACAATCTGCTTCGACCAACACGCCGCAGCATGCTGTTCATCAGATTGGGAGTCACATTAGAACTGGAAAAGAGATGAGGCTCACAGCGCAGATTGGAGCATTTGAGATGGACGAAGTTATTTTAGATTTGGGCTCAGAAGTTAATGTTCTCACCATGCAGACATGGGAACAGATGGGAAGTCCTCAACTTACAAGATCCCCCATCCAGCTAAGACTCGCGAACCAGCAACGAGTCTCTCCATTGGGCAGATTACCCAATGTACCTATTGATATTGAGGGAGTAAGAAGTTCTGCAGACTTTGAAGTAATCAAAATCCTGGATGATAGTAGACCTTACCCAGCACTTTTAGGTATAGACTGGGCATTTGATAATTTGGCTGTCATCAATTTGAAGAAAAGACAGATGACCTTCGAGGATGACCAGATTAGGGTCATTGCACCGCTTGATCCTATTCAAGGACCAAGGTATATAGAACCCATTCGGGCAGAAGAAGAAGCGCGCCAAATGGAAATTTTGTATCAGATGACTGCTAGTCAGAGTGACTATGTCAATCCCACAGCAGATGGCCATATCAGCTGGCGATGCGATAGTTCGTGCACATCAGACTCAGATACAGGATTGGAAAACTGGCAGAATCGCTTACATGAGGTTTCTACAAGACGTTGCGCCATGATGACTAAATCCATTCGATGGATTGGCACAGAATTAATTGACACTCCAATTTTTGATGGTCTAACTAACGTAAGTGAATTCATACAGGCATATGAACAACAGCTTCCAGAACAGCAGCGCATACAGGCATTAGATGTATCACTGCGCGCTACACCCGCAAGATGGTGGGGTGCGCATAAAGAGAATATTCACACATGGCAAGACTGTCGCAGATTGATACTGCGCAAATTTTAGGACACTACAGCAGAAGTGTCGCGCAAATATGAGGGACAGAGTGACCCCAGGTCACACATTGAAGCATGCATTCAGCAATGGTCGGATATTCCAGACGATGAGTGGGTTCACCTATTCATCCACACATTGGACACAGTTCCAAGGAACTGGTACACTGAAACAGAATTGCGCAGAGGCACTCTTACTTGGCCTCTTATGATAGAAAGTTTTCAACTTACCTTCAGCTTTGAGTCAGAGCATCCAAGTGTTGATCAGGCTCTGAAGTGTATTAAAAAGAAGGTATTTGAACCATGTCTATTAACAGAATATTCCCAACCAGATTGGGCTGTTCAGATAGAACATGCCCTGGAATGCTATAATTTCACCACTGAAGAAGAGGAGGATGATCCTCGCAACATCAATATCCGAGAATCAGAAGGGATGCGCAATGTTGAAGGTCCTCAGCTTGATATCCCTGCCATTACAGACCACATCAAGCTCAAAAAGGTTAACATTGGTACAGAAGCCGAACCCAGGTTTGCTTCTATAAGAGACTATTGGGATGATGAAACTATTGGGCACGTTTCAGATCTATTACGTGACTACCAGGATATCTTTCCTACCAAGTTCACAGAAATGAAAGGCATCCTAGGAGACTTAGGAGTGATGCGCATACCTCTGAAACCAGATGCCAAGCCAGTAAAGCAGCGCCCGTACAGGTTGAACCCGCGCTATAAAGAAAAAGTCAAAGAAGAAATTGACAAGATGCTCGCAGTAGGTATTATTGAGCCAGTAGAAGAAAGCGATTGGATTAGCCCTATGGTTGTACAAGAGAAGAAGACAAAAGGTGAAATAAGAATTTGCGTGGACCTGCGCAAACTCAATGACGCATCAGCGCATGATCCATTTCCTACGCCCTTTACAGATGAAGTGCTTGATAATGTTGGAGGACAAGAGGCTTATTCCTTCACCGATGGATTTTCGAGATACCATCAGATCAGAATCCATCAAGACGACCGCCATAAGACTACTTTTGCGACTGAATGGGGCTCATTCCAGTACACGGTAATGCCCTTTGGTCTTAAAAATGCTCCTGCTATCTTCTCTAGAGTCGTTGTTGCTGTTTTTAAAGAATTCATCCATAAGTTCTTAGAAGTCTATTTTGATGACTGGACTGTATTTGGATTAAAGAACCATATAGCGAACCTGCGAATGATGTTAGAAAAATGTAGACAGCATCAGATTTCCCTTAACTTGAAAAAATGTATCTTCTGTGCTCCTTTTGGTATTTTGTTGGGTCACATTGTATGCAGACAAGGACTCCTGATGGATCCTGCGAAGGTTGCCATCATTGCTAATTTACTTGCGCCCAACTCAGTCAAACAATTGCGCACTACATTGGGACATACGGGATACTACAGAAAATTTATCAAAGGTTATGCAAAGATCACAGCACCTATGGAAAGATTGCTGAAAAAGGATTCGAAATTCCAATGGACAGAAGAATGCCAACAGAGCTTGGACACACTTAAATACAAGATGATCACTGCGCCAATTCTAGTTTTCCCAGACTGGAATAAACCCTTTCATGTTCATGTCGATGCTTCTTCTATAGCATTGGGGATCGTACTTACACAACCAGGAAAAGGAGGTATCGATCACCCCATTGCTTACTCTAGCCGAAAGCTGTCCACAGCCGAGAAGAACTACACTACTACAGAGAGAGAAGGACTAGCTATGGTGTACGCCCTACAGAAGTTCAGACACTACTTACTGGGCGCACATTTTAAAATGTATACTGACCATTCTGCTTTGAAATACTTGGTCAATAAGCCAGTGTTAGGGGGGAGAATTTGCAGATGGCTACTGCTCTTTCAAGAATATGATTTTGAGGTTATTGTAAAGCCAGGTAGATTGAATGCAGGACCTGACCACTTATCTAGGATTGAGTCAGGAGAGGAACCTACAAGTCTGGAGGACAATCTGCTTGACGCGCAGTTGTTCTCTATTCAAGCAGCAGATGAATATTATTCTGATATCCTTGAGTTTCTTACTACTGGACAAGCGCCCGTTGAGTTTACAATCCAGCAGAAGAAACAACTTGTCGTCAAAGCCGCAGACTTCACCTTGATAGCAGGCCAGCTTTATAAGCTGGGCCCCGATGAAGTCTTGCGCAGATGTATCTTACCACATGAAAAAAACTCTATCATCGCAGAAGCGCACTCAGGTACCGCAGGAGGCCATTTCGCAGGAAAGCCGACTGCTCAGAAGATCTTAGCCGCAGGTCTTTGGTGGTCGACATTGCATAAGGATACTAAGGAATTCTGCAGATGTTGCGATGTGTGCCAGCGAATAGGAAAACCTTCAAGAAGAGATGAAATGCCACTAAGACCTCAGATAACACTACGTGCTTTTGATAAATGGGCCATTGATTTTGTAGGTCCTATCAACCCTCCAGGAAAGAGAACCGGCGCAGGATACATCATCACAGCTACTGAATACCTCGCCAGATGGGCTGAGGCTAAGCCAGTAAGGAACTGCGACGCTGCTACGGCCGCGCAGTTCATTTTTGAGAATATTATCACTAGATTTGGATGCCCACTGATTCTAATGAGTGATCAAGGTACACATTTCCTCAATGAGACTATAGAAGCCCTTACTGAAGAATTCCAAATTAGTCACCATAAGAGTACACCCTACCACCCTCAAGCTAATGGCACGGTGGAGGCATTCAATAAAATTCTTGAGAATGCCCTGACGAAGATCTGTAATCAACAAAGAGATGATTGGGACCTTAGAGTCACAGCTGTATTATGGGCTTATAGAACTACCTGCAAGAAATTAACAGGCCACACACCTTTCAGTTTGGTGTATGGACAAGAAGCAGTTATGCCTATGGAATACATTATTCCCAGTCTCAGAATTGCGCAAATTACAGAAATGACAGATCCTGATACTATGAGCGCAAGACTCTCACAACTGCTTGCCTTAGAAGAAGACAGACTTTTAGCTGGATTCCATCAACAGGTACAGAAGGCAAGACAGAAAGCTTGGCAGGACAGGCATATTAAGAATAAAGTCTTTCAGGAACAAGACTTGGTACTCCTCTATGATAGTAAATTCACCAAGTTTCCAGGCAAGTTTCGTGTACATTGGTTAGGCCCTTTTCAGGTAATAAAGATAACAGAAGGAGGAACAGTTCAGCTTGCGAAGCTGAATGGAGAAGTACTGCCTACAAAGATCAACGGGAGTCGGCTCAAGCTTTACCGTGACGGCCACTCCGCCCTGTCGACTTAAATAGCTGCTCAAAGATGCAGATGCCCAGTGTAGTTGAAAGAGGCATCGCATTCAGTCTACACGGAAGTCGCGAGAACCTCAGTCTCTGGCTTCCCGCGCACTTCCTTGAAACATCTGCGCATGTCTATAAAGTTTGGTTGGAGCGAGCTTATAATTGCGCTCCTGCGAAGGTTCTCCCCGGACCGTTGAACTGTCGCTCTTGCGAAGTTCCCTGTGTCAAATTGCCGCTTGAAGAATTCTTGTTGTGGACCCCTATAGGCACAGTTCCCTAAGTTGAAAAGACCCCCTGAAAAAGTTGAATTACAGCAGTTATGTAGCCACGTCTGAGAAATAAATGAAGGATAAACCCGCCATTTAAGTGTAGCCGCTCTGACAGATTCGACTTGACCTCCGTAAGATTTGCATTTAACTCAGGTGCCGGAAAGTTTTAGCTTCTCCCGGAATCCTGTCAGAGCCCGTCCATCACAGTAAATGCACCGCAGAGGCGAGGGGGATCGTAGCGTTGTCAACTCATGCATAGCCACCTACAGCTAGTAGCCCCACTTGCCCGCATTTACTATCACCTTAGCTATAAATACCCCACACTTGTATAATTTCGGGTTACTTTTCTCGAGCTGCATAGTCTTATTTGAGAATCTAAGCCATTGTTTTCAGAGCCGAGTCATGCAGAGTGTCTTCCTTGTAGTCAGCGTCCATATTCCACCTTGTTCCGTTGTTTCTGTCCAAAGTTCTTGTTACCTATACCCGTTCACGTTGGAGAACCTGTCGACTGAAGAAGTTGTTCGTCAATTCCTGCGCCGAGGCCTAGATTTCGGCATGACTACCCCCGTGACGGCTTTGACTTATGTACATCCTGGTTATCAGGATCCCAGACAATCTCCAGCCACAGCCAGAAGAGCCCGTTCTAGAGCCGTTGGCCACTATGGTGAATTATATTCCGCTGCGCCCAGACGATGCACCAGAGGTGCATATTCCGAAGAATGCAAAGTATCCGCTTCCGTTACCTCCATTACCGGCTGGCGTGCGAATAGAAGGGTCCTTGCTCGGACACCTTCCACTGGCCAAGTTCTCTGATTTCAACCTGGGAGACTATAAGACATATCCTCAGTTCCAGCTAGATCGATATCTGACGGTAGTGCATAATCCCACCAGACAGGTTGACGAATTTATCCCGAAGGGATTTGCAGCAAATCTTGAGCACCCTGGACTCCTGAATCTGTTAAAGCTACCGCATTTTGGGCATAGCATTGAGGTGAATGCAGTCGTCAAGACACTGCTATCCTGCGTTCATGGAGGTTACCTTTGGCTGGGGAGGCCAATCGATTTAAATGTCGATCTGATTCATCGCATTACTGGCCTGTCTAAGGTTGGTAAGGATCCCAATATCCATTTTATGGGAAAGGAGAAGGATAGAAAACTGGCTGCAAAGCTGGTGCAGAAATACAACCTTACAAGAGGAGGTCGGGCCTATGACCTCACAATAGTAGAAGACAAAGCACTGAGATTTACAGGAAGTTTGCTCGCGGGCAGACTTCTCATGAAGTGCAGACCAAAGGAAGTTACTGGAGCTGTCGTGGAACTCGCCATCGCAGCTGCGGAGGGAGAACAGTACAACTGGTGCCTCTTCCTCCTCAATTCTTTTTTGGAAGACTGCCGGAACGTCCAAGATAACCCCGGTCAGTCGTTCCATTTTTCTTGGCTTTTAATTTTATGTGCTCTCGTCGGGTGGAAGGAGCCCCCGAACACTCAGTTCCTTCCGCGCCGCGCAGGAGAACCTGCCGGAATCCGCTATGTTAACCTTTGGGAATCCCCTAATCCCGCGAAGCGCAAAATGAACCGCGCCGTATTTTGTGAATACTACTATCTCCTCAGAGATACCATTCAGGAAATGCCAAGGCTGAGTGAGGAGACAGCAAGAATGTATGAAGGGAAGTTGGCCTTTACTGCCGACTTACATCAACTTTACCTCCGTCCCTGCGGCATTCAGGACGAATGGGCCGTAGGCCTTTACAGGATGACCACAGAAGATGTCGAAGAAACTATCAAGTCTTGGTCGGACGAATGGAGAGAAGCCGCCGACATCGCATCCGCGATGCCACCCGCCGCTGCGCAAGAGAAGGATAAGGGCAAGGAAGCCCCCGAGCAAAGAAGTGATGAAGGCTCGACAGAGCCAGCAACCAAGAAACAAAAGGTGTCGCATCCCTCTGAGGCCATTCCCTCGGGGATCGACCAGTATTTGAAAGAGCAATTTCGCGAGCTGCGGAACACGCACGCTCACATCAGAAGTGCTCTAGACCTGCAGTTTGTGGAAATAAAGGGTCTCGCAGGAAGGATTGCGCAGACTCATGCGCCAGCATCTACTTCGCAGGCGCCATAAGAAATTCCAAGTACCGAGCGAGTTGAAGAACCAATAGAAAGGCATACTGTCGTGCATATTCCGCCTACGAGCATGACACTTCCAGATCCGCTAGTTGCACTACAGGTAAGCGCCGTTGGGCCCGTTGAAATCAATTTGTCTCTAATTCCTATAGAGACTCTACAGCTAGTGCATGAGAAAGTTTCTCTTGAGTTGAGAGCTAGAGAGCTCTCTACATTCCAGGAAAATCAACGACTGCAATCGCAGGAGATAGAGCTGAAGGCAAGCCATAAGAATATCTCCGAGAAACTTGCACTTTATGAGGCGCAAGACATCGGCATCAGAAACGCAGTGGATGAGATTGCCCAGGAATTGTCGGCTTGCGAGATTCAACCAGACCTCCCTCTGGTTGAGAAAGTTCAAATTATTGGAGGAAGGGTGAAAACCCTGGAGCATGAAATAGTTTCTATGGCTGAGGGCCATAGAACCCAAATCGCTGAGCTAGAAGCTCGTGTTGCCGCGCAGTTTACAGATGATGCGCAGGAACAATTTGAAGCTCTGGGAAGAGCTTCGACACAGATGAAAGACAGAATACAGGAAGCCGAGAACCTGATGAGCCAAGCTATGGAAGCTTGGGCAGAGCTTGAGAAGCTCCCTTTTAAAGTTGGTCTTTTGGAACAGGTGCAAGCCACAGAACAGTCCCTAACTGTTCTGACTGAAGAAGCTAAGGCCTTAACAGGCTTACCAAAAATGAAGAAAATGAGTGAAGTGCGCAGAATGCAACAGCAACTGCAGAAGCTCAGAACTAAAGATGAGAAGCTCACCAACAGCATTCAGCCATTCATGGATGAGTATGCTGATATCGTTGGCCAAGTCGAGGCAAAAATCAAAGAAATTGCTGAATCTCAAGAGGTGATTGATGCCATCACTAAAGAAGAAGCCACTGCAGAAACGGTGCAGACTGCTGTGGAATGTGTCGATGAATTGGACTCCGCTATTGCGCAATGGAAGAAAACATTCACGGAGACTCAAGCAAAAGCAGATGTGCAAGTAAGGCGACCACATGCTAGTGCGAGTGGCTCGAGGGCGAGCCACAAGTAAGTGTTAGGGGCCTGTTGGAGCCAAGGCCGCAGCTATGGTAAAAGCTGCGAATTTTGAGGAAAAATCACAAGTATGGAAGAGAAAGTGCTAAGTTTTGAATAAGCGCCAATTTTGGGACAGAAGAAGACGGTGCGCAGTACGGTGCCAGATGGATAATCTCAGCATAGATTACGGACCGGAAATCGTGGAGCTCGCGCGCACATCAGAAGAGAATGAAGGTAGCCGAGTGGAAAGCCCAGCTACCATAATCAATGAAGCAATGGAGTAGAGGGCTCAGCTACCCTCATTTAAGGCTAAGTATAGAAGTTATGGTTGCTCGGATCAAGGAAGAGCAACGGACCAAAGCATTGAAGGCGAAGGACAAGGCACCCATACCCGTAAGCTGCGCCGGAATTCATGGAGCCTGCAGGAAGCGGCGACATGACTGCAAGCGGCGCCTACAGTACACCTAGCCATGTGCGTGGTTAGGGTTTTTGGGGATTACTGCTGGGAAAGGCCCACAGTTTTGTAAAGGTGTGACCGCCATGGCCACCTATATATATGTATAATTGTGAAGGGTAGATGTTAGTTGGTTAGACAGTTAGCTAGCTAGTCTGTGAGTTGGTTGATTAGTAAGTCAGTTAGCTAAGCCTCTGAGTGAGCTAGCTAAGATAATTGATGCTAGATGTAAGAAGGATTGATCGATTTGATCATCCTCTGCTACGATCTTGTAGACTGTTTTCTACTATGTTGCTAGGAAACAGGAGTTAGAACTAGTTAGCAGTGAAGCTAATCCTTGAGTTGCAGACAGTCCGAGGCGACGTCTGAATTATTGTAATCTCTGGAGAGGAAGAGACTAGATCGAGAGAAGGGCTCCCAGCTGTGTGCGTGGAGTTTCCTGAAAAGATCTAAGGCTGCAGCTGTGTACGCAGCATATTGCATAAGTCTATCATTTTCTGGTTAATATAAGATACTCCCGTGGACGTGGTTTTCCCCGTGGAGGTGGACTTCATATTTCTCGTTGTTGCAATGTTGTGAATGAAATGATTGCCTGTTTTAAGCCTACTAACAGCAAATACAGGAATGTTGCATTATCTTTATGAGTGTTGAGTAAATCAGTGAAGCTTTCTTGGGAACTATAATCGTTAAGGGTCGAAGGAATCGGTAAGACGATGTCGCCGTTGCGATAGGAGAACCTGTTGCTGCGATGAGCACGCAAGTGAAGCTACGCGTAGAATATCCACGCAGAGGATAATTGGTCCTAGTGCAGGAGTGGAAGTACCGCGCAGTTCAGCTACCGAGCAGGAGCTTGAGAGCTGTTACGTTCGTAAGTCTGAAGAGAGAACAGTCTCCGCGTCGCCTAGGTTAAGGAAACCTGATTCCTTAGCCTCCCCATAGCCACTTCGGGTGAGACCTCGAGCTGTCGCGCAGCTCGTTGCCGAGAGGGCCAGTGCGCCAAGGGGTTTTGTTGCTGCGCTTCATTAAAACCCGGGTCTGTCCAAAAGCAGCCAACACTTGGCCTTATTGCAAAGATGAACCCAAGTAGTTGCTAGTATCGTGGCTTCAAATTCTTCAAATTGAAATCTTAATTTCCACAGGAATAGAGGAAAATGATATGATACCATTGCAATATCTCTCGATCTGATCTCAGAAAATATCAACTCAATTTCAAAATTTAAAACGTAAAATTTCCAAGCAGAAACTAGTTCTCAAAACTAGTGAAGGAGAAACTAGACTAGGTCACTGATTAACCCACCAGGAGCTTGATAGATGAGCACTTTCGGATCTGAAAAATGTATTGGGGAGTGTGCAGAAGAAAGGATATCAGATTCAAGGAAAGCATCTGATTCCTATTTACAATGTAATGAGGCCAATTATGCTTTGACTTAACTACCGTTGAATTCTCTGCAAGGCTTCTTGGGCACACCAGCATATGCAAACTAAACTTAGTCACTACACTTGAACTCAACTAGAGTGTGGATACTAAATATTAATCCCTTAATTTGGGACTGAGAATTTTTTTTGAGAATTAGGGAGGATTTGGAAGAGTTTGAGAGAAAAAGGGTAAAGTGCGTTAGGATGGACAACTCAACGAGTCTACTTCCAGGATCTCCCAAACAGGATACGAGGCCTATGAATTATCAAGGAAAGAGTTGGAGTGTCTTCAGTAGAGTATTAAGAATCACATATGATCATCAGAACATAAAATTAACTCTCAAGAAGCTTTTAATAGAAAATACTCTAGAACTAGTCAAGAACTAGAGCCCAAAGAACATCATCAAACCAAAATTAATATTATTGAGCAGCAATTGAAGATAATTTAATCTCATACTTCTCTGAGAGTCTCTAATACATAAAATCCTTACAATATTGAGTGTAGAAGATGTCTAAGAAGAGAAGAAGAGAGGATTTCTTCACTAGATATACAATAATGATGACAACAGAGAAGATGGATTCTAATGGAAGGTGCACCAAGCTTTAGGGCTACTCACAGGGCATATTCACCAAACTATATAGAAAAGCAATGGCACGTTCTTTACAACTGGAACCCCCAAATCTAGTAAAATGGCCATAATTTGCTCATCCAAACACCTTTTTTGATGAAAACAAAAGGGTTAACTACTATAAACGATGGTATGGACACAATGGGAGATGTATCAAAGTCCATAAATGCTCTGAAAATTTGAAACCAGAACCTCCATTTCAGCCCTTCAACATTGTTCCTACTGAATGAAGGAGTTGAACTGCACAACGAGAACACCAACCAATGGATCAGACTTTAGGACCTGCAATAAAATCAATGATGAAGATTGGATGTCATAATACTCTCATAGTAATTAGGGGCATATATCCCAACTTGGACTAGGGGTACATCTCCCAAGTAAAAAAGGCAAAATAACTCTCAATTCAATTCTCAAACTGTCAAAAGATGGGAAAATGGTGTGTACTCCTTCTTTTATAGACTTGAGGTGACTTGTTGAGCATCTAATATAGGCTAATGATCCCTCATGGAGTGGATAAGGATATATTTCTTTCAAGCTTTTGTTTTTTCTTTGCTTTCTTCTTTTTCTTTATCCTGCTTTTACTTTTCTATCCTGCTTTTTTGCTTTTGACTGATTTTTCCTACTTTTCTGCCTTATCCTTCTTTTTCCTGCTTTTCTAGCTTATCTTTCTTTCTGATTTTATCTTATTTTCTTCTTTGTTATGATTTTCTTGAGCTTTACTCCTTTTCTTCCTTGTTCAAGCTTTTCCTTTCTTTTTCCTGCTTTCTTAGCTTTAACTGCTTTCAACTTTTCTTCTTTTGCAAGCTATCTCTTAGTCAAAGATTATCCTCTAATTCACCCTTCTGAATCATTATCCACTTTATTTCATTAAAATAAATAATTATTAATGAAAAATAACTTCCATTAAGTGCATCTCAAACTTAATAAAATAAAATTAACAACTCCTAATTAATTAATTCCTTAACTTTCAAAATTAACCCCAAGTGTATGAAATTTTATCCACAACCCAAGGGATTGATTGGGTTAGGAACTCAATCCAATGAACATCAATGAGGGGACATGACAGGAGGAAAACTGGTCTCAAGAACAACCACCGAACGAACAGACTCAATTCACACAGGTTTGTGAAGACATAGCAATGCAGGATTGGCACTCCTTGGATGGGGTGATAGCGTGGCGGGTCATATGTTTCAAGAAACTTCATCGATGAAGACAATGACAAATATGTCTAGTCTAAATAGTGTATATCTAGAACAAAACCCAAATAGAACATATCAAATTTCCTAGATTAATCAAATTATGCAGAATGCAAGGAAATAACTTACCCTGCAATCGTAGCAATGTCTCCTTGCTTGATGTAGCCTTTGATCTTCAACTACAAAACAATATACAACAAACAAGTGGAAACACACAAACAATAGTAATATGCAATATTGATAAATCTAAACTAGTGTTCAAGGAAACTAATTCTAAATATATGATGCAAACAACCTTAGTGGAAAGAGTATATATTATCGTAATAAAGAAAGTACAAAGGGAGAGATTACAACCATGCCTTGACATCGTAAATTCTTCCAACTAGTATTTTTCCTCAAAGATACAACCCTACTTCTATTAGAGAAAGTGACCTTAGCTCTAGGGAAATTTTAGTGGCACTTGGATACTCGCTTCTTCCTCCCCCTTCCCATGAAAGTAAGCTTGCATTTATAGGCCAAAGAGGATAGAATAGGTCGAGGATATCATGGAGAAGGTTAGGGAATCATCCCAAAATATTATGGGTTTGAATACCACATATGAAGATTTGTAGGGATAAGCCTCCACGAGTGCTTTGTTCTATAAGACTCTCGAAACTTCTCTTTTTTTCCTTTTAAAAAGCATTGATGCACCCTGTCAAAGAGAAATCTCCATCACTAAGGAATGACCCATGTTGAATGAAGGAAACAAGGGGAAGCGACACACTTTTTTTATGTGCAGAGTGCATCACCCAATGTCTGACACATGTTGTGAACAAACAAGGTGCATCAGTGATCCAAAACTAGGAAAGTGAAAGGAAAAGCGTCTTCCCAAGTCATTTGGCACTTGGCACTTTAGGGATCATAGTTAATCCAAGGGTACACACTCATTATCATGGTGATGATGATATTTTGGTTCAACAAGAAATTAAATGCTGATTTAATAGGGGTTGATGCGGAGCACGTGCCGAATGACAAGTTGGAGCTGACAACGGCTTGGATTACAACGCGCAATAACTTTGGTTAGCCCCCCCAAATCTCACCAGTACATGCTGGCACTTGCATTACCTCAGTGTTTAATGGAGGTCAATGATGATTGTACACCATCCGTCGAGGGGATTAATCCCACCCCTGTGCTCATTTTTGTTCATTCTTCTTGGTTCTCTCCTATCCCTCACCTCGATGCAGACCATCCTCCATCCTCCTGGTGGTCACAAACACAGACGCAGATGTTGGATTATACAACCAAGATAATTTAAAACAAGATGGCAGGTGAAAGGCACAGAGCCATGAGAAGATGAGGACATGGGCAACACCAACGCTCTTCGAAAAATAGTATGGCTAGTGTTTCTCGCCACCTAGCCACCATGACTAATACATTGCTAGTTATCAAGAACGACATCCAGGATGTCGAGGAGGACACTCACGCATGCATCAGGGAACTTTGTGACCAGATTCATATTCACATTAATTGCATGGCGAAAATTGTTGAAATCTATCATCTTCCATCACCTCTACTAGCCACAGTTGGTCCCAATGGAATTAAACATACTGGCTCGGACTCTGAAGCGGGTAACAAAACCAAGCATGAAGGAATGGAAATGCAAGGATTCTCTACTATTAAGGCAGAGTACCTGGCAGTAAACAATGATGGCAATAGACAACTAGATGAGGGAGCGATTTTGAACACAAGTGGCACCATGCGCCAGACTATTGGCGACGTCAAGCAGGAGGGTGCACATCCCAGCCATGCAGTTTAGTTTTGACCTCAAGATTTCTCTTTTGACACCTATCTTGGGTTAGGTTGATGTTTATGGTTTTCTTTTTTGACACTCTGTGCTCTAAAAACATTGTTCTACGCCTATTTTTTTTCTGTCTATTTTCTTAAGAAATGCAAACAATGAATGTCATACTATATTTTTTGAATTCTGGGTTGTTTTCTCTTCTAGAGAGGCCCAAAGAACTCTGTTAATCGGGTTTTTTTTCTCCTATGGGGAGGCCTATATAATACATTGACTGTGCAACTCCTTTTATGATATAATTTATATACTAAATAAATAAATAAAAACTAATATATAAAATTTTGCAGCCAAAATGAACAACATAAATTAGCAAAGTGTCTTACATATTTTGAAAATATGTTAAAAAATTCCATCTTCATACTTAAACTTATAGTTTGAGTGTTCTCAATTCTAACTATTGGTAATCTAAATTCATTAAAACTATATATTTTCATGAACTATCTACCTAGAAATATTACATGGAAACACATGATAATAAGAAAATATTGGTCTAGTTACATGGAACCATGCCCATTGTTAGCTTCCTTCATTTCTTAATCATCCTTCTCATGATATCCAAGCTCTAGATAATTGGCTACCCCCTCTCCCATCTCTCCAAAAGAATGCTAGACTCCGGAATTTTCCCTAAAGTCTTCCAAATCTAAACCAAAGGGATTGTTCACCATTTATTGTCAACTACAAGATAAACCCAGTATTATATTGTAATTCATGTAAGGATCTATAGTCAAATTATCTAATTTTGTGTTGTTGGTCTCCATTTTTCTTTCTATGCTTGCATTCCTGAGCATTTGGGCTTCACCGTGATCACCCAAGCTTTCATTCAAGTGAAAAATTGCCACCTAGAGGTAATCCAATTGTTAACTCAAAGACATCATAACCTTTCAATAGTCATCATACTCATAAAATGAACATTTTCCAATGTGTTAAAAAAAAGGGACCAGAAAGAGGAATGGGAATTGGCATCCAAGTTGCCAAATTATGCATCAACCTCTATTCTTCTACCCAAAAATAACCCGTATCAAACTAAAATTCACCAAGCCAATCAAAAGGGAGAGACTTGGTTACCTGCATAATATACATAGAACTTACAGTGATCCAATCCTTCATATGTCCCCAATGCCAACAATACCAATCTATTAAACCATGTGAAAATAAATAAGATCAAACACCTTTTAAATTGATACAATCACCACCCAACAAAGTGAATTATCCCACTTGCACTGCTTACCTGCATAGCATTAGACTTAATGTTCCTCCTGCAATGATGGTGGAGCATATGTGCAAAGGGTAATATTAGGTAAGGGAGGAGACTTAATGCCCTCCTTGATCCTTTCCAAAGGCCACTTGTCTCCCAAATGATTATGCATGCCAATCCCAATGTCTAATTTCGTGGAAGTAAACTAATCATGGGTTACCCCCATAACCATTTTTAATCAAATTCCCTTTGTTTAATTATTTGTTTTGTTTTCCATTGAATCTACTTGGGAATTGCAAAGTGAAGTATGTGATTGAATGCAATGAATTCAAGGTATGAAACAAGCGCTTTTGTTTTTGTTATAGATCTGGTGATAGGAGAGAAAGATCCGAAGCCTACTTTCTTCATTTGTCCTATGACAATTTTGACAAATTGCAGAAAACCAAAACACTTTTTACTTTCATATATTACAATATAAGCATGCCTTGGTATAAAGCCAAATTTCCTATTGGTTATTCATTGTCTCTATCAAGGTTTTATATAGCACCTACCACCATTGATTTTTAATATAAATATATATATAGATAGATAGATAGATAGATAGATAGATAGATATAGATATAATGCCAAATTTAAATTCCTAAGTATTCACATAATTTTAATTTCAATCATTTATATTAAAGTAATCGCTATGTATAAAGTACATAAAAGGAACCCCTAACTACTTTATTTGTCAATCGTTTATATTAAAATATTTATCACGTTTACAGTATGAAAAAATGGTTTTTATCGTAAGTTTAATAAGAGCATTTACAATAATTTTGTATAGGACAATAGAAACCTAGATCAAGTGACTTCTTATAAATCTCTCGAAATTGACTACAATCACAAGCTCAACTAGAATTGTAACATAGAGAAGAGGATTAATGGAGGGTGGAAAGCCTACTCTGGCCTTGAAAACAACTATAAATTGGATAAAGTTGTGATGTGGGATAGAAAGAAATCCATCTTTAAAATTCTTGTCACTCTCGTTATCTTATATGGCTGTGAAGCTTAGGGTTGCAACACTTCTAGATAATCATGGAGAAGAATTGAGAAAATCCAGAAGCGGTTTATTACCTATAATCTTAAGAGCAATATGTCCTACCCTATTCTCTTATTGGAAGTGAGGCTCTCTCCCAATGAAAGCATGGCTATGATTAGGTATCTAATGTACAAGCATAAATTAAACAATATAGCAGACCAACGACTTCCTAAAATTTCTCTTAACTCTATCCAAAACCACCTATGTCTCAAGTGAGGGTGGAATTATGATGCCATGACTTGGTTAAATCATTGGGGGATTGATGAAACTGCCACGTTGCAAAACATCGATAAAATTAAAACTATTATTACTTCTATGTTCAAAGATAAAATGTGGTGTAAGGAAAATTTAGAGGTTAAATGAAAATTACAATATTAGAAAGAGATCATTAACCCTAATCTTGAGGATCAAAATTATCTTTCTATCTTAACGAGCTCAAACAAAAAAAATACTATTGCCAAGATTAGAGAAAACTCTCATGAGCTTCATAGTGAAACGAGGCACTAGACTAGCCCTAAAATGTTGTGGGCAAAAATGATTTTCCACCTTTGCGAGTCCATGAGCGTCAAAGATGAAAATCAATTTCTCATAGAGTGTCATGCCTACATCCACATTAGATCTCAGTTCCGTAATCTTTACTCCAATACTGACCTTTCTAACCTTCTAACTCCTAAAAACTATGGTGAGCTAGGGATGCTTCTCTTTAAGCTTTTTCAGTATAGGAATATTATTTTAAAACAAAACAAATAATCTCTATCTTGTCTTTTCTCTTAAGGTCCAATAGACCTAATTTGGTCTCTGTAGATGTTAATCACCATCATCATCAAAATATGGCTTTTATTAATTGTTGACATTTCAAGTTAATCTTCCCAACAATGACTACAAAGTTAAATTATTAAATTTAATTAATGATCATAAAAGTAATACTATATCTATGTCTAAATAAATTATTATATCATAATTATAGAAAGCAACTCATTTATACTTTGAATATTATATTTAAAGTGTAAATTTTGTAAGTTATTATATTTTTTCAAAAAGTGTGTATTTTTTATGATGATGATGATTAACATCCACTGAGACCAACTTTGGCCTATCGAACCGTAAGAAGGTTATTACTTGGTTTTCTTTAAACTTTTGTTCCTATACTCAAAAAGCTTAGAAAGAAGCTTTCCAAGATCACTATAGTTTTGGCAAGTCAGGAGGTTAGAAATGTTTTTATTGTAGCAAATACTATGAAACTGATATCTAATGTGGGTGTAAGCAGGACACTCTAATAGAAAGTGATTTTCATCCTCAATGCTCATAGACTCACAAATATGGCAAACCCTTTTCTCCCACGGAGTTTTGGGAATAAACCAACGCCCTGTTTGACTATGGAGTTCATGAGAGTTCGTTCTAATCTAGGCTATATTCATTTTCTTCTTTGAACTAGTTACTATTGAAAGATAATTCCGATCTTCCAAATTAGGGTTAATGACCTCCTTATAGTATCTTAGTTTTCTCTTAATCGCTAAATTTTCCTCGCACCACAATTTCTATTTAAACTTAGAAAAAATAATATTTTTGACATTATCGATATTCTGCAAAGTGTCAATTTCATCAATGCCCCAATGGTCTAACCAAGCCATCGTATCTTTACACCAACTCTGCTTGAGGCGTAATTTGTTTTGACTTGAATTTAAAGCAATTTTAGGAAATCTCTCGTTTTCCATGTTATTTATCTTGTGCTTGTACATCAGGTACCTAGTCATAGTCATGCTCTCGATGGGGGAAAGACCCACTTCTAAGACGAGAATAGGATAAGGTGTGTTGCTTTTAATTTTGAGGTTATAAGTTATAAACCACTTCTGGATTTGTTCAATCTTTCTCCAAGATTCTCTAGAAATGTTGCGTAGGTGTTTTTCTTAGATTTTATAATCATAAATTTTTTCTTGTCGGTGTTAACAGTCATACCCGTGTTAGAGCATAAATATTTGAGAATTCTTAATTGTTTATTGAGATCAAAGGGGCACCTTGCCATAAGAACAATATCATCAGCATAAAGTAGGAGGATGATAACTATCCCAGCTAATATCGTGATGGCACAACCTGCTTCTTCTAAACACCTTTCTAGTTTATCGATGTAAATGCCAAAAAGGGTAGGGGAGAGGGGGCAACCTTGCTTAAATCCAATATTACATTTTATATCTGTTGACCAGCCCTTGTTATTCTTAAACTTGGCAATGACCTTTTCATATAACCTTATTGTGGAAGCTCTCAATTCAAAAGGAACATTAAGATCTTCCAGACTATTCCATAGGTTATTTCTAGGCACTGTATCAAAAGCTTTCTTGAAGTCCACAAAGCAACAAAAAATATCCGACTTATTATTATAACAATCCTCTGC
Source organism: Larix kaempferi (assembly GCA_027924585.1). NCBI lineage: Eukaryota > Viridiplantae > Streptophyta > Pinopsida > Pinales > Pinaceae > Larix > Larix kaempferi. The sequence goes on from BSBM01000642.1 coordinate 8,622,915, forward strand.
AATGATCCTAAGTGTAACAAGGTGGTCCGTGGTTGAATGATTCCTTCTAAAACCTACTTGGACTTTATCCCTCTTACCTTCCATCTCTAGCCATTTGTTGATACTCTTTTCTAAGATAATACCGTATAACTTGGCTAGAAGAGGACTAATCATAATGGTCCGATAATTAGAGGGGTTATTTTTTATCGTCACTTTATTAGATATTTGACATTTTTTTTTCTATATCGTTAAATATAAAATTATATATGAATTGAATATATATATATATAGAGAGAGAGATAGATAGATAATTGATTTTTTATATAAAATAATTAAATTATATATATATATATATATATATATATAATTGATTTTTTTATATAAAATAATTTTTTTATATAAATATATTTTTTTAATTATTAAATTTTTCATAAAACATGTGATTTTAGTTGGTTATGTTGATTATTTGGATTTTTAATATTAATGAAAATATGAAAATTCAAAATGAATTTATATAAATATTAAATTTTAATAATTTAATTATTAAAATTAATTAATAATAAAATAATTAATAATAAAAAATGATATTAAAAATTAAAATTGAAAAAAATGAAATGAAATTATATATGGAAATAGTAAATTATTTAATAAATTAAATTTTTAATAGAAATGGGCCAAACATACCTTTACAAAATGGTGTAGGGCTTATCATATTTTTTTAATTTTAGGAGAAGCTTTTTGAGATTTACATATTGTATTGTATAATAATTTTTTAAAATTAAAGGATATATATATATATATATATATATATATATATATATATATATATATATATATATATATATATATATATATATATATATATGTGATAGTTTTTTTGATTAGCAGGATTCGTCATTGGCTGCGAGATTATGAACCAGGGGCATCTAAGCTATCAAAATCATTTGGGGATCACATCCGGCCTGGACCGCACCAACGCTTAGCATAGTTGGATTTTAATATCCGGTGGGTTTCGAATCGACGAACTTTCCACTTAGGGATGTCTTAACCATCACCCGCCATTGAATGTTCTACATCTCACATATATATATATATATATATATATATATATATATATAATCAATTAAATTTAACTAAATTTATTTTTATTTTAATATATTATCTTATATTTTAGGTGTGATATGTAGATATTTTACGTTGAAATTAATCTTGTATTTAAATTATATTTTACATTAATAATTATTTTTGTGATAATTATATAAAATATAAAATTATTTAAAATCTAAATATTTATAAAATTATAATTTTTTTTACAAATTTTAAAAATTATCTTATTTTATTTTATTTTAGTTTTCTAATTTTCTTGTAATATAACTTTTTATAATTATTAATATTCCATTATAAGAACATTTTCATTTTGATATGAATATAAGTCATATCGAACTTCCATGAGCTTTATAGCGAAATAGAGCGTTGGTCGATTCCCAAAACTTCGTAGGCGGAGAGAGTTTGCCTACAATACAAACATTGCTAACTTCCTAACTTGCCAAAACTATAGTGACCTTGGAAAGCTTCTTACCAATCTTTTTGAGCATAAGAACAAAAGTTTAAAGCAAACCAAGTAATAACTTTCTTAAGGTCTGATAAACGAAAGTTGGTCCCAGTGGATGTTAATCATCATCATCATTATATCAATACTTTAAAAATGTGACACTGTTTAATTTAAAAAAATTATATTCTTAATTTACTTACTATTAAATTAAAATATATATTGATAAATCATGCATTTAATGAAAGAGATCATGATTCCATATTTTATATATGTGAAAAATATGTAAAGGGAAAATAAAATATAATAATATAATATTGTTTGAGGAAGAAAGAAAAAGCTATGATAAAAGGAGGAAGAGGAAAAAGAGTTGTTGGTTGATTTTACCTTGTCATTATACTTAAAAATAGTACTCTTTCTTGTCCATACTTTCTTATAATCTTTACCATTTGTGGATATGTACTAAAGCATGGAGAGGAGGCAAATAGTTTTCATAAATGTTATGACTATTATGGCAAGGGTTTTCCATAGGTTTGTGGTTGGTAAAACCCATGGTAGTTGGGAAAACTTATTATTAAAAATGTGGAAGAAAAGAGAATGGTAGGAGATCGAAATTCTCTCACTTTCTTTATATATATATAATTCAAAACAATTTTATTTTCCATACAAAATTCAGATCATCATTATATTCTCATAAATATGAAGATACATTTTAATGTATCATATATGTTTGTTGAAATGGTAGTTTATGTGAATTTAAATGCAATGCATATATTTCTTTAAAAAAAAACATTAAAGTATATCTAAGTGTTTATATTTTGATATTGATTAATATTTATCATAATTTATTTTTAGAAATTTCATAATTTTGTTTTATATAGATAAATTTTAATGTATTCTCTATTTAAAATATATATATTAAAAACAAAAATCAAACATTATAGATAAATTTATATAAATATATTTTCTTTTTATATATAAATATTCTTTTAATATAAATTAAAATTTTATAATTCATAATATTTTTAAAAAATAATTTTATTTTTATAAATAAATAAAAAATACACATATTTAAATATCTATTATTTGTATTAAATCAAGATATAAAATAATTATATATCTATATTATAGAAAACCAATCAAAACCTCTTAAAGGCATTTCACTACCATCATAATACTAACCAAAAAAATTACTTCACGATCTCCTTTGAGCTTCAAAAAACCAAAGCAAATACATCTTGTAATGGGTTATACATTTTTGTTGAAATGGTAGTTGATGTAATATTTATAGTTCTTCAATTAGTAGATATATAATACATTTTCGTCGAAGATGTAACTATTAAGACATAATTAAATGTTTATATTTGGATATTGAATAATATTTACTCTAATATATATTTAGAAATTAATTAAAAAATATTAATTTAAATGAAAATTTAATAGTTATATTTATTAATAAGAATAAAAAATCTAATTAAAAAGAGAATTAAAAAAATTCAAATATTATTAAAATAAGAATAGTTTTTTAAATTTTTATAATTAATGAAATAAGTTTTTTTTTACACTTCTTTATTTAATTAATTAATTTTTTTTAATAATTTTATGATAATAAAAAATAAAAAATGAAAAATATTTTTTTTTATAATGTTTTAATTAAGCTTATATTATATCTTAATTTCAAAAAAATTGCAACAATTTCTACTTTTATTTTTCTAACTCATTAAAATGATATAAATTTAATAAAGCTTATTTTCAATATTTTGAAACACATAAATAAAATTTCAGCTTTCTATCTTTTAATTAAATTAAATATTAACCATCATTATCAATCATTTTTATTATGAGATAAACAAAAGTTAATATAAATATTAATCATCATAGACATTCATTTAGAACAAATTTATTTTAATTTTAAATTAAATTAAGATAAAAATCTTTCACATTATAAATCTTTTAATTACAAAAAAAAATGGACATTCTTAAAAATAATTTTAAAAATAAAATAATTTAAAAATGCATTGATTAACCACCTGTAACAGGCATGCCAATCTTATATCTTAAATGATCCTGTGTAATGGTAAGCCGAGGACGCCATCTCTCCGTATATACCCACATTTAACTGTATATATATATATATATATTATGTCGATCAAAGTTCATAGTATCATTTCAAAAGGTAAAAAAATGACTTGACAACTCCAGTGTACAACTAACGACATACAATTATGACGGAGCAGAAATTATTTATAAACAATTTAGCCAAAGGGATGTAATGCATGTTCGGTAAGTACAATGCAATTTCTTAATGGGCCATTCATGCAGACAAGTACAATGAACTTTTCATGTGTAATAGTAGGATGCTCTCGTAAGTTTAATAAGAGCACTTACAATAATTTTGTATAGGACAATAGAAACCTAGATGAAGTGACTTCTTATAAATCTCTTGAAATTGACTATAATCACAAGCTCAACTAGAATTGTAACATAGAGAAGAGTATTAATGGAGGGTGGAAAGCCTACTCTGGCCTTGAAAACAACTATAAATCGGAAAACGTTGTGATGTGGGATAAAAAGAAATCCATCTTTAAAATTCTTGTCACTCTCGCTCTATTATATGGCTGTGAAGCTTAGAGTTGCAACACTTCTAGATAATCATGGAGAAGAATTGAGAAAATCCAGAAGCGGTTTATTACCTATAATCTTAAGAGCAATATGTCCTACCCTATTCTCTTATTGGAAGTGAGGCTCTCTCCCAATGAAAGCATGGCTATGATTAGGTATCTAATGTACAAGCATAAATTAAACAATATAGTAGACCAACGACTTCCTAAAATTTCTCTTAACTCTATCCAAAACCACCTATGTCTTAAGTGAGGGTGGAATTATGATGCCATGACTTGGTTAAATCATTGGGGGATTGATGAAACTGTCACGTTGCAAAACATTGATAAAATTAAAACGATTATTACTTCTATGTTCAAAGATAAAATGTGGTGTAAGGAAAATTTAGAGGTTAAATGAAAATTACAATATTAGAAAGAGATCATTAACCCTAATATTGAGGATCAAAATTATCTTTCTATCTTAACGAGCTCAAACAAAAAAAAATACTATTGCCAAGATTAGAGAAAACTCTCATGAGCTTCATAGTGAAACGAGGCACTAGACTAGCCCTAAAATGTTGTGGGCAAAAATGATTTTCCACCTTTGCGAGTCCATGAGCGTCAAAGATGAAAATAAATTTCTCATAGAGTGCCATGCCTACATCCACATTAGATCTCAGTTCCGTAATCTTTACTCCAATACTGACCTTTCTAACCTCCTAACTCCTAAAAACTATGGCGAGCTAGGGATGCTTCTCTTTAAGCTTTTTCAGTATAGGAATATTATTTTAAAACAAAACAAATAATCTCTATCTTGTCTTTTCTCTTAAGGTCCAATAAAACTAATTTGGTCTCTGTAGATGTTAATCACCATCATCATCAAAATATGGCTTTTATTAATTGTTGACATTTCAAGTTAATCTTCCCAACAATGACTACAAAGTTAAATTATTAAATTTAATTAATGATCATAAAAGTAATACTATATCTATGTCTAAGGAAATTATTATATCATAATTATAGAAAGTAACTCATTTATACTTTAAATATTATATTTAAAGTGTAAATTTTGTAAGTTATTATATTTTTTCAAAAAGTGTGTATTTTTTATGATGATGATGATTAACGTCCACTGAGACCAACTTTGGCCTATCGAACCGTAAGAAGGTTATTACTTGGTTTTCTTTAAACTTTTGTTCCTATACTCAAAAAGCTTAGAAAGAATCTTTCCAAGATCACTATAGTTTTGGCAAGTCAGGAGGTTAGAAATGTTTTTATTGTAGCAAATACTATGAAACTGATATCTAATGTGGGTGTAAGCAGGACACTCTAATAGAAAGGGATTTTCATCCTCAATGCTCATAGACTCACAAAGATGGCAAACCCTTTTCTCCCACGGAGGTTTGGGAATAAACCAACGCCCTATTTCACTATGGAGTTCATGAGAGTTCGTTCTAATCTAGGCTATATTCATTTTCTTCTTTGAACTAGTTACTATTGAGAGATAATTTTGATCTTCCAAATTAGGGTTAATGACCTCCTTATAGTATCTTAGTTTTCTCTTAATCGCTAAATTTTCCTCGCACCACAATTTCTATTTAGACTTATAAGAAATAATATTTTTGACATTATCGATATTCTGCAAAGTGTCAATTTCATCAATGCCCCAATGGTCTAACCAAGCCATCGTATCTTTACACCAACTCTGCTTGAGGCGTAATTGGTTTTGACTTGAATTTAAAGCAATTTTAGGAAGTCTCTCGTTTTCCATGTTATTTATCTTGTGCTTGTACATCAGGTACCTAGTCATAGTCATGCTCTCGATGGGGGAAAGACCCACTTCTAAGAGGAGAATAGGATAAGGTGTGTTTCTTTTAATTTTGAGGTTATAAGTTATAAACCACTTCTGGATTTGTTCAATCTTTCTCCAAGATTCTCTAGAAATGTTGCGTAGGTGTTTTTCTTAGATTTTATAATCATAAATTTTTTCTTGTTGGTGTTAACAGTGATACCCGTGTTAGAGCATAAATATTTGAGAATTCTTAATTGTTTATTGAGATCAAAGGGGCACCTTGCCATAAGAACAATATCATCAGCATAAAGTAGGAGGATGATAACTATCCCAGCTAATATCGTGACGGCACAACCTGCTTCTTCTAAACGCCTTTCTAGTTTATCGATGTAAATGCCAAAAAGGGTAGGGGAGAGAGGGCAACCTTGCTTAAATCCAATATTACATTTTATATCTGTTGACCAGCCCTTGTTATTCTTAAACTTGGCAATGACCTTTTCATATAACCTTATTGCGGCAGCTCTCAATTCAAAAAGAACATTAAGATCTTCCAGACTATTCCATAGGTTGTTTCTAGGCACTGTATCAAAAGATTTCTTGAAGTCCACAAAGCAACAAAAAATATCCGACTTATTATTATAACAATCCTCTGCAATGATCCTAAGTGTAACAAGGTGGTCTGTGGTTGAATGATTCCTTCTAAAACCTACTTGGACTTTAGCCCTCTTACCTTCCATCTCTAGCCATTTGTTGATACTCTTTTCTAAGATAATACCGTATAACTTGGCTAGAAGAGGGCTAATCATAATGGTCCGATAATTAGAGGGGTTATTTTTTATCGTCACTTTATTAGATATTTGACATTTTTTTTTTCTATATCGTTAAATATAAAATTATATATGAATTGAATATATATAGAGAGAGAAAGAGATAGATAGATAATTGATTTTTTATATAAAATAATTAAATTATATATATATATATATATATATATTTAATTGATTTTTTTATATAAATATATTTTTTTAATTATTAAATTTTTCATAAAACATGTGATTTTAGTTGGTTATGTTGATTATTTGGATTTTTAATATTAATGAAAATATGAAAATTCAAAATGAACCAGGGGCATCTAAGTTATCAAAATCATTCGGGGATCACATCCGGCCTGGACCACACCAACCCTTAGCATGGTTGGATTTTAGTATCCGTGGGGTTTCGAATCGACGACCTTTCCACTTAGGGATGTCTTAACCATCACCCGCCATTGAATGTTCTACATCTCATATATATATATATATATATATAATCAATTAAATTTAAATAAATTTATTTTTATTTTAATATATTATCTTATATTTTAGGTGTGATATGTAGATATTTTACATTGAAATTAATCTTGTATTTAAATTATATTTTACATTAATAATTATTTTTGTGTTAATTATATAAAATATAAAATTATTTAAAATCTAAATATTTATAAAATTATAATTTTTTTTACAAATTTTAAAAATTATCTTATTTTATTTTAGTTTAGTTTTCTAATTTTCTTGTAATATAACTTTTTATAATTATTAATATTCCATTATAAGAACATTTTCATTTTGATATAAATATAAGTCATAACGAACTCCCATGAGCTTTATAGCGAAATAGGGCGTTGGTCGATTCTCAAAACTTCGTAGGGGTAGAGAGTTTACCTACAATACAAACATTGCTAACCTTCTAACTTGCCAAAACTATAGTGACCTTGGAAAGCTTCTTACCAATCTTTTTGAGCATAAGAACAAAAGTTTAAAGCAAACCAAGTAATAACCTTCTTAAGGTCCGATAAACGAAAGTTGGTCCCAGTGGATGTTAATCATCATCATCATCATTATATCAATACTTTAAAAATGTGACACTGTTTAATTTAAAAAATTTATATTCTTAATTTACTTACTATTAAATTAAAATATATATTGATAAATCATGCATTTAATGAAAGAGATCATGATTCCATATTTTATATATGTGAAATGCATATGTGAAAAATATGTATGTACAGGGAAAATAAAATATAATAATATAATATTGTTTGAGGAAGAAAGAAAAAGCTATGATAAAAGGAGGAAGAGGAAAAAGAGTTGTTGGTTGATTTGACCTTGTTATTATACTTAAAAATAGTACTCTTTCTTGTCCATATTTTCTTATAATCTTTACCATTTGTGGATATGTACTAAAGCATGGAGAGGAGGCAAATAGTTTTCATAAATGTTATGACTATTATGGTAAGGGTTTTCCATAGGTTTGTGGTTGGTAAAACCCATGGTAGTTGGGAAAGCTTATTATTAAAAATGTGGAAGAAAAGAGAAGGGTAGGAGATCGAAATTCTCTCACTTTCTTTATATATATATAATTCAAAACAATTTTATTTTTCATACAAAATTCAAATCATCATTATATTCTCATAAATATGAAGATACATTTTAATGTATCATATATGTTTGTTGAAATGGTAGTTTATGTGAATTTAAATGCAATGCATATATTTCTTTAAAAAAAAATTAAAGTATATCTAAGTGTTTATATTTTGATATTGATTAATATTTATCATAATTTATTTTTAGAAATTTCATAATTTTGTTTTATATAGATAAATTTTAATGTGTTCTTTATTTAAAATATATATATTAAAAACAAAAATCAAACATTATAGATAAATTTATATAAATATATTTTCTTTTTATATATAAATATTTTTTTAATATAAATTAAAATTTTATAATTCATAATATTTTTAAAGAATAATTTTATTTTTATAAATAAATAAAAAATACACATATTTAAATATCTATTAGTTCTATTAAATCAAGATATAAAATAATTATATATCTATATTATAGAAAACCAATCAAAACCTCTTAAAGGCATTTCACTACCATCATAATACTAACCAAAAAAATTACTTCACGATCTCCTTTGAGCTTCAAAAAACCAAAGCAAATACATCATGTAATGGGTTATACATTTTTGTTGAAATGGTAGTTGATGTAATATTTATAGTTCTTCAATTAGTAGATATATAATACATTTTCGTCGAAGATGTAAGTATTAAGACATAATTAAATGTTTATATTTGGATATTGAATAATATTTACTCTAATATATATTTAGAAATTAATTAAAAAATATTAATTTAAATGAAAATTTAATATTTATATTTATTAATTAAAATTAAAAATCTAATTAAAAAGAAAATTAAAAAAATTCAAATATTATTAAAATAAGAATAGTTTTTAAATTTTTTATAATTAATGAAATAAGTTTTTTTTTGACACTTCTTTATTTAATTAATTAATTTTTTTTAATAATTATATGATAATAAAAAATAAAAAATAAAAAATAATTTTTTTTATAATGTGTTAATTAGGCTTATATTATATCTTAATTTCAAAAAAAAATACAACAATTTCTACTTTTATTTTTCTAACTCATTAAAATTATATAAATTTAATAAAGCTTATTTTCAATATTTTGAAACACATAAATAAAATTTCAGCTTTCTATCTTTTAATTAAATTAAATATTAACAATCATTATCAATCATTTTTATTATGAGATAAACAAAAGATAATATAAATATTAATCATCATAGACATTCATTTAAAACAAATTTATTTTAATTTTAAATTAAATTTTCATAAAAATCTTTCACATTATAAATCTTTTAATTACAAAAAAATGGACATTCTTAAAAATAATTTTAAAAATAAAATAATTTAAAAATGCATTGATTAACCACCTGTAACAGGCATGCCAATCTTATACCTAAAATGATCCTGTGTAATGGTAAGCCGAGGACGCCATCTCTCCGTATATACCCACATTTAAATATATATATATATATATATATAATGTCGATCAAAGTTCATAGTATCATTTCAAAAGGTAAAAAAATGACTTGACAACTCCAGTGTACAACTAACGACATACAATTATGACGGAGCAGAAATAATTTATAAACAATTTAGCCAAAGGGATGTAATGCATGTTCGGTAAGTACAATGCAATTTCTTAATGGGCCATTCTTGCAGACAAGTACAATGAACTTTTCATGTGTAATAGTAGGATGCTCTCATGAATTTTACAGATAAACATTCAAAGCTGGAAATACACGACAAGATGTTTACAGATTGAGAGACATTTTCATGGCGACTGATATTTCTCAATCCTTGCCGTGATAGGAAAGGTAAGTGGAACTGAAATGTTACGAACAAAATATTTGTCACATCAAAATTATGGGCAGACCATTTTCATAGGTTCAACAGCTCCCAGTAATGTGATGGAATTCCAGTTTAATAAGGAATCTTTTTACCTAACAAGAATAAAATTATTAATGTCTAATCTTTGATCTCCATATTAGATGGCGATTTATAAATTAATTATTTAGCTCTACAATACTAATTATGAACCGAGGCCGACGACCGAAAGCTGGCAGGGATATATCACGAGAAAGATTGCTGGCTTTTCACGTGTTGAGACAGATATTATGCCCACAACTGTCGAACTACAATTGCAATCATGAATATGAATTAAATAATAATCCATAAATTTCCATGCATGAATGAACGGTTTTCATACGGCATCGACACCAGCAGACATGCAGATATCATGCACAGACTCACTGACCTTTCGATAAATAGATACCACTGTATTATTGTGGGCTCAAGAGATTTCTGTGGGCGGAGAATTGGAGGGATGCCGCCATGTATTAAAATAAAGAATCGTATAACCGTCCCGTGTCTATTAACATAAAGTTTAATGGACGGGCCTTTGTCATTATGCAGTTATGTGATCAGTTTGTAATCTAATTAGCATAGTTAGTTACTTAACTTATGTTTAGTGAACATGGATAAATCACAAGTTAAGTGCCAAGATGTTTGTGGCAAACTGCCCTTTATACAAGGCTTATGAGCTAAGATTTATCCATACATCAATTACAAGTTATTATATATATAATTGTTTACTTAGAATTTGGAACAACTACCATAGAATCAATCTGGACAAACTGTCCTTCATGCAAGGTCTATGAACTAAGATTTATCTATCCATCAATTACAAGTTATTTTATATATATAATTGTTTATTTAGAATTTAGAACAACTGCCATAAAATCAATATGGACAATAAATTCAAGTTACAAAAAAGCAAAAAGCTTCCCTTCAACTCCAATAATTTAAATAATTTAAATACTTTTGAAATATAAGAATATAATCCACATATACATATATTGTTAATAAAATATATGTAACTTATTTGTCTTTTTAAGTTTTTTCCTTATAAATGTGGAATACATATAAATTTACATGTTAATTCAACATTAATATAAAACATTTCATGTTAATTCAACATTAATATAAAACATTTCCCCACATTGGGTGTCCTCCACTCATAGCTCAATCCTCATGAGATCGGGAAAGGGTACACATGGCTTGAGCCCGCCTCCAACTCGAGGCTACCTAGATCATCAAATTGATTAGGGTCATTGGGGTTCTATCCATTCGCCCTCGCATGAAGGTACCACCGAGACTCCAACTCACATCAATTCATGTTTGACACTTCGATTGCCATTATAAAACTTACTTTTTCCTCTTCTCGCCAAGTTCATGGCTCTTGGATGGACGTCTAGGCTTCAATTAGAACGAAGCGTCTAGAAGGACATTATCATTCCGATGGTAACCAACACTGGCTTCATTTCTTGGACGACTTGGAAAGACACTATGATGTGAGCCTCTAGGGCTATCATGACTCCTTGGGTCGCCCCTTATTTCGGATATTGGGGCTTCTCTATGGTGCACTCATGGTTAGAGTAAAGAGGATTGAGAGCAACCACCTTTTTTATTTTAGTCGCTACGATAAGCTTCTTTGGCATGGTCCATCCAGCAACTCCGTTGCTATTGTCTTAGTGAAATGGAGGCTTGGCTTCAGAACAATCTCCATTGTTCTGATCATAAAGGTCTTGTTGCAGATATCGACCAATAATGGAGGACCTTGGCTCCACTCGATCACGAGAAACTTGGTACATCAAGATCCTCATTCTTCTTTCGTATGTGAAGTCTTTGTTGGGTCAAGACATCATAGACCCTCACTCTTCTTTCATATGTGAAGTCTTTGTTGGGTCAATACATCAAAGACCTTGGCTCCACTCGATCGCGAGAAACTCGGTACATGAAGACCCTCACTCTTCTTTGGTATGTGAAGGATGGTCGAGGTACTAGTCTCGCAGACATAATGGACCGTCTAGAGGGATCGATTCGTCACTTGGAAAAAACTGAGATGGATTTTAATTCCAAACTCAATGCTCTCTCTCTCACAAGCTTACTGGCAAAGTCTTTAGCAAGCCCTCCACCACTACGCTTCATCCTAGTCTCATCTTTTGCAGGAACCAAAACCTCAATGCCAGGGTGGCCCTTCGGCTTGAAGGTGGAACACGACTCGGTTGTTGGAATCGAGACTCCGCTCATCAATATTTCTGACAATGAATAGTCCAACTACTCTCTTCTCAAGTTTTAAATAGCTGGTCATTCTTAATTTTCTCTGGCTTGGGGGTAAATGTTTTGGTTTTTAGCTCTTAGAACTCTAAACTTTGGTTTAGTTTTTAGCTCTCTGGAAAACTGTTTACTCAGACCTTTTGAAACTCTTAGTCCGCAACTCTATGGAAAACTATTTGCTCAAACCTTTTGAGGCTCTTAGTGTGCAACTCTCTAGAAAACTATTTGCTGAGACCTTTTGAGGCTAAGTGGTATGGTGACATCTATATTTTTCCTAATTTTTATTTATTATATAGTTTTAGACCTTACAAAAAAACATTAATATAAAACATTTATACAACATTATATATATATATATATATATATATATATATATATAAAATTTGCATTCGTATTATTTGTTTTGACATACAATAAATAAATAAATAGATGTCAATTCCTGTTAGCTCACTCGGTTAAGGTGTGGGTCCTCTTAGCAAGACGACTTGAGTTCAATTCTCCTTAGAGGTGACTTAGTTGGGAGGCGACACCCAAAACAAATATACATATATATATATATATATATATATAATTTATTTATAAACTACTTTTAATATATCTTACTTTAACACAATTTTTTAATCTCTTTGTTTTGATATGAAATAAATGAATTTACTATATTATATATTTATATAAAAATATAGTATCCATTTATAAATTAATTTTAAAATATCATTATTGAACACCATTTTCATTTTCACTTTTAAATTAATTATCGTGTATCATTAACCACAACCCATATGGCATAAAATTTGAATGATTAATATTACCCAAAATTTTTAACTACAAAACTCTAATTATTGACACAAATTATAAATAAACACATCATTAACATAAAGTGCAAATATCTAGTATAAAAGGTAAGCGATTAGTCATCATAACAATTAAATTGATTTTCGATTCAACTACCTCTAAGATTATCGAATTAATAGAATATACCATTCATAATTATTATAAAATAGGATAATTAAAAACTTATGTTTTGTGGTTAGCATCAAAGCTTATCGAATTAATAGAATATACCATGCTTAATTATTAAAAAAAGTTAGCATTGAGAAGAAAATGTTAGGTGTTATGAGGAATTTTTTAAATTAGATTTTATATATTTGAGAAAATTATTAAAAATAATAAATATTTCTTATTTATTTTTAATAAAGTATAGATTTGAAAATAAAATAAATAAAGTTTAGTTAAAAAAAAGATTTAGATTCCTCGCAAAATCGATGATTTATTTGATATGAAAGAACTATTGTAAGTAGAAGTTGCTCTATTGGTAACTATTAGAAGCTTCCTTGTATCTATTGCAATATGGGCCCAATTTTTCATAGAGGCTTACAACCAAGTCTCATTTGCGCATCTTCAACTAAGAGTAGATGCTATAAAAATTTACTTATCCCTAGACTCTACCCCATGTCACTAGAGTATCATTCTATCTTAGTGGTCAATTTCTCTAATAAAAAAATCCCAATTATTATTTAGTTTAAATAAAATTTAAACATTAATTCATTAGTGAAATGAGAAATTATAATTTAAATATTTAAAATCTTTCCCAAAAATAATTATAATTATAAACAAAGAAAAAGCATTTTACTCAAATTTACACCAAAATCTTCTTATTTATCATTTTATATTTTAAACAAGATTTTATTATTTATATCACTTTATGTTTTATTTCTTATGAAGTGTATTATTTTATACTTTAAATAAAGACAATCCAAGTGATAAAATTTAGTTGAATTCAAACTTTATAAATTTTTCACATACATATATACAAAATCAAAATCAAATTTTAATAATTGAATGGATGTATCCATGAATATCGTGAATAGGTGGATTAATACTTGGTTTGATAACAAATCTATTTAGGTATCTTATGTCATATATATATGTAGAGTAATGTTAACTATCTTTGGGGTGTACAATGTCTTTGTATACGTTTAAAATTCTTTGGCAAAGAATATGATTCAAATTTTTATATTTCCAAGCTTTTTTTTCATTAACTTTAATTTCTTCATACTTAATAAAAAATTAAGATAAATTTATGCTAATTTTATATCATTTTATATATCTTTTAATATTTATTTTTATATTAAATAATTTCACTTAAAATGCTTTTATTGTAATTTTTTAATTTTAATTTTATAATTATTTTAAATATTTTATTTTTATTTTTAAAGTAATTTACTTTAAAAATTATAATATTTTTATAACAATTTAAAAATTATATAATTGAGATTTTAAAAATTAAAAAATTTTAAGTTTCCATACTTTCATGGTAATTTACATGATGTATCATGAACTATATGTACTTTGATGATAATGTGATCATTCCACCAATGTATATTTAGAATTCATGGAGATGTGCCAATATTATAACATCATCTAATTGTTATTAGTTGATAATATCATCATTGCACCAAAAGTAATTAAGTATATCTAGAATTTAAGTCATTGTATCAAGATTATAATATTATCTAATTATCATTTAATTAATTAACTAATAATGTGATCATTGCATACAAAATAATACATGTATTTACATTACTATATGTATTTATAATTAAACTCATTACATTGAATTTATGATATTGATAAATTAAATTAAAAAATAATATATTATAACAATGAAAAAAATATAATAATATATTTTTTATTATAATAGTAATAAACTGAACTTATATCTATTTTAATCTTAAAATATTATAAATAAATAAAATTATGGTTATATTGTGTAGTGTTATATATATTGAGAGTAATTTGAGTTAAAATAATTTTACATTGTATATATATACTTTTTTTAAAATGTATATTTCATTTAAGAACAAAATAATATACAATTTATAAGAGCTAATAGAACATAGTCAAAAGAGTTTAATAATATTCCACTCGATGAGATTATCTTGATTCATAAACAAAAATGACTTCAACATATCTTCCCCAAAAACTATGCAAATGGCTTAATCATTATCATATGTAAAGTATAGTACCGAAGCATCAAATAAAACATAAGCTAATAATTTAAGGTTATATGGGAAACCAAACTTATTGTTACAAATTCTTCTACATAAATACTACCCAATTATAGGAATATAACTTGTTTAGAAAATTAATTCACCTCAACATTGAGCTGCATGTAGACATGATTGAGATTCACACTAGAAAACTGCCCACTAATCTCCTCTAGGTGAATGCCTAAATAGTAAAGACTAAAATTTTGCACTGGAGTTTCCCCCCACATTCACTTAATAGTAATATCAAAATCGCCATATGCATGTAGCTGATCAATCCCCCTTTCTCGAGCAAACTTCATAAAATTGAAAAACACTTTAAGCTTCATGTAGTTGTTTGTGCTAGGTTCGAGAAATGCCTAACCATTAGAATAATGCTCATATTAATGATATCAAATGGAACCAAGCCCACAATTTCACTCTTGACCCTGCTTCGCACTATCAAAAAATCAAGCCAGGCCACATATTTGTTGATTCCCAGCTCATTGATGATACACTCGAGTTTATTAATGAGCACCTTCTTATGATAGGTGAACAAATATAATGTTTGAGAAACTACTTTAAAGGAAGGAGGTAAATGACCTTAAAAAATAACCACGTTACGTCCTAACCATATACCCCAAATTACTAGAAAAGGAAGAGGATGATACTCTTTCAACTCTTATCTAGTAAAGTATTCTACAAAACACGTCATTGTTATGCCCTTCACCCATAACCCATTAACCTTCACCTGATATTCAACCATCTTCCACATCTATAATAAAAATGGACATAAAGAAAAACATGATAATTTGAATCCTCATTTCCCCTACACATCATACAAATACAGACCCCCTTCTTATGTTTCCATCAGAGTCGATCCCATGTTAAAAAAATGTGTTCAAGAAAAGCCATAAGAAAAAAATGCTTTTTGGTGGTGCCACCACCTTCCACCATCTTTCATTTGGCATAATGGATACCTAGTACCCAACCTTCGATGAGTATTGACCAACCATCCTATTATAGATATAGAAAAACTCATCATTCTTGTTGCTAATACAAATATGAGATTTTATGAATCCTCGAAGAAAACCATCCCAAACCTATGCCCACTCATTGGACAAACCCAAATTGGTCACTTGCAACGAGCCTTGATTCTAGAGATCAATATTCTTGGGGTTCACAAATTTATCCAAGGTACAAAGAACCTTCCTTGTAAATGGAGAACAAGATATGTCAGTAATTAGTTCTCCACACCACATCTCATAATAGAACCATTTCCAACCTTCCATGCTAAAAATATACCAATCACTGGGAAGGTCAAAGTGAGAGATTTCCACTAATTTGAGACATTGATAATGAATTTATTTCACCTTTGGATCTATCAATAACATAATCTATAAATATATATATGGAAATTGGAGCTCTTCACCACAAACTATCCCTCATCAAGAAACCCATGAAGATTTTGCAACATGAACCTGGTTAAAAAGGAAAATGTTTTTCTCACCCCCATACACCAAAATCTCAAAGTAGCAATGAGTTTTTGACTGACAAGGTAGGATCCTTGATACTCACTCTTTCCCTTCCATAAATAGTTAAAATATATCTGCAAAATCCTATGAATGAAACATTTGGGGATGTGGACCATAAGGTGCTAGTAAACATTAATGGATTCCAATACCAACTTGATGAGTACCAGGCACCCTACAAAATCCAATGATTACACCAACAATTAACCCTATTCTCAACTCTAGCAATAAGCCAAGACTAATCGACCTTACCGCACGTATTAGGTTTAAGTTTATATCCCAAATAATTTACACCTTCTTCCAAATTATGGATGGAAAATGGAAACAAGTGCACCCATGATTCCCTTTACATGGAAAGCTCATAAGGAAAATAAGTTGCCAACTTACCCAAATTAACTTCCATACTTATCACTTGATAGAAAATCTCTATAATCTTTTTATAATTCCCTTCTTAAACAGATTTGAGACAAAACAATAGAATATCATTGATGAATAAGATCATTCATGATTGTTAAAATCAATTCCTTCATGAATTTCCATACTTAAACCCTCCACCACAAAGAGGAAAAGGTATGAGGACATGGGACAAACTTGCCTCAAGCCTCAAAAAGGTTTCAAAAACTTAGAACCTGAACCATTAATCAAGACATTAAAGGATGATGTGATGACACAAATCATTATTGAAAGAACAAAATCCAAACTAAATCCCACATGCAGTAATAAACTCTAATATAACATGGAGACATGGTCGTAAACTTTAGATAGATCTAATTTGGGGACAACTAGAGTGATACAATTAAATTTTACGGAGTGCATACCTTTTTGTTCCATTCTGATTACCTCATGGATGAGACACCCCTAAAGAAAACCAAACTATTCCACAAAGATCACCTAAGAGAGAAATAACTTCAGCAAACCAACTATAAATTTTAAGAGAAATAACTTCAGCAAACCAACTATAAATTTTAAGATAAATTTATAAACACTATTGTGCAATGAATCACTAAAATATCCTTGAAGGATAATGACCAATGAACCTTAGGAATTAACACTATCAATGTAATATTAAGGTAGTTGGGAATCCTACCCAAGATCCTCACTTCTTCCATAACCTTTAGAAGATCCCACCCAATAATATAAAAAAAATTCAACAAAGAACTCCACCATCCATCCATCTGGCCCTAGGATTTTCCCATTGAAAAGAGCATAAAGTTTCCCATAGATATTCCATGGTGATAAAACAATATAATTCCTCATTTTCATTTTCTTCCACCAATCAAGGGAACAATGCCACCATTTTTAGCACCTCCCTCACATTAGAGTGATATGGATCCTTAAAAATATTTGAGAAATGGTTCACCCCCATCTAAGACAAATCATGGAAAAAATGGGTAGACTAAACTTCAAACTCTTTTAACTCCCAAATTGTATTATTACACCTCTAATGCTTTTCATAGTTCGTAAAATATTTTGTATTTTGGTCCCCTGATTTTAACCAAAGAGAACAACTCTTCATCCTTCACTCATTCTCTCGATCTATCAAAATATTTTCCCTTCTATATTCCAAAGATATAAGATAATCCAATGCCCATTGTTCAAAAATACCGTTATGATGATTAATGAACAACTAGCCAATTTCATGCTCCATAATGACAATTAATTATTCCCATTTATGATGCCTCTCATGACCCCACTATGCCACCTTCTCCTTAAGAATATGAAGCAAGGAAGCGAATTGAATCCCAACACCTTCATTAGAGCCCTACTCAATATGTTTCCAATATGGTTTTTTTATTTGTTGCATCTCCACCTGTTGAGACCAACTTGAGTTATATTTGAAGGGCATTCCTTGCTTAGGACCAATTTGTTAAATTTTGAGCATTAATTCACAATACTCTAGGATCTTCATTGAGAGAATAACATATACAGTATATCAATGCATAACAATCACAATAAGCATGACAAACATCACAAGAATCAAAAGCATGAGAGACAAGAGACACAAAGTTTCCGTGGGGGAAACCCTAAGGTGAAAAACCCCACAACTTCCTCAGAGATAGAGAGAGCAATGGCTCAACCAAAGTACAACCAAAATACACTAAGATAGTCTCCTAGTAGCAGATGATCCTCCTCCTCACTAGTGCGCCACTTTCTGAGTGAGAGAAGTGTGAGTTTCCAAATGATTGAAATAGAGATCTCCCGATCTCTATTTATACTAACATGTTTTCCCAATGACCTTATGGGGCCGACTTGTCTAGCTAGGTACATCCACAATATAATATATATTTCAGGGCTGACACCACACATGGTGGTCTAATAACTCGTTGCCAAGTACACACACTTGCGACACTTGTCAATACACATGATGACACTTCCTTATAGAGGAATAACACATCTCTTATAAGGGTACAATAAATATATATGAAATACATAGATGAAATACATTCCGAAGTTACATATACATCAACACTCCGTCTTAACTAGGAAGGTATTTCTTGACACAGATCTGCTAGACAAGTCTTCTTCTCAGGATCATCGTCATAGATGCATCGTCATCATCATCGTCACTGCTACTGCTGTCTCAACCAATCTCTGACTCTACTCATCATAGGAAGTTCTACAGAGCCAGTCCTTTTTCATATTGGATGTAGGCCCACCACCTACAGGTCTTCATCATTACTGGCCATACTGTGGAAATCTCAGGACTTATTACATGCGTCACAAAACCTTAAAAGAGTCTCTTGACTAGCAAGAACTCTAAAGAGCATCTGAGGCCTTTTTCATCCTGTCCAGATCTCCAAGACTTATTACATGTGACCCCACCACAAAACCTCGAAAGAGAATCCCAGGACTGATTACGAGCACAAGGCTCAACCTATCGGATCTCCTAGGGCACAAATTACATGTGGTCACCACAAAACCTTGAAAGAGCATCCCAGGACTGATTACGAGCACAAGGCTCAACCTATCGGATCTCCTAGAGCACAAATTACATGTGGTCATGGAAAAAACTCGAAAGAGCATCCCAGGACTGATTACGAGCACACGGCTCAACCTATCGGATCTCCCAAGGCACAAATTACATGCCATAGGACAAAACCTCGAAAGAGCATCTGCCAGATATCCCAGGGCACAAATTACATGCTATAGGAAAAACCTCGAAAGACTATCTACATATCTCCTAGGGCACAAATTATATGTCCTCCCAAGCAAAACCTTGAAAGAGCATTTTCCAGATATCCCAGGGTACAAATTACATGCCATAGGCAAAACCTCGAAAGACTATCTGCAAATCTACTAGGGCACAAATTACATGCTTATCTGCACAACCTGTTCCACGGCCACAGAGTATCAACCTGATACTCACCATACATCATCCTGATGTACACATGATCATCCTGATCATCATCACTGCAACATCTTGCTGCATGTCATCTGGAGCAACATCCTGAAGCTCGTAATCCATGATCATCCCGATCATACAATGCATCTACCTGATGCATACCAAGTATCTACCTGATACATATCATCATACATGATCCATCTGATCATACAATGTATCCACCTGATACAAATACAAATACATGATCCACCTGATCATACATGATACATATCAACATACATGATCTACTTGATCATACAATGTATCCACCTGATACATATACAGATACATGGTCCAGGCATCCAACATGATGCATATACAAAATACATACAAATGATCCAACCGATCATATCCAACATCCAACATGATGCATACATACATATACATATAAATGATCCAACTGATCATATACAACATCCAACATGATGCGTACATACATATACATATAAATGGTCCAACTGATCATATCCAGCATCCAACATGATGCATACATAAAGAAGTAACTGGAGCATCATCCTGATGCTCATCATCCAGCGCTTACATCCACAGCCATGTGAAAGATCCTCCTTCCAACATGCTTGTAATGGCTTCTACAAATGTGACCATCACTTCTTCCTCGAAGTGTCATCAATCCAAAGAACACCAAGCCTCTCTCTTAAGTACTCGAACTTCACCCTGGCTAGTGGCTTCGTCAGCACATCTGCAATCTACTCGTCCGTTGCAATATACAGGAGCTTCACAGCTCCTCTCTGCACCATATCCCTAATATAGTGATATTTGATCTCTATGTGTTTTGACCTGTCATGAAATACTGGGTTCTCAGACAGCTTCATACAACTCTGGTTATCACAGAAGATACCAGTAGCATCCAATGGGAGATCAAATAACTCAGACAGTAGCTTCTATAGCCTTACTGCCTCACAACTAGCTGAACAGGCTGCAACATACTCTGCCTCAGCTATACTCAGTGCTACGCAGGACTGCTTCCTGCTAAACCAAGAGATCACACCTGATCCCATACTGAAGTAGCATCCAGATGTGCTCTTCCTATCTGCAGCACTGCCAGCCCAATCTGAATCAACATAACCCTGTAGGTTAAACTTTTGATTCACTTCATACTTGAGCCCATAATCCACTGTACCCTTCAGGTACCTCAGAACATGCTTTACAGCAACCAGGTGAACACTCCTAGGATCCGTCAGGAACTGGCTCAATGTGTTCACCACAAGGAAAATATCTGGTCTCGTGTTCGTCAGGTACATCAAGGACCCAATCATCTGACAATACATAGAGACATCAATCGGCTCAAATGAAGCATCACATAGAAGCTTCAGATTCTATGCCATAGGTGTGGCCATGGCCTTGCAATCCTTCATCCCGAATCTCTTGAGGATATCTACTGTGTACTTCCCTTGACCAAGGAAGATCCCACCTGCACTCTGCCATACCTCCATACCTAGGAAATAATGCATCATTCCCAAATCTTCATCTCAAACTTGGCAGCAAGCTTTCACTGCATGTCGACAATCAATCTATCTTCACCTGTAATAAACAGGTCATCCACATACCAAAGTAGTATCACTGGATTGCCTTGTTCAACCTTGTAGTAAAGGTTGGAATCCGCTTTACTCTTGGTAAAGCCCAAACTAGATAGAAAGTTGTCTATCCTACCATACCAAGTTCTGCTCATATATGACTCCCTGTAATGTGTCTCAGAACCAAGTGGCTACTCCAAATACACTTTTTCTTCAACTGCACCATTCAAGAAAGCTGTCTTGAAATCCATCTAGTGTATTTTCCATTTTATCACTTTTATACTTCTCTATGCTGCCATCTACAGCATGCTTGATCTTGTAGATCCTCTTGGAAGTCACTACAGACTCCCCTTCAGGTATTGGGACTGCATCCCAAACATCTTATTCATGATCGATGGATCATGGCATTCCATTTCTTCATCCCATATCCTAGGAACTTCAATATCTTCAATAGATATATTTGTTGTTGGAACAAATGTTGTAGTCCTTCTTTTGTAGGTGAAGATATACAGTCTTTCCTACAAAACAAGTTAAATTGCATGATTAGAAACATCTCATAATTTTCAGAACAAATTCTTTACACATAAAGAAATATTTCATACAGTCATGCAATTATTTAAGCCAATGCTTCAATACAACATTTATCCATATCCCGTAACTTTCTAGATGCCTTCCAATCTCTACCAGAACATTGTTAAGAATGTGCACAACTCCCAACATGTCAGCAAAGAGGTTTCATTCTAGATAAGTAGCAATGGAATGTTGTACAGTGCCATAGGCTACTTACCCATCATATGCATATTAGTAGTATCTTGTTCATTAATGCAAATATGCAAAATACACAACCTAAGTCAAGGAACATATTATTAAACAATCAAATATATAAGAAATGACAATTCAAATACTTATCTTTATTTGTTTGTTGGGTGGACTCCCTCTGAGTCTTTGCTTCCTTGGAGGAGCTGCTGGAGTCCTAATCTGAAGTATCTTCTTCTTACACCTTTCTTTTGTGGAATCTAGAGAGATGGTTAACTCCCTCTGAATATCTGCATCCTTGCAGAAACCACTGGAGTGTGCTCCCTCTTAATCTTTGCTTCCTAGATTACCTGTCCTTGAACTTATATTCATCCTTGGTCCCTATGCATGCTTATTAGTATATGATTGTGTTATCCTTGTGATCTCATACAAAATCATACATTCATTAGTATATTCTCTATACTATCAAAACACAATAATCTCAAGCATGTATAGTCATGATTATTTCAAACATAAATAATAAGCATTAGCATTCAAAGTTTATATAGGACTCTTATGGTTAGTCATATCATAAGAAACATAACATGTCTAAAACTGTGATTACTCAAACCTATGACTCTTCTGGTTAGACACGTAATATGCATATACCCATGATTATTCAAACCTATGACTTCATGAATAAACATCATCAATCATGTCATGCATACTTATATAATAGATCCTATGATATAAGAAACACATACCTGGTCACCATATTTGCTAGTTATGTCTAGCAATGTGTTCTTGTTCTCTTCAATGTCCTACATAACTCATTGGTTAAGTTTTACAACAAAAAAATTATACATACCTCTATGTGATCAATGACTATGGATGAATCTTTGTCTTTATGTCACCATGGCATGTTCAGGTTGTCCCTTCAATTTGTACAATCCTCCCTCTTGCTCTCCAATCACCACTGCATCATCAATAGATTTATCCTTTGGCCACATTAGGACTTGGCCATCTATAAATGAAACCCTCATGCCTTTTGCATCCAATGCAGAGATGGAGAGAAGATTCTTCTTGATCCCAAGTACATAAAGGACTTCTTTCATCTTCAAAGATTTTCCAAAATCTAGGTTGTAGAAGGCTTCACCACTTCCTTTGATAGGGTATTGATAATCATCCCCAAGTTTCACCTTATGGGGTGACTCATGTTCAGATAGGTTTACAAAAGATTCCTTAAACCCAGTCATATGTTTGGAAGCCCCACTGTCAATTAACCAATCATTACAACCATGGGAGATTGTACCTGTGAGAGCAGAGATTAGGACATACTATTCTTCACTTGATGAGTCATCTTCACTTTCTTCCCTAGCTTTCTTCTTTGGAGGTTTATCATCTTTGGCAGCATGAGCATGGAACTTTGTTTTGTTTCCCTTCTTCTTCTTGCTGGACTTGGTTTTGTTGTGGTTGTCCCTTTTGTTCTTGGGACATTCTGAAGCAAAGTGACCCTTCTCATTACAAGTGAAACACCTTAGATCTTTCTTGTCTTTGTGATAATGATGAGAAGATTTCTTCTTGTGATGGGATGGCTCCCTCTTGAACTTGCCCTTCTTAGTGTGAGCTGTGAGAGCTTGATCTTCATTCCCCATCTTTTCTTCTCTTGCCATAAGCCTTGCTTCTTCTTGAGAACATTCCTCCCACAATCCACTGAAGGAGATTAATTTATTTCTTGCAAAAATCCCTTGGATAAAAGAGTCCCATGACCTAGGTAGGCCATTCAAAGTGGTCATAACAATTTCACCATTCTCCACCATTTCATCTACAGTTTCAAGTTGTTCCTTGATCTAAGAGACCTTGGAGAAATAGGATTGAATGGTTTCTCCATTCAACATCTTGACCCCTTTCAATTGATTCCGTAGGGTCATCTTCCGATTTATGTTCTTCCCTTCAAATAGCTTGGTCAAAGAGTCAAACATAGCCTTGGGTGTCTTTAGAGAAGACACATGTGGTATGAGATGGTCTTTGATGGAATCAACAATGATTCTCTTTGCCTTGACCAAGTTCTTCTTATGCAATACCTTAACCTCTTCATCCTCTGGGATAGGGATGTCTTCTTTTATATATGAGTCCAACTCATTCTCTTCCAGGATTAACCCAATCCTATACTTCCAAGCTCGGAAGTTATCATCCCCTTCAAGCTTATCCTCAAGCTTTGTGTGGTGAGACATCTTAAAGAGTACTTCAAATGAAATAGAAAAGATTTAGGTCTTACCACTTGAAATTGTTGAAAACTGGATCTGGTCCTGGATTAGGGTTTGTCAAAAAAAAATCCTTCAGATTTGCCTTTTTGTCCTCCTGGGTTCACTAGGGAGAGCCCTGAATTAGGGTTTGAGTTTCCCGGAGATCTACCCAACCAAAAATCTCGATCCAAAGCTCTAAGCTTCAAGTTTTGCAAGGCGCTTCCAGCTATGTCTTCAGATTTCATAAATTCCTATTTTTGTGGAAACCCTAATTTTTAGGGCCAAATCTAAAAAATGCTCAGAATTGAATTCTGATTGGACAGATAGATTCTCCTTGATGAGTAGAGTCAATCTACTATACTGCTTTTCCAAAATATGTGGAGAGAAACCCAATAAACAAGAAACCCTAGTTTTCGTCACTGCACAATGTCTTGTTCTCAGGTTAGCTCTGATACCATGTTAAATTTTGAGCATTAATTCACAATACTCTAGGATCTTCACTGAGAGAATAACATATACAGTATATCAATGCATAACAATCACAATAAGCATGACAAGCATCACAAGAATCAAAAGCAT
The DNA here is from genome assembly GCA_027924585.1 of Larix kaempferi. Lineage (NCBI taxonomy): Eukaryota > Viridiplantae > Streptophyta > Pinopsida > Pinales > Pinaceae > Larix > Larix kaempferi. The sequence goes on from BSBM01000642.1 coordinate 8,648,409, forward strand.
GAGAGACAAGAGACACAAAGTTTCCATGGGGAAAACCCTAAGGTGAAAAACCCCACAACTTCCTGAGAGATAGAGAGAGAAATGGCTCAACCAAAGTACAACCAAAATACACTGAGATAGTCTCCTAGTAGCAGATGATCCTCCTTCTCACTAGTGCGCCACTTTCTGAGTGAGAGAAGTGTGAGTTTCCACATGATCAAAATAGAGATCTCCCGAACTCTATTTATACTAACCTGTTTTCCCAGTGACCTTATGGGGCTGACTTGTCTAGCTAGGTACATCCACAATATAATATATATTTCAGGGCCGACCCCACACATGGTGGTCTAATAACCTGTCGCCAAGTACACACACTTGCGACACTTGTCAATACACATGACGACACTTATAGAGGAATAACACATCTCTTATAAGGGTACAATAAATATATATGAAATACATAGACGAAATACATTCCAAAGTTACATATACATCAACACATTTATGCCTATTTCTAGGATATAGGAAAGTGGTCTGAAAAATTACAATTTTCGACCCAACATCGATCATTCCATCAACTACATGATGTTGTTATGGACCAAAAATATATCCAAATGTTTCACTAGATCCTCCACAATGATATTTTTGTTAATACATGTCATCTAGAGTTGACATGGGTCTACACAGATCCAATCAAGCTTCTCAAATTTATCCAAAAAGTATTGTTCAATTTTATATTCTTGAGTAGCATCACCTCAAATTCCTTCTCAACTAACTGTAAGATTGAGGTCCCCCCCAATGATTAAATTATTGTCCTTTAAACACTAAAATGAGAAAAGATGATCCCATAAATCCTACTAGCCATCATATCGACCATAAAGGTTTAGAATAAAAAAATTCTTGTCCAAACTATTAAAAGAAACTTCTATGCATAATAATGAAGAAATAGAAAAATAATTCACTAAGGATAACTGATTCGAGAACCCCATTATCACTCCTCTTGAGTGACAATCAAAATCTAAGCCAATAAACTCCCAACCCCCAAACTACCTTTTTAGTTCACAAACCAATGATGCCCCCTTATTCATGATATTTTGAATCAGAATACAATCACATTAAAGCGCAATTTTAAAATATTTGTTACAATGTTGACCTTCTTAACCTTTTGACTCATCACAACTATGGTGATTTAGGAATGCTCCTTGTAAATATTTTTGAGCACATTATTTCTTTTATAAATAAAACCAAGTGATTCTTTATCTTTTTTAATGTCCAATAAACTAAAATTGGTCCCAATGGACATTAATAACCATCATCGTCGTCATCGTCATCGTCATCATCATCATCGTCATCGTCGCCGTCGTCATCATCACCATCGTCATCATCATCGTCATCGTCTTCGTCATCATCATCGTCGTCGTTGTCGTCGTCATCATCATCATCATCATCATCATCATCATCATCATCAATATTAAGTGTAGTTTAAATAAATATTTTTATTTTATATATTTTTAATATTTGATTTCATAGAAAGATCTTAATCAAAAAGTGAAAATTTTAAAATAGAAGAAAAGGGAAAATAAAGCAATTAAGTGCTATAAAAAAAAAACAATATAACTTTTAAAATTTCATGATAAATTTTTCTTTATGATAATGATATCGTTTTTATGGAAGCAAGTCCCTATAATATTGACAAGAAACTAAAAATTCTCAAGGATTTTTCTCTAGTATCAGTGTGACTATTAACATTGACAAAACAAAGGTTATGATAATAAAATCCCAAAATATCACTTATGCTAATTCAATGCATGACAACAACAACTTGGAGAAAATAACTTCATACAAATATCTCATAATCGACCTTGCTCACAAGCTTAACTTGAACTATAACATTGACAAAATGATTAATAACTAGTGCAGATAAGCTCAGTATGATGGACATGAAAACAATTGTAAATCATTCAACCTTTAGCTCTAGGATAAGAAGAAAATCCTCTTTCAAAATCTTGTCAACCTTGTTATCTTATATGGATGTGAAGATTGGGGTTGCATCATCTATAGAGCATCATAGGGAAAGATAGAGAAAATCCATAAGTGCTTTGTAACATTTAATCTCAAAATCAAAGGCAATACACCCATCCTATCCTTCTCATAGAAGCGAGTCTCTACCCCACTAAGAGCATTGCTATGAATAGGTCCCTAATATATAATAATAATATATATAACATGGGATACAAGAGGCTTCTTGAGATTGCTTCATACTCTATTCAAAGCAACTTGAAGATTAAGCAAGGTTGGCCTTAATACACTATGTCTTTGCTAAATAATTGTAGAGTTGAGCAAGAGGTAATTATGCAAAATAAAGAAGGGTTGTGGTGTGATAAAGAATTTGTGGATAAGAGAAATTAAGATATTATACGGAGGTGATCAACCATAATCTGGAAGGTCAAAAGTACCTCTTCGTTTTGGATAGCATAAAGAAGAAAATCAACATTGCTAAAATACGAACAAACTCTTATGATCTCCATAATAAAAAAGGGTTCCAATTCTTAAAACATCGTGGGATGAACGAATTTGTCATCTTTCTGATACTAATAAGGTTGAAGAGGAAAATATCTTTCTCATATAATGTCTCGCATACACCCACATCATAGCACAATTTCAAAATAAACACTATTTCATTAAACTTGTATTTATTGTAGTCCAAGTCCCTTCGAAGACAGGTAAAAAACAACCTTTCCAAACTTCGAAAGCAACGTTTCAAAAGTGTAAAATTTGGTTCCAAAAGTGCCAATTTCAGGTTCCAAAAGTGTACTTTTGCATTTGATATTTCCACTTTTGAAATTGGGTTTTGCACATTTCCAATATGATAAATATGATAATGGCACTCTGAGAACTTGATTTTGCTCATTTGAAATGTTGTTTTTTTTACACTTTCAATACTTCAATTTACGATTTTGAAAACCGATTTTGGCACTTTCAAAAGTTCTAATTTTGCACTTTTGAAAACCAAACTTGACACTTGTTGTATAGGTATTGTAATCACACATTTGAATATACAAAATCCCAAAGAGTTTATTTGTGACAAACAAAAATCAACTGTATTATTTAAGAAACTAGTTTGATATTTTTTACAATTCGCCTCACATATAAAATAACTATTTGTGCTTGATTCCATATATGGTGTTCTTGGAAATATGAATTTATTTTTTCTATGTATTGCATGTAATAACAATCCACTAAAACTGAATATAATCAATGATTTACCTGTAACTAATCTTCTAGTAATATCTACAAAAAAACAACAAACACAACTCAATCAACAATTTTTTTCGTTCTTGAATGTTTCTATTTATACGTAAGTATATTACTGGCATGATATGCAATTTTTGAAAAATATGTTAACCAGATACATGGCATTATGTCCATAAATGTGGGAACAATCCAAATATACAAAATAGTTTTTACATTTGTCAGAGTTGTCAAATTATACAAATCACTAAATCAATTGTTGTGACCATAATATAAAGGTCATTTCATTTTTAAGGTTTTTAACCAATGACCAATTTTTGAATGAGGCCCGAGATGATTCAATAGAAAAGACAACATTGTTTTTATAGTTATTTCTCTTTCATGTGAACCGTTAAATGTCAAACTAGTTGGAATTTTCAATATCTATCTATCTATCTATCTATCTATATATATCCATATTGGAAAAACTCTCAGCCAAGAGTTTAGACAAACTCTCGCCCGAGACATTTTCTCAGTCGAGAGTTTATAGTCAATGAAAATGGTAAGCATTTATGCAGTTTACGGGAACTTGTGAATTTGGAAAGCTAGAAACCCTACAAAATCATAGAGTTTTCTATCAAAATTTATACCAATAGATTGATCTGTTGGAATATTCTCATCATCATCATTTGTATTTGCATGCATGCATCCAGTCATCAGTATGGTAGTCTCCCCAGCACCTAGAGCCTATTTTCATCCCCCCTAGAGCCTGTTTTTAGCCATCAGCAGCCCTCCTACCTACCTAGTGTGCCTTGTTTTCATCATCTGGATTACAAATGCGCCCTACTACACACTCTTGGATTCCAACAGTCAGTTCTTGCATTGATTGCTCACTTCATGCATGTATTGCTCAGTTTCACTGCATGTAGCTTCCAGTTGTCTATATCGGAGTGACACTTGACTATTGATAGTCCTCATGCACCCTCCTTGGAGTCTCCTTCCCTACATTTGTGCTCACATGGCTTAGTTAGACTCATATTGACTGACATTTGACTATTTGTGACTACTACCACTGATTGGGTGATGTCTCCTATGCTATCCAAGCCACAACTTGAGGAGAATTCGAATCACCTTTGGTCAATTCGAATTCATTCTATTGTAATCTTACTTTTTTGCTAGCTTACAGCGGATGAACATGATTACAACAGTTTTCCACATTCTTTGAGTTTCATGTGTGAATATTGATTCAATTCTTCTTCTTCTTATCTGCAATTCTATGAGTGAATTAGTGAGGTTTGTTCAAGTTGAGTGATCTACACCTGTAGATTATCACATGATCCTTGAATCTACTTTCTCATGGTATATATATTTTTTAATTTCATTAAATATTGTTATTTTTTATTACTTGTTTTCTAAACTTTGTCATTAAGAAATTTAGTGAGTTAAGACTAAGTCGACACAATGAAAATTCAATATCATTATCATAACAATGAAAAAACCCAAAAAATCAAAATCTTCATAGGGATCTTCCCTGCCCTGTCCTCTTTAAAACAATAATTTTAGATTTTTCAATAAGAGTCACACTAAAAAGAAAATTTAAGGTCACCAACATATGGCGATAAGGCACCATTTTTTTAACATATGCTATTTTGATAAATCATCAAAAATAGTTCCCAAGTCTAAAAAACCTCAAAATATAGTCCATGTAGAAGTGCAATGTGTGCATATTATGAGCATACACTGTTTTCCTTAAAATGAATAACCAGCTCTAAAAAAACCAGTGGCCACACAAGTTACTCATTATCCATACCTAAAATTTTCAAGTATATGCCGTTGGTGGCCGCCAATTTTGTCCCACGATATGTCCATAAATTTTTTAAAAAAATATGAGTAGAAAGTTGATTCAATTCTCTAAAACAATTGTGTTTACTTCAAGGTGAAATTCCTAAGGGAGATATGGGTTTGAAGAGGTCGAAGTTGAAAACATAAAAAATTGCAGTTTTGTTTGTAAAAAAACAAGCAAAAGTGTTACCCAACTTCATGTTTTCACCCTGTTGTATTTCATTGCTTCATCATGGTATTTAGTGATAAATGACACATTGTATATGGAATGCTCTGATTTCTTAACATTTTCTATGGTACTGTATTGTTTCATCATGGTATTTTGTGACTCATGATACACAGTTTATGATATGTTGTTACTTCATGTTGATATTCAATGTGGTACTTTATTTTATAATATGTTGTCAATTCATGACGGTCTTTCATGGCATATTAGTTCAACAGGATGCTTGATGATATCATAGATTGGTATTCTGTGTGATTTGGTATATAGTAAAATGTATAATAAATTCATGTTAGTATTTCATGATATGTAAAACATAGTTGTGAGGCATAATATTCCATGGTGATGGCTTATGGTACATGTTAACGGATAAATATGTCGGTGCAGACACCAACTACTCTCCCTAGTCCGAATGGTTTGGATCTAGAACAAAGCAAAAAAAGAATGAAAAAATTTCCCTAGATCTATCAAATTACTTGAATACAAAGATTCAATTCCATACCTTATTTACGAAGGTTGTCCTCATAGCTCAAATCTTTTGCAATCCTGCTTGTTAAAGAAGAGATTAACTGCAAAAGACTCAAAAGGACAAAAACAAGAGACTACAAGATAACATGATACATCTAAGCAATTGACCAAGGAGAACTACTATAAATTAAATTACACATCATTTATGGGAAAGGAAGACATTGATGTATTAATGAAAATAGAGGAAAGGATTACAACCAATGAAGCCTTGGTGTTGAAGATCATTTCCAATGGAACCTTGCCTCAATTTACCAATCATGGAAGAATGGATTCCTAGCTCAATTTCTACAACATTTTGCTACCCTCATTTCAACCCCCATATCCCATGAAGAGGAGCCTTCATTTATAGGCCAAAAGAGATGAGGAGGAGAGGAGAGGATTAAGGAGAAGGAGGAGGTGGGATCCTACTAAGATGGGAGGCAAGTAAGATCCACCCTATATGGAAGGGATAATCCTCCATGAGGGTCTCCTTCGAGAGACTTCTTGAAAAATATATTTTTCCCTCTGTACAGGCATCGACGCACTCTAGACCCTAGCAACATGCGCCAACGATGTGGTTTGTAGTGGAGCTAGGAGCGTCGATCGGGAAAGACATGCTCTGCTATTACTAAAGGTGCATCAGCCTCTCTAAATAGCGGTTTTACAGTGAAAAAACCTCATGACTCATCTTCCAAGGATTTTGGTCAAGTACTTCAGGTATTTAGGCAAGGATAAAGTGTACATGGTTCATAATCATGATGAGTACAAAATTTCCATGTAACAGAATGCCCCTCAAAGTATGAAGCTAGAGTAATAGGATAGGTGAAATACTTTGATGGATAAAGTATAAAGGATTGAGGCAAGGAACCATCGGTTGTAAATCTATCAACAATAACCAATGATCTTTTGTAGTACAATTATTTTATCATCCCAACGAATCACAACATGGATGCCGACCAATACATTGCAGATCCATACTGATACTGATTGATGATATGACCACCAAAATACAACATGGATCCATATATGAATGACTAAATAAAATCATAGCTACTAAAATACAAGCATATATCCATGATGAGATAATAAAACAACCATGACCAATACAAGAGTCGATCTGTGTGACAGTACATCAATGAGGTTTCCACCATAACATTAGTTTGCGAACATCCTAAAAAATTTCCATCACAACTTCGGTGTAATAATAATACATCAGAACAACCAAGGGTCTTCTACTCATTCCCGAAATGATACGAATCTAACCATGTGATTACAAATCATTGATGTTGAACATGGTAGAAACCACTTGATTACCGGTCAATGATGTGAATCGTTAATAAGTGCGAGGGAAACCACCAATGATGACAATGATTCCCAAGGTATCACTAGTACATCTCGATGAATGCAAATGAATGAGTTGGAGTTGAAAATCCCCAGAATCATTCGATCAGAGGTCAATGATACAAACCTACTGTCGAAACTGAGGAAACTTGCCATTTAGGTATGCAAGCTCCTAGGTACTCACTAGTTTCTAAGTCTAATTCATGGATGATGAGTTGATGTCGATAGGAATAGATTGGTTGAAGGAGGGCCATAATGCATCCCACATCATCGACATGAAACTAACACATAAAGTGATATAAGATGGTATATCAAATGAGTGTGAACTGACACAAAGGTGTAATGGTAGACAGGGACGATCGACACAACAGAAATTTTAATGACTACGAAGGTTGATTCTGGACAAAGAATTCCTTTGAACATTTAACATCATAACAAGTTACTTGGCAGCATTGACTCAACATAGCAGAGACCAAGACATACTGCAACAAATGACTGAAGCATTCTTCGGAGTACCCAAAGGAGTAGAATGACTCATGGAATTGGTATGACTCAAAGACAAGCTGACTAGCCAACTGTTTTACTAGAATGCAGACAGGTGCCATGTTCAAAGGTTACTTTAAGCTACCATTAATATAGACTCAAATACATCTTCCTATTCCCTTAATTTCCACATCATGATGAATGAGTGCCTCATTTCTTTTTAAAGAGCTGTAAGAGGGTAACAAATGCTTGATGTAGCTCATCATATGATGAGTCTAATCTCACATGTTTTACGAACCTGGCAAAGGAGGGGTTCGGTCCCAAAAAGGGTCCTTCCATGTATAATTTTACAAGTTCAAAGAAGGTAAACTTGGTGGCGTTTCACATTTAGAGAGTTTGAAATGGTCAAAAGAAGAATCCTAATGGTTATTTTTCGTAAAACTTAGTCTCCTCACTCGAAAAAGGATAAAACAACATGAGAGAGAACTCTTCTAATCATGATTGACTAGAGTATTCATTTTTCATAAATAGTCTAAACAAACCGAAAAAGGGATAAACTATCACTAGATAGACGTCCTTTCAAATCCTTTTTACGAACGTGAAGAAACAGGTCCACTTAGCAATCTTTTACTACTTTGGGAGTCTGAAAAGAGCTTAAAGAGGACTCCATGTACAACTTTGTCATGGTTGATGATCGAGTACGACAAAGAAAAGTAAACTTGACACAGTTTCTTTTCCGTATGTAGTCTAGCGAGGCAAGATAAAGTGATAAACCTATACTCATTAGACACACCTTTTTACTCAATTTTTTAACGACCATGACAATGGTAAAAAAGCACTCGGAATATTTTTCATGTTTGAACCAGAGCACAAAAAAGTAAATATTAATCGCAAACCACTTTTCATGTTTCAACTAGAGAACAAAAAAGTGAAAAGTAAGCTCAATACTATCTTACAGTTTTTAACGAGCTCGAAGACATGTGCAAATAATGCTCATGATGTCTGCTTCATTTTTTAACGAGCTTGTAACAAAAAATAAAATTTGCTTGACATAACGCCCATTGGCAGGTTTCTTCCCAACATGATATCCAGAGGTTGGAAGTTTTCCCCCAACATAAGAAACTGATGGCTTACCTCCAGTATGATGTCTAGAGGCTGGAGACATGCCCCCCAAGCTTCATTTCATTCACCTACTCTTTTCATCATCCAATCAAACTCATGGATACTAGTAGGAATACCTTCACCGACGGAGGGAGAAAAAAATGGTTAAATAACATAAGTGAATGAAATGAAGGTTCAGATATTAAATCTAGCGAAAAAACTCAACTCAAGGGGAGGGAATTTGTTTAATTTTTTAACGAGCTTGACATAGGAATAGAAATATGCTCATGGCCATCTGTTTAATTTTTTAACAAGCTTGACACAAGAATAGAACTATGCTCACGGAGCTTGTTTCATTTTTACACAAGCTTGAAACCAGAGGTAAACTATGCTTGGGAATGGTTTCATTTTTACACAAGCTTGAAACTAAAAGTAAACTATGCTTGAGAGGACTTGTTTTATTTTTTAATGAGCTTAAAGCTGAACAAAAACTATGCTCATGATGGCCTGTTTTATTTTACACAAGATTGAAACAAAAATTAACTATGCTTGAAGGGACCCATTTTATTTTTTAATGAGCTTAAGATTGAACGAAATCTATGTTGATGATGTCATGTTTCATTTTTTAATGAGCTTGAGACAAAAAGGGAACTCTGCTCGTACCACTTCATGGCTTCCAAGGGGACGATGCTCTAGAAGGAATACACATCAAGTGATAAGCCCCGATCATGGATTCTAAGAGGTCCTCATTGGAAGGAAGATAAATCATGTCAACTCTCGAATCCAAGGTTAAAGAAGATGAGCAATCAAAGATAAGTCGGTGTTTAGTGGAAGTTGGAAGCATGGGATATAATGCCACATAATTTACCTGCGGCGGGAAAGATACTGCGTGGAGATAAGTCAGATGATTGGTAGTCGAATGAGAGTCAACAAATGAAAGTTGGTTGATAGTCACAATGAGTCTGTCATGGGGGAAATACAACACTCGGAAGAGTGTGGGCACAAGAGATTTCATCACATAGATATAATCTCGTCTGAGGAGCAGATTAAAATCAAAAGGACTCAGAACTACCAAAACATCAATAAAGATTGTTTTTCCACCTAACGAAATAGGCAACTAAGGAACAACACCCAGAGGTTGATTGATTCCTCTGTTAAAAGCTAACAGATTCTAACTAATGGGCACAAGCTGCGGGGAACCATAGCATGCCAACCATTTGAGGACAAAATGCTAACTGTGGCACCTTCATCAACTATAGTATGATGTACATCTATATGAACAACCTTCAAAATGATTTTGAAATGCATATAGGAAGGAAAGCGAGGTACAGAGAGTCCATTCCAATCAATAAAAATTGACAGATTCGGAACCAAAGGTGGAATAATGTAAGCCTCATTACTTTGGTGGGGTCCTGTAATAGAAGGGGAAATTCCCCCTTACATGGTAGAATCTGTATTAACAAGAAGAACATGAGCGGTATTAGATTCACTCTCTAACTAGAGAGTGAGATCGACTAAGTATGAAACTAGATCGATCGCTTGGGTATCGCTCTTCAAGGTAAGAGTTATATCGACTGAGGATGAAACCATATTGACTACTTGGGTTTCACTCTTCAAGGGAAGAGAGGTATCGACCGAGGATAAAACTAGATCGACCACTTGATCAACCGAAGACAAGTCAAGAGGAAATTCACTACAACTCGTTGGAGGCTGTGATTGAGACACATAAATACCTTCTAATAATTGAGAAGCTTCGTACATGCGGGGAAAAAGGTAATTATGGTGCATGCCTCTACATAATAAGCACAAATTCTTGACTTTACTTTGACTCTTAACCAAAGAGTCGTTGGTTGACAACGTATCACTAGTATGATGTCCAGAGGTTGACGATACAGGTCATTATGAATCTTGTGACCATACTTACAAGACATTGGGAATACCAGGTAAATCCTTAAGAAAATGGGGCCCCTCGCAAAGTCTGCAAGGAAAATTAGGTTTACAAAGATTCGAAACAGGTACATCAATACTCCCAGCATGGTGATCAGTGGTTGGTGGGTTTCCAACATGATGGTCAGAGGTTGTCCATCTTTGACCTTAGTGTTCTTCTTCTTAGCCTTCCTTTTCTTATTCTCCTTATCCAGCTGCTTACTAGTGTCATAGTTTTCAGTAGGTGAAGAGGAAGAAAGGGAATCTGATTCAACATTTGACAAAGAAGGCGAAGGATCAACATGAGGTTGATGCTCTTGTGGGGGAGGACTATGATCCGAAACAATCAGTGTACTTGGGATAACCATATTGGAGAATAACCATACTGGCAATCCTATAGTCAATCCAAGAAGGCTCAATGTGGCCATGAAGGGAGGACCAACACTTCCGTATGAAGGAAAAACAAAAGATGTACCCTGAAAAGGGGTCTCTTGGTTGGTAGACCCGCAAGAGTTTTCCATAACTAATCTCTCTAAGAACCTCTAAATTACCACACAAATCAAACACTAATCAAATCTAAAAGAAACAATCAGTATGTGAAAGGGATGGATAAACAAACCTTATTCTCACAGCATTATCAAATCATCGCAAATCGCGATATACTATAGGGTCCAACAGTTATACTCGGACCAATATTTCAAAGCACTAACCAGGGAGGATTGAGACCATACCCCTGACCATATAACCCGATTACCTAGCACTACGTGCGTAGTAATCTCCTCGATTTTTGTTCTCGGTATATTTCAACAATAAGATGTCCAATAGGTTTACTCAGATAGTTCTAGGATGCTAAAGGGATCTCCTGATATACTCAATGTACGTGGGAGCTCAAATCCATAGTAGTGTTGTATAATGCATAACCGTACGAAAGGGGCCTTCCTATATACCGTCAAGTACGTGAAAGAACCTTTTGATATACCATAAAAGTACGTGAAAGGTTGTTTGATATACCAATGAGTACGTGGAAGAACCACATAGACCCCAGAATGCAGTGCATGCAAATAACGACAGCTCCTACACTTTAAGACGTTGGAACAAATCTCTAACCTATTCTTGAAGTTGCTAAATATTTTAACTTAACTAGCGCTTGATTTTATCTTATGCAGTTAAGTGGATGCATGAAGTGTAGGCTTGTAAAATAAAAAAAAATGCACAACTAAGCTAATTGAAATGTGAGTCGTTCGTTTTTTTGATAAAGTCCTACTTAAAGAGAGAGTAAGAGGTTATTTTTCCCAAGTGAACAATCCTACGCAAATACCAATTTAACTTTTTCAAAAATGGTAAAAACAAGACAATCCACACCAAAGAAAAAATTATTTGTAAACCTTAATATGGGTCAAAGAGAGTGTAGGATACACGATTAATATGAGTAGCATTTTAAAAAATGCAAGCAAAATACTAGTTTTGACTAAAGGGGCCAACATGGCTCCAAATCTCAAGAAGACCCAAAAATGAAAATCTTTTTCTTTAACAAATAATGAGAGAGTAGATATTGAATGAAAAGAAGAAAGGATTTAATCATTGTTTCCAAACAAGAAAGAACATTCCTAACCCCTAACTATGTAAAAGCTCAAATTAGTTTTCTTTTCTTTTATAAAACTCAGATCTGAACCAAAACAAGACTAACTAAAAGCATAACTCTTTTTGAAATTTTCATAAATATTTCAAATCTAAGAAAGAAAGTGAAAATAAAGTTATGTCCTTAAACTAAGATGGAAACAAAACATTTTCTTCTCTTAAACTATAGAAAGTAGAAAACACTATACCAACCCAGTCACAAACCAAACAACGGGGCACTGAAAGGTCTTGGCAAAAAATCAATCTAAAAATCAACAGATCGACACGGGCTACAGGTATACATCAGAGTGTCGGTGGGGGAGCAACGCAGTATGCTAAAGAGAAAAGCGCAGCAATGACATACTCTGTAACATACCCATTACTTGAAACATTTTATGTTTGGGAAAAAAAACATTATCTTAACTTTTATTGTAAAGTTTTACATTTGGCCAAGTGACCAAGGATGACTGTAATTTGCACAATATTATTATTTAATAAAATAAAATAGGAGACACTCACCCAAAGAGACTGTTGAAAGAGTGTTTACTGACCCACTAGGTGGAATGGAATCTGGGGTAGAAGGCAATGGATAAGTGGCAGCATCAGGAACTCAATAACTACCTGTTGTTATGGGACAACTCCCTTGGATTGTGGTCAAAGTTCCCTGAAATATGGGACTTGAGCTTGAGGCTCATTTATTTGGAAACTGACCACTAAAATACCTAGGAATCTTTATAAGCCATCGAATTTGAGCAAAGGCTCACACTTTTTCTGACAAGAAAATTTACCTTGTGGTTCTGCTGTATGCACACAAGAGATTCGATGAGGGGAAGCTATGTTTTGAGTTGTAGTGTAAGTCTGTTTCACTTTTGCTAAGTGTAGAGTTTCCTGCTGAGTGCAGAGGTTTATTTAGAGGTGTATTGCAAGTCTCCATTTACTGTTGGAAGTACAACCTGAGTGCCTTACTTCTACATAGAGTCTTCTACCTAGTGGTTCAGTAAACATGCTTAGGGGTCTGTTGAGGCCTTGGTTGTGCAGGTTAGATTCAAAGGTGTTGGAATGGTTCCAAGGCTCGCAACAGAGGAATAAAATCCAAGTTGAAAGGATTCGAAAGACCTTGCTCAAGGGTAGTTCTATCCCCAACCTGTTTGGTATGGTGATCTCCCACGGATATTCGGCCTCCGCTGGCACTCTAAGAGTTGGTGATTTGACCAATTAGGATAGTTTTCCAATCAAGGAAAAACAAGGGTAAAAATGACAAAACTAAGCTAGTCTAACTTATTTCAGAAGAGGAAACTAATTCAAGTTAGTCCTATTCTAAAAAGAAAGCTTGATATTGTGCAGATTAACCCTGAAGTGTGATGAATAAGTAAATTACAACCTTTCACAAAAATTCTTTTAGTTGTTTCACTTATTAACTTAAATCACAATCCATTAATGAAAATTAAGAGACAATAATTCAAGTACTTAAGCCTGTTCAAGATAAATCTGTAACCACTTTTCTAATTGAAAAATTAACAATGATTATTGTGCTGTGAATCACTTGCAGAAATCGATAAAGAAAGTATTTAAAGTGAATAAACTCAACAAAACACTTTCCATAATAAATCAATCATACAGGGAAACCAATACGATAGATCCATACATTTAAACATATGCAAAAGATATCATGCACTGTAGATGACAATCTGAACTATAAAATAAGAAATTCTCAAAGAAACTTGAGGAATATCAGAAGATAGATCGAAAGATAACTTTACTGTATTAAAAGAGGTCATGTACAGAAATTACAAAAAACTCTGCTAAACAAAGTATCTCCAATCCTGTCTCCTGCTGACTTGCAACTCCAAAATTACCAACCATCTGGAAGTAGCGTTTCTCCTTCTTCTTCCCTGTCAACAACAAATTATTGCAAGAAGAATGCACATATGAGAAGAATGAAAACTCTTCCATTCTTCAGAGAACTCTCTCCCCCCTTCTCATAGTATTGGGAGGTCGAATTTATAGCAGTGAAGAGCACTGGTAATGATAACATCAAATCCCCTGGATGCCTAGTTCGTTCATTGTATGCAAAAACAGTCGGAATAAATTTCTGAAAGTTGTTTCTTGTTCGGAAACGTTTTCCTCCCAAATGGTTGATAGATTTGAAAAATTACTCGCTATTAGGGGTACATCATTCCATTTGGGAAGTGGGTTTTCAACCGTTTGAGCTAATTCCTCACGGTTTTTCCGCAATCCTCCGTGCAAAAACGTGTCTTTTACAAATTCCATTTTTTTTTTTTATTTTATATGCACGACAAATTAGGGTTTAGTGAAATATTATGCATTAAACATTGTAAATAACAAGATATACCAAAGTCAATTATATAAATAAGATTATTAATATTGTTTTTCAAAAAATATATTGAATATAATTTAAACAATAATAATGATCTTACAAATAAACAAAGTTAATTATTCTTTGTAAAATACAATACTTTGCTTAATGAAAATGTTATTGACTATTTCCATGGTTTGAGAATATGTTATTTAGGATTTCATTGAATTATAAAAAATTGTCATAAAATTATAGATCTTCCCATAATGACAAATTTAATCAAATATTCAATATTCAATAACCCTTTCAAAATTGAGAATTAAATGCATGGTTCCATTATATACACCCTTTCAAGTCATAAATTAAAATGATTAAAAAAATGAGTGTTTAATCAAATTATTATAATCCGTCAAGTTGCTCTATAAACTTATTGATTCAATGGAGCTCAATTGAATTTTTCCAAGATCATCAAAACATCATATGAATTTAATTAGGAAAGGTTGAAGCATGTAAATGACTCAAGCAAGTTCAAATAAGAATAATCAGTCATTACACACAATAGTCAGAATCAAATGACAAGATCTTTGAAATCTTCAAAAACCAATAAAATGAATCAGCTTATGCAAATGAAGACCAAATCTAGATGGAAAATGTGAAAGACAACATGTTAAGCTAACCACCGAGATTATGGAACCAACTGAAACGATAAAAACTAGATAAAACTAGAGATCATTGAGAATGGAAACAATCCAAATAATACCAGAGCAAATGGAAATCCAAATATTTACTCAAATCATGCAGCATAACCTTATCCGCGGGATCAAGACAAATCAACGATTGGGATTGAATCTCGCGGCTGCGGGGTCAAGTTATTGTTTACACCATTTATTCATGATTCCCAAAAGCCGCAACTCGAAACTTGCGGGTTGCAGGTTTCAGGTTTGCAAACTACCAAAATAACAACAAAAAAACAAGGTTCCGAAATCCGCAACCGGAAACTTGCGGGTTGCGGGTTTCGAAACCTTGTTTTTTTGTTGTTATTTTGGTAGTTTGCAAACCCGAAACCTACAACCCGCAAGTTTCGAGTTGCGGCTTTCGGGAATCATTGCGGGTTTCGAAAACAGAAGCAATCGCAAAAATAAAAATCTATTCCCACATCCTGCAACCCGACACTTGCAGGTTGCGGGTTCCGGAAACACACAACGCAATTCTTAAAAAACAAGTTCCCGGAATATGAAATCCGCAATATGAAATCCGCAATTGTGGGTTTCGGGATGCGGGTTTCCCAAATTTATTAACAACAAAACTCGCAACCCACACCTGTCGGGTCATGGGTTTCAGGATTGCAAAAACCAAAAACTAAAAACAATGATCCCGCAACCCACACCTGTCGAGTTGTGGGTGGAGCAAAACCAAAAATTGAAAAATGAAATTCCCGCAACCCGCACCTATCGGGTTGCAGGTTCCCAAAATGTCGGGTTTCGGGTTGACGAAAGAAAATGACAAAATACTCAAAATTTGAGGCTTCCTGCAAACCAAAAACACTTAGAAATTTTGAGATCAAAGGAAAACACACAAAAGAAAAGTATGGGTAAGGGATCTTAGGGATAAAAACCAAAATCTCATATTTACAAGAAAACTCACCCAACTACCTTTGTGTTTATTCAAAAATGGGGCTCCCGTGCTTCATCTAAGCATGGGATATGTTGTGGCCACAAGAGGGTCCAAAGGAGCTAGTGATATTGACTGATTCTTCTGGAGAAGTTTGGGAGGAACAACCCTCTTTGGGTGTTTGTCCACCCTATCTACATTTGCAGGTTCTACTATTATTTCATTTCCTAATTAGTTACAATTTATTTTCTATAACTGTTGATTTAGGATTTATTAGCTGAATATTGATAGTTATCATCATGCAAAAGTAAATGTTTGATTTTCTGAACTGAATATGATTGTGTAAATAGTTTAAGAAGTTATATGAATTGATATAATAAATTACTTCCCTGTATTTTTCCACGCATTGTCCTTGTGTCGTACTCTAGTACAGGGAAGGGTGTTTAAAAATAGATAAATGATATGCAATAGATAGAATGATTGAGTAAACAAACTCTGTTATGTTTTCCTGTATTTCCTTATTTGTTTACAAATTGCAATTAAAATATCTTATGTTTCAGTCATAGAAAAACGTAGCAATATCCATATTATTCAGACATAGTAATATTTTTACTTTTGCAGCAACAGAAGTAAATAAGGCATAAACATTTCCATATTTATGCATAAACCTAAGGTTCAGTATAGGCTAACTATTTCTTTGCAGAAGACCAACAATATAAATAGCCTCTTACCTATTTTCTTTTCATTCGAATCTCCTATTAAGACATATTAACATTATGTACTTTATATACTAACAGTATCAAAACAATTACTGTAGATTTCATCAACAATTATGATTTAAGACAATTGTAAAGGAAAACGAAAACCAAACATATCTAGTATGCATAACTAATATATCATTTAATTCATCATTTATTTTAGAACAACTTTTATTTCAGACTAATTCCTAAACCCTAGTTATTTTCAAATAACACTAAGTTAACTTTTCTTCTTTTATCAAATCAAAAATAGAAATTTCAAGACATGGTTTCATTTACACGAAACCTTATAGGTTGCATTCGAAACCCTTATCATTTATATAGTTAAAGAGAATCAAAATATCTTTTAGTGTTGAGTAGGGTTCATAACTGGTCTCACGGCCAAAACCCTTAAACCTTTCCTAAACATCAAACTCACTATGATAGGGTTTTAATTAAGGCTCAGCGCCCTTGATCTAAAATAGAAATAACACAGTCATACCTTGTTCAAATCCTAACCTAAATGCAGGAACACTTTCGACTTCAACAACAAAGCAGTTGAATAAATTTTCAAATAAATCTAATTTGACATTCACCTTTTAACCCAACAAAAACAGACATATGAGACTAGGTCTCGGCATTAAGATCGACTTCACAAAACTTTCCGAAGTTATCCTTTTTCAAAAACAAGTTCAGGGTTTGAATCTACAAAACTAGGCATTTATCCATTTGGCTCTCGGCCTTTAAAACAAAACTCAACATTTTATAAACATTCAGGAATGAGGTTGTTTCCCTTATTCATTATATAACAAACATTGATTAAAATAACGTAGGCTTCCAGGAGCATTACTCTCAGGCACGGCTCTCATAGACAACATTAAGTTCCAAATACCATAACCTTTCTCATTCATCAAATTGTTGAGGATTGAAACCCTTTCATAGAGTTGTTACACTTTCAACAATTTAATACCCAGTAAAACGTTGTAGAATCAACAAAAAGGTAGGATGAGGATTCAATCCTCCCTACACTTGCCATATAGCTTACAAACATTACAACAACAACAGTATTCCCAGCCAAACCACAAGACTGATGTTTCATCTAAAACCAGACAAGGACCGACAGTTGTCAAGTTGAAACCTACAGGAAACCACCGAGGCTTACCAGGATTCTTAAGCTTCCAACACTTTGCATTGTAACATTTAACCACAAACCGAGAAGTACCTACCATAAAACATTGAGCATGGTTAAAAGATAGGCTATGAAGCTCCAAATAAAATGCAAACAACTGAAATATTCATGAATAACAAGAAAGGAAAACCGTGACTTACTCCATCACTCCTTCCTTCCGACGAGAACCAGAACCCATTCACAACCCATTACACCCTAGCAAACTCAGTGAAGGAAGGATATAGCTCAGAGAGCTCACTGTGAAAATCATACAAGTCGCAGGTCGGGATATCAAACCTTGGAAAGGTGCCTCCTTTACATTTTTCTACAAACCCTAAATACCTGTAGGCCTGTCGGCCTCTCCAAACTCCACTCCTAGCAAAAAAATGAATGCATAGGGTTATGCCTTCGTTTAGGTAAGAAAAAAGCAGTTAAGGTTGGCACCGTGACCAAGAAGACCACGTGAAGACCTGCCACAGGGATGCCAATAGACATTCCACCGATTATGCCTTTAGTGCACTTTAATAACCACAGCTACCACAAGTACGTAGCACCTGCCAGCATAACCATGCAACAAGGTTATGGATCGGCCTCCACTATGGTAAAAGCATTTCAATATTAATATAGTAAGGTCACCCAATGCCCAAAGTCAAACCACTATCATATATTTTATCCAGGCATCACACCATTTCATAATGTCCATGGTTAAGATCTCGACCATCGACATGGGAAACTTATAACCATAAAATAACATAGTTATGTTTAATCAAAGGTCAAACTACTAGTATATATCCAAGTATTACGTATGACTTGCCATTGCACCATATCCTAGGTTAAGGTTCGGTCATCCAATATGGTGAGACTTACCACCAAAAATATAGCATGGTTACACCATTGTAAATCAAACTAACGTTGCATGTTGCCAACCTTTGCATATAACGTATAACACCTTTTTCAATCAAACCCTTGTAATTATGGTATAAAGACCATAAAGCACATACGGAAACCATAATATAAGCTAATGTTACAATGCTCTAATAGTTAAACATCTATGGTATAAATTAATAGAAGGAGTGCATATAGTGTATAGTTTACAACTATAGACTATTGTCAAGTCACTATAATAACATTATTACGTAGGTTAGGTATATAGTGCTTAAGATTAAAAGATAGATTTAGTATTATATTGCTAGAATCTAAGCACTGGTTATGCCTCTTTTAATATGAAATCAAATACATGGTATACTTCCTAGGAGTAGGATTTAAATACCTAGTCATAAAAACAAAGTGCTAATACATTCCACGATATTTAAATACAAGACATATGTATTAATAATAATTACAAATTATGAGATTCAATTAAAAGTTACATAAACAACTTGAGTATAAGTGAAGATCAAACTAGGATAGATCTCACCCGAAATTACTTCAAGTTACTATAATTCATTTTTATAAACATTGAAGGCTAACTGAAGTTAAATAGGACCTCGTTATGCTTTTCGAAACAATATTTCTCTTACCTGCGATCTACGACAGAAGTTCAAATGCTTTAGCTAAAATAGCTAAGTAAGCCGCGGGGTGCCCATAGGACCCCTTCATCATCAACGAGAAAAATAAACAGTTAGCACATATAATGAATTCAACATCAAGGCTATAAAGTATCGACAGCTACATAAGAAAGCATAACTAATCTAGGATGCACAAATTGAAGTAACAACATCCAACAATAGTATATTTTGGCTATAAAAACATTACACATATCTTGTAATACATTATACAAACTTAATCAACGTAACTTGACTAGTACATTTAGACGTCTAGTTAAACAAACAAACATTTATTATATTTCTGCACGGTAATTATAGCAATTAATGCTACTCTGAAAAATTTTAATTTTTATTTATTTTTGGGATGTTACACACTCTGTCTAAAGAAAAAGCGCGTCAGGATGACAGTGATGCACTGTACCTGAAAGCAAAGTGCGTCGAGCGACCCAGAAAATTGAAAAATAAATATTTTCAAGCCAATCAATAGACTTCAGGATGTGATACCTAAAGGGAATTATACAATGGCATAGAGACAATCAGATCTACTAATTGGATGTGACCTACCAATGAAAATTAAGCCAGATCTAATAAAAAATAAGGCAAGCAAGGAAATCTACAACTTAAATAATTTTATGCCCAGTATGGTCTCCAATTTTGTTAACGGATAAATCTGTCAGTGCAGACACCAATCGATCTCCCTATTTCGAATGGTTCGGATCTAGAACAAAGCAAAAAATAATTAAAACCTTTCCCTAGATCTATCAAATTACTTGAATACAAAGATTCAAGTCCATACCTTATTTACGAAGGTCGTCCTCGTATCTCGAAGCTTTCGCAATCCTACTTGTTGATGAAGAGATTACCTGCAAAAGAATCAAAAGGGAAAAGAAAAGAGACTACAAGATAACATGATACATCTAAGAAATTGACCAAGGAGAACTACTATAAATGAAATTACACATCATTTATGGGAAAGGAATACATTGATGTATTAATGAAAATAGAGGAAAGAATTATAACCAATGAAGCCTTGGTGTTGAAGATCCTTTCCAATGGAACCTTGCCTCAATTTACCAATCATGGAAGAATGGATTCCTTGCTCAATTTCTACATCATTTGGCTACCCTCATTTCAACCCCCCTATCCCATGAAGAGGAGCTTCATTTATAGGACAAACAAGATGAGGAGGAGATTAGAGGATTAAGGAGAAGGAGGAGGTGGGATCTTACTAATCTAGGAGGTGAGTAAGATCCACCCTATATGGAAGGGAAAATCCTCCATGAGGGTATCCTTCCAGAGACTTATCGAAACTTCTCTTTTTTCCCTTTGTACAAGAATCGATGCAATCTAAAACCTAGCAACATGCGCCAACAACGTGGTCTGTAGGGGAGCAAGGTGCGTCGATCAGGAAATACACGCTCTGCTAATAAGAAATGTGTGTCGGCCTCTCTAAACAGATTTTTTAGAGGGAAAAAACCTCATGACTCATCTTCCAAGGATTTTGGTCAAGTACTTCAAGTATTTAGGCAAGGATAAAGTGTACATGGTTTGTAATCATGATTAGTACAAAATTTCCATGTAATAGTAAATTTTATTGCAAAATGTTAACTTGGGATGAGACATTTTTCATGATCACCTATAATAACCAGTTATAGTGCTTATTATTTATAATGGATTCCATTATATCTTATTATTTGAAAATGATAACTACAAATCATTGTTCATTATAGTGAGTTAAAGTTTGTTTCAAGTGATCCACTCAAGGAGCCTTAGGAGTCTAATCATTCTAGTATTTCTTGGACAACCATAACCATGAATGAGTATGGATACAACAAATTCCTTATGGGATAGGGGGGGAAATCAATAATTAACTCTATGCCAGTGGTTCTTTCATACTTTTTGTAATTCCTAATGGCAGAGGTGTAAGGAGGGACTTTTGTTGCATGAGGTTGGTGCCTTAAGAGTGCATAAGGAGAGAGTATATGCAAGCTTTTGAGATACCTAGGGTATAATGATCCCCGATGTTGAGATCAGTGACCAATGACTAAATGTTGATTAATTCCCATGAGACACTAATTCTAGTTAATTTCAATAAGGTCTCACATAATTTAATAGCAGTTGGGATGGTGGTTCAGTCACATAAACTTCCGAGAGAACTTTTGATGCATATTGTATGATCCATAAATAGGTTACAGTAGAGGGACTGTGCCATCATGATTAGGACAATCTCAAATATTGGCGAGGAGGATTATGAAGGTGGTGGATGGTATGATTCTCGGGAAGAGGGTGAGTAAGGAAGGAGGGAGTTTCATGAATGTTGTACTTTTATTGTTTATTTTGACTCATTTATTTGACTTGATTGATGATTGAGTGTGTAAAGAGATTCATGGATAAATTATATGATTGAGTGCATATTAGAGACTTAGAAATTAATCAAGAAAATATTTTAACTTAGGGTACCATGATTGTATTAGTGTAGCTGAGAAATTTATGCATAATGGCCACATGTATAAATGTCTCATCTTCATAACAGTAATAGCTACCTATATTATGTATTATCTACATTTAAATGATTAAGTCTTTATATTTGTTGCTATATAACTTTATAACATAGAGACAATGTTTCTTGAAAAGTGAGAATATACAACACTCCAACCTTAAACATTATTATAAAAATGCCAATTAATATGTAAAAATAAAATGAATAACTACATTGTAATTTAGTATAAATACATAAATGACAAATATATTTTCATACAATAATTAAAAAATTAAATAATAAAAATAAATTGTGACATTAAAAATATTATAACAAATCTACCTCATAATACATTGAAAACATATTAATTAAAATTACATATTTAAACATTCACTTGTCTAACATTACCTTTGAACCCCACTATACAAATCCATAAACAGATATTTACATTTTTTACATAATACATTTTTCTAACTTTACCTCATATAACACTTTCACATAATTTAATTCAATACCATCCTAAAAAATTATTATAATGTCCTTTCTCACCTATAAATATGTTAAATTATCTAAATTATTATTTTAAAAATTTTGCAATTCAAAGTTCGTTTTATCATTTTAAAAGATGAGCCATACAGATCTAAAGTGCAAATGATGGTACAGACATAGTTAAGTGGTTCAACTAAACCTTAAAACCTACAATTGAAAAAGAGATTTCGGAACTAATTCATTTATAAACAAAATTAATATAAATAAATAAATAAACAATTGAGCTGAAATAGTGCCATGCATGTTCTGTAGTACAATGCAATTTATAATTTAAGCTTGTTTTGTTTTGTATGTTTGTGTGCAGGTAATTACAATATACTTTTAATGTGTAATAGTAATATTTTCTCATCAGTTTTTCCAAAAAACATTGAAAGCTGGAAATACAAGAAAACAAGGTATCGACACTATCAGATATCATGCACAGACTCACTGACCTTTGGATGACACCTACCGTAGGATTTCTGTGGGCTGACGAGATTTCTGTGGGCTTGACGATCGGAAGGATTCAACCATATATTAAAAAAAAACATAAAAAAACGTCCTGTATTTACGTAATAATAAATTTGTCCTGTACTGTTTATATAGAGAAAATTCAGTGGATGGCCCACTTTGACTGATTTGATATGTGATCAGTTGGGTCTTTGTCGTTCTTTAACTTCTAACAAAAAAGCCAATTGAAAGAATCTAACAAAAAAGTTAAAATAAACAAGAGGAGAAGAAACCTCTTTGTTCCTCAGCTCCAGTGGTTTGAAAGGCTCTTACTACGATTGAAACGATTTAGCTTCAATGCAGGTTCATTCTGTACTGTTGATGATATTTCCATCATCATTATTATACGTTTTTTTTCCATGAAAAAAAGAGCATTTCTGTTTTATATTAAGTAGAAACGTTTCACATGACTTTAATGGCTTAGGGATATTGATTTTGTATCACATATCATACCAAAATTCACAGAGACAGATGTAACATATATATCCATGAGTATCGATAAAAAAATCATAATAAAAAAGATCATGCATCCATATACAACCATATACATCAACAGATCAAAAAATCAAAAAACAATAGACCCAGGACCATATTGAGCAGCCTGGTAGTGGTCATGGGTCCATGTCTGCCAAATAGCAGAGCCTTCTTAGATAAACCATCTGCCTCATAATTTACACTATCCAAGGTTTTCTTTTTTTTTAAACTTTTTTCACACTAAAAATAGTAACTTGCTATTCAAAAACTGAATCAAAGTTTTTTTTTTAACCAATATAATCTTCTCACATAGTCTTGTCACAAGAAAGTATATTATCGATTAATGGAAGCAATCCATTTATATTGTAAAATGGACTTTCCGCTTTTAACAAATATCATGATGTCCTCAAAATCACGTTCTCTATGAATGGAAACAGTGAAGTAATAGAGCATATTGTGCTCTATAAAGCATTGTCGAGTTGTGGTTGTAAGTTTCGTAAATATTATATTTACAATGAAGGATAAAGATGCTATCGTTGGTTTGTTTCTTTTTTAAATATAATATTTTAGGTTAATAAGCTATAGATAAAATAAAATTAAAAATATTTAAATTTATAAAAATAGAAATATGATATATATATTTTAATAAAAATATAGTTATATATAAAAAATAAAGCTTCATATTTACAAATAAATAAAATCTAAAGAATTTGTAATGGCATGTAGTATTTTGAGTTTTAGAAAGTTTAGCCTGTATGTAATCTAAGTCCGATGGGATAGTCATAACTCTGTATGGTCTCAAATAGAAGTTTGCGAGCTTGGTAATGTTTTTTTATAGAGTCTGCAAAAATAGTACAATATATATTCATTTGCGGCATCCAAGTGATCCAACTCTACATCATTCAAGTGATTTAGCTCTAGGGGATTTTAGTGCCCATGAGTCTTAGTTTATCAAGCGATCTAGGATTTTTTGGGCATTCAAGAGAAGTTGGAAGCGAACCATTCAAGTGATCTAGCTGTGTGGCATTTGGAAGCAAGGAAGCAAACCAAGTGAAGGATTTCAAGCATTCCCGATTCCATTGGAAGTAAGGAAACGAACTATTCAAACGATCTATTGAAGAAATCTAGTTGGTTCCTTTCAAACATTTGAGGGCTCTCACATGTCAATTCAAATCAGGTGCATAAGTTCATTTCTTCCTCTTTTGTTGCTTATACATATATATAAGTACTCAACCAAGTATGAACAATTCACCACATATACCAAAA
This sequence comes from Larix kaempferi, assembly GCA_027924585.1. Taxonomy (NCBI): domain Eukaryota; kingdom Viridiplantae; phylum Streptophyta; class Pinopsida; order Pinales; family Pinaceae; genus Larix; species Larix kaempferi. Next base: position 8,673,296 of record BSBM01000642.1, read on the forward strand.
ATTACTAAAGGGAGACCTAGCGCAACGACCCTACAAATCCTTGTTGATCCTTTAGACTCTTTTGAGAAAAAGTAGAAAATAAAGGGATGATAAACTTCCAATAGAGTTAGAGGTCATGCTTGAAAGTAAATTTGTAGACATGCTTGAAAATAAATTTGCACCCATGCTCGATAATAAATTCGAAGTCATGCTTGAAAATAATATTGCTGCCATGCTCGATGATAAATTTACATCCCTTGAAGACACAATTCAAAATCAAATAGACAACAAGGAAAATGTGACATGCAGAATAAGATTTAGTTAATGGAGGTTAGATTATAGGTAATGGAAAACCAAAGCCAAGAAACCAAACAATCTTGACCCAACAAGGAGATGTTGATACATTAGAAAAATTTAAATGGAAGGACATGTTTAAAGAGCTAGAAGAAAAAGTAACTAAAAATATGACCCTAAATAATCTAGAAGGTAAAGTAGATATCAATCCCATTAAGGAGGAAATGAACGCCAAGCTACTACAATTAGATCATGAGCATAACAAATGAGCCTTTAACCTCATAATTTTTTGTTTAAAATAAAATGCAAAAGAGGATATGCTAGCCATAGTCAATGAAGAACTACATAATAAGCTACAAATCAAAACAACCTACCTAACATAAGTAAAGAGGTTAGGTAAATTAATTGAGATTAAAGAAAGGATGATCCGGATCAAAGTTAGCTCTATTGACCATAAGTATGGTATACTCAACAAAACCTCAAGTCTGAAATGATCAGGCGTATTTATAAATGAAGACCTCATTCCAGAAGACCAAGCTTAATTAAGAAAGGTGGTTCAAAAGGAAAAATAAGCTAGGATGGAAAGAAAATGGGAACTGAATAGAAATTATAGAAAAGTTGCAATCTGGGATAGGAACCAAAAAGATAACAATAAATAGGAACTAGACATGCTCCAAATCCTCTCTTGGAATTGTCAAGGCTTCCCATGGAATAAAGGCCCCAAGTTAAGTTGGATCTCAAGTGAAATAAATATTATTCTTATTGTTGAAACCTGGGAGCATAAAGAATCTAAGGTTCCTAACATAGAAGGATTTGTTTTTTGGTTGGTATGGAATAAGAGATCCTCTCGTAGAGACATTTGAGGTATAGCTCATTACATTAAGGAAAACATATTTCCCCATGCAAGGATCTATAAGAAAGACCCCCACAACAAGTATATGTGGATAGAGATCATTGACATTAATGATAAGAAAACCTACATAGTAATATGTTATTTTGCCCCTATTAATTCTAATGTTCATAAGAAAATCAATATAGATAAAAACTTCCCTTTCAATGTCGTAGAAAATTATATTGCTAGTCTAATAAATGACAACAATATACTCTTAATGGGTGACTTTAATGCTTGTACTTCGAGTAACCAAGTTGTTTTTCTAAATCATTATACCAACCCTAACCCTATTTGGTTGGATGAAGATCCTGCTCTAGATAGTTGGTACAAAATAATTTATGTAGATCTAGGTGAAACTTTCTTCAACTTCGAGTTAGTGAAGCTCTGTAGCGCTCAAGATCTTATAATTTGTAACAGTATAAAGAAGTGGAAAAATTCTAGCCAAATGTCTTGCATTCATGAGCTCAACATTAATCTAGTTGATTATGTCATATCTAATATCCATTTATATAACAATATGATAAATCTAGACATTCATCTCAACCGAGAGTATGATTCAAATCAGAGACCTCTAGTTGTAACCCTCAATTTTTTCATGCATAGAGATCCCGCATAATAATTCTCACAGTCAAAAGCATTTGATCTTTAACAGAAATAAGGATGCTATTTTTGTAAATGATTTAAAAATTTACTTTTTTCCTCTATTTGGTACATACACTATATAATACCTCTATCATAATTTCACTACGATCCTCTCTTCTTCCATTAACAAGTTCTCCATCGAATTTTCAAGTAAAAAGAATAATAGAAGTTCAACCAACCCCCGGTATGATAAAGAATGTAAAAATGCTAGAAGATCCATCAAGGAAGCTATTGAAGAGTCTCTAAAAATTGACAAGATAAGTTGATACAAATCCCTAATTAAAAGAAAAAAGATGCATTATAAAAATTAAAAGCAGGAAAACCTTTTACACCTCTCTAAGGAGGCTCCTAAGAAATTATGGAGACAAATTCTAACTAGTAAAACTAAAGAGAATAATAAGATTGCTTTGAAAGAATGGGATTCATAATTCCTATCTTAAAAATCTCCATGAATCTCTGAATGCCATAAATAACACTCAAAGGCCTTTTAGAACAAAGAGGTTTTCTTGTTAGAAGACATTGACTTTGGGGTTAAGCGCCTAGCAAATGCATAATATAAATACATTGAAGTATAGAAAGCGGAAAAAGGAATGTCTTGTCGGCCCTTTATTTCCATATAAAGAACATGACGAGGGGAAATACATTCTTGAACTTCCGTTTTGATCATCAGGAAAAGATGCGGAAATATAAACCAATTTTTGTTTAAAGGTTTTAAATATTCTTCCGATGTTTCTATTCCGAGTTCCATACAGTTTATATGTATAGGAAATAGTTTCATCAAACAGAAATCTAAATTCCGATCATTTTATTTGGGCTATATTATGGATTTATAACTACATTTCCTTTTGGTCCCTCTAAAATATATTCCATGAGATCTTTCTCTTTGGGAGAAACTCTCTATGGTATAATAGCTATAAGTGGTTCTATTATGGGACCCTTGAATCATCAAGTAATAAATACTCTCATTACAAGATCTATTCATACAGTAACGACATGTAATTCTGGGGAATGACATACTATTTACCCAAGTATTTCATCTCCGGGGATGGAGATTCATGTAATGATGAAAACGAGGTAATTATTGATAGAAACTTGAAATAGAGATTGATAACTCCCCGGAGTTCTTCACATTCCTCACATCCACAAACTCTTCAATCTAGAGGTCATGCAAGGTTTCCCTAATCCTTGGACTCAAAGCCTCATTATTCCTATATTTAAAGGTAATTATAAACATAACTCCTCTAATTATAAGAACATTATGATTATCCCTTTCTCAACCAAGCTATACAGTATCATTTTAGAAAAGCAAATCAACATATGGTTTGAAAGTGAAGGTAAGAAGGCTAAAAGTCAGGAAGGATTTAGAAGACATCACTGTACCATGGACCACCTCATTATGCTTAGTATCATTGTGGATGAATGTTGTAATATTAAATCCAATCCCTTCTGTTGCTTTGTGGACTTTAAGAAATCTTTCGATACAGTGCCTAGAAATAACTTGTGGAATAAATTAGAAGAGATTAAGGTTCCTTTAGAGTTGAGAGTTGTCGCGATAAGGTTGTACGATACTGCCATTCCAAATTTAAGATCAACGAGGGTTGGTTGAAAGATATTAATTGTAATATTAAAGTTAAGAAAGGATGCTCCCTCTCACCTAACCTTTTTGGCATATACATCGATAAGATAGAAGGTTGTTAAAAGAATAAGGTTGTGCTAACATGACCCTAGATAGAATACTCATCATCATCCTTATCTATGCTTATGATATCATTCTTATGGTAAGGTGTCCCTCTGACCTTGATAAACAATTAAGGATTCTCAAGGATTTCTACTCTAACCACTACAAAAAATATTGGAATCAGCATCCCATTTAGCGTCCATTTTAGTGTATGTTTTCCCCATTTAGTGGTCAAAGTAAATGCTAAATGGGATGCATCGTGTACAAAGTTTAAAGCATATAAAATAACATCCTTTTTTTCTTCCTAAACAGTGTCCACTTTTGCTTCCCAAATAGCGTCATTTTTTTCTTCTTAAATAGCATCCAATTTTGCTTCCTAAATAACATCCTATTTGCTTCCTAAATAATTTCCCATTTTGCTTCCATTTTAGCGTCCACTTTTCCAAACTACACCAAAAAATGTGTCTAGAATAGCACCAAGTTAGCATTTATTTTTGCATCTATGTTTGCATCCACATTTGCACCATATTTGCATCCATATTAGCATCCAATATTGTATACATATGTGCTACCACATTAGCGCAATGTTTAGCTTCCTATTTTGCGTCATGTTTTACTTCCAAATTTTCACCAAGTTTTTCTTCACTTGTTGCACCATGTTTTGCTTCCAAATTTGTGCCATTTTTTCTTCCCATTTTGCATAGTGTTTTGCTTCCACAATGGCACCACGTATTTCTTCTCTTGTCATGCCATTTTTTGCTTCCTATGTAGTTCTATGTTTTGTATCCAAAGTAATGTCTCGTTTTTCTACCATATCAATGCCATGTTTGACTTCCTCATTAGCGCCAAGTGTTGCATCCTTTTTAATGCCTATTTTGCATCCTTGTTTACGTCCAAATTAGCACCATGTTTGGAAACCACTTTAGTTCCTTGTCTAGCATCGATTTTTTACTTCCACAATAATGCCAAGTTTTGCTTCATGTTTAGCTCCTTGGGTTTCTTATTTTTCTTCCTCATGAATGTCGAATTTAGCTTCCCATTTAGCATCTCAGTTTTTCTTTTTTGTTGGCCACTAGTTTAGCTTCTAGTTTGGCTTCTACTTTTTTCATTCAAAATGACACCAAAATTGACTTCCAACTTCTTACTTTTTCATTCAAATTTTTTACTTCTTGCTTCTAGATCTGTGATAGATTGGGCTTCCATTTTAGCTCCTAGTTTTTTTGTCCTATTTTGCTTCCTTATTAGAACCACATTAGGCTTTCCATTTAGCACCTACAAATGAATCCAATTTTGTGCTAATATATTTATTATATTAGGTAATTATAACTATTTCATTAATTTCAATAGTTCTCATATTTCATTTACTTCACAGTTCTGAAATAACATAATGAAACATTCAAATTAATTGTAGATATCAGTATTGAAATTAATTACATAGCATTTATGAATAAATCTAATCAAAAGTAGTAATATCATCATATATATATATATTAATTTTCCATCAAAATATCATCAACATCTTCCAATATACATAAATTTACGATATAATAACGATAACCTCATCATTATCTTTCATCAAAATAAGTTAAAGTGTAATACATCATCTCATCAATAATCTCTCATACAAATCATCATAGTAAGGTTAAAAGAACAAGTGAACGATATATATAGTGAAAATACCAATATCACAAGAAATAAGTTGTTTGATATCCATATCTAGAAAAGTCAAAATGATCAAGGGTAATCAAAGTTTATATGTCGACATGAATCCATCATACAAATCAATATGACCCAAAATGTAATATGAACTTGGATCATCATAAAAATAACAATACATTTCTAGTAGCATGGAGAAAGTAATAAAAATCCAGAATCTCAACAGTAGCATCAATGGCTACATACACCAACATCAGCATCATCAGCATGATCATCATCCTCATCTAACCCAACGTCATCTCCATCAGCATCTTAGTCTGATCCATCATTATTATCATCAATGTCTTTCTCTGGTGCACTGTCAACATAATCTGGATCATCATCCAAGTAATCATCTTCACCAATTTTTTGGAAACAAGAAGAAATTATCAATATAAAACAATTGTATTAATTGCATGACATAATGCATATTTTGTGTTATATTGCAAAGTGTTAAAATTCATGCATTCTCATGAGTTTTCCAACAATGAATATAGACACCATCTAATAGACATATAGTTCACATCTATCAAGTGTATCTACAAGCATGCACACACTCATGCATAGACACACATGTACACAATCAATTTTAAAGTCACAATAGAACAAGACATAAAGGCAAGGAAAAATATACATCCATGTGATTATATATAAAGTGAAGAAAAATATGGTATCACATATACTATTTTCTTTGAACAAATTTTTTTCCCAAAGTTGTTATGCCATTAAATCTATATATATAACACGTCATTCAATCTATATCTTTAAGAGCACATTAGCCATGGTTTTCATCTCTCAATCAAGTTCATGAAGTGTTAACATTGTAATATCAAATTAAATTTAATATAATATGTTTGACATTATCCCCTCATAAAACATGACTAAATGAATGTATCATAGATATAGTTTTTAACATATCAATCATATCATTGGTCTAGCAATCACAATTATTACAAATTTTCATTGTAATCATGACATCCAAGTACCATTAGGGACACGCCTCTCCAGTGACTACATGGACCAAACGTTGTCTAATTTGATGATGTTCGCAACTAGGGTATGCCTATCAACATGCAATTCATTTTTTACATTAGATGGTAATTTTTTTTAAAACTTTGTTGAACAAAGGTTTGGTCATCATGTTCATCCGGGCCTTGCCCAAAAACACTTGTAGGAGGTTACAAAACTCAATTCCATTTTATGGATTGTATTTTGTACCTCCAGTTCAAATTCCCCAAGTGTCTCTAAATGGCTTTGGGAAGTGACTTGAAAGTCGCCATTACCTGTAAAACAAGACTCGGATGGACAATTTGTCAATTATGATGGAATCGTGACATTTGAGTACTCCTAGGAATACCCATCTCCAATGACTACATGGACATTAGGATGTCTATTTTGACTGTTTTTGCAACTAGGGTTTGTCAAACAAGATGCAATTCAATTTTGGCATTAGAGGGTAAATTTTTGAATAGTTCGTTGAATGAGTTTGTGTGCGTAGTGGTCATATATACCTTTCCTTAACACACATGTAGGATGTTATGGCACTCAATTATGTTCCTCGGTTTTGTTTTTATGGCCCTGCTTCAAATTCACCAAGTGTCCTTGTATGGATTTGGGAAGCGAGTTGAATATATCCATAACTCAATATATGATGCCTATATATACAAACAATCAATTCCGTTGGAATTGTGACATCAGAGTACTGTTAGAGTCACCCCTATCTAGTGACCTCATGGATTGAATGTTGTATAATTTGAAAATTTTCGCAACTAGGGTTCTTCTCAATAATATGCGTTGCAATTTCCTCATTAGAGGGTGAATTTTAAAAAAAAATTCCAAGTGAGAACATCAGCATTGTGGTCATATCAACGTTTCTCAAACACACTTGCAAAAGGTAATGACACTGAATTATGTTGCTCGATTTCATTTTTATGGCACCAATTTAAATTTTCCAAGTGTCCCCAAATGATTTTTGGTAGCAAGTTGAAACTGTAATACCCTCTGGTTTATCCTATGGACATGTTATTATTATTTTGATGTTATGACATTATGGCACGAGGTATTGGGACTATGGTTTGCACATTATTATTATTATGTTATTATTATTAATTAATAAAATAAAATAGTTGATATCGACCGATGCCACATAAAAGAGTATGAGGAACCATGATGTTATGAGCAAGCAGAAGTGGGAAAGTGTGCTCCTAAGTGTTTTTGTCTATGCTGGTGGACCCCTTGACTAATCACCCTCTTATGTTGTGTTTCTCCTTGATTTTATTATTTCAAGATGGTTTTTATTAACATTGGAGTCACTCTCTCTCCTAGTGCACCCCCTTGAGTGCCACTTGGTGTTGCCCCTAATGAAATTTGTAACTCCTCCTTAGTGGTTTTATATTATGGGAAAGTAACTCCTCTTTTGACTCTCTATCTCTCTCCCCCAAATCAATTTCTCCATGAGGAATTCGAATTGGTGGGTGTGTGCTTCATTTTCTCATGATTTTTCCTTCTTGTTTCTTGTTCTTGGTTCTTGGCTTCATTCTCATTGTTCTTGGTTCACTCACTCATGTGCATTTAGCTTTGGCGCTTAGGAATTTGATTTCTTTCCATTGGTATGTGTGAGATCCTGTGATCCAATTTTATTTTTGGATGGTTGGTGCACCCTTGCTGAGCCTGTGCCCAAGTAGAGAGACTCGGTTGTTGCTAGTATATATGTCCTAGAAGCTACTTGTCTTGGATGGGAAGTGATGTGGAATCCACTTGCCATTGGATGGAGTTGGAATGATGGTATATTATTGTTTTATTGAATCTATTCATTCTATATATGTATTTCTTGGATTGGAAATAGTGGGATCTATTTTCCATTTGAATACAGTTGGACCGATGATAGACTCATGACTATCTGTCTTGGAGCTACTGTCCTGGATTGGAAGTGATGTGGAATCCACTTGCCATTGGAATTGTGGTTGGACTGATGATAGTTGGATTTTATGTTTGAGTGCACTATTTCTTGTGGCATCATGGTTTCGTCTGGGGGGTGACCCATGCAAAGAAATAATTGGCTTGTAGTATAGTTTCTACGACTGGGTGGATCGTGGCACGGTCAATTTTAGTTGTGGGAATTTGCAAGATAAGTGTATATATATATATGAATCTGAAATATTTGAGGGAATGTGTGAATCAAATGTGAAAAAGTCATTTTCTATGATTCTAATTGTTTTTCCATTACTAGTTCTTTTGGAAAAATTGTGAAAGCTAGTTTTAGGACTTTGCAAGAGAAATGTTTGTTAAAATGTCTATGAGACTCATCTGCTACAAATATGATTTTTATGTCTCTAATAATATTGATTGAATTTTTTATTTGAATGTGGAAGAGTTTTAGAAAGGTCTATGTAATCCATTTGCAATGAATCCAGTTGTTTTTCAATTACCTGTTTTCCAGAAAAATAGTTTTAGCTAGATTCGAGACTTTCCAAGATAAGTGTTTGTTAAAATGTCAATATGAGTTATTTGATTCATATATGATATTTTCATTTTATATGTTTGACTAAATGTGTGAAATATATTCCAATATAGTCTATAAATTTTGTTACTGCGATCCTAGTTTATTTTTTGAACTATTATTATTTTCGGAGAGGGTGCCATAGCTAGATTTGGGATTTGAAATGTGGAATTTATATGAGTATGAATGGTGCAAGGTCGGTCCCGAAAAGGGGCCTCTTTCTTAAAAATAACACACAACACACAAATGATCACATAGACTCGATGTGAACTGGATGTCAAAAGCTAGCTTCTATTACTTCAATCAAATTACAGTGTTACAATAAGCAATGTAAACAACTAAACTAGACAGCCTCATCCTGTTACAATATACAGAAGTAAAATGGTGTGTTTTCTCTATATGCGATCTTCTTCTCTCTCACGGCCTCTGCTGAATCAAAGCGCTCGCTGAGCTATGGATAAACGATATTCATCGATCCTCTGTTGATCAATCTAACTCCCCTCCTCTATGCCTGTGCACTGGTCTTCTAATCTTCTCTGTTGCTGCTCTTCTCGAGGTCACTTCGTTCCCTGAGACACTCTTCCTCTGTCCATCGAATTCTCCCTGATCCTGCAAACCTGCAGTTGTCAGCGCCTCTGCTGTGCTGCACAACCTCCTCCTGTCATGACATCCGGTGTGATACCAACCACCTTCATAATTGCTCATAACTTCCTTAGCAACCACAAACGGCTAACAAGTATGTCGCCTTGACTTCTGCACTTCTCTAACTCAGCTACACTTCTTGGCCCCATCTCCTGCATCGACCATACTATACTTTTTCATCCATCGACCTTGCTTGTAGGCATCACTTAACTTTCGTGGCTGCTATTCCACCCCATCCTTCACGCTTGGCTTTAGCCGCAACTCGTCGGTGTCGCGGTTCGACAACATGTCGACCTTCGATGCCTCTGCTCTGCTCCTGTCGTCTGTCAACATCAAACTTATCGAATATTGACCTCAACTCCTGTCGACTGCATATCGACAACTTCTGCTCAACTACTTGGCTTCAACATCCAATCTCCCTTTCGCACCAATGATCATCGATAATCCCCCTGGTCGAATTCTTCTATCGATCAACTTTGACTATTTTTCCTAGGCCCCGATGCTTTTGCATTAGACTCCCCAGGTGAAAAATAACTTGGTTTCTCTGTCAATCTACTATATTCTTCTTCGGAAGTCCATGTCGCCTCCTTCAACTCATCATCTTTCCATCGGACTAAATATTCTTTCTTTCATGAACTTCGCGTGTGTCTGACTTCACGTTCCTCTAATACTTCGGCGATTTCCTCCTTGTCGTGTCGATCCAGAATCTACACTATCCAGTTAATGTTTGACATTTATGCACTATTGTTGGTTGAACCTTCTTCAAACTTGTACATATCAGAGACATTGAACGTGGGTGAAATGCTCAAGTCTTTCGGCAGCTCCAACACATTAGCATTGTCCAAATTTTTCTTCAGAATCATAAATGGTCCAATCTTCTTTAGCTTCAGCTTGTTGTATGTTCTTGTCGTAAATCTCTCCTTCCGCAAATGTGCATAGACTAAGTCTCCTTTGTTGAACGATTGTAGCCTCTTATTCCTGTTGGTCCTCAAATTGTATGCCGCATTACTCTTTTCAATGCGCTTTCGCACATCTTCATGCACTTCTTTCATATGCTCTGCGAATGATTATGCATCTGCGCTTTTCCTGATCTATGTCGGTATCTCGACCAAATCCACCACTGCATGTAGGATTCATCCTTAAACAATCTAGAATGGGCTCATACATGTCAACTGATTCACAGAGTTGTTATATGCGAATTCTGCTTGCGCCAACACATTCTCCCGCTGCTTGGGTCTGTCAGCCATCAACATATCAGAAGGTTTCCCAAACTTATGTTCACCACCTCAGTCTTTCCATCTATCCGCGGATGATATGCTGAGCTAAACTGCAACTTCGTGTCCAGTTTCTTCCATAGGGTTCTCCAGAAATGACCCATAAAATTGGTATCTGTGTCCGACGTTATACTCTTCGACAACCCATGCAATCTGACTATCTCCTTGAATAATAGTACAACAATTCTTGTGGCGTCACTTGTCTTTTGAAACGGAATAAAGTGTGCCATCTTTGAAAATCTGTTGACTACAACAAAGATTGAATCGTTTCCTTGCTGCGTCTTCGGAAATCCTAGCATAAGATCCATGCTCAGGTGTTCCCATGGGGTATTCAGCATTGGTAATGGCGTATACAACCTTTTATTCTGACTTATTCCTTTTTCCAACTGGAAAACTTGACACTGTTGTACCCACTTTCCGACATCTGTTGTCATTCTTGGCCAATAATACTTTTCTTCGACCAATGCCTTGGTCTTGTCGATGCCAAAATGACCTGCTAATCCTCTGTTGTGCAGCTCTCGGATTAGGTTCTCTCTTATGGATCCTCTGGGTATACACAATTGTTGTCCCCTGAATAGGTATCCCTCTTGTATAAAATAATCCAAGTATGGTGTTCTATCGACACTCCATGGTTCGTTACTCACCTTCCATGCTTTCAAAAAATCCTTGTCAGTCTCATAATCTGTCTGCACTGACTCTATTCCTATTTCCTGAACTGTCACCGTGTTCAGCAATGCAAATATTTGAATCAGCGCGTCAACATCCTTATTTGACTTTCCCGACTTATGTCACAACATGAAGGTATATCCTTGCAGGAATTCGACCCATGTCATTTGCCGCTGATTCAACTTTGACTGAGTGTTCAAATACCTCAGTGCTTGGTGATCTATGTACAACAAAAATTCCTTGGGAAACAGATAATGCTTCCACTTCTTTAATGCTTGGACAATAGCATAGAACTCTTGGTCGTAGACCAAATATTTCTGCTTCGCATCATCCAACTTATCACTAAAGAATGCATTTGGTCAGCCCTCCTAGCTCAACACTGCTCCAATTTCCATTCCACTCGCATCGGAATCGACTTGGAAAACTTTGTCGAAATCTGGGAGCACTAACACTAGGCTCTCCATTACTTTCTGCTTCAACTTGTCGAAATATTTATGGGCAGCTTCTGTCCACTTGAACTCTCCTTTTTTCATGCACTCTATCAACGGTGCACATATCCGACTAAATCCTCTAATGAAATTCCTGTAGAAACTAGAAATTCCATGGAAACTTTGCACTCTTGTTGTGCTTGTCAGTTCTGGCCACTCCAATACAACCTTCACCTTCTCTAGGTCTATCACTAACCCTTTACCCAAGATTACAAATCCCAAGGACACCAGTTCTTCCTTCATGAAGAGACAATTTTGTAGGTTGACCATCAGGTTCTCTTCCTGCAGCTTCCACAATACTTGTCGAATGTGCTCCAAGTGTTCGACCTTGGTTCGACTGAATATCAGGATGTCGTCTAGGTACACTGATACAAACTTTCCCAAGAATGGCTTCATTACCTCATTCATCAACCCCATGAACGTACTGGGTGCATTATTCAATCCGAATGGCATGAATAACCACTCATACAGTCCCTCCTTTGTCTTAAAGGTTGTTTTCCATTCATCTCATTCTCTGTCTCAGATTGGGTGATAACCACTTTTCAGGTCGATCTTGGTGAAGTATCTTGCTCCACTCAAGCAATCCATCAAGTCGTCCATTCTCAACAATGGAAACCTGTACTTGATCGTGATCTTGTTGATAGCTTTGGAGTTTTTACACATCCTCCATTCTCCACCCTTCTTGGGTGCTAGTACTATTGGTAACACACACGGGCTCAGACTCTCTCTGACCAATCCCCTGTCCAACAACTCCTAGACTTATCGATTGAGTTCCTGACTCTGCCAGAATCATCCTATGGGGTGCCTTGTTTGGAAAACTCGATCCTGGAATCAAGTCGATATGATGGGATATGCTTCTTTTCAGTGGAAATCCCATCGATGCCTCGTCGACTACTATGCTCCAAAACTCATCGAGCATATTTTCGACTTCGACCGGAATCTTCTCCATTGTCGAACTCTCAACACATGGTCCCTTTGGAATGATGGAGAAACATCCTGATTTTTTATCCTCCTTTGCGAGGAATTCCTTGGCTGAGCTATCAACACTCGCTTCTCCCAATAGTTTATCTCGCCCTACTTGCAGTCGACTTGATCCTCCTGCTTCGGCTTCAACATCCTTCGGGTGCCATTTTTCCACACTGTTACTATGTTTGTTCGGCCATCATAAATCATCTTCCGATCATATTTCCATGGTCTCCCTAACAACAGATGACATGTGTCCATTGGGATTACGTTGCACAACACACTATCTTCAACTTTCCCAACCTTAAATTTTATCAAGCATTGTCTGGTTACCTTCACATGGCCACCCTTGTACAACCATGAGATCTTGTATGGGTGTGGGTGTTCTCGACATCTCAGACCCAACTTTTCAATGACCTCTGTCGACACAAGATTCTCCATAATGCCACCATCCACTATGTTCTTGCAATACCATTCACCAATCAACACTTCGTTTGAAATATAGCCTTTCGTTGTGTCGGATCCTTCTCGTCAAGTCGGTCGTCCTGAACCAACGTTCTTCTGGCCATCATGGTTCGACCTTTTCTTCTACCATCTTCACTGCTATCGGATGTCGACTATGCCCTCTCATCGACGTGCTCATCTCTTTGACGTCTGGGTTTTGACTCCTTTGCAGCGTGTAGGTTCTTCAGGCATTCATATGCCTTGTGTCTGACTCCTCGAAACATATAACCGACTGCAGCTGGTCTGTTAGGTCATTTTCTGTTGGTTGGACCAATTCGACCATATGCACCTTGACCGCGGGTATCTCAACCATCTTGTCGGTTTCCTTGTGCTTTCTCCTTAGTCGATGTCCCTTCCACATGTTGGTTATTTTCGATGGATTCCTTCCTGGTTCCGCTACTTTGGCCTTTCGTGGGAACATTCTTCACACCCCGATGAGTCATCCTACCTCTAGTTGATGCGACTTTCTTCGATAGTTTCTCTTCTTCCTTCAAAGCTAGTTGGTAGGCTTCATCGACCGCTCTGAACCTCAACAACCTCAACTCATCCTATATGGCATACTTCAATCAGTTCACATATCTCGCGAAAAATTCTTTTCCTTCGTCGGTTTTTCCCGACCGAATTGACAGTCTATATAACTCTTCCGTGTATTCCTTCATGGTCATCTCTTATTGTTCAAATTTTTGTAACTTCCTGAACACATAGTCACCTAGAAAGAACTTTCCCTTTATCTTGGAAACCATCCTATCCCAAGACTTGATATTTTCCTTTCCTTTCTTGACTTTGTCAGACTATACATTGTCCCACCACAATGAGGCATGACCCTTCAACCTCATACATGTAGTTTTAACCCGTTTATGATCCTCGATCTTCTCTATGTCAAAGTATTTCTCCATTTCTCTAAACCAATCTATCAAGTCTTCTGGATATAGACTTCCTGAGTAGGTACGTACATCCATCTTTGTCCGACCTCTCATCTCCGTCAGAATCTTGATGATTTTATCTTTTGGTTCTCCAAATACCTCTTCCCTTGCTTCCACTTCTTCGACTTCCTCATCGTTGTGTTCTAGTACATCGGAAATGCATCCACGTCTTTGGATCTCTTTGATCGATGCGACTTCACTTGTTAAAATTTTCATTGTTCGCATGAACTCGTCGAACATTTCACGATCAACTGTGACTGTTGCGAAGCACTCTTCGTCCTCCTACATTAACGCCTCTCTGAGCCATTTTCAACTGCAGCTGAAACTCCCACTCGTCCAATCACAACCAAAATTTCACAACTCATGCACAACTCTACCCAACCGCAGTTGGAGCTGTCTATGCACTCACGGGCTCTTCCTGTTCTCGGGATTCTTACACTCGACTATCACTTGACACTATGCAAGTTGATATCGGTATTTCTCCTAACTTCGGGATACTGCTTCTCTGATACTAACTAGCGCAAGGTTGGTCCTGACAAGGGGCCTCTTGCTTAACAATAACACACAACACACAAATTCTCACACAGACTGGATGTGAACTGGATGTCAAAAGTTGGCTTCTATTAGTTCAATCAAATTACAATGTTACAATAAGCAATGTAAACAACTAAACTAGTCGGCCTCAACCTGTTACAATATACAGAAGTAAAATGGTGTGTTCTTTATGCGTGCTATCTTCTTCCCTCTCATGGTTTAAAGCGATCGTTGAGATATGGATGAACGATCTCCATCGATCCTCTGCTAATCGATCTAACTCCCCTCCTCTATGCCTATGCAGTGGTCTTCTACTTTGCTCTACTGCTGCTCTTCCCATGGTCACTATGTTCCCCGAGACACTCTTCCTCTGTTCATCAAAGTATCCTTGATCATGCAGACCTACAATTGTCAGATCCTCTGTCGTGCTGCACAACCTCCTCTTGTGGTGACATTTGGCATGATCCCAACCACCTTCATAAATTCTCATAACTTCCTTGGCAACCACGAATGGATACCAAGTACGTCACATTGACTTATGCAATTCTTTCACTCTGCTACAATTTTCATCCCCATCTCCTGTGTCAACCATACTATACTTCATCATCCCTCGACCTTTCTTGTCATCTTTGTTTAACTTCCACGGATGCCAGTCTGCCCCGTCCTCCACGCTTGAATTTCACCGCAACTCATCGATGTTACGGTTCGACAACATGTCGACCTTCGACGCCTCTACTCCTCTTTTGTCATTTTTCTACATAATACTTGTCAACTATCAAACACAACTCCTGTTGACAACATATCGAGAGCTTCTGCTCGACTACTTGACTTCGACAACCAATCTCCCTTTCACACCAGTGGTCGTTAGAAATCCCCCCAGTTGAATTCTCATGTCAATCAACTTCGACTGTTTCTCCTAGGCCCTAATGCTCCTGCATCAATGAATATATATCCATATGACTATATATGACCTATAATATTATGATCCTAACCTCCAATCATCAGTTCCTTCTTGTTGAATTTCTTTTGAAAACTAGCTTCGAAACGGTGAAATTGGTAACTAGTTTTTGGATTCGAAGCTCTGGTTTTTATAAAATATGAATGTACATCCATATTATTTATTTTTTGGTAATTTATTTGTTATGTATAATTATATTTTCTATATCTGTACCTTCACCTCTGTGTGCCTCGGAACTCAGTGCGATTGGTTTGATTGAATTCCTAGCAGTGTTTATTAACTAGTTGTAATAATTAAACTTGAAAGATTATTCGTTTATGTACTCAAATCATAGATGCAAATTTAATTTAATTTTCTTGTACATGCATTATTATTTATGCACATAATGGATTTAGTTTCACTTTTGGATAGTTGGTATGGTTGTGCGTTGAAAATGCACAAGACTAGTTGTTTGCATAGTGAAATTAGTTGACTAGTCTTGGTATCTCATTTTCGTGTATATTATGTTTAATTATTTAAAAATGGTTATTTAGCCATATTTGCATGGATGTAGGTGTTAATTATCCATTGGTATTTACAACTTGTGTTAATTACTTGAAACAATTATTTTATGATAAGTGTCGTCATTTGTAAGTTAGGTGTCGTAATTAGCGCATTAATTATCTTAATTAACTAGTTAATGACATATTGTTGGAAATAATCTTTTTGGGTGCAAGGAACCTATGTTATGGCATGGGATGGATGTAAAATGATGTTAGAAAGTGTTGGATAATATTTCCCGACCTTGTTTCAGTTTCTTGTTCATATGTAAATTTTATTTTAATTAATTTTCCATTATCGATATTTTGTCGTAATTAATTTGTGAAAATTGAAATTAAGTATTTATTCTATTTCTCCATTGTGATTAAACTTAGTAATTAGCCTCTTAGATCTAATTATATGTCCCTAATTCCATTGGATATCCATTGGGGACATGACATGTGGTATCAGATCCATGCAGGTTCCAACTATGCGGTTGTTACACCTGTTATAGAGTCATAATTTTATGTTTATGTGCATTTGGAGATTATAAATATGTGTAGTGAAAGAAATTTAACCTCCCTTATGTTAATAGAAGAATCATAAACCTTGACTAATTCCTAATTCAGAGACCAGCTTGAATGAATTTTTATTTCTTTTCCATTTCAAAGGTCAAGATATTATGGATATGTTAGTATATGTAACATATTAGCATAGATTAGTACACAGAGATAGTCCTCCCAGCAGCTGAACCTCCTCCTCCACTAGTGCGCCACTTTTCGAGTAGTGTAGAAGTGAATAATGAGATGATCAAATAGAGTGCCTCCCGCACTCTATTTATACATGATCTGACCTGCCTAATAACCTAGCAGGGCCGACTTGTCTAAATCAGTCTAATAACCCATGGTTATACTAATCAGGGCCGACCCCACGCTTGGTGGTCTAATAACCCATCACTTGCAAGTTGCGACACTTGTCAATACAAATGATGACACTTCCATATAGAGGAATAATAACATCTCTATAAGAGTACAATATACATAGGTGAAATACATTCCGAAGTTACAATTACATCAACACTCCCTCTTAACTAGGAAGGTATTTCTTGACACAGATCTGCTAGCACAAGTCTTCTTCTCTGGATCATCGTCTCTGGATCATCGTCATCGAATCATTGTCATCAAATCATCATAACCGAATCATCATCACTGCTGTTGCTATCTCATCAATCTCCGATCTACTCATCATATGAAGTTCTACAGAGCCAGTCCTTTTTCATACTGGTTGTAGGCCCACTACCTACAGTTCTTCATCATCACTGGCCATACTGTGGAATCCTCGGGACTTATTACGTGCATCACAATGCCTCGAAAGAGTATCTCGGGACTTATTACGGGAACACAACCCAACCTATCGGATCTCCCAGGTCTACTTATATGCTCATTTGCACAACCTGTCCATGACCACAGAGTATCAACCTGATACTCACCATACATCATCTTGATGTACATCATCACATGATCATCCTGATAATCATGGCATCATCCTGACACATATCATCCAGAGCAACATCCTGAAGCTCATCATCCATGATCATCCTGATCATACAGTGCATCCACCTGATGCATACCAAGTATCTACCTGATACATATCATCATACATGATCTACCTGATCATACAATGTATTTACCTGATACATATCATCATACACATGATCCAAATAATCATATCCAGCATCCAACATGATGCATATACATATACATGATCCAACTGATCATAACAAGCATCCAACATGATGCATATACATATACATGATCTAACTGATCATAATAAGCATCCAACATGATGCATATACAGAGCAGTAATTGGAGCATCATCCTGATGCTCATCGTCCAGCGCTTACATCCACAACCATGGGAAGGATCCTCCTTTCACCATGCTTGGAATGGCTCCAGTAGATGTGTCCATCACTTATTCCTCGAAGTGTCATCAATCTGAAGAACACCAAGCCTCTCTCTAAATTACTCAAACTTCACTCTGGCTAGTGGTTTCGTCGACACATCTGCAACTTGTTCATCCGTCGCAACATACAGGAGCTTCACTTTTCCTTTCTGCACCATATCCCTGATATAGTGATATTTGATATCAATGTGCTTCGACCTATCGTGGAACAACGGGTTCTCAGACAGCTTCACACAACTCTGGTTGTCACAAAAGATACCAGTAGCATCCAACGGGAGATCAAATAACTCAGACAGTAGCGTCCTCAACCATACTGCCTCACAACTAGTCAAACAAGCTGCAACATACTCTGCTTTGGCTGTACTCAGTGGTACGTAGGACTGCTTCCTGCTAAACCAAGAGATCACACTTGATCCCATACTGAAGCAACACCCAGAAGTGCTCTTCCTATCTGCAACACTGCCTGCCCAGTCCGAATCAACATAACCCTGCAGGTTAAACTTTTGATTCACATCATACTTGAGCCCATAGTCAATTGTACCCTTTAGGTACCTCAGAATATGCTTTACAACAACCAGGTGAACACCTCTGGGATCCGTCAGGAACTAGCTTAATGTGTTCACTGCAAAGCAAATATATGGTCTAGTGTTCGTCAGGTACATCAAGGACCCAATCATCTGACGATACACCGTGACATCAACCGGCTCAGATGAAGCATCACACAGAAGCTTCAGGTTCGATGCCATAGGTGTGGCCATGGCCTTCCAGTCCATCATCCTGAACCTCTTCAGGATCTCTACTGCATACTTCCCTTGTCTAAGGAAGATCCCATCTGCACTCTGCCACACCTCCATGCCTAGAAAATAGTGCATCATCCCCAAGTCCTTCATCTCGAACTCGGCAGCAAGCTTCCTCTTGGTATCGACAATCAATCCATCCTCACTTGTTACAAACAAGTCATCCACATACAATAGTAGTATCACAGAATTTCCTTCCTCAACCTTGTAGTAAAGGTTGGAATTCGATAAACTCTTGGTAAATCCCAAATTGGATAGAAAGTTGTCTATCCTACCATACCAAGTCTTAGGATCTTGCTTCAAGCCATACAAGGCTTTCTTCAACCTGCACACATATGACTCCCTGTCATGTGTCTCAAAACCAAGTGGCTGCTCCACATACACTTCCTCCTCGACTACACCATTCAATAAAGCTGTCTTGACATCCATCTGGTGTATCTTCCATTTCATCACTACAACCAGGGCAAGTACTAATCTGATGGAAGTGTACCTGGCTACAGGAGCGAAAGTATCTTGATAGTCTATCCCCTCTTTCTGGGAGAAGCCATGAGCTACAAATATTGCTTTGTATTTCTCTATGATTCCATCTGCAGTATGCTTGATCTTGTAGATCCATTTGGAAGTCACCCCAGACTTCCCTTCAGGTCTTGGGGCCACATCCCAAACATCATTCTTCATGATTGACTGGTATTCCTCGACCATGGCATCCTTCCATTCTTTCTTTTCCGCTGCTTCTTAATAACTGGAAGGTTCTTTGTTCATAATGTCACAGAGTAAGGCAACATAACTGGTGTGTGATCTAGTCCTCTTCCTTTCTCTATGTTCTTCTTCTAGAATGCCATATCTTTCTGCATCTTGAATGAGCTCTCTATCCCATGCAGGTTTCCTCTTGTGAGAGTTCTTCTCACAAGGTGGATTTACAAGTTCTTGTGGATCTTCCATTTCACGATCTGCATCTGGAATTGTTTGAGTCATGGTTGTGTCTTGAAATTTGGTTTCCTTTGGTTCTTCATGATCTTCAACAAGTGTCTTCTTTGATTTGATGTATGCTGAGTCCTCATCAAATGTTACATCCCTGCTGACATCAATCTTCTTAAACCCTGGAAAGTATATTATGTAATCCTTTGAGCTTTCACTAT
This sequence comes from Larix kaempferi, assembly GCA_027924585.1. Classification (NCBI taxonomy): domain Eukaryota; kingdom Viridiplantae; phylum Streptophyta; class Pinopsida; order Pinales; family Pinaceae; genus Larix; species Larix kaempferi. The sequence continues at coordinate 8,693,344 of BSBM01000642.1, forward strand.
ACACCACAAATATGCCCTTCTTTCCTGAAGGATCTAGCTTTGTCCTCTTTTCCTTTGGAACATGTGTGTATAGTGGACAACCAAATATTCTGAGATGGCTGACTTCAGGTTTCTTACCAGAGAATACCTCTTCTGGTGTCTTGTTGTCCAATATCTTGTGAGGTGTTCTGTTCTACACATATACAGTTGTCTTAGCTGCTTCTACCCATAGATGCATAGGCGGATCTTGGTCTTACAGCATTTCCCGTGCTACTTCCATGATTGTTCTATTCTTTCTTTCTGCAACCCCATTCTGTTGTGGATTGTAGGGAGAAGTCAACTCCCTCTTAATCCCTAAATCACTACATAACTTTTTGAAATCACCTGAAGTGAATTCTCCTCCATTGTCAGATCTGAATGTCTTGATCTTCTTGTTAGTTTGATTTTCCATCAAGGCTTTGAATTCCTTGAACTTATCAAACACTTCATCTTTGTTCTTCAAGAAATAAACCCAAGTCTTCCTAGAGAAATCATCAATGAAAGAGACATAGTATACATACCCATTCAGAGAACTGGATGACATTGGACCACATACATCATAATGGATAATCTCCAAGATTCCTTTTGCTTTGCTTTCACTGCTTGGAAATGCCTTCTTAATGTTCTTTCCTTTTGCACATCCTTTGCAAACACCTTCATGTTTTGTCTTGATTTCAGGAAGACCCTCTATAGCTTTGCTTGCAATTGGTAGTGCCCTATAGTGCACATGTGCAAGCCTTCTATGCCAAAGTTCACTTGGCTACATGGATTCATGTACCAGTTCAGGTTGTCCTTTCAATTTGTACAATCCTCCCTCTTACTCTCCAATCACTACTGCATCATCTATAGTTTTACACTCTGGCCACATTAGGACTTGGCCATCTACAAATGCAACCCTCATACCTTTTGCATCCAATGCAGATATGGAGAGTAGGTTCTTCTTGATCCCAGGTACATATAGTACATCTTTCATCTTCAAATACTTTCCAGAGCCTAGGTTGTAGGAGGCTTCACCAATTCCCTTGATGGGATATTGGAAATCATCCCCAAGTTTTACTTTATGGGGTGAATCATGTTCAGATAGATTTACAAAAGATTCTTTAAACCCAGTCATGTGTTTGGAAGCCCCACTATCAATAAGCCAATCATTACATCCATGAGAGATAGTACCTGTGAGAGCAGATATTAGAACATATTCATCTTCACTTGATGAATCATCACTTTCTACTCTAGCCTTCTTCTTGGGAGGTTCATCATCCTCAACATCATGAGCATGATATCTCTTATTATTGTTCTTCTTCTTCTTGTTGAGGTTGTTGTTTTTTTCTTTCTTCTTCTTAGGACAATCTGCAGCAAAGTGTCCCTTCTCATTGCAAGTGAAGCATCTGAGATCTTTCTTATGATGGTGGTGTGAAGGTATTCTGTTATGAGATGACTCCTTCTTGAACTTACCTTTCCTGGTATGTGTTGTGAGAGCTTGATCTTCATTCCCCATATTTTCTTCTCAGGCCATAAGCATAGCCTCTTCTTGTGAACATTCATCCCACAGTCTACTAAATGAGATCAACTTCCTTCTTGCACATATTCCTTGAATGAAGGAATCCCATGACCTAGGTAGGCCATTCAAAGTGGTTATGACAACTTCACCATTATCCACCACTTCATCCACAGCTTTAAGTTGTTCCTTGATCTGAGAGACCTTAGAGAAATAAGATTGAATGGTCTCTCCATTCTGAAGCTTTACCCCTTTCAATTGGTTCCGTAGAGTCATCTTCTGATTTATGTTCTTCCCTTCAAATAGCTTGGTCAGGGAGTCAAACATCTCCTTGGGTGTCTTTAGAGATGACACATGTGGTATGGGATGGTCTTTAATAGAATCAACAATGATTCTCTTTGCCTTGACCAAGTTCTTCTTATGTAAGGCCTTAGCCTCTTCTTCCCCTGGGACAGGGACATCAGAACTTATGTAGGTGTCCAATTCATTTTCTTCCAGGATTAACCCAATCCTATACTTCCATGATCGAAAGTTATCAGCCCCTTCAAGCTTATCCTCAAGCTTGGTGTGGTGAGACATCTTAAAGAGTACTTCAAATTGAAATAGAAAAGATTTAGGTCTTACCACTTGATTTGCTGAAATCTGGATCTGGTGCCGGATTAGGGTTTGTTAGAGAAACCCTAAAAATTCAAAATGTGAATTTCAACTTTCTGAAAGGATAGAAAGATGCGCCTTGATGATCTATTCATCCTGGTATACTCAAAATTTGAAAATTGCAAAGTTTCACCCTTCAGAAATGCTTTTCAATCTTTTGGATTCACTAGGGAGGACCCTAAATTAGGGTTTGAGTTTCCCAGAGCTTCACCCCACCAAAAATTTCTATCCAAAGCTCTAAACTTCGATTTTTCCAAGGAGCTTCCAGCTATGTCCCTAGATTTTAGAAACTCCTATTTTTGTGGAAACCCTAATGTTTAGGGCCAAAAATGAAAGTGCCCGGAATTGAGTTCTGATTGGACAGAAAGATGCACCTTGCTGAGGAGAGTCAAAATACCCTACTGCCTTTCAAGATCCGTGGAGAGAAACCCAATAAATGGGAAACCCTAGTTTCCGCTACTACATAGTGTCTTCTTCTCTGGTTAGCTTTGATACCATGTTAATTTTTTTAGCATTAATTCAACATACTCTAGGATCTTTACTAAGAGAATAACATGTGCAGCATATCAAGTATAACAATGCATATCAATCACACCAAGTAATTACATGAGACAATAGAAACATAGAGTTTCACTGGGGAAAACCATAAAGGTGAAAAAACCCACAACTTCCTCAGAGATATAAAGAGCAATGATACAACCCAAGTACACAGAGACAGTCCTCCTAGCAGTTGAACCTCCTCCTCCACTAGTGCGCCACTTTCCGAGTAGTGTAGAAGTGAATAATGAGATGATCAAATAGAGTACCTCCCGCACTCTATTTATACATGACCTAACCTGCCTAATAACCTAGCAAGGCCGACTTGTGTAACTCAGTCTAATAACCCATGGTTATACTAATTAGGGTTGACCCCACACTTGGTGGTCTAATAACCCATCACTTGCAAGTTGCGACACTTGTCAATACAAATGACGACACTTCCGTATAGAGGAATAATAACATCTCTATAGGAGTACAATATACATAGGTGAAATACATTCTGAAGTTACAATTACATCAACACCCAGGCCCAGCCACATGCCCACCAATAGTAGCAACCAACTACCTGCATGCGGGACCTACCATGCGCCTGCCACCAGGATCGACCCGGCTTCCTGCATGACCTGCCACGCGCCCGCAACCATGATAGGCCACCCTCCTACCCACATGCCTCCCCACCTGCCTTCCTGCTCCATTTTTGAGGCTGAACACGTGCTAACCACCACCTTCCACGTACCCCATGCAAATTCATAACTCCCCTTGTTGGCTTCTCATCCAGAACTCTTCCTCCCATCTGCGGCTTGACCACTCCAGCATGCGCGATGTCCTGTCAGCTCCTCCCGCTCTACTCTGTGTTCTGGCCATAATGTCTCCCACGAATTTGAATGAATGGGGTTGTCCTCTCGCCTTCATGACTATTACTAGCAGTTCAAGTAATGAGATATGGGTTCACCTGCACTTCAAATAGATACGCATTAGAACTGCAGATGCTCGGCTGCGATCTTTACTGCGCGAAGGCTCCACTCCCACTTTGCTCTACTAGCCTTGGCTCCTGACCTTTCATCTCACGAGCTCTTTTCTCTTTGAAGTTTGGCTCTTGGCTCTCGCTGGTTTGTTGCTCTTGGAATTTCAGCTCTCGTTGGTTCTCTGGTTCTCTCGGCTCTCGCTGGTTTGGGTCCTCGGCTCCCTGTTCTACAGTGTTCGCAGTGCTCTCCTCTTCCAGGTCCTCAGAGCTCTCGTCCTCCAAGTGCTTGGGGCTCTCTGCTCCCCCATTTATCTTGGCACTTTGGTTCACATTTTCATTGGTTTTCAGGTCCTTTAGCAGAGGATGTAGACATTCCTCCCTCCAAAAGGGTTTGCACCTGTAGCGCTACGCAGTAAGGTAGCTCTTCCTCCAATCCACCGATTCGCCTCATGAGAGGTGTTTTAGAGAAAGCTTGCAGGTTCTAGAAAGATATTCCAATTCAAGGTCAAAATGAAATATAAGATGCGGAGGAAGATGCCAGGATCTCTCGCGGGTGCCTTACCGATGAGGAAATTTGCAGCAGGTTTGAAGCCTTGGTTCCTGACCCAGGAAATACCAGGGGTCGGATCACCCTGTACCAAAAAACGCTTGATTTTCATTGGTCCCAAAATCTAGTGCTCGACAAATCACTCACGGACAGAAACGAAGCTCAAGCCGAAATTCTCCTCCAGCAGGACGAAATGCTTGATTTCTTGAAGCAGATTCTGTTCAATTAGCAACAGTTCGCTCGACGCTTTGGGATCACCCTGGCTAAAGATCCGACCACCCAGCCCACCCAGTTTGATCATAAGGATTACACCAGTTATTACCTATGTCTTCTTTTTTAGCTTTGTTTAGACTTTTTTTTTATTCATCCTTAGAGCCTTGTGCTTGACAGTAGTTCTGTTAAATCTCTTTTTTCAGCAAAACTTGGTTTCCTCTAAAGGATGACATTTCTAAACTTTGTTTCAAACTATATTTTCAAGTCTATTTTCTCGTTTAAAGAGAGGGTCCGGTACCACCCTGATACTGTATATTTCGATGAAGGCAATATAAAGTTCTATATCTAGCTTACACAAAAAAATGTAATGATGTAATATATATAAAGATGATGTAGTATAACTATTATCAATATTAAATGTTACTAATGGGAAATATACTCTTTATTGTCTTTATTGCTTCTCTTGAGGGAATACTTTTATGTATGGAAATGCTTTGCTACTTGAAAGGTAGTAATTACATCAATGAGTAACTCCTTGTCTATTTTAGGAAATGAGACACTTGTCAAAATAGTGTTTCTCAGACTCCTTTTTATTTATGCATGTAGTATGTTTTATAATATTGACTAATTATTGGTATCTTAACTTATCTAATTAGTTAGTGGTGGAATTGCCACTTGGAGGTAAGTATATCTATGGGATATTCTTGTATTTTATTATTGATTATTTAATTTAGGGGTAGTGGTGGCATTATTATTATCCTAACTTATCTTACCAAATTATTTATTGAGTGGAGGAAATGAGCCACTTGTCTTTAATGGTTCACATTCTCTTAATTATATTTGTTTTATTTTATGTGTGTAAGTAAGTAGTATAGTACTGTATGGTAATGTCATATATGTATGACATAAATTTAAATATGTATAACATAATATGTGATGTAGATGGGGGTATATGATATTGAATATAGCATAATATAAATGTTATATATATATATATATATATATATATATATATATAAAATTGTATAATATGTGTGGTATATATATAGTTGTTAAAAGTAAGTAAGTATATAAATATATGTGTGTGTGTACTGTAATATGTATTTTAAAATATGAAATAATTATTAGTATCATGCATATATGATATTGTGTATATACACATGTATAGATGTGAATGTATGTAATGAAGTAAGTGTAAATATTGGAAGTATTTGGAAGCTTTTGGAAGTATTAGGAAGTATAGTATGATCATAAGTATTATGTTAGTATATATGTTATAATGCATACCTAATATGATTGTATTGGATTAAGTAAGTATACCGCTATAATTGTATAGATATTATGGTATAACATAATAATTATTTGGGTCTATAAAATATAGGATATATAGGTTATATGACTAATATGATGTGTATATGATTAATAATAATATGATATATGATTGAAGAATTATAACATGTATGTAGACAAATGGGCGTATGTATAGAAATAAAATAAAAAAATAAGTATGGTGTATGGTATGAGTGTATGATGGTGTGTTGTATAGATAGTAATTATTTTATCACAGAATATTAAAAGAATTTGGTGGCAGGATGTTTGGTTGCTTGAGGCGACTATGTATTTACTTGGGTTGATAGTATAAGTATTGTGCTACGTGCAAATAATTAATAACGTAATGTATGGTTAGTAAACGGGGATTAGATGGGATTTCCATCAAAATGTGTATGCCATTGATATTGATGGAGTATGTATGCAGGCAAGATGTATGATTGTGTATGTGTTGAGTGTTTACATAAGTGCGGTATTAATAGTGTTTGTGTGATGTTGTTGGTTGTATACATGTATTATTAATATATGGATATTATATTTTTTTTCCAAGGAAAAAAATCATTTATTCATATAGAATAACATGGACTGTCCTTGTAGGACTTACATCATTGCTTCAAGAGCATGTATTTACATTTATGTGTTCAACAAAAATTCTCATACCCGCAGGCATATACATTCAAGAGATCTTGAGGTTTCTCAAAAATATCATAACCAAAGATCAAATTTATCCATTACAAAAAAGCAACATTTTTCAGTTAGGGAGAGGAGAACGTCCTTGATGAAATTCTTCTACTATCGAACATGGAGCCAAAAACATATCACTTTTTGACAGCAAATCAACTTCTTGGTTTAGCTCCCGATACACATGCGAAAAGGAGATGTGATCAAACATTCTAAATTGTCTCCTCAACATGAGAAAAATATGTTGCAGGTGGGGGGCTTTAATTTGCACCTTATTGTTGGCCCAATCTATTACCAATTTAGAGTCGCTAAAGATCTGAATATGCCGAATGTTTTTGGCCAATGAAGAATTAAGTAGAGCCCAGAATGCAATGAGTTTTTCCATGTTGTTGGAACAGTGGGCTGGACTAAATTGGATAAGGATATGCACAACATCAGAAATGTAGATGATCGCTCCTGAACCTCCCAACAAAGGATCACCTTGGCTAGCGCCGTCAAAAAAATCTCAGGGGATAGACTTGTCAATACTGGGCGGGTTAAGCACTCTAATATTCTTTTTTTTCCTTTCAAATTTGTGCTCTCATGTCCACTACAAAATCATGGCACTTGTTATATCAGGAGGGATTTTTTTGTTCAGGAAAATTGCAGAGTTTCTCGCCCACCATAAGCCATAAGAACAAAAACAGGGATAAGCATCGAAGGAAAGTACCAGTGGATTTTTCCACTAGTTGCTACAATAGAGTTCCATAGTTGAGCCCATTGGTTGGGGCGAGCTGCAAAGGTCCTTCGTAGATAAGTTCCAAACTGCCCCTGCATACGGGAAAGTGACAAAGAGATGAGCAGAGGTTTCAACATTCGAACCATAAAGCACACAACAGCTAGGCCCTTCCCAGCCTCTTCTGTTTAATTTCTCCCAGGTTAGCAATTTGTTCTTCAGTGCTAACCATAGGAGGATTTTGGCCTTTAAGGTTCCTGAGGTTTTCCAAACTAGATGCCACCACCTGAGTTTTTCTTCTGTGAAATATTCCCGTGCTTGAGATTTGTGACCCAATTTTGCAGTAAAGGACCCAGTAGAGACATTCTTCATCTAGACTAATTTATCTGGTTCATTGCGGTTTAGGGAAATGAAATTTGATTTCAGAAGGATTCGAAAATTCATCCATTCCTCAACAACTTCACCATTCAACCTTAAATCAGAGGCATATTTCCAATCGCCTTCGGGTCCTTCTAGCGAAGTATCTTTCCAAGCATCTGTGAAAACACTGATGTGTTGATTTTTTAAAATAGTGATGGTAGAATTCAACATCTTATAGTTTCCTCCAGATCCCACCCAAGGTTCTTAACCAAGGCGTACCTGTTTACCGTCACCAATAATCCAAGCAATCCATTTCCAATTAAAGGGGAAGAAAGAACTAGGGATTTCCAACAATTGGAGCCTCCCTTAAAAATCTTGTTCTGACTTCTGATCTAGTTGATTATTGAGGAATTTTTGTAGTACTTGGAAGTCATATATTTCCCCTTAATGAATTCGATTTTGTCGTTAATATCCACAGAGATTTAGCTGCGAGAGCTTGACAGAACAATAAAGGATTTTTGTTACCCCAACCTCCCAGCTCCTTGGGATTTTCCACTGTCGGCCATTTTACCAAGGGAATCCCTTCTGTTTTTTGTTGGTTGTCCAAAGGAAGGAGAAGCAAATATTCTATAACTTTGTTAGAATACCTTTGGGGATGTAAGCTATCGAAGACCAATAAACTAGGATGCTTTGTAGGACCACTTTTAGAAGAGTTAAGCGCCCTCCTCTGGAGAGAAATTTGTTGGCCCAGAAAGAGATGCATGATTCCACTTTCTTGTAAAGCCAAGCCTAGTACTTGAAGGTGTCTGAGCTAGGTTTGAGGAAGAAACCCAGATATTTGAAACCTTCAACTAGAGAAGTTTGAGAAAAGGTTGCCTCAGCATGAAATCTCTGTTATAAGTTCTCTGGAACTTTGTTTAAAGCAAGATTAGTTTTTTCCAAGTGAATGACCATAGCAGTAGCCTTACTATAAAGGTGTAGGATTTAGGAAAGGGTTTAAAAATTGTACAAAGATTCTTCTCCCAACAATAACACATCATCAACAAATAGAATGTGGGATAAAGCAATGATTTCTTATACATATATACCTTTGAAAGAACCTGTATTTTTGGCATGGAGAACTAGTTTTCTTAGAGCTTCAGCCACAAGAAGAAAAATAAAGGGAGAAAGTGGACAGCCTTGTCGAAGACCTCTTGAAGTTATGAAGAAGGATGAAGGAGCGCCATTGAATAGAACAACAAAGGAAAGCATGGTAACACAAGCCATGATCCAATTTACCACCTCCATAGAGAACCCGATCTGCAGTAGTAAGAATCTTAATAGATTCCAATTGACCCTATCATAAGCTTTGGAGAGATTAAGTTTCAAGGCAAAGGCACAGATCTTTTGCTTGTTTATAGAGTGGAGAGCTTCTTGGGCAAGGGAAACTGCATCATGAATTTGGAGTTTGAACAAGAATCCAAACTGTTCTTCAAAATTATCTTACTTAGGATAGGCTTTAATGTTTGAGCTATGATTTTGGCAATCATCTTGTAAACCACATTACAACAAGAAATAGGACGAAAATCACCAAAATCCAAGGGATTTTGTTTCTTAGGGATGAGATCTAGAAAGGTTGCGTTCAAGGAACCAAGTACCTTACCAGATGATTGTGATTCTCTTACTTCTTTCAAAAAGTCTTCCTTAAGCATGTCATAGAACCCCAGAAAAAATTCTACTGAAAAACCATCAGGACCTGGACTTTTCCCTTTTTGAAAAGAGTGTAAAATGTTGGACAATTCTTCTTCTGAAACTTCATGTTTTAATGAATCATTCATTTCTTCAAAGATAGATTTTGGGTAAAGTCATAAAACCTAAAGCATCTTTTGAATCGGACATCCCTCTGGTTCTCTGAAAAGCTTCTTAAAAAAGGAGACCCATGCTTCACATTTTGCTTGGAAAGACCTTACAATGACATCTTCTTCATTCTTTATCTCATAAATCGTATTGAGGATTTTCTTGATTGAAGCATATCTATGAAAGAATTCAGTGTTGTTATCACCTTCATGAATCCAAATGGCTCTTCTCTTAATTCTCCAAGTCTACTCTTCTTTGGAAAGCAAAATAGACCTGCGGGATTCCAGATCCTTCAGCTTCTTGAGTTCTGCCTTTGTAAAAACCCCTTCATTTTTTTCCTTGTATAAATCCTTTATGCCAGCTTCTGCTTCTTTCAGTTCTTGCTGCTATTTAGCCCGAAAGGATTTTTCCTAGTCCTTGGAAACTTGTTGACCTTGAACAGGTTGTCCTTGAACTGCTTCATGTAAGAAACAGAAGAAGCCTTTAAAGGTTTCCATGAATCCTTTATAAGTTTTCCATAATCTTCCTCTTGCAACCAGATAGGATTGAACTTAAACGGGGAGGCAGGTTGTCGCTCTTGCAAATTGAAGGAAATCAGAATTGGTCGATGATCAGAGAGGCCTCCTTCTTCTACCCAAGAGGAGATACAAAAAGGGCTAGAAAAGAAAGCTTATGAGATTAGGAAATGATCTAGTCTTTTAGAAATGGAATTTTCCCCACTTCTCTTGTTCCGCCATGTTGGTTCTAGTTTCCTTGGAAGAACAACAACAAGATTCTTATTGTAAAAAATGGAGGTGAAAAAATACCTCATGAGTCGGGACATGCTAGCTTCCCCCAAACTTCCCTTTCTGAAAGAGTAAGATTTAAGTCACCTCCTAAAACCAAATTGTTCTCATCCAATAGTCAATGTTTGAAAGGTTTTCGTAGAAGACTTTCTTGTTATGGAACGGTCCATAAACATTGAGAACTATGAAAGTGGTTTTGGAGGAGGGATCCTTTAAGACAGTCGTTATAACATTATATTGCTTACTTGAAAAAACTAACTTTAGATCAGGACTCTAGGACGTGACGAGGCCCCCCGAATGCACATCCGAACTAAGAAGTTCAAAGGACCAGTCTTTTAAAAAATGTTCTAACAAGACCTGAGCTCTATTACCTTCTAACATAGTTTCTTCTAAGAGAATGACCGAAGGTTTTAAGCAAGAAATCATTCTCTTGAGGGCTATTAACTTGAGAGAGCCCCCTAAACCCATGGTGTTGAAAGACATAAATAAAATTAGGGGGCCCTTTGTGGGGCTTTCCCTGCTCTAAGGGCCTTACTGATAGTGGACTGCTTCCCAAATTTAATCTCCAAAATAGTTTTTTTTTTGCTTTGGAGAGAAAAGACTTCCTACCCAAAGAGAGTTTTGGCGATGTCAAAAGTTTAAGACCTAAAGAAATGGCTTCTAAGTTTTCTTCCAAAAAGGTCATCTTGGATCTGGTGTTGTAAAATTTTGGGGCATAAAGGGGTTTACGGGAAGAAGTGGAAAAAAAGCCAGAAATAAATTTTGTATTTTCCTCAGAGACAACCTTACAGGGTGAGTTGGGAATTGATGGGAAATTAGAAGCAAGAATCATCTTGGCGTCCAGACAGTCGGACAAAAGATAATTAGAGACAGGAGGTAAGAGTAAGGGAGATAGTTGCTTACCAAATTGTAGGGGAGACTCGAAATACGCCACATTGCATGGGCTTACGATGTTTTCAGGTTATTTTGACGACTGCTGAACTGCCTGGGGGAGGACGTAATCTTTGTTTTCAACAGTGATCAATTCCTCCTTAGTCTCTGAAACTGTCATATTTTTTACCCAAATATTCCGGTTCCTTGTAGAAATTGGAGAAGCGATTGTACAATCATTTATAAGATGGCCAACCTATCTACACTTGAAGCACCTAAAGGCAATTTTCCAGTAATCGAGTTTTTGATTCCAGGTGCTCCCAAAAAGCTCTAGTTTTATTTCTTCGTATAATCCCTCCCTCACATCTAGTTCAACAAGTATTCTTGCACATCGTTTATCAACCTTGTTCTCCTAGTTCTCCTCCAACGCAATGAATCTACCCATCTTTCCTCCGATAGCTTCCAGAATTGATCTTTGCCAGAAAATCATGGGTAAACTTGGGAGAATGACCCAGACCAATTGAAGGTTATGGGGTTCTCTCTTAGAATCAAAATAGACCCTTCAATTTTTTAGAATTAAACCCGAATGATCCCATCTCCAGTTCTGGTTGAGAATTCTTTCCTTGTCTAATTCCGATTGAAATTTCAACAGAATCCACCCTCTTGCGAGAATGTGGAAGGAGGGAAGGTGATACAGAACCTGTTTCCAATTAGAATCCATCTAATTTTCGAGAGAGGATTCTCCTACCGTCTTGCCACAGAACCTCCCAACCACAGCTTGAGAGAGATAAACAGGGATTTCGTCAATGCCTATATCCTTATCGACCACAAGCACTGCACTATATTTTTTATCCTTTGATCCTTGCTGTCATTTTGGTAAGAGTTTAGGTGCATTTTTCTGGGTAACAACCTGTGTAGATGGATCCTCGGTACAAAAATGTGCGGAGGGATCAGTCCTGCAATCGTTAAACTTGTTTTCTGATGTCTAGTCCTCTGTGGAGTCATTCTTAAACTTAATGTTGCACTTAATTTCATTACCCAGTGTGAAGATAGATCGCACAGGGGAGGAGTTGTCGTAATCGAATTTTTCCAACTCCATCTCTGTTTTTTGAGATGCGCGTTCTCTGTGAATGGGAACTGGAACTAGAAGGAAGACAGATCCAATACGAACCCCAGGAAGGTTCATGCTTCTGATCCATCGCACGCTAATAAAACCACAAAAAATGAGAAAATCATACTAACTTCGCATCAGCGGGCTCCCCTCCACTACAGAGCTCCATCGCGCCCTATATATGGATACTATATATATCGTCATGTGCTAATAATTAATAAATAATATTATGATAAATAGTAACTATTTGAAATGATTGCTATGGTCGATGTATGATGTTTGAATGGTGGATGTATCCTGATTTGATTGATGTGCTCTCTTTGAAGTATTTTGGTTGATGTGTTTTGCTTCTAGTTGATATATTGTGATTGATTTGTTCTAGTTGATGTGTTCTGGTTGATGTATTTTGGTCAATGTATTTTTCTTTTAGTTGATCTATTATGATTGATGTGTTCTGGTTTATGTGTTCTAGTTGATGTATTCTAGTTGATGTATTCTGGTTGAGGTATTCTAGTTGATGTGTTTTGGTTTATGTACTATGATTGATGTTTGTATGGGAAGTTGTTGCATGTATGGTTGTCATTGCTTAATATTGGTGTATGATTGATATATGATCGACATATGATTGATATATGGTTGAGGTATTATGAATTGATGTATTATGGACCAACACATGTATGGCTAATGTATGATCGATATTGGTTGATGTTACTAGTTGATATTAATTAATATTAGTTGATGTATAATGGATTTTTGGATGTTCTCTAAAGAAAAATTATGTTTTGTGTGGAGATGAAAGGTTGTATGTTTAACTACTAGTGTTATGGCCATTTTTTTGTTTCTTAGCTAGATTGGAATTGTTGCATATAAGTTTGCTTATCCATTACATTAAGTGCATAAAATGTTCAGGTGATCTTTGATGAAAGTATCTTGTTAGGGTATCCTTGTGGTATATCAAATACCTTTGTTGAAAGGAATATTTGTAAATTATCATGGTAAATATCATGAATCGTTGTAGGTAAAGTATTTGGGTGATAAATGATGTAAAATCATATTGGTAATGCATCTCATGTGAGTGACTAATTGGATTTCATTTCATATATCTTAGATGCATTTCATGCATTTTGTTGATAGAGCATATGCATGATGCATTTCATGTATATGTAGGTAAAGTATATTCCTTTCATGTGATTGATTGAATGGAATGCATTTCATGACGAAAGAGTACAGACTTGATGCACTTCATGGGATTGAATGGTATACTTGGTGCCTTTCATGAAATTGATTGATACACCTAATGCATTTCATATGATTCAATTGATTAGAATAAGATTTAGGTATATGCATTCCAAGTATTTTGTTGAATAAGTATCTATATCTCATGTACTTTGTATATACTAATGTATTTTGTGTGATTTATTTCATATATCATGTATCTTGAAGATGTATTCCATGTATCTAGATGAACAATATATATATATATATATATGTTTGTTATTGATCGTGTGTTTGTTGGAACGTAAAAAGTATCTTTGTAGAAGAATATATTTATACCATGTATCACATATTTTTATATACCCGATGATAATCATATGAGTGATTGTAATATGATTCTCAGGTGGATGTATCTTTGTTGAAGGTTTGAAGGCCTTGTAAATAGGATTGAAGACCGTGTGATGGGGATTGAAGATCAACTCTTTCTTCCTTGAGTCCACTCTACTAGTCTCGATTCTCCCATAGTCAATGAAGATGGACAGGAAAGTAGGTGGTAGTGGGAAGTATTGTGGCTAGAAAGATGTTATTTTTCTAAGGCATGTATGGGAATGTCTATGAGAGTTAGAAAGATGTTATTTTTTTTAGGCATGTATGGGCATATCTATGACTGTTTGAAATATGTTATATTTCGGAGGCACGTATGGGCATGTATGTTATCCTATTGTAAATGCATGTATGTAATATGCATCGAGGATGATGCATTGTTTAAGTGGAGAGGGATGTAATACCCTATGGTTTAGGCCCTCGACATGTTATTATTATTTTGATGTTGTGAAATTATGGAACGAGGTGCTGAAACTATGGTTTGCACATGATTATTATTATTATTATGTTATTATTATTAAGTAATCAAATAAAACAACTAATATCAACCGATGCCACATAAAAGAGTATGAGGAACCATGATGTTACAAGCAAGGGGAGGTGGGAAAGTGTGTTCCTAAGTGTTTGTGTCTATGTTGGTGGACCCTCTTCACTTCTGCACCCTCTTATGTTGTGTTTCTCCTTGATTTTATTATTCTGGGATGGTTTTTATTAAAATTGGAGTCACTCTCTCTACTAGTGTGCCCCCTTGAGTGCCACTTGTTGTTTCCCCTCATGAAATTCGTAACTCCTCCTTACTGGTTTTCTATTCTAGGAAAGTAACTCCTCTTGTGACTCTCTGTCTCTCCCCCAACGCAATTTCTCCACGAGGAACTTGAATTGGTTGGTGTGTGCTTCATTTTCTCTTGATTTTTTCTTCTTAGTTCTTGGATTCATTCTCTTTGTTCTTGGTTCAATCAATCATGTGCATTGCTCTTTGGCACTTGGAAATTTGATTTTCTTCCCTTGGTATGTGTGAGATCCTGTGATCCAGTGGTATTTTGGATGTTTGGTGTGCCCTTGTTGAGCCTTTTCCCAAGAAGAGAGACTCGGTTGTTTCTAGTCTATCTATCTCGGAAGCTACTTGTCCTAGATTGGAAGTGATGTGGAATCCACTTTCCATTGGATGCAGTTGGAACGATGGTAGATTATTGTTTTATTGATTCTATATATCCTAGAGCTGTATATCCTGGATTGGAAATAGTGGGATATATTTTCCATTGGAATATAGATGGACTGTTGGTAGACTTGTGACTATCTGTCCTGGAGCTAATGTTCTAGATTGGAAGTGATGTGGAATCCACTTGACATTGGAATTGTGGTTGGACCGATGATAGTTGGGTTTTATGGTTAAGTGCACTCTTTCTTGTGGAATCACGGTTCCGACTCTGGGGTGACCCATGCAAATAAATATTTGGCTTGTATAATGTCTACGATAGGGTGGATCATGGCAAGATCGATTTCAGTTGCAGGAATTTGCAAGATAAGTGGTTGTATTTATTTATATGGTTATTTGTTTCTGATATATATATATATATATAGATATATGCATCTGAAATATTTGAGGGAATGTGTGAATCAAATGTGAAAAAAGTCTTTTTCTATGATTCTAGTTGTTTTTCCATTACTAGTTGTTTTGGAAAAATTGCGAAAGCTATTTTTTGGACTTTGCAAGAGAAATGTTTGTTAAAATGTCTATGAGAATACTATGCAATAGATATGATTTTTATTTATATGTTAATATTGGTATAATTTGTTATTCAAATGTGGGATAGTTTTAGAAAGTTCTATCTAATCCATTTGCAATGAATCCAATTGTTTTTCAATTACTAGTTTTTCGAAAACATAATTTTAGCTAGATTCGAGACTTTGCAAGAGAAGTATTTTTTAAAATTTCTATATGAGTTATTTGATTCATATGTTATATTTGAATCTGATATGTTTGACTAAATGTTTGAAATATATTCCAATATAGTCTATAAAATTTGTTACCACAATCCTAGTCTATTTCTCCAACTACTATTCTTTTCGGAGAGGTTTCCATAACTAGATTTGGGATTTGGAATGTGGAATGTATATTAGTATGAAGCTACATCCATATTATTTTAGATGAAATATACTATGCTGATACTAAACTCTGATTGTCAGTTACTTCTTGTTGAAATTCTTTTGAAAACCAAAATGGGAAACTAGCTTCGAAACAATGAAATTGGTAAGCAGTTTTTGCATTCAAATCTTTGTTTTTGGTAACAGATAAATGTACAGACATATGATATGTTTTTGGTACTTTATTTGTTCTTTAGAATTCTATTTTATATATTTTTACCTTCACCTATGTATTCCTTGGAACTCGGTACAATTGGTTTGATTGAATTCCTAGCAATGTTTATTAACTAGTTGTACTGATTAAACTTGAAAGATTCTTTGTTTATGTACTCGAATCAGAGCCGAAAATGTAATTTTATTTTGTTTTACATGCATGGTTATTTATGCACATAATATTTGTATTTCAAATTTTTTATAGTTGGTATGGTTCTGCATCAAAAATGCACAAGACTAGTTGTTTGTGTAGTGAAACTAGTTGACTAGTCTCGGTATCTTATTTTCGTGTATATTATGTTTAATTATTTAAAAATGGTTATTTGGCCATATTTACATGGATGTATGTGTTAATGATCCATTGGGATTGATAAACTACATTAATTAGTGTTTCCACTTGTAAGTTAAATGTCGTAATTAGTGCATTAATTACCTTAATTAACTAGTTAATGACATACTGTTAGAAATGACCTTTTTGGGTGCAAGTAACCTCTGTTATGGCCTCATATGGATGTATAATGATGTTAGATAGTGTTGGATAGATTTCCCATCCTTGGTTCAATTTATTTCTAATATGTAAATTTTATTTTAATTAATTTGTGATTATTGATATGTTGTCGTAATTAATTTATGAAAATTGAAATTAAGTATTTATTCTATTTCTCCGTTGTGCTTAAAATTCATAATTAGCTTCTTAGAGTTAATGATAAGTCCCTAAGTCCATTTGATAGGCTGGGGGACATTACATAAACTGACCATAACTCGATAATACAGGTTTAGACAGACAAAACATTAATTCTGTTGGAATCATGACATCAGAGTAGCACTAGGGACACCCCTACCCAGTAACCACAATGAAGAAACGTTGTCTATTTTGACAATTTTCACAACTAGGGTTTTTTTCAGTAAGATGCAATGCAATTTTCTCATTAGAGTGAATTTTTTTGAAAAATGTCCCCAGTGAGGGCATGGGCATTGTGGTCATCTTGTCCTTTCCAAGAAAAACATGTAGGAGGTTACAGTACTCAATTTCGTTGCTCGGTTTGGTTTTAATGCTCCTGATTGAAATTTGTCAAGTGTCCTTGAATGAAATTTGGTAGCAAGTTGAAAATCACCATAACTCAATAACCGATCCTCAGATAAAAAAACCATCAATTACGTTGGAAACGCTATATTGGAATTCATCTAGGGACACCCCTGTTTGGTATATACATGGACCAAACAATGTCTATTTTGACATTATTTTCAACTAGGGTTTTGATCAGTAACATGCAATGCAATTTATGCATAATTTATAGGATAAGATTTGAATGGGCCCCATTGTTGTCACTAGTATTCAATACATCTTGTGTTTTTGTTTACTTGACATGTTTATAGGATCAAATGTACTGTAGAATCCATTTTTGCACACAAGAAAGGACCTAAAGACTCTTTTCTCCCCAAGTATTCTCTTCACCTCACACTTCTTGTGAGCTTGGTGAATCAAAAAGGGGTGAGAAGTGTGAAATACCTCCATTGCACACTTTTACTTCATTAGAAATTTGTTTTTGCAAAGCACCATTAGCATATTTTAGAGTTAATCGTTAAATATCCATTTGTATTTATTTTATACTCTTCTATTTAATTGGAAACAATTAATTTTCTTACCTCACATGTGTTTGCATTACTGGAACACACTAAGGGACCTAGAATCTCTTTCACTCCAAGTATGTTCTTCACCTCGCACTTCTTGTGAGCTTGGTGAATCCAAAAGGGAAGGAAGTGTGAAATAACTCCCATACAATCATTAAGTGAATCAAGACCCTTAAAATCAACTTTGTAAATTGTAAAAAAACTAAAATCCTCCACGGGATGTCACAAAACAACATATTAGTTAGGTAGGATTGATTGGGATAGGAATCCATTAATTCCCACTAATCTAGTTTCATTGAGTGTTTGGAACGTAGCATTGTTGACTTATAGGGTACTATCAAAATCATGTTCTCAACAAGTGTTAAAAGAAACCATGGATAACAAGTGTGTCATTCCCAAGGAGGTCAAAGCCGAGGTATAGTTTCCCTTCCTTCTCAAAAGAGCCACTCATATTTTTGTAGAGGTGGGACTATACCACCCAGGTAGAACCACTTATCCACACATGACACAAGGTATCTTAGTTTCCAAACTTAGGACATCACCAACGAGCAATTGTGAGTGCAATTTAATCTTGAATTCATCTATTGTCATTGGGAAGTGTTGCTGAGTATTCTTGATTGGGACATTTCCCCCATCGCCGATAGAACTGGCTCTTTGTTACCTTCACTAGTCAGCTGGTGTGTGAATCCCATTGTCACCATCAGTTGTGATTTTGGAAGGCCCAAATACATTTGAGAGGAAGAATGTTAGGTCTTTTCGGGAATTTACACTTATTTTATTTTTAAGTACAAGTTCACTAACTCGTAATTAAAAACAACCTACATGTGGGGACTCTTGCACTAAACCAACATTGCACATGTAACTCATTTATTGCACCATATTGCATCTATTGTGGTTGGCATATTTTTTTCATTTCTTCAAATTGTGTTTATTTTCACCATCACTCTCACTTGGCACTAACCTTTCACCATTGAGGAACAAAACAACCACCTAAGGTAGTCTTGTCGATTCCAAGGCCTATCCCCCCTCTCGAAGGGTGTTTTTCCACTTTTTCCCCATATTTGACGCGAGAAATATTATAGTTGAGGGTGCTCCTAGGCCACATTGATAGGATTATCAGGGTGATATCACTCCTTACTTGACTCATTTTCTCCTCTCAGAGAAAGTATATATCCTTCTACCTCATCATCCATAGGAATAAGTTCTCCTTTAATTTATCCCCTTGGAGAGAATTTAGATCCCTTTTCCTCCCCTCCTTTTGGAAGAGGCTCAGTTGTGTATTCTCCCCCTGGAGATCCTTTGGACATTTTTGACACCTCCTATATCGTAGGAGGTCATTCATTATTTTCAACACCACCTCGTTCTCCCCCTCATGGAAACTACACACAACATACAATGGTAGGACCAACTCCCACCTTGAATTTCATGGATAGCCTAAATATCCCAGACATGGCCAAACATATCAATGACCCTATTTCACATGATCCAACATGGCTAGCTATGCCAGATAAAATTCCCTCTAATATTCCTAAATTTGAAGGGAAGCAAGGAGACGATCCTTCCAACCATATCATGTCCTTTCAATTATGGTGTTCCTCCAACAACATAGTGGAGGATTCATTGAGGCTTTGCCTCTTTCAGTGCACCCTCACTCGGGTGGTATCCAAATGGCATGTGAACTTACCAAGTCCATCCCATGCCACCTTCGCAACATTGGTCACTGCATTTCTCACATAATTCCAAATTATGATTCACCATGACCTTAGTCTCGAAATTATCACCAAATTTTGACAAAAAAACATCTACACACATCAAGGACCATATCCATGAGTGGCGTTGACCCCAAAAATTGTGTAAAGTCGATATACAACCACCATTCTTGTTGGATTGGTTCATTAAATCACTCCAACCAACCATTACAAAAGATGTCACCACATCCATGCGAAAAAATTAGAAAAAGGACATCCTTAAGTCCCAACATTTCGATCTTATCTATGGACAATATGGATACTTATACACCATCCTTCCTAATGCCCCTCAGCATCGGTCATTGGATCCTACCCTTGTGGGTTCATCAGATTCGACAAATGGGATTATTGGTTCCATTTCCCACCAAGGAAAGGTTCATCCCCCTACTCATTCTCCATTCAATATGGCCTCATAGTTCCCACCCATTCCTATCATGTTAGCACCCCCTGATCCTATACCAACTCCTCTACTTGGTCAGTTACAATATGGACCCTACAACCCTGCTTATCCCAATGTTAGCTTAGCAGAAACAGTCCCTCCACCACAAATGGCACAAGTTGCTCCTACATCCACATCTTATGGAACACAAACCACATTTACCCCACCACCAGGATATAACCCCTGTAAAATTAGTCACAACAGATCTAATGAACAAGTAAATCAATCACAACAGATGAATATATAAAATATGGTGTAAAACTGTGCAAAACATGCAGCAGTGCTCAATATCCCAGAAAGGGTGAATGAATTACAATAGAATACAATATCTGTCAATGAGAAATTCGAATTGACTAAGTAGGCCATTCGAATCACTGAATGGAGTAGCTTGACTCCAACTAGGAGTCCTCATCATCAATCGGTGGTGGTCATCAATGCACAAGAACCAGTCATCCAGGTGTCAATCTGAGTCTAACTGAGTGTGTCATGTGTAACTGAAGTGTGTAGCACTGATTAAGGGAAGGAGGCTCAGTGGGGGGCGCATGGGAGACTAACTGAAGTCAGAACAAGTCATCTAGTCAAACTGGAGGTCCAACGGAAGTGAAACAGTCAGTCAGGAGTGAAACTAGCCTCAAATCAGGGAGAATCGGAGCTAACTGAAGTGGAACTGCAGTGGTAGGTGAAAAAGTGCGCCCTTCTCTGGAAGTAGGTGAGAAGTGGGCGCCTTTCAGCCTAGGAGGGATAAAACTCTGTAGTAAGTGGCTCCCAGGTGCTAGAATGAGGTGGCTAAGGTGCTGGAGGAATCAAACTGGTGACTGGGATGCATGCAAGTGCATGCAGGTGCATGCAAACCCTAGATTTTGCATGCAAACCCTAATTGCATGCAAGATCCTGAAAAATATGATGTGGATATCCTAAATCCCCCCTCAAGCTAGACTATGATGTGCAAAAAATAATGTGGGGCCCTGGTAACTAAGACCAAAGGTCACCCCAATACAATAATCCAAAAAAATGCTGAAAATAACTAAGTGAGGAAAGAGGGAAAACCCAGTGGGAAGAAAGCCCCCCCTCAAGCTAAAGCATAATAATGAATCAATTTGTCTCCACCATGATGGAACTTACCCCCAACAGTGAACGGAGGTAAGAGAACTTCTTCTCAGTGAAGCTCTTGGTGAAGATGTCTGCAATTTGCTCATTAGTAGGGCAATATTGTAGAATGATGGTGCGATCATGCACCAACTGTCGAATGTAATGCATATGAATATCAATGTGTTTGGTCCTCTACCGCTGAACTGGATCTTTGAAGATCTTGATAGCACTTTTATTGTCACAAAATAGGACAGTCGAAGTAGTGCCACCAAAACCAAACTCGGAAAGAATACCCTGCAACCAAACTGCCTGAATGCAGGCATTGACTGCCCCTCGATACTCTGCCTCTGCTGAAGAAAGTGCAATGGCTGCTTGCTTTTTTCTGGACCAGCAAATAGCACCATGACCAATCATGAAAACATAACCGGAAGTGGACTTCCGATCAATGTTATCACCTGCCCAATCTGAATCAGTAAAACCAATGAAATCTAGCTCAGAATCTGCAGCATAATGTATGCCAAACTGTCTCGTACCTTGCACATACTACAAGATCCGCTTGGCTGCTCGCCAATGAAGCTCATGTGGCTGCTGCATATATCTTGACACGGCACTCACGGCATATGAGATATCAGGCCGTGATTGTGTCAAATAAAGTAGTGAACCAATCAACTGTCGATACATACTGCAATTTGCAAGCGGTGTAGAATCTCCCTCCTCAAGACTGATTCCTGAGAGGAATGGGAATGGGGCTGCCTTACATTCAGCCATATTAAACTTCAATAACAGGCCGGAAGCATATTTTTGCTGAGATATAGTGATCCCATCAAAATTTTGAGCTATCTCCAAGCCCAAAAAGTGACTCAGCAAGCCCAAATCGCTCATGTCAAAAGCTAGATTTAAGGCAGATTTTAGCTTGTTTATTGAAGTAAGTGTGCTACCAATAATGAGAAGATCATCAACATAAAGTACAATAACCAAAAAATTACCTTTAACTCGCTGAAGATACACATTTGGATCAGATTTGCATCTTTGGAAATTCTGAGAAAGAAGGAAGGAGTCCATCTTTGCGTACCAAGCTCTTGGGGCCTGTTTTAACCCGTACAAAGATTTCTTCAATCTGCAAACTAATGATGGATCTGATGTGTAGCCCTCTGGATGCTGCATATATACCTCTTCATCAAGGTCTCCATGTAAAAATGCACTCTTCACATCCATGTGGTGCACTTCCCAGTGCTTGGATGCGGCAACAGCTAAAACAAGGCGGATGGAATCCATCTTTGCAACCGGTGCAAAAGTCTCAGTGTAGTCCACTCCTTGGACTTGGGAGAAACCTTTTGCCACCAACCTTGATTTGTATTTGCTGATAGAGCCATCAGCAGCAACTTTCGTGCGGTAGACCCATTTACACTTCACTAATTTTCTTCCAGGTGGAAGAGAAACTAGCTCCCATGTGTTGTTCTTTTGAAGAGAACTGTACTCTTCATCCATGGCACTTTTCCATCTCGGATCTCGGTGAGCAGAATAGTATGATGTGGGATCTGAACTAGCCATCAAATAACAAATCTCAGGAAGTAATGGATCAGCAATAGATAGTGCCATACCTGCTCTTTGAAAGTTTGCTCTTGTTCATCTCGGATCAGCAGGATTTCCAAGGTTCGAACCAGCAGATTGGAGAGTGTTTTGGGCCCACTTTGGTAATTGAGGAGGATCATAATGGTCGGATTCTGAACCTGATATGTCATGATCATCATATGCTTCTGAAATATCAGAAATATCAGAACTCATACCTTCATTATCGCTGCACGGATCTTCTTCTGGTGAAGGCGGTGAATCGTCAGTCTTTTCCTCGACTAGTTGCAATTCTTGAAGCGGTTCTTCAAATTGCACACTACGCTCTATGAATATCTTTTTAGATCTGATATCCATGAGTTTATATGCTTTTGATTCTTCCCCATATCCTATCAGTATGCACTCGGTACTTTGTGGATCCAAAGCTCGTCTCTTCTCAGAAGGAATTCTAGCCCATGCAGTAGAGCCAAAAACTCTCAAATTTGACACATCCGATTTGTGACCAAAGAATGCTTCGAAAGGAGTCATACCTTTCACGGATGAATGTGGAACACGGTTCTGTATGTATGCAGAAACATTGATTGCTTCAGCCCAAAGATTTGCAGCCAAACCTTTTGATTCAATCATGCATGTAGCCATCTCTTTCAGTGACCGGTTTTTCCTTTCCGCTACACCGTTCTGCTGGGGTGTGTAGGGATCTGTATGTTGGATCTGAATTCCGCATTGGGCACAAAGTTGCAGAAACTCGGATTTAATATATTCTCCACCATTATCATATCTAAGAGCTTTGATCTTGCTCTCAGTGGCGGTCTCAACAGAAGCCTTAAAATCCTTGAATTTTCCAAGCACTTCTGACTTGTTTTTGAGAAAGAATACGCATGTAAAGCAGGAAAAATCATCAATAAATGTCAAAACATACCTTGAACCATTTAATGACATATGGTGCAGTGGACCACTGATATCAGAATGGATCAACCCCAAAATAGTAGAAGCTCTGCTAGCTTTGCCGCGGTCGAATCTGTGCTCGGGGTGCTTCCCAATGATGCAACCGGTGCATATTCCCTTCGAGGAACTGAGTTGTGGAAGGCCATCTACCATGGATTTGTTTGATAGCAGCAGAAAATACTTATAATTAAGATGTCCAAATATTTCATGCCAAATCCTACTAACCTCATTACCATGTGTGCGAAGAGCAGTGGGCTTTGCAAGCGGAATAAAGTGTGAAAACTCATAGCATTTTGCAGTGTGATTTGCCTTTCCGATTGCAACTAGTCTTCCACTTTTGATATCAGAAATTTCAACTATATTAGGGCTGAATGTAACTTGCTTTGGTTCACCAGTGTGTGTCATTTGATACACAAAAAGGAGATTTGAAGCCAAGGAAGGCACATAGAGAACATTCTGAAAGCTTCCATGTTCTACATGAATCGTACCTTTGCCCTTTGAAGAAATTTTTGAGTCATCTCCCAAATGGATGGGGATGGAGCTGTTTGGATCGAATGAGGAAAAAGAATCAATATTTGCAGCCATATGATTTGATGCACCCGAATCTATCAAGAGAGTAGTGGGCTTCGAAACCGTTGCCATGAGTGCTTGTCCTCTTTCATGATCATCATTCTTATCCTTCTTCCTTGCACCGTCGGGAAGAGTTATGTTGTTCTTTTCCAAAAGGACGGCCATTTGATCTATAGTCTTCTTCATACATGAACTTTCGAGATGAAAGCCACGATTGCAATAAGTACATTTAGATTTTTGGTTACCTTCTTTTCCCTTTTGTTTGAACTTCGAACTGGATGGTGCATCCGTTTGTTTGCCTTTGTCTTTTTGCTTGTGAGGCTCAAATTTGGGCTTCTCCTTCTTTTGCTTTCCTTTACCATTCGAGATCTTGGGTCCTTGAACATATAGGGCTGAATATTTGGAGATTATGGACCCCATTTGAATCAACTTGTTATGCTCTTTTGTGACGGACTCAATGAAGGAATTCAAGGTAGGCATCTTCCAATTCGGGGTAGTTAGCCGACCGGAATTGAAAGTAGAGACAAATACCGAATAATCTTTCCCAAGCTTGCTTAGAATGGAGAGGATCAATTGTTTATCCTCTTTGATAACTCCATTGTTCTTCAATTGCAAGTTCAAGTTCTTGAATTTTGTGAAGAATTCATTGATGGTCTCGAAATTCTCAGGATTAAGGCCAATCAATTCATTCTCTAATTGAAAAGCCCTAAGCTCATCCTGCTTGCCAAATAATGTTTCAAGTTGCTCCCATATGGCTTTTAGAGTCTTCAATCCGATGAGATGGAAGTGAAGATCTTTGGAGATGGAGAGACAAAGAAGACCATAAGCTTCATCAAGCTTGTTGTAGTGTTTGGTTCGATCTGACACATTGTTTGGCTCCAATTCAAGACCAAGAGTGACTCGGTAGTAACCTTTTGAACGTAATATGATCTCCATATCATATTTCCAATCAAAATAATTGAATGGGGTGAGGATAGGCTTTGAAGAAGAGTATTCCATTGCTAGGAGCGAGTCAAACTGATGTAGATGAGCTTGCATGCAGAGTGTTGCGAATGCAAAAGAGGAGTTTGCATGCACAGTGTAGCGAATGCAAAAGAGGAGTTTGCATGCACAGTGTAGCGAATGCAAAAGAGGAGCTTGATAACCTGCAAATCACAATCAAACCAAGAACCGTAAGGTTGAACAATCCACCCTTTTAGAGTTGCATCACACCTGGGATTGGAGATCAAACAATGTTGAATGGGTCCAATGTATCAGATCCAGGAATTATGTGGAAACTCAAGCTTCTGGAGTGGTATTGGAAGTATTTTTAAGCTTTGCATGCACAGGAGCGAATGCCCTTGAGATATCTCATGCCAAAACTTTTTGCAATTTGAGCAATTCAGTTAAATCTTCTTGTACAAACACCTATAGAAAAGAGATCTTGTCCCTGCAATGGCTCTGATACCATGTAAAATTAGTCACAGCAGATCTAATGAACAAGTAAATCAATCACAATAGATGAATATAGAAAATATGGTGTAAAACTGTGCAAAACATGCAGCAGTGCTCAATATCCCAGAAAGGGTGAATGAATTACAATAGAATACAATATCTGTCAATGAGCAATTCGAATTGACTAAGTAGGCCATTCGAATCACTGAATGGAGTAGCTTGACTCCAACTAGGAGTCCTTGTCATCAATCGGTGGTGGTCATCAATGCACAAGAACCAGTCATCCAGGTGTCAATCTGAGTCTAACTGAGTGTGTCATGTGTAACTGAAGTGTGTAGAACTGATTAAGGGAAGGAGGCTCAGTGGGGGGCACATGGGAGACTAACTGAAGTCAGAACAAGTCATCTAGTCAAACTGGAGGTCCAACGGAAGTGAAACAGTCAGTCGGGAGTGAAACTAGCCTCAAATCAGGGAGAATCGGAGCTAACCGAATGTAACTGAAGTGGAACTGCAGTGGTAGGTGAACAAGTGCGCCCTTCTCTAGCAGTAGGTGAGAAGTGGGCACCTTTCAGCCTAGGAGGGCTAAAACTATGTAGTAAGCGGCTCCCAGGTGCTAGAATGAGGTGGCTAAGGTGCTGGAGGCATCAAACTGGTGACTAGGATGCATGCAGGTGCATGCAAACCCTAGATTTTGCATGCAAACCCTAATTGCATGCAAGATCTTGAAAAAGATGATGTGGATATCCGAACAACCCCTACTACATGTTTCCATGTCTTACTAGTCTGACCCCCACACCTCACATGGGGGTTAATCTTGTTCAACATTTTTTCGCAGAATAATCTCAACAATTTGAGCAATTGAATGCTACAAATCCTCATAATCCTCAAAATAAATGGAATAATAAGGGAAAGAACAAACAAAAATAGAAGAAAGGGAAAGGGGAAAACCCCCCTCCCCAGCAGAACCAGAATCTGGGTAACCCGACCGCATGGAAAAATAACCCCCACAAATAAGGGAAGAACACCAACCTAAGGACCAATTAATATTGCTTCATTTGTGGAGAATATGGTCATTATACTCACCATTTCCCTCTTCTCCTCGACTACCAACAATTGGTGGAAGCTAAGAAGAAGATAAGGGTAAACCCTCCTCAGGCCCCCAATCCTCCTAAATCCCAAACCGTTGTCCTACAACAACCCTTTTCCAATCAAGGGGTTGTTACTCAACAATAGGTTCCTCGCCCCTCTAGTGATGGCTCCTTATAGAATATCTAAACATTGGATGTTAACCTCGGACTATATACAAATGTTATGATTGGCATGAATCCCCCCAAGTGGAATATGTGCCTCTCCCCTTGGGGGGGCCTTTTCATATACCATGCCCAAATCGTGAACAGATCCCATGAATCCCCAAGGTCCTACTTTGATGCACACCTGATAAAACCCATATGAAACCCTCCCACAACTGTAGCATTGTGGATGACTTGGCTCAATCACCCACATACATGTCCATGTTAGAGGTACTATAGTCATGCCCAACCCAACAAAATGCATTACTCAATGCACTTAGTACCGTCAATCCTTCCAATTCATGCTTCATGACTTTTTATTTTGAAAAAGGTGAACCGCGAATACCCTCGTTAGTTTCATTCCAAGTCCATGTTACCATCAAGAGATTATGATCAATCGATGTATCATCGATTAAGGTGCATCCACATGTGTCATGTCATCTAATATTTGGAAATTATTGAGATCAGCTAAGCTAGTCTGATCGTCTATCGCTCTTCGTGCATATGATGGAAGGCCATCCCAACTAAGAGGATTGTACCAAAATGTATCTATAGAGATGGGGGGAAAGAGGGTTATGATTGATATCGAGGTAGTCGATGCCCAACCTTACTATAACATCCTCTTGGGGCATAGTTACATGTACTCCATGAAGGTAGTTTCCTCCTAGCTCTTCCGCATCATGATGTTTCCCTTTAATGGAAAAATAGTCACCCTTGACGAACTCAACTACTATGATCCCAATACCAACACCAATCCTGAAAATGTCCTCCCCACTGTCGTTGAGGCCAATCAACCTCCTTATGTTGATATTGGTCCCAGAATGTACAAGGACTCTAACCTGCTAGGGGTGTACTTCAGTCCACCACCTGAGATCCCCACGTCCACTAATGGCTAGATGTGCATAAATTTCACCACCAAAAATGAGACCACCTCTCCCTCAACACCATCATTGGCACCAGGGTAATTTTTAGGGGTGAAATTTCGCCAATTGGCTATTTTTTGGTCTTTTTTTCTAAAAATGAATTTGCTATTTGGTCATTTTTAGTCTTTAATATCACCTATATATACATAAAATATGTTTTTTTATCATAAATTTCGCCAAATTTACAAATTTTAGTAGTAAATTGTATGTTTCATATTTGGTATTCGCCTACCTATCTATATATATGTTTTTTTCAATCCAAAATAATTGCCTAGATTACTATACTTGAGTATAATATTAGAATCCTTAAAAAATACCATGATTGGCACCTCCATTGAGTCATGGCATTGAGAAAATCTTGAGGCCATCAATACCCCCTATCTTCCAAATCCCACTCTTGTACCCCCTACAGGAGTGCAAGGTACACCAGTGATGGCTCGGTTGAATCTACCTAGGTTAACCTTGGGAATACCTGTACGGTACCTTATGCCACCATACCCAAACATGGCTTCTAGGTTAGTATCACATTATGAGTTTTTCCAAGTCTCGGTTTTTGCACCTTCTAGTTCGGTGACACCATCCTTACCACCAGTTGAACCTACGACATCTGCAACTAAACCACGATTGGTAGTCACTAAGACCACCACAGGGGCATGAAACAACCTAATTTTAAAATACCCCTCCTACCAAACTCATCGAGGGTCACTAAACCTAATGCAAGGGGCATCAACCAACAAGAATTAAAAGACCCATTAATGACCAATACTCCCACATAGAGGGTTACTCCACCATGTGCTCTCTACAGGAAGCAAGGCCACATGATCAACCTATGCCCCACCTTGCTAAAGCATAGAAATTTTCTCAACACCCTTGTTAGTGTGATCCATGCCCCACTGATAGTAGTATGGGGCACATCATCTTAACCCACACCTAAGTCCAAATCATTGCGTACTAATCACACATGTTCACTTTGTTCTGATTTTGGGAATTACACACATCATTGTCTTGATCTCCCTCAATTTTGGGATGCTTTGGTGACCATCCACCTAACTCAACCGTCGAAAGGAAGCTATCCCCCTCCATCTCCAGAAGTATCTTCTATCAATGTTTTTACAACTATGTTCTTCATAGAAAGCTCCTCCATGACACCTAAATGGTTAGAGTCCATACCTGACCAACAATTACCTCTTTGGTGACCACAAATTCCTACCATCGTCCTTAACCAAACCTACATTTCTCCCCCATGTTGATGATTCAAGTTGATGTCTCATCATCCAATCCAATGTCCTATAGTATTTGTGTTCTGCACCCTTCGTGCGACTCAAAAGGGACTATCAGATAACATCACCCCTTTTGGAACCACCCTCCCAATGGTAATTGAGGAAGACAATGACTCTACAGACGACACTGAAGAACCCAATATACCCGTGGTTTCTCATCACCTTACCAATAATAATTCCCCATCATGAGTTTCCCGAGAAGCCTTAGATCCTCTAATATTCCCCAAGAGGAGATTTGATAGCCTCCCCCAAGTAGCATTCATTCTATGGACATCCTTCATCTTGAGTCATGTACCCTCTTACCAAGCAAATCTACCACCTTGGTTGCTCCAACCCACCAACCGACCCTATCATTAGTTGGTCCATTCATACCAACTCAAAGGATTCATTTTCCTCTGATGAATACATGGTAGAGGAATGTGTCTTATCCACTAATGAAGAGATAATTGAATCCATGCACTCATATGAACCCTCATGCGATTCCCTCCATCATAGGTCATCATTTTTCCATACTTAGGACCCACAAATCCTTTAGATGGCCCAGTAATATGCAATTGAATCAAAGGATTTTCTACCTCCTAGTCATGTCGATTGGTTCAAAAATATCATTCCATCCCTTGATGTTTTTGAATATGGAAATCTTACCAATATTTCACCCACAATCCAGGTTGATATATCTATGGCCCAGTAGTCATCGAGAACATTTCCATTGGTGCATCATGTTCACTAAAGGAAATTATTGACTTCACCACCCTCTTTAGAGAGTTTCGGGATGTCTTCGCAATAACATATGAAGAAATTTCAAGCCTGGACCCTTTAATCGTCAAACATTATATTGACACTTGGCCTTATTCCACCCTGATTAGACAAAAATAATGACCTTTCCACCCCTATAAGGCCCTTGCTATTAAATATGATATTGAAAAGCTCCAACAGGAGGGATTCATCTTCCCCATTGATTATACATCTCGGGTATCTAACCCTGTCTTAGTCAACAAAAATAAAGGTACCATTCGTGTATGTACAAAATTCCACGACCTCAATTTACCCTACCCCAAGGACAATTACCCAACCCCATTAATCGACCAGATCGTCGATTCATGTGTTGATAGTGAAATGTTTTCCTTTATCGATGGGATCTCCAGTTACAACCAAATACAGATCCGCCCCTAGGATCAGTACAAAAAAACGTTTACCACACCTTGGA
This sequence comes from Larix kaempferi, assembly GCA_027924585.1. Lineage (NCBI taxonomy): Eukaryota > Viridiplantae > Streptophyta > Pinopsida > Pinales > Pinaceae > Larix > Larix kaempferi. The sequence continues at coordinate 8,723,544 of BSBM01000642.1, forward strand.
GCACCTTTTCTTATAAAGTTATTCCCTTTGGTATGAAGAACGTTGGAGACACATTTCATCACACTATGGCATACGTTTTTAATGACTTGGCTCACATCATCCTCGCCTTCATAAATGACCTCATTGCCAAGTCTAAAAAATGATGTGATCACCTATGTGATCTCCGCACCATCTTCATGCATTGTCGCAAATATACCATATGCTTGAACCCCCTCAAATGTGTGTTCTGCATCACCGTGGTTCGATTTTAAGGACTCATCATATCCAAGGAAGGTATCACTCTCAACCCATCAAAATTCCAAGCTATCCTTGAACTACCACCCCCGTGAACACAGCGCTAGTTGCAAAGAATTCAAGGCAAGGTCAATTTCCTCTGGTGTTTCATCCTAAATTACGCCACCCAAGCACATGTTTTTTTTTTTTCTTAGGAAATACATCCCCTTCAAATGGGATGACTATTCCCAAAGCTCCTTCGACACTCTGAAGTAATCATTGGATTTGGCATGCCTCATCTCACCTCCATACTTTGACAAATATTGTATCCTTTATATCTCGGCGTCAACTTCCACCATTGAAACTATCCTATTCCAACAAGCTAAGGGTCATAATGAACATGTAGTTTACTACATCGGTAAAACATTAGCAGGACCAACACTCAACTACACTCTTGATGAGAAGCTTGCGTTAGTTGTAACCTTCTAGTCCAAAACCTATGCCACTATATCTTGCTTTACAAAACAAAAATGGTCACCAACTCAAACCCCATGCAATACATATTGAGCTATAGGCTCATCAATATTAAATTTGCACGGTTGATTGTCATCCTCTAAGAATTTGACCATGAGTTCACAATCTCTAAAAGCAATAAATCATTGTCCCTAGCTGATCTCATCACTGATCTCCCACCCATCGCCTCAAGAGAACCTATGCACAACCAATTACCTGATGAACATCTCTTCCTCATAGACAGGGATGAATCATGGTATGGTGATATCCTAACATATCAATATACTTAGGCTGAGAAATAAATATACCATCATCCATATCCCAAATCTCTAGACCAAAAAATTAATACATTAGGCCTAAGTTGGTCCTTTCAAATTGCTTTTTAAGTTTATTCTTCATTTCTCATATAAATGTAAGATGACTACCCGTAATGATAATATCATCCACATAAATTACCACAATGAGGACATCATCATCAAGGTTCTTAACATACAGATTTGGATCATATATACACCGCTTAAAACCATTCTTCAATAAATAAGCATCATTTTTCTCATACCAAGCTCTAGATTCTTGTTTAAGACCATATAAATACTTGTTCAAATTGTATACTAAACTCGAAGTGTCAAAAGTAATAAAACGAGGTGTTTATTGCATATAAATTTATTCACGAAGATAACCATTCAAAAATGCACTCTTGACTACTAATGCCTGGTTTTCAGATGCAGCAAGAGAAAGAATAGTTTTGATTGTGTTCATTTTAGCAACTAGAGAAAAAGTTTCAATATACTCAATACCTTCTTGTTGAGAGAATATTTTTCCAACTAACTAAGCCTTATGTTTTTCAATATGTCCATCTCTGTTAACACCCAAAAAGTGCTCACTACCTCATCTATCCCATTACATGACTCATTTGTCCATATTTACCTTCAGAACCCTAAAATCCCATTAAAAAGCCTCCAAAAGGCCACAAAACCATCAAAAAAGCCTCCAAAAGGCTAAAAAACTCCTTTTCCCCCCAAAATTATCCAAAATTCCTCCAAAATAGAAAAAACCCTCTAAAAAAGGAATAAAAAATAATAAAAAAGGAGGAAAAAGAGGAAAAATGAGGAAAAAACCCTATACAGCTGACCTAAACCATATGGTTCCCAAAACCATGGGCCAGCACTCCACCACTAAAAACCTATAAATAGGTGATGGAGACCCCTCATTTCATATCCACGGTCAAATACACCCTTACTCTGCCAAAATCACTCTCGAAACCCTAGCTCACCTTTGAGTTACTTTCACCATTGAGTGCCCCTTTTGGCCCATTTACACCATTTGGAGAAAGAGAAGGAGCAAAGTTGGAGTTTGGAGCAACCCTCTTGGACCATTGCAAGAACTTCACCAACCTCTACACTTGAGGTAAAATTTTAATACAAAAAAGAAAGATCTTCCCCATATTTCATGATTTTGTTATGTTTATTAATGCTCATGCTAGTTTAGAATTTGTATTGTTTTCTTACTTTAGTTTACTGTTTATTGAACTACTACTAAGGATTCCATTCTCCTTAGTAGGTTCTCATTTGCATAAGCTAGGGTGAAAACCCTAGCTACAGTTTTGGCGACTCCCCTTGGTTTGAATTTATGGTTATAGTTTTTAAATATTTTCCTGTCTTTTCCTTTCGGCTGTCCCTTTCGGCTACCGTAAACCGCGTCTTTTACCCCCACAGTTGCATTCCGACCACGTCTTTCAGGCATTTACCTGCGACCCGACCGCGGCTCTCAGACTGTTTCCAACGACCTGCCGACGGATTCAAGTCTGTTACCTGCGATCCAACCGCGGCTAATTATCTTGTTTGTTGCGATCTGATTGCGGCTGTTAACCATTTTTCGGCGTCCCGCCTGCGGCTTTCAGCCATTTTTCTGCAACCCGCTTGCGTCTGTCGGCCCTTTTCCCGCATCCCGACTGCGGCTTTCAGCCCTTTTGCTGCAACCCGCCTGCGTCTGTCGGCCCTTTTCCCGCATCTCGACTGTGGCTTTCAGCCCTTTTGCTGCAACCCGACTGCGTCTGTAGGCCTTTTTCCTGCATCCCGCCTGCGTCTTTCAGCCATTTTCCTACAACCCGCCTACAGCTTTTTACTTGTTTCTTGCGGTCCGACTGCCTCTTTCGGCCAAAAACCTGCAACTCATCCGCGACTGTTGCTCTGTTTCCCGCGGTCCGACCGCCGGTATTTTCCACGGACCCGTGGTCTGCTTTCTGCATTTTTTTCCCTGTTTTGAACCCAGCACTTTGCTGCACTATTTTCTGCACCTGCACAGCCATCTGTCCTACCTACAGCCATACTTCCCTACAGCCTTTTCTGCAGTTTTATTTCTGTTCCATTTACATAATCTTTTTTTTAAAAAAATTCAGCATTTTACTTGAAAAAGAGAAAATTTTGCATTTCAAAGTTTACATTCTGTCTTGTTATTTTTAGTTAGAAAGTTGCCCCCCTTGTGGCACTTTTATTTGGGTTCATCATCTCACACGCACACACTCTGTCACCTAATTCAAGTGAGCCTTAAAAAACTACTTAACACAACCAACATTCTAACCCCACTTGGGGAACACATAAGAATTTTTGTAGTTAGGTAGGATCGGGGGGATAGGCATCCAAATAACACCCCTCGGTTGCTTACACTTGAGACATAGCTTGAGACATAGCTGTTGTCCATCAGGGAACCAAAATCCCCTAGTATTTTTTAGCATGGTCACAACCAGTTTATCAGAGGGCCTCTCCCCCAGGAGGATTGAAGTCGCCAGACTGGTTCTGGAGGCCTGAGTGGAATACCGCAATCCATTTAGTAACCGAAGGCTACCTTTCGCAGTTCTCGGGGTATCCCTGTATGGGGGTACTGCGGTAAAAGAACCAAACGGCAGATTCACCTTTTTTGGACGTGTCATGAACGGGGTATCTTAGTTTCCTTTCTTCTAGGATTGACTACCCGATGTCCCTCTTAGTAGGGGGATATCTTTAGCCACTTGGATCTACTATCCATATTGTCTGACTTGGATTTCATCACCTTGCAGAGGATATGTCTAGTTGAGTCAGAATACTATTTAGTTAGGTGTTTGCATGCTCCCTTACCTTCTTTTGGTCTAGTGAGTCCACTATTTTTATTTTTTAGGAAACATGTTGCTTGTTGGTATTCTGACCATTTCTGTTGATACTCCACTTATTGTAGCACAACTGTTACAGTAAGTGTTTTGAGTTGATTGTTGGCCTGAGTGCTATATTTTTTTAACTCTCCTTCTGCACACTCGGTTGCATTAGGGTTTTTGAGCTATTTTTTTCACTGAACAGAACCCCCAGATATTTGACACCATTTGTCACCATTGAGTCCCCGAGACATTCTCGGCGCCTCTGGGGCGAGCCCCCGCAGCACGGTTCACTTGACACCACCCGTCATAGACATAGATCTTCATCACTTGATACCACTCATCATAGATCTCGAGCCTTGTCACTTGAATCCACTCGTCAATGGCATAGATCTCTGTCACCCGAGCTATACGCCCCCTATTTTACCTCTGATTCTGAGGCAGAGTCCGAGAACCCCATTTACACTACACCAACCAGCCCCATGGCTGGCGTGACTTCCACCCCTTTCTTTGTAGGGCCCATTGGTGGAGCATCCACCACCACACCAGCTACCACACCTGCTTTGGGTATGCCCTCGATGGGGCCCACATCTACCGCTCCGATCACTGTACCCATTCCAGTAGCTAGAATGTCTATTCCCACTCCATGAGTGACTCACACTACCCTTGGCGGTGCAGGACTGTCCCATACCACTTTCGCCCCTCCACTTGGGGGCACCATCCCAAACCCAGCCCCTCCACTTGGGGGCATTGGCACCAACATGGCCACACCCACTAGTATGTCACATCCTTCTACTAGTTTTCCATTCATGGCTAGCCTCAACCTTCCTGATCTAGCTAGACTGACTAACGATCCCATCAGACATGACCCTGCGTGGCCTCACATGCCTACCAAGCTCCCCTCCGACATTCCTAAGTTTGAGGGCAAGTCAGGTGAGGACCCCCAGAACCATATTATGTCCTTCCATCTATGGTGTTCCTCCAACTCCATAGTGGATGACTCTATCCGCCTCCGTCTGTTACAGCGCACCCTTACTGGCTCTGCAGCTAAGTGGTACATCGAGCAACCCCATGGGACCCATGCCACCTCTACTTACCTTGCCTCGACTTTCTTGCAGTTCTTTCAGTTACCTGTCCGCTATGACGCGGGAGTTGAGATCCTACTATCTTGCAGACAGAACACGGCTACCCACATCACTGACCATATTCATGAGTGGCGTCGACGCCGCAGCCTCTGCAAAATCAAGTTAGATGACCGTATCTTCCTAGATTGGTTTCTAAAATCTCTCCTTCCTGTCATTGCCAAGGATGTGGCATCCGAACGACCCCAGTCTGAGGAAGAGGCCATCCTCAAAGGCCAGCAATTTGACCTCATTTACGCCCAATCGGGTTATCTCTATACCATCATACCTGATGCTCCTTGCGGCGATTCCTCCCAACACGATGTGTCGGGGGCATCTCATGCCGCAAATGAAATCATTGGTCATATTGCCTCGCATCCCCAACCCTTTTCCATAGCACATCCTAGCCATATTGGCCCCAACCTTTCGTGGGCTACATCACAGTCCGGAGCAACCAATTCGTATGCTCCCATGACACATCACCACCATTCCCACGGACCCTCATGTCCACCTCAGTGCTTTGGGCATGCATCCCCCACTTATGCTCCCCTGGTCACACCTCAGCCCTATTACCTGTTGATGTATATGTAACTTTGGAATGTATTTCACATATATGTATGTTGTATTCCTATAGAGATGGTATTATTCCTCTATAAGGAAGTGTCGTCATTTATATTGTAAGTGTCGTAACTTATACTTGATGGGTTATTAGACCACCTTGTTTGGGGTCGGCCCTGTATAAGTAATGTGGGACAAAGGGTTATTAGACCACCCTATTGGGGGTCGGCCATGTGGGTCAAAGGGTTATTAGACCACCCTATTGGGGGTCGGCCCACTCAGCATTATGTTATGTGGTTAAGTTCGAGCCTACATGAGTTAGGTAAAAAGGCAAGTCAAGTCAAGTATAAATAGAGTGCGGGAGGCACTCTATTTACTTACTCACTTCTCACACATGCACTCAAGGAGGAGTGGCGCACTTATGGAGGAGGTGGATCTGCTGCTAGGTTATGGTTCTCTCTTGGTTGGTTGTATCATTGCTCTATCTATCTCTGAGGAAGTTATTGGGGTTTTTCACCTTTATGGTTTTCCCCAAGTAAATCTTTGTGTCTCTTGTGTGCTTGCATTATTGTCTCCATGATTGATATGCTGTACATGTTGTTCTCTTAGTTAAGATCCTAGATCAAATTGAAGTAAATTCTGAAAATTTAACATGGTATCAGAGCTAGCCTGAAAGAAGGCATGATATGGCATGTATGACACTTGTTGCACTTACGATGCTAGGGCTTGATATAGCAAAAACCAGTCATCGTAGCACTTTCGCTATAAATCCGTTTTGGCGACGTTTTTGGATCTGAAATTGTTACAGGACGAAGCTAAGATCTCCAGGTACCTTGTGTCCAAAGGACAACCTCTAATTCGTTGTACTTTGTGATTTATGATCTGTACAATATAGGGTTTCTGCCTCTTCCAGATCTGAGTCAAAATCAGGTGAGCTTGGGAAAAAGGTCATAACTTGGGCTAGGAAGCTCCAAATGAAATTTAGTGAAAAGTGACAGGTAGTACACAGACTGTAATATCTCAGAAAACTTTTTCAGAGGCCGAAGTTAAAAAAGTGACACGTGGCACGCCGTACAAGTTCGCTCTCCTGTTTTATCCCAAAACAGGTCACGTTGCGACATTTGGCATAACTCTCTCTCAGAGAGTCCAATTGAGGTCAGACCTGTCAGGATGGAAAGGTAACAGGCCGAGCTATCTCAAAAAACTTTTTCAGAGGCCGAAGTTAAAACAGTGACACGTGGCACGCCGTACAAGTTCTCTCTCCTGTTTTATCCCAAAACAGGTCACGTTGCGACATTTGGCATAAATCTCTCTCAGAGAATCCAATTGAGGTCAAACCTGTCAGGATGGAAAGATAACAGGTCAGGCTATCTCAGGAAACTTTTTCAGACCCTGTGGACCAAAAATTTCAGAGTTACACTAGAAACAATCAGGTACATATTTCTGTCAAAACAGAATTATTTTTTGGTACCTTCATTCATGGCTTCCGGAATTTAGGGCTTTGGAGAAAGTTGGAATTTTTGTAATCGGAGACCACGACTGGATGCTACTCATCAAAATAGAAATTTAGAGACCAAGATCAGAATTTTTAGTTTGGCAGAAGGTCGGGCTTGATTAGACCCTAGTTCGGGACTTTGATCATAAAAGTGGAAAATTAGGGCTTCTGTAAAAATGGGAATTTTTGAAATCCGTGACCACGACTGGAAGCTCCTCAGAAAAATAGAAGCTTCTAGCTTTGGATCAAACATTTTGATTGGGCAGAAGAGTGGGCTTCATCAAACCCCAGTTCAGGGTCACGTCCAGTGAATCCAGAAGTTTCAAAAGCAAAATTGAGGAGTGAAACTTTGCAGTTTTCAATTTCTGAATATACCAACTTGATCAGCTCATCAAGGCACATATTTCTATCCTGTCAGAAGTTTGAAATTCAAAGTTTGAATTTTTGGGGTTTCTCTGACAAACCCATATCCAGCTCAAGGTCCAGTTCTTTCAAATCAAGTGGATTGGGTTAATCCTAGAAGAAGATGGATTGATCACCTGCATAAGTGAAGAAGTTCCTGTCTCAGAATGAGATAAGGATAAGGCCTTACATAAGAAGATTTCAAGCGATCTCGACAGGTATGAATCATCGAGGTATGTTTTGAGATTTGTTCATGATTAAGTTTATGGTATGTTTGTCTTCATCTTATTACGGTTAGTACAATCTTGATTTTAGATTTGTCGTATCACCTTAACAAAATTATGAATGCATGATAGAAGATATTCATTGGTTAGGGTGTTGACACTTATGATTGTACTAATGCATTATGGTGTTGTATGAGGTTTATGTTGTCTACTAACATGAAAGGTACACCAATAAAGACAAATCATGTTCTGGTCCAAGAACATATGATCATGATAACATGAGGACAAAGATTCATCCATTGTCATGGATCTCATAGAAGATCCATTTACGAGGTATGTATAACTTGGTTTTGTAATAGTTAACCTATGAGATATACAGGTTACTAGCACAAGTCATTGAAGAAGAACAAGAAGACATCATGTGAGTATGTTAGACATAAATAGCTAGCATGCTAATCCATGTATGTTTTTCCTATATCAAGATAGAATCCTACCTTGTGTTAGGATCTTATACTATTGTGTTGTTGATAATGATTATTCACGAAGAGTCATAGGTTTGAATAATCATGGTGGTATGCATATTCTGTTTCTTACCATAATTGATGATATGACTAACCAGAAGAATCATGAAGTTATAGCTTTGAATAATCATAGGTTTTATGCATATTATATCTCTTATCTTGATTGATAACTCAACTAACCCGAAGAGTCATAGGTTTGAGTAATTACAGGTTTAGACATGTTATGTTTCTTATGATTTGACTAACCATAAGAATCCTACATAAACATTGAAAGCTAATGCTTATTATTTCTGTTTGAAATGATCATGACTATACATGCTTTAGATTATTGTGTTTTTTTGATAATATTAAGATTATTCTAATGAATTTTTTATTATGTATGAGACCTCGGGGATAACACAATGATGATACTAACAAGCATGCATACGGATCAAGAATGAGTATAAGTTCAAAGACAGGTAATCCAGGAAGCAAAGATCAAGAGGGAGCACACTCCAGTTGTTCCTGCAATAAAGCAAAGGAGCACACTTCAGTAGTTTCTGCAAGGATGCAGATATTCAGAGGGAGTTGACTATCTCTCTACACTCCACAACAGAAAGGTGTAGAAGAAGCTACTTCAGATTAGGACTCCAGCAGCTCCTGCAAGGAAGCAAAGACTTAGAGGGAGTCCACCCAACGAACAAACAAAGATAAGTATTTTAATTATCATTTCATGCATATTTGTTTGTTTATATAAAATTGTTCAATGATGTATATGCTCATGTTCCTAGACTTAGGATATGTATTGTGCATATTAGAATAGTTGCATTGATGAATAGTATACTACTAATATACATGGGTAAGTGGCCTATGGCACTGTACAACATTCCATTGCTACTTATCTAGAATGAAACCTCTTTGCTGACATGTTGGGAGTTGTGCACACTCTTAACAATGTTCTGGTAGAGATTGGAAGGCATCTAGAAAGTTACGGGATATGGATAAATGTTGTATTGAAGCATTGGCTAAGATAATTGCATGATTGTATGACATATTTCTTTATGTGTAAGAATTTGTTCTGAAAATTATGAGATGTTTCTAATCATGCAATTTAACCTGTTTTGTAGGAAAGATCGTATATATTCACCTACAAAAGCTACAACATTTGTTCCAGCAACAAAGATATCTATTAAAGATATTGAAGATCCCAGGATCTGGGATGAAGAAATGGAATGCCATGATCCGTCGATCATGAAGAATGATGTTTGGGATGTAATCCCAAGACCTGAAGGGAAGTTTGTTATGACTTCCATATGGAACTATTAGATCAAGCATGTTGCAGATGGCAGCATAGAGAAATATAAAAGTGACGAAACATAAGATACACCAGATGGATTCAAGACAGTTTTCTTGAATGGTGTAGTTGAAGAAGAAGTGTATGTGGAGCAGCCACTTGGTTCTGAGACACATGATAGGAAATCATATATGTGCAGAACTTGGTATGATGAAGATAGATTGATTGCCGACACGTAGCGGAAGCTTACTACCAAGTTCGAGATGAAGAACTTGGGGATGATGCACTATTTGTTTTGGCATGGAGGTGTAGCAGAGTGCAGATGGAATCTTCCTTGGACAAGGGAAGTATGTAGTAGAGATCCTGAAGAGGTTCGGGATGATGGACTGCAAGGATATGGCCACACCTATGGCATCGAATCTGAAGCTTCTATGTGATGCTTCATCTAAGCCGGTTGATGTCTCTTTGTATCATCAGATGATTGGGTCCTTGATGTACCTAACGAACACGAGACCAGATATTTGCTTTGCTATGAACACATTGAGTCAGTTCCTGACAGATCCGAGGCGTGTTCACTTGGTTGTTGTAAAGCATGTTCTGAGGTACCTGAAGGGTACAATGGATTATGGGCTCAGGTATGAGGAGAATCAAAAGTTTAACCTGCAGGGTTATGTTGATTCAGAATGGGCTGGCAGTGCTGCAGACAGGAAGAGCACATCTGGGTGTTGCTTCAGTATGGGATCAGGTGTGATCTCTTGGTTTAGTAGGAAGCAGTCCTGCGTAGCACTGAGTACAGCTGAGGCAGAGTATGTTGCAGCCTGCTCAGCTAGTTGTGAGGCAGTATGGCTACGGAAGCTACTGTCTAAGCTATTTGATCTCCCGTTGGAAGCTACTAGTATCTTCTGTGATAACCAGAGTTGTGTGAAGCTTTCCGAGAACCCAGTGTTTCATGACAGGTTGAAACACATAGAGATCAAATATCACTATATCAGGGATATGGTGCAGAGAGGAGCTGTGAAGCTCCTGTATGTTGCGACGGATGAGCAGATTGCAGATGTGCTGACGAAGCCACTAGCTAGGGTGAAGTTTGAGTACTTCAGAGAGAGGCTTGGCGTTCTCCAAATCGAGGACACTTCGAGGAAGAAGTGATGGACACATTTGCTGAAGCCATTCCAAGCATGTTGGAAGGAGGATCCTTCACATGGATGTGGATGTAAGCACTGGATGATGAGCATCAGGATGATGTTCTGGTTTCTGCTTGGATATGATCAATTGGATCATTTTTATGTATGTATGTACGCATCATGTGGATGCTGGATATGATCAGTTGGATCATTTTATGTATGTATGTATGCATCATGTTGGATGCTTGGACCATGTATCTGTATATGTATCAGGTGGATACATTGTGTGATCAGGTGGATCATGTATGGTGATATATATCATGTATTTGTATTTGTATCAGGTGGATACATTGATGATCAGGCGGATCATGTATGATGATATGTATCGGGTAGATACTTGGTATGCATCAAGTAGATGCATTAATGATCAGGATGATCATAGATGACGAGCTTCAGGATGTTGCTCCAGATGACATGCAGCAGGATGTTGCAGTGATGATCAGGATGATCATAGATGACGAGCTTCAGAATGTTGCTCCAGATGACATGCAGCAGGATGTTGCAGTGATGATCAGGATGATCATAGATGACGAGCTTCAGGATGTTGCTCCAGATGACATGCAGCAGGATGTTGCAGTGATGATCAGGATGATCATAGATGACGAGCTTCAGGATGTTGCTCCAGATGACATGCAGCAGGACGTTGCAGTGATGATGATCAGGACGATCATGAGTACATCAGGATGATGTATGGTGAGTATCAGGTTGATACTCTGTGGCCGTGGATCAGGTTGTGCAGATGAGCATGTCTGGGAGATCCTATAGGTCGGAGTTGTGTACCCGTAACAGCCTGGGATGCTCTTTCGAGACATTGCTCTGGGAGGACATGTAATTTGTGCCCTGGGAGATTTCAGGTCGGAGTTGTGTACCCGTAACATCCTGAGATGCTCTTGCGAGGTTTTGTCCTATGGCATGTAATTTGGGCCCTGGGAGATTTCAGGTCGGAGTTGTGTACCCGTAACATCCTGAGATGCTCTTTCGAGGTTTTGCCATGACCACATGTAATTTGTGCCCTGGGAGATTTCAGGTCGGAGTTGTGTACCCGTAACATCCTGAGATGCTCTTGCTAGGTTTTGTGGTGGACCACATGTAATTTGTGCCCTGGGAGATTTCAGGTCGGAGTTGTGTACCCGTAACATCCTGAGATGCTCTTTCAAGGTTTTGTGGTGGGGTCACATGTAATAGCGCCCTGGGAGATCCTACAGGTCGGAGTTGTGTACCCGTAACATCCTAGGATGCTCTTTCGAGGTTTTGTGATGCACGTAATAAGTCCTGAGGATTCCACAGTATGGCCAGTGATGACGAAGACCTGCAGGTGGTGGGCCTACATCCAGTATGAAAAAGGACTGGCTCTGTAGAACTTCCTATGACGAGTAGATTCAGAGATTGATTGAGATAGCAGCAGCAGTGACGATGATGATGACTCGATGATGATTATCCAGTGACGATGATCCAGAGAAGATGACTTGTGCTAGAAGAACTGTGCTGAGAAATACCTTCCTAGTTAAGAGGGAGTGTTGATGTATATGTAACTTTGGAATGTATTTCACATATATGTATGTTGTATTCCTATAGAGATGGTATTATTCCTCTATAAGGAAGTGTCGTCATTTATATTGTAAGTGTCGTAACTTATACTTGATGGGTTATTAGACCACCTTGTTTGGGGTCGGCCCTGTATAAGTCATGTGGGACAAAGGGTTATTAGACCACCCTATTGGGGGTCGGCCATGTGGGTCAAAGGGTTATTAGACCACCCTATTGGGGGTCGGCCCACTCAGCATTATTTTATGTGGTTAAGTTCGAGCCTACATGAGTTAGGTAAAAAGGCAAGTCAAGTCAAGTATAAATAGAGTGCGGGAGGCACTCTATTTACTTACTCACTTCTCACACATGCACTCAAGGAGGAGTGGCGCACTTATGGAGGAGGAGGATCTGCTGCTAGGTTATGGTTCTCTCTTGGTTGGTTGTATCATTGCTCTATCTATCTCTGAGGAAGTTATTGGGGTTTTTCACCTTTATGGTTTTCCCCAAGTAAATCTTTGTGTCTCTTGTGTGCTTGCATTATTGTCTCCATGATTGATATGCTGTACATGTTGTTCTCTTAGTTAAGATCCTAGATCAAATTGAAGTAAATTCTGAAAATTTAACATTACCATCCATAGGCTGCACCAGCTCATGTGTCCTCTCAAGCCCAACCTGCTTATTACCCACCACAGGCAGCCCCTGCGGCAAACCCACAGCCCGCTCCGCAGACATATCAGCAACCCCCACAAGGTTCAGCACCTGCGCAACCTCCCCCTACTTATTATCCACCACAGTCTGCTCCAGCACCTGCACAACCCCAGAACCCACCTGTTGCCCAAGGGCAAGTCCACGCCCAACAGAATCCGCAGCAAAACCAAAACAACCAACGCTAACAGGGCCAGCAAAACCGTGGCAAAGGTCGTAACCATGGGAATGACCCTCCTCCAGACCAAGGCGGTCAACCTCCCAATCCCCCAGACAACAATAATGCGGCCCCTGCCAACCAGAACCCTGATCAACCGCCCAAGCAGGCCAAAAATCCTAATTTGCGAACAAACCATCCTTGTTCTATTTGCGGGGTCTATGGCCACTACACACATGCTTGCCCACATTTAGAGCGAGCTAGGCAACTCTGGGTTGATGATGCCCATCGCTAAGGGCACGCGAATCCTCAGGCACCACCCAACCCCACACCCCCTCAGCCACAACCATTGGTGCTGCAAAACCCCTTACCAACCCAAGGCGTAGTGACCACTCAGCCATTGGCTCCCCCTCAAGGCAATGCGCCACCACAACAATAGATCACTTATGCTGCTCCTGATCAACCCATGTTCGATTCAGGTACCCACCACTTGTTAATGATGTCATCTGCTAATGTCAACCTCCAAACCCGTCGGAACCAATATGGCTCCACACCTGAAGCCCCTCCCGCCGACAAAAACACTAACGTTCATCCCACTGATCAGACGTTACATATACCTCCGGCTCCACTCGATGGCGCCTCTAAAGCACCTCACTTCCCACTTCGTCGCATCAACAATAGCCCCAATGCTCGCACTGCATCAAATTACAACATCGTAGATGAATTAGCCCAATCTCCCGCAGCCATGTCTGCGTTAGAAGTCTTAAAAAACTGTCCTTCACAACGCAAGACTTTGCTCTCCGCCATTGGTGCTATTGACCCAAATGATTCACAATTGATGGCCTTCGATTTGGACCAGTCTAAACCACGCCTACCTTCCACTTTAGCATTCCAAGTTTCTATTTCCATTCGGAATCTTGTCATCCATCGGTGCATTATCGATGAAGGTTCCTCTACATGCGCTATGTCCACATTCGTTTGGCAGAAGTTGGGATCCCCTACCCTCCAGCAGTCGACCACTGCGTTGCGAGCCTATGACAGCCGTTCGGCTCAACCCCAAGGTCTCTTAGCCAATGTCCCCGTCCAGTTGGCTGAAAAAACCGTGCTTATTGACATAGAGGTCATCAATGCCCAACTTGATTATAACCTCTTACTTGGCCGCAGCTACATGTATGCCATGTGGGCAGTTGCCTCATTTGTTTTTCTTACCATGATGTTCCCCCATGATGGACGCGTGGTCAAGGTCGACCAACTCACCTATTACAATCCCAATGCCCCCGCTGCACCCGAAAATGTTCTCCCCATGGTTTAACAACCAGTTTGGGGTGCCACTACCTTGTTTGTTTCCTCTATGGGACCTGGAATTTACTCAGATCTGTCGATGACCTCAACGTTCCAATCCATTCCCCCCTGTCACCTGCGACTGAAGTATCTGACCTATGTACCCTCTCCCACAATACACAAACACCCAACAATCAACCGCCCTTGTTACCCAAACCACCATTGGTACCTAGTCACATTGGTGTTACACCCACCCATACCATCCCCTTCCTATTTCCTCCCTCGGGAATAGTAAGCACCCCGGTTATGGATACCCTCAGCCTCCCCGGGTTAACCTTGGGATTACCTGTGTGGTATATTTTGCCTCCCGTTCCCCCGCCGACACCAAATGTCGTCCTTCAATCGGTGCAACCCATTGTCACTACTAGTCAACCCCCTCCCGGTGTCGCTACCCCCTTCGTCCTCTACGAATCCCCCTCCTCTTATCAAGCCCACTGGGAGCAGAGGCCCATAACCATACACTGCTGTACCCCCTCCCAATACATTTAAAAAACCCCCCGTGTTTCGTGCTCCTCCCAAATGCTCATTGTGTGATGAATTAGGCCATCCAACTCATCAATGTCCACAACTACCTGCATTACAGGAACACATGCAAATGCTTGACGACGACCCCAACATCCCAGTTGTCGAACTCGATCCAACCCCTAAGCCTCATGATAAATCACTGCGTACCAACCACCCTTGTGCAATATGCGATATTTACGACCATTACTCACATCATTGTCCTGATCTCCCCGATTACAGAGCAGCTCTCTACAAGATGAATAATTTGGACCTCGAGATGGCACCCCCCACAATTGAGGATATCCACCCTCCCGTATCACCCCCGTCCGGAGAGATTAACACCATTTATATGATCTCTTCGACTACCACTCCCTCGTCAATTGGTTTGACCACTCAAAGTTTCCGCAATGATCAGGAGATTCTAGAGGCTCTCACTGCCCCGGATTATCCCTGGGATGACATGCACCATCGTTCCTATTTCCTCCCAGAAGACTCCTCCTCTACCATAGCTACCCAATTTGTGGTTGAGTCCAAAGATTTCCTTCCCACCAAATTCGATTGGTTTAAGGATCCTATTCCTGCTCCTGATGCCTTTGAGGAAGGTAACATGTCCAACATCTCACCCATCATCCATATAGATATCTCTAACCCACCTGGTGCTCTTGAAATAATTACCTTAGGAGCCTCCTGCAGTGAGCATGAGATTGCAGAGTACAAGAAACTTTTCCAAGAGTTCTGTGATGTCTTTGCCTGGTCCTATACCAAAATGCCTGGTCTCGACCCTACTATTATAGAGCACCACATTGACACATGGCCAGATGTACCCCCCGTTCGCCAGAAACAGCGCCCCATTCATCCTTCAAAGCTCCTCGTTGTTAAGGCAGAGGTTGAGAAACTTTGCAAAGCAGGATTCATTTATCCTATTGCATATACCACCCGGGTTTCAAACCTCGTTCCTGTTAACAAAAAACAAGGCACCATTAGAGTATGTACTGACTTCCGCAATTTAAACCACGCCTATCCCAAAGAAAACTTCCCCACGCCATTCATTGACCAACTCATCGATGCGTGTGCGGGACATGAAGTCCTATCTTTCATGGGCGATTTTTCTTGATACAACCAGATTCAGATCCGTAAGGAGGATCAGTACAAGACTACCTTTACCACCCCATGGGGCACCTTTTCCTATCGCGTCAAGCCTTTCGGCCTCAAAAATTCTGGTGCCACCTTCCAGCGGGCCATGACCTATTTTTTTCATGACTTGGTCCATATCCTGCTTGTCTATCTTGATAACCTTACAGCTCGTTCCCGGAAACGATTAGACCACCTTAACGACCTCCGGCAAGTTTTCATGCGTTGTCGTAAATGTCAAATCCGCTTGAACCCACACAAGTGTGTATTTTGCGTTCCGGTAGGCCGGTTGTTGGGTTTCATTGTTTCCCAGAAAGGAATTACTGTTGATCCCCTGAAATTCCAAGCCATCTTAGACCTTCCCTCTCCTCGCACGCTTCGGCAGCTCCAAAGTCTGTAGGGGCACTCCAATTTCCTTCATCGCTTCGTTCCTGATTATGCCACTAAGGTTCATGGTTTCTTACGCCTTCTTCGAATCCACATAACCTTTGTTTGGGATGAGCAAGCAGAAGCTGCATTCGAAGCTCTCAAGAAATCTCTCACACAAGCCTTGTTGATCTCCCCTCCAGATTTCTCTCAGGACTTCATCCTTTACGTCTCGGCATCCGATTATGCCGTATCCGGAGTCCTTGTTCAGGAAGACGCCTCTCACCAGGAGCACGTCATTTATTACATCAGCTAGACCTTGTCTGGACCACCCCTACGTTACCCATATGAGGAGAGACTAGCCCTAGTTGTGGTCTTTTTCGTCAAAAAATTGCGACACTACATTTTGCTCAGTCATACCACAGTTGTCGCCAACTCCAACCCTATGGTCTATCTCCTAAACCGGCGGCTCCTACAAGGTCATGTTGCTAAATGGGTCATTATCCTCCAGGAATATGACCTCACTTTCAGAACCCCTAAGAGCACCAAAGCCCTCGCGCTTGCCTAGCTCATCACCGATCTCCCCTCCCTTCTGCCGTCCCCCCAGATCTCCGACGAGTTACCCGACAATCACTTGTTCACCATCTCATCTGATGAACCATGGTACGGTGATATTTTGTTATACCTTCACACACAAAAGTTTAGACCCAACATTTGTCGTGATGTACGCCGTCGTATCCGTCACCAGGCTTCTCGATATCTCCTCTTAGGCAATGTCCTTTATCGACGAGGGGTTGACACGATACTCCGTCATTTCCTTACACACGAGGAAGCCAAACATGTACTCAATGACTGTCATAGCGGTGCCTACGGTAGACATTTCTCTGGAATGACCACCACCCAAAAGGTCATCCATGCCGGATATTTCTGGCCCACACTCTTTACCGACTGCATCACAGCGGTCAAACATTGCCATAATTGCCAACTTTTTTCCCCCAAGGCCCAGACACCACCTGCTCCATTACACCCAGTCATCACCATTGGTCCCTTTTGTAAGTGGGCCATTGACTTCATGGAATGTAAACCCCCATCTGCCAATGGCCATAAGTACATCATTGTCGCCGTTGATTACTTCACCAAATGGGCAGAAGCCATGCCCACCTTCAATTGTACCGCTGACACCGCTGCCCGTTTCTTTTTCAACCACGTTATCACTCAATTCGGGGTCCCCAAACAATTAGTCTCAGACCATGGTTCCCACTTTGAAGATTCCATTTGGCGCGAGTTATCCACCCTCCTCAAGTTCGAACATCAGTATTCCTCTGCTTACTACCCCCAAGGGAACGACCAAGTAGAGGCTATTAACAAAATTCTAAAAACCATCCTCCAACGCACTGTTGACCGGCATAAGTCCAATTGGCACCACATGTTATTCCCCGCCTTGTGGACTTACCGTACAATAAAATCCCCTAGGACCCACTGCCCTACCCCGAACCCAAAGAAAATGTAGGTATGAGTTTGTCGGAATACCTGTAACTCCCGTATCTGAAAATGGTCGGTCGGATCGTCCAGAAATGCCACCTCAGCTCTAGTCCACTCTGATCACTAGTCAAAGTCAACAAGTCCAAATGACACTTGTCATGTTGGACCCATTCACTATTTATAGTCCATTGACTTTTTCTTGTTTTGGCCATTCTGAACCCATATGGAGTCCATTTTTCGAACCGTTTCCACCAATGGAATCAGCATGACGAGACCGTCATGATGGTCCACTTGTTTTATTATTTTTTCCACATCTGTTTTTGAGCATTTTTTAGACACCACTAGTCGCCTCGGTTTGCATGCCACTTCGGCTGCTCTCCGTTTTTGGTATATTTTATATCATCGAATTCATTTTTTTTAGCTCGTGATGATGCTTGAGATCATTTCTCGCTCTCACTTGGTACAGTTTCAACATTGTGTCCCGACACCTTGCTGCCTCGATTTGCGCGCCACATCGGCCGCCATCGAATTGTTCCACTTTTTTACATAAGCCATTCACTCCTTTCATACTGCAATTATTTCATTATTTTTCCATCATTCATTATCCCGCAAGGAGGCCCACCAGTGTTCCCCCCTACCCTCGTTCTTGGTCATCATCAATGTTCCTTGATTGAGCACTTCCTCCTTGCCTGGCCATTCCTTTTGTTCGGTATAATTTTATCCCTTTTTCGGGCCGGACAAGTCCTTTACGAAAAAGGCACTTAGGGAGTTTCTGTTAAGATCTTTTCTGACTCCTAAAACAATGAAAAGATCACCGAGCAATCTTGCTTCCTTTCATGCTCGTTAAAGTACCTGAAAGGGCGTCTATCTGGTATAATTTTAACCCTTTTCCGGACCTGGTAGACTAATTACGAAAAAGGAATACTCTAGTCACACCGGCTAGAAGAGTTCTTCATTGCATCCTTTTATGATTCTTTGGGCTCTAGATACTAACACACGAAAAAGCAACCCCCTGGAGTCTTCTTATCACTTTCAAACTCTCTAAAATTGAAAGCAACCACGAGCATGAACTATCATGGGATCGTACCAATCCACATGACAGTACCATTCCATCATTTCAGAGTCGTCTTATCGCTTTCAGACTCCTTAAAATTGAAAGCACTCACGAGCATGAACTGTCCTGGGCTCATATAAATCCACACGACAGTACAATTTTAAACACACTTCTTCTAGTTCCTTAACCCATGAAGAAGTCCCCCCGTGCCTCTTGGCACTATGATCGATCATCTTGGCAGCGCCCCTAATCAGGTCGCCTTTGTTCAGAGTAGTCTGCAGTCTCCTGCCATTTTACACCAGCTTGAGTATCCCTCATCCCAGTCACTCTCCTTGATCCATTACAGCTATGATCCCTTTCCCCTCAGTCAGTTTCATATGCTACCCGATCATCCCCACCATTATACTCTGAACAAAGGAAGTTTGAGTCCACCCACTCTACTTACCCAGTTATCCCCCATAGTATGTCAGTCCTACCATCAGTACTCTCACACTTAGGTTCTCCACCTCGCGCTTTTATTAAGGAAACATCATTGCCTTGATAGTTGCAGGTCTCCCTCTGTCAACGACAGCCCCTCTATTCCAGAGGATAGACCCAGAGGTCCCTGCACCTTGGACCCATCACCATCTATGGTGAGTGCCTACGAACCATTTTGAGAGGAGTCATCATTGCCTCTCCGAGTGGTTGTTTCTCACATGCTCAACTTCAACACCTTGATCGCATCATTGAGAATCACGCAGGGTTTATATCCCTTCAATTATTGGTCGAAGACCCCAGATTTCCCCTGACTCTAGCACATTGGTGAGTCACTTCGGAACGCCCAGTTATATGTTCCTGTGGATTTTCGGGTTGCATTGGCGATTTTATTCGGAAGCTATCCAGTTATATGCTTCCTTGAGTACCCAGTTCAGTTCCAGTTCAGTGTACCATTGAGAGTATGACCCCTTGTCACTATGATCCAGCAACTCATCAGTTCCTCTGGTACCACACTCAGTTGCACTGTTGTCCTTCGAGTGTATCAGTTCTTCAGCTCAGACATGGTCATCCCAGCAGTATGTCCCAAATTTGTGTCCCCTCTAGACCCTTATGATGTACACAGTGGTTCTCTATGTATCCTACAGGTCCTCCCTTTTCGAGCCTCACAGTCATTTTTTATGTATCTTGATACGAGCATGGGTATGCCCGCCTCGTCCATATATTGAGATTCTTCCTCATTCATTATTTGAGGCCATGTATATGTCAGGTCCCCATATTTTGGACCCCATTGTTATTATTGTTCTATATCTTGATACGAGTATGGGAATGCCCGCCTCGTCCATATGATCAGATTATTCCTCATCCATTATTGAGGTTATGTACTTTTAGTTTTTGCAGTTTGTTCGGGACCGTTGTTCCGGGCTCCAGTTTGTTTCTTCTCTTCTCCACACCCCAGGAAAACAATATAGGACTTATGATGTCTATCGGCCATACGATGAGCTCCTGCCCTCACACATCAGGGGGCAATCTGTTAACACCCAAAAAGTGCTCACTACCCCATCTATCCCATTACATGACTCATTTGTCCATATTTCCTACCATATTTACCTTCAGAACCCTAAAATCCCATTAAAAAGCCTCCAAAAGGCCACAAAACCATCAAAAAAGCCTCCAAAAGGCTAAAAACCCCCCATTTTCCCCCAAAATTATCCAAAATTCCTCCAAAATAGCAAAAACCCTCTTAAAAGGGAATAAAAAATATAAAAAAAGGAGGAAAAGGAGGAAAAAGGAGGGAAAAACCCTATATAGCTGACCTAAACCATATGCTTCCCAAAACCATGGGCCAGCACTCCACCACTAAAAACCTATAAATAGGTGATGGAGACCCCTCATTTCATATCCACAGTCAAATACAGCCTTACTCTTCCAAAATCACTCTCGAAACCCTAGCTCACCTTTGAGCTACTTTCACCATTGAGTGCCCCTTTTGGCCCATTTCCACCATTTGGAGAAAGAGAAGGAGCAAAGTTGGAGTTTGGAGCAACCCTCTTGGACCATCGCAAGAACTTCACCAACCTCTACACTTGAGGTAAATTTTTAATACAAAAAAGAAAGGTCTTCCCCATATTTCATGATTTTGTTATGTTTATTAATGCTCATGCTAGTTTAGAATTTGTATTGTTTTCTTGCTTTAGTTTACTGTTTATTGAACTGCTACTAAGGAGTCCATTCTCCTTAGTAGGTGCTCATTTGCACAAGCTAGGGTGAAAACCCTAGCTACAATCTCTATTAAACTTTGTTTTATATTTACACTTACATAAAAAAAAATGATTTCCAAGAGGAAAAGGCACATGAGTCCATGTCTTGTTTTTCATTGATGAGTTATATTCAGTAGTCATGTATTTCTCCCATTTAGGTTTATATTTAGCTTGAGCATAGGTAGATGGATAATTTGTGTCCACTAATTTAGTCATAATAGAAAAGACAAATCTAGTTTGATGAGTATCAAAAGGAATACAAATCTCATAACCTATGGATCCAATATTTTTTCGAGCCCAAACAAGAAGTGCAGTAGTGGTAAGAACCACACTAGTATCTTGAAGAAGGATCACTTGAAGAAGAATGTGTACTATGATCAAGGGTAGGAAAATATGTAGATGAAGGGTAACATATATTTGGAGCAACATAAGATGAAGAAAAATTCAAGGTAACATGAGGTTTAATAGACTCAGGAGGAGGAGAGACTTCATTGAATTGAAAATATCACCTAATGATAACACCTTGGGTAGATGGATCAAATAACCTATACACATTGGAGTCCTCACAATAACCAATGAAAAAAAATTGTGAGACTTGGGTTCTAACTTTTTTCCATTTTTCATTTCGGATATCTAGCCAACATTCATTGAAAAATACCTTAAAGTTACTAATATCATGTTTTCTTCCATTCCATTTTTCTTCAGGGGTAACTTGTAAAACTACTTTAGTAGAGACTCTATTCAATATATATTTAGCACAACAAATAGTTTCAACCCAAAAATGATTTTGTAATCCTTTAGAATAAAGCATACATCTAGCCATTTCACCCAAAGTTATATTCTTTATTTCAACTACCCCATTTTGTTGAGGTGTATAAATAACAATCTTTGATGGTGAATACCATGCTTAGGTAGATATGCATTAAGTTATTTCCACCCATTATCAGTTCTCATAGTCTTAATAGTTTTACCATATTATTTTTTCAACTTTAAAATCTTAAAATATACCCAAAGGTTTCACTTTTATGCTTCAAAACATAAACCCAATATTTATGACTAAAGTTATCAATAAAAGTAAGAAAATAGACTACATTAGACAAAGGAAATTCAAGAGGACCACACATATCACTATGAATTAGTTGCAATGGTTCTTTAGCATGCCAAGATTTACCTTTATCAAACATTTTCTTATGATGTTTACCAAGAATAAAACCTTACCTTCAGTGGAATAAATGTAACGTAATATGTATACCATTTTAGACATCATTTGCAGTTTACCATAATTCAAGTGACCTGGTATTGCATGCCATAAATTAGTTTGTTTATTAGCATGAGAAACATAGGAATAAAAAAGTTGATTTTTGCTTGAATTAAAACCAATAAACTTATATAATCCATCATTATGATCCAAAAGAAACAATTTTGAAGTTATGTTTGATATCTTTTTAAACACATATTTATCAGGCCAAGCTTCAAATTTATAACATTTATGACATTTACTACATGCACGAAAAATAGAAATCAATTTTATGGGAATTCCTTGAGCATGAAACACATCTTACAATGTACCATTAGGAACATTAACATTACCAAATCCTAAAACTAAAAGATTCTCACCATCACTTATAGATACTTTATGTGTTGTGTGCTATTTAGTGTCATAAGAATTAAATAAAGAAGTTGTACTAGACATATGGTTAGATTCACTAAAATCCATTATCCGTTCCACATTATAAGAATATTTACTAGGTTGAACATAATAGGCACACATGGCTACCTGCTATTCTTCGGAAGACTTCTTCTTTGCTTTCACAAGTTCACGTCTCTGTTTAAAGAAAATATTTTTTAGGGTAGTTGGTTTTTCTACAATACTTACAAGGATTATTCACTTTCTTTTTGTTAGATGCCATGTTAGAAGCATCATCATTAGAAGAGTGAGGGGTTGATCCTTTATTATGTGGTTTAGAGTTTTTATTAAAACTTCTATTAGGATTCTTTTTACTATGCTCCATTAAAGATTTAATATTAGACAATTGACCAAAAGTAGTTAATCTATCTTTCTCATTTATCAAACCTTTACAAAAATATTCAAAAGTTGGTTTCATAATTTCTTTAAACATTTCAATAGCTCTATTCCTAGTTAGTATGAACATATCAAAACATGAAGGTAAATTTTGTTCAACAAGAATAGAAACAGCATTATCATTCTTCTTGTAATATTTACTGCAGTTATTTAACTTTTCATTATAGGGTTTAATTTCAACAAGAAATTATTGTATTCTATAAAAGTATTTAGGGTCTAAATCATGGATTCAACATAGTAAGTAGAAACGTCAACACTTTTATCAGATAAAGAAGTGAGGTTTTTCCATACATCAATGGGGCTATCCTTGGCCTCAATATGTACATGTAGATTGTCTGAAACTGTTTCTCCAATGAGTCCTCTTGCTTGATCACATCAATTTTACCATATTGCCAAGTATTTTGCATCAGTAGTTTTGTTTGATCACCTTTAATTAATCTCCATAAGTTCTTGCTTCTGATAAAATCAATCATCTTTCTCTTCCAAGAGAGATATTTATATCCAAATAATGTAGGAATAAAAAAAACTTATGAAGTCATAGTGTGAAAAAAAATGAAACCCTAATGAAAAAAAAATTGACTTGCCAAAAAGAGAAGAAAAGTGACAAAAACAAGAAATTTCTCACCAATACTGAATCCAAACAACAGATAATATATGGTTCTATGAACCTACAACATAAACAAAGATCAGAGAACCAGATTCAACAATTTTTTTGTCAAAATAGACACACGTGTGCTTTCTATATAGAACATGCAAGAGTGAGCCGCACTTTTTTTAGGGAAAGGCATGAACACACAGTTTCTTACACCAAAAGGTGTGTTTCGGCCTTAAACTACCCAAAACCTATCCAAAAATTAGAAATTTGTGAACCAGTCATTATATCTTACAGAAACATGCAAGAAAACATAACTAGAGATGAAAACAAACCATATATGTTTCAAAAACTATAGGTCCTTCATAACAAGTTAGTATTCAAGGTATTTCAACTCAAATCTATAAGAAATTTTTTTTTTTAAATATGGAAAAAAAATAGTGAGGGTTAGGGTTTGAAAAAAGTTCTAAACTTCTTTCCAAATCTAGAGAATAACCACAAGGGTTTGGTATATCGAATGACAAATCTACAAAATATGGAATAGCAAAAAAAATTTGAAGAATTTTTTTCTTGTAAAAAAAAATTCAAAATATTACCAAAGAAGGTAGAGCATAACAACTAGCTCTAATACCATGTTAGAATATTGATAAAATGCATAAACATACAACAATACATTTTATAACATGCAAATCAATAATATACTAGTCTACCCTTCTATCTATACAAACAACAAATAATCATGTAACAAAACAAGAGACAAGACAAGAGAATGATACACCGAATATACGTGGTAAAACACCAAACGGGGAAACATCCACAGGAAGGTATTTTATTCTTATTCTTTTGAAATCTCCAATCTTACAATTGAGCTCCTCTCCACATATGCTTCATAGTTTTACAATATTCTCATGAGATAACTCTCAACATATACCCAAAGGATCTCCTTCACCTCTATTGATATACTAAGAGGTATGGAAGAATTACATCCCAAAATACATACCAGGGATAAATATTTTCCACCACTTTATATAATGAATGGTACTAGGAGAATATTTCTCCATGATGCATGTGGGATAACTCCTTTTACATAATACTAGAGTTATTTATTCCTTCAAATGCTAGATAATACATCTTACGATATGATACTAGACATCATTACGCATGTAGTATTAAAAATATACATTCCAAAAACCCTTCCTAGAGATTGTAATTTTCTAAAGAGGGATCATGTGGAATGGTATACTAACCCTTCCTCCAACATAGAATTATCATGTGGAGGGAGTATAAAGAATGTTAGATCAACCCTTCCTCATTAATGGTTATCACATAGCAAGGTATATATTGGAAGGACCACCCAACCCTTCCTCAAGAATACTTTTCACATAAGGCAGTTCTCATGGAAGGTTTGACTGACCCTTCCTCCCTCATATATTTATAATCGATGGGGAGTATGTGTTAACACCCAAAAAGTGCTCACTAGCTCATTCCCTTATTCACATGACCCATTTGTCCACTTTTCCACCATTTGAGCCTTTAAAACCATCAAAAGGTCACCAAAAAGACCACAATACACCTTTTTCCCCTCAAAATATATATTTTTCCTCAAAAAACCCTCAAAAAGGGTCCAAAATTCCCAAAAAATATTAAAAGGGAATAAAAATATAAAAAATATTCAAAAAAGGAAAAAGAGACATAAACCATGTTGGTTAATACCATTGGTTTCCTCAAAACCATAATGGTATTCCCCATCACCAAAAACTATAAAAAGCTGATAGGGGCTCCTCACTTTCCATCCACATTTCATCCTATCCTTATGCTGCCAAATTCCCATTGAGAGCCATTGCCTCCCATTTGGAGTTTGAAAACCCCCATTTCAGCATCTTGGAGAAGAGACCATTGGAGCTTGGAACACCTCAACCTTGGAGCTGCTCAACACCAAACATCCTCACCATTTGAGGTATTATAATACAAAAGTCATTTTTTACTCTTGTTCTTCCATAGATCTCTTGTTATTGATTTAGTTCTCATTTATTTACACATGCTTATGTTAATGTTAGATTATATTTGTAATTTTTTTTGCTTTTATTCGAAGACTGCTATTACAAGTTAATAGGTGCATCCTTGCACATGCTTGGTTGAAAAACCAAGCAACAATTTTTTGGCGACTCTGCTAGGGATTTCGAGCTTTAAAATTTTTGAAATTTTTTGCTTTAGATCTTAGTTTTTTACTTGTTTTTACCATTCCAATTAGTAGATCTGCCATACTAGACATCATATTCATTGTTGCCCTAGCTATTGGCCCTTTCTGTATCCTTTAACAGGCCGAAACTTCACTTTTCGGTTTCATTTTCGGTGACCTTTTTTTTCGTTTTTCGCATCGCGACTTTTCGCCTAACAGTCGCGTGGCTCATCGCGACCTCACAGCCTTTTTCCGTGCTGCGCATCGCGGCTTCGCAGACATTTTCCGTGCTGCGCATCATGGCTTCGCAGACATTTTCCGCGCTGCACATCGTGGCTTCGCGGTTGTTTTCCGCGCTGTACTTCGCGGCCTTTTTCCGTGCTACCCATCGTGATTGCGCGGCCTTTTTCCATGCTGCACATTGTGGCTTCGTGGCCCAAACCTGCGATGCCCATCGTGGCTTTTGCTCAGAAATCCGCGATGTTGTGTTTTTTCGTTCGACCGATTTTTTAGAAAACAATTTGCTGCATTATTTCCCATTTAGCCTATTTCTCCAGCATTATTTTTTCCCTATTATTTTTTCCAGCATTCAGTTTTAATTATTGCAGCAATAGTGAATCATTTTCTATTACATATGCTCCATTAAAATCTTTTTCAAAATTTTCAGTAAGTGAAAGAAAGGTTTTTTGCACTCTGTTTAGATCATAGATTTCACTTCAGATTTGCTCAATAGTTTTGCCCAAGAAAACACTTAGAAATCCATTTATTTCTTACAATTTTTACAATATTTGCTTTCCTTGAAAAAATTATTTCGAAAATCCATAGTTTTTGAAGTATTTTTGTGAAAGCATTTACATTTCAAGAAAAGTCTTATTTTTTGCAAATTGGAATCATCTTGTTTTTAATTTGTAATCAATCGCCCAAGTGAGGCAAATTCATTTTCAGTTAAATAATCACACGTGCACCCAATCTGCCACATTTTTAATTAACTGAGCCTTAAAATCTACCTAAACTCAACAAACACTTTAACCCCACTTGGAGAACACTTAAAGAATCTTGTAGCTAGGTAGGATTTGGGGGATAGGTGTGCCAATAACACCCCTCAAATATTTACATTTGAGACATAGTGGTTGTCTTTTAGGGTCCCAAAAATCCCTTATTATTTGTTGACACGGTTATATACCAATTTATCGGGAAGGCCTCTCCCTTAGGAGGGTTGAAGTAGCCAGACTGGTTTCGGAAGCCTGAGTGGAATACCGCAATCCATTCAGTAACTGAAGGATACCTTTCACAGTTCTCGGTGTACCACCTGTATGGGAGTACATCAGCGATAGAACCAAACTGTAGATTCACCCAACCGAACGTGTCACGAACGGGGTATCCTAGTGATCAATTTTTAGGATTGTCTACCCGGTGTCCCTCCCAGTAGGGGGATATCTAGCCTTTGATTCCACTACTCATATTGTCTGACTTGGATTTCATCTCCTTGCAAAGGATATGTTTCGTTGAATCATAATACCACTTTTAGTTAGGCGTTTGCATGCTCTGCTACTCCCCTTGGTCTAGTAAGCACCACGTTTTTCTAGGAACTGTTTGATTTTTGGTATTCTGACCACTTTTCTTGATTCCTCCACCTATTATAGCACAGCTATTATAATAAGTGCTTTTGAGGTTAGTTGTTGGCCTGCGAGACATTATTTTTTCACACTCCCCTCCTACACACATCGCGGCATTAGGGTCTTGAGTTTTTTATCTCACCATCATCCATTGGCATTTCTATACATCTCTCACCATTGAGAACTTAAGACGATCCTGCCGTTTTCAGGGTGAACCCCCTCAGTTCGGTACACCTGACTCTACACATCATAGACATAGAGAGTTATCCCTTGACTCCACATGTCATCGGAATAGAACCCAGTCATCCGATTCTGACACACCTCATTTCACATCTGATTTTGAGGCTGAATCCGAACACCCTACCGAGACATCACCAACCAACCCCATGGCCAGATCACAATATGACCCCCTTTTCACCAATGCCGTTAGAGATACATCAACAAAACTCACTACTACCATGACAACCATGGTAGCCACAACCCCCTTAGGCATGCCTAACATAGGGGCCACACCCCCTCTAGGCATGCCCAACACAGGACCACCACCTATTTTGGGTATGCCCAACATGGGGGTCACCCCCCCTCTCCTTACCACCACCCAGATCCCAGGGATTACCGGAACCATTCCTAACCCATCTGCAACCCATGTTGCACTTGGGAGCTCCAGCCCCTCTCACACCACATCGGTTGGAGGTAACATCCCTTTCACACCTAGCATACCCTTAGGGGGCACTAGACCAGTCCATAATGCTACCATTAGCAATTATGCCCCAGTGACCATGCCACAACCATCTGCCAGTTTGCCATACATGGCTAGTCTAAACTTACTAGACCTGGCAAGGTTAACCAATGACCCTATTAGAAACGACCCTGCATGGCCCCCCATGCCCACAAAAGTTCCCTCAGATATCCCAAAATTTGAACGAAAAGCTGGGGAAGATCCCCAAAACCATATCATGTCGTTTCACCTATGGTGTTCCTCAAACTCCATAGTAGATGATTCTATTAGACTGAGACTTTTACAAAGAACTTTCACTGGCTCTGCAGCCAAGTGGTACATTGAGCAGCCACATGGGACCCACCCCACTTTTACATCCTGCACCTCAACGTTCCTTCAGTTCTTTCAACTACCTGTACGCTATGATGCAGGAGTAGAAATACTTTTGTCTTGTAGACAGAACACCGCCACACACATCACTGATCATATCCATGAGTGGCGTAAGCGTCGTAGCCTCTGCAAGATAAAACTTGACGACCGTATCTTTTTGGATTGGTTCCTCAAATCACTCCTCCCCCTCATAGCCAAAGATGTAGCTTCTGAACGACCCCAGTCGGAAGAAGAAGCCATCTTAAAAGCCCAGCAGTTCGACCTCATATATGCCCAGTCTGGATATCTATACACCATTTTACCGGATGCCCCGCATGGCGATCCATCCCACCATGACGCGCCAGGGGAATCCCATGCCGCCGACGGTATTATCGGCCAGGTTATGGTGCAAAACCAACCCTTTTCCATTATGCGCAATAATACCGGCCCTGATCTTTCACGGGCCACATCTCACTTCGGAGCTACAACTCCGTATGCTCCCATGGCCCACCCCACCACACTCATGGACCCTCATGTCCACCACAGTGTTATGGTCATGCACCTTCAGCCTATCCACCTCCGGTTTCACCCCCTATGTATTACCATCAACAGGCCACACATGCTCTTGTTCACTCACAAGCCCCAGTGGCTTATTACCCACCATAGGCAGTGCTTGCTGCACCACAACCTCCAGTCGCTCAAAATTATCCACCAAATAACAATAACGCTGCTCCCCCCAACCAAAACCCTGATCGTCCACCGAAACAGGCCAAAAATAATAACTTGAGAACAAACCATCCATGTTCCATATGTGGAGTCTACGGCCATTACACACATAATTGTCCCCATTTAGATCGAGCGCGTCAACTCTGGACTGACAACGCCCAACGACAAGGACATGTTGCACAACCAACACCTCCTCCTCAACAACAATCCATGATATTGCAAAATCCCTTACCTAACCAAGGCACGATAAACACTCGTCCAAATGATCCCCCTCAAGGATCCGCTGCACCATAGCAGCAAATTACCTATGCAACCGTCGATTACCAGCATGCTGAGTCCAACACTCACCATTTGCTTATGATGTCATCTAATGATGTCAATCTTCAAACCCATCAAAATCAATACGGATCTACCCCTGAGGACACACCTACCGACCCATCATCAAGTACTCTCCCAACCGATCAACCACTTCGCATACCTACTATGCCCATGGACGGGGGCCCCAAAGCACGTCGTTTCCCTTTGAGACGGATTAACAATAACCCGAACGCTTGTGCATCCTCCAACTATAACATTGTAGAGGATTTAGCTCAGTCCCCCGCTACTATGTCCGCTTTTGAAATCTTAAAAAACTGTCCTGCTTAGAGAAAATTTTTGTTATCTTCCATTGGCGCCATAGATCCTAACGACTCTAACATGATGGCTTTCGACTTAGAATAAGTTGAACCTCGCATGCCTTCATCTCTAGCTTTTCAAGTTTCCATCTCCATTTGCAACCTCATCATTCATCGATGCATAATCGATGAAGGGGCCTCTACCTGCGTTATGTCAACTTTCATATGGAAAAAACTTGGATCCCCAACGCTATAAACCGTCAACTACCACATTACGAGCTTATGATGGCCGTGCAGCTCAACCTCAAGGTTTGCTAGTGAACGTACCCATACAACTTGGGGGAAAATTGGTTCTCATAGATATAGAGGTCATTAACGCCTAACTTGATTACAATCTCCTTCTAGGACGAAGCTACATGTACAAAATGAAAGCTGTCGCTTCTTCAATTTTTCGCATCATGATGTTCCCTCATGAAGGATGCATAATTAAAATCGACCAGATTACATACTATGATCCCAATTCCCCCGCAGCACTAGAGAATGTTCTTCCCATGATCGAACAACCCGTTCTTGGTGCACCAACATCGTTCGTCTCCACAGTCAAACTCGGATTATACTCGGAATCACCTATGACTTCCACATTCCAATCCATCCCACCCCCTTTGAAGATAACCGAGATATCTGATTTGTGCACCCTCACGCATAACACACACGTACCAAACCAAAAACCCCCTTTACTCCCGCAACCACCCTCAGTGCCAACTCACGTAGGAACCACACCAATTCATACTATCCCATTTTTATTTCCCCCTTCAAGTGCCATCAGCACACCAGTCATGACTACACTTAATCTCCTAGGATTAACATTAGGACTACCTGTGTGGTACCTACCTGCCCCAACCCCTCCCCCTACACCTAACGTCATTTTGGTGCAACCCATCAATACTTCTAACCGTCCACCCCCTGTGTAGCAAACATCCAGAACCGACCACCTCCAACAGGGGCCACTGCATCAACATCTAGTAATTCTCCCCCTGAACTCCACTACAATGGGGACATAGGCCCACAAACCTACACCACTGGACCCACAACCCTCACCCCCCCACCAACTCCCAAGTTGGTGAAGAATCCCCCCCAAGTGCTCTTTGTGCGACGATATAGGCCATGCTACCCATCAATGTCCACAATTACCGGCACTTCAAGAACACATGAATATGTTGGATGACGAGACCAACATTCCAGTTGTCAAACTAGAACTACCCCCTCAACCTCGCGATAAATCATTGCGCACAAACCACCCTTGTGCTATACGCGGCATCTACGGCCATTATTCACATCACTGCCCTGATCTCCCAGATTATAAAGCAGCTCTATATGAATTGAATAATGCCGACCTAAGATATCCCCTCCTCTCATTGAGGAAATTCATCCCCCACCATCTTCCTCCTCAGAATATATTAACACAATTTACATGGTTTCCAATGGAGACCCCTATGTCCAGTCGACCCCTTCCATTGATCCCTCTGACCCACATATTCAACCTTTTCAAATCAAAGCGGAAACCACATGTCCACAGCATGGGGGCAGGCCCGAAACCTTGCCTACTCATCATCATTGTCATTCTCGTCGGAGAAACTAGGGGCATCCACCCCACAAGAGGAATCCCCCATCATCATATCATCACTTCAATATGCCACCATGACCCACAACCTCATGGTATACCCCCCCGCCAGCAGTTGGTCAATGCCCTATTGATCCCTCTCTAAGACAACATCTGCACCGCATTGACACCTGATACGAACCGTTACACCCAAACCTCGAGATGTTAGTGAAGGCCGCCCACCAGGATCTTAACATCCCACCACGCTCCACAGTCCAGACTCTGGGATGGATGTGCACCCGTACGGTGGTGTCCCCTTTGCGCCGTACGAGCCCTGGGCGAACACTGCAATGTCGTCGTTGCCACCCGCTCTGTGACTTGAACCTGGGTGGAGGCTCTGATACCAGATGGTACAAACCGTTACACCAAAACCCTGAGTTGTTAGTGAAGGCCGCCCACGAGGATCTTAACAACACCTCTGATTTAGGGGGCATAATAGATTACCTCAACCCTGGGATAGGGGGCATGATCAATCATTTTGAACCTTCCCCGTCACACCTATCTCAGTATTTCAATGATCCCATTGTTCAAACTAACACATATGTGATCCAAAATCATAAACCCCATGCACACAGCATGGGGGCAGGTCATTAACCCTGCTCACTTTTTCACATGCATGATCTCAACCATTTTTGAGGTCACATCTCACTTGTATATTTGATTTGATTTGATATGCCTAGTATTCTTCCCCCGCGTGTCATCATTTCTCCCCACCACTACATCCTTTGTTTGGTGGGGTCACCTTCATTTGTAGCCATTTTTTAACCTAGTTATTTCCTTTGACCATTCCAGAGTCCTTATGACCGCAGGATTCATATTTCCATGCCCGTGATGATGCTTGAGATCATTTCTCGCTCTCACTAAACACTTTCGAGCATTTTTTCCATGCTCCACACCACCTCGAATTACGTGCCACATCGGTTGTTGTCATTTTATTGGCGATTTGTATACCATTGGATTTAGTTTTTTGAACTTGTGATGATGCTTGAGATCATTTCTCGCTTTCATGCCCATATTTTTTTATCATTTTTTACATGCCCCCTCGTCGCCTCGATTTGCGCGCCACATCGACCGTCGTCCATTTTTTACAGGTCTTATATCGCTGGATTCAGTTTTCCGCGCTCGTGATGATGCTTGAGACCATTTCTCGCTCTCACCCCCATCATTTCTGGGCATTTTTTCAAAATGCCACTCATCGCCTCGGTTTGCAGGCCACATCGGTCGTTGCCCATTTTTCACAATCTTTATGTCGCCGGATTCACTTTTCTATGCTCGAGATCATCCCTCGCTCTCACCAATACCTTTTTGCTCAGTATAATTTTACCCCTTTTTCGGGCCGAGCAAGTCTTTTTCGAAAAAGGCACTTAGGGAGTTTTTGTTAAGCTCTTTTCTGACTCCTAAAACAATTAAAAGATCGTCGAGCAACCTTGCTTCCTTTCATGCTCGGTAAAAGTATCTGAAAGGGCGTCTACCTGGTATAAGTTTACCCCTTTTCGGGACCTTGTAGACTAATTACGAAAAAGGAATACTCTAGTCACATCGACTAGAAGAGTTCTCCATTTGCATCATTTTATGCTTTTTCGGGCCTTGGAGACTAACATACGAAAAAGAACACCAATGGAGTCTACTTACCACTTTCAGACTCTCTAAA
The DNA here is from genome assembly GCA_027924585.1 of Larix kaempferi. Lineage (NCBI taxonomy): Eukaryota > Viridiplantae > Streptophyta > Pinopsida > Pinales > Pinaceae > Larix > Larix kaempferi. The sequence continues at coordinate 8,756,881 of BSBM01000642.1, forward strand.
ACTGAAAACAAACATGAGCAATCATAGTCTTGGACTCGTATAAATCCACAAGACGATACTCCACCACCAATGCAGAGTCTTCTTATCATTTCCAGACTCCTTAAAAATGAAAGCACTCACGAGCATGAACAGTCCTGGGCTCGCATAAATCCACGGGACAGTACCATTTCAGAGCAAACTTTTATCCCTTCTTGGAGCTCATTAAAACCATGAAGAAGGACCCAATGGTGCTTTTCGGTGCCACAACAGATCATGTCTACTCATAAGGCAGTGTCCCCATTATGGTCGCCTTTGTTCAGAGTATTCTGCAGTATGTCACCCTGAGAGTCTCCCAATAAGCATCCACCAGCTTGTCCCCCCAAAGTCACTCCAGCCTACAGTACATACCCTTGATCCCTTACAGCTATGATCCTCACACCTAAAAGTCAGTTCCTTATGCTGCCAGGTCAACCATGTCATCATGCTCTGAACAAAGGAAGTTTGAATCCACCCACTCTATGACCCCAGTTATTCCCCATCCTCACAGTATATCAGTCCTACCATCAGTACTATCACACTTCAGTTATAAACCTCGTGGTCCTACCAAGGAAACATCATTTCCTTGGCAGTTGTTGGTCTCCCTCTGTCGAAGCCAACCAAATCTATTCCAGAGGATAGACCCAGAGGTCCCTGTGCCTTGGACTCATCACCATTAGTGATGAGTGCCTACGAATCATTTCGAAAGGAGTCCTCAGTGCCTCTCCAAATGATTGTTTCTCACATGCTCGACTTCAACACCTTGATCGCATCGTTGAGACTCGTACAGGCTATCGGTCCTTTCAATTATTTGTTGAAGACCCCGGATATCATCTGACTTTACCACATATGAGAGTCTAATTAAGGATACAACCAGTTACATTTTCTTATGGATATTCGGGTTGCGTTTACCGACAGTTTTCAGATGTACCCCGCTTTTGTAATCCCTTGAGTATACAGTTACATATAACTCCTCAGAGTTGACTCACAATTATTGAGTCCCTACAGATGTTGGACACCTTCAGTTTCAGCAGTTCATCAACCCTTCTGATACCTTATTCATAACACTTGTTGCCCTTTTTTCCAGTGTATCACTTATTCAGATAAGTCATGATATGACCATGAGTATGTCCCAGCATTGTGTCCCCTCTGGACCATTATGATGTACCAACAGATTTTTATGTATTTCTTCAGGCCCCCCTTCGTGGGCCTAATTGTTATGTATATGTCTTGATACGAGCATGGGTATGCCCGCCTCGTCCATAATCATAGATTATTCCTCATTCATTTTGAGGACATGTATTTTTTCAGTTTTTGCAGCTTCCTAGGGGTCGTTGCTCCAGTCTCCAACCAGTCTCTTCTCTTCTCCAAACCCCAGGAAAAAAAACAAAAGAAATATGATATCTATCGACCATACGATGAGCTCCTGCCCTCACACATCAGGGGACAATCTGTTAACACCCAAAAAGTGCTCACTGGCTCATTCCCTTATTCACATGACCCATTTGTCCACTTTTCCACCATTTGAGCCTCTAAAACCATCAAAAGGTCACCAAAAAGACCACAATACACCTTTTCCCCCTCAAAATATATACTTTTCCTCAAAAAACACAAAAAACCCTAAAAAAGGGTCCAAAATTCCCAAAAAATATTAAAAGGAAATAAAAATATTAAAAATATTAAAAAAAGGAAAAAGAGGGAAAAAGAGACCTAAACCATGTTGGTTAATACCATTGGTTTCCTCAAAACCATAATGGTATTCCCCATCACCAAAAACTATAAAAAGCTGATAGGGGCTCCTCACTTTCCATCCACATTTCATCCTATCCTTATGCTGTCAAATTCCCATTGAGAGCCATTGCCTCCCATTTTGAGTTTGAAGACCCCCATTTCAGCATCTTGGAGAAAAGACCATTGGAGCTTGGAGCACCTCAACCTTGGAGCTGCTCAACACCAAACATCCTCACCATTTGAGTTATTATAATACAAAAGTCATTTTTTACTCTTGTTCTTTATTTACACATGCTTATGTTAATGTTAGATTAGATTTGTAATTGTTTTTGCTTTTATTCGAAGACTGCTATTACAAGTTAATAGGTGTATCCTTGCACATGCTTGGTTGAAAAACCAAGCAACAGTATGAAGAAGGTTTATCCATTCATTCATTAATGATGTTATTCTCATCACAGGGTATCTAGAGGAAGGGTTGGTTGATCATTCTTCAAGCATAATATTATTATGGTGGGGGAGTATGGAGAAGGGTTGGATGACCCTTCCTGAAGGTTCATATTTGTATCAATTTGTGTCTAGTGGAACGGTTAGTCGAGACTTGCTTAATCATATATTTCCTTGAAGGGGTATATTGTGGAAGTGTAGAATGATTGTTCCTCCATCATAGAATGCTCATGGAGAGGGAGCATGGAAAAGAGTCAATAGATTATTAATCAAAGATGATATCCATGTCATGGAATATCTATTGGAAGGGTTGGTTGACCCATCCAACTAGAACATAGTTTTCATGTAAAGGGGATCCTTGGGATGATCAATTCACCCTTACTCAAGCATATCATTCTCATAGAGGGTGAGCAGAAAGAAGGGTTGATCCATTCCTCATCAATGATGACATTCTCATCTTGGGGTATTTATTGGAAGGGTTAGTCAACTGTTCTTCAATAATATTATTCTCATGGATGGGGAGCATGGAAAGTGTTTCTTAAACCTTTTCCAAGGTTGGTATTCATGTTGGGGGTTATTGGGTATAGCCAAACCTTCTATAATCATAAATTTCCCTTAAGGGGAATCTCATGGAAGCATAGGAAGAAAATTCTTGCAACATATAGTGTTCATGGAGAAGGGCCATGTGTTCCTTCCTTAAAGATGGTATTTACATCATTGATTATGAATTTGAAGGGTGTACCAACCGTTCCTCAAGCATATTTTTGTGTAAGGGGAATCTCATGAAACGCTTAACTAAACCTTCCACCAATATAGAATTCTCATGGAGGGAGATCATGAAGAAGGGTCATTTGATCATCCCTCGATGGTGGTATTATTATTGTGGGGTTTATAGTGGAATGGTTGGATAACCCTTATTCAATTAGCATAGTATTCTAATGGAGGAGGATCATGGAAAACAATTGAATGACCCTTCTTGAAGGTTGGTATTCACTAAAGGGGGATTCTATGGAAGGGTAGGACAACCCTTCATCCAACATTGAATGCTCATGGAGAGGAAGCAAGAAGAAGGGATGATCAACCCTTCCTCTAGCATATATTTATAATGAAAGGGAGCGTAAAGAAGGGTGAGGTGACCCTTCCTCAATTATGGTATTCTCATCGATTCATCATGGGGTGTCTAGTGGAAGGGTCAGTAAACCCTTATTTAAGCATAGTATTATGATGGGGGTGAGCATGGAGAAGGTTCGCCGGATCCTTCTTCAAATATGATATTTTCATATAATAATAGAAGGGTTGGTAAACCCATCCTCAAGAACTCATCCAATCTACCTACACAATCTAAATGAATGAATAATTGGTTATTTGGTGCTCAATCCCCCCATATATAGAGAGAAATCGCTAGCCAATTGAGAGCTAGATTTGGATCTATTTGTTCCTAATTTAGAATATGGATGGGTGATGAGAAAGGAGGGATCAAAATATTCTACATTGTGTGAGAGGAGATATAGAAATTCTAGAGAGATGCTTGGAAGAATGAAGGTGATGGAACATTAATGACACTTTTACAATCTAGCTATGCCATCTAAATGAATGAATCATTAGTAATATGGTTCTTGAACCCCAATATATATAGACACATATATGATTAATTGGGCCCTATAAATTAAATCTAGTTGGACTAATTAAAAACATGGATGAGTGGACAGAGAGGAGGGGTTGAAATATAGGAGAGATGCTTAGAAATTCAAGGGGGGTAGAATTAAGAAAATCATCCACCTTACCTACACCATATAAATGAATGAATCAATGATGATGTGTTTCTTATCCCATAGAGAGAGAGAGAAAGAGATTTATCATTCAATCCCTATAAATCAAAGTTAGCCCCTCCCAATTTAGAATATGGATGGGGACTTAGAGAGGAGGGACTAAAATATGTTACGGTACATGAGAGGAGGAATAAAACTATAGCATATATTATTTGAAGGTAGAGGGGGATGTAATGGAAACACTCATCCACTCTACTTACACCATGAAAATGAATGAATTGTTGGCTATGTGGTTTTATATTTAGAGAGGAGGAATTGAACTATGCTACGGTACATGAGTGGAGGAATCAAACTATAGGATATATGCTTGGAAGGTAGCCTAGGGAATGTAATGGAAACACTCATCCACTCTACTTACACCATAAAACTGAATGAATCATTGGCTATGTGGTTTTCAACCCCCCAAATATAGATAGGAATCCCCAATCTATTGAGCTCTAGAAATTAGAGTTATCCCAACCCAATTCAAAGTATGATGGGTGATGGGAGAGGAGGGGTTGAAATACACTATTCTACAAGAGAGGAGGGATTTAACTATAGGAGGGATTCTCTAAAGGTAGAGGGGGAGGAAAAGGTAACACTTTTGCCCTCCACCTATGCCATACAAATGAATGAATCATTTTTGATGTGGTGATGGATGCCCCCACATATAGAGATAAATCCCCAATCTCTCATTCCCTAGAAATCAAAGTTTCATATATATATATATATATATATATATATATATACCTTATTTTTAATCATTACTACATTATTTCTCCAAGTGCGTTATGGAAATTATTAAAATAAAAGTTTCATATATATATATAGATATATAGATATATATACCTTATTTTTAATCATTACTACATTATTTCTCCAAGTGCGTTATGGAAATTATTCAAATAAGCATTAGGATATATCATATATATTGCATATATATTTTAATAAATATTGAAACATTATTTAGTCTTTATGTTTTGGAATGAAATTTTCCCTTAAAACACTTAGGAGAAAACTACAATGATTTTATTAAAGTTGCAAGTTAAATCGAGTTAATCTCCAAGTCAATAGTGCTTTAAAACATATGATTTTATGTCAACATATATGATATATTTGTTAGTCAATCCTTCTAAAGAATATTTGATTGAGGAGGTAAGTATTATAACTATTCCATTTTAGATAAGATCAGGATGAGAGTGACTTATTAATTAGTAAGGTAAGGTTTATTGTAATACCCCCATTTTGTCCCTTAGAATGTATCAAATCGATATGTAAATATTGTGAATATGTGATGTATGATTCCTAGAGTGGAGCTCAAGGCCAAGGCCCCACTAATGAATTCTCAACCTTAAAGGGCTGGTATTTTATATTATGCTATCCATGTGCTAGTAAGCCATGGGGAAATTGTAAAAGCATGTAAATAATTATAATACAAATAAAATACCAAGGGGCTGGCTATGGATGCAACTAAAATGAGGGGGCTATGTGTATCCACTAGGGAGAGGTGAGGGGGTTGTGGGATTGAACCTATTCTTCCAAATGTCACCTTGAGAACCCACTTTGACTTTCCTTGATGTCATTTATTTATGTTGTAAGGAAGTACTTCAAATATCAACTCGTGAGATTGATGGAGTATGGGTAGCCCAAAAATTTTTATGGCAGAGTATGGGCTCTATTTACTTGACCCACAAGTCACTCTACCTCATGGGAGGACGTTTTAACTCATCCCCATTCCATTGTGAAACAACCAGACTGCTACTCTGAGGATGCTATGCATTCCTTACTGTGGAACAACCAGACATCGTAACTTGGAAATAAGCTACATTTTTAAGTGCAGAAATCACCCAGGATTTTGTGTGGGAAGTGAAATTCATCGGGGAATCCATAAATATAAAACCAAGAGTGAGTTTGAGAGTCTGAAGAGCCTCGAAATTCATGGGATCACCCAGTTTTTGGAGACCAAAAGTTGAAATCCGTGAATGAGATTCACGTGGGCAAGGATTGAGGAAGATCTAAGAGTGGATCGCAGTGGGAGAGAGACCAGGGGGTTAGATTTCGTGGTAGATCCAATGAAGTCTTAATTATATTTGGTTTAGAATTCAGGACCAAATATAACCACCCTGGTCAGTGTTGAGGTAAGGGGAACCCGAGGGACTTTGTAGCAGAGAAGGGGACCTTATTTAGGCTTAGAGTGGAGGTGATGGGGGCACCTAGCATGTCTGAAGCCAATTGGATATGATTGTAGCTCTGTGGTTGAGATCATTGGCTTAGAAACTCCTTCCCTACCCCCCCCCTTCCCCCTGCTTGCTTGATAGAGCCAACTGTGTGGTGGATGAGCCTGAATGATTGTGCCTAAGGCTTTGAGTGAACCTGAGTAGGTCCTGCTTAGTGGATACATAGCCCCAACTCGGGGGTGGTCTTTGAGTGCTAAAAGAATATAGGATGGGAAGAAACCTACGGTTGGGTTGGAACGTTGCAGTCCATAGCTAGTTACTTGGTAATTTCAATTAAAAGATAAGTGTTTCATGTTTCCTTTGATTATGCCAATTTTATATACATGAATGATTTTTTGTTTATGGCAGAATGCATAGATTGATCCAGCTTGATAATGGAACTGAATTCTTGTGCATTATGTTTTTCTTATGCCTATGATGAAATGATGGTAAATGCATTCTGTGTGTGTAAATATGGTGTAACTCCATTGTGTATGTTTATTATGCATTGCACACATATTTAGTTGTGAATAATTTCATAATGTGATACTGGGGGCAAAAATTAGCACCCCTCCTATGTTTCTCATATTCCCTTCGGAGTCAGATCGATGGGAGGGAATGTGACAGAGTCTTCAGAGCATGAAAATTTATCAGGTTTTTATTCTAAGGAGCTCCCCCATCACCTCTAAAGGGAACCGAGGTGACTGGGGACAAGACAGAGTGGGATCAAAGCCCAAGGTTGCAGCATTGGCGCTGCTTGGGCCAAAGTATGAGCTTACAAGAAGATAATCAAAATATTTAAAAGAGGTATTGATGAAGTTTGGGAAACATTTTGATTGGAAGAATGACAAAATCAGAGTTCTCAGGTGTGGCAGAGGATCACACTATTGCATAGGGCTCGCCGAAAGATTTCCAACGATACCAAGTTTTCCAAAAATGGAATTAGGATGAGAAGGATATCAGCCTGAGAAGTTGGAAGTAATAGGAGCATATGGCCGACTTCCGACTTTCCGAACCCGCATTGCAGATTGTGGATTGCGGAAGTCAGAGGCGTGATTTATCAAAGCTCTACCTTTTGGGTGTCGACTTTCTGAACCCGCATTGCAGATTGCAGATTGCAGAAATCGGAGGCGTAATTTCTCGAAGCTGTGCCTTTGGGGTGTCGAATTTCTGAACCCGCATTGCGGATTGCCTATTACAGAAGTCGGAGGCATAATTTTTCAAAGTTGTTCCTTTGGGGTGTCGACTTTCCAAACCCACATTGCAGAATTCAAGGGCATAATTTCTCGAATCTTTTCCTTTGAGGTGCCGAATTTTTGAACCCGCATTGTGGATTGTAGATTACGGAAGTCGGAGGCGTGGTTTTTCGAAGTTGTGTGTTGGGGTGCCGACTTTTCAACTCCCGCATTGCGGATTACGAAAGTGTTACACCTAAATCTCATCATCTTGAGACCCATGTCAACCCAATGCCTTAATCCCTGAAGTCTCCCTGATCAAGAAAGTTAACTAGAGAAAGTTTTGACCTTTTTCCACAAGTTCTAGTTGGGTCGACACATATTTCCTTCTAGCAAGAAGCGCCCAACTAGGTCAGGCGCAAACTAGCATCTGGAAGACTGCGCCAGTGGCTCAGTTTTCCCTTGTGCATCCTACACTTTCCCTCACACGCACAAGTTTCCCTCATGCAGCATGCACCAGAGTTAGTTAAAGTGGATAAAGGTGACCTTTGAGTGAATTCTCGAAGGTGGATGAGGTGGATCTCTATCCCTAACTTGTAGGTGAGATGGCCTACGGTTCCCTAACCTCAAGGAAGGATCCCTTACTCCTCTCCCCGTAATCTTCAACCTCCTCTATCCACTTGGTATTATAAATATGAAGCTCCTCTCCATTCCAAAGGGAGGAAGTCTATAGCACTTACATGATGGTGGAATTAAGCTAGATGATCCCTATCCATCTCTTGGGAGGCATACATTTCCTTTGGAGGCATTGGCTTGGCTTGTTGGAGGAAGATTGCAGCGTTAAGGCTTGGGTTGTAATCATCACTCTTCTATGTATTTCCCACTTATTTACAGTAATATAATCTCTTTCCATAAATGTCTTTGTGTTAACGATATTTAGATCTTACTTCCTTAATTGTTTGCTTAGATCAGTTAGTGTTTAGATGTACTTATACTGCTCGCTTTGTCTCTATGTGCTTTGACAGGTCTTGCAGCTATAGATCTAACGGCCACAAAGTTTGGAGCAATAAAGAGGAGAAGGATTCGCGAATATGAAGGTAAGACATCTATCTACCTTGATCTCTAATTGATCTAGGAAAGTAGTTTTATGTTCTGTTTCCATTTGTTCTAGCTCCACTTGGACAAGGGAGATCTTGCTCGCGTCCACTTGAGTAGATTGTCCAATAACATAAGTCGTAGGTGTGATTTCTCTAATTTGTGCGTTGGGGTACCGACTTTCCAAACCCGCATTGCAAATTGTGTATTACAGAAGTCGGGGTAAAATTTGATGGAGTCCGCTCGATAGCGCTGACCTCCAACTCCCGCATTGCAGCTTGTGGCTGGCGGAAGTCGAGAAGAGATATGATACTTTGATTCAATTTTATTGTTCCAAATCCCTAATTGTGGCTTGCGGATTGCAAATTGCAGATTGAAGTTGGCTTTTCAGAATAAATTGCAGTTGTGTAAAAGTGCAGAAATTTTGTTAAAAATTGTCATTCTTGAAGTAATGTAATTTCCACACCCAAAGTCGGAATTAAGCATGTATATAGGCATTGGAAATTTTATCTAGCAGGGAACAATGGTGCATAACCAGAATTTGAATGAGGTTTTCATATATCAAAGATATTTAGAGCAGAAAAGTGCCATTGGTTGTTTTGACAAAAGAATTGTTGTCAATATGGGCAATTTTCATAATTGCATGAGTGGGGAAAAGAGAAGTTACAAGATATGAGTCAGCATGAAATTAGGAGCAAGTAATGATAATGGGTAAGGTAATTCCATTCTACCAAAAGTTATCACTCATAGGAATAAGACATCCTAGTATGTGTAATTGGCATGTGGCTCATGGTAGTGACATGGTGGCCATGCAAAGGTTGCTAATTAAGGAATGAGGCATTCCATGTGTGCATCAAGTATGTGGTTCATAATTATAGAAAATATTTCCATGAGAAATGAAAGAAGGTATCATAGTTGAATAAGGTGCAAGGGAATATAATGGACCTTGCAAAGAATTCTTATGGAGTTGATATTGAATCAATTGTAGTGCTGATAAGTACAGGGAAGTTAAGAAATGTCAAGTTGAACTTGGCCATAATTTCTGAAAGCAATTGGAGCAGTAAGGAAATGTTGATAAAGAGGGAAATTTCTCACCTCAAACTATTTATGTTTATAGCATAAGAATTGCATGCTTGGAAAGTACCAAGTAAGAATGCTATACATAAGTATGTGTATTGAATTGCTACTTGGTGAGAAAATCATAGCTAATGATTCCTCGTGTGCTTGCTAGAGAGGCCATGAAATTGGATCAGCTATGATGTGGAAGAGTAATTCCATGCTATGATGAGAGATTGGAAAGGGATAATTCCTTAACTCTTCTGTTGTTGATATGATTATATTTTCAAGTTTTATGTATAAAACATTTGGCATAGGAATGCCAAAAATGCAAGAGATTAGATGGACGAAGTGAATATGCACTAGTGGGAATATTAATAAATATTGCATAGTGCATGTGAATATATTTTTGTATGTATATGATGTTGCATGTTGATAAAGCTAGTAAATTTTTACATATGCAATGAGCCACTTAAGATAATTATTGTGGTTGATAATCACTATTGGTGTTGGTATTGGTTGTAGGACCAAAGACAACATAAGCATGGCTAAAGATGTTGATGATGTTGTTGCATGTGACCAAAAACATTATGAAGAAAGGTTGGTGCAATAAATCTATGATCACGAGGTTGGTGGAAGGAGGGTGTAATCCTTTACAGGACACCAGCTGATCATATTTCAGGTAAAATTGTCTTGGATATGGAAATGGGGGGGTAAGTCCATAATAAAGGCTAGAATCTACTATGGATAGAAGATGAATACTATGAGAAGAGTCTCATGACTACCAAATGACTAATGAATGGTTATGAAATTCATATTTGAATTTGATTGCTAATGTTACTCACTGTTTGGATATTTGAGAAGTGTGTCAGGAGGATACATTGCAGGAAGACGTGTGTTATGGCCTACTGAAGCCAAACTCCATGGAAAGAATCCCATGCTTTGAAAATGTGTTTCGGGTGAAACGCCATTGTAAAATTTGGTAATGTCTCATCCGAACTGCATGTTGGTAAACAACGCGGGTGAGATGGTAAAATTATGCCAATAGGGCATGTGTTGTTTATGAAACGTGAAATGGATTGGGGTAACAAACCCGAGGTACTATTAGGTCAGTGAAGGGATCCGAAGGGATTGTTAACTTAGAGAAGGGAGCCCCATTCCTTTTGAAAGGAAGAAAAAATACATCTGCAAAATAGATAAGTATTTTGTAACCCTTGCTGAAAATATGCATGTCTAATTATTGGAATTAATATGTGGAGCATGTTTTTATTTCAGACTTCTTGAGTTGTGTTTATGGTCTACATGGCTCACATTGGAGAGGATTGCACACCTCTCGGGTGTTGTGTTGTGTTATTGTTGTCAATATTGAATACACCCTAAGGGAATGGATGCATTCCTGGTGTTTCAATATTAGAGAGTGAATTTTTATGAAATTTGTTTACAATTTTATGTCAACGATACTGATGAGCTTTCCTATTCATATTGTGTTTCCAGGTATTACACATGCAATTGGTGATGCATACTAAAGAAGAAAAGTAAAGAAGGGGTACCATCCTTATGTGTGTGAGTGGTTGTTCCATTTCCTAATAAATCCAGTCAGTATGTTGGTTGGGCATTGTGACTTGGAATGTGGTGATATTTGTGCAGTCATAAAATATCTATTGGTTCAGCAGTAAGGACCTCCTGCACCTACCCAGGACAACATTGAGGGAAGGGGCGCCCCAAGGGACTATGCATCAGAGAAGGGGAACTTACTCAGGATGTGAGTGGAGGTGAGGTGGGTGTTGAGACTGGATGGAACCCATTGAAATGCCTATGAATCCATAGTAGAGCCCTTGATTTGGAAATGATTATGGTGCAGTTTCCTTCCATTGTCCTGTTGACCCAGACAGAAGTGTTGGCTTGGAAATGGAGAGGGAAAACCAAGTATGGGACTGGTTTGGCACCATAAATTCTTGGTAAATCCATTCGATGCATTGGTTGAGCATTGAATGTTGTGGAGCAGCCTGCGTGTTGGCCAAACATTCGTTAAACGCTTGGTAAATCCAGTTGGTGCACTCATTGGGAATTGAATGTTGTGGAGCATCCTGCATGATAGAAAAACATTCGTTATTGTATCCATAGGTGATCCAAGGTTTGTAAAGAAAAGAAGTAGCCCGTGAAATAAAGTGAAGACACCCAATACAGATAATTATTTAATTATCATCTATTTCTTATTCCGAATAATGAAAAATTGCATGTACAAGTCTTATAACAACCAAGCTGATACATTGTTTGTTTCTTTGTTGAAACCCAGGTAATTGCGGGAAGCAATAACCTTGAAGGAATCCTAAGGATGCATTTGGAACCGTGACTATCCTAAAAATCTCAGTACGAGTAGCAATGGAAAATGGTGCTAGTGGACTTGTGTGGGTCCTAGCAGCCAAAGGTTTTGTAGGAAAACCATGGGGAGGGGTTCCCTAGTTGAGAAGCCTTGGACAGACCTTAGAAACCAAGTGTCATCTCCAAAACAAGGAAAAGATGATTCAAGCAATCACATTCGAAGTGAAAGACCAAGGATCCTAGAACCACAGTTGTGGTGGGGCTCTGGATTGGAACAAGATTAAAAGGGGGAAACTCTTACTCTTCTCTTTCCTTTTTGATTGATGCATTTTAGAGGTAAAAACTTGTTGAATGCATATTATGGCTCAAAGTTGATTGTGTTTATTTTGATTGAAATAAATTGTGAATGATGAATTAGTTAGATCCCTTTGGAAGGATGAACATGAATGAGTTCATTTGTATGTTGGACAAGCATGAAATGTGTGGAAGTCTCATGGATAAAGCATGAACTTTCCATGTCAATTGGGCAAGTAATTGACTGATCTTAATGCTTGTGTTATTCTTGTCCTAACAAGATTTGCAATGATGAATTTCAAAGGTGAAAATTAAACCAATTGGTTGCAGTTGTTACAAGGAAAGTGTTGCTAGTAAGCAAAGTGTGGGAAGTTGTGCACATTGACCATGGCAGCAGACCAAAATCTATTTGATTTGGATGAAAATTTTCTTCAAACAATTGCCAAGACCCAAGAAAACCTTGAGGAAATTCTCAAGCTACAAAAGCAATAGAATGAGATGAACCACAAGGTTTTGCAGGATTCTATTTGTTTGCAAAATGAGGTAAAAGGCATTCTGGAAGCTATCAACAGTGGAAAGGACATTGGGTCAATAAAGAGGCATTCATCCAATAATTCCATTAAGAAACGCTCAAGGCTAGAATACTCAAAGGAAATTGAGCAGGTAAAGATTAAATGCATGACAAACCTACCACATTTTGTGAATTTTGGACATGTGTAAACAATGTGTAAGTATTCCTAAGTGTTGGAACACCGAGGACGATGTTATTATAATGGGGAGGGGAATGTAATATCCCAATTTTGGACCTTAGAATGTAGCAACTCGATATGTAAATAGTGTGCATATGTGATGTATGATTCCTAGCGTGGAGCTCAAGGCCAAGGCTCCGCTAGTGAATGCCCATCCTTAAAGGGATGGTATTTTATATAGTGTTATCCATGTGTTAGTAAACCATGGGTAAATTGTAAAAGCATGTAAATAATTATAATGCAAATAAAATACCAAGGGGATGGCTATGGATGCAACTAAAATGAGGGGGCTATGTGTATCCACTAGGGAGAGGTGAGGGGGTTGTGGGATTGAACCTATGCTGCCAAATGTCACCTTTAGAACCTAGTTTGACTTTTTTTTCTATCATTTATTTCTATTGTAAGGAAGTACTTCAAAAATTAGCTCATGAGATTGATGGAGTATGGGTAGCCCAGAAATTCGTATGGCAGGATATGGGCTCTGTTTACTTGACCCACAAGTCACTCTACCTCATGGGAGGATGTTTTCTCTCATCCCCATTCCATTGTGAAACAACCAGACTACTATTATGAGGATGCTATGCATTCCCAGCTGTGGAAAAACCAACAATCGCAACTTGGAAAGAATCTAAATTTTTAAGTGCAGAAATCACCCAGGAGTTTGTGTGGGAAGTGAACTTCGGTGGGGAATCCATAAATATAAACCCCATAGTGAATTGGAGAGGGTGAAGAGCCCCGAAATTCATGGGAGCACCCAGTTTTTGGGGCCTGAAAGTTGAAATCCATGAATGAGATTAACATGGGCAGGAATTAAGGAAGATCCAAGAGTGGATCGCAGTGGGAGAGAGACCATGGGGTCAGATTTCATGGTAGAGCCAGTGAAGGCTCAATTATATTTGGTTTAGAAGTCGAGACCAACCATAACCTTTCAAGTCAGCACCGAGGGACTGTGTAGCATAGAAGGGGACCTTATTTAGGCTGAGAGTGGAGGTGATGGGGGTACCTAGCCTATGTAAATCCAACTGGATATTCCTGTAGCTCTTTGGTTGATCTCATTGGCTTGGAAACTACTTCCTTGTCCCTCCCACTTGCTTGACAGAGCCAGCTATGTGTTGGTTGAGGCTGAATGATTGTTCCTAAGGATGTGAGTGAACCTAAGTAGTTCCTCCTTAGTGGATACATAGCCCCAACTTGGGGGTGGTCTCTAAGTGCTAAAAGAATATAGGCTAGGAAGAGACCTACGGTTGGGTTGGAACGTTGCAGTCCATATCCAGTTTCTTGGTGATTTCAATTAAAATATAAGTGTTTCTTGTTGCCTCTGATTATGCCAATTTTATATACATGAATTATTGTTTGTTTATGGCAGAATGCATAGATTGATCTAGCTGAATAATGGAACTGAATGCATGTGCATTATTTTTTTATTATGCCTATGATGAAATGTTGGTAAATGCATTTTGTGTGTGTGTTAATATGGTTTAATTCCGTTGTGTATTTTTATTATGCATTGCACACATATTTAGTTGTGAATAATTTCATAATGTGATACTGGGGGAGAAAATTAGCACCCCTCCTATGTTTCTCATATTCCCTTCGAAGTCAGATCGATGAGAGGGAGCGTGACAGAGTGTTCAGAGCAAGAAAAATTACTAGGCTGTTATTCTAAGGATCTCCCCCATCACCTCTAAAGGGAATCGAGGTTACTGGGGACATGACATTTATAATGACTCTTTTTATGGTCGAGTAATAACTATTATTATTAGAATTACTCTCTATTTTAGGAGGAAGGTAGTCAAATTGGTTTGGGGTGGTTGAAAAGAAGTCAGTCACCAGTTCCCACCCTAACCAATCAAAATATCCCATTTATTTGGAGGATAGAATTAAAATAAATAAGAAGGTAAGTGACTAAGAACAATGTCCCAAGTTTGATACATAGAACTTTACCAGAACGAAATACCTAACCTACATAATAGCATTCTAGATAGCATGGGGAAGAGTCAACTGACCCATCCTTAAGGATAGTATTCACATTACATGGTATCAAGTGGAAGGGTCAACTTACCTTTTCTTAAGAAAAAATTTCACATAAGGGGTTTCCTAGAGAAAGGTTGACCAACCCTTACTCAATGATGGTATTCTTGTCATGGGGTATCCAGTAGAAGGGTTGTTTGACCCTTCTTCAAGAATAGTATTCTCATAGAGAGAGAGCATAGAAAAGAGTTGATTGAGAACATAGTATTCTCATATTCAATTTAATGATAAAGTATTATGAATGATTTTGGTAAAATTTGCAAAAAATAAGGAAAAGAATATTAACTTATAGACTTTATATTAATTTATGATATTTATATTGGTTTATGTTCATTTAAGTTTATTTATTGCATTGTTTATATCTTATTAAGAAATATATTTTATCTATATTGATTTTAATTAATTGATTAATATTTGAGTTTCACTGTATTGATTCGTAGAATATCTTTATCAGTGTATATTATCAAAATTGTCATTTCAAATGTTAGGTTATGGACACTATATTGACCTACTTTTCAATGGATTAAAATGTGTTGAAGGAATAACCTTTTCAAGTGAGAAACAATAACGCAACAATGATATCAACCATGCATGTATCATTGTAAAGTTACCAAACTCTTTAATGGAGATATTCAACTCCCCCTTTCATTAAGAGGTACAAATGCATTATCATAAGAAAACAATTCTTTTATGGAATGGAATGAATTATATATTTTTAACCACATTGACTACTCTCTACAACAATATGAGGTGAAGAACATAACTAGTTTTGATTCTAATAGTGGATCTAAAATGATTCTGCCTGAATCCAAGTTAGATTTCCTTTTAGAAAAATAATTTATTGTTACATAGATGTTAATATTAGAAGGATATCATTACTATACGTGTTGTGACAAATGTAGATGAGTTGGATTTTATTGAAGGGAGTATTTTGGGTTATTTTTAATTTGGTGTGATGGTGAAAGAATTGGTTTTCCATGTGACATTTGCTTCTCAAAGTTATAACTTGGGAACCTTATATTTTTCCAATAAAAAATGGTGGATTTCAATATAGCTTAAATCTTAAATGTTGAAATCAATAAAAAAATTTGAAGGTTTAGAGACATGAATCACAAACCAAAATCACAAAATTAATTTCGTGAGAGAAGATGAATCTACTTTTCATTATTTTTTCCCAACCAATTAATATTGTCAAGGGAATAATTTCAAATGTTCTAGAAGGATAAATCGTGCACTTTTCACCTATATATGGTTTAATGTGTTGGAGTTTTTATCCAAAAATGCTTTGTCCATTGTGATAAACGTTTCTTATCATAGGTTTATCATCGAAGATGGATTGCAAACTACTTTCTTAACCTTAATGATTACCCTTTAAATGTGATAAAAAAGAATGTGAACAAACTTAGTGACAAATTTTGGGAAGTATTTGAAGAAATCCCTTTGTAGATGATGTATCCAACTATGGATAACGTAGATTGTGAAAATGGAAAAATTGTGGAAACAAGGCCATAAAATTAAGTAAAATGCCAAATTAGCGGTGTGTCTTCTAAAAGGATGTTAAGTAGAATATAAGTAGAAACATTTGATGAAAGTGCATTATATGCAAAAATTGTTAGTTCCAGGATGTAGCAAAAGATTATTATGCGCAATAAAAATATAGAATAGTAAAGAAAGCCATAAAATCATGCACATGATAGACACCATGATTTCATCCTAGAAACCCTTAATCAAGAAAAACCAACAACATATTGTTATTATGCCCCTCGGATAAATCTGACCAAGAAAGGTTGAGCATGGCTCTACGGCCATGGGTGTACCCTCGACCATCTATAGAGTTAGTGCATTATACAATGGACTAAGACTAACCTATTTATAGTATGTTATCACAATAATACCAAAGGAAAATACCACATGCCACCTAATACCGTGGTCCTGTAAACTAGTCGACCATATTGGTCGTTTGTTCCCATTAACCATCGTTTGACTTGTTGACTAGTAAACTATACACCAATCTAAATAGAGTTAACTTACCTTACGAAGAAATCAATATTAACCCAACATTCCCCCCTTTAAACTTGAATTGAATAGAGAATATCACACGGTTTCCCTCCTTTTCAGATTAGCATAGGAGTATGCATGCCTTTATTGGTCTTATAGCCATATGCCCATTTACAGTGATAAAAAATACATTAATGAAACATTTCCTTACAAACAAATTCTAACTAAGAATCTACCTTCTCATACAATAATAACCAAGCACTCTTGAACTAAGTACCCAATTTTTTCTACTCAATCGACTACCCAATTGAACTATATGCATAGTCAACCAAATACTTTACCATATTCTAAATCAGTCTCTCTTCACAGTCGACTATAGGCTCCACCATTTTCTCAAGTCGATTTTCCTTCATGTTTCTCCAATTATTTCCTTGGTTGTCACTAGAAATTCCTCCTCGATTACATCGACATCTGCATCAAGAATCATAATAGTTTCAATAGATTCTAACACTCAAAAACACATGAATCCCTCTATAGCCAAAAAAACTCTATTATATAGTCAAATAGTCAAATAGTCGACCAATCGACTACTAAATCATTCTTAACCATTACAGCTCACTCGACCTGAGCTTGTCCACGTAGTCAATCTTATGTGACTCCTTAGTTGATATTGACCTCGACTATCTTGTTTTTTGGTTGATATGAAAGAATCAGTTGACCATATTGACTGTATCCTCAGTTGATCTATCGACCATATCCTCATTCAACCTAGTTGGTCCCATTGATTACTCAATCGATCACTTTTTCATCGACCATCTATTGAGTTATTGACCACTGGTCAATCCATGTTCCATTGACCATTGGTCGATCCATAAAAAATCTTTCAACTCAAATATGTCCAACTCATCTCCTTGGTCAACCACCCTTACTGATTTGATAAGTCAAATTTAACTGTTTAATTTACCAAGAAGACATACCATGACTCTGACTACTCCATCAATTGCACCAAGTCGACCCATCAACAACTCATGTCGAATTCAACCACTTCTACCAAAAATATCTCCTTCATATTTGAACCTTCTAAAACATGCCATGTGACCTCAAACTGGATCATGCATATCATGGTTCATTTTTTTTCAAATCGCCTCCTTCACGCTATATTTCAATGGATGAAAAACAAAACACAGACCAAAATCAAACCAAACAAAATTTCTCAGTTGCTCCTGCCGTGAATTCCTGATAAATTTTAATCCAAAAGGAGGGTTAGCACCCCCTTTTCTCAAACCATCTATTTATTCATAGATCTAAATCTATCCTCTCAAAATGAGATTACCAACAAACATACATGCTCTGATTTGTTGGAAACCATATCTATATACCTACACTCTATGTTTCTTTAGTAAACATCAGATATAGAACTTATGTTTCTTCTTAGGCTGAACCATCATGCCAATGGATCCACCCACACCGATTCACACTCCACCATGCAAATCTAGGCATCTAAACAACTTCCTTCAACCAATCTCATATTATAGCGACTCAATCTACATTCTACCATGTAGATCTAGGTAACCCATACTTGATCAGACTACTCGCGTTGGAGAGTGAGTGTCTATCAAGATATAATACCATATGTTAGTTCCATAACACAACAAACATAATTATGCATAGCAGAAATATAGAACAATAAAGAAAACCATAAAATCATGCACATGATAGACAATATGATTTATCTTGGAAAACCCTTAACAAAAAAAAACTAGTAGAAGATCTTCATTATGCCTCTTGGCCAAATTTGGCCAAGGCAGGACAAGCATGCCTCTAGAGCCATGGTTGTGTGCTTGACCATCCATAGAGTTAGTGCAATATACATTGGATTATGATCAACCACTTTCTAGGGATCATAATAATACCATGGACAAATACCACAGGCCACCTAATATTGTTGGCCGGTAAACCAGTCGTGCATACTGGTCGTTTGTTCCCATCAAACTCCATATGAATTGGTGACTAGTCAACTATACACCAAACTAAACAAAGTTAACATACTCTATGATCGAGTCAAGATTAAGCCAACAAAAATGAGCATTGCATTTTGTTGTAAAAATGCTCGTATTTCTAAAATTACATTTCAATAAATGGTTGAGGGTAGTAAGCAGGTAATGTCTCATGAATGAAAATTAAAAAATAGAAGTTATATTAAATTATTTGGATTCAAATGCCTTTATTTCTAGACAATGAGATAAGAATAAGAGAACTCTATTTACAATGGTTTTTGATACAGTAAATGTCTATCAAAATAACCAATTTAATTGTTATGGAATAAAAAACACTTTCTACCATTATAAAAATAATTTTATAAATTGTGATTTGAAGGCCATGAATGGAAATAGTGGATTTCAAAATTGATCCAAATGGATATCAGTGGCCACCCACCTATTCCACTGGCTCAAAACAATTTTCCATTTTGGCAATTTCAAGTAGTTTTTCTACAGTTTTTCGAGTTCTGAACTTTTAGGGTCATTTTGAGTCCCTAAACAATGTTTTATGGGCCCATAACAACCCATATGATATTTTTAGGATCTCGTCTAGGCCTGATCCACTATTGTACTTCTTAGGTAAATCTTTCCAACGGTCTACCGAGTGACCCAAACAAAGATCGTATGCAAACATTATGACCCTATGAAGTTAACTGCTCAACTCACCACCTTGGGGCCACAAAATTTATGATGGTTCATCTTCTAGGTTTTTTTTGTATTTTTAGGGTTCTTTCCCTCATGCTTATTATAAATAGGCCCTTTCATCCTCTTTTTGTATTCAACTTGTCATGAATGAGCATAGTCATCACATATCCTCTCACATATAAGATACCACCATTCTAGTTACTTTATTTTACAATCTATTATATTTCCACCATTTAATTGATTATGTGTTTACTGTATCACAGTGTTCCTTGCAACATATATGTGTTTGTGGTTCTATATCTGTCCTTTCATTTTGTTCTAACAAAAATCCGGATAAAAAATCTAGATCAAATACTATTGCAATAGTATCCAATATTAATAAATTTATGGAGAAAAGATAAATAAGGATCCATGTTTAATGAGTTCAATAAGTCAAGATGGAACAAGTACACCTCTAAAATTATTACCATCTAATATGTCCCAAGATTATCTTTTCAAAATGGTTAGTGAGGACATCCAACAAATGGATCTTCCTCTCGTGTCACAACATAGTTTCAGCAAAGTAATTAGAAATTAGTTTTTAAATGTTGCATTCATGAAGAACAACTTATTTTCAAGGTGCAGTGGTTTCATTTCAATCATGAACACACTTAGGTACACCGTTGATCTAGTTGAAGTAGGACAGTTCCAAGTAGTTCAAACAACCCATAATCACTATATTGAAAGTTGCTTCCATACCTATTATTCCCATAAATTATATCCAAGGAGAGTTAAATCACCTACTTGAGTATTGTACATTACAGGATGGATAAGTCAAAGTATTATATACCAAGGTTGGTTAAGAAGGAAAATGTTATTATTAATGTCATGAACCTCCTCATTTCATTGACTAGTATGCTTAAGCATGGACATAAGACTAGGGGCTTTGGCCACTTCAATCTTTCCTTTTTCGAGATAGGTTCAAACATCATTATGATTCCATTAGATAAATGTCTAAAAAATATCTTGAATCAATATGGGGATTTGTTTTACAAAAAGGGAAGATTGAACTACCCATTACATGAAGCTTTATTACAATCTAAGTCTTATGAATTTTTTTTACCTACATGTAAGATGATATGAAAGAACATGAGATAAATGTTGATAATACAAAATTTTGCAACTCAAATTGAAAATTCCCACCAATATTATTGCTACAAATGGATAATTGTGTGTGGAATAACAAAAATCACTATGTGTTTGTTTTTTTTATCCCTTTTAACATCATGGAAGGTGTTTGATATTGCTAATGTTGGATTCCTACCCATGGGAGACACAAATGAAGAGATAGATGGAACTTTGGGAGGATATCAACTAAATTAATGTGAAAATATATATTTTCATTACCAAATATTGTGGACACTTATAGGACATGTGAGGATCACAATTCATATGTCCCATATTTAAATGATGACTTTTTAACTTTAAGAGGTTTGTGGAACTAGACCTTTTGGACTATAACTCCAAGATCATTGGTATCAATGGATGTCAGTTCTTCAAATTCCAACTCAATGATGATAGGACATCTTTGCAATATAAAGCCTCCCTTTGACATGAAAAGTGATCACCTCCTATTAATATGTGACATTCTTTTCTTCATGGTAGTGAATAATTACAAATGTGGCAGCCACTGTTGTTAAATCTATAAGTAAGGATACCTTATGATATGAATGAAATAAACAAAGGATTATAAATATAATTTTCATTATATAAGAAAGGGATTGATAAGCGATGGGAACAATACTAGAATATCAAGGTAATTCATTGGGAGACTATATATAAAGCTTTGGACACTCCATTTTAAAGCATTGAGCACTCAACAACTAGTTTATGGTCATCCATAGTGCAAGAAAGAATAAACAATGATCCCAAAAATCTCTAACATGAGGTTATGGAGGCATACTTATGAGAAAATATCCCCACAACCAATGATTTCTATGTTGGGCCTTTATGTCCTAAGATTTGATCCATTTTCTCCAAAAAAAATGATGTTGTAGAGGGACAATTGCTCATAGTACAATTACCATATAATGATTATGTGACATGGTTGGGTAGGGAAAAGGGAAGTGTTTATTGAGATCTAGGTGTGAATATTGAGTCTTACAAAATAGAGGTTCAATGGTGGAATCCAACTAGAACATCAAAGGTTAAGAAAGAACTGTATACAAATTGTTTAAATAAATAAAACAACAATGAGTTGTTGGATTGGAAGAAAATATGTTCATTGATGTTAATAGCATCATAGGGGACGGTCACCCAAGCTAAGATGGTCATGAGAGAATAAAAATAATCAAGAAGGACCTTGCAACAATTAGGGCACAACAAGAATAAATGAATCATAATGTTGAAATTAGGAATGTTGTTGATGAATGAAATTTTATTTAGGGATGCATAAAATATTTATTAAAATATACAACATTGGAATTCAATGATTGTTTTTATTCATTTTTATTTTACTGTATCTCATAATATTGATATATTTAGCAATGGGTCTCATATTGATATAATGCATGGGCACACAAAAATAATATGTTGACAATTGTACATTATTCTTTGATTTAGATATTGTATACACAATAAGAAAAAAAACAAAATATTGAAATCTAAGTACACATTTTAGCAATGAGATATTGACACTTTTCTAATCGAAATGTACACATTTGGAATTGAAATTCACGCTTATATTTCAAAATCGACACATATAAAATAAAAAAACACACTTTTGAATATAAAATTATTTGAAATTTGCAGTGCTAAATCCAAAATATAAGGAAAAAAGGGTTCCATGTATTATTTAACCTAAGTGAAGAAAAATAACTAAATCATTTATAGAACCAAAGCTTTCTCTAAATACTTGCTAGTGAATGAAGTAACAATGGCATTATACATAGTTAATCACGTGTGTCCGGAATTATTAAAATACAAACAAAATAATGTATTTATTGCTATTTTTTCAACACATTTTATATGTATATGTAACTAATTTCCATTTTTTTTATATAAATTTAAAAATTTTAATATTCTTAAAAATTAAATTAAGATTTATCATTGAGATGAGAAAGAGGGGTCAAATTATTTGATATGTAATTTTTTTTTCAAGTTTTAAGCTCTAAAAAAAGTTTTCTTTAGTATGTTAATCTCTTAATTTCTTATATGCAAATATGTGATTTAATGGTGACAATAAGAAACATTCAAGTTTCATTAATTTTATTTTTTTTTAAATACTACTCCAAATTGAGAACAGAACTATACTTCTATGTACATCTAAACACAATAATTTTATTTTTCAATTATTTATATTAATATTTCAAATATAATAAAAAACTTATAACTACTCTATATATAAACTTTATTTATAAAATCTAACATATAAATTCATGCAATTTATTCAACCATTATTATATATTTTAATATTCTTTAATCAACCATCAGTATATATGTTACTTTATTTGTATAATTAAATTTTATTCATTCATGCTACTTTATTCAACCATTATTATATATTTTAATATTCTTTAATCAACCATCAATATATATGTTACTTTATTTGTATCATTAAATTTTATTCATATTAATATTGTTTAATTATTTATTATTATATTTTGAATTTTAAATTATTTATATTAAATTTTATAATAAATAAAAAAAATTCAACAATATCTATAATTATTAAAACCATTTAAAGAAAGATTTGCTTTCCTACTTGATTAAAACACTTATATGAATTTCAAACTATGATTATGAATTTACTTTCCCTTACTTTTATATATCAATTATTATCACGCATGTTACTTTGTTCAGTTATAATTCGCTCATTATTTTGTTTTACAACATTGCTTTCTGATTTATTATATATCTTCAATTTCTAATCACTTTTAATTTTAATAAATGTAATAAAAACTTATATAACTCCTTTATCATTGATATATGTAAAAGCTTTGCTTATAAAAGAATTAAAAAAGTGATTTGTATTTTCAATGATGGATACATTTTCCAAACATGAAGATACAATCTAGTAGCTAGGTTTCTAATAAAGGAAAATAAAAAAATTATATTTAAAAATATATATATAATTAAGTATTAATAAATAAAGTTAGTTTTATATATATAAAAAGAGGATAAAGATTTGTTTTAAATTTAAATTTATATGATGTTTTTTTATTATTTTACATGAAGATTTAAAATTGATTTCATCATTATTTATATATATGTATATATCAAAATTTGTTTATTAAAATGATCACAACCAATTGAAGTATAATTGCGTATAGTTATATATATCTTTATTTTTTTTTTTCTTTTTTCTTTTTTAAACTGGAGGGATCGACAATTGGTCGGTTTCGTACTCGCGTGACATGGAGTCGATTCCCAATGCTACCACTATAATCTTGAGGAGAGTAAGCATGCCCCACAACGCACCCTCAAGGATGCAACGAGGTTTGAACCATCGACTTGCTTAACAACCCGTATGCCTTAACAAGCGCACGATTGCCAACTAGTCTACACCACTAGGGCTACTATAGCTATATATATCATATATTTAAATAATTCATAATAATAATATTAATAAAATTCAGATATGAAGTGTAATTGAGTGTACTTATATATTATATATTTAAGTGATTCATACCATTAATAGAAAAGAGAATTCAGTGAACTAGTCCATTGGTAAACAATTGAATCAAAAGAGAGTAATGTATGTATGTACAATTGCACTTGTCATGTGTAATAACGGGGTTTTCTCATGAGTTTAATCAACAATGATGAGTTTTACATAGAAACATTATTGAAATACATGATAGGTTGTTGATAAAGATTGAAAGACTTTTTCATGGGCAATGATATTTATATGTTTTTAGAAGTCGCTTGGCCAGGCTAGCTCCGAGTGATGTGATGGAATTCCTCCAGTTTAATAATGAATCTTTTGACCTTACACGATTAGAAATAAGATTATTAAAGAGTGAACGCCTCCATGAAGTAAAGTTCGATGTGGTCATTTACAAGAGAGGTGATATATCACTAAAAATGTTCCTTTCTTGGCATGATGACAAATATTGCATTCCCCATTGTTGAGAGGATGCCATAAAAGGTATATTGCAATTATCAAATAAAACTATACAATAATCCATGAATTTCCATGAATGACTAATACGGTAACACTAGCAAACATGCATATATCATGCGCAGACTCACCGACCTTTCCACAAATACCAACCGTGGTAATACTGTGGGCTCAAGAGATTTCTGTGGGCTGAGGATTGGAAGGATTGAAGTTTCAACTATAAATCATCTTGTGTTTATCTAATAAAATCGTCCTGCGTTAAATAAGAGAAAGTTGAATGGATGGCCCATTGTCATAAAGTGGTTAGAGGTTTCTTGATTGATTTGATATGTGACCACTTGGTTCTTCCTTTTTGTATTGATTTTCTGTACTAAAATTTCTGAAAGAAATCCAATCCCAAAACGTGAAGACGAATTAGCCAATCGATAATCCCAAATATAGAATCTAACAAAGAAAGGGGCCTCCTTGATTTTCATGAGGCACAAGTCTCACTCTGCTCTTATAAGCTTTCATTCGTTGATATGATTTCATTACTATTATGACACTACCTAGTATTCTATAGCACGGGAATGCTCTCAGATTTTTGGAAATTTATTCCAAAAGTTTCGACGTTTCAGGGAACTTGGGAACTTACAGGAAACTTTCCAAATCCAACGGAACCATTCTGGATGGTTGGAAACTTATTGAGAACTTTTACCCTTTAAAATTGGGAACTTGGGGACTTTTTTTGCACATTTCCTTCTCTAGGAGCTTCCACACAATCATAATCGCCACGTAGGTTGTTAACACCATTCCTATTTCCTCACAACCATACTTTAACTGGTTGACTCATAATTTTCTCTCTACAAAACTAAGTTTCAATAAAAGTCTATTGTGTGCTACCTTGTCGAGTTGGTGCACTCATCTCTGTCTACCGCCCATGCTAGAGTATTCACTTGTCCCTACGCTGAATTGCAATTACTACTAATTAATAATAAATGTAAATCTATTTTGACTTTTTATATATTAAATAAAAGAAAGTAAAATTATATATTTTCCTATTTACTTTATGAATAAAAAAATAAACTTTTAAATCATTGAAAATAATTTTAAATTTTTTTTTTTCAGTAGATAAAAAATAAGGTACTATTATTATTCATAAGATGAATCAAATAGTACAATCATACATAAGTCATATAGCTAATACTTGTTAAGATTTAATATGCTAAGACAGAAAATAGCAGCATTACATTCCATTTCACAATAATAGCATATACAGGATCACTGAAGAAACAACAAGCACAGCATAAACACAAGAGACACAGATTTATCCTAGGAAACCCTCATGGGGTAGAAAACCCAGCAAAGTTTCATCAATATAGATGACCAGCAATATACAAAGATGCAAACCAAAGACATGATCTCCTCCTCCACCATAGCAAACCTCTCCTCCATAAGTGCGCTACTCTCAAGTGAGTGAGTGTGTGTCAAATGAGGAATACACCTCCTCTATTTATACACTACTCCGACTTGTCTTTTACACAAATCATGTAAGCTCGTATTTAACCAATGGGTTAAATACCCCACTACAACTGACTGGGACGACCCCTCTAGGGTGGTCTAATAACCCTTTGACCCACATAACACATACAGGGCCGACCCCCACTAGGGAAGTCTAATAACCCAAGTTACCACATTCCGACGGAGGAATAAACATCTCCGGATATACAATAAGATCTTCACGGAGGAATGAAACATCTCCGGAATAATAAAGTACAAATATAATATTCTTTGAAGTTACAATATCTCAACACTCCCCCTTAACGAGAAGGATATTATAACAGCATCTGCACGAGCAAGGAGTCATCAACATCATACATGATACATCTATAAATCATTGGAAGCTTTCTCAACATCATCAGTAACTCAACCAATTACTGGAACATCAACATCTTCAGTACTGAGTCTTTATCTTCTACAGCACTCAAATAGCTACAACAACATCAATATCTGAATCCTCACGATCATCAGCATCGTCATTACACGATCATCAACATCGTCATCACACGATCAACATAGTCGTCTAGATCAACACGATCAGCATCGTCACATCATCTCGATCTACAACATCTGGTTCATCACGATCTACAGCGACCGGATCATCACAATCTACAGCATCTAGATCATCTCGATCTACAACATCTAGATCATCTCGATCTGCAGCATCTGGATCATCACGATCTACAGCATCTGGATCATCTCGATCTACAGCATCTGGATCATCACGATCTACAGCATCTGGATCATCTCGATCTATAGCATCTGGATCATTTTGATCTACAACATCTGGATCATCTGTATTAGTATCCACACCAATACATCTATCATCAAAACATGTATTCTTACTAATACATCTATTATCAAAAGCATGTATTCTCACTAATACATCTATCATCAAAAGCATGTATTCTCACTAAATACATCTATCATCAAAAGCATGTATTCTCACTAATACATCTATCATCAATACATAACAACATACCCTGCAACACACACGATCATATTACAGGATGATCAATGCCGCTCTCTTTAGGACATAGGTCCATGGATGATACAATCCAGATCAAGTTCCAGGATGATCAATCCTTATCACTTTAAGACAAGTCTCATGTCTAGGGACGATGCAATCCCATCACGTACATTTTGAACCCAGTTCATGGACGATGCAGTCCTCACACGTACATTTTGAACCAAGGTCCAGGGACGATGCAGTCCTATCTTCAATTCTCAGAGACATCAGTCTATGGATCAATTCTGGGACCAAAGTCCGGGGAAGATACAATCCCCTACCTTTTCATTCAGGACTACATTCTCGGAGACCCAGTCTACGGCTCAATTCTGGGACCAGAGTCCGGGGACGATGCAATCCCCCACTTGTTCATTCAGGACTTCATTATCGGAGACCCAGTCTATGGCTCAATTCTGGGACCAAAGTCTGGGGACGATGCAATCCCCCACCAGTTCATTCAGGACTTCATTATCGGAGACCCAGTATACGGCTCAATTCTGGGACCAGAGTCCGGGGATGATACAATCCCCTACCTGTTCATTCAGGACTTCGTTATCGGAGACCCAGTCTACAACTCAATTCTGGGACCAGAGTCCGGGGACGATACAATCCCCTACCTGTTCATTCAGGACTTCATTATCAGAGACCCAGTCTACAGCTCAATTCTGGGACTAGAATCCAGGGACGATACAATCCCCCACTTGTTCATTCAGGACTTTATTTTCAGAGACATCCTATCTATGGCTCTTTTTTAGAACATGTGTTCAAGGATGATGCAATCCCTCTTCTTTCTCGGAGACACCTGTCTACGGCTCCTTTTAGAACATGTGTTCAAGGATGATACAATCCCTCTTCTTTCTCGGAGACACCTGTATACGGCTCCTTTTAGAACATGTGTTCAAGGATGATGCAATCCCTCTTCTTTCTCGGAGACACCTATCTACGGCTCCTTTTAGAACATGTGTTCAAGGATGATGCAATCCCCTCATGTCCACCAATAACTTCATTCTCAAAGACATACATCTATGGCTCTCTTTAGGACTGAATTCCAGGGATGATCCAATCCCCTTGTCACCTTAGACCCTGTCTAAGGACCATCCACCAACCTCTCTGTCGGCATCACCAATATAGGTATCCATATCATCGACCTCACTGTCGATGCGGGAAATCTCATCATAAGTGATCACATCGCTCCCCCTTTCGAGGAGGGTCCTTTTGAACTATTTTAAGTTTGTCTCGGAAAAATTTACTTGAGGTAGAGGTTTGGTTAGTACATCGGTAACTTGTTACAAATTCGAACTTTAATTATTTTCTGCACTATATCTTGTATATAGAAATGTCAGATCTCTATGTGCTTTGACTTATCATGGAATACTGGATTCTCTGCCATTTTGGTACAACTCTGTTTGTCACATAGGATCACAGTTGGGTCCATTCTAAAGCCATACCGCTTCACAACTAGCAGAGCAAGAAGCCATATATTCCGCTTGTGCTGAGAGTCACATTAGATTGCTTCCTTCTAAACCATGAGATCATGGCTGATCCCAGACAGTAACATCCTCTCGATGTGTTCTTCCTATCTAATACAATTTCAGCCCAATCAACATTTGTGTAGCCATCTGAAGTCATGATCTCTAAGATAACATAGATCAAAGTTTATCGTATCCTTTAGGTACCTCATCACATGCTTTGCAACTAACAAGTGAACACATCTGGTTTCCACTAGATACTGACACAAGGTGTTCACAGCAAAGCATATATCTGACCTAGTATTTGTTAGACACATCAATGACTCAATAATTTGTCTATACAGAGTTATATCCACTAACTCTGATGAGTCATCTGCAAACAACTTCAAGTTGGAATCCATGAGAGTGGCCATTCCAACACATCAAGTCCTTTTAATATTTCTCAGCATACTTTCCCTGGTTGAGAAAGGTTCCTTCTGAGCCTTGCCATACTTCCAAACCTAGGAAGTAATGCATCAATATGAGATCTTTCATTTTCATTTCTGCAGCCCTTCTTCTTTCTTTTCATGATCTATTTCTCATTTCTTGTCAAAAAGAGATCATCATCATACAATAATGGTATGATAGGTTCATCATCCACAACCTTAAGGTAAAGGTTAGGATCAACTTTACTTCTATTAAAGCCCAAGCTTTGTCAAGAAGTTGTCAATTCTCCATCATTCACACTCTGCATTGAATGATCTTATGCATATCTATCTATGCCATCTCTCATCCGATGGGTCTACTGATATGAGCCTCAATATCATTTGAACTCTATGGTGAGTTCCTTCTTGCATCCATGTCATCTTTGTATAGAAGCCATATTCAACCTTGTAGCAAAGGTTGAGATCCATATCACCCAAGATGATCATTAAGCTCATCAATTGACTACCAATCCTGGGTACCCATACAGAACCTGAATCATACTTCTTCTTTAATTACACCATTAAGAGAATGTTCTTATCTATCCACTTGGAGCAAACATCTTGTCATGATTCTCTTCCTCTTTCTAAGGGAATCTTCTAGCCATGAGCCTTCTATATTTTGTTTGATTTGTAAATATTCTTGTTGAACATCCATCACTTGTTCAGTGTTCATCATTCTTCATGATCTTTCCTACAAATCAAAGTTAAATACATGATTAGTAATACTTCATAATCATCAAATCATATTGACATGATAACCTATTATGCATACAAATATCATTTACATAGTTATGCAACTATTTTGACCAATACTTTGGCACAACACTTTCCCATATCATGTATGCATACAGTGGCTATCTAGATGCCTTCCATCTCTACCAGAACATACTATCGAGAGTGTGCACAGCTCTTAGCATGTCAGCAAAGAGGTTTCATTCTAGACAAGCATCAATGGAATGTTTGTCCAACTTACCAATCATATGCATATTAGTAGTATATTGTTCAATGCTCTATGAATATTTACACTCAGCATGATATATTCTAGGAATACAAATATGCATACAAGCAATATCATTTACTATTTCAAATAACAACTCAAATACTTATCTTTTATGTTTGTGTGGTTGCCTCCCGCTTGATCTTTTATATGTCTTTTGAACTTCTATTCATTCTGTACCACCGTGCATGCTCAAGTGTGCACTAATGTCATCCTCATGATCTCATACACAAACATACATTCATTAGTATATTCTCAAAAAATTCTAATTCTAAATAATCTTGAATATGTAAAGTCATGATCATTAGTATTCAGGGTTTCAAGGAAGTCTTCTTTTACTCATGCATATTCTTGTTTGATCATAGTACTCTTCTGGTTAATTAAATCATCAAGATAAGAGACATAATATGCATAAACCCTTGATTACTAATTTTATGAATAAGCATAACCAATCATACCAAGTATACTTATATAAGGGATCCTAACACAAGGTAAGATTCTAACTTGACATAGGAAAACATACCTGGATTAGTATACCTGCTTAGTTATGTACAACATACCTAAACAATCTCTTCAATGATTTAGAGATCCTGAGCTAGAACCTGCATGTCTCATAGGTTAAGCATAATATAACAAAGTCATACATACCTCGTAAGTAGAACAAAGATTATGGATGAGTCTTTGTCTTCATGTTGTCATGGTCATGGAACTTGATTTGTCTTTTGTGATGTACCTGTATCTTGTTAGCAGACAACATCAACCTCACACAACACCATAATGCATTAGTACAATCATATAGCCCTAATCAATGAATGTCTTCGATCATTCACATGCATTCATACTGTTACTAGGGTGATAAGACAATTCTAACATTAATCAAGATTGTACTAATGAATAATATGAAGACAAACACATCATGAACTTAATCAAGAATCAGATTTCAAGACATACCTGAACCTCCTTAAGTCATACCTGTCGAGACTTCTTGTAGTCTTCTTATGTAAGGCCTTAGCCTCAACTCCCCCTGAAACTTGATCTGGAGCTTGATTAGGGTTTGCTAGAGAAACCCTAAAAATTCAATCTTTGACTTTCACACTTCTGAATGGATGGAAGGATGTGTCTTGCTGAGCTGATCAAACTAGCATACTTCAATTTTGAAATCTCCAAAATTTGACCCCTCAAAATTTCCTTCGAAACTTCTGGATCTTCTAGAAAGGAACCCGAACTAGGGTTTGATGAAGCCCAACCTTCTATCCAATCAAAAGGTTCGATCCAAGGCTCTAAACTCTTGTTTTTCTGAGGAGCTTCCAGCCGTGGTTACAGACTTCAAAAATTCCAACTTTTGCTGAAGCCCTAATTTTCCATCTTTCCGATCAAAATCCCGAACTGGGGTTTGATCAAGCCCGGTCTTCTACCCAACCAAAAAATTCGATCTTGGTCTCTAAATTTTGATTTTCCTGAGTAGCATTCAGCCGTGGATTCCGATTCCAAAAATTCTAACTTTCTCCGAAACCCTAAATTCTGGAAGCCATGAATGAAGGTGCTCCAAAAATAATTATGTTTTGACATAAATATGTACCTGATTGTTTCTGCTGTAACTCTGACCTTTTTGCTCCACAGGGTCTGAAAAAATTTTCTGTGGTATCCTGACCTGTCGTCTTTCCATCCCAATAGGTCTGACCTTAATTGGATTTTCTGAGAGAGAGTTATGCCAAGTGTCGCAACGTGGCCTGTTTATGGGATAAAACAGGAGAGCGAACTTGTACGACGTGCCACGTGTCACTGGTTCAACTTCGGCCTCTGAAAATGTTTTCTGAGATAGTACAGTCTATGTACTACCTGTCACTTTTTACTAAATTTCATTTTGAGCTTCCTAGCCCAAGTTATGTCAAGTGTCGCAACGTGACCTGTTTATGGGATAAGACAGGAGAGTGAACTTTTACGGCGTGCCACGTGTCACTGGTTCAACTTCGGCCTCTAAAAAATTTTCCTAAGATAGTACAGTCTGTGTAATACCTGTCACTTTTTATGAAATTTCATTTGGAGCTTCCTAGCCCAGGTTATGACATTTTTTCTTAGGTCACCTGATTTTGACTGAGATCTGGAAAAGGCAGAAACCCTAACTTGTACTGATCATAACTTACAAAGTACAACGAATCTAAGGGTGCCCTTTGGACACAAGATACCTGGAGATGTTATCTACGACCTGTAAAGGTTTCAGATCCTGAAACTTTGCCAAAATGGATTTATGGAGAAAGTTCCACGATGACTGGTTTTTGATATATAAAACCCTAACCTTCAAATTGTCGTAAGTAAAGCAAGTGTTGTAAGTGCCATACATTGCCTTCCTTCAGGTTAGCTCTGTAACCATGTTAAGATTTAATATGCTAAGATAGAAAATAGCAGCATTACATTCCATTTCACAATAATAGCATATACAAGATCACTGAAGAAACAACAAGCACAACATAAACACAAGAGACATAGATTTATCCTGGGAAACCCTCATGGGGTAGAAAACCCAGCAAAGCTTCCTCAATATAGATGACCAGCAATATACAAAGATGCAAACCAAAGACATGATCTCCTCCTCCACCATAGCAGACCTCTCCTCCATAAGTGCGCTACTCTCAAGTGAGTGAGTGTGTGTCAAATGAGGAATACACCTCCTCTATTTATACACTACTCCGACATGTCTTTTACACAAATCATGTAGGCTCGTATTTAACCAATGGGATAAATACCCCACTACAACTGACTGGGCCGACCCCTCTAGGGTGGTCTAATAACCCTTTAACCCACATAACACATACAGGGCCGACCCCCACTAGGGAAGTCTAATAACCCAAGTTACCACATTCCGACGGAGGAATAAACATCTCTGGATATACAATAAGATCTTCACGGAGGAATGAAACATCTCCGAAATAATAAAGTACAAATATAATATTCTTTGAAGTTACAATATCTCAACAATACTTATGTTAAAAAAAGTATCCTTTGTTCTTTCTATGACATATATTTCATAAAAAATAAACTGTAATCCCTACACAAAAAAGACATCTACACATCTACATTCATCATATATCTGCTAAATTTCAAATATTATGTTCACACTGCCAAAATCAATGCATTGTGTATCTTGAAATTCTTCCCGTCTGATAATGCCTTGTGTGCGCCTCTTTAGAGAGAGTATCAGCCATCCAATTGTGCTCCTGAAATATATGTTCAAAAGTAATATTCCTGAAGAGCTGAATCTTCTCCTTTCTTCTACAACACCATTGATATAAGGAAATCACATTTACTTTAAAACCAAATTCATATATTACATTTAAATAAAAATTATATTGATTTTTATTTTATAATATAATTTAAATTTAATTATTTATACACCTTTGCAAATACCCTAGCATAGAATGTCTTGTAAACATATAATATTCTAATACATTTTAATCAAAGTTGACACAAAACTGAAAACTTACTCTATACATATAGCCATCAATATAGGGACTATAACTTCTAAAAGTTTCCACTATAGAAAGAGTCTACCTTATATAATCAATGACGTGGATGGTAATCTTGATTTTATTGTCATTTCCATCTACTAAGAAGTTCTAGGCACAATTATACTATAAGAAATAAGCTAAGTCATCTAAAAAAACTTCTAAAAATATCTGATACTCATACCCACGTTCTCTATGTTCCCACATTCCAAAAACTTGTACAACATAAGTATTTTCCTATAACATGTATCATCTATTTCCAATAAATCATATTCTATGCAGCCAATTGAAAAATCGAAACATACAACTACTTTAAAGACCATTAAAATCAAATTTAATAAAAATAAGATTTTGAAAAATTGAAATAGATGACAAAACATTTGTTTAAAACTATATAAAATGAGTAGAGAATTTCTCCAAAAGTGTCGAGGCTTAAGTTGATTTTAAAATTTCATTATTTAATAAATTTATATATTTATTTCTAAATTAATTTATTTTTTTTATAATTAAAAAGTTAATTCACTAAAATTAATATATGGCCCGAAACCTTCAAACATGAAGAACTTCCTAAGTTTAAAATAAAAATAAAAAGTAGATGGTCATGAGTTCGT
The DNA here is from genome assembly GCA_027924585.1 of Larix kaempferi. Lineage (NCBI taxonomy): Eukaryota > Viridiplantae > Streptophyta > Pinopsida > Pinales > Pinaceae > Larix > Larix kaempferi. The sequence goes on from BSBM01000642.1 coordinate 8,791,192, forward strand.
ATGTGGTAGTACTAGTAGCCGCGTTCTAAATTTAGCGAAGGGCCGACTACTCTCCTATGTGTGGAATATTAAGAAACATACCCATTTGACGCGTAACAAATGATATATAGTTAGGATGGAAGTCCAATGCACTAGACCTCCCTAGTACCCAAGAACATAAAGTGTTGAGGTCTTGTCTATGAGTAAGCCAAAAAAAATTCAACTACTTTTGAGGTATTTGACAGGGATGCCCTTTATCTCCTTTGTTATTTCTGTTGGTTATTGAAAGATTAAGTTGGTGAATTATTTAAGCAAAAAAAGATGGCACTATTACAAGTCTTAAGATCATCAAAGGTTTATATCTTTCTCATATTTTATTTGTGGATGATGTGTTATTAGCTAGGAATGATTATGTGTCTGAGTGGAATTGCTATATAAGAATTATTAAGTTGTTTTGTAAAGCTACTGGGATGAAGGTCAGTCTTTCAAAATCCTGCTTCTATCAAAATAAAGTTGAGGTCAATAGAATGGAGGAAATTCAGAGGATGTTGCCTTATAAATGTTGTGATCTTGTGGATGGTTTCAAATACCTTGGTTATTTCATCAAGCCAAATGGGTGCCTTATCAAAGATTGAAACTGGTTGCTGAAAAAAGTTGAAGCACACATTTCCCAGTGGATGTATAGAATGTTATCGATTGGGGGTAAACTTATCCTTGTCAAAGTTGTATTGACAGGTATCCCTGTCTATTGGTTCTCGCTTCTACTTGTTCCTTGCTCGGTCATCAATTCACTGAGGAGATTATTTGTCAACATTTTATGGACAGGTGGCTTGGATAGATCCAGGCTAGTGATGACAGGGTGGGATAAAATCTCTCTTCCAGAAAGTTTCGGGGGATGGGGGATCAAATATTTGGCTTCTTTTAGTGCTGCATTGAGATTAAAAAGTCTTTGGAGAGGCTTATTTGGTAACACATTGTGGTCTTCAGTTCTTCAAAAGAAATATATTAAGATGAAGGTAAGTAATTGGCTAAGGTATCCTAAGAAAAAGATCAAAGGAGCCTCGCCGATCTGGAATGGCTTCCTTAAGGTATACATTTGGTTAGCAAAAAAAAATTTCTGGCAAGTTGGGAATGGAAAATAAATTTCTATTGGGATAGATCCAATCGTAGGCCTTGAGGATTTATACTGTCTATCAGATGAGACTCTCTCTCTGGTTAAAGGTCGTGGTTATATTACACTTAATAGCATCAAGAAGAAGGTTTGTAGTGAATATTGGTTGAGCGCATCGGATCTTGGTCTAACTGGTGCATTAGCTTTTGAATGGGATAGATATATACAGTCACTAAATGAAGCTGGTTGTTGATTAACTCTGGAAAAGGATAAAATCTTATGGCTTGGGAATGAAAGCTCAAGAGTGGTGACTGCTAAAACAATGTACAACGTTATTATTCAAAGAAAAGGTATTTTTCCGAAGCATTGGTGGTACAAAGGTATTTGGCAGTGGAAGATACCACTGAAATTCAAGTGTTTTATGTGGTTCGCTATTCAAGATAGATTGAAAACTTGGGATAATATGTTGGTGAGAGGTTGGCCAGGGCCTAGTCAATGTGTTCTTTGTCAAATTTGCTTTGAAAATTTTTGTCATTTGTTCGTTGATTGCATGTTTACAAAGAAGGTTTGGGAGATGTTTTGTTTGGCTTTTGATCTTAATATGAGGCGGGGAGCTGGAAATTTTGAATCTAGTTTGCAGTGTTGGAATAGATATGTTAAACCCTTCATCATTCTCCTGGTTTTTTATTTCCTAGACTATCTGGTATATGCAAAATTTGGTTGTCTTTGAGGACCACAAGCCTTGTCCTCAATTGGCTTATTATATGGCATTAAAGCTTTATCTGACTTATCAGAAGGAGAGGAATCCTTCAAAGATTCGAAAAGTTGGCATGTTTTCTTTTTAATTTTTTGTTCCTTTACTTTTCTTTGATGGAGCCGCAACAAATGGGTAGTGTGCAACTGGTGGGGTAATTATGTTAAAACAGGACCATTATTTCACTCTGTGTCTCAATTGTGGTAGGGGAACAAACATGAAGGAATAACTTCTTGCTTTCTGGTGTGTTGCTAGAGCGGACAAATGTTTTGGCCTTACGGATGTTAAAGTATTTGGAGACTCTAGAGTTACTATTAAATGGGCGTGTGGTGAGTTTGACTTAAAAGTTGCCTCTTTAACACATTGTTGCAACAGGATCAGTTATGAGCTCAGCCTTTTCAGAAGCATTTCTCTTGAACACATCTACTGGGAACATAACTCCATGGTTGATAAACTCTCAAAGCAGGCATTGGAAGGAGAAGTTGGCTACTTAATTTGGAAAGAATTCCTTGATTCTTCTTCTCAGGATTCAAGTCTTCTTTATTTCTTTGATTGAGAATGGTTTATTTTGAATTTTCCTTATATATGTCTGTAGTAAGCTCTCAGGTTCGATATATGGGGTGTTAGTTGAAAACACTAACTTATGTTTAACTTTTGTTAAGTCTGGAGGAGGCTTTGACTTGTCACTATGACAGAACTGTCGTTGTACTGTTTGATTCAAAACTTTTGAATATCAATGGTATGCTTTTTTTCGCTGAAAAAAAAAAACAAATATTTTTGCATGGATTAAAAGGGATGTTATTTATGGTAGTGCTAATAAAAGTGTTCTAAATTTAGTGAAGAAATATTGACTCTTCTCTTTGTGGAAAAAAAATATTATAGTATGGAACTTGGGAGGAAAATGATACACCTAGGGTTTCGGTTTTGTAGACCCCTTGGAGTCTCTCTTCTTTTCTGCAAGGAAAGCTTAGTACCAACCAAGCAAAAAAGTGGGAATTTTTTCGCTTTTATTTTTTTCCATGCTTTTTTTTTTCAGGATTAATGTTCAAGAATTATGGCTAGGGGTGATCTTTTTTGCGGCCTACAAGGCACAAAAAATGTCCATTTCGGTGTGAAAAGAATAGTCATCTCTTTTCAAATGATGTGTCCTTCTCCTGTCAAATCCTTGTCTGAGGGTCTTCCAAATGAAGTGGAGATCATTTGGAACAGGGGATCATTCATTTAGAGAATTGATTATTGGTGTATCCCTTTTTGGTTCTTTCGATGTCATGAAGTAGGGAATTTGAGCGAAAATTGTCCTGGTGCTTTTCCTTATGATTCAGAAGAGTTATTGGAGACGTCTTCCTCGATGAGGGTTTCAAAGGATTCAGAATCCAATTTTCATCACAATAATCCTCTTGATCAGGCGTCGACTCTTTCTACTATGCTGAGTAAGTTTCAAAGTACTCGTCTTACTCTTCAAAAAATTATTTCTAAGGAAGATCTAGTTAAGAACTTACCTCAGTCATTGAAGGAGACTCTAAAGTGGGTAAATTTCTTTCTGAATCCTTATGGTTTTCTTCTAAAACTGGACGTCTTTTTGAAAATCATACTCCTTGTAAAACCCCCAAAAATTCACTAAAGTTAAAAAATTTCGTAGTAGCATAAACTGCTGCATTTAGGATACAGAAATATTAAATGATAATGACAACAAGCTAAACTTAAACAAAATAATTTAATGATGACAAACTTCCTAAACTGTTGTTTAGACTAATTAAGCATCCTAGAACAATGTTACAGTAGATAAACACATGTCTTAATTAATTGCAACCTCAATTAGCGTCGTACCAGAAATCATCGTAAAGTTAGATTAATATGATTACTAGTATTATGTATTTTAATTTATCAAGGCACAGCGTCACTTACTTTCTAAGTTATGCATTTTGATTCTAGCAAACTAAAAGATCATTTTGATGTACTGAAGGGGTCCTTGATTTGCCCTGAGGCTTACTTAGCTATCGCTAGGTAATGCTCCTGAATACCAATGCAGAGAACACGTATGTCCAAGAATTCTACTGGCGGCTTACTTGTATATTTTTCAGTTATCCTACAACACAGTACTGGTCTTGTAAGCAACTAGTTATCTGTACTTAAATTCTTTTCCAGGTACTTTTAATTCGATTTTCTTCTTGTCTACATTATAAAAATCTCCATTGATTAATGATGATATTTTTTGGGTATTAATATATATACATTTAATACTATTGCTATTGAAACCCTTGCAAAGTTTACAACTCCATGTCCTTCGTCATTGACTATACTGAAAACCTTGTCATACTTAAGCTATTTCATGGATCAATTTACAATACTTATATCTAGCAATAGTTTTTGTTATATGAATTACCCACCATATTATAATGTAATTATATATAAAACTTTGGAATGGAAAGACTATGTAATGATCTAGTGCAACCATAACACTTACTATTATTTGCCATAATCCCGAATGGATACTTACACATAACCTAAGCAATTAGTAATGTTTTTCGTGGATTATCAAACCGGTGATAATGCTAAGGGTTGGGAACTATTTGATTCTTCCTAGAATGGACTTTACTTAATCAAACATGATGATGGTGATGTACTTACTCCTTGAAGTATGCTTTGGCAGGCACATGTTTCCAAGGTGGTGCATTTAACTCCTTCATAAATAACTTTGTAGTGGATTACCCGGTGTAAGCTTTCGTGGATAAATTCACGTGAACACGTTGAGGTCGTGGTGTTGATACAACACTCAAACATATGAGCAATGTCAAGCTGGGGCATGATGTGGTAAGAACTCGTAAGGTTACAGCTCTGTGCTGGCAATTTTCTCGACAATGGTGACTTAAGTTTTAAATGAGGTTTTAATGTAGTGGTTGGACGTATATCTAGATGTTGTGGTGGCTGCATCCCATCCGTTGATCTCGTATTACCTTGGGTTTTGAAAAAAAACCTACTTTACCATATCGCTAGTTTCTTGTTTGAAGCTTTCATTTGTTTGGAAGAGTGGGGAGGGAGGCCGACAGGATCTCTGGATCCCCAGGGTTTGTAACCTGCACTCTTGCTTCGGCTCTCTAGGGTTTCCATGGCATTTTTTAGCCGACTATGAAATAATTGTATGGATAAAGGAATGTGCAGAGTAAACTTCCAGGTTATGACGTGCTCGGTTTTGACATCGTGACCTAACAATGTATGTTATGTTTGGAAGTTTGGGAGACACCAGATTAAGAGAAAACCATGATGGAAAATGTTGTGATCACTTAAGCATTTGGTTAGTTTTTTAGCTATTCTCGTTTGGGAACTGAGTGCACGGGACTGGTTGCAAGACAGGGAATGTTCGGAGAAAATAATTCGAGTATCTACTAAAGTCTAGAGAAGAACGACGCAACTAACTTGCTCAGGTGATGTACCAGAACTCTTTTTCTTCATTTGCTGTTATTACCCATTTAGAAATTAGTTTCGAAATGCTTTTCATATTTCATGTTTAACCCCTTAAATTGCATTGTTTGTTGGTAGGTTCCACTTCCATGGTAATGATGCTTGTCTACAGCTCAGGATACTAGTTATCCGGGTAAGCCTCAATATTAACCCCAAGGGTTTTGGCAACAATTACACATAAATGGTTTTTAATTTGTTTAATTTCAGTCAGGGTTTCAAAGGTAGATACAGTCATGTAGAGGATGGTTATAATCGTTGTTTTAAGCTGTGAAGCTAAAGATATTTAGGAGCTTGCTCCTTGAGCTGTAGGTCATTGTTTAATTACTGTTTTCAACCACTGTTTACAGTGTTTTTCGTTGAGGCATAGAGTTGGTATTTTAATACCATGAATTGAATTTGGTTGATTTTGAATTGAAAGTTCGGAGTAATTCAAAGGTTAATGGATTCAGTACTTTTATGAAATAGCTTCGAAATCAAGTGTCAATGTTTTGTTACTGTGAAATTTTAGGGCTTAGCCCGATGATGATAAAGTGATAATTTGTGAAAACCATAACTCTGGGTCTTTAAACCTTGCTATGATTTCCTGCGTTTTTCCTGTCTACGGTCTAGGGTTTTGTTTGATATTCCAAATATTTTCTAAAACTATTGTATTGCATTTATCGTTGAGTTTGGAAAACAAAAGGTTTTGAATCAAATCGTTGTTATTGGGATTCGAATGTGCATATAGGAATATATTATTAACGCAGTAAAATAATGGACTGTCGAACAATGATGCTTTGATTTTCAACCTAGGTTTATTTTGCAAAATGATATGAATTATTACATACATATGTAATATATCGTATTGGTTTACAGTTATAATATTTGCAATACATTTCTTTTAAATGTATGAATACCTAAGCTCTGTTGAAATGAAGACTTGGTTTAAATGTTGAAATCGTATCCTAGGTTGTACTTGTCCATACATTTCTTGTAGTGAAAAGATAAATATATTTGAAGAAATATTAGAGCATGAAATACTATATGTCTATTGTAATAATAGAATTTGTATGATTTATAAGAGGGTTTATTCTAATGTTATTGCTAAAATGAACTCAAGTCTATAATAAACCTAGTTCTAAGATAGATAGAAACGATACTAGAACTTGTTTGTAAATATGTATGTAGTGTTTGTTAAACAAAAAGAATCTAGTTTACATAGGGTCTGTTTATTTTTAAAAGACTATTCTTACTATTGTTTAAGCAGAGGATTCTCTTGATAATATTATTATTTGTAATAAGAGAAAGGGTTTGTTTATAAACATAAATAGTGAAGTATTTAGAAGATAATGTAACTTCTGTTTATAAATCAAAATTATCAAATTTAAATAAAAACAATGATACAGAACTGGATGTGATAACTCTATTGATAAAACAATCATTTAGATTTATCCAATGCATGTGATCATTCTGTTCTACTCTAATTAACCCTTTCTGTACTAGAGTACGGCACTATTACAGTGTATGGAAAAATACAGAAAGGTGATTTTATAATCAATCATGCTATCCTTTCTAACTACATCATTCATAATGCATTTTATTCCATCAATACAATTTACAGAAATAAAATAATCACTAACTTCAGCAGAATATCGTAGATTAAATGGGAAGAATAGATAACCATTGCATTCCTATTTAATTTACTAATATAACAGAAGTAGAAATGATAACACAATATGAACCTGGAACTATAGAAGAAGAAACAAACAGCCAAAGGAGCCCGTTCCACCAAACCAACTCCTGAAGACAGCCAAGATACTTGCCTTAGGACCCTGAGCCTGTTCACTGAACCACTAGGACAAAGATGTTGTGTGAAATAATGGAATAAATTCCCTTGCAACTCAACAGTAGTACTTAGCAACAGCATTACCTGCCTTTAGCAATATTGAACTCAGCAATGTGGCTGCACTAGTTCAAAATGCAGTCTTAGTTCACTCATTCACTTCTAACTTTCCCCTCATCAAATCTCTTGTGCTTAAAAAATTATCACAAGCTAAGTATGAACAAACTCCTGCTAAATTTGATGGATAGATAAATAGCATGCCTAGGTCTTTTGGTTAGTTTATTTCAGTAAATGAGCCACCTGCTCAGTTCCACTTTATTGGGGAACATGACCAGAAAAGTAGGGATGTTGGCCCCTACAACAGTTAGAAGTGAGTTGAGGATGCTGCCAAGTGTCAATTTTCTCTCTACCACAGTCCATTCCCCCTAGTGGGTCAGTGAACACTCATTCAACAGTCCCCTTTGGATATTTGACTCCACTTTTATTTATTAATAATAAAATATTTAGAATAATCAATTACAGTCATCCATGACCCCACTTGGTCAATAGTCATAAAACTTTAAAATAAAAATAAAACATAATGTTTTCTCAAAATCATAAAATGTCTAGAACTTGGGGTATGTGACAGACACCCCCTCTTAAGTTCAACATCGTCCTCGATGTTTCTAAATAATCATCATCCTCTTGTTCATCCTGGAAAAACATTGGATATGCCACCCGCATATTACTTTCCAATTCCCAAGTAGCTTCGTCCGAACTAAGGTGCTTCCACTACACCTTAACTTGTCCAATGGTACGATTACGAAGAAAAATTTTCGTCTTGTCAAGGATACAGTTCGGTTCCACCAGAAAATATCCTTCTGGTTCCACCTGTACATCATTCCAATTAATAACATGAGTAATATCATGCACATACTTTTTCAAAAGAGAGATGTGAAATACATTACGTACTTTAAGATTTGGTGGCAATGCCAACTGATATGCCGCTGGTCCTACCCTGGACAAGATTTCAAAAGGTCGACAATACCTTGGTGCTAATTTAGCACAACTTCCCAACCTTAGGGAACTTTTCTTGGGTCTTACCTTGAGGAACACATGTTCACCAACCTAAAACTCTTTCTGAGTTCTTTTTAGATCTGCCTGACTTTTCTGTCTGTCTTGTGCAATTTTCAAATTGCCTTGAACTTGTTTCACGGTTAGTTCTAGTTCTCTTAAAAAATCAGGTCCTAACATTAACCTGTCAACTGGATTACTCCAAGAGATAGGAGTATTACATTTTCTTCCATATAAAATTTCAAAGGGACTAAGCTTTGTTGAAGCTTGATAATGGTTATTATAAGCAAATTCAACAAGATGTAAATAATCCTCCCATTTACCTCGCTGATCTCTAACATACATTTTTAGCATGTCCTCAATAATTTGATTAACTCTTTCAGTCTGCCCATATATTTGTGGGTGAAATGATGTACTGAAATTCAAAGTAGTACCTAAACCTTTAAATAAAGATTTCCATAAATTTCCTGTAAACTTTGAGTCTCTATCATAAATTATAACTTTTGGAATACCATGTAAATGAAAAATCTGCTTCATAAAAATTTCAGCAATATCAGGAGCTTTGTGTGTTGTCTTAACTGGTATGAAGTGTGTTGCCTTACTAAGCTTGTCCACAAGTACGATAATAGAATCATTATGTTTCTGATTTCTAGGCGGCCCAATAATAAAATCAATACTAATTATCTCCCACTTCCAATCTAGAATAGGTAGTGGCTGCAACAATCCAGCTGGATGTTGGTGTTCAGCTTTTACTTGCTGACACTCTATACATCTAGCAATATATTCAGCTACTTTACTTTTCATACATGGGCAAAAATCATCTTTTCGCAGCATAGTTATCATCTTTTGGTAACCAGGGTGTGCAGAATATGGACTTTTATGTAACTCATTTAAAATCAACAACTTAACTTCAGCAACATTAGGCACATAAAGTCTGTTTTTATACAGCAGTAACCCTCTTTCATCAATTATGTAATCTTTTATACAATTTTCAGCATTATCTTTAGCAATTTTAGTAAGCAAATTCTGATCTTTTACATCCATTCCGACTCTTTCCTTAATCTGATTTTCTAGGTCAAATTTATAAGTGTTGATTGCTGAAATAAAACTTACCTTCGCATTTTTTCTCAATGCATCAACAACCCTATTTTCCTTTCCCTTAACATGCTGAATCTCAAAATCGTACTTACTAAGGAAAACTAACCACCTAGCTTGCCTTGCGTTCAAATTTGGTTGATCCCATAAGTATTTTAACCCTTTATTATCAGTCATTAAGATAATTTTTCTTCTAATTAAATGATGTCGCCACATTTTTAATGCATGTATTACAGCAGCCAGCTCTAGGTCATAAGTTGCATAGTTATTTTCATGAATCTTTAACTTCTGAGACTCATATGCAATTGTGTGACCTTCTTGTGTTAAGACCCCACCAAGTCCATCATTGCATGCATCTGTGCATACAATGAAATCCTTGTTAGGATCAACAATTTTTAAAATAGGTGTTGTTGTTAATAACTCTTTTAATTTCTTAAAGCTTTCTTTACATTTTTTATCCCATACAAACTTCTTACCTTTCTTTTGTAAATACGTTATAGGATTTGCTATCCTAGAAAATACTTCAAGAAATTTACAATAGTAACCTATGATTCCCATAAAAGATCACACACCGGTTATGTCTTTCGACGTAGGCCATTTATTAATTGATTTTATCTTGTCTGGGTCTACTGCAATTCCATCCTTGGATATTACATGCCCTAAGTACTGTATTTTATCTTTATAAAAATCACATTTGCTGAACTTAGCATACAGTTGGTGTTCCCTTAACACTTGTAAAATTATTTTTAAATATTCGTCATGTTCCTCTTTCATCTTAGAATAAATTAGAATGTCATCAATAAAAACCACAACAAATTTATCCAAGTACTTATGTAATACGTTTTTCATTAAACACATGAAGACTGCTGGAGCATTGGTCAGCCCGAAGGGCATGACCACAAACTCGTAGTGTCCATAGCGATTTCTGAACGCAGTCTTAAAGATGTCCTCATCTTTAATCCTAACTTGATGATACCCTGACCTTAAATCAATTTTAGAGAATACCGTTGCACCACGCAATTGATCAAACAGATCATCAATGCAGGGTAAGGGATATATGTTCTTTATAGTCATCTTATTTAGTTGACGGTAGTCTATGCATAAACGCATAGTTTCGTCTTTCTTTTTAACAAAAATGGCAGGCGCTCCCCATGGAGACACACTAGGTCTTATATCATTTTTATCAATCAATTCTTTAAGTTGTGACTTATGTTCATTGAGCTCCAGAATATTCATTCGGTAAGGATCCTTTGAGTTTGGTATTGCTCTTGGTACTAACTCAATGGTGAAATTGAGTTCCCTTTTCGGAGGTAGTCCTGGAATTTCTTTTGGGAATACATCCGAAAATTCCTTAAGAATGGGTGTGTCTTCAAGATTTAACTTATCTTCATTAGTGGACTGTTCATTATTAATTACGTTTACAGCAAACAACTTACACCCCTTTCAAACAACTTTCTTAACTTGTAATGCAGAAATTTGCCTAACAGAAATCTTTCTAGGAATCCCTTTCACCGTTACAGTTTCAAATGTATCATTTAAACAAGTAAAAGTCTTTTCAAAGCAATTTAATACAACTCTATGCTTCTCTAACCAATCCATTCCAATCATAGTATAATAAGAGCCTAAAGGTAAAACATTTAGTTTAACATGAGTTCTAAACTGATTCATCAACAATTCACATTCTCTTACAAAATCAGTCACCTTTCTTTTCGTGCCAGTAGCTAATTGAACCAACCAAGATTTATCAAACTTATCTACTTTCAGATTGTAACATTTTACTAAATCAGGTGAAATATAACTAAGACTTTCCCCTAGATCAATCAAAATAGAAACAGGTTTATCTTTTAACATACCTTCCACTTCAACCATGGAAGTTTGATGATTTTCCTGCCTGTTATCTAAAGCTGCATTTATCCTGGGAATCTCCCTTGCTAAATCACCAACAGTAGCCTCCTCTTGCACAGTGTGTATGTTGTTAATAGCTTTCTTTCGTAGTGGACAGTTTGATGCAAAGTGAGGACCCTGACATTCCCAACACTTAACAAGTTCTTTCTGTTCATTACTTTTAACAAAGTTTTTAGGTGGATCACTATTCTTTGCAGCTGTAATTTTTGACTGTTTATTAATTGCTGCATTATTTCCTGAAAACTTCTTGTTAGCATAATTACAGGAATTATTATTACTGAAATTACGATTAAAAGAAAACTGCTTCCTCCTTTGCTCAAAGTTGTTAGACCTTTTTGCCTTCCAACTTGGTATGCCTTCTCTTCTCTTGTTCTGTTCAAAACAGATATTCACCTTTCTCATAGCCTCTTCAAGACTTCAAGGACTATCATATCCAATTCTCTCTTTGATGTGAGAGGGAAAACAACTCAGAAACCTTTGAACCTTGGGCTTCTCCTCAACAAAATAAGGCACATACCTTAATAAATTCAGAAACTTGTTGCACAACTCTCTCATTTCCATGGAGCCTAGCTTTAAATCAAAAAAATTCCTTAGCTCGTTCCTCATAATATCGCTCTGACAAAATTTTTCTTTTAAAGTACTTCTTGAAATTACTCCAATTTACACTTTTCTCCTTTAAACCTTTAACTCTTTTCAGATCTTGCCACCATATGTCTGCTTTTCCAGTTAAATTATAAATTGTTGTTTTTGTTTTTAGGTGACTTGAGTAATTATAAATTTGAAAATACTTATTCATTCCGGACATCCAGAAAATCTTTAAACTCGCTAGAAATTTCTACATAGGGCCTGTACTTCTTTTTCTTAGTGTAGAAGTCACTGTCACTACTTGTTAGGATATTCCTATACTCCATCCTAGTCCCACTAGTATTTTGATCATTTACATTTTTAGTCATGCATGCACTTTTAGGGTTTGCATGCATTCTAGGGTTTGCATGCATCCCAGTCACCAGTCCAGCACCTATCCCTCAGTTAGCCAGCCCCAGGATCTTCTCACTATTCAGTTTTAGCCCTCCAGTTGCTTAATGCGCCCTTCTTCCTTGATTTTAGGGAGCAACTCGCCCTTCTTCACCTACCAGTCCAGTTGTCTTCCGTTTACACTCAGTTACACCTACCAGAGTTAGTTTGACTGATGGTTGACAATTACTTGAGCATTGATGACTCCACTGATGATGATGAAGACTTCCGGTTGTGCTCCGATGATCATGAGGACACCTAGTTGTGCTCCGGTGACACTCTATTGATCTTATGATCACTCTGAGAGGCTAATTCGAATTGCCACCTTAGGCATTCAAATCCTCTCTACTATTGTACTATTTATTTGTCCATATTGTGGTTAATTAACTAGTGTGTGTGAAGTATTATTGCTTATATCTGAGTTCTACTGTACCATATTATTCTGTTGCTCATTATACTGTATTGTTCACTCTTCTTCTATTTTCCTGCTTAATCATAATTACTCTTGTGAATTATACATCATCTCTTAGATCTGCAGTGAGGATTTTCACACTACTGTCACTAGAGTACTTATGCTTTTTCCTATGTGCTCTTTCATCAGATTCAGAAGATGAACTGCTGTCATAATCAGTTAATTTTATCTTTTTACCTTTACATTGATAGGACATTGTTTCAGACTCAACATTATTTGTTGTTTCGTTATCTTGGTCATTTTTATGAAAATTATTCAGCAGGATATGATTCAGCTCCTCTTGAGCTTTCAGAATTCGTTTGTTTTCTTCTTTAACTATCCTTATCTCGAATTTTAAATATTTTACAGTCCTTAATAATTAAGATGAATTATCATTCAATTCAACAAATATACCTTCAAAATTAATGTGTCCTTGTTCATTATTATTTTGTTCATTATTAAGAGACTTGTCCTCAGCCGACCCTGCTGGTCCTTCCATACCTGTAGACTCAAATTATAAAATGTTGAAATTGGCAACAAAATAAATTAAATCAGTAATTTGTAACTCCATCATAGATTTTCATTTGCATGCTTGAGCCACTTCAGGCCTAGTATTTGAACTTGCGCTCTGATACCACATGTAAAACCCCCAAAAATTCACTAAAATTAAAAAATTTCGTAGTAGCATAAACTGCTGCATTTACGATACGGAAATATTAAATGATAATGACAACAAGCTAAACTTAAACAAAATAATTTAATGATGACAAACTTCCTAAACTACTGTTTAGAATACTTAAGCATCCTAGAACAATGTTACAGTAGTTAAACACATGTCTTAATTCATCGTAACCTACTTTACCTTATCGCCAGTTTCATGTTTGATGCATTCATTTGTTTGGAAGAGTGAGGAGGGAGGCTGACAGGCTCTCCGGATCCCCAAGTTTCATAACCTGCACTCTTGCTTCAGCTCTCTAGGGTTTCCATGGAGTTTTTGATCCGACTATGAAATAATTGTATGGATAAAAGAATGTGCCTAGTAAACTTCCAGGTTATGACGTGCTCGATTTTGATATCATGACCTAACAGTGTATGTTCTGTTTGGAAGTTTGGGAGACACTAGATTAAGATAAAACCCTGATGGAAAATGTTGTGATCACTTAAGCATTTGGTTAGTTTTTGAGCTATTCTCATTTGGGAACTGAGTGCACGGGTCTGGTTGCAAGACAGGGAACCTTATTGGAGAAAATTCTTCGAGTATCTACTGAAGTCTGGAGAAGAACGACACAACTAACCTGCTCAGGTGATGTACCATAACGCTTTTTCTTCATTTGTTGTTATTACTAGTTTAGAAATTAGTTTCGAAATGCTTTTCGTATCTCATGTTTAACCCCTTAAATTGCATTGTTTGTTGGCAGGTTCCACTTCCATGGTAATGACGCTCGTCTACAGTCTAGGATACTAGTTATCCAGGTAAGCCTCAGTATTAAACCCCAAGGGTTTTGTCGACAGTTACACAGAAATGGTTTTTAATTTGTTTAGTTTCAGTTAGGGTTTCAAAGGTAGATACAGTCGTGTAGATGATGGTTGTAATGGTAGTTTTAAGTTGTGAAGCTAAATATATTTAGGAGCTTGCTCCTTGAGCAGTAGCTCATTGTTTAATTACTGTTTTCAGCCACTGTTTACAGTGTTTTTTCGCTGAGGCTCAGAGTTGGGATTTTAATACCATGAATTGAATTCAGTTGATTTTGAACTTAAAGTTCTGAGTAATTCTAAGGTTAATGGATTCAGTATTTTTATGAAACAACTTCGAAAGCAAGTGTCAATGTTTTGTTACTGCGAAAGTTTAGGGCTTAGCCTGACGATGATAAAGTGATAATTTGTGAAAAACATAACTTTGGGTCTTCAAACCCTGCTATGATTTACTGCGTTTTTCCTATCTACGGTCTAGGGTTTTGTTTGATCTTCCAAAGATTTTCTAAAACTATTGTATTGCATTTATTGTTGAGTTTGGAAAACAAAAGGTTTTGAATCAAATTGTTGTTATTGGGATTCGAATATTCAGATAGGAATATATTATTAACGCAGTAAAATAATAGACTGTCGAACAAAGATACTTTGATTTTCAACCTGGGTTTTATTTTGCGAAATGATATGAATTATTACATACATATGTAATATATTGTATTGGTTTACAATTATAATATTTGCAATACATTTCTTTTAAATGTATGAGTGCCTAATCTATATTGAAATGAAGACTTGGTTTAAATGTTGAAATCGTATTCTAGGTTGTACTTGTCCATACATTTCTTGTAGTGAACAGATAAACGTATTTGAAGAAATATTAGAGCATGAAATACTATATGTCTACTGTAATAATAGTATTTGTATGATTTATAAGAGGGTTTATTATGATGTTATTGCTAAAATCAAGTCCAGTCTATAATAAACTTAGTTCTAAGATAGATAGAAACTATACCAGAACATGTTTGTAAATATGTATGTAGTGTTTTGTTACACAAAAGAATCCGGTTTACATAGGGTCTGTTTATTTTTAAAAGACTATTCTTACTATTGTTTAAGCAGATGATTCTTTTGATAATATTATATTTGTAACAAGAGAAAGGGTTTGTTTATAAACATAAATAGTGAAGTATTTAGAAGATAATGTAACTTCTTTTTATAAATCAAAATGATCTAATTTAAATAAAAACAATGATACATAACTGAATGTGATAACTATGTTGATAAAAAAATCATTTAGATTTATCCAATGCATGGGATCATTATGTTCTACTCTAATTAACCCTTTCTGTACTAGAGTACGACACTATTACAGTGTGTGGAAAAATGCAAAAAGGTGATTTTATAATCAATCATTCTATCCTTTCTAACTACATCATTCATACTGCATTTTATTCCATCAATACAATTTACAGAAATAAAATAATCACCAACTTCAGCAAAATCTCTTAGATTAAATGGGAAGAATAGATAACCATTGCATTCCTATTTAATTTACTAATATAACAAAAGTAGAAATGATAACTCAATATGAACCTGGAACTCTAGAAGAGGAAACAAACAACCAAAGGAGCCCCGTTCCACCCAACCAACTCTTGAAGACAACAAAGCTACTTGCCTCAGGACCCCCCGAGCTTGTTCACTGAACCACTAGACGAAGATGCTATGTGGAATAATGGAATAAATTCCCTTGCAACTCAGTAGTAGTACTTAGCAACAACACTACCTTCCTTTAGTAATATTGAACTCAGCAATGTGGCTGCACTATTTCAAAATGCAGTCTTAGTTCACTCATTCACTTCTAACTTTCCCCTCATCAAATCTCTTGTGCTCAAAAAATTATAAAAGCTAGGAATGAACAACCTCCTGCTGAATTTGATGGATAGATAAATAACATGCCTAGGTATTTTGGTTAGTTTATTTCAGTAAATGAGCCACCTGCTCAGTTCCACTTTCTTGGGGAACATGACCACAAAAGTAGGGAAGTTGCCCCCTGCAACAATTAGAAGAGAGTTGAGGATGCTTCCAAGTGTCAATTTGCTCTCCACCATAGTCCATTCCCCCCAGTGGGTTAGTGAACACTCATTCAACAGTCTCCTTTGGATATTTGTCTCCACTTTTATTTATTAATAATAAAATATTCGGAATAATCAATTACAGTCATCCATGACCCCACTTGGTCAATAGTCATAAAACTTTAAAATAAAAATAAAACATAATGTTTTCTCAAAATCATAAAATGTCTAGAACTTGGGGTATGTGACACTCCTTTATTAGCATCTACTAAAACCATTTCTACCTCTTTACCCGATGATGCTATGTTTTTGGGAGCTTCTCCCCCTAATGCTCTAGTAGGGAGCAATGGCATTGATGTTTCCCCTCTTTCGGATAAGGTTTACAGGTCACCTATTGATGGGAAGGATTCTCCTTCATTTTTTTAGAATTCGATCTGATCACGAGTTTTTGGGTCTCTACCCTGGAAGAGTCTTTTGCCTTGTTCTCCACCTCCCATTTCTTTTTCAGCCTCTTCAGGAATTTTCTCCTCCTCTCCTAATATTCTAATTTCAACTCCGAAAGTTTCTTTTCAAAAAGAGCCCATTCCTATCTTTCTAGGAAACCTCGAGATCCTAATACCTTGGTTATTTTGTCTAACTTCTTTCGGAATTTGAACACTAGGAAAAAACAGGGTTAAAAAGGTCTTTCTGAAGATCACAATGCTTGTAATCAATCTGATTTTCATCCCAGATTCATAACCCTAAACTCTCCAAGGGTACTTCTATTAGGTTGTCTTTAGCTTCATCCTCTCCTTCTGAAACTTGTTTTGGGGCCCTTAGAGTAAATTTTCCCCGGTCGGAGTTTTCTTAACGAATTTTTTAACCTTCAATATCAGAGGGCTTGGTAGTTCTTCCAAAAGAACTGCTTTTAAACCATTCGTAGAGGTTGCTAATACTGATGTTATTCTTCTACAGTAAACTATGTCTTCCAATGTTAAAGCGTGTTAATTTTTCCTTAAATTATTTCCATCCTGGAAGTGATGTGGTCAGGATGCAAAAGGGCAATTGGGTGGCTTGTTAATGGCTTGGAATCCTCTGAAGGCTAATTTTATTTCCTTTTCAAATAGGGCGGGTATTTTATTAGAAGGAAGAGTTAAGGGAATGAATATGGTTATCAGAATCCTAAATATTTATGGGTATTACTATCATCATAAATATTTCTAGTACAAAGTGATCTTGAGTGGTATTCTTAATGATCCTTCTCTTATTGTTGGAGGAGACCTGAATTTGATTTTATCTTCAGAGGAAATTTGGGGATCTAAAAATATTTCTGATCCCTTGGCATATTTCTTTAGAAAATATTTTGACGGGGGAAAACTTAATAGATTTTGTTCCAAGTGTTCTGGTGCCCACTTGGAATAATGGTCGAGTTGGTAAAATGGGAATTACAAAAAGACTAGATCGACTTCTATTGGCAGATAACTTGAGAAGGGATATTGGCAGATATCGATCTTGGTCTTTATCTACAGGGGTATCCGATCATAAGCCAGTTTTTTTCAGATGAAATTAGATCACATAAAGATGAATTACCCCTTTAAATTTAATCATATTTAGCTAGAGGATAAGGAGTTTTGTGACATGGTGTAATCTAAATGGTTGGAATATGCTAAGAAGGATTTTAGATCGTTGACTCATAAACTTGTGTATAAGCTGAAAAAACTGAAATTTGATGTGGTTTTCTTTCTGGGAAAAAAAGAAAAAGGAAGATAATCAACAAGAGTTGAGCCAAGTTGAAATAGAATTGAATGCTTTGTTGGGGTCTATTGATGATGAATTATTCTCAAAAGTCAGAAAAGAAAAGTTGGTTATGTTGGAATCAAATGGGAAAAGAATACCGAAGAAGGAAGAAGATACATGGAGACTCAAAAGTCAAGCTATATGGCTTTCCAGTGAGGATAATAATACGAAATTCTTTCAGAATTATGCAAATCAGAGGTGTATTATCAATTCTATCTAGGAATTGAAGGGTCAAAATGGGGCTATTATGTTCGATTAGAATTCTCTTGAAGTAAGCACTCTTTCCTATTTTAAGGATATTTATAATAAAAAAGATAATGCAAATTTGATTGATCAGTTGAATGTTCTTAAACAGTATCCTAGAATGTTTAGTTCTGAAGTTGGCGAATTCATTGGTACAACTATTACAATTGAGGAGGTAAAAAGTGTATATATTCAGTTTGCAAAGGCTAAAATTCCAGGCTAGGATGGCTGGACTATAGAATTTTTTCTTCACTTTTTTGATATTGTTGGGCAGGATTTGGTGGAGACAGTCGAGGAGTCCCATACAAATGGTTATGTTCTAGAAAATTTGAAGTCTAATTACATTGCTTTAATCCCAAAAAAGGATAGGCCTGAATCTTTCAATGATTATAGGCCTCTTTCCTTATGCAACTTGGTTTACAAAGTGATTGCCAAGATTATCTCTAACATGATCAAATCAATTTTGGAGAAAAATATTTATAAGGAATAGTTTGGATTTTTATCCAATAGGAAAATTCTAGATGCAGTAAGGGTGGCACGGGACTGTCTTCATTCCATAAAGTCCAGGAAAATTCATCTTTTATTCTAAAAATGGATCTAATTAAGGCATATGATAGAGTAGACTGGTCTTTCTTGCATTTTGTTCTTATTCAAATTGGACTCCTAGTTGAAGTGTTTAATTGGATTATGGCTTGTATATCTCGTGCAAATTATGCCATATTGGTTAATGGACACCCTACCCATTTATTCAAAGGAAATAGAGATTTGAGACAAGGATGTACTCTTTCACCTTTTTTGTTCCTTTTAATTATTGAAGGTCTAAGCTTGCTTTTAATTCTGCAAAGTTGGAGAAAAGAATCAAAGGTATCAACTTTTCTTCCATACTCCATATTTCACACTTGCTTTTTGTTGATGATGTGCTAATATTCGGTCGGGGATCGACTGGGGAATGGGAGCAATATTTAGCTTTAATTAATTCCTTTTGTGCAGCTTCAAGCATGGTTGTGAGCTCTGAGAATTCCATGTTTCTTTATAATTGTACAAATCAGGGGATATGTGACCATATTGCAAATCTGTTCCCTTATCAGATGATAGATTTGGATGAAGGATTTAAATATCTTGGGTACTTTATCAAACCAAATTGTTATAAAAAAAGATGATTGGAATTGACTTCTTAAAAAAGTTGAGAGTTGGCTTATTAAAAATTTTGAGAAAATAATAAGCAATTGGACCTTCATATATTTATCTCTAGGTGGAAGGATGGTTCTTGCTAACTCTGTTATGCAAAGCATACTTGTTTATTGGATTTATTTGGCAATGATCCCAATGTCTATTACAGATGGCATCAGAAAGCGAATCTTCCAGTTTCTTTGGTTTGGAAATGTTATTTCTTCTAAGTTCTATCTCACTTCTTGGAAAAGCATTTCACTTTCGAAGAAGATGGGAGGGTGGGGGATTGAAACAGTTATTTTGGTAAGGGGAAGCTTTAAGTGCCAAAATTTTATGGAGGGGTATTTTTGGAGATGGCCTTTGGATTAATGTTATCAAATGAAAATATCTTAAATGCAGTTCAATTTCATAGTGTATTTGTAACCCTCGATTTGTTGGCTCTAATTCTTTTATCATATGGAGAGGTCTTACAAAATCTCTTCCAATCCTCTAAAAGAGATTAAGTTGGAAAGTTGGAAGAGGTACACAATTTTTTATTGGCATTAAACCAACTGTGGGAGTTGGATATGGATTCGAGTTGTCCCAACAATAAGTGTATTTTTTACACTCAATGAACATTCTGGTTCTAGCTCAAGTGAGAAGACAGTCTGAAACTGATTTTTTTTCCTTACTGGGTTCTTTCTTCTGAAATGGGTTTACATGATAGTTTGGAAGATTAATGGAATAAATTTGTTTTATCTCTTAATTCTGTAAGAATCCAATTGTCTGATGAAGAGGATTTGTTGGTTTGGGATTGGTTAGATGCAAATGGTAGCATTACTGCTAAAAAGGCTTATGATTTAATCATTGAAGATAATTTACATATTTCTCCTAATAGGCGGGCTATGGATATCTAGAAATGGAATATTCCCACTAAATTGAGGTGCTTTTATGTTATGCATGGAAAACAAAGTACTTACCTAGGATAATCTCCTTAAAAGAGGCTTCTGTGGACTAGGTATTTGCTCTCTTTGCAATTCTAAAGATGAATCAGTTTCCCACCTTTTTGTATCTTGTTCTTTCTTCAGTCGTGTTTGGGAGATCTATTGTGGGTTTTTAAATTTCATAGAAAGTTGGAAGTTTGCTAGCTTTCAGGATAGTCTGTTGGCATGGTTCAGTAAGAAGGTAAATTTTAAAGAAATACGTCTTTTTCCATTTGGGATCAAGTCTAGAAAACTAGAAACAAATACATTTTTTATGATAAAAAGCACTCCATTTCTTTGGCTTGCTCTATATCCATCAGCTGATTCCTTGAATATCATAAAGATAAGTTGCACCAAATACATAGAAATCTGACTCATGGCACAATTAGATGATTTTATTTTAGTGGGTTGTTTTGTTGGGGCTCATTATAAAGGTTTATGTGGGGTAGGTACAATTCTCAAAATAAAAAGGACCATATTATAAGTCTAAAATTTGGTGCAGGTTCAGACACTAATACAAAGGCAAAGTTACTAGCCTTATGGGGACTTTTATGGTTTCCTAAAAAGAGGGGTGTTCAACACATGTATAAATTGTTGGTGATTCAAGTATTGTCATTGAATGGGATAAAGGAAAATCATGCTTAAGTGTTCTTTAGTTGTCACAGTGGATGAGCAGGATAAAGGAGTTATTGAGGCTTTTCCAATTATTTCCTTCTCATACATCTATTTGGAATTCACCAATGAGGATGATCGTCTTTCAAAGGAAGATGTTGGGCTCATGGATGGATTTTTATGTGAAAATCCTCACAACAAATCTAAGAGCTGATGTATACCTCACAAGAAAGAATTTAGGAATATGATTAAGAGTGGTCAATGCAGTAAAATGAGCAACAGAATAATAATACAGTAGAACTCGGATATAATAAAAAATACTTCACACACACTAATTCATTAATCACAAATGGAAAAATAAATAATACAATGCATGAGGAATTCGAATGCTAAGGTGGCAATTCGAATTGGTCTTCATATAGTGATCAAAAGATCACTGGAGTGTCATTGGAGCACAACTAGTAGTCTATCTCATCATCAATGGAGTCATCAATGCTCAAGTAATTGTCAACCATCAGTCAAACTGAGTCTAACTGAGTGTAACTGGAACTAACTGAATGAAGGAGGCTTAGTGGAGGGCACATGAGGAGCTAACTGAAGTCAGAATGAGTAGTCTAGTCACACTGGAGGTCCATCAGAGTGGTAAGGTTATTTAAGAGTGATTCAAGCCTAAAATCAAGGAGAGAACTCAGTTAACTTAAGACAACTGGACTGGTAGGTGAAGAAGGGCGCCTTTGTCAAGTGGATGGTGAGATGTGGGCGCATCACTGGCTAGGAGGGCTCAATATGAGTGGAAATAAGCTCCCAAGTGCTAGACGACTAGGGACTAGGTGCTGGAGGTGTCAACCTGATGACGGGGCTGCATGCAGAATGCATGCAAGACTAAAAATGCAAAGGATGAAAATGCTGGTAGGACTAGGATGGAGCATAGGAATATCCTAACACCCCCCTTAATCCATCCTGGGCCCTGGTAACTAATACCAAAGGTCACCCAATACAATGAATAATAATAGTCAATAAACCGAGGAAATGGGGAAAACCTCATGGGAAAAATACGCCCCCTCAAAATAGATTGTAAGGCACATACAAACATAAATGCTCCAAACTCAAGCAGGTGTGATGCTTGGTCATATGTCTGGAGGTATCTTCTTCTTGGGAAGAAGTGGATCATGCTCAGAAAGCATGTGCTTGTACTTTCTCTTCAGATCGAATGTGATGAGAACAAATCCAAAAGTATGAGGATGATCCTTGAAAGTGTGATTCGAATCAGCTGAGGTAGGATCAAAGCTATGAATGTGTAGATATTCTTTTGTCTTCTCCTTCAAACCATCATGGGTGAGATTATGCCAAAAAGAACCATCACATGATTGCTTGAAATCCAAATCAGATTTAAGACTTGAAGAATAGTTTCTTGAGATCTCCTTTGAACCAACAAGGGTGAGATCAAAACCATCATATGCATGAGAAATTATCCCAAGTAGTGATTGCTTAGAATCCAAATTAGATCCAAGACTTGAATCATGGTTTCTTGAGATCTCCTTTGAACCATTAGAGGTGAGATCAAAACCAGTAAGTGCATGAGAAATTATCCCAAGTGAATGGAAATGGCCATAATCTTCAATAACCTTCTGAAAGCATGAAATAATGATCATATGGTAGTAAATAAGAGGTGATTGATCAGGGAGAGCGAATGCATTACCTCCAATGGATGATTTTACCTCCGAAACATTCATGTGATCATGATGCAAACCAACAAACTCTGCTGCAAGATAGGATTTAGGACCTTCTGCAATTTCTAGAGTGTGAGCTGGCACAAAATTCAAAATAGAAGAAATTTGGAGCATGAGTGTAGAATCTGCAAGTTCTTCTTCTTTGTGGCTAACTTCAATATGAGATATGTTTGATACTGATTCATGATCAATGAGATCATCAAGGAGGGAAAATGCATCACTTTGCTTGCTCTCGAAAGGGTTTGTACCAATCCCTTCATTCTGCTTTCCAAATCTTTCATCCAGGTGGGCCCATAGCTCTTTTGGAGATTCAACATCATCAAGGGAGTAGAATGCCAAGCTTCGAAACATAACAAACATTATGGCTGAAATGGCTCTACCACCTTTATTTAACCAGTCAATCTCTTCTTCAGAGGATTTGAACTCTCTTTCAAAACAATAATCAAAGAGATCATGTCTCTTCAAATATGCTATCATTTTTTGTTTCTGTTCAACATAGTTGAATAGATAAAGAGGAGGATATTCTAAAAACATGGAAGCTGTAGAAGACCTACAAAAACAATAGAAAATATCTGCAACTGCTACTGCTGCAAAAATGCAAAAACTGCTGCAACTGCTGCACTCAAAATCTTGATAATAACTTGCAAAAAACTCTCAGGAATGGAAACAAACAATACTCTCAACATGCTCTGATACCATGTGAAAATACTCACTGCAGATCTAAGAGCTGATGTATACCTCACAAGAAAGAATTTAGGAATAAGATTAAGAGTGGTCAATGCAGTAAAATGAGCAACAGAATAATAATACAGTAGAACTCAGATAGAAGCAAAAATACTTCACACACACTAATTCATTAATCACAAATGGACAAATAAATAATACAATGCATGAGGAATTCGAATGCCAACGTGGAAATTCGAATTGGCCTTCATGGAGTGATCAAAAGATCACTGGAGTGTCATCGGAGCACAACTAGTAGTCTATCGCATCATCAGTGGAGTCATCAATGCTCAAGTAATTGTCAACCATCAGTCAAACTAAGTCTAATTGAGTGTCGTAGGTGTAACTGAGTGTAACTAGAACTAACTGAATGAAGGAGGCTCAGTGGAGGGCGCATGAGGAGCTAACTGAAGTCAGAATGAGCAGTCTAGTCACATTGGAGGTCCATCATAGTGGTAAGGGCAGTTAAGAGTGAGTCAAGCCTAAAATCAAAGAGAGAACTTAGTTAACTGAAGACAACTGGACTGGTAAGTGAAGAAGGGCGCCTTTTTCAAGTGGATGGTGAGATGTGGGAGAATCACTGGCTAGGAGGGCTCAACCTGAGTGGAAATAATCTCCCGAGTGCTGGAATACTAGGGACTAGGTGCTGGAAATGTCAACCTAATGACTGGGCAGCATGCGGATGCATGCAATGCATGCTGCATGCAGGAATGCATGCAAGACTAAAAATGCAAAAGATGAAAATGCTGGTAGGACTAGGATAGAGTATAGCAATATCCTAACATTTTACATTTTGAGGAACTAGTAGGGGAAACGGTCATTGATAAAGGATCTGCCCCTCTTTTTTATCCATCTCTTGTTTTTTGATATTGTAGTATGCTCTTTCATAGTTTTTATACGAAAGTTTGATATCTAGAATCTCTTGATAGTTGATAGTCAGTTGATTTTTGGGACAGATAGGCCTGCCTATTCATTAGGCCTATATGATTGTCTAGAATGAAAAGATCATGCTTGAATATGCTATGGGGAAACTATATGCTAAAGCTTGATTATCTTCTCAGTATTGATATAACTTTCATTTACTTTTTGAATAACAAATTACTTTTTTTTTACTTGAAAAAAATAACTAAATTATGTATATACATAACATTAAATAATATATAAATTATTTATTTATTTTTATAATTTAAAAATTAACTCACTACAAAAATATTATAAATATTGAATGATGTTTAAATAATTAACATAAATTTGTATGAGTAATTCAAAATATAAGTGAATGTCATTAGTATTAATTATAAATATCTAAATATTTGACATAAAAGCACATCTCTTTAAATATTATAAAATTTAAATAATTTTTACATAAATTAATTGTTTGATTAAGAAAAATAACTCTTATTATTATTATAAAGATTAAATCAAATTCAATATATTTTAGTTATTTAAACTTTATTTTTTATATGGTAAAATTTAAATTATATATATATGTGTGTAAATTAATATTTTATAAATTCTTATAATTTTCTTTGGGTGTAACATTGCCTCAAGGAAAAATATTATATTGAAAAACTTAAAATCAAGTTTAATTGTAAAATATACATAAATAATATAGAAATAAAGTGATGATGAAAACATATATCATTGTGCTAAATAAGCTTATATCATTCAAACGACAAACTATATTAAAAGGCTAATAAGTCGAAAATCATCACTTAGGTATTTAAAGTCCTTCCAAGTTACTTAAAATCTTATAAAAATCCTTAGAAACAATATTTTATGTGATTCTAAATTATGAAGAATGAGATAAAATATGTTAAGTTCTAGAGAGAGATTTTTTTTTTTTATTTATGAATTTGTGAAAAATGAAAGATGAAACTATGGATAGAGATAGGAGTTTGTCTATTAAGAGCATCATATATTCCTATTTAAAGGTCTAATATGTCACTTGTAAAGAATTGAATCTAGGTGGGAGGTTATCAACCAACACTATCAACCACTCAAGTTACATCCAGTGGACCCAAATTTTACACACACACAATTTGATCATTGTTAACACTTAACTTTTGAGCAACAATCACAATATGACCATCATATATTCCTATTTAAAGGTCCAACATGCCACTTATAAAGAATTCAATCTAGCTGGGAGGTTATCAACCAACACTATCAACCACTCAAGCTACATCCAGTGGACCCAAATTTTACACACACACACACACAATTTGATCATTGTTAACACCTAACATTTGAGCAACAATCACAATATAAATATTCGTACCCCACTAATATCCCTAGGATATTCAAAAATGAACAAAACATTATTTTTATATTTCTATATCTTTCATTGAACCATCAAATGTCCAACTTCAAAACATTTTTAGAAAATTATCATTGATATTGTCTTGTGAGTGGTATTGAACTTCATTTATAAACAATATATTTGATTTATTATATATCTATCTCCATACTGAATTAAATACATATTTCAAGAGTTTCTTAAAAAAAATGTAATTCTCCACCAATATATGTGCTCATTGACAAATGATAAAAACTATGTATATATTTGTTTTTTTTTACTAAAACGGTTATGGAGCTTTCAATTAAAAACTGGCTAAAAACTGCCAGTGGCTTTACAATAAAATTCTGTTCTTCCTGAACTTAAATTCATATTCTTTACATCCATATTTTCCAGAATACCATAATTCAAAAAGAAGAACGATCAGAACCAAATCGACCCTATCAGATACCTATCCATTCCAATGAACGCAGACTGAGAGGAGCTCAGCGATTCCAGGTGGAGAAATTGGAATAAACTGGTTAATGATGTTACCAACGTTTGGCTTCCACTGACTTAGAGAGGAATAACAGTAATTCCCTGAGAAATCCATTACTGGAGAGAAGCATGACCAATATGGGGAGCGCCAATTAATTGCCCAGATCCATTTCTTGGAGATCCAATGCACTGAAACCAAGCTTCACAGGTCCAATTCGATTCACCACTAAAACTAAGGAATTCATCTGTATTATGTCTTTCTTGGAGAATTGGGAAGGACGATCTGGATGCCATTTCGACCTTATCAGCTACCTTTCCATTCCATTGAACGCAGACTGAGAGAAGCTCAGCACTTCCATCAACAGATTTCTGCAATACATGGTGGAGATAATTGAATTTTAACTTCAACTGACTTTGGAAAGAGTAACATTGATTCCTTGAGATATCCATTGCTGGTAGGATTCAGGACTCTGCTGGAGAACGCCAATTGACAGCCCAGACATTACTTGGAGATCCTATGCACTGAAGATCACAAATCCAATCTGTTCCACCACTAACACTAAGGAATGGGCACATTGATGATGTTTCCATTAAGCCTGAGATCTCCTTTGATCAACTGGACTCCCAAATTCGCTTCATGATCAGCTAACTGGTTTAGATGCCGGAGGACATGGAAGAACTTCAAATATTCAAAGGCTTTCATCTGTAATATGACTTTCCTGTAGATTTGGGTCAGCTCCATATTATTTGGGGCCTTCTTCAAGTTGAGAGCTTGAATGATAATACGGGAGTCACTTATTATAGTAAGCTTCTTGATGGAGAGCATCCTTGCTTGATTAAGACCCAGCCAGATAGCAAGGATTTCAGCAGTATTGTTAGTTGTAATACCTAGTCCCCAAGAGAAGTTGAAAATGTTCCTTCCAGTATTTTCAATCAGAACTCCTCCACTCCCCGCAGGCCCTGGATTTCCCTTTGAGGCCCCATCCACCTACAATATGTGCTCATTCAACGAGGATCTCCATTTAATAAACTCCTGCTCTTCTAATCTGATTTCCCATGGTTCATGCTGCTTCGTAGAGAGCTTGATTCTGGTGAGAATTGAAGGGTTTAACTCATGGAACCAGCCATGCTCCTTATTATCAGGGGTGGATTCATTTGATAGATTAGGGTTCGAATTAACCAGATCTCCAATCAAGGCCTTCACTTTGGATGCAACATGGGCAGGAGTACCTGCTTTTCCACGAAAAATTCTGTTGTTACGTTCCAGCCAGACTTTCCAGCAGAAGATTTTAGGAACCCACATCCAACACATTTTGATCAGTTTCATACTAGAGAGGGGAAAGGGAGCTACATCGGACCAAAATGCAAACAGAGCGAAGATGGAAGGGGGGACAGTCAGGTTCAGCTGAGCAAGCAGAATGTTCCAAAGCTCAATTGCAAAAGGGCACTGTAAAAACAGATGGATCGAGTTTTCTTCATGGCTGACACATAGAGGGCATCTAGAGGGCCCCTCCCATCCTCTTTTTAGGAGATTGTCCCAGGTTAAAATGCTATTGTGCAGAAGAGACCAACAAAACAGATCGATTTTGGGAAGCGAGGGGTGAAGCCACAAGTTCCTCCATACCGTAGGATCCAGAGCAGCCCAAGGAATTGCTTGCAGGGCTGCATAACCAGCAGCAGCAGAATACCTTCCAGAAGAGGATCCCCATCCTCTTTTATCTTTCAACTTAGTAGATGTGGGGGAGAGACCTTGAAGGGCAACAAGAAGAGAACGAGCTTCAAATTCTAGATATTGCGGGACAGGCCCCAATTCCCACTTGGTCCAAGAGTCATCCGGGCCCCACAAGGATAGGTCCCATAGGGAGAATTTGCTGTTTGAATGGAGCCAGTTTTTAATATTCTCCAATCCTTCTGATTCTTTTAGAGGAGGCTGTCCTAGAATGGAGTCTTCCCAGAATTTTATTTTGGCACCATTTCCCGGAATCCAAGTAAGATTGGTAGTGATCATGTTCAGGGATTTAAGACAGAGGGAGAGGATTGGGGAGCCTTTCCTAGTCCTTGGGGGGTGGTCCAGGCACCTCTCTTTGTGACCTCTAAAGTACTTAGTCCTCAGCGCTTTGGAGCTCCAAGTGTTTTCCCCTCTGATCATTTTCCAAAGGATCTTCCCTCCCATTGCTAAATTTTGAGTGGCCACATCTCTAATTTGCTGCCCTCCTTCCCATTTTGGGGCTTTGATTTTATTCCAGCTTACGAGGTGTATTTTCCTACCTTCATTCCTTCCCCCTTCCCAGAGGAATTTTTTCAACAGTTTGTCGATTTCCAGCACTATTCCTTTTGGGGCTAGCATGAGCGAGGCTTGGTAGACAGGAAGGGAAGCTAAAACAGAGTTTATGAGCACAAGTTTACCTGCTTTGTTCAGCCAAGAGGCCCCCCAAGACATGATTTTGCTCTTGAGCTTTTCCATCAGGGGCATCCAAAGGCTCTTTCTAGTGGCAGCTTTCACTAGAGGAATGCCAAGGTATTTTATGGAGTCCCACCTGGAAGTTCCGTCCATATTCAGCATCCTGGAAATCTCTGTCAATTCGATTGGGGGGCAGTTCCAGCTGTAGATTTTGCTTTTCCTCAAACTGATTTCACTTCCAGATGCCTCTGTGAAGATATCCAACTCATTCTTGAAGGATCTGGCCGTGGAGAGATTTTCCCTGCCCATGAGAAGGGTATCGTCAGCGAACTGGGCATGGTTCATTCTCTTCACCCTAGGGGAGATTGAAAGCCCCATTAGAGAGGGAAGAGGGGTTCTTTTGTCAAGCTGGAAGCTGAGGACTGATGCTTGAATAACATATAGCAGGGGGGATAATGGGCATCCCTGCCTTAGACCCCTGGATGCATGAAAGAAGTTGGCCGGTCTCCCGTTCACCAAGGGGGCGATCCAGGGCCCTGAGATGCAGGCTTTGATCCATTTGATTATGAGGGGATGGAATCCCATTTTTTCCATAACTGCAAACAGAAAATTTAAACGAACTCTGTCAAATGCATTAGCTAGATCTAGCTTGACTATCATACCTTTTTCGTTCTGTTGACAGCTTGAATGTATTGCCTCTTGAACCAGGATGATGTTATCTTGGATTTGTCTGCCCTGAATGAAGCCCCCCTGATTCTCTGGCATGATCCTTGGAAGGATTTTTTTTAATCTGTTAGCAATAATTTTGGTAATGATTTTATACCCCGTGTTGCAGAGCGAGATGGGGCGGAATCTGGAAAAATTTTGGGCTCCTTTTTCTTTTGGGATTAACGCCAGAAAAGATGAGTTTGTGCTCCCTCCGATTTTGCTGCAGTTCTGAGATTTCTTCACCATTTTGACCAGATCCTTCTGAATGATGTCCCAGCAGGCTGTGAAGAATCTTGCCGTGAATCCGTCAGGCCCTGGAGCTTTGTCAGGGTTCATTCCGTGAATAACTTTGCTTATCTCCTCAGTCAAGATAGGAGCCATTAACCTGCAGTTGTCTTCCTCATTGATCAGCGAGGGGATCTCAGAAAGGGAGTATCTATCCAGCAGAGGGGCCGTGTTCATATTTTCAGTGAAGAGGTCTTTAAAGAAAGAGTGGGCCGCCATTTTTATCTCCTCGAAGTTGCTGATCGAATGGTCCTGAAATTGGATTTTGCTAATGTCATTAAAATTCTTCCGAGCTTCTGCCTGCTTATGGAAGAATGTGGTGTTTTTATCGCCCTCTTTAAGCCAAAGACATCGTGATTTAATTCGCCAGAGCTGTTCCTCTTTTCTCAGCGCTGAGTGCAAATCCTTTTGAAGGTCGATTTCATCTTTTAACAGCTCCGGGGTGGTCGTGGACTCCTCCATGAGTAACTGGTGGTTACCAAGAGCTCGTTGGGCATCCAATCAATCAGAGCTTGGGGAGGGCTGGGACTTTGCCCAGGCTTTCAAAGCTGCTTTCAGTCTTCTCAATTTCTCTTCCCAAATGTAGAATGGTGACCTGGAAACTGCCTTTCGCCAAGTTTCCGAGACCAGATCGAGGAACCCTTCCCTGGAGACCCAGAGGGGACTGAATCTGAAGGGAATGGGTCCCAGCTTTTCTCCCATGGTCAGAGACAGAGAGATCGGCTTGTGGTCCGATGTGCATGCCTGAAGGATTTCAGATTTAGCAAAAAGACCAAGAGTCACGAAGGACGTGTGCACTAGAAACCGATCCAGTCTGGCAGCAATATGACCCGGACCAACTCTTTTATTTATCCACGTGAATTTGCCTCTGCTGGGTTTGATATCTTCCAGATCCCATCCTGAGATGATATCTTCTACCCACTCCCTCGCCGGATCTCTTACGGGGGAGCCTCCTTTCTTTTCCGATAATGCCAAGGTGACATTCATATCTCCAGCGAGCACCAGGTTGTCATGCTGGTTTGCAGATAGGAATACGTTCAACGAGTCCCAACATTCTCTTTTTTCTGACAGAAGGACCGGGGCACAGATGTTAA
The DNA here is from genome assembly GCA_027924585.1 of Larix kaempferi. Taxonomy (NCBI): domain Eukaryota; kingdom Viridiplantae; phylum Streptophyta; class Pinopsida; order Pinales; family Pinaceae; genus Larix; species Larix kaempferi. The sequence continues at coordinate 8,821,857 of BSBM01000642.1, forward strand.
AAAGGCTGATCTGCTGCCCCGAATCTCTGTGCTGCAGTTTAGTGAAGATCCAATGGGTGGTACCATATTCCTCAAGCAGATTAAGCGTGGAGGAGTGCCAGAAGGTGGCTATCCCTCCTGAGGCTCCCCTGGAACTGACTGCTCTTCCTTCTCCTTTTTTCCAAAATTTTTTGCTAGCCTGAATGGTCTCAGGCGCCTCCATCTTCGTCTCCTGGATCAGAATTATATCTGGGGAATTCATTCTGACTAGATCTTTGATTGCTTCTTCTTTGGACTTACTTCCCATCCCTCTGCAATTCCAAGAGACGACCTGCATCAGGATTAGGAGGATGGGGGGATGGCTCCTTTCGGAGCCCTGCCTTTCTTTGAGGATCTGGTTTCCATCATGTCCGGTATGGTTTGCTGGACTCCTGCTGTTACATCTCTATACGATTTCTCCTCTCTTTTTTTCCGGTCTGGCTTTCTTCCTCTTGGAGTCCTTTCAGGAGTACCTACTGAGCTGCTGGTTTCAGTGGCCCCCCCGTCTGATTCAGCTCCAGTTTCAGAGCCTTTTGTGATATTGTCTTCATCCGATTTCAGAGCTTCTGTTGCGATCAAGTCATTCTTTCTCTTGTCTGGATTTTCAGAGGAGGACGCAGAGTGAGTTTCTAACTCTATACATTCCTTTTCTAGTTCCTTTGGTGACGCTATTTCTTTTACCAATGGCTCCTTCGAAGGATTCACATTCTCCTGAGGCTGATTCTGCAATTGATCTGGTCTTATCTCTTTGGGTTTTGAACCTGGTTTGTTTCTCTTAACCTTTTGCCACCCTTCCTGTTCTTCTTTGTCCAGGATTTGGTTTTTTGGGCAATTCCTCTGAAAATGCCCATGCTCTTGGCAGAGTCTACATTTGAACGGGAGATGTTCGTAGTCCACTTTCTGGTAATGAGTCCAATTGCCCACCTTTAGTTTCACTGCCTCTGGAAGCCCTGCTTCGAGGTTCACTTCAACACAAATCCTGGCACACTTGTAGATGTTCTTGTTGTCTGCCTTATCAACAAACTTTCCTATTCCATTGCCGATCATCTGCAGTGCCTCAAAATTCCAGCAGTGGACCGGCAGATTGGGAAGCCTAACCCAAACCGGCACCTCCTTAGGCAGATCCACCGATGGGTCAAAGTCTGGGGACCATCTATTAAGATACAGCCCCTGAGAACCCATAAAGTATGGGCCATTCCTGAATATGAGATCTTTATCCTCCTTGTTGATAAACTCGAACAGAAAGTAACCACTGCTCAGTGGGTAACAGGTGACTCCATGTTTTAGATGCGGCTTCCAATTTCTTTGTATCCAGTCGTCGGTGGTCTTTGCTGAAGGCCAGAGCCCCATAAATTGGCCCACCAGCCCTCTTTCAGACAGAGCAAGAGCAATCTTTACCGTGGTAGTCTCTGGCAAGGCGATTTCAGGAATATCAGCGAGTTTTTTGATGAATTTCGGGACCAGGGGGGAAGCTTTCCTCTTCCCACCACCTGCAACGAGCCTTCTGAACGCATCCATCTCAGCAAGAAGGGGGGGAGGAGTGGGATCCTCGCCCCCATCGGTGGCCATAGCTCTGTGGAACCCTATCTAACGCTCGCGCTCAGCCTCGAGAGCAGCTCGCAGACCTATCCTCCCGTCCAACAATTTCTTTATTTCTATGTATATATTTGTTAAGCCCCAAATATTGGCACATTACTCCCTATGTAGTGGCACATTATCCCTTTTATTATGGTTCATTACATATTATCGATGTCATCTTGGGTCTGTTAGTTGTTATTGTACCCCTTTGTCTCCTATATATAGGAAGGAGACCTTTTCATTTTAGTCATCATTGTATCTTGTCTTGTCTTGTGTACTTAGTACATTGTGTAAGGAGGTTCCTCCCTCGAAGAGGATTGTTATTCATATCAATTATTTATTATTAAGGCATGGATTACTTTCTTATGGTCTATTTCTTATATTTTTATGCTATATATGGGTCTTGGTTGCATAACATTTGGTATCAGAGCTCTTTCCTCAGGACTTGGTTCTTCAAAATGAGTCATCTTGGAATTTTCCCTATAAATTTGTTTCTACAAGGATTCAAAGAGAAATATTAAAAACCCACTTCTATAACAGGACAAAATATTTATGGTACGAAATTTAGGTCCTAAGACATCATAGGTTCAAATATATTGGCCTTAGAATATAGGGTATTTACTAGTCCAAAACTATTCTAAAACAAGTGTTCTAGGGGAAAAGGTCATATATAGGGAATGCAAGGTCCAAATTGAGTGACACTAGTTTCATAAGAAAGAGTACAGACCACAGTATATGCGGTAGAAGTTTCAGACTCATATACAAAATATTCGACACGTGGAAGTTCGTACAAGTTTGATCTTTGGAAAGGACCAAAAATAAGAAGTGTTGGGAGATTCGCAATTACTTTCTATTAGTATATCAAAATTAGGTCATACCTATGGAATCAAAAATAGGAAACCTAAGGTTACCATAATCCTAAGAATCTGACCCATAGGATCCTAAATTTTAATTTTAACTCAGTTTCAAGTCAGCCCTAAAACAATATTCCAATCAAGGTTTGAAAAAAGGTACATCGTTTTAAATTTGAATAATTTTGAGTAGAAGGATCTAATTGTGGTAAAACATAGGGTGTGATATTTATTTGTGTTATTCATAATGCTACCAAAAGGAAGTGTAAAAACTCACACTCCACTCAAACCACCTAAGGAGTCATCCCCAAAATATGATGAAAGGGAAGACCTATCTTTTTGAGTGTCCTAGTTGGAAGAGATGATTAAAGGATTTGTGAAAGCAGTTGATTTAGTTAATTTAGAGGGGAATTTGATGAAACATATGGATAATAAGATGGAATAAAATATGAAAGGGTTCATGGAACAAATGGAAAATATTGCTAATCTCATACAAAATTCAAAGGATACTCCTTCTCCAGGTGATGATGTGTTCTATGATACTCAGGAGGATAAAGATAAGGTCCATGTTGAAAACATTCCATGAATACGAATATTCCAAGAAGAAATTATTTTGATAATGGAAATAATCAAGGATGGTCACCAAGGGGTACCCAACTTCCCAAGATTGACATGATAAAGTTTGATGGCAATGATCCAATAACATGGATATTCCAGATGGAGAAGTTCTTTGATCCACACCAGGTTCCAACTTTGCAGAAGGTAACTAAATTGCATCCTTATATTTAGAGCCTAATCAATTTGTATTGTACCAATGGCTTTATGAACATAAAAAAGGACTATATTATCTCTTGGTCTATATTTACAGAATAATTGATCACACATTATGGGGATATAAATAGAAACACCTTCTTTATCCAGTTGGTAAATCTCAAGCAAAAAGGCCCAGTTATTGAGCACATCAAACAAATTCAAAAGCTAAGTCTCAAAGTGAAAAATATTTTAGAAGATAATTTGTTGCATCTCTTTATTAGAAATTTGAAGAATCACATCCAACATGAGGTTCACCATTGGGAACCTATGTCCTTGGAGCATGCATTTAAAACAAAATTATGGAAACAAAGAAGTCTACCACTTACAACTATAAAAAAGGAAGTGTGGACTCTAGTCATCCACAACCTACAAGGTTGACACCACAACAACTAGAGGAAAAAATAGCAAAAGGGATTTGTTACAGTTGTGATAGAAAATATAGTCATAACCATAAGTGCATTGATAAGAAACTATTTTACATAGATTGTGAAGAAGAGCACTAATGTAGTGCCCCTAGACTACGGTAGATTTTGAGGGCACTTGTCGAGTGACCCGACTGGATCTAACTTCAATAAAATAACCATTTGATTTTATATTTTTGAATAATTGAAAAACAACTGAGTATGTGTATGATGACAACTGATGAATGAAAATAATGAATTGTATGAAATCTATGAAAGTGAATAATTATCTAATCTGAAAAATGGCATGCTGTCTATGGATTAGCTGAGTTATGAAAATGTGATATGTGAACATGAATATGTTGCTTAACAACTAGTTGTATGATGAATTATGTAATGTAAACGGAAGAAATACATGTGACAAAATGCCTTACTGATTAACAAGATATATGATATTATGAGTAAACTCTAATTACTTAAACGATTAGCATGTTATGAAATGATTAGGATGAATGAGAACAAGACTATTAATATGTGCTTCTGAGAATGTGTGTAGCGACAAGTGAAACGGTTCACCAACGGACACATAAAGGAATTAAAGGGTCGTAAAGTACATATAAATCACACACGGAAGGACGACAATGGTGTCGAATTCCAACGAAGCCCACGATCGAGTTCAAAATCCCTTAGTCGCTTACTCAGGATCACGTGAAGTCGTGCGAAGTGGACCATGACAGAGTTGGTCTCGTACGAGTTGGGGTGCGCACAATAAGAACGGACTTACTCCTCAGCACCATTAGTCTCCAATAGCGTGTAGATGGGGGATTGAAGGTAACAGATCCTAAATCCCTACATGAAGTTCCTGCAAGTCAGATGAAACGAAAGGATATCGACGGAAGGACCCAATGATGTGGTGCATTGTCGAGAAACGAAAAACAACAAACGCAAGGAACCGATGATGTGGTACCTTTCCGATAAATGAAAACGATGGACGAGTGGACTCGATGGAGTGGTACCATGTCGACAGAAAAACATAAAGACGTATGGGCACAACGGTTTTGTACCTAGGTCCTAGAAGGGATTAAATGTTAAACATTATGCATAAAACTTATAATATGCATTTAGACCATTTGCAAAGGAAAATGAATTTAAAATAATAGAAATCATTATTTTAGACCATCTACACATGAAAACGCATTTTTTTTTAGTATTTAAAAATAGTAAAAATTATTATTTTAGGAGCAAATGGAATACTAGGCTTGAGCATTTACTTAACATCACTTGCATCCACAAAACTAGAAGTAGATGACACATCATGGAGACAAACTAGAGTAAATTTATGAAAGTTTGTGCATTCTCTTTGGAAACTTGACACATGGATAGGTGATCTAAATTACTTTTGAATAAAAAGAAATTAAGCATTTTTGCATGAAGCGACATGTGTTGCAATGGATTTTCTTTTTTAAGGAAGGCTTTGGGAATGGGGAAACGAGCCATTGTTTGGATGGTTATCGTAATTTTTGTAAAGAGAGTGACTTGCTGCTATTGGAGTTTGGAAACGGATTCTGGTGGAGGGAAACCCATTTCTGAGTCTCTAGATTGTGTGTGTGAGCTCTACGACCTAAACTGCTTGGGGGTTCGGGAGGAAGAAGAGTACTCTCAATAAGGTGGGGAGGCTAACCAAAGTGTCTATCGATGAATGGTTGAGGATTCTAGAAGCAAGATCGTGAGGATTGACTTTGGTACTATCTCCAAGATATCGCAAGCTGCTACCGGAGAGGTAAATATTGAAATATGTGATCTATTTTTTAGAGGAAATTATTTGAAATATTAATGGAGTTTTATAGCATATTTCTGGTAGTAAATTATTTGGACAGAAAGTTTATACACAAATTTTATTCGAGTAACATTACAAAATGTTATGCTTATGATCTATTTCAAACAGATTTTAATTGCACTCTTTAATGGAGTTTTATATCGTATATGTGGTATAAAATCATTTAGAACAGAAAGTTTATACGAAAATGTTATTGAATAACAATACAGAATGTTATGGTTATGATCTATATCGGACAGATTCTATTGGCAATTATTTTTAATGGGTATTTATAGTATAATTCTGGTCATATTTGTTAGACAGAAAACTTAGTCGATTTTTTTTATTATTTGAGGAATAGCTCTAAGTTCCTTGGTTACGATGCATTTCGGACAGAAACTATCTAAGATATTTGATGGGAAAATGAACATATTTTAATCTCTGAATAGAATTAAAATCCGATCTGTAGACCTGATGATCCTGCTCTAAGTTTACCCTCGGTTTCCTTGTGTTTACCCGTGTGTTATGATCAATCTGTTGTTCTAACTTATAAGTATTTATGCGATGATATAGAAGTAAGTGAGAATAGGATTATTTTGCTTTACTTGTTTTCTTAGTGATGACATGAATCTGGTAGAAGGATAGCGTAATACTTATGTTTTGATTTCATCAAAATATCACTTATCCCTTAACTCTTTTATTATGATAAAATGAAAGATCGGGGATTATCATGTTTATAACTCATGTAAATGACTCTTATTTCTCAAACTCCTTGGTTTGATAATACGAAGGTTCAAAGTTCTACCGTATTTATCATTAGTTTAACTATCATTATATTGCTTAACTCGTTGTGATAATACGAATGATCAAAAGTATTATCATATTTATAATTCACTTAAATATCACTTATTTCCTCAACTCTTTTAATGTGATGATATGAAGGATTAAGGATTACCATGTTTATAATTCTTTCAAATAACACTTTATTCCTTAACCATATGTTTTGATAATACGAAGGATCTAGAAACTACTATACCTATAATTTGTTTAAATATCATTATATTCCTTAACTCCTTTATCGTGATAATAGGAAACATCAAGTGTTACCATGTTATAATTCTTTTAAATGTTATTTTTTTTTATTTCTTAAATACTTTTGTTAAGATGAAAGATAGATGTAGTATTATGCTTATAATTCACGTATGCAGTAATAGGAAATAAATGAAGGAGATGGTAATTTTAGACTAATTCATTTTTGTGACAACATGGTATATATAGTAACAAGAGTTTTAGCCTAGAAAGTAAAAGTTAGTATATGATATATTTGAGTATATGATATATGACATGAAAGTAAAAGTTAGCATATGATATATTTAAGTTAGTTAATGACATGAAAGTAAAAGTTAGTATATGATATGTTTGAGTATGATAAATGACATGAAAGTAAAAGTTAGCATATGATATATTTAAGTTAGTCAATGGTATGAAAGTAAAAGTTAGTATATGATATATCTAAGTATAGTTAATAGAAATTAGTTGTGATAAAAAAAAAATACACCTTGTTGCTAGGGTATAAGAGAATGCCCATGATAAATGTATATATGGATTATAGTCCTACATAATTAGTGAACATAGCATGTTATAATTACATCATTAGTTTCCTAGAACGCTTATGTCAACATATTTATGCATGGAAAGATATTAAATGATGAAGTATCCTATACAAATTTAGTTGCATTAATATGCCCATATTAATCTACTTATATTTGAAGTAAGAACTAAATGACTTCAAGGTAATCACCTAGTTAGATAATAAATAAAAAAATCTTGTGTTCTCTTCAACTCCAAAACTCCGGTCTTTACAAATAAAATGAACAAGAAGCACCAAAAGAACAGGAACCGTCTCCGTCTCAAGATGAAGAAATAGAAGATATTACTTCCAAAGAGATTAATCCCAGCATATCTTGTCATGCATTGGCTGGAATTAGCACTCCTCAAACTCTCAAGATCGAAGGATATATCAAAAAGAAAAAGGTAACAGTGTTGATTGATTCTGGTAGTACTCATAATTTCATTCACTGTAAATTAGTCAAGGTTCTCAATTGCTTTGTATATCTAGCACCATAGTTTCAAGTAATGATTGTAGATGGAGGAACTATCAATTGCTCGGGAAAATGCCATAATATCAATCTCACTATGGGGGAATATGTATTGAATAGTCCAATGATTGCAATTCCAAGGGGGGTGCTGATGTCTTAGGAGTACAATGGTTACAATCATTGGGAACAATGGATTTTAATTTTCAGAAGCTTTTCATGAAATTTTTATGGGAAGGAAAGGAATATGAGTTAAACGGTATCACAGGGAAACCAAGTAAGGTGACAAGCTATAATCGTATGACAAAATTGAGAATAAAAAAAGGGACATCAAGGTGTAATTGTACAATTATGCTCATTAGATGTTCAAACATCTAAGTCTCATATTTCCCCAGATCTCCAAAAGGTGATTGATAAGCATTCCAAGGTATTTGAAGATATTCCAAAAGTTCTTCCACCTGTTCGAGATTTTGATCATGTTATTCACTTAATCCCAGGAAGTGTTCCTCCTAACAATAGATCTTACAGATACCACTATAGAAATAAGAGTGAAATTGAGTGTATGGTTAACGAAATGTTAGAAGCCAACATAATTAGGCCTAGCCAAAGTTATTACTCTACACCAGTGGTAATGGTACACAAGCCGGATGGATCATGGTATGTGTCCATATTATAGAGAGCTCAACAATATCACCATTAAATATAAATTTCCCATTCCTGTCATCGATGAATTGTTAGATGAATTACATGGAGCAGTTTTCTTCACAAATTTGGATCTCCATTCCAGATATCATCAGATTAGAATGAAGGAGGAAGACATTCCAAAAACAACATTCAAAACTCATAAAGGTTATTATGACTTTTTGGTCATGCCATTTGGTCTCACTAATGCACCTTCCACATTTCAAGGTTTGATGAATTCCATTTTCAAGCCTTTCCGTAGAAATGTTTTGCTTGTATTCTTTTATGATATACTAATCTATAGAAAGTCTTGGGAAGAACATGTTAAGCATGTTGACAAGGTACTACAACTACTAAAGGAGAAACAACTATACACAAAACCTTCCAAATGTTTCTTTGGGGTAAAGGAGGTAGAATATTTGGGTCATATTGTATCTCGAGAAGGTGTCAAGGTAGACCTCAACCAAATTAAATCCATGATGGACTGGCCAATTCCCAAAAACCTGAAGAATCTTCGAGGATTCTTAGGTCTGACAGGGTACTACCACAAGTTTTTTCAGAACTATGGAAGAATAGCAGCACCTCTAACAACATTATTGAAGAAATATGCATTTTCTTGGACTCCAGAGGCAACTCAAGCTTTTGAACAGCTTAAGGAGGAGATGTGCAAAGCTCCTATTTTTGCCACACCAGAATTCACAAAAACATTTATTGTGGAATGTGATGCTTCAGGAAATGGGATTGGTGTTGTTCTAATGCAAGAAAGACACTCGCTTGCTTTCACAAGTCATCCAATAAAGGGAAAGCACTTACAAAAGCCCATTTATGAGAAGAAAATGTTGGCAATTCTACATGCTCTTAATAAATGGTGTCCTGACCTAATATGTAGACACTTCAAGGTCAAAACATAGCATGATAGTCTTAAATACTTCTTGGAACATATATTATCTTTGGAAGAGCAACAAAAATGGGTAACCAAGATGTTGGAATATGAATTTGAAATCATCTATCAAAAAGGGAAACATAATGTGTTGGCAGATGCGCTCTCCATAAAAGATGAAGATGTCGGGGCATTACTTTGTGCAATTTCCATTCTACAACCCGATTGGGTAGTATCAGCAAGGGAAGAATGGAAAAATGACCTATCTGTGTGGATGCTCATTCAAAAGATATAGGAAAATCCCATTGTATCAGATATTTTTGTGTAGAAAAATGATTTACTATAGTATAAGGATCGCTTATATTTATGCAAAGACTCCCAACTCAAACAAAAGGTCCTCTCAAATTTACACACCTCTCCTATAGGTGGGCACTCCAAATTCCTAAAAACTTACCACAAGGTCAAGAAGGAATTTTTTTGGGAAGGTCTTAAATATGATGTTCAAAGGTTCGTGGCCAAATGCTTGGTTTTCCAATAGAATAAGGTGGAAACAGTTAGGACCCAGAGACTTGTACAACCATTAAACATACCTTGCTAGCACTGGGAAAAAGTCTCAATGGATTTTATCACGAGTCTACCCAAGTCAGAAGGAAATAATTTTATTATGGTGGTTGTTTATAGACTCACAAAGTTTGCACATTTTTGTGCACTCTCTCACCCTTTTAATGCAAGTACACTAGCTGCGTAATTTCTGGAAACAATTCAAAATTTACATGGAAATCCGAAGATTATTGTAAGTGATAGAGATCCAATTTTCACTAGAAAATTTTGGACTGAATTATTTTCTTGTTTGGGTACCCAATTGGCTCATAGTTGATCTTAATATCCTCAATATGATGGGAAAACTGAGATAGTGAACAAATGTTTGGAAGGATATATTTGTTTCTTTGCAATTGATAAACAAACACATTGGGTGAAATGGTTATCTTTGGCAGAATGATGGTACAATACTTCATTCCATACATCATAAAAAATGTCTCAATTTATGGCACTTTATGGGTACCAAACTCCATCTATCACATCTCCCTTAAAGGGAAAATCTAAAGTTCAATCCATGGAAGATCACATAGAGCACCAACAAGAACTTCTCCAGATACTTAAGGAAAACCTAACTATGTCACAAAAAAGGATGAAACAACAAGCTGATCAACATCAGAGTGAAAGGAGTTTTGAAGAAGGGGATTGGGTATTTCTGAGGATACAGCCTTATAAGAAGATGTCCATCAAGCAACTAAATCAGAACAATAAATTAGCACCCAATTTTTATGGTCCTTATAAAGTGTTGCAAAATATTGGTAGTATGGCTTTGGAAAATTGGAGCTTCCTTCATCTTCAAGAGTACATCTAGTTTTACATGTTTCTTGTTTAAAGAAGGTAATAGGAGAAGAGATCCCAATTCAAACAACCTTGTCCGAGCTTGATGAAGAAGGAAGATTCATATTGGAACCTAAACAAATCACTGAAACAATGACTAAACAACTACAAAATTGGGCTATTACGGAGTACCTCATCAAATGGAAGAACCTGCCAATGGAATATTTGACAAGGGAAGATTAGTCCTTCATACAAAAGCGTCCACAACTAATCAAGCGTTGAGGAAAACCCTTGTATGAAGGAGAGGGGAATGGTAAGCCCTAAATATTGGCACATTAACCCCTATGTAATGGCACATTACCCCTTTATTATGCTGCATTACATATTCTTGATGTCGTATTGGGTCTATTAGTTTTTATTGTACCCCTTTGTCTCCTATATATAGGAAGGAGACCTTTTCATTTTAGTCATCATTGTATCTTGTCTTGTATTATGTACTTAGTACATTGTGTAAGGAGGTTCCTCCCTCGAAGATGATTGTTATTCATCTCGTTTATTTATTATTAAGGCGTGGATTACTTTCTTATGGTCTATTTATGCTATTTTTATGCTATATCTGGGACTTGGTTGCATAACAACATTTTCATTGACCCCATAAATGCAACATTGATAATAACAAGACTAGACATTTGTGAATAATAATGGTAATAGTCATGCACAAAATCACGTTATGTGTAGTGTTATCTCTTTTCGACAAACACTCAAAGTCCAAATAGAAATCCATGTGCTCCCAAAACTAGTAATTTCTCTCGAGCTCGTGTTCATATTGCATACAAAAACCATAACTAGAAATATAACTACATTAGTATAATATAAAATTTAACAAATTAAAGATTATGGAATTAAAGTAAAGTGTTACTAGATATCATCAATACATAACCAAAATAAAAATAAACTAACAACATATATAAACCATTAAAAATATATTAATAATGAGGTGATACAATAAAATATTCAATTGATGCAAACAATATTTGGTTCAAGACATGAAATTTACTGACATCAAATGTTAAAGATATTTTAAAGAGAAACTATCACATACCATCTATATTAGTCTCATATTTAGAGGATATATTGTGAGGTTTCTCCATAATATAATTTTCAAATGGATTCCTTTGTATTTAATCACCCTCCACCACAAGTATTCCCATGTATGTCTGTTTGAAGAAATTAAATTGTAAATGGATAGGGTTAAGTCATCAATAGATTGGGTCGAAAAACACACTCTAATATCCTACTTGGAAAGTTGATTTGAGAATTTTTCAAGGAAAGAGGATGAAAAGGTACGTTGTGGACTATATGGATAGTGTTCAAAACGAAGCTTGTTGGTCCAATTTTGGTGTTCTAATGTGCTCCTATTCAATACCTACATGCATAAAAAACCAAATAACTTTCTCAATAATTTATAACTTATAATCACAATAACTAATGCAATTTTCAAACTCATAACTAAACAAGTAAATACCCCTCAGGTTAGGGCTAACCCTCCACCAATAGTTCAAATAAATACAAACAAGATTTAACACATATTATTTGATGGGGGAGGGAGAAGAAAGATCTTCTATTACTTAAAGAGGTCACAACAAATACAATTTATACCTAATTATCCACTATGATTCCTCCTTCTCGAAACATTAGGTTTATTTAGACTACACCACTAACAATCAACCAAGTATTCAACTACTTCACCGATCTAAAGGGAAAGGATAACTCATCGAATGAATATCCTAAATAAATCTTGGGAAACAAGATATAAAAAACAATGGGTTTTCTAATCAAAGAGGGGATGTAAAAATCCAAAGAAAAATTATGCGCAATTCATTCAAGATGTAGGTATGATGATCATGTGGTGCCATTATCCAATGTCAAAGCCTCTATTTATACTTGAATGGAATAGTTAAGTTGTTTTGCATGAATCTTAACCATGGAAAATGGAAAAATATCTCATAGCCATGTAATTATCGCATTTTTTTTAATATTTTTTTCACTTTTTAAGAAGAACTCACATGTTACTAAAGAGAAAAATATGGGACACTCATGTGTTTCTAAATGGAAACATGTCAAGATCAAGTTAAACTTGATTAATTGGAAGAAATTGCATTGCTTCATGTGGCTCAGAGAGCTACTATTACTTCTCAAGCAGTGGTGAGCTTGATAATGATATAACATATGCTCCCTAATTTATGAGGTCGTAAGTGTAACGGATGGCCAACATACATTATAACTTGAGCATAATATTAATGAGAAAAACCAAGGGAAGTGCACAAAGGTTATGTAGCATATCCCATTAGGAATCTATAACACACTCAACAATTTCCATATAACATGGAATCCACGAGGTGCTAGCACATGCACATGCTTTGTATATACAGGCCAGTGTTCAACTTACACCTCTGGCCATACAGACCAGTGTTCAATGACACAACAAAGGAGAAATTCCGTATTTGATATTAGAGTTAACAACCAAATTAACACCCTTAAACACCTATTTCATTAAATCTAGAAAAATTCTATTACAAGGACTTCTATGACATTGAATTTTTTTGTAAATATTTTATTTATTTCATTTAATTTGTAAAAATTATGCATTAAAGAAATATTCCATTAAAATTGGAAAAACTAATCCTAGAAAGAATGTTTTTATTGATCACAAATTTTATTTACTCCAACTATTTTTAATATACAATCATAAAAAATGAAATGTTGTATCATTTATAACTAGTTCGGTATGCCATAAATTAGGAGGAGTATATGAAAATCTGTAATTTGTTGAATCGTGAGAAAAAATATTCATGAAGATATAAAATGTAGGATTAATGAAGTTAAGTTGCACACATAATTGCATGTTTTATTACAAGAAGATCTCTATCTATATTTGAAGTGAACAAAGTATCATATTAAATATTTTCATTGTTAAATAACATATTATAATATAGCATGATTGGAAGGAAATCACAATATTAAATTAAAATAAAATAAATTATAAGAAATGTATTGATGTCACCAAATAATAACTATAAATTCGTCAAAATTGGGATAGTTGTTAGGTACAACATTATACATACACAATGAAAGTGTGAAGAAATCGAATTAAGAAATCATGGCCGAGAATTACTTTCACCAAAAGGCAAAGAAAATGATAAGATTTTTAAATGTCGAAGAAATAGATGTTGAAACATATTTTTCAAATCTTTTAGTTGAACTTTATATATGACCCCATGCTCTTTTGAATTTATTTATGGCACATATCGAATGAGTCTAAATAGTCCACTTAGTACTCATTATCAATTAATTATATGGTTTTACATTGTATTATATTCCAAAAATTACATACTACATTTATACATTCATTTAATGCATATAAGAAGATAAAAGATAGAACATATCTCGTGCTTTGTTGGCCTGTAAGAGATTATTTCAGTTAATCATAATTGAGTTAGTAATACAAACTTACAAAAAAATGAATTGAGAAATCAAATTTCTTATAGTTCAATGTCACTCACTTATGACCAATCACGTACTACCCTTAATACCACTTAGCACTCATTAGCAATAAAAATTACATACTGCATTGATAAACTCCTCTTATTAATGAATATACGCAAATAAAAGTCAATAATTTATTTCATGCCTTGTTGGCTTATATGAGATTATTGCAATTATAAACTATTAACTTAAGAATACACATTTACAAAACTTTGTGCGTGCCTTGTTGGCTTTTATGAGATGATTTTAATTACAAATATTTGATTTAAGAACGCAAATTAAAAAAATATTTTGAATGGGAAAATCAAGTGGTGTAATGCAAAAAAATGTCAAACTTAAGGCAATCATAAATAATATTTTTTTTTGACACAAGCGGTTAGTTTTTGTATTAAAGGGGTGGCAGAGCCACAAGCAAAATTACAACTTCAAAGTATGTAAACTAACTATCCTGGAAACTGTTTAAAGCAATAGATGCCTGTGATTATACATATTCAGGACTTTTAGGAAAGCATATGCCTGTGTATTAACAAAAACAGGTCTTTCTAGGAATAGACATACAAAAAACAGCAGGGTTGGAAGACAGACTGGTGGCGTCGGTGTTAATCCCTTGAGGAGCGATTGCCTTCTTCTGAGACCTTGCCTGCGTCTTCACACAGCTTCACCAGAACTCCTTCCATCTTGTCGAGCCTTTTGTTCATGCTTTCGATGGCAGCGGTTACCCTCGTCTCCAGCATTTCAAGAGCTTCTGCAAACTCTGCTCTCGAACTTCCAATTTCGTCCTCCATTCTATCCAACCGGTGTCCTCCCTGCACATCTATTTGTCGCATGAACTCCCCCTGTATTCGTACACGCCGGCGAAGGGTCCTAATGTCTGCTTCTAGTTCAAGGAGCGGGTCAGGGGATGACGCAGCCGAGTCCTCTGAGTGAGCCATTTTGTCCAGCGGGTTCCAATCGCTTTTCTGAGGAACCAGATTGCAGGAAGCGTAGAGATCCCAATAGCTGTGCCAACCTGAGTCTACCTCCTTCAGCTTGGAAATGCCTCTCGAATTCAGGGATGGGCTGAGGGGCGCTTTGTGGGAGGTGCTGGAGTCATTTCTCTGTCCATAATGCGGATAGAGAGCCTTCAGGATGAGACGTGGCCCTTTTAACCACATGTTCATGCTCTTGCTTATGGTTCTCGTACAGTTCCATAAATGCCTTCGTTCATTACAGAGAGAGGGAGCCGCATGGTAATCAGTACCCCGAATGTCCATGTCACAGATCGCGGGCCCTGTGAGCCCAAATCTTTTGGAAGTTATGGCACTTAAATCTCTGTGCTGATGTGAAATTGACTTCGCACGCTTGACGGGAGGAGGATGCGAGATTTTGGAAGTTATGGCACTTAAATCTCTGTGCTGAGGTGAAATTGACTTCGCACGCTTGACGGGAGGAGGATGCGAGATTTCCTTAGCATGGGAGATCTTTCTGCGTAACTGCTCCAGTACGTCATCCGCAGGGACGAAGACGCCATCATTCTGAGGTGAGGTGAGCGCCCGTTCAGATGCGAGGAAGGAGGGGTGGCGCGGTTAGAAATGGCTATCACACTTGGAATTGCCACGTTGCGAGTGGAGAGAGTTCCCATCCGTCGCCTGGAAATCGTTCCACTTGTCATGAGGTTCCTGCCAACGAGTAGCTCCCAAATAAACGTCGAACCCATAATGTTACGGGATTGGATCCAGGACATGGTCGTTGTTGATTTTAAGAATCCCTTTTCCAAGGGGAATTGCTTCGTTTGCGGCATTGTCGGCCTGAGCATTGTTTTGGACCACACATCACTGAACATTTTCTCATAAAATTGTATCACACTACATTATTTGAATTTTGTTTCCAAGTGACAATGAGAGCTGTCCCATATGAATTCAAAGTCACTTGTATCAGTATTTGATTTTTCAACTACTTGTGGAATGTTTTTACATTGTATTTTATTCCAAAAAATACATCACATTTATACATTCATTTAATGGATACAAGAAGATAAAAGATAGAGCGTATCTCATGCTTTGTTGGCTATTATGAGATTATTTCAATTAATCGTAATTGAGTTAATAATACAAAATTACAAAAAAATGAAATGAGAAATCAAATTTCTTATAGTTCAATGTCACTCACTTATGACCAATCTCGTACTACCCTTAATACCACTTAGCACTCATTAGCAATTAATTTTGTGTTTTAAAACAATTGCAACTTCAATTATATGGGGTTTTATTTCAAAAATTACATATTGCATTGATAAACTCCTCATATTAATGAATATAGGCTAATAACAGTCAATAATTTATTTCATGTCCAGTTGGCTTATATGAGATTATTGCAATTATAAACTATTAACTTAAGAATACACATTTACAATAAGTTATAGATTGGGAAATCAAATGCCTATACCTTTCAAAATCATTCATCTATGACTCATCATGCTTCAATCTAAATTCTAGTACACTTAGCACTCATTATCATTGAAGTAATATTTTTTGTAAGAAATGTGCTTTTATATAGACGGAGGTTTAATTCAAAATTTGTGTGTCACTTGTATTAATCGATATAGATCAATAAAACTAAAGAGAACTTCATTCCTTGTTGGCTTTTGTGAGATGATTTAAATTACAAATAATTGATTTAAGAGTATGTAATTTAAAAAATATTTTGAATAGAGAAATCAAGTGTTGTAATGCACTTGTATTAATACATATAGATAAATAAAACTAAAGAGAGTTTCTTGCACGCCTTGTTGGCTTTTATGAGATGATTTAAATTACAAATAGTTGATTTAAGAGCACAAATTTAGAAAATATTTTGAATGGGGAAATCAAGTGTTGTATGATGCAAAAACTTGTCAATCTAAAAGCAATCATAAATAATACTAATAATTGTATTTATATATCATTGTCAATTATCATCTATCTATAAAAGTTATAAAATCATACAAATTAATTCACTAAAAAATGTGTCCAACTTGTATTGAAATATTGCAATGTAATCGTCAACAAATTTCCATATAATAATATCTTCACTTAATACAAAGAACTCAATGTTCTATTGAACATTCGAATGTAGTTGCGTTTCTGTTTGATGCGATGAAGTGTCTTTAAAAAGGGGAATAGAACTTGCACAAGCCAAGTATCGTGTTCATGTCCTATATAAGCCTTTATTAAGATACAGTTTGACCAATATCCGAGGAATTGAGAAGTAGGCTTTGATGTATCTATTAGCAATACATTTGATTCTGTGTACTTATTTCCATATTGGGACCACACGTCGCTTAGCCTTTTCTCATAAAACCGTATCATACTACATGATTTGAATTTTGTTTGCAAGTGACAATGGGACCTATCCCATATGAATTGAAAGTCACTTGTATCAATATTTGATTTTTCAAGTACTTGTCGAATGTACTTGTTAGTAACATTTGATGTCCATATCGCAACATCATAATGTTTTAGGCAGTATTTTAATACTTCTAGTTGAAAAGGCCTACAAAAGTAGGATTTATCACCAAGCTCCCAATCTGGTTTTCTTTGAATTTGACAACTCGTATCATCTTTGGAATACGACGAGAAGAATACTCCTTCCATTTCAAAGATCAACAAGATCTTCCGACTGATATTAACTCCCATCTGCATTGCTGCCACATATATAACATTAACATATTTTCACTTCAAAACTTCATTGCTAAATGGCATCAAAACATATCCAATTTATTTCCACTCCCAAACAAACAACTTAATGAAAAAAATAAAAGTAATTTCAGTGGAATAGTTTTTTTATACAAACACATTCAACTACTACTCAAATCACTAATTTTAAGAATTGTAATGAGATAAACTACAATTTAAAAATATAATTACAATAGTCGAATTCATTTGAACTAATTATATGTTAATATCTACATACTACCTAAATTTTACAGTTTTTAAATTTAAATCAAGCAAACTATTTATATGTTCATTTTTACATACAACCTCATACGATATTTTAATTTTCAAGAAATTATAAGAAAAATTCATATAAGCACATTGCAATGAAATTCAAATCACAATTTAAAAATATAGTTACAATGGTCCAATTCAAACCAATTATATGTTAATTTATACCCACCACCTAGATTTACAATTTTTTAAATTTCAATTAAACAAGCTAATTATAGGTAATTTTTACATACAACCTGATATGATTTTCCATTTTTTTAATTTCTAAGAAATAAGAAAATTTCATATGATAACATTGAACTAACATTCAAATCACTGATTTGTAAGAGTTATAATGATCAATTAAGACGCAATTGATAAATAAACTGCAATTGCTCAAACATAGTAATTGTACGTTAATTTATACATACAACCTAATACAATTATTTAATTAATATGGAATACTACATTTTTATGCAAACACATAAGACTATTATTCAAATCACTAACTTTTTATAACTCAATATCTCAATATAAATAAACAAAATAATAATATGTTAATTTATAATAATGACACAACAACAATCCTTATATGTGTATTATGAAATAATAGACATTAAATTGATAATAAAATAAAACACAGTAATAACACATCACATGTAGAATTAAGTCATCAAATGTACAATGACCAAGAATTTATATCATAAACTTCAAGATTTTGTTTATAGAGGAAATGAATAACAGTCATCTTAATGTACTATTAAAAGTCATTGAAGATTCTTCAAAATATCTCGAACATCGAGTGCCTTGTACAATTTATTCAATAAGCTCCACAGATCAGCGATCAACCATTTATCCTCATTCTTTCCATCAAACGAAGGGGCAATAATCACATTTTCTTTGGGATTTTCTTTCTTTGTCTCCATTGAACAATCCACTAGAATAGTGTTAGTAGCATCATATTGAGAATACATTCTCCACACTTTTTTCAGATGTTTTTTGTATATAACTTGTGTTGAATTATCAATGTCATTTTTTCCCTTTTGTTGTTTGCAATCTGAAGCAATCCATGTAAACAAAAATTTAGCTTGTAATGTTTCTGAAACTAGCTTTTTCATAACTCTTGTTGTGTTTTGTTTCAAAGATGTCGTCCAAATTGCAATGTCAAGAGATTCATTTCTGGAACACATTTCAAGAAATGTTTTTGCATGTGGACGAAACCAAAATGATTTTTTCTCTATCGTGTAATCTGCGGCCCTTCCCATTTTCTCGATAAATTCTTTTTGTGATGCATCACCATCAACGCTCTGATAGAAAATGTTATTCAATTCAAAAATAACTAATTTCTTTTGACTTATAATAGCTGCAAAACAACAATGGATCATAGTAAATTCATTTTATTCATGCTACATAAATTATTATTAAAAAAAATTGTTGAAGAAATACACTCACTTTGAGTATTTTTTGTACTAGTTATTGATAAGCCACACTTCTCTTGTATTGTCTTCATAGAACCTAGAGCCAAAATAACAAACCTTCAATCGAATACCAATAATACTTCTTTAAATCAATTTTTTTTTTATAAGACATATTTTATGTTTAATTGAAAATAAGAGACATGTGAAGTACCTGATATGATATCATGTTCTTGACTATGGCTTTCTGTCACATTCCCTTGATCACTGTCTTTTTTCTCCTCGTTTGCTACTGTAATAAACATATGAAATGTTATAAAATGTATCAACGAATGAAATTCATTAAATAAATAGGCATAGAATCCAAAGAATCACTAGAGAAAGAACAAAACAAGTACAATACAACAAAAGAAACAAAATAAATTATGTACCTGGTATGGTATTTTCTTCGTCTTGTATTTGCATCTCGAAAACTTCTTCGACATTGTGCACACTATGTTGATCATTGCTTTGTTGCAAAGTGTCGTTGTTTTCTTTACAATTTCCGCCATTAGTAGTTATAGTAAACATCTTGTTAATGAAGATATATAAATAGCATAGAATCCAACGAATCACTAGAGAAAGAACAAAAAAAGTACAATACCTGGATATTCCAACAGCAATATATTAGACATTGGTTTTTGCAATTGGAAGGATTCTTGATTAGTCAGCATGGTAGTCCTTTGTAACTCGTTTTCTACGACACATGCCATTCTTCTTCCATATGTACAGCAAGCCTGCTGTAAATTTTTCCCCGCATAAAGAGAAATAATCAAATTTAGATCACTATGTTGTTGATGCATTTGCAATAATTCTTCCCAGAATTCAAAATCTCTCTCTTTTTCATCAGATATGTCTCTAAAACTGTGAGAGTATATTGAGGCCTGTAAACTTTTAGACTCTTCACTATAGAAATGTATAGTTAAAACTATATCATAACTATAGTTATTTTGTTCTTTATATTCATAAAGACCGGTAGCCATTTTATAGTTGACATTTGAGTCCTTGACAACAATCTCCAGAGCTTGGCGTACATCCTTACAAGACCAAATTTCTACTAAGATAATCATAGTAAAATCTTTCAACCCATTTTTTTCGATTAAAAATCGAAACAATTCAATATAGTGATCCTTAAGGAATGATTCATCTTTCAAAGCCAATGTATCCAACACAACAAAGTCAGTGTATAACATTGGTTGAAACAGACAAGGAAAAGAGTGCAAAAGTGTTGACAAGAGGCTAGGACCCCCATAATGACAACCGAATTCAAAACTGTTCTCAATTTCCTGTATATCTGTCGATGCATCAATTATTCTATCAAGGACCACACACGCTTGTGGAGAAAGGGACTCTATTTTTGTATTTCGTGATCCTTTTACATATTTACACCCTTCCATTGTCTTACAGTAGTTGGCAAATATGATATCAGTAATTCCATAATGCTCAAGAATATTGGATATTGTAAGAATCTTATCATTCAGATTCTTATCATGACTTTTGCAATATGTTACCATTGCCTCCAAAATTGTTCTTTTGGTTTTCAATTGTGAACAATAATCTTTCATTTTTATGGCATTGGTTGGATGGTTCACTGGAATAGAAAACCAGACAGTTCCATCCAATAGTTTATCTGCTACAGAACACATTTCTTCAGCGGTTAGTCCCTGAAGGGGACGGAAAGAACTTGATACCAAACTGTTCAGACTATTTGTCTTATAGTTTGGATCCTTAGGTTGGTTTGGAGAACACATTAATGTCCCTAGTTTGTAACAATTAAAAACAACTTCCCATTTATCCCAAGTAGTATCATCAAGATATAACAAGACTTTTTTTTCAGCAAAGTTTGTTAGTGGACAATCGAAGAAAGAGCACAACATTTCATCATCAACCTGTTAAAAAATAACAAATATAAATTAGTAAGAATGTGATATCAAAAATAAAATAGCCATGAATTTAGTTATAACAATATAAACTAAGTGCAAAAAAAAAAAAATTGCACACCTTGTCTTCAGCCGTCTTAGCATTCCCACATTTTTGTTTCTTTAATTTATTTGTGGCAATTAGGAATTGTCTTGCAGATCGCACAGAATCAATGAATGGAGTTTTGAAGAACATTGTGTTTGCAGAATTTAACTGGCAGCAAATACGAATCACCACACTGGGAGCAACTAATGGATCTAAGAATCGAGCATTACGTTCTTTGTACTTCTGTTTTGCCTCCCCAGATAGACTGAATTTAGGATTTGATAATATTTCTTTTGCTGCTTGAATGGTGTGTTGCCCATCAACTATCCAAAAATTGATGTTCTTGGCATTTATATCCATTTCATTCATGATTTTCACAGGGTTTCCAATCGGATCAGACTCTTTTTTGTCAAATGGAATCAGAAGAGCATCAGGCAATGATGCTTGAAATTTCTGTAGGAACGATTTTAATAATACTCGAACATTTAAATCATCCCGTGATCTCAATTTATATAACTTGGGTGCTTCTACACATCTTCGAACATCCACCTTCATGGTAAAAGAGCTTGAAAATAAATAACTGTCCTTGAAATTTTCATGGATTTCATCGCATTGGTCAGCAAGCTTCTCTATCTGAGAGTCTTCTTTTTGGGATTTTACAAACTCTGTAGTAGGCATGAACTCACTTTCTTTAATGCTCTGTTCTAGCTCAACTAAATATACCCTTCTCAAAGCAAGCATTTGAGCCTCGAGTTTATCATCTGGTATTTTATCAAGTAGTTTACCTCTTTGTTGCAAATAAAGAAACACGGATGATGTTTTCTTACATCTCACAAAGCGATATTTCATAACGTTGGTAATACGTTGTACAAGATCATCACAACTCTTTAGACCAGATTCATTGAAGCTCTCAAAACTGTCCAACTTAAACTGTGACTTTTTTATTGACTCTGGAAATTCTGTATTAGTATCAATCAAATCTGGTCTAAATTTTGTGTAATCAATTTGGCAGGAAAATAATTTCACTTCATTTTCTTCAATTACCTCCATTTGAAAATCGATCTGACTATGATTGAGAGCATAGCAATTAACAATTATCCCTAGCCTTTGTATATCATTCCCATCCATGGATCCAAATAGATACATATCTGGAAACATATTCATGGGACTTTCAATCTCAACATACCAATCTTCGACATACTCAAATGCAGCAGATGTTTTGAATTTTTTAATCATTTCAAAATTAGAACCCATTGTTGAATTTATAATCTGAGTTGAATGAAGCTTTTGTTTTTTGAATGCTGATTGTGGCATTTTACTTGCTTTGGAGACGACAGCTTCAAAAAACAATAATAAGCAATTATTACTATAAATAAAATGAAATCAAAATCACAAATATTACCATATAGTCTTCTAGTCTAACCATTTAGAAATGAGAGAATAATATTTAAAACCACCATACCACATGGGGGAGACGTTGTTTGTGTGTCACTTGCAATTCGTTTTTTCTTCAAATTATTCCTTGGAATTGTCATTGCACCAGAGTCCATAGCTTCTAAAAACAATAATAAATAGTCGACTATAAGTTTAAATTGTTTTAAAAATACATGAAATAATGAGCATTATCAAAGAATATTCTATTACATGTCTTTTATTCACATGCACAAGAATAATAAGGGTCATGTGTTATGGAAACATATTAAATACTTAGAGATAAATAAAAATCCATTGCATCTAGCACAAGTAGGGACTCATTAAAAAGAAAAGTTTTCCTTCTCAAAAATGCTAGAAGGAAATGCTTATGCTAGAAAGAAAGCTAGCAGTCGCTAGTTTTCATTGATCTTTACCCATGTGCTTATTTCAAAATAGAGCACATGGCACAAGCTCAAGGTATAAGCTAGCAACCACCAATCACCATGGACAGGATTTTTCTATTGGAAAGCTAGCGATTGCTAGCTTTCTTTCTAGCATAGGTATATGTTATTATCCTATAAGTATTTTGCTTATGCTAAAAGGAAAGCTAGCAGTCGCTAGCTTTCCTTGATCTTATGCCATATGCTTATTTGAAAATAGAGTACATGGCAGAAGTTCAAGGCTTTCCTTACCTAACTAATTTATGTTTTGTGACCTCATGTGAAGCTTGGAGGCTACACCAAGAATATAATTTTTGAGATAATTTCTATTGCTAATAACAAGTAAATTATACAGAGACACTACCTCTAGTTTTCTATTGCTAATAACAATTAAATGTTACACATAGATTACCTCTAGTGCAAAAATAGACATAAACATAGTAAAATATACATAAAGAAAACCTCCTTCGTTATAGCTTTTATACCAAATTAAGTTTATTGGTTTACTTAAAGACCTGTGAACAAAAAAATAAATAAATTGAACCCATATAAATGATAGACTATAAATCATCATATATTTTTTTTGAACAGAAACTAAAAAGGAGTATATTATAAAGGGGCTGTGCACAGCCATTCAGTACATAGCAAAAAGAGAGGAAGAATAGTCCTTCAGAGCAGAGATAGAGCATTGTAGACTAAGCCTGCAAAGGGTCCAAAAAACTATATACAGAGTTCTTCCATGATGACTAACAGAACGGGCAATATATACCCTTATATATCTTACATAATAAAAGACAAAAAAACATATATCCTTAAAAACCAGATTACAGGTGGCCCCTGAAGTGGACTGGCTGCACCACTGATTCTTCCTCCATCTGACGCTCCCCTTCAACAGTTACTGCATTGTTTCTGCTGCCCTCCTCCTGGATCATATCCACCTTCCCCATCATCTCGCGCAAGGAGCTTTCATTATCATCGATCCTGGAGTCATGGTTGTTGATTTGAAGGGAAGTGTAGCTCACAGTGTCCTCCATCTTTTTTATAGCGCAGGCTATCTCCCTGTTATCCATAAATCTTATGGAGACTATCTCATACAGCCGCCCCAAACATTTCTTGATGTCCTGGATGCCGGTATTGTCCCCTGGCTGAGGCATTCTGCCAAAATCAGAGGAAATAAGAAGACAGTCAAACTGCCTGAGCAAAGAATCAGCAGTTAAATTACTACACGAACCCTCACGCGCTGAGCAATTAAGGATGCAACTGAGCACTAACAGTTCCTAATGGAGCACCGAACCCCCTTGTCCGTCAGAGAAGACCTTTAAATCATCATATTTTTATGTCATTAACCAAGTAGTTCTTTTATCATTACATTTTGTTAACTCATTAAACAACATAAGGGTCATGTGTCCTGGAAACATATTAAATACTTAAAGATAAATAAAAATCCATTGCATCTAGCACAAGTAGAGACTCATTAAAAAGAAAAGTTTTCCTTCTCAAAAATGCTAGAAGGAAATGCTTATGCTAGAAAGAAAGCTAGCAGTCGCTAGCTTTTCTTGATCTTTTGCCATGTGATCTGTTCTTGGACAGAAGGTATCCAAGAAGACATCTATCCATCCAGACCATGATCTGCACAAATGATGTATAATAAGGGTCATGTGTTATGCTAGAAGGAAATGCTTATGCTAGAAGGAGAGCTAACATTCGTTCAAAATAGAGCACATGGCACAAGCTGAAGGTATAAGCTAGCAACCATCAATCACCATGGACAGGGTTTTTCTAATTGAAAGCTAGCGACTGTTAGCTTTCTTTCTAGTATAAGCATGTGTGTTTATTTTAGAAAGAAATGCTTATGCTAGAAGGAAAGCTAGCAGTCGCTAGCTTTCATTGATATTTTGCCATGTGCTTATTTCAAAATAGAGTAAATGGCACAAGCTCAAAGTATAAGCTAGCAACCACCAATCACTATGGAAATGATTTTTCTATTGGAAAGCAAGCGACTGCTAGCTTTCCTTCTAGCATAAGTATGTGTTCTTATCCTAGAAGGAAATGCTTATGCTAGAAAGAAAGCTAGCAGTCGCTAGCTTTCCTTGATCTTGTGCCATGTGCTTATTTGAAAATAGAGTGCATGGCACAAGCTCAAGGTATAAGCTAGCAACCACCAATCACCATGCCCAAGGTTTTTCTATTGGAAAGCTAGCGACTGCTAGCTTTCCTTATAACATAAGCATGTGTGTTATGCTAGAAGGAAAGCTAGCATTCGTTCAAAATAGAGCACATGGCACAAGCTCAAGGTATAAGCTGGAAACCACCAATCACCATGGACAGGGTTTTTTATTGGAAAGCTAGCAAATGTTAGCTTTCCTTCTAGCATAAGCATGTGTGTTTATACTAGAAGGAAATGCTTATGCTAGAAGGAAAGCTAGCAGTCGCTAGCTTTCCTTGATCTTGTGCCATGTGCTTATTCGAAAATAGAGTGCATGGCACAAGCTCAAGGTATAAGCTAGCAACCACCAATCACCATGGACATGATTTTTCTATTAGAAAGCTAGCGACTGCAAGCTTTTCTTCTAGCATAAACATGTGTGTTATGCTAGAAGGAAATGCTTATGCTAGAAGGAGAGCTATTCGTTTAAAATAGAGCACATGGCACAAGCTGAAGGTATAAGCTGGCAACCACTAATCACCATGGAAAGGGTGTTTTATTGGAAAGCTAGCGAATGTTAGCTTTCCTTCTAGCATAAGCATGTGTGTTTATACTAGAAGGAAATGCTTATGCTAGAAGGAAAGCTAGCAGTCGCTAGCTTTCCTTGATCTTTTTCCATGTGCTTATTTCAAAATACATCACATGGAACAAGCTCAAGGTATAAGCTAGCAACCACCAATCACCATGGACATGATTTTCCTATTGGAAAGCTAGCGACTGCTAGCTTTTCTTCTAGCATAAGAATGTGTGTTATGCTAGAAGGAAATGCTTATGCTAGAAGGAGAGCTAGCATTCGTTTAAAATAGAGCACATGGCACAAGCTGAAGGTATAAGATAGCAACCATCAATCACCATGGACAGGGTTTTTCTAATTGAAAGCTAGCGACTGTTAGCTTTCCTTCTAGTATAAGCATGTGTGTTTATTTTAAAAGGAAATGCTTATGCTAGAAGGAAAGCTAGCAGTCGCTAGCTTTCCTTGATCTTTTGCCATGTGCTTATTTCAAAATAGAGCAAATGGCACAAGCTCAAGGTATAAGCTAGCAACCACCAATCACTATGGACATGATTTTTCTATTGGAAAGCTAGCGACTGTTAGCTTTCCTTCTAGCATAAATATGTGTTCTTATCCTAAAAGAAAATGCTTATGCTAGAAGGAAAACTAGCAGTCGCTAGCTTTCCTTGATCTTGTGCCATGTGCTTATTTGAAAATAGAGTGCATGGCACAAGCTCAAGGTATAAGCTAGCAACCACCAATCACCATGCCCAAGGTTTTTCTATTGGAAAGCTAGCGACTGCTAGCTTTCCTTCTAACATAAGCATGTGTGTTATGCTAGAAGGAAAGCTAGCATTCGTTCAAAATAGAGCACATGGCACAAGCTCAAGGTATAAGCTAGCAACCACCAATCACCATGGACATGGTTTTTTATTGGAAAGCTAGCAACTGTTAGCTTTCCTTCTATCATAAGCATGTGTGTTTATACTAGAAGAAAATGCTTATGCTAGAAGGAAAGCTAGCAGTCGCTAGCTTTCCTTGATCTTTTGACATGTGCTTATTTCAAAATACATCACATGGAACAAGCTCAAGGTATAAGCTAGCAACCACCAATCACCATGTACATGATTTTTCTATTGGAAAGCTACTGACTATTAGCTTTTCTTCTTATCATAAGTATGTGATCTTGTGACGTGTGCTTTCCTTGATCTTGTGACAAAATCTGTCTCAGGTACTGTCGGCTTCCACGACAGTCACCTATAAGGAATGACATCCTAAGTTGGTCACTAAGTACCTTCGTCAAGTGGAGAAAGAGCAGTTATCCCTCGAACGGTATTGGGTCGTCTCCTTTTCAACAAGTGGTGGTGAGCCCACTTGAGAGAACATACACCCGCAACCTTGGGTTTGACCTCCTATGGCGCGGCGCCGCTCTTTCACTTGCCCCATGTGGCTATACACGACCACTTGATTTAGAAGGATTTATAAAGCACCCTAAGGACAACAACTATGTTTTTGGATGCCTAGCCCCAAAATCGTACCTAAACTACAAGATTCTTTTGTGCCCTCCTATGGAAGTATTAAGTGAGTAGATTTAAGCTATTTTTGAATTTAGTGAGTGACGAGAGAGTTTCTTGTGTGTGTGTGTGTGCATCAAAGAAAGTGACGGTTTTGAGCGCACATGAGATATTGCATATAAATGAAAAGGCTTTTCTTTTAAAATGAAAATAATGCAACTCAACCTAATAGAAAAACAACTAAATAAACCATGTAAAAAAAACTAAATAAAATAAATTGTAAAAATAAAAATAAAAAAATCTATAAACAAAATTGTAAAAGTAAAAAAAAATCTATAGACTTACCAAGATTTTCAACCTCTTTTTAATCAGGTCTTCTTCTTTACTTTTTGTTTGGCTAAGACTAAAGCTAATGCCAATGCCAATGCCATTTTTTCCCATAACTTCATCTTCATCTTAGTTGGTCTTGCTTCTTTGATAGACAATAATCTAGAAGCTATGAAGCCAAGAATACTTGAATGGAAACTGTACAATATATTGAAACTATCTGTAAGTTACAAACTTATATCAAATAATTAAATATAAAAAACACTAGCTATTTAGCTATTTTTATATACAAGTAATGCTATATATTACATCTTATATACACGACAGTCACCTATAAGGAATGACATCCTAAGTTGGTCACTAAGTACCTTCGTCAAGTGGATAAAGAG
Organism: Larix kaempferi; assembly: GCA_027924585.1. NCBI lineage: Eukaryota > Viridiplantae > Streptophyta > Pinopsida > Pinales > Pinaceae > Larix > Larix kaempferi. The sequence goes on from BSBM01000642.1 coordinate 8,850,056, forward strand.
CAGTTATCCCTCGAACGGTATTGGGTCGTCTCCTTTTCAACAAGTGGTGGTGAGCCCACTTGAGAGAACATACACCCGCAACCTTGGGTTTGACCTCCTATGGCGCGGCGCCGCTCTTTCACTTGCCCCATGTGGCTATACACGACCACTTGATTTAGAAGGATTTATAAAGCACCCTAAGGACAACAACTATGTTTTTGGATGCCTAGCCCCAAAATCGTACCTAAACTACAAGATTCTTTTGTGCCCTCCTATGGAAGTATTAAGTGAGTAGATTTAAGCTATTTTTGAATTTAGTGAGTGACGAGAGAGTTTCTTGTGTGTGTGTGTGTGCATCAAAGAAAGTGACGGTTTTGAGCGCACATGAGATATTGCATATAAATGAAAAGGATTTTCTTTTAAAATGAAAATAATGCAACTCAACCTAATAGAAAAACAACTAAATAAACCATGTAAAAAAAACTAAATAAAATAAATTGTAAAAATAAAAATAAAAATCTATAAATAAAATTGTAAAAGTAAAAAAAAATCTATAGACTTACCAAGATTTTCAACCTCTTTTTAATCCAGTCTTCTTCTTTAATTTTTGTTTGGATAAGACTAAAGCTAATGCCAATGCCAATGCCATTTTTCCCATAACTTCATCTTCATCTTAGTTGGTCTTGCTTCTTTGATAGACAATAATCTAGAAGCTATGAAGCCAAGAATACTTGAATGGAAACTGTACAATATATTGAAACTATCTGTAAGTTACAAACTTATATCAAATAATTAAATATAAAAAACACTAGCTATTTAGCTATTTTACATCTTATATACATTCATAGAATTGATAACTATTTTTATGTACAAGTAATGCCATATACTTATATACATTCATAGGAACGATTAACATGCATTGACAGTGTTGGATTCTTTCCTTGGCATACAACTCAATTCATGATATCTATGGTAACAAAACCACTTTGGGGGTGTCCCCATTTTCCACTAATTTCCCCTTTGGTAAACATGCAACCTTATTTGCAACCATGTTTTCTCAACTATTGTTTCTCCATCAAGTATGAAACAATTGGAAGAATTCAAAGGAATCAATCATACTCTAGATTCTCATTTTCATACGCTCAAGAACTACATCTTTGAGTTGAGGATTTCTTCTTATTAGTCCTATTAAAGATGAATATTAAATGATAGTAGCTATCGTATTTAAGGGTAAACAAGGGAGTCTCATACACCAACAAGATAGCTAACCGACATATATGAGGTAACTAAATTAAACCAAAATTAAACCCACCCAATTCTTTGGATTAAAAAAGGATCTGATATATGACCTGACATGTAACGTCTTTAAAAAAAATTAACCCCAGCAGATTATCTATAAATACTGTTTAAATTTATTGGTTTCAAACACGTTGAGACACGTTGAACTTCTTCCTACTTATCAAGATTTAACAATGATATAAGTTATCATGGATAAGTCAATTAAGTGTTTAGTGGATGACTTAATTAGTAAAAGATTATCAAGTTCTCATGTGTAAAATAAATGTCATTAATTGTAAGTATCCTCAAGTAAAGGTGTCTTCAAGGTGAAGTATAAAAGTTAAACATTAATAATAGAGGAGTGTGCTATATAATTGTTGATCATGATTAATTAAATCATTTATTATATTTCATTGTTTATACACAGAGGTACTATGTTGACACTTATCCATTAACCAAATAAATATTTTAAATTACTATTCACAATTTAAATTAATTACTATTATTATTAATTGTTATTGTTATTATTATTATATTATTAATATTATTTAATTAATAATAATAATGATAATAATCCCTTTTATAAAGTATAGTGGGTTGAATAATAATGAATTTATTAAATAAATTATTAATTTAATTAACGGACGGAATCATCCCAAGTAAATTAAAAGGATATGTTTGGGGTTTTTAAGGTAACTTACAGAATCCATTCCAGAAATCTTCTTATCTTACTGCAATCGACGGTTTCAGGTATTTTTCTGAACCAGCTTAATTAGAATGTATTTTCTTTTATTTCCAAGCTATGCATGTCAAACGAACAGAATTAAATGGAAAGTTTTAGGATTATGTTTATTTAACTGCAGAGACATGTAAACATATAGAAAACAGACAGTTAAACATTTACAGAAACAGAAATATAGATGGTTGAATCTCTTGTTTTCTTCTAACAATAATTAAGGGAAAAACTAGGTATAACCTGATAACCCGGAATAGACCCAGTGCCTAGATAGGGCACTACAGTTGGTATCAGAGCGCAAGGCTCAGACACTGAGACCTTAGGGCCTAACTACACCTGGAACTTTAGTGAAATTTACTAGAAAATAACAAACCAGTATGATGGCTGCAAAAAGATAATTTGAAGAGCCTTTTCCCATTTATTCGTAAGGCGTAACAGAAACAGAATTTGAATGATATATATATATATATATATATAACTGCTTATTTAGGGCTCAGTCTAGACCCCATTAAACAAACCTTTCCAGAAAAACAACAACATTTCTATATACACTCTTTTAATATTCAAACCCTAATATTAATCCAATGCTAAAGCATTTGGGATAAAAAAAAACACTTCATTGCATTTATAGAAAGAAATTGTATTCATAATAAATACGAAACAATGAGTCTCGCACAGGATTTACAGAGGGTTCTCCAAATTTCAGACCTGCAGCCAAAGTGATCAGTTTTCATTTCCTATTATTTTAATGCAGATCTGCCTTCTTGCCTGTAACATTTTGCTTTAAACATTCATTTCAATAAATGTGGCATAAAACAAATATTCAAATAATATTGTTGCCTGCAATATTGTTTATAATACAAGCATCGCAGCAATTTCGACGCAGAAATCGTTTCATTTGAGCTCGATATGATACATTTTGACCAATAACTAAGAAGATTTACAAGCATGGCAAATGCATGAAACGATTTCCATACTGCTCTCCATTGTTGCTGCTTGTTTTGTCCGAAACGAATTTCATACAAAATGTTGCTTCCTTTGAAACCCTAGCGCTCAAGCCAGGTGTACCAAGCGCCCGGAGCCCAACGCCACATCAATTGTCCTCCAAGCGTTTTTCTTCTTTCCTTTGTGCCCAGCCCGAACTCAACAACTAGAGCCAATTGGCCCACGCACTTAACACATCAATGCCCACCATCGAATCCCATGCACTGAGTTCACATAAGAGGATGGGAATATATAAAAGATGCGTTGTGCTCAACGCCGAGGACTCATCAGGGAACCGAATGCCAAGCCAGGCGGGGTCCCATGGATTTCATATCTCCCATCGTCGAAGCAGCCCTACAATGCCAAATAAAACCTTATTTCCTCCTTAAATAGGCATACTTTTGACGGCACGTGAGACGGTTTCCGCGTTGCCCATGAGCGGTTTACTATACCGCTTTATTGGAATGCGGACGAGTAAGGAATGAACACGTGGGATGGTGGTTTCCTTTCTGCGACCACCAACCACCCTTACCATGCGTACATGTTGCCGACGCGGAATAAGGAGAGCCGTCGATCCTGCGTTGGCGTCAATCCCCATGCGAAAAAGAAAAGGTTTTTTTTTGCGTTTTATATTGTTTTAATTTTTTTTATTATTATTTTAAATTAATGTTTTTTAAATATTAATTTAATTTTATTAATTTAATGTAGTGTCTCTCAAGCATGCCCCTTTTTAAAGCTATAATTAATTAATTTCACCTAATACACTGTTGTGCAATCTTTGGTTCTCACATCATATCTGTCCATCGTACAGATAATAAATTTTGAATGAACACCATAATTAATGTGTAATTGCCAATGCCATTAATTAATTTCACCTAATACACTGTTGTGCAATCTTTGGTTCTCACATCACATCTTTCCATCGTACAGATAATAAATTTTGAATGAACACCATAATTAATGTGTTGCCAATGCCATTTCCCGGCTTCTTCCATCGTGATTCATGGCATTGGGCACACATTTTCCAGTTGCAGATTAAAATTTTGGCAGACTTTATCTCCAGGGTATTGAGCTATCCAATAAGCTATGGCAGTCAAACATCATTTGCACTGAAACAACCATGCCCTGGGGGACCAGAGCTTCTGGAACCAAATTGGACCATCAAGGATTTCGGATCAGGTACTCCGGCTGATTGCACTTTATGCTTAAGGGAGACTCTCGCTACAGCCCATAGGCATCCGCATCAAGTTCCAATAAATCGCTGCGAATGCAAGGGTTCGGGCTCTTGGGGAAAACATCCTTCTCAGAGGTAGGTACCGTATTGTGAACCATGAAACTTCAACCCCCTTGCTGGTACCAATTTTGCAAAATAGTAACATTACAAATGTCCATTAGCTAAAGCTATAATTATAAGATTCCATTGGCGAAGAAAATAAGATTCCATTGGCGAAGAAAACCGTAGTAACCTTAAGTTAAGATGTTAATTTGTTAATAATATGGGGAATGGCCAGGGTATTTATTTGGTTCTCTCTGATATTGGAACTGAAGGAGTGTGAGATATCATTCTAGCTCATGTCCATGGAGTAAAGGTCCTTGTCAAATACATTCGGCTGTGGGAGGTTGACAATAGCCGACGGCTGGGCCTATCAAAAATAAGGTAACCTCTTAACCAACATTTACAGTTTAGACTCTAAATAAAATTGTAATTTTCATAAAAAATTAAAATATATTGAAAGTAAGATTCCGAATTTAATAATTTAAAGGAAATAGAAATATATTTATGCTCAATTAAGACAATTTTGCAGTTTAGATGCAATTTTCTTTTTACAAAACTTATCCATTTTTTAGATATAGATTTCCAAAAAATTAGTTTAATTTGAGGGCTTGATTAATTCCCCATACTAACTACATTAACTGTGTTAAATGAGAGACTAAAAAACCAGTCAAATAGATAAACCTATGCTGATAAAAAATGACAATAGAAATGAAAAATTTACCTTGGGAAAATATATCCATAGCCTCAGCTCTGAATCTATTAAAATGATTTACTTCAACAAACAAAGGGAAAGTGGTGGCGGTTGGATTAATGGTAGAAGCAACGCATGCAAAGTTTGATCCATGTTTAAAGTTAGATCCCACCAATTTCAAATACTAGCTCAGTAATGTTGGATTCATTGCCTCGTCTGTAATTCATTCATTAACAAACAGTCAGTCTAGACTTTCAAATCTTTACATCAAGAAATTACCCAACAAGATATAAAACGTCCAGGTACATAAAAAAATAATCGATAACCAAGCTCTCCCCAGATTCGTAGTATCTCCAAGTGTGTTTTTCCTGGCTGGGAAGGAGAGAATGCAACCTCACTCCTGCCACAAGGCCGCCTATGTCATAATTCGAGTGTCCAAAGTTGAAAATTGCAGTGAAATTACAAGCCCCAGCCCTCGGGTCTTGAATCTGCCACCCTACAATGCCAAATAAAACCTTATTTCCTCCTTAAATAGGCATACTTTTGACAGCACGTGAGACGGTTTCCGCGTTAGATCCCACCAATTTCAAATACTAGCTCAGTAATGTTGGATTCATTGCCTCGTCTGTAATTAATTCATTAACAAACAGTCAGTCTAGACTTTCAAATCTTTACATCAAGAAATTACCCAACAAGATATAAAACGTCCAGGTACATAAAAAAATAATCGATAACCAAGCTCTCCCCAGATTCGTAGTATCTCCAAGTGTGTTTTTCCTGGCTGGGAAGGAGAGAATGCAGCCTCACTCCTGCCACAAGGCCTCCTATGTCATAATTCGAGTGTCCAAAGTTGAAAATTGCAGTGAAATTACAAGCCCCAGCCCTCGGGTCTTGAATCTGCCACCCTACAATGCCAAATAAAACCTTATTTCCTCCTTAAATAGGCATACTTTTGACAGCACGTGAGACGGTTTCCGCGTTGCCCATGAGCGGTTTACTATACCGCTTTATTGGAATGCGGACGAGTAAGGAATGAACACGTGGGATGGTGGTTTCCTTTCCGCGACCACCAACCACCCTTACCATGCGTGCATGTTGCTGACGCGGAATAAGGAGAGTCGTCGATCCTGCCTTGGCGTCAATCCCCATGCGAAAAAGAAAAGGTTTTTTTTGCGTTTTATATTGTTTTAATTTTTTTTATTATTATTTTAAATTAATGTTTTTTAAATATTAATTTAATTTTATTAATTTAATATTTAAAAAACATTCATTTAATTTAATTCGTTTAATTTAATTTAATTAATTTTTCCTGGCTGGGAAGGAGACAATGCAGCCTCACTCCTGCCACAAGGCCGCCTATGTCATAATTCGAGTGTCCAAAGTTGAAAATTGCAGTGAAATTACAAGCCCCAGCCCTCGGGTCTTGAATCTGCCACCCTACAATGCCAAATAAAACCTTATTTCCTCCTTAAATAGGCATACTTTTGACAGCACGTGAGACGGTTTCCGCGTTGCCCATGAGCGGTTTACTATACCGCTTTATTGGAATGCGGTCGAGTAAGGAATGAACACGTGGGATGGTGGTTTCCTTTCCGCGACCACCAACCACCCTTACCATGCGTGCATGTTGCTGACGCGGAATAAGGAGAGCCGTCGATCCTGCCTTGGCGTCAATCCCCATGCGAAAAAGAAAAGGTTTTTTTTTTCGTTTTATATTGTTTTCATTTTTTTTTTATTTAATTTTTTTTATTAGTATTTTAAATGAATGTTTTTTAAATATTAATTTAATTTTATTAATTTAATATTTAAAAAACATTCATTTAATTTAATTCGTTTAATTTAATTTAATTAAATTAATTTAATGACTTTTAATTTAATTTGATTTAATTAATTTAACTTAATGTCATTTAATTAATTAATTTAATTTAATTAATTCAATTTAAATTATTTTAATTAATTCAATTTAATTTAATTTTTTTTATTTTGTTTTATTAATTATTATTTAATTTAATTTAATTTAGTTGTTGATAAGAATTAAAAAAAAAAAAAATACCATGTAAAAGAAAAGGGTTTTTTTTTGCGTTTTATATTGTTTTAATTTTTTTTATTATTATTTTAAATTAATGTTTTTTAAATATTAATTTTATTTTATTAATTTAATGTAGTGTCTCTTAACATTTATTTCATTTAATTCGTTTAATTTAATTTAATGACTTTTAATTTAATTTGATTTAATTAATTTAATTTAATGTCATTTAATTAATTAATTTAATTTAATGTCATTTAATTAATTAATTTAATTTAATTGATTCAATTTAATTTTTTTTAATTAATTCAATTTAATTTAATTTTTTTTTATTTTTTTTTATTAATTACTATTTAATTTAATTTAATTTAGTTGTTGATAAGAATTTAAAAAAAAAAAAAAAATTACCATGTCAAAATAAAAGGGGTTTCGGCAAAATTTCATTTAATTCGTTTAATTTAATTTAATTAATTTAATTTAATGACTTTTAATTTAATTTGATTTAATTAATTTAATTTAATGTCATTTAATTAATTAATTTAATTTAATGTCATTTAATTAATTAATTTAATTTAATTAATTCAATTTAATTTTTTTTTAATTAATTCAATTTAATTTAATTTTTTTATTTTATTTTATTAATTACTATTTAATTTAATTTAATTTAGTTGTTAATAAGAATTTAAAAAAAAAAAAAAATACCATGTCAAAATAAAAGGGGTTTCGGCAAAATTTCTTATATAATTATATAATGCTAGTGTTATTTTATTTAGATTTAATTAAATTTCGTATATATTTTTATTTAAATTTCGTGTATAATTATATAGCGCTAGTATTATTTTATTTAAATTTAATTAGATTCCATATAATGTTATAACCTAGGTTTCTTAAAAAATTAAAAGTTAATATTTAAAAATATAAAGCTACTCACGAACTTTCAATTTAAAAGTTCTTCATAGATTTAAAGTTTTAAGGTCAATTATAGTAAGGTTGAAGTGGTTGGTGAAGTTATATTTAAATTAGCATAGATAAAATTTAAATTATAATTTATATTTAAGGGAGAAATTTAAAATATTTAAATTTAATATATATAAATATTTAAAATTTTGGAAAAGAAATAAATAAATAAATAATAAAGAGTGGTTTAAGTGGTTTGGTGAAGATCTAGGGTTTTATAAATCTATGTATTTAATCAAATTGTCTTAGTATTTATTATATTTAACATCCTACATAAAATTAAATTCAAAAAATTCAAAAAATATGTAGGTGTAATTATATAATAATTTTTGGATGGTCAAATTACAATTTCTCATAAAAAAAATTACAATATCTTTAATTTTTCAATTCTTGGTTCATTGCATTTCATGATCGTTGAAATTGCATTTTCATTTTACAATTCAGCCTACTCATATGGAGTTACAAACTTTTACAATTCAACCCAGTCATATGCCGTTAGTTTGGAACAGAAGAATGAGTATATATTTCTTTTACAAATCAGCCTACTCATATGAAGTTACAAACTTTTACAATTCAATCGACTCATATAAAGTTAGTTTGGAGCACAACAATAAGTATATATTTCAATTGAGAAGAGGTTATCATATATAACGGCCTATATTAAGAAAACCTAATAACGGCCTATATTAAATGCAATTGTGAAATTACTATCAGGTTATCATGTCAGTACCATTTGTCAAAAACCCAGATTCATGGTATTATAAAATTGAAGTTTTCACAATTATTTATAACATCTACATTTTTTAAATTTGATAAATAAAAAATAAATTATCTAAAAATAAAAGACATTTTTATTTTTGACATTAAAAGTTTCCAACCATGTTAATGTCAAAAGAGTTGTAACCAAAACTTGCATTGAGTTGGCAGAATAATCAAAAGTCTATAGTTCTACACCTGAGTGAACCCTTTCTTAATATATTTTTACGGAAGAACACTACACTAGTACCATTTTACTCCCATTTACAAAACCTGTAAAGGTTGGCGGTAAAGATTCACCAGGCTAGTGACAAAAAAATATCGTGTGCTCCTATCTATGAATATGTTCGAACTCAAACGAGGGCGGGAAGCGGCAATGTCACTTGTATCTGGTAGTAAGGCGGAACAAAAAATTTCAAAATTCAAAATTCAAATGGGCGATACAGGAAAACGGTTTCATGGAAAACGACGTTAATATAGACATCTGTAGATAGATTTAGGCCCATCTCCCTCTACAACGTTTAATACAAGATCCTCAAAAAGATAATTGCAATCAAGTTATGGAAAATCATCCCTTCCATCGTCTCGATTAACCAAGGATGATTTGTCTTTTATTTTTTTGGAACCTTGAATTACCTTCAATTCTGTAGGTTTCAATATCAGAGATTGCTACTGCAAAAAAGGTTTTTATATTTGAGATGGTGCACTGGACTTGTGCCTTAAATATCATTCAACTAGCATTTTGAAGTTAGGGTATGCTTTGCACTCTGACCTGAAGCGTCTTTCTGATTCCTATGGAGAGCTGGAGTGTTTTCGCTACTGTGAAGCGCCTAAATTAGACCTTCAAAAGGTTTTTCCATCTGTTCCAGGGGGGCTTTCCGACCTTGCAAAGACTGTGCTGGGAAGTGCTTTAAACAAAAGTACTAGGATGAGTGACTGGAGGGAGCGTCCCTTGAGCAATAGTCAGGTACACTAAATATAAATCCATGCTACGTTATAAGTTGCACTACAAAGTATAAGAACGGTCCCGTACAAACCTCTAAAAACTGATAAAGTTTGAAATAAGAACATACAAACTACAAATTTAAACGTTGCTATGAAATTTATATGGGAATGTTCAGATCAAGATTTTCAAGCATACAACAGACTCGCAGATATCTCCAGTAACTGAAATATGCAACCTCTTATAACTTGAAGAAGGCACAAAAATACCCATACCCCATGGGCCTTGTACAAAATCCAGATACTAAACTAAATGGACGAGAATGATAGGAATTTGTAGGACGAGGAGTACCTGAAGTTCTAATTTACAGGAGGACGATTCAGCCGCTCCAGCTGCTCGCAATAGGATTCAGGTTCTAATTTGCAGAGGACAAGAACAATGTTTTAGCAGCTCCAGCTATAGGAATTTGCAGGACGAGAATGAGGACCAGGTCTCTTGGCATTTTGCAATGGACTGCACTGCCTTGAATGCAGGTAGATGGGCGTTGAATGCAGGTAGGTGGGCATTGAACCTTGAGAATATGGCGGGAGCGAGACTGTGTACGATGAGATCTCCAGGATATGGCTGCAGCTGGCTCATGATCAAGCTACACGTTTTCGATGGGACTGTATGGCGCTTCGTGTGGTACTACGTCAATAATTATAATACATTATTATAATTATAAAAACTAGTTGAATGATATTGCAATATTTCTCATTTATGCAATGACATGAAATGGATGATAATGTATGGTATGTTCTTATTTCATATTCCTTTATGGCATGTTCTTATTTCATATTTCTTTATGGCATGGATGAAAAGTTAATGTATTATTATATTTTATAATACCTTATTATAATTATAAGATTTAGTTGAAAGATATTGTAATATTTTTTATTTATGCATGATAGTATAAAGTAGTGTGATATTACATTTTTTTTTTGGGATAACTGGAAGTAGAAGAAAGATTAATATTTTGTCTATATTTTGTACTTTCTTATGTAATTTGAAAAGTTAAATGTATTATTATATTATATTTTATATTACGTTTATGTGATGAAATGAATTAGGTAAATTTAGGATAATGCATCACCATATTTCATATTTCGTTAATGGGATAGCAAGATGTAAAGGAAAGGTTAATGCCTTGTTTATAGTTCATAATTATTTTATGGGATACTATGAAAGGCTAATGTATTATTATATTTATACTACGTTTATATGATAATATGAACTGGTTGAAAGATAAGATACTGGTATGATATTTTTCTTGATGTTATAAAATGAACTAGATGAAAAGTTAACACATGCCTATATTTCACAGTTCACTTAGGGGATTGTAGGTTGTAAGATTAAAGACATAGCCTTCCTTTTTGTCAAATTGTACCCTTAGGGTTTCCGTTTGCAAGTGTTACTTATTTAAGATATATTTCAACTATGATAGAGATCCTTGCCAATTCACATATGGAATAATTGTTCCAGAACAAATGCTTTGGAAAGCCAAAGAACTATAACTTAGGAGTAGACACTTATAGTATAAAAAAAACAAAAAGAAGAAGAAGAAGAAAAAAAAAATCATTCACTAACTACGAGCATTAAATTGTCGAATAGAGATGGTATCAATAACGTAAAATTGTATTTTAAGAAAAATCTACTTGGAGAAACTTGGATGTAATGTCCCCTTCCATCAATTTCGTGCCAGGAAGGAAACGTTAACCAAATACCGGGCGTATTGACAAACTTAGCCTCATTTATTGCTAAGAAAAGCATGGATTATTAAAACTTCTTGTGTGCAGATTCATACTTCAAATAAACACAGTGGAATAACATACTAGCAAGCACACAAACAGTAATGCCTAACATATATATATATATATATATATATATATATATATATATATATATATCATAGCAGAGGATGATTCAGCATATAGAGACTCAATCTCGTTCCAATGCCATGCATAGATTCCAAATTAGGATAATCAATTCATTTCCTTAAACATGGACAATTTAACATATTGCAGAACACAAAATGCAAATAATTTATAATACATAGAACACTTATCTTGAAGATGAAGCTGTCCAAACAACTAGCTATGTGAGAGCAACGTTCCACCCAACCATAGATCTCTGTCCAGCTTGTATTCTTTTAGCTGAGAGATCACCCCCGAGCTGGGTTATGTATCCACTAAGGAGTAACTAGTTGGGCTCACTCACAGCCATGGTTTCGGTCATCATCTATGCTAAGCCAACACACCGTTGGGTTTATCAAGCATTCAAGAAGATAGAGGAGGGTAACGCTAAGCCAGTGAGCTCAACCACAGAGCTACAGGCATCTCAAGTGAACTCAACAGTCAGGCACCCACATTACCTACCACATCCAACACAAGGAAGATCCCCTTCTCTGCTACACAGTCCCTTAGGCAACTCTTCCCTCTAGTGCTCTTCAGGATGGGCATAGAAAGGTCCAGCTGCTAATCCTTGAGATCCTAGCCTTCACTGCGTTTATCAAGCAAACCCAACCTCTGCTCAGTCATTCACACTTGGATTTCTCACAGTTCTGTTATTCAATAACTCAATTCCTGTCACTTCATTTCCAGGCTGTAAAAAACTGGGTTTTCCAATGGATGTCGGGGTAGCTAATGCTCTCAATTTCGCCCCAAGGTTCGTATCTATGGATCCCCCATCGGATTTCACTGTCAAATACCAATTTTGGGTGTTGATGGCTCTTCAAAACGTGGGTTCCTGCAAAGTCGCGATTTCTGGTTTTTCTCACTGCTGGGCATTTGTTTTTGGATGGAAAATGGTGCTGGTAACTTTCACAATGGAATGGGGATGAGGAAGAAGCAACTCCCATGAGGTAGAGTGACTTGTGGTACAAGAAAAATAGAGCCCATACCTGCCTTACAGCAAAATTAAATGTCAGCAAGGATAGTCAAATGGGTTCTCACAATGACATTTGGCAGCATATGATTCATCCCCACAACCCCCTCACCACTCCCTAGTGGATACACATGGCCCCTTCTCATTCGTTGCTCCCATAACCATTTTTGGTATTTTATTGCAATATCAAGTATTTACATCAATTCACAATATCCCATGGCTTAATAGCACATGGGTAATAACATATCAAATACTTGCCCATTTTAAATAAAATCCGAACATATATTAGCGGGGCCTTGGCCTTGAGCTCCACGCTAGGAAAACATACATTACATGTATACAATATTTACATGAAAGCCAATATTTCCTAAGGGTCAAAATTGGGGTATTACATTGGAACAAAGACCAACGATATTTTAAACCTTTTTCTACATAGCCATGATGAGAAAACAAGTGGACGGATATAATCGGTGGATTTGCTGAATGACGAAAAATTGATCAATTTTAAATGATAAGACACCAAGATGCTCAGATTGACGAGACTTTGACGGATTGTCGAGGAAGAGAAACCAACTTAAAATTTGAAAACGAGATATCAATGTGATTGGTATGATGAGCTAAACTCAACGACATGCATTTTGCATTACGACAAAACCATTTATGAAAACTCATGACTACGAACTTGAAATTTAACCATGGTATCGAAATGGTCAAATGAAGGCAATGTTTCGTAAAACGAAGTATGGAGACGATTAGCATAATAAATAGAACGCAATGAAGCTAACCTTAGGTCATAATCAAACATGATAAAATGACAACTAGCCCTCGAGATGGAACTTGATGGGGTTAAGAAGACACTTTGTGCGACTTGATGAATCTGTCGAAGTGGTCTTATGATAACATAAACGAAGAGATAAGGGAAATACATTATAAGCTCATGGAGCTGAACATGATGATACTAATGACAAGAATAAGTGTTATCGAAAATCTAGTTGGGACCGACAGTTATTGAATGTACTATCGAATTGATATTATACACAATTATGATTGAGTTCCTGAGAATGTATTGGAACCATGTTGGAAAAAAAAAATAATAATAATAATGATTAGAACCACTTGTGCTTAATATGGCCATGATTGTTGGAGAAAAATAGAAGGGAATGGAAAGAAGATGATAATAGGAAATTAAGATAAAGTTTAGTGTCGAAAGTACAAGAACAAAAATTAACTTCAGGATGAAGTTCTATTTAAGAGGGGTGTATGTAGTGCCCCTAGACTACTGTAGACATTGAGGGCACCTGCTAAGTGACCTCACTGTTTGAAACATTAATAAAATAACCCTATGATTTACGTTTGTGAGAAATGTGTGTAGCGACAGGTGAAACGGTTCACCGACGGACACACAAAGGAATATGAAGGGTCGTAGAGTACGGGTAAATCACACACAGGGAGAGCGACGACGATGTCGACTTCTGACGGAATACCACGCTTGAGCAGATAAGCACTGATCCGCTTGCTCCTAGTGAAAATGCTTATTAAACTTAACTGCATAAAAACATATAAGTTTGCACCTAGAGCATTACTTAGAAATGCATTTGAGTACTTTAGGCATTTGCATATATCTAAACATAAAAAATCATTGGAGAATGTTATGGCAAATTATCACATCGTCGATCTACTGCGTATGGCTTGAGGGACTGTACAACAGTGAAGAGAATACTTCCTTGTGCTGGGTGTGTAGGTATTGTGGGTGCCAAGCTAGATAGATCTTGCAAGGTTATCCCTGGCTCTGTGCTGGAGCTCACTAGCTTAGCAAATCTTCCCTCCCATGTCCTAGCAGCCTGATAAACCCAATTGCAGATTGGCTTGGCTCATCTTGGTGTATGCTTGGCTATGTGTGAGTCTGATGTTCCTTGGTTCCTTGTAGAGATCATGCCCAGCTCAGGGGTGGCAGTCGTGCTGAGAGATTGAGGAGCACACTGGCCTATGGTTGGGTGGAACGTTGCAGTTGCATAGCCAGTTGCTTGGGACTGCCTTATTGAGATAAGTATTCTCCTGTATATTCTTGCAAAGATTTAATTGATGGATATCTGAATGTAGGGTGATGGTGTAAATGAATAATTTTACTTCTGCTGTGTTTTTACGAGTTTATGCAATTCCATATGATCTTTTATAAATCTGCAAAGGTCTTTAATTGGCTGTTATAGAGTCTTGAATGTATGATAGATATCAACAGCATTTAGTTAACTTCCGTTGTGTTTCCATTGTATAAACATATACTTGTATATATATATTTTCATTTTCATTTGAATGCTTGTTTAATGAATGGATATGGGGGCTAGATGCCCGGTTTAACCTCACGATCCCTCCAAAAATCCCCTCCTCCATACTTCCCACCATACTCATTAGATCTATCCCTTTGCTAATCTATGCCTCCCATGCTACCTCCCTCCCTCTCATCCCCCTTTCTATCCCCTTTTCCATAACAAACCACCTCTCTACCCCACCCCCCCCACTCTCTCTCTAACCCCATCTCTCTCTCCGATTATCTTTAACCCCCCTCCTTTATAACTCCCACACTCTCTCCCTCTCTCTCTTTAACCCCTCTCCTCCTCCCTGTTATTATACAAACTATCATCCCTAGAACACCTAGGCTGTGTGGACCAAGGGGCTAGTTACAGTAAGTGGGGAGGACATAGGTCCAATGTCACCATAACCTAACTCCTCATCTTCTTTGGTTAAGTCCTAAACCCATGGGAGAGTCCCTAATGGAGGAATAACACCTGTAAGCACCAACACACCTGGAAATACCATTCTACAATCATTATGGATAATATTAGTGCCTTGCATGGAGTCAACAATGGATAATAAAGACAAATAAGTAATATAAAAGGCGTAATTCAATATACCAATCAATGTCAATGAATATCACAAGTTCAACATACTTCACAATTCATACAATGCATCTACCTGATGCATACCAAGTATCTACCTGATACATATCATCATACATGATCCACCTGATCATACTGTGTATCCACCTGATACAAAATTAATACAAACTTAACCGAATATTTAGGGACACCTAAAATTGAAGTTATTGACATTTAGACACTGACCCATTATAATCCTCCCTTGACCCAACCTGACGATCATGTCTTGATACAACTAGATGTACCTTTTCCCATAGATCCCTTTAAATTTGTTCAAAATGTACAACATAATATGTCTAGAACCAAATTATGGTTAATCTAACAAGCATGGGATGTACTTCCACTACACCTAGTGTCTTTTGAGGAAACATGAATGCTTCTTATGTATATTTAGTTATCAAAATCATTTCTTCTACCCATATGCCACATGTTTCCAATGTCTCTTCATTCTTAATGCCATCTATTAGCAAACACATTCCAACCCTACGTTTTCCTAGTCTTGGAATACCTTCCACAAGTAATTTTATGCCTAGTTCGAGCTTCTCCTTTGGTGTATGTAATAATCTATAGATCCCTCAACAACTCCCCAAGTTATGTGATGTGGGGCCCCACCTGAAATTTTGAGATAAAGGCCACTGATCCAAGTGTTGTTACTCTTTAATGATGTCTATACAACTACAATTTGGACGGAGTCCTTATAAGGTATGTTTTATCATACCATGTCTAATATTTCTCCTTTACAGGTTTTTTTATTATCATGCCATACACTTGGATATAGTAAACCCCCCCCACCCTTACTGCTTATTCTTTCTGTACAAGCAATTCATCCTTGAAAAGTTTGACAAAATATGAGTGAGAAAACTATCCCTGATTCCATAAGCTTAAATTCCACTTGATGAAAACCCTCAGTTTGTTTCACCCCTAAACCATCCAAAGAGTCGAGCTTGCACATTGTTATGGTCGATGGAGCCCGCACATTGTTATGTAACATTGGTTGAATGGTCGATGGAGCCCGCACATCATTATGTAACATTGGTTGAATGGTCGATGGAGCTCGCACGGTTGATGAGTCAATAGCTGTATGCTTGAAGTCGTTTTCTCACGCTCCTTTGGCTTCTGTCTCCATGAATACTGGTTGCTGGAACAGTGGAAACCTATTGGAACACAACCAGTATTCCAATGAATCAGATCCCTTTTTTGTTTCCACGAACACCAATGTCAAAGAATGCTTGCCTACATGAATTTCAAACATAGTTGTAACAACAAGGGGACTAGGACTACTTAAGCGACTTGGTACAGGCTTCAAGGAAGTACAGTACTTAGCATGTACCAGTACTTGGTACATGCTAGTGTTACACAAGCAAGTTTGATACAAAAGAAAACATAGAAGATATAATGTGGTACGGCAAGAGAAAATAACATAATGTCGATCATGGATTAACAAAAAAAAACATGCGATACTTTGAGGGGTGTGCTCAAGTGGAATGTGCATCCAAGGAGGATGCAAGTTAGTTATTCCAACTATGAGTCAAGTGCATGTGAGCAAATATGTGCATGACAATGAGTGCACATGATGAGCATGGGGTAACTGTGCATGACATATGAAGTGCACTAAGGGAAGATGAAATATCAATGTGGAAGTTGAAGCGACAAATATGTGTTGAAGTAGTCATATGGAAGTTAAAGAGTAGTTGAAGATGGATGAAGCGTAGGGGAAGCTGCACCACGAGTAGTCATTTGAGAGGGGTTAGCTAGATGGTCTTGAGACATGGCAATTGAGAGAGTCTACCATGGACCTCAAACATAGTGGTAAGGCAAATGTTGTAAATGTGTATATATATTGTTATGTTTGAGTAATGAAAATGAGTAGAGAAATTCCCTTATTATAATTTGGTTTTGTATGCCCTCTAAAATTGTTTCAACTTTTATGTTTGTAGTGCTTTTCTATTTTCAACTTATATCTTTCGAAGCATTGTACTTAGTCTGCATAAATATGATTTCATAGAATTATGCCCATCAACTCTTTAGTTTGCTGTAATAATAACCAACTTCACAGATTTAGTTCATTTAATATATTGTTAGCACTCTAAAGTCTGAGCTAGTTCAATTAAAAAATTTGTAACTCAATCTTATTTTGATCCTATATTCGAAGAAGAAATAAATATATAAAAAATAAAATAATCTTATATCAAAATAACCTATTTTGACCACAAATTTATTAAGAATCTAATGTATGTCATATACCAAGTCCATGCATATAATGCATAATATATATATCTTGTCCCTTCAATGTTCAGACACGGTGTTCAAAAAAGCGAATTTGAATTTCAAAACTCAAATGCCCACGCTCCACGAAAGTTACCAAAGGACGGTTCCTCGCCAATTTCCTCCATTCTTCGCCATGGCAGAAGATCCATCAAGGATACCTCAGAAAACTCACCGTCGGGACTCGGTAGTTCAAATCTTGTGCATTGGAGGAGCGCCTTCAGGGCTTGCAAGTTTCCTAGAAGGAAATGGGTGAAAGGATGCTGTTCTCTCCATACTAAGGCTATGATGAAGGCGGTGAGCATTTTGCAACAGTTCATAAGATTTTTGGGGCGAGCATTGTCTGGAAATATTTGCTATATATTCTCATAATCTAGCGCTGCCAAACAGTTGTCACACATCCTACAAGGCACATGCTCAACTACGAGATCCAGTCTATGCCTGCTTAGGGCACATTTCCTCCTTGCACCAACTGGTATATAAACTAAATAGCCTCAGCGTATGCATTATTTGTTGTTATTTCCATAAATTGCTTCTCTTGGTATCTCCAGCTCTCAAGATATGTGTAATGAATTTTTTACAGGAGTTGGCAGGCCGAAATAACTAACCTTCACGAGCGTGGGTGGCCAGCAGCATTTCATTCGGTGTTTCATCCATCTCCATGAATCATCCTGACAACACCACATTAGTTCTAGGTACATCTCTCTGCCATGTCATCCTATCTCCTAGTGCTACAAGGCATTCTTGTCTCATCAAATTCTCTGGCATTTTCTTAACAAAATTTCATTCCCTAAACCAAATACTATCCAATTTCTGGTCTAGTCGGGTTTAGTGGAATGTTCATAGAAACAACTGCAACATCTCATGGGAAATACCTGCGCACTTTGCCATCCTGCTTTCCCTTATATATTAACTCTAGCTAGCACATGAATTCATTCAAATTTTATTATTCAGTGTAATTCTTTGTGTATGATCATGTTAATGCTCTCGGATATGGTTACAATCAAGAATTGTTATATGTGTTCAATCCTTTCGTTCGCCTAAGTAAGTATGTGAAATGCAGGAAGCGAGCCCTAGACCGATCTATCAAAAGATTGTGAAATGTGTCAGGGACCTCGATTTAAAGGTTGGAGGGTTAAGTCGATTATTTTATATATTTGAAGTGATTGTGTGTTAAGTACCAAGTGAATTGTGGTATTAAGGCCTGTGTAATACGTTTGTGGAGTGCATGCGATGTGCAGATGGTCATGGTCTGCAAATAACTGTTAAATTTCGTGAACTTACTGTTAAGTGAAAGACAAGAACCCTCAATAACTTTTTGGAATGTTTCCCTACTTGTCAACTCGGCGTTTCCATGTTCTTCCTTGTGAGATCCGCCCATTATTTTTGGGTTGTGATGCAGCAGTTGAGTGATGTGTTTTGGGCAGAAAACAATCAGTCTATTATGGTGATGGTGCGATATAGTTGGGAATTAATACCCCCTCGGTTCTCGATCGTAGATCTTGTGGTAGAATCTTCATAATAATTTCCATAATATTTGAAGGTTGACCCTAGCGGAGAAAAACAGTTTGGTTAACTCCCTTGAGCGATCGCTCATTTATGTGACAACTCTTTTCTGCTCGACGCCTGCCTCTCACATTTTCTTGTTGAATCTTAGAGTCCATATGTACTTTAAGGGTTTAGTTGTCACCCTTGTCTCCTATGCCAAACTCCTGTTGAAGAAAAGGAAATAAAAGTTTTAAAATTTCTGCATTCCTTTTGTTTGGGTTGTTACATTTCCAATGCTAGCACATGTCCAATTTTTACATATTTTTTTAAAGCTAGAAACATGTTCAAGCATCTTTAAACACAAATATATGATATTTACTAGGAAAAAAACAGTACTAGGAAACATACATGTAGGAAATTTGAGTCACTTGGTTGGGCTCCCTAGTGAACCTATGTTGGTATCTAGCAATTAGTACCACATTACATAAAATATGCTTAGATATTTAATCTTCCATGTGCCTTTGGGTATATAGGAAGTCCCTTATTTTCGCCTATACCCATGCTTCCATAAACTCTTCGATTATCTTACATTGCTATAGTACGTGCTAAGAATATCACTTTGCGGGGAGATCACTCTTAGGAATCATATAATATGACTAAGGATATGGTCTATGTCATTAGTTAGTATTTTGAAAGATTATAGATGAATAAACTACCTAAACACTTGAATATTATGTTGGCAAGAATGTTGAAGAAACCCTAAATTTTGAATATATGTCAAATTAAAAGTTCAATTTATAATCGAAGAAGGATAGAATGATGGATAACATCAACCATAATTTTAGTACAAAAGGAGAAGGATGAGAAGGTATAAGAAGGTCACCATAAAATAATTGTTGAATTTGAACATCATCTTCAGAATATGAAGGAAAAATATGATCTTATTATCTCAAAAGTAGAAGCAATTGAAGGTCAATAATTATAATAGTTGGAGCATGTCATTGTACCAAAAAGGAGAGGGGGTGATAAGGGCATCAAAATTTACGAAGCACCATTAATGGTGGAACCATATTGATACCTCTTTACAATGAAATATCGGAAAAAATACAATAAGTGTCAACATTACAAAGGATGAAAATGAAATAATCAATGGTTCATATAATGAGTCAAAAAGGGACCATTATTTAATGTGATGTTATCAAAGAACAAAAACTATAACAAATTGGAGAAGCTATAATAATGCACATGCAATCAAAGGAAAGGAAGCCATGAAGAATTGACAAAAAAAATTAAAATATAGATGGATGGATAATCAATAGTAGTAGCAAGAGAGAACAGATATAAATAACCATTATTATTATTAGGTTTCATCACATATAAAAGCCTTAGCTACAAACATTTGATGACAAATCCTTTTTATGGGGTGATATGTTATAACTCCATGGGATGTATATATGGGGTTGAATATATAGGTAATGTGGTTACATGAATATTTAATAGGGATAACCCTAATAGGGGACCCACAAGTACAATTGGGGATATGGAGAGATAGGGAATATTATATAGAGAGATGTAGTTACAATCATTATAATTAAGGATTCTCTTAATGAATATAATGATTTTTCTCTCTCAGGATTTCACAGTGTGCTTGTTTATTCTCCATGATTTTTGGATTCATTGTGTTAAGGAGGGGTTTATTGATGTTTCGGACCTATGATATGTAGTCCATCTTCATGATAGGTAAGAATATGGATTGCGTATCGTAGGTATGAAACATCGATAAACCCCTCCTTAACACAATGAATCCAGAAATAATGGAGAATAAATATAAGGATTTATTATTTAATTCATCTCTATTATAACTTTAGGATTTATGTTTCACTCTCATATTTGGTGTACATTGGTTTATACTCTATTTTATTAAGCTATTTTATTTACAAAATCCGTAACATGCTTCTTGAAAAACCTCCCACAAAATGCATTGTTCTCCCATGGTCTAGTACTTATATGTATATGTTGATATAAACCTTCCTTCCCATTGTTGGTCTTAATAGAGCAATGGCGTATGCATCCTCTAATGAACCAATCTACATCTTCCTGAATTTGGCACAAGACACATATCTACAAGTTATTATTTGTTTTCTCAAAACCAAAATGGCCTCCAACATCAGAGTTATGGGCCTCTGTTATTAGTTTTTTCCTCTCACCTATATAGGTGTATAACACTTATATATCTTGTTGAGAAATGCATCTTGGAGATGATACTAAATCTTGCTGTCACTTTAATTGATTCTTCATGACTTTGGCCTTGTATCCATGAAATATCTTCATGAAATTGTAATCTTATGTTCTTTCCTCTTTGTATGAATCATGAGTGAAAGGATCCATGTGCACCAAATTAGCTAAATCACTGATATCTATTGAGATATGATTTTAAATCTATGAGGCATTAACCATAAAGATATGGTTTAACACATTATAAGTTGCAAAAAGATGGCATTTAGAGTAGAATATTTTTATTTCCTCTCATGGAAATCCCATATAAAACCTATGCGGCATTAACCGTTTAAAATATATGGGACATTAGCCATTTAAAATCTATGGTTCACTGACCATGAGATCCCTCCAGACGTTACATTATGGATCAATCGAACTAGATGGAAAATTTTAGTGTCGGGTCATAATAGTTTAGTCCTACCTATTAAGTTTATAGAGAGATTTAGGATTGATCGCCAATTTGGTGTGTAACTTGTAGTTGTTTGCCTTGCATTGGAAATGCTATGCAACTATAAAACAAAAGTAGAACAGAACATGGAGTAGAATAGAACCTGCTCGAGCAGCAGATGCAGGGGTCTCGCTGCAGAAGGGTGAGATGTTTGGTTGAGAAGCAAATGCAGGGGATGGGCTTCCACAACGGAAGAATGAACAGGGAGAGGCAAGATGCCAATTTTAATTCACCAACATTTACGACAAAGTGACAAGTGCATACCGAGGAAACTGACATGTCATACTTAGTTGGAGATTGGAATGCTTGGAGTTTGAAATGCCAAAAATAGGTACAAAAGTTGAGAGTGGTGTAATGATCAAAGCATAATTATTGGACAAAAATTAATTAGACTAAGGTATAGATTAATTACAATTTGCATTCCCTTGTTGCTACAATTCAACAAACTTGCAACATCTACCGGCTTGGTATAGAGGTAGACCATCATAAAAGAGAAATCCAATTTTTTTAGATATAGAGAAAATACACCAGGAATTTGAGAGGATGGAAGATGTATTGAACTATGAAATGCAGATGGGTGCTAATTCTCATGTAAAGAGAAAAGATTGGCATTCTATGTGTTGACACTAAGGTTTGAGAATGACTAAATCCAAAAAGTTTGCTAAAATGTCCAAAAAAGGAAGAAATTATCACAAAGGAGGTTGAAGAAAAGGTTGACAATTCAAAAACAAGAGGAAAAAACCCACTTATGCAAAGTCCGAAAGCAAATTTGTGAAAAGATTAAACCCCGATCAAGTTTCGGTGGCGGAGATGTCAACAATCCCGATCAACGGCCGATATTGCTTCCCGCATCGCCAAAGTGATCGGCGGCAAATAGATGTGGGCGGTAGCGGACTCAATACCGCCGGGACACGTGTCCAAACCTCATCCTTCCGCATATGTAATATAGCGGTAAAGGAAACCACCATAGCGCCGGGCGGAACCACCAAATATGGAAGCGCGGTGGGGTCAGTACACGTGGCAGGGTGGGACCTGATACGTGGCAGATAGAGCAAGCGTGGCGGGGTCATATCACATGGCGTATACTTTGTAGCAATCGGAGGGCCGATATAAACCTTAGTCAAATCAACGGCCATTGTTTCATCGGCATCTAGGAAGGTGCACACTGGATATGAGGAAGAGCGGTCGCGGAGAATAAACCACTCGAACAGGTGTCAGCAGGTGGCTGATCCGCGCAGAAAATAAACCCGAAAAGAAAACAGCGTTTTGATCGCGGATACCACCAGATGGAATAAAGGGAGGCGAGATCTGACGGTCCAAAACAAAGTCTCGAGATCAATGGTCAGATATGAACCGCATTCATAAAGGTGAAGGGAAGTTAATTCAAAAGTCATATAAAACAAAATAGGCTCCACATAACGGCATTCTGCATGTGTCACTATCCAGAAGAGCTCTGAAGACTGGTGGAGATCTGCGATTGCGACAGAAGGCGAAAGGCGGGTACATACAGGTAGGGTCGGGTTACCTGTCCTACTTTTTTAAAAAGAATTTTGTTTAAAGAAACGTTTAAATGGAGACTGTGCACGATATAGACGTTTTTAAATCAAAAGAAGCCCTAGAGGATAGAGACGAAGACGTCTACGATACCCTAATTAGGTTTCCAATATCTGATATAAAAATTAGGTTGTGTGAATTGTTAAAGGAAGGGACAGACCCCCACAGAGTTCACCAGTCGTCTTTGATAGCCTTTTGCCCCGACCAAATCCCTTCTTTCCCAGAATTCGTATCATGGTGTGTCAAAAATTACTCCCGGGAAGAGAAAGTCGTTCTAAACAGCCAAAAGACCCAAGTCATTTGCGAATTAAAGCCAGCAGAGTTAATTAAAGCCCTAGAAGTAGATTGTTCCCAAACCCTTGACCCTGAGGTTTTCTCTGAAGTCTCCGTTATTGAAAATTATCATCATGTTTCTCAAAATGATAGGGAAATGTTTTTGTCATCGTGTCTCAAGCCAGAGACCAGCATTTCGGAGGTCCCATACCCTATAGATATCAAGCTTTTTAATGAAAATACCCAGTTAGTTTTGACATTATTGGCCGTAGTTCTAGGTTTGGATACGGATTTGTATGTAACCGAGTTTCAATTGAGTTTATTGTACAAAATGAGTACAGTCCAGTCAGGGATTGGTGAAAATCAAATCCCTCGACTTAATTTTGAATCATTTTTAATAGAAAAGATTCACGACCAGATGGTCAATTTTCCTACTCTCAGACATTTCAGGTTTCAGGCCTTTTTGATGAAAATGATTATGACAGCCAGTCAAGACGAGTTGCAGTTCCCAGAAATCATTTTCACGACTTTACTAGAAAATAACATGTTCAATTACACCAATTACATGCTTTCAGAGATTTATAGAATGATTTTTGGAAAAAATCTGCCTAGAGTACTACCGAAAATGCAGGCATCCATGCAATTGAGTACAGAATACGCAACAGGAGACTGGTTTTTATCGAAAGACAGTACAGTAATCAGATTATATGGGTTCAGACATAAACCCTATGTGTTACCAGCTTTTCTTACTTTAAGGGTTTTTGCCTTGGAATTCTTAAGACAAAAGTTGATTGTGGAAGATAACAATTTTTTGGTTCACAGACAAGCTACAGACATTAAATACCCATTCACATTTGGTCCGTTCACAGTAAAGAATAAGAATGCTGTAGTGTATATAGAGAAGTTGTTGACGGATATGAATTTTGAGTCAGATACGGCTATGGAGTATGACCCGTTAAACATCATATCAAAACGAAGAACGGAGCATCGTATCAAGGCCCTGAACCATCAGATTGTTGAAGGAATGTCGGACAGAGCCAATTGGCTAGAATATAATGAAGAAATCATTCCGGATGCATCCGACAAAGAAATGGCATTGATTGACACAACAACAGGGACAGAAAGCGAAATAGATAGTGCATTGGTTGGATCTAAAAGACCCATACAGGACATAATGATCATTGAAGATGAAGAAACAGAAAGAGGTAAAAGATTGAAAATGAATGAACCACAAGAGTTAACAACAATTTCAGAAGAGGCTAAAACAGCTGAAAAAGAAATACCAGAGGTTACAGTTAAAGAGTACAACATTGAAGAAACCCCTGTAGAGGGTGATGTAAATAGACCCCAGAGTATCATGGATGTGTTTGATGAGCATAGTCGAAATAAACAGGAGTCCGCGAAACAAACCAGTCAATTGTTTCCGAAGGTTAGAAGTATATCTGAGACTGATGTAAGCTTATTTACTAGCAGAAATATCAGGGAAAATACCTTGAAATTTTCAGTTGTCACAAAAAATAAGATTTCAGAAATGAATTTAGATTTGTCTAAAATAAATGCCCCGGATAAAATTTTATTGCATAGACAAACTGGAGAAGTCATATATTCAGACTATTTGGGAGCCATATTAAGAGCAGACAAGTTGAAAAGTTCAGTGGATAAATTGAACAATCAATTGAGACAAGAGAAGGCAGAGAATAAGTCTCGACAGCAACAGATTAAAAAATTGCAAGCAGATTTGATAAATAAAGAAGGAGATGCAGCAACCAAACTGCTCAAAGAGAAAGACGATACGATCCAAATGTTGAGAAAAAAATTAAAAATTCCAGACACTGTACTCATCCAAGGAGCAGAATTGACAATATTGGAAAAAGAAAAAGAAGAATTATCTAATGAAGTCAATGATGTTACTGCTAAAATGTTAAAGCTTTCTGATGAAAAAGATCGGTGGGAAAAAGAGAAAATCATTTTAGAAGAACAGTTGGCAGAAGCGAGGAAAAGATTAGCAGGAAGTGGTCAGCAACAAGTACAAACAGACACACAGGAAGATAAAACGGGAGTAGATGATATTTTACAGGCTATGTCCCAGGTAAGCTTAAGGGAAAATGAAATCAAAGAATTGAAGGTTGAAATACAGAAGCTGACAGAAGAGAATGAAATAAAAAATAAAGAAATAAAAACCTTGCAAACAAAGAATCAGGAATTAAGTAATAATAATAAAGGATTAGCAGCTCATGTGACAGGGCAAGCTGCTATGCAAGGTTGTAAACACCTGGTGTGGGACCAAATTATAAAAGAAGTTGAGAAACTAAGACCATATCTGGATTACATAAGAGTCAAAGAAAAGGTGGTCAAAGATGCCTTCGAAAGTTGCAGAGCCGTCAGGGAAAGCTTAAATAAAAAGCCAAAAGACGTAGCCCAGAAAGCAATAACATTTTTAAACAGTCTAACTAAAGCAGACCTGACAGCCATGAATATAACGAACAGAATTTCAGTCATCACATGGGCCAGAAGGATCTTGGGTAAATACTCGCATGTTGAGAATGTTGAAGCTAAAGCTGGAGCAATACGGGAAGAAGTAGTAAAGTTCAAAAAGAAATTTGAAAAATTAGTAAACAAAGGGTTCCCTACTTTTTGGAATGAAAACAATGAATTAATTCCTCCAAATGATTATAAGAGATTGCTGTTTGATATAAGGATGGATCACAGAAAGTTCCACCAGCTTGATCATATGCTTACAGGGAAAATTTTAATGGAGAAAATATCAGAGGATTTTGAAATTTTAAATATGGTAATCTCAACCTGTGGAAACCTTCTTCCTGTTTCTTATGCAGGTCATGTTGAAATGCGAGTCTTGGTGAAGGAAATGACCAACTATGACTTACCCGCGGCCGACCAGTGGACTTATGTGGAAAAATATGGAAGGACAAGATATTCTGTCCATTCATAGAGGCTTTCAAAACTCTCGCCAAGTGGCGAAAAGATGATATTCAAAATTTTTGCCAAGTGGCAAAAAGATACTTTTATTTTAAATTTGTAATATTATTTGGAGACAGTTATCTATTGCTCAAAGACAGTTATCTTTTAAGTTAAAATATTTTCAGTTATTAGTTAAAAGAAGCAGTAATGTCAAGCTTCTTCCAAATTTTGTATAAGAACAATGAGAGTCATTGTTGAGGGGGTTGGAAATTTTTTGAGAGACAGTGTATGTTTGGAGATCTATTTTTTGATAAATAAAAGCAGTACAGTGAAAATACCCATCTTTTGAGACCAGAGATTCATGTGTTGATCAGCTTTACAGTCCGTTTTTTCTTTATCTTTATATGTGCATGTTCACTTCCTTTGTTATATCTTCCATTATGTTTTTCTTCTATATTTAAATGAATGTCTGAAATAATTCGAGATTCATACTGGTTATGCCTCGTTTTATATCATTTAAATATTCACTATTTTCTCCAAAGTTGACAATGGAGAAAAGTTGGAACTTATTATGGTGGAGGAAGGGTTGTTGCAGGTTATGTTATGGTTTTGATAATTGATGTCACTCAACCACATTTGATTGTGGAATATGTTGATGAAGGGGACACACATCCATGGAGGACTACAGATTTGAGGCACACCATAGGTAAATCAAACACCAAAGCATGTGTTAAGAATTATTCATAGTTTATTGAATGTTTTTTTGAGAAAATACTAAGTTTGTTATGTTTGTACAGGTGCAAATGTTTGTTCAACATTTTCTATTGGAGACAAAGTAGATCTTTTACAACATGGAGTGAAGGTGGGTGAGGGCTCCATATTCAATACAGAGCATAGTGTTTATAAATGTTTATAAATGACAAGCTTTAAATTCTAACCACTATGCATCCTTTCTTTTTTTTAGACTGAAACAGACTGTTGTGGAGATCCGGCTCGATTGCGATCTTGACCGTAGAGCTTAACAGATAAGCGAATAACACGGCAGTCCAGCAGATATTCCTTGTCAGGGTCTTTTTTGTCTTAAGGGAGATTGCATATTGATTCTCTGTCATTAATAGATAAAATACTCCTGCCCAGGAGCACGGCCCTGTTTGCCTCAGCGTCAGCCTTTCTTTACAATCTTTCCATGAACCTTATTCTCATGTTGACATGTCCAAAAGTTATTCATCTAACGAGTTAAATGATGGTCTCTATGGGATAGGCTATTATGAATCTTTAGGAAATGTGAACTTAAAGAGATTCTTATTATTTTTCTATTGGACTGTTAGCTTTCCTTCTAGCGTAAATATGTGTTCTTATCCTAGAAGAAAATGCTTATGCTAGAAGGAGAGCTAGCAGTCGCTAGCTTTCCTTGATCTTGTGCCATGTGCTTATTTGAAAATAGAGTGCATGGCACAAGCTCAAGGTATAAGCTAGCAACCACCAATCGCCATGGACAAGATTTTTCTATTGGAAAGCTAGTGACTGCTTGCTTTCTTTCTAGCATAAGTATGTGTTATTATCCTAGAAGGAAATGCTTATGCTAGAAGGAAAGCTAGCAGTCGCTAGCTTTCCTTGATCTTGTGCCATGTGCTTATTTGAAAATAGAGTACATGATACAAGTTCAAAGTATAAGCTAGCAACCACCAATCACCAAGCCCAGGGTTTTTCTATTGGAAAGCTAGCGACTGCTAGCTTTCCTTCTAACATAAGCATGTGTGTCATGCTAAAAGGAAATGCATTTGCTAGAAGGAAAGGTAGCATTCGTTAAAAATAGAGTACATGGCACAAGCTCAAGGTATAAGCTAACAACCACCAATCACCATGGACAGGGTTTTTGTATTGGAAAGCTAGCGACTGTTAGCTTTCCTTCCTGCATAAGCATGTGTGTTTATGATAGAAGGAAATTCTTATGCTACAAGGAAAGCTAGCAGTCGCCAGCTTTCTTTGATCTGTTGCCATGTTCTTATTTCAAAATAGAGCACATGACACAAGCTCAAAGTATAATCTAGCAACCACCAATCACCATGGACAGGATTTTTGTATTGGAAAGCTAGCGACTGCTAGCTTTCCTTCTAGCATAAGTATGTGTTATTATCCTAGAAGGAAATGCTTATGCTAGGAGGAAAGCTAGCAGTCGCTAGCTTTCCTTGATCTTGTGCCATGTGTTTATTTCAAAATAGAGCAGATGGCGCAAGCTGAAGGTATAAGCTAGCAACCACCAATCACCACGGACAATGTTATCAATTGGAAAGCTAACGACTGCTAGCTGTCCTTCATGGCTAGAGTTTTTCTATTAGAAAGCTAGCAATTGTTATCTTTCCTTCTAAGCATGTGTGCTTATGCTAGAAGGAAATGCTTATGCTAGAAAGAAAGCTAGCAGTCGCTAGCTTTCCTTTATCTTGTGCCATGTGCTCTATTTTGAAAGAAGAACACGGAACAAGATCAAGGAAAGCTAGCATAAGCATTTCCTTCTGGCATAACCACACATGTCATGTGCTCTATTTTGAAATAAGAACATGGCAACAGATCAAAGAAAGCTGGCGACTGCTAGCTTTCCTTGTAGCATAAGAATTTCCTTCTATCATAAACACATGCTTATGCAAGAAGAAAAGCTCAAGGTATAAGCTAGCAACCACCAATCACCATGCCCAGGGTTTATCTATTAGAAAGCTAGCGACTACTAGCTTTCATTTTAGCATAAATGTGTGTGCTTATGCTATAAGGAAATGCTTAGGCTAGAACGAACGCTAGTAGTCTCTAGCATTTCTTGATTTTGTGCCATGTGCTTATTTCAAAATAGAGTACATGGCAGAAGACCAAGGTATAACTTAGCAACCACCAATCACCATGCCTAGGGTTTTTCTTCTGGAAAGCTAATGAGTGCTAGCTTTTCTTCTAGCATAAGCATGTGTGCTTATGCTAGAAGGAAATGCTTATGCTAGAAGGAAAGCTAGTAGTCGCTAAGCTAGGAGTCGCTTATAATTCAAAAAACTTCTATTATGTATTAGTATACTAATAGTGGCTTGGGATTTTGTAGGACTCTAGTTCCATATAGATGTTATTCTTCACTAATCTACAATATAGGTTTAGAAGACACCAAATAACTATTTTCGGGAGTACTTAAAATAGGGATGACTCAAATCAAGGATATTTGAATTTACTTTGAACAATTGATACAAAAAATAAATCTCAGTGAGACATGATTATACAAACTTGCATGATCAATCATGGTTGGATTCCAACCTACTTAATAACTACCTTCAATACTATTACAAGTTCCATGATTATACAAACTTGCATGATCGATCATGGCTGGATTCCAACCTACTTAATAACTACCTTCAATACTATTACAAGTTCTAAAGTATGGAAAATTTTTAGACATTTTTACAAGTTTTTCTAAGAATAGTTTTGTGTTTGTATTAAGATTATATACATTGATAACCAATCTTGTTTTGATTACGCTTTGTAGCTCCATCATAATTTATATGTAAAGTCCCTTTTGGCGGTGGGGACTAAATGGTGGGGAACAAGGTTTAATTTGCACAACAAAATGATGCCATACCCTTTTTAGCTATTACAAGTACATTATTTTTTTGTAGATTGTGTTTTGCCTAAAATATAAGAGCACACTTTACATGGTTTAACCTTAACTACAAATTATAATTCAATTGTGTGTTACAGAATTTGTAGGAGCGACAATGGAAAGTATAATTTTCACAAAAGGGGACTATGTTGACGTCCTGGTTAATGGTCAAGTTATTGGGCTAGGAAAGGTTGAATCTACAGAAGTTGGAACTTATTATGGTGGAGGAAGGGTTGTTGCAGGTTATGTTATGGTTTTGATAATTGATGTCACTCAACCACATTTGATTGTGGAATATGTTGATGAAGGGGAGACACATCCATGGAGGACTACAGATTTGAGGCACACCATAGGTAAATCAAACACCAAAGCATGTGTTAAGAATTATTCATAGTTTATTGAATGTTTTTTTGAGAAAATACTAAGTTTGTTATGTTTGGTGTACAGGTGCAAATGTTTGTTCAACATTTTCTATTGGAGACAAAGTAGATCTTTTACAACATGGAGTGAAGGTGGGTGAGGGCTCCATATTCAATACAGAGCTTGGGAATAAGGTTCATGGAAAGATTGTAAAGAAAGGATGCATAGTGGTTAGAATTGAGAAGGTGTTAGAAAATGATGCTCCTTTACCACATCCAACTGGATTTGAGGAAACACTAGGGGGTGCAATAGAATCTTATGAGATTTGGCCAGAAATAGATTTGAAACCTCATTGTGAAGATCAACCCATAAATATTCCACAAGATAGGGCTGCAAGTATAATTTTCACAAAAGGGGACTATGTTGACCTCCTGGTTAATGGTCAAGTTATTGGGCTAGGAAAGGTTGAATCTACAGAAGTTGGAACTTATTATGGTGGAGGAAGGGTTGTTGCAGGTTATGTTATGGTTTTGATAATTGATGTCACTCAACCACATTTGATTGTGGAATATGTTGAAGGGGACACACATCCATGGAGGACTACAGATTTGAGTCACACCATAGGTAAATCAAATACCAAAGCATGTGTTAAGAATTATTCATACTTTATTGAATGTTTTTTTGAGAAAATACTAAGTTTGTTATGTTTGGTGTACAGGTGCAAATGTTTGTTCAACATTTTCTATTGGAGACAAAGTAGATCTTTTACAACATGGAGTGAAGGTGGGTGAGGGCTCCATATTCAATACAGAGCTTGGGAATAAGGTTCATGGAAAGATTGTAAAGAAAGGATGCATAGTGGTTAGAATTGAGAAGGTGTTAAAAAATGATGCTCCTTTACCACATCCAACTGGATTTGAGGAAACACTAGGGGGTGCAATAGAATCTTATGAGATTTGGCCAGAAATAGATTTGAAACCTCATTATGAAGATCAACCCATAAATATTCCACAAGATAGGGCTGCAAGTATAATTTTCACAAAAGGGGACTATGTTGACCTCCTGGTTAATGGTCAAGTTATTGGGCTAGGAAAGGTTGAATCTACAGAAGTTGGAACTTATTATGGTGGAGGAAGGGTTGTTGCAGGTTATGTTATGGTTTTGATAATTGATGTCACTCAACCACATTTGACTGTGGAATATGTTGATGAAGGGGACACACATCCATGGAGAACTACAGATTTGAGGCACACCATAGGTAAATCAAATACCAAAGCATGTGTTAAGAATTATTCATACTTTATTGAATGTTTTTTTGAGAAAATACTAAGTTTGTTATGTTTGGTGTACAGGTGCAAATGTTTGTTCAACATTTTCTATTGGAGACAAAGTAGATCTTTTACAACATGGAGTGAAGGTGGGTGAGGGCTCCATATTCAATACAGAGCTTGGGAATAAGGTTCATGGAAAGATTGTAAAGAAAGGATGCATAGTGGTTAGAATTGAGGTGGTGTTAAAAAATGATGCTCCTTTACCACATCCAACTGGATTTGAGGAAACACTAGGGGGTGCAATAGAATCTTATGAGATTTGGCCAGAAATAGATTTGAAACCTCATTGTGAAGATCAACCCATAAATATTCCACAAGATAGGGCTGCAAGTATAATTTTCACAAAAGGGGACTATGTTGACCTCCTGGTTAATGGTCAAGTTATTGGGCTAGGAAAGGTTGAATCTACAGAAGTTGGAACTTATTATGGTGGAGGAAGGGTTGTTGCAGGTTATGTTATGGTTTTGATAATTGATGTCACTCAACCACATTTGATTGTGGAATATGTTGATGAAGGGGACACACATCCATGGAGAACTACAGATTTGAGGCACACCATAGGTAAATCAAACACCAAAGCATGTGTTAAGAATTATTCATAGTGTATTGAATGTTTTTTTGAGAAAATACTAAGTTTGTTATGTTTGGTGTACAGGTGCAAATGTTTGTTCAACATTTTCTATTGGAGACAAAGTAGATCTTTTACAACATGGAGTGAAGGTGGGTGAGGGCTCCATATTCAATACAGAGCTTGGGAATAAGGTTCATGGAAAGATTGTAAAGAAAGGATGCATAGTGGTTAGAATTGAGAAGGTGTTAAAAAATGATGCTCCTTTACCACATCCAACTGGATTTGAGGAAACACTAGGGGGTGCAATAGAATCTTATGAGATTTGGCCAGAAATAGATTTGAAACCTCATTGTGAAGATCAACCCATAAATATTCCACAAGATAGGGCTGCATTCACATGTACAAGGGTTTCTCTTACACATGGATGCATAGGAACAATTATGTGCATTGCCAAAGGAATGATAGTTAATGTCCATGAGGATGACATGGTTGTGGGTGAAACACTAGGTGAAGATAACTTTGGTGTTTTTGTGGAAGAGATACATGGGTATTGTGAAAGATGCAAGATTGGGGATAAGTCTATACATGGATTGGTTAGATGGCCAATACATAAATTGGTGGACAACATAGGTGAGATGTTAAGGGTCAAGACAAAGTACAAAGAGCCACCCATGGAAATGCTAATATGGGATGTTATAGAGGATACAAGTCCTTTATACCAATGGGATGGGGATCTTTATAATCAAAAAGATCAAGATGTCAATGTTCTTAATGCATCGAGGCCATATAAAAAGATTAAACGAGCTATGACAAGAGAAAAAGTTGCAAAACGTCAAACCAAGATAGATAAAGAGAAAGAAGTCCGACTTTTGGCTGCAGATGAATGTTGTAAACAAGATTGTCTTCAACATGTGGATAGGAATGCCATTGCAAATGCTAGAAGGGATATGGAATGCAAAGAGAAAAATGGTATCAGGGAATTTGTATTGAATTCACTTGTTTCAAACACTATCATGTCAATGAGCCATGGCCATGGCCTACCTCCTATTACTAGAAAAGTAAAGGACATGAGATTTGATGGTAATGTTATTTGTAAGAAAGCATGGTACAAGATACATAAGATTCCTCAAAGCACCTTCTATAGCTACCAACATAATTTTGAACAAGGACATATGGAATCCATTCATGGTAACACCAATAGATGTAAAGCACGTGCACAAACTGTGGCGGCCATAGAAATACTGCATAAAATTGTAATGGACAATTCAGATTTTTCGCCAAACCAAACACGTCAAGTCGAAGCAGATGGAACTTCTTCTCCTCTAAGATTGTTGCCTTCGACTTACACACAAAGCTCTTTGTTAAAAGAGATCAATGTGGGTTTGGAAAAGCTCAATTGTCCATTAATATCACAACCAACAATGAGCAAGATTTGGAACACTCATTTTCGAGACGTGGCATTCTCAAAGAACACCAACTTCAGTAAATGTGGTGAATGTATTGTGTTGAAAGCACAAATGAAGTCAGCAACTACAAAAGAGTTGGAAGAAACGGCACGCGCTAGATTGAACAAACATAACAAGATCGTTATGTGCAGAAGACATTGCTACTATGCCCACAGAATCATGTCAGAGAGGTTTCCAAAGGAGTATTTGAGTATTATCCATGATAAAATGGATAAAACAAAGACTTCAATTCCAAGGCTACGCGTCAAATCAAAATCTATTGTAGGAATAAACTTGGGTTTGTCATTGACAGGTATGCTAACACATGGGCATAAGACAGGAGGTTTTGGTCATTTCTTCCTACCATTTGTACATATGGGATCACAATTTACCATTACATCACTTGCTAAGTGCTTTAGGGACCTTGAAGACCCACATCTTGATATGTATGGTGATCTTCTTTATGAGAGTGGAAGTTCAAGAAGCCCACTTTCAAATGCATTACTTGACACCTCTATTTACTCAAAATGTAGAGTGTACAAGGATGAATTTTTATCTCATGGAAGATTAGAAAATCAAGATATCGATTTTAAACCTCTTCCTCCACATTTATTGTTACAATTGGATAATGCGGCAAGTGATAATAAAAACCGTTATCTTTTCATGTTTCTATCACTTCTCACTGCACTTGGTGTCTTCATCACTATTGAGGTTGGGTTCTTGCTCGTGGGACACACCCATGAAGACATAGATGGGACCTATGGGAGAATTTCTTCCAGCTTGAAAAGTAAAGATATATATTCTCTACCTGAGATGATGGATACATATCGCAAAATTGAAGAAAAAAGAGTGTTTCCACCTAAACTGATTGATAAGGTGTATGACTTCAAAAGCTTCCTTAATGGATACATCAAGGAAGGAAAAAATGCACTAGTTGTACATCTTAATGTTCAGTACTTCCAATTTCTTGTACTCAATGATGTTCCGGTATTAAGATATAAAGAATCCATAAGAGATGTTGAGTGGTCAGAACCAGTTGAGTTATGGAATACAGACGATGAAGGTCGATCTAAACTGCCCATAGGGAAGCCATCTTTCTTACATCCCAAAGAGAATGAAATCTACTTAAAAGAACTAAAAGAAGGAATAACATCATACATAAAAATGTGGAAAGACACAATGGGTGGTGAGGAATTGCCAATTGTTACACCAGAATGGAAAAATAAGGTAGAGTATTGGGAAAGAGTTCTTGATACTTTATATGAAGATTACAATGATCATGATTCATCTTCTGAGGATTTCTGGCCCAAGACAAGGCAAACTCCAGATGTTGGTCGTAATGCGCTTCATGCAATCTCAAATATTATGGATGGGGATTTTGATACTATGACAGGTGAACCCGTGTATGTTGGACCCAAGTGCAATAATCCAAAGACAACATTCAACCCTATTAATGATGTTGAGAAAGGAAAGATGTTGCTAGTTAGATCAGGAAACGAGGAAGAAGGGGAGATGATTTGGATGGAAAAAGCCACCTCAAATATATTTCAAGATGATGAAAGTGATACTCTTCATGTTAAAGTTGATTGGTGGAAGCCCGGTTCAAGGAAATACAATGGAAAAGTATTAGAGGAATATTGGGTACCAAATCCTGATGACATAGAGCTTGGATCTATTCCAATTGATACCATAGTTTGGGCATGGATGGCTAAGAAAGAACATTGCAAGAAGGCCAAGATAAATAAACATGGTGTACATGCTGTCCTTGACCTACTTGAACGAATAACATGAGATTAGGTGGAGATGATTCATGGATGTAATTATGTTCTTTGGAGGACCAATTAATACATGAAGAAACATTTTTCAATTTTTCTTGTATATTGAATATTTTCTTCAAATTTATTTGGGGAGTTTTATATTATTTGGTACAAATATGAAAATTTTGTTTAAATTGCAATGTATTCATGTGACGATACATCATGCAAATTACATGACACCATGAAATATTAAACTTTCAATGATTTGTTTATATTAACATAACTTCTCCCATAACTTGGATAATCAAGTCCAATAATGCACTTAAAATCAATATCTTCTAGTTTTGGCCTATTAAAACTATACTGGAGTCAATTTGGCATATTAAAACTATATTGGAGTTAATTAGCATTGTTTTCAATGTAATACGTTCAAACACCAAACAATATCTAACATGGAAATTACAAATTCCAATGCTTTGTCTAGATCGACATAACTTCTCACTCCATCAAACTTGGATAATCAAGTTCAATAATACATTTAAAAGCATCATCTTCTAGATACGATCTATTAAAACGATAATGTTGGGCTAGCTAATTCGTATTCTTTTCAATATAATACATTCAAACACTTCATGAATGTATATTATAATAAAATAAATTAAACTGTACTAGTTTGTTTCTATTCCAATTCATAACAAAATTATTTATTTTGATCATTAAAAAACACGCCTTGACTTATTAAATATTTTCTTTTGACATCTGTAAAATGTTTCCAATAAAAATTACCAATAAAAGTTCATAATAATTTGATTTTGATTGTTTTTTCTATTGACAGTAACATAGGGGTAGATTGTATTAGTGCCGGTATTGAGCAACCGAATGCTAATTACATAGAGTTCCCAGATACAGTACACCTCCATAGAAGTACAGCGAGCTTACAGAGATCGCCCAAAACTTGGCAGGGCTCCAGTACTCCCAAATGCCAGATTTTATTTAGCTATAACAGAGGAGAAAGGCGTATTATACTGCTGGAGCGATATTCATTTTTCCAGCTTAGCTTTCAGAGTGGTGACTTCAGCTTCAAGTGCTGCGATCCTATGGCCGAAGTTGCCATGAGTGTTCGCAGCATCCTTGAAACCAGTTCGCGTCTCATCTTTCATATCATCCATTTGTTCGGAGAAGTCTGCCCGGAGTTGCATGAGTTCTTTGTTCAACAGGTCCCAGGTTTGCTCTCCTGCCTTGGAGAGCGCCTCTAACTTTGCTTTCTGGTCATCGTGCTTTGCCCTCAGACGCCCCAGGGCAGTTTCCAGGGCTCCAATCCGTTCTTCCGCTGTGAATCCGGAGCTCGAAGAGCTGTTCGACGCCATCTAGTTCAGGAGCACACCGCGAACCTTGATCTGAGCTCGGACTTGACAGAGGGAACTCGAAATGCTTGATACCTTAAGCCTATTAGCAGAGCTCGCTGATAGAGAGGAATGAGTTCGAGACAGGGGAGGAGCTCCTTTAAGAGCATACAGGGAGACTCCCGAGGGCGCAAGGACCTGTCTCTGAGCTATGGTGCAGGGAATCTCTGCATTCGCATGAAAAACGTGTTTTGGGAAGCCAAAGAGCGTGCTGTGAGAAGATACAGGATCCCCTGCAGCTATGGGATGTCACATCGCTGACGCGAGCCATCTATGCTTAATATGCCTTGAGCCAGCTCGACCCCTTTGTTTGCTTCCATGTCTGCTTGCTTATTCAGCACCCGAAGCACATGGTAAAATCTGATTTTTTGGAAATGTTTGCTCACCTGAAGAATTCTTTGAAATATATGGCGCAGTTTGACATTCGGAGGGGTCTTCTTGGTTATGAGGGCTCTGATCAGAATCATGGAGTCCCCAAAGACTGTTAAATTGCTAATTCCTTGATCACGCGCAATATTTAATCCTTGCCAAAGACTGCAGAATTCAGCAGTGTTATTCATAATAAAAATTCATAATAATTTGATTTTGATTGTTAAATGACACACAGATACTTATAAAAAAAATTGATTGTTAAATGCACTTTTAATAAGTTTAGTGGGTTTTCACTTTTGTATTTGTAAGAAACAAAAATGTACTTCAATGTTTCTATTCTAATTCATTGATTTCAAATGTAGTCCAGTAAAGCACTTACAAGCAACATATTATAGACTGTCCATAAAAACTTTATTATGGGAATAGCTAATTAATGTTTTTTAATGTAATATGTTCAGACATTTCAAAAATAAATACTGGACATACAACATATTATAGACTTTGTCTATAAAAACTTTACTATGGGA
Source organism: Larix kaempferi (assembly GCA_027924585.1). NCBI lineage: Eukaryota > Viridiplantae > Streptophyta > Pinopsida > Pinales > Pinaceae > Larix > Larix kaempferi. Next base: position 8,888,155 of record BSBM01000642.1, read on the forward strand.
GTAGCTAGTTAATGTTTTTTCAATGTAATATGTTCAAACATTTCAAAAATAAACGCTGGACACTTGCAATAACTAGAATGGGTTTTCCCTCTTTCTTCATGTATTTGAAAAAAAACCAATTGTACCATAAAATTTATATTCTAATTAATAATTTTTTTTGACCTTAATCGGTATACTTAGACTTTATCCAATACAATATTTTCTCTTGTTGGCTCTAAAATAGTGCCAACCACATATCATAATATATAGTAGTATTGAATAATGAATATTTCTTTAAATGTTAGATGATTATATTTATTTTATAAAAAGGAATCTAGGCTTAACCAATCAACATAATCCAAAGTAATAATTGATAGTTAACAATGTCCAAAACATGTAGAAACTTGTGGGCTCATAATAATCCCATAAAATGAAGGGAATAAGTGAAGTGCCTAAGTATCTGTTGTGCTATATACTTGACAAAAATGTCCTCAGGCATACAATAGACAATACATATAAAGGGAAGAAAATAAAATAGAGTACGACCTAATTTTCGATGTTGTTGCTCGTAGATATGTTATTGATTATTTTTCTAGTCAATATTCTAAAGATTATTAGGGGTAGTGTCATCATCCACAAGTACAATATTACAATGACTACAGGAGCTAATACGTCTTCATGGTATTAGAGGTTTCACCTAATTCCTAGACATTTCCAGTTCTCGTTGTCTCTTGAAGTTGAGCAAAACCCCCCATGTTCTAGCCATCCATTATCAATATTGAGAATTACTAAGTTATTATGCCAATACATAAATTTGTTATAGTAACAAACACATTGACTGTTATGTCATTAAATAGCTTTCTAGGTCACTTTAAAATGGCGACAATCTCTTACTAATATGGTAATTCAACACATGCACAATATATGCTTTATCAAATTATAAATAAAATGGTTAATACTTTCAACATACAAATAATGCCATTAGATAAATTAATAGGAAAGAAATATTAATACAAATTACAAATTATAATAATAAAATAATGTAAAGAATCTAAGTTTAAGCATAGGAAGATATGCTTCAAATTAATATAAATTTGATTTTATATAGCTTATAATGATAATATTGTAAAAAAAATGGTGAATATATAGATTGAAAATGGTAAATTAATGATAATGATAATATTGTAATAATAATGTAGATTGATTTTATATATATTGTAAGGAATCTAAGATTAATATTCGGAAGATATGCTTCAACTTTATATAAATTTGATTTTATATAGCTTATATTGATAATATTATAAAAAAATGGTGAATATAAAGATTGAAATGAGTGAATTAAGTAATTTTTTGGTTTTTCATTTTTTGAAAACTCAATCTTGTTGAAGTTCTAAATTCTAGATCCCTTGTATAATTCCAAATTTAATGAAATATGTGTTCTTAGCAAGTGATGGTAGAAGCACATTTTACCATTCACCCGCAACATGAACATTGGAAATTTGGAACAATTAAGAGCTTTAATCTTTCATCTGAGCACCGCTTCCACAAAGGAAGAAGTTTGTGAAGAAATTTTTTTCTCTAAAGAGGCCAAGTCTAGGACCAGTCAAAGTGCCAAAACCCAGGTTTTACAACTCTTGGAGTGGAAAGAATACGCCACAGGTGTATTAATTGTCTGAAAATTCTAGAAAATCAAGTCAAAATCCTGAAAAACAATGGAAAAGTGGGTTTTTCGATGAAAATAATCAAAATTCACCAAAATATTTAGTCCCACATTCATGTTTAGTCATTGAGTGCACAAATTCCAATGATATAAAAGAAAGCCTCTTGGGGCATAGTAATTTATAGAAAGTGAGAGTAAAGGCATGCTGAAAGGATTTAAAGGTTGGAAAGCTCATCTTCAACAAAAATCACTGGAAGGATCAAAGGCAAGGATGGAGAAGGATGGATAAAAGCAAAGGAGAAGGGATTCACCTCAAGAAAGGTTGTAAGTAAGTATCATTTCTTCTTTGATGTTATATGAAGTAATTCAATTTTCCTCCCATATTTGAGTTTAGTTTTTTCCCTCCAAGTTTATTTCAAATTAAAAAATGGTTAAAGATCTTAGGAAAATAGAGATAATTGATTCATTTCTGTCAATTCAATCTCACCAATTCATAGTAAGATACATAATTAGAGTAGACACATCCCTACAATAATTGCTATCAACAAATTGGCGACTCGAATTGGGTTTTCATTTGATTTTTTTTTTAAATTAGTGTTCTAAGCTTAAATATATTCCTAAAAATTACTCTAAGATGTTACAAATCCTCCTAAACATGTTTAGAAATCATATTGAGTATGGTTAGAACCTATAAATTCACCCTAAACAACACAAAAAAAATCAAATTTCAGCGGATTTATCCTCAGATCTTCAGTTTCTTGCTTGTACGTTGGTCACAGTTACAACAAATGCATGTACAAATAGGATATAGTGATTACAGTAGGGTATATGCCTCAGACACGCGAGTCATAGTCATGACAGAAGCGTATACCCCCGGTATCTTGAACTTTCAGGCCTAAAAAGGTCCCAAGTTCATCTTTTCTTGTGTTTTTTTTACTTTGATTGGATTAGGAATCCTATAACTTAGCTATTAGAACTTACTTAGACCCTAATTGAATAATATTTGGAAAATTTTTAAATATTTTGAATATTTTTGTTCAAAACTTGCAAGAAATTGTCAAAAACTAGTTGTTAGAATTCGTTGTTTTAGGACCACCTTTAGGCATAATTTTGAAGTTTGAAAACCTGTAGGTTATACTAGACACATTTTAGGATCAAGTCACAATATATTTGAAAAAAAATGGAAGGATTTAAGTTGAAAAATTTGAAGTTGGATTTTCCCTACAAAACCCTTAAGAATGGCTTAATTTGGTTTTTCTTTCAAATTTTTCTCATAATTCATCTTAGATATGAATTTGTTAGAGCATATTTCTCATTTAGATCCATAATTTCACATTTGATTGATGAAATTTGGATTGATATCTTAAAATTTTGGTTAAATCACTAGTTTGCAAATGGTAAAGATTGGAAGAACATGAAAAATTGTTTCAAGAATCTTTAGGCCTTTGAATTTTGAATTCCACATGCTTGATAACCTGAAACAAAACACAAAAACACATCCAAGATACTTTAGAAGATCATTTGAAAAAATTCCATCAATAAAAATGCATAAAAATTCAATGAACATTACATATTGAGAGAATTTAAATTTTTTTCCCTCCAAAACCAAAGAAATAACTTTAATTAGTAAATTTCTATTTTGGATCTACAAAATTTAATTTTGCTCATTCACAATTAGAGAGAGTTGTAGATTTAATACTCAATTTTCTTGAGATAATGTGTGTTTGAGCCACTATTATCCTCTTCACTTGGGATTTCAGGCAATCTCGTGAATGCGAAAGTGGGTCTCATTTGTAATAGTTTAGGATTTATTTTTTCAATCAATTTATTTTCGATCACTATTATCCTCTTCACTTGGGATTTCAAGCGATCTTTTGAACAAGAAAGTGGATCTCACGTTGTAACAGAGAAGATTTGATTTTTCAATACAGTTCTCAAGCTACGAGTATCCTCTTCACTTGGGATTTCGGCCGATCTTGTGAACTAGAAAGTAGATCTCACTTGTAAATGTTTACTTCATAGTTCTTCAAAGGGCTCTGCATATCCTCTTTGCTTGCACTTTCAGGTGGCTCTGCATATCCTCTTTGCTTGCACTTTTAGGTGGCCCTGCAAACAAGAAACAAAGATCCCCCGTGTAACAAATTTGGATTCATTTCAAATGAGATACGTGTTTGGTTTAAATAGATTTTTGAAATCAATAATTAACCATAATTAGAAAGAATTGTTCCTAAACCTAAAACAATCTACCAAAATTTTGCATCAACATATTCAAACATTTGGAAACAATTTTATGCATGTTGTAAACCAAAATTGAAAACAAGAAGTTAAGTAATTTGTGACAATAAAACATCACTTCTTTAGAAAAAATCTTTTTTCGAAAACATAGAGATAATTCTATTTTTGCAACTTGCATGTTTGAAAGACCTACACGAACCTATAACTTTTCTCTAGTTTAGAGAATTCATCGAATTAAAAGGTAGAGTAGTGAGCATTTGTGCATTGATTGATTATGCATGTAGAGTCACAAACACCATTAGTTTCATTGCCATTATTGAAACTAAGCAAAGTACTATTAAAATTGGCGCTTAATCTAAAACTAACCAAGATTTTTTTTTCATATCACCAACAAGGTTAGGCTAGAGCCCTAGATTAGGATTAGAGAGTTAACACTCTTAGGCTACAAAATTTTGAAACTAGCATTGATTATTGAGAGTTTAAATCCATTAGTAGCAAAAAAATGCTTGTCGTGAAAGCGCATCTAAAACATGAATCAAGAACGAGGTCAATATGGATAAGTAACTGTGGTACCCCATATTGCTTGTTTAGTGGGATATGAGCTCATCGTGGAATTCCATATAAATGACAAGTCCTCAAGGTGACATCACTTTATGGAGTACCTGGTTATGATATTTTTCCTAGACTTACAACTATTCCACCCTACCGTCGATTGTGAAGTGGTAACCTTAGTTTCTATTCTGAGGATATCACATACTCTATTGTAAGTGGGGGACACTCACAGTACCTAAGACAAACTTTGAATATTTTACTCCTTGGGAGGGTGATTGGTTAAGAACCAATACTTGCACCTTTGGTGATTAAATTTTATTGTAACTGTTTCTCATACCTTCTCTATTAGTAATTGTTTGAGGATTGATATCCCTCAGGAGATACTAGTTTCAGAAGGCCCTCTAATCCAACTTTTTACTGATCCTCGGTTCTTAGGGAAAGTAAATTGCTTGCTTGGATTCATACGACATTTTTACTATGTGGACACTTTTTTTTTTGAGACTAGATTTACTTTAGGATTGTTTGATTACATCTTTTATTAAAGTACCATTTTAAACAAATCCTTTTATCAAAATATTGAAAGTGGCTACTCTCCCGATCCTCCAGTCATGGCGGAAACAAGGTGAGTCACCATAATTTGAAGGCCTTGCTACATCGCGGAGATGGATACAAAAAACACACACTAGTGACTCAGAAACTGAATAGCTTCTAGATTCAATTAACAGTGATAGAGAAGAACAACATCAAACAAACACTGAAATTTAACCATTACATAACAAAGAAAATACAGAAATATTTGTTGATCTTGATCCTTTTTAAATTGAAACATTAGAAAATGACACAATTACTCACGTAAACCCACACTTGACAGGTCTTTCAGACCCAATTGTACTTCACATCAGTGAATCATTGGATTATATCAATCCTCTTTCCAGATATTTTTATAACATGAAAAATTCAACATTTGACCCTATAGATTCATCAGGAGCACAAGGGACTACATCAATGCAACCTCAAATGGCTGCAGGAGGTAGAAATACTTCCAATTGTCCTCTACATCAATCCCAACACTTAGTATATTTATTATTATCACAAGGTCAACTAGCACTTTAGTGCCAGTTGATACAGTTTCGAGTTCCAATCTCAGAAGTACATCCACTTCGTCTACAGGAATCCCTATTGGTGGGTGTGCCTTACCAAACATGATTTTTCCATATGGTTCATCTAAACAAGGTCAAGAAACAAAAGGAGTAAACCAAAATACTCTTGGTATACCAAACACTTGTCCAGGTTCTACTTCTAGGGGCAACCCTTCACCATGTAATATTCCTAGCGGAAGCAATGGACCTTGGAACATTAATGCCAATTGGGGTTATCCTCCATAGATTAGTGGAAATTCCCCAGGGGGTTATCCTATGAATTATCCTAGCAAAATGCCTAGGGATAATCCACTTATCATCCCCATTCCGCAATGGAGTGGGAAAGTTCCAGGAAGTAACCAATCTTCTTGGAGACCACCTCCACAAGGGGGAAATAAACCTTGGAATGCTAATCAAAACCAAGGAGATAATCAATGGCATGGTTAGGTTTTGGAAAGTAACCAATATTTTTGGGGCCTACGTCCACAAGGGGTCAATCCATCCATGCATTCTATTCCACAATGGAATGGACAATTTTCAGCAAGTAACCAATCTTTCTAGATACAACCTCCACAAGGAGGCAATCTACCTTGGAATTATTTTCAATCCCAAGGACAACCTCCATGTTCTAGTTAGGATCCAAGAAGTAGCCAATATTCTTGGGGCCCAACTCTGCAAGGAGTAAATCCACCCATTGGTCATGTTCCAAGAAGTACCCAATATTCTTGGGGGAATTCTTCGCAAGGGAGAAACCCACCTTGGAATGATTATCACACCAAGGATCACATCAATGGAGTGGTTAGGTTCTAGAAAGTAAGCAATATTTTTGGGGCCTAACCCTGCAAGGGGGAAATCCACCCATTAATCCCATTCCGCAATGGAGTGTTCGGGTTCTAGAAAGTAACCAATATTTTTGAGACATAACCCCACATGCGGGGAATCCACCCATTAACCCCATTCCACAATGGAGTGGTCAAATTCCAAGAAGTGACCAATATTTTTGGAACCAACCTACAAGACCTACGTTAGATCCAGATAGGCCACCACATGGACCTCACGCCAATTGTATGAGGGATTCCATCAACCAACTTTAGCATATTACCTAGCAAATGGGACACATGTATGTTCAGACTTCGCAACCTACAACTATCCAGGAAATGCAGCAACCTGCTAATCCTTCAAATACTTCTTAAATCCTCATAGTCCAATCCAAAGACATTAGAGGAAAGAAGAAGAAATATAAGGGTAAGCAAAATGATAATCCTTCCCAGACTTCAAAAATCCATACAGTTCAGTCCATAGACCTTAGAGGAAAGAAGAAGAAATACAAAAGTAATCAAAATGATAACTCTTAGAAAGGAGATGCCCTAAACATGACTCAATGTGGTGGGAAACAACAACCCGCTATTTTGACGCCAGCACCCCTGTCAGGGGGAAACCATCCAACCCCGCTGCAAGGGGAAAATGATCCCAATGCCAATTTCTTCATGCGTGATCATGAGGTGAACAATCAAACAAGACTTAATTCTTATGATGTCTCTCCTAATACATCGGATCAATCGGAATCACATCCAAGTGGTTCTTTCTCCATTGAGAAACCAGCCATAGACTTAGTACTACACACCCCCAAAGGTGTTATACGTAGAACAATGCATAATCCTAACATGCAAGCCACTGAGAATGATAATGTTGTTGAGAACCTAGCTCAAGCGCCATATGCCATGTCGGCCTTGGAGGTATTGCAATTAATTGTCCTGTGCAAGGAACAGAACTACTATATACAATTGGCGTTGTTGATCCATCCGGTGAGAATTCGTTCACATCATACATAGACCATTCAATATGTAGGATCCCTTCTAAAGTTGCTTTTCAAATTAAAGTAACTACTCATGGAAAGAACATTCTTCGAACCATAGTGTATGAAGGGGTCTTAGCTTGTGTAATGTCATTTAAATGTTGGCAAACATTAGGATCACCCACCTTAGTTCAATCCCATACTGTCACATCCCCACACCTCATATGGTGGCCTTCAGAGGCCATGGGAGACCCTCTGATTCATTTTTTTTTGTTTCAAATGCTTCCAAATCCACACATAGCTGCAATGGGATCGGGTCCGCAATCCCTATTGCGATCCGCAATATGACTTTCCTCATTTCGCAATCTGCATTTGGGACTCAAAAAGAGGATTTCCAAAACCAATCCAAAATGGAAAACGTGCTTCCGACTTCCGCAATCTGCATTGCGGAAGTCAGAAGTCGGAAGCCATTTTCGGCCTCATAAATCCACCCTTCTGATTTCTGCAATCCGCATGCATAACTCAGAAGTCGGGCTCCTCCAATTCTAACGATAGTTGCTTCCTACAACCCGCATTCTGCATTCTGCATTACGGGTGCGAAAAGGCGGAATTCAACCTTCCAACTCCGGGGATATTTTACCTCCTGCAATACGCATTCCTCATTCTACATTTTGGGTGTTTAAATGCAGATTCCCATATGCCAATTCCCAGAAGATTTTACCTTCCATATTCCGAATTCCACATTGCGGGTGCAGAAATGTGGATTTCCATGCACCCCAATGGATGATTCCCGACCTCCGCAATCCGCATTGGGAATGCGGAAGGTTCAAGGACAAATACCCCTATTCCAGCAATATTTTAAAGGAAACTTCCAAAGGTCATATCTTCCTCATCCTTGGTCCAATCGGACAAGCTTGGTACCATTGGAAAGCTCTTGGAGAGCTCTATTAAATGGTGCAACCCCCACTCCATCTGAGCACTCCAACCATGTCAAATTTCCAACTGAGTTTCTTCTCATATTTCCACTTATGTGCCTTAAACCTTCTGCCACGTATTTTGCCTCCTTCTTGTCATGAATTCTCCCTTCACCTAACCATAGATGGGCACTGAAACACATCAGGGGTTATCCCCTTTATTCCCCAAGTACAGGTGAGTTCAAACCATCCCTTTGAAGGGTGAATACAATGCATAATAAATATGTATAATGGACTAAGTTAGCTAATTATACAACAACCTGTAGGGGTTAGCCAAGCATATCATTCCTGTAAACATTGAAGTATTTCAGCATGCATTCAGTCTTATATTCAAGATTATACATGGTTACCTAATGAGAAAGTTCATGGAGTCATCCATTCATTATCCTAACGCATGACAAGCATAACTTAACAATTAGTTATAACACATGAATTTGCATCATTTAACACATAGAAACACTTATCTTTGGACTGAAGCTTCCCTCAGAAACTGGCTAAGTGAGGACAACATTCCACCCAACCTTAGGTCTCTATCCAACTTGTACTCTTTCAGCTAAGAAACACCTGAGATGGGTTGTGTATCCACTGAGGAGGGCTAAGGAATGCACTCACATTCAACGTCTCATCCCATTGATAATCCAACCTATAGATGGTTTTATCAAGCATTCCAGGGAACAAGGAGGGTTCTTCTAAGCTAGTGAGCTCTACCACAGAGCTGCAGGCATCTTAGAGCACTCAGCAAGCATGACACCCACATTACCTAACTTGCCCAACACAAGGAAAGCCCTCTTCTCTGTTGCACAGTCCTTCAAGGCCCCTTCTCTTCAGTGTTGTTTAGGGGGGGCATAGAAAGGTTCAGCTGCTGTTTTTCATGAGATTACATACTTCACTAGGTTTATCAAGCAAACCCAACCCTAATATGACCTCTAACTATGCTATACAATCCAATTTATCACAGGGCCATGCCCTAAACTCTACCCTTCAATTCAGCCTTCTACAAAACGGTTCTAAATGATTCTCATAGGTTTTCTAGGCCGTTCCAACTCCTCAATTCATGCCATAGACCGAACTATGGTTGTAGCAACCAGTTCCATTATTTACAGGGTTTCCTTGTGAATTCTCGGCTCTGCACATTCGACTTACACAGGTGCGTCCATGACTTGGGTTCTGGTCAACCACGGGTTAGCAATCAGGATGGGTGAATTCCCAGGTGTGGAGTGGCTTAAGGGATAAGAAACTCACAGGGCCATACCCTCTCATATGGATTCGCAGGCTGCCCATACTCCATTGAATTCATGGTTCTGGTTTTCTCAACCACCCTCTTACAGTTGCATTAATTTCAGCGTGGTGAGTCAAATGGGTTCACAATTGGACAAGTGGCAGCATGGGTACCAATCCCATAACCCCCTCACCTCTCCCTAATGGATACACATGGCCCCTTCTCATTGGTTTCCTCCTTAGCCAGCTTCTTGGGTATTTCATTGCATTAATTAATAATTACATCATTTACAATTCTTCATGGATTAACAGCTCATGGATAATTCAAACTATCAAATACTTGCCTATGCAATTAAACTGTGACATCCACTAGTGGGGCCTTGGCCTTGTGTTCCACACTAGGTAAAATACACATTATATTTACACAATATTTACATTGAAGCCAATAAACCATAAGGGTCAAAATAGGGGTACTACACATACTATGCTAAATGCATTTGATAGACATTTGTTTCCTCCTCACGGACTCATTGTAGCCTTCGCTATTTAATGGGGTGGAAAAACAGTTAGAGTATATGTTGAGGTAGTAGACACGCCTATAGATTACAATTTGTTATTAGGACGCAGTTGGATACATGCAATGACGACTTAGTGTCTTCAATGTCCTGACTAATTTGGTTCCCTCATAGGGGGGAGATCGTAATCATCGGGGAAGTTTTGAGGTCTAAAATGGACCTTCTAAGAGAAATAATAAAATAAGAGTTCTAAATTTTAGAGAGGGAAAAGAAAAACTATTTTTTCTTATCGTATTTTTGACATATCTCCTTAACGGTTTACCCAAATTTCAAGTTTGGGCACTCGTTGGATGCATATTTTAATTCCGCATCCAACCCATACCCATACTGCATACTTTCTAAGGCACCCATGACATGAAAAAATGAAATTTCCAATCAAATACGTTTTTTATTGGGAATTTCATTTTTTTCATGTCGTGGGTGCCTCAGAAGTATGCCGTGTGAGTATGGGTTGGATGCGGAATTAAAATCTGCATCCAACGAGTGCCCAAACTTGAAATTTGGGTAAACCGTTAAGGAGACATGTCAAAAATACGACAAGAAAAAGTAGTTTTTTCCTTTTCCCTCCAATTTGTTATACAAATTTTACCCTTATGGTTGACATCATCATCTTGAATCTTATTGGTTCTTATAAAGTGAATTTTTATGGTACATTATTTGTTTTGAGGCCCATTTTTTACCTCAAAACTCCCCTAATGGATTGACCAATTAGATTACTGCATGCATGAAATTATTTTCTAGTCGAATGTTCTTTTCATTAGGTATGAACCAAAGGAGTCTCAAGATGTTGGGGTAAGATTGTGCAAAGATTCTTTCCTCATGGGAAATTTTGAAATTCCACCACCAATATCTACCCAAGAAATTACTCCATTTTTCACTATAAAATTGGAGGTTTACTTTCCATTGAAATTTTTCTCTAAGTCCACCACAACGAAAGGTCTCACTTCATCCAAGGGAGCCTTGAATGAGGACACCTTAGTCCAAAATAGTGATGGAAAGTTACCCAGTTGTATGGAACATGGTGAAACAGAGAGTAGTACATCGTTATCTACTGTAGAAGTTTCATACCAATCTATTCAAATGGATTCAGAAGATTCATATCAAAATCTTCCCTTGATGGAGGAATATGATCCAGTTACTTGGCCCATTGGGGTTGTGAGATATCCCAGTTCACATGATTTATTGGATTACATTTTATCAGTAGATGAATCTATCCTTGAAGTTATGAACATTTGGTTGCACCCACCAAAAGACATATTTTGTGGGGCCATCGGGATCATACTTGGTTTAAGTCTATCCAAGTATAGGAGCATGCTTTACATGTTCCTCAATTTGTTCAAGTATATTTGGAAGCTTGAATATAGGTTTAGGCTATCCCTTTGTGAAGATAAATTTGAACCTTTTGCAACCCAAACTTTCCCTAGGGTTGAACCTGTTGTAAATTGGTGGGTCGGCCCTTCATGTCTGTATTTTCCACCATTCTGACACAAGAGCCCATCGAACATGGGACACTCTAGTCAGCACCCCATTACCATTTTGGTGCCCATGCCGAGTTATTCTCATAGACCCGGGAGCCCTATTAGTACCATCACGACTTGGAGTTTGAGACCACATATTTCTCTTTCATAAATTTTTGACCATATCTTGATGGGCTCCCAATTGTATGTCATTTTACATAAGCATCTGTTAAAATATCCACTTGAGCATTCGTGCCTACTGCTTCGTTGCTTGTTGCTTATGTTGTGTATTTTCCTTTGCAGTCATTTTTTTGTTACATGATTCCTATAAACCATTGCTTATGTATAGTTGACCCATACCCATGGAGGAAACACCCATAAGAATGTACATAACTAGCTCAGCCCTTGTTTGCAATATGTATATTTTCCTTGGCCTGACCCATTCCCTTGAAATATAGGTGCACACCCTTGAGACACTCGTTTCCTATAATGTACCATAACATGCTTTATTATTTTTTCAAGCTAATAAATGAAAAAGGTATGAAAAATTGGAAAACTCAAAAATCCAAAAAGGGGGAGAATTGAATCATTTCATATTATATCCTTGAAAAAATTCAAACAGATAGTCTTTGTCTCCCTTGAACACAACACATAATTTTGTATTTGCTATCAATACACCATATACATTTTCCTTAGGAAAATGTACCAGTATTTTGAACAGATATCCACCGATGGGTTATCCTTCCTGTCATCAATGGAGCTTTTGTTAATGCATCTGGAATTGGCATACTTCATTAATGTTGGTTAATCAAGTCTTATGTTGTTGACAAGTGTCCATTCTATGTCATGTTAAGTGTTTAAGGGAAGTTAAAATAGTGTCGGCCATTACTCAAATATTTCTTACCAATCAGGTCGACCTTCCTTGTGTCAGTATACAATGTTGGATCTCACAGCTCTACCAAATCATATCAGACGATTGATATCTGTTTTGTATCAGTTGATGTGAAATGCATTAATTCCCTCCTTCCGATGGATCTATTCCTATCAACGCCAAATCATCATCTAGGAAATGGATCTAGAAACCCCGGAGTACCTTGGATCTTGCATTCATTAGTGGCAAGTCTCCTCACAAATGACACTGGGTATACATCAATGACCCTTGATTATTTGATTCTACAAGTGTTAGACTTCATAACATCTATTTGTACTTGCTAGTTTGTACTCAGTACCTTGGATTCCATCAACATTATCGATGGGTCTCTTCGCATGTTTTATTGGTATACTTCAATGATCTGTAATTAGATGGTGTTTTATTATGCTCGACATCAGCTCATTTATTCACATGATATAAACTCATACTATTTTCGGTTTGTATTGAATACCTTGGGAAAAAATAGTTGTATCACTCATCGATGCATTGCCTGAGTTGAGCAAGATTAAACTACCATGTCAAAGTACCATGAAGATCTTGCACTTATCAAAGTGCACATTTGTATTTTTGAAAAAATACTTTTGACATGGATCCACTGTGTATTGTTTGTGGCCATGCTTGTTTACTGCTGAGCATGGGTATATCCGCCTCAAAAAGAATTTGTATATTTGGGAAATTGCTTTGTTTGACTTGCAGGTGCTCTTATGAATCCTGTTCCCATGAGATAATCCTTTTCCATCCTTGCTTTGATCAATAAAGAGTATCAATAAGAAGAGTATCAGTATGAAGAAATAATGTATTTCATCCTTTGCCTCCGCTTCAGACCTCACACATTAGGGGGCATATGTTAACAACCAAATTAACACCCTTAACAAGTGAAGGCAGAGGCATATTTTACCATTCGTCCGCAACATGAAGACTGGAAATTTGGAACAATTGAGAACTTTAATATCTCGTCTGACCACCGCTTCTGGAAAGGAAGAATTTTGTGAAGACAAAGGTTTCTCTAAAGAGGCCAAGTCTAGGACCACTCAAAGGGCCAAAACCTAGTTTCTACAACTCTTGGAGTGGAAAGAATACATCACAAGTGTATTAATTGTCCTAAAAATTCTAGAAAATCAAGTCAAAAGCCTGAAAACAATGGAAAAGTGGGTTTTTGGATTAAAATAATCAAAATTCACCAAAACATTTAGTCCCACATTCATGTTTAGTCATTGAGTGCACAAATCCCAATGCTATAGAAGAAAGGAATTTGGGGGATAATAAATTACATAAAGTGAGAGTAAAGGCATGCTAGAACGATTTAAAGGTTGGAAAGCTCATCTTCAACACAAAGCACTTGAAGGATCAAAGGAAAGTATGGAGAAGGATGGCTCAAAGCAAAGGAGAATGGATTCACCTCAAGTAAGGTTGTAAGTAAGTATCATTTCTTCTTTGATGTTATATGAAGTAATTCAATTTTCCTCCCATGTTTGAGTTTAGTTTTTTCCCTCCAAGTTTATTTCAAATTCAAAAATGGTTGAAGATCTTAGGAAAATAGAGATAATTGCTTTATTTATGTCAATTGAATCTCACCAATTCATAGTAAGATAGATAATTAGAGTAGACACATCCAATTCATAGTAATATAGATAATTAGAGTAGACACATCCCTACAATAATTTATATCAACAATTAGAGTTCCAACCATATTGTGGAAACAAGGAAAAGAATTGCAGTTCCAGGCAACATCATTCTACATATTTCATTTTACTTCAATATGAATGCGATGCACAAAAAATGTCCAAGTTAGGAAAAAAATTCCCATATGCTATAATTTGCATGGTCATGATAAAAATGGAACGGAAATGCTAGAGTTGGGAAACGAATTGCTTCCCAAATTGTTCTAACCATATTCGACTGGTATGGAAAAATATAAAAACCATTAGACAATGAATCACCCATACCCATTGAGTTACTAAAGCATGATGGGAATGGAAAATGCTTAACTTATATGAGCAGAGCAACAATCTTTTCCGAGTCAAATATTCTATCTAAGCATGAGTATAAAGAGAGAGTGTGAAACCTTCGACATCAATTTGTCCATCCAATTAGTTATGCCAATATAGAATAATTTACCTTGCAATTTAGTTCCAAAGGCTAGGCAAAAACTTACCCGTCCATATCGTTTTATCCACACATGACTCAATAAATAGAGAATGTCAAATTATGGGAATGAATTGAATGCCAAATGCCAATTTTAGCAATAATAATTAAATTCTACTAGAATACTTCTATGTTTCAGAATTATTGCGTGACTACCAGGATATCTTTCCTACCAAGTTCACAGAAATCAAAGGCATCCTAGGAGACTTAGGAGTGATGCGCATACCTCTGAAACCAGATGCCAAGCCAGTAAAGCAGCGCCCATACAGGTTGAACCCGCGCTATAAAGAAAAAGTCAAAGAAGAAATTGATAAAATGCTCGCAGCAGGTATTATTGAACCAGTAGAGGAAAGCGATTGGATTAGTCCTATGGTGGTCCAAGAAAAGAAAACGAAAGGTGAAATAAGAATCTGTGTCGACTTGCGCAAACTCAATGATGTATCAGCACACGATCCATTTCCCACTCCTTTCACAGATGAAGTACTTGATAATGTTAGAGGACAAGAGGCTTACTCTTTCACTGATGGTTTTTCGGGATATCATCAGATCAGAATTCATCCGGACGACCGCCACAAGACTACTTTTGCAACTGAATGGGGCTCATTCCAGTATACGGTAATGCCCTTTGGTCTTAAAAACGCACCTGCTATCTTCTCTAGAGTTGTTGTTGCTGTTTTTAAAGAATTCATTCACAAGTTTTTAGAGGTCTATTTTGATGACTGGACTGTATTTGGCCTATTAAAGAACCATATTGCAAATCTGCGCATGATGTTAGAAAAATGTAGACAGCATCAGATTTCCCTTAACTTGAAAAAATGTATATTTTGTGCGCCCTTTGGTATTTTGTTGGGACATATTGTATGCAGACAAGGACTCCTGATGGATCCTGCAAAGGTTGCCATCATTGCTAATTTACCTGCGCCCAACTCAGTTAAGCAATTGCGCACTACATTGGGACAAACACTAAGTTTTGGGTAAGAAGGAGACGGCGCGCAGTACGGTGCCAGATGGACAAGCTCAGCGAAGATCACGGACCGAAAATCACGGAGCTCACGCGCACGTCATAGAAGAATGAAGGTGGCTCAGCTACCATAATAAATAAGGCGATGGAGTAGAGGGCTCAGCTACCCTCATTTAAAGGCTAAGTACAGAAGTTATGGTTGCTCGGATCAAGGAGGAGCAACGGACCAGAGCATTGAAGGCGAAGGACAAGCGCCCATACCCACAATCTGCGCCGAAAGTCAAGGAGCCTGCAGGAAGCAGCGACATGACTACAAGCGGCGCCTACAGTACACCTAGCCATGTGCGTGGTTAGGGTTTTTGGGAATCACTGTTGGGAAAGGCCCACAGTTTTGTAAAGGTGTGACCGTCATGGCCACCTATATATATGTATACATGATAAGAAGAAGAGTTAGATATTTTAGGGATATTTAGATGGTTAGACTGTTCGATAGTCAGTCTCAAGGATAGATCATGTGTTGATTATCCTTTGCTATGTTTTCTACCGAGTGTGTAGAACTAGAGTAAGAGTCGGATAGCCGAGGAGCTAATCCCTGAGTTGCCAGACAGTCTGAGTTGACGTCTGCGCCTTCTCCAACAGTAAACTATATTAATGATTTTTTGGGAAATTTAGGAAGTACATGCACAGTAATCTAATTAAAATGGATTCCTACTTAACCAATGATTTTTTGAGGTTGAATCGCTCGACAAATTCATTACAACAGAGGTAGACTTGTCACTTACTTCTTTTGTATTTAAAAACACCCATAACAAAGTAATAATTGATTCTCGACCTAGAAAATGCCCATCAAGTATAAATATTTATTCCACAAGTTTACAAGCATACAAATTTCAAGTAAAAGTATACAAATCACATCCATACATAACCACACACAGTACACAATCAATTCTTTGGAAAATCATTCCATTCATTATTTGTACAATGAAAGATAGTTCATTCTAATACAAAACATAATACTTATTTGGATGAATTGAAAATACTTAAGAAACTGGCTGCAGGTGAGGCACGATCCTCCCAATCATAGGCTTCCTTACTCATAAATATCTCATCAAGGTGCCACCCCCAAGATGTGACTGTGAATCCACAAGGATAAATACAGTTTCATCCCAGAAGAATAGCTTTGTATACATTGTTTACAACCACATGGATATTTTTTCCTTCACTAATCCCTCCCTCTATTTTTTTCATCTATCCCTGATCGAATGATAGGCAGAACCATAGAAATGTTCCTCTTTGCATGCATGCACTGAGTTGCACTGCTTTCTTCAATAGCATGGCATTCCCCAAAATATTCACGTCTCATCCTATCTTGTAAAGTTCAAATCCAAAATTGAGCTAAAAGAATTTCCAACTACCAATTAATTTGACTAAGGATGTCTTGAGAATATGTGGCTTCCTTTAGTATAATGTTGTAGACCAAATTCTGACCCAAGCTGACTATCTTGCTTAGACTTTGATTTAGAACTTTTAACAAATAAAAAAGGGAGAACAGGAAATTCTATACCAATCATACCAGTTCTATGGTTCAATTCCAAACCGCATAGAGCATCAGCTAATGGTTCTATTGTACCATTCAGAGCAGCCCATGGTTCCACAAACAAACATTCCACTTTGGTTAAGCCAGCTCTCAAAGAGAAGACCCCTTGAACCCTTGAATCCTAGGCCTTCATGCTTGGCCTATGGTGTGGATACAATTGAGCTTATCATTCCTTAGATGCTCTTTCCTAGTCCATGACCATCATAGTCCATCTTCCTTAATAGTTTAAAACCAATGCCTCTTGTATGCTTTTTAAAATTACCCAAATACTATAAATTCAAAGGGTCGAAAAGAGAAAAACTTACCATGCTTATGTCAGTCATGGTGCTAGACACGACAATCGTAATGGAAGGTGGTGTTGCTTATGCTTTCTCCTAAACTGCTGCTTGTAGCTTTGCCAAATCGTTTTCCTTGTTTTCCAACTCTCGCTACTGCTATAAGTTGGTATTTGCGTGAGCCTATTCTCTTGCAATCTATCCATCTGAAAGACCTTTTCTTCCAGTTGTACAAGATGAACTCAGCACCTATTCCATTCCTCCATTATGGTAGTGAGGGAGTCTTTACGTTCATCAAATTGCTTCTTTAACAGTGGCAACAATCTAAGCTCTCCACTATCTTCTCCATCTCTACAATCCTTTGGTTAAACACCTGCATCTGTTTCTTCAAGTTTTTGTTCTCTTCTTGAAGCTTAGCATTAATGGATTGCAAGTATTCCAACCTGCCTCTGCTTTCCTTACTCATGCTAGGCTGGCACATTGGCATCGGAATCTGAGCCATCGGCAACGGTATTGGCATCGGATGAAATGGCGGAAGAAAGTACCATAAAGTGAAGCTTTACGGGATGCTTATTTTTACCCTACTACTTGGTTGTCCCAAGGGGATATAGCTAGTACCAGGTTATAAAAGTGAGCCGCTATATGTATGTTGGGGCTTGGACCTCCAAGAATAGTGAATGAGAATTTTTTCTTGAACCGGGAACCAACCCAAGCCAAGCCAAATATCCCATCCCATACTATGATCCCATGATCCCTTTTTACCATCCCGCTACGCTGATGACATATAAAGCTTATGATAACTTTCATTCAATGTCGTCCAAAGGGAGATTTATCCCGCATAATTAGCTCAAAGACCTTTCTTTGGCAATATAATTTAAAGTGGAGTGTAGCCAAGGTACGAGGGAGTTTTAACACCCCATCAGGGGATAATTTCATACCCTCTCTATGCGTGTGCCTTCCAAAATATTCAAAATGAATGGATAGAAACCCCCAATTGCTTTGGGACAGGAAAGAAACTATAACCTTGAAAAAGCTATTTAAGATGGAGGAAAATATAGTAGTAGTAGTAGAGTCTCCTCTGATAATTGGTCCCTATTACCAGATAGTGATAAGCTTAAAACAGACAGCCCAAGCAAGCCCATTCATCCAACCAATAATAACAAGGGTTCAGTAAGCAAGTAAGTAAGTATCTAAGCTTAAACAAAGTACACGTAAAATAAAAGAAGGCATTGTTTTATTGAATGGGGAGGGCTCTTTTCCTTTCCCGGCATGATCCCACAACCGTTGGTTCCTATGCCACTTTGGTAATTCATCCTTCCAAAAAAGTAAATACAATTGGTCCAAGCGTGAACTCACCGAAGTAAGGCCCTCCCTCCAAGATATATAAGTTTCGGTAATGGATCCATCCAATATTTTTAAGGGTTATAAAAGAGATGTAGTGTACGCTAGGCGATTCCTTAGTAGCAGTAGGGAAAATAACAACTGTAATCCTTCCAACAAAAGGTAATACTCAAGGTCTAAATACCGTACCAAGTAAGATTCTATTTAATCATAAGTATAAGCTGAAGGCAAAAAAAAGTGAATAGCAAAGTTGTAAGAAGTGTAGGGCTAAAATCTTAAGTCTGCCATCGCAGCCACTCCAGCCTTGACAAGTCCTTACTTTGGTAAGGATTTATACCTATACACTTTTGCATTAGATCATTCCCTTGTTGTCGTGCTCACTCAAAAAGATGAGGAAGGGAATGAGTGTCCAATTTAATTTATGAGCATGGGACTTAAAGGTTTTGAACTCAATTATCCCGCCTTTGATAAACAAGCATACACTGTAGTGAAAGCAGTTAAGCAGTTCAGGCCTGACATCCTAAAAAGCCACACAAAGGTGATGCGGAAGAGGCTGGTTGGTAAAATGAGGTATCGATTTACTCATCAAATGTTATTTATATACCTACCGACACGGATTCGTGGTATCATGACGCGAAGTATTGTTTGCAACACCGATATAGTCCCAGTTATTTAGATGTAAGGAAAAGAAGAGCGTTTCTATTTAAGTCTGCTCAGTATCAACTCGTTAATGGAATTATCTTAATAAAAAATTATGACAGGGTATTATTGAGATGCCTTGAGGAAGATTACATGGAGATAGTATTAAAAGATTTGCATGATGGTCCAGCCAAGCCAATGGGCATTTATCTGGATAAACTACTGCCCACAAAGTGTTACGAGTTGGATACTATTGGCCCACATTGTTTAGGAATTTGCATGCACATGTCAGAAAGTGTCACATATGTCAAACATGCGCAGGAAAATAAAATGAGCCATCAATCCCACTACAACCCATTGCAATTGATAAACCATTCTAGCAATGGGGGTTGGATGTGATAGGAGAGATTAATCCGCATTCTTAAAAGCAGCAAAAGTATATTTGAACTACTACAGACTACTTCACACGATGGACAGAAGCTGTTCCATTGACGAAAGTAAATGACACAGAAGTGAGACAGTTCCTGGAGCAGCACATCATCACAAGGTTTGGCATTCCGTCTGTGTTGGAATAATGCTTCTTATTTTTCGTCAGCGGATTTTACAGAGTTCGCTTTGTAGGTTGGGGGTGATCTTGTGCTATTCTGCCAATTATTATCCGCAAGGAAATGACAAAATCTACCAACAAAACTTGGTTCACGTCATTAAGAAGACGGTGGTTGATCATCACCAGAATTGGCATAATGCGCTATCGAACGAGCTATGGGCGGATCGAGTTACCCCGAAAGTGGCATTGGGCATGTCACCGTACACTTTGCACATCCTTGGTTGTAGATGATTGTTAAGTAAATATGGTTTGGATTTTAATCAAACACTTTGGTTCTATACTATTGTAGGTTGTCTCGGTGCCTTAGCTTATAGATCCAATTCTTATGGGGTTAATAATGGCATGTTTCATGTGCAAGATGTGATGTCCAACATTTGACATGAGTTAACATATATTGATAACAACAGTGAAACAAAATAATGCTATAAATCAGGTGCAAAATGAGAAGTTTTTAGATTTGAACATTTACTCAAAATAAGTAATACATGCCTGGAAATTAAGTTGGAGGCATTTGCTTTGTTCGTTTGGAATTAGCACTAATTATGATCTTCACAATAGCAAGGTCGAGGTAGTAAAAAATCCAATGTTTAGTTCACAAATTACTTTGTTCGTTTGGAATTAGCACTAATTATGATCTTCACAATAGCAAGGTCGAGATAGTAAAAAATCCAATGTTTAGTTCACAAATTACCTGAGGTAAATATAGTATGTTACAACAATTACTTCCAGTCAACAAATGTTCCCAACAACAACAAGAGTACCTTGAATCAACAGTGGATTCCTGTAGCAGGTGGCTGGGAATGAATAAATTTATGCATAAATACATGGACCACTCTTCTCCACCATTAACTTGTCCTTTACCCAAGAAAATGCAACAGGAACTGCTGTATGCAAAGATCCCACAACAGGCGCTATTTACTATTCTCCAACCGTGATTCGACCCTCACACAAGAATGTAGTAGTGAAGTGGTTGTTCTCCACAAGTGAACCCCTTCTATGAAACCAACAAGATAAATAAATGTATTGGAAAAGGATTGAATGAATCCCCCAAACAAATGTTCCCTCTATCAGTCAACCAAGTGCACCCTCACTACATGGCAACCTGTAATAATCATGAAATGTTGAGATAGATGGGGAAATAACTCGCCCTTCTTCGCTCTTGGGACACTAAACCATGATTTCTCAAAAAGAAATGGACAATACCTTCAAACAAGTGTGCCCTCCCAAGAATATCTCAAATCTGTAGATAAAACATGATGTCTTTGCTGAAGATACAAATTTGAAGATGAAAATAAGATATCTAACTAACTAAATGAAGCACGATTGAGAAATTGGGATGACATCTCCTCCAAATCGATTATGGTAGATAGTCTCACTAATAAAATTGAATCCCTCTCTCTTAGGGTTTCATCCAAGAGAAATCCAAAGCTCAAATTTATTAATTTCAAAAATGCAAAATAGACAATGGAGAGAATGAGCTCTCATGTCTTTTTTATAATTTCACTTTCCCCCTCTTTGTGACTTTTTGACTTCTCTTGAAAATTTCTTACCTTTTAATATTATAAAATGATTTTAGTGAAAAAATTACCTTTTTTCATCGTTTAATTTCATCTTAAGCCCCCTTTGGGCCCAACTTAACCATTTCCGCTCACTTTATTATTTAAGTGACTTTTATAAATTCAGTTTATTAAATTAATTATTAATGTCATTTTTATAAAGTGATTTTGGCCTAGGTGACATTAAATAATTAATTAATTACATACCTTATCGACTATAACCTATGGTAAATGGATAGGCTAGTAAGTCTCCTCATGGTGGTCATCCGCAAAGGGACATGATAGTCCTCCCTTCCCAATATTGCTTGTCCTCAAGCAACTGCAAGTTGGGGTACTGCATAGTATGCTTGCTCATTGTCCCAAGTGGCATCATCTACTTGCATATGCCTCTACCTGACTAGGTACTCCTTCATCACCTTGTTTCTTAGTCTCCTTTCTTATACATCCAGAATCTCCTTCGATTCTAATATCAGTTTCCCCTCCTCTTCTAATGGAGGGAACTCTTCATAGAGTGTGACCTTTTATACCAGTACCTTCTTGAGGCATGAAACATGGAATACATTATGGATCTTGCTTCCATCTGAAATATGCAACTCATAGGCCACCTCTCCAACCCTCCTAATCACTCTGTATGGTCCGTAGAAGTGAGGTTTCTAATTTTTATATGCACCACTTTTATTTAGCGAATACTAACGATAAGGTTGTAGTCTCAAAAATACCAAATCCCCCACCTCAAAACTGTGATTTATCTGGTGCTTGTCTGCATATATCTTCTATTGATTATGAACCACCTATAGATTTTTCTTTGAGTACTTGGAGGATGTACTGAATCTCCTGTATCTATTCCTTCACCTTGCATGCCTTGCTATCCCCAAATGTCATATCAACAAAGGATGGGGTGTCATAACCATATAAGGCTTTGAACGAAGTCATACCAATCGACATGTGATAGGTGGTGGTGTAGGAATTCTCACCTAAGTGCATCCACTTGATCCAAGCACTCTATTGTCCCAACACATAGTTTCGCAAGTATCCCTCGACCCATTTATTCACAAGATTGATATGTTCATCTGTCTGAGGATGGTAACTAGTATTGGATTCAAATCAGTGTCTACTAGTTTGAAATGCTCCTTCCAAAAAGCCTCAAGAAATATGATCCAATGTAGATGAAATACCTTCCTGAAAAATACCTTTGATACCCATGCCACTATATTATCTGAAGAGATTTCAAAAAGTTGTGAAAATTTCATCATCTGATCCACCACCACATAGATGCAATAACATCCCAATACTCATGGTAACCCAGTGATGAAGTCTATAGAGACACTCTCCCACTTTTGCTATAGAATAGGAAATGGTTGAAGAAGTCATGTCGGATGGGTTTGTTCAGTTTTGTTTTGGTGACAAACCATTCATTCCCTCAAGTGTCTCAACACATCATCCTTGAGGCCCTTCCAAGAGAACCTCTCCCTAATATGGTGGTACATTTTGAATTACCCCTTGTGTCCCATTGTAGGTGTATCATCTGTAGCCCTCAAGATATTCTCTTTCAGTTTGGAATATGGCACCAACTAAATCATGTCCTTGTAGGAGATTACATCATTTACTAATCATACATGTCATCATGTACGAGGCCATCCATCCTGTATGAGTCCATCCATCACTTCGCAAGAGAGTTTGTTTTCGGAATATTTCACCAGGAGGTGGGATTTCCAATCAGTTGAAATCTCCATCAAAAAGCATGCAGTTGGTTTTATAGACATTGTGTGAGCAAAAAAACTCTTCTTCCCTTTGACCTATTCTATATTAAATTCATAGGCATGTCTCCTATTGACCCACTTCTACTACCTCTCATTCAAATCTTTCTACTCCAAAAACTATTTCGAGTTGTTGTGGTATGTCCTCACCATGAAACTATTGTGCACCAATTACTGTATGAACTTTTCCAATGCGTGCATGATGGACAACATTTCTTTATGCATGGGATCCTTTTCAGCTCCTTGAGCTCTCTGTTCTCGAAGGCTATTGCATGTCATTTCTACATCAATATTGCCCCAATGCCAATTCCTAAATCATCACACTCTAGCACAAAAGGCTAGCTGAAGCCTGGTAGCACCAATACCGGGCAAGGGCTCATCACCTCGTTGAGCCTATCAAATTCCCACTATTAATCCTCTATCTATCTTAAATTTCCTTTATTTGTTAGATTGGTGAGGGTTGCTCCCAACTGTTAAAACCCCTTCAAAAATTGTTTGTAATATGTTCACATCCCAAAGAATCCTCATAACTCCGTGAGGGATCTCAGTGTGGGCCAATCCAAAATGGCCTAAATATTCTCCTAATTGACCTATACACCCTGTGCACTAATCACATGGCCCAAGTATAATATTTTGGCCTTGGTAAGGCCAAAACCGCATTTGAAGGCCTCTTCATACAAGTATTTCTCCTCCATAATGCTCAAAATATCATCCAAATGTCTCATGTGCTCCTCCCATGTCTGGTTGTATATGAGGAGATCATCGAAGAACACCAGCAAAAATTTTCTCAACTTCTTCCTAAAGATGTTATTCATGCATTACTGAAAGTGGCTGGTGCATTGGTCAGTTGAACAACATAACCAAATACTCATAATTCTGATAGTGGCATCTAAAAGCTATCTTATGTACATCATTCTCATGAACCTTGATCTGATGGTAGCTCGATCTAAGATCAATATTTGAAAAATATACAACCATGTGCAACTCATCCAACAAATCGTTAATGCAAGGAATGGGGTGCTTGTTTTTAATGTTCTTTGCGTTCAATGCTCAGTAGTTGATGCACATCCTCATCGTCCCATCCTTCTTTTTTACCATGACAACTAAAGATGCAAACGGAATGGAGATGGGTCTGATGTGTCCCGTGGTTAGCAAATCCTTAATAGATTTTGCAATCTCATCTTTGAATTTCTTCAAATTTCTATAGGGGGTGGTGATCATTGGTTTAGCCCCCTCCTCCAACTCTATAGTGTGATAGAATCCCTTGTCTGGTGGTTTCCTTGGGGGAATCTCTCCAAACACCCTGTCATGCTTCCCCAATAACTCCTAAATTTCTATGTGGTATTGTTGGTTGTCCTAAGAAGTATTTTGAGTTGTGATCAAGTAGTTTGCTCCATAGGCTACATCTCCATGTATGAATAGTGCCTCCATCCGCTAAGCTAAGAAAACTCTTGGGGCCTCATTGGACATGCCCCATAGAAATACACTCATCCCATAAAGGGTATTGAACCCCATCTCCATGGTTCAATAGTTCATCATTATGGGTCCCAAGGTGCTAAGCAACTAAATTCCCAAGGCCATGTTGCTCTCTGCTAAATCAACCACATAAAATTCATATGTTAGACTATAGTTCCACATGGTCATTGTCAGTTGCGGAACCCTAAATAGACAAGGAATCACTCCACCACTAGATACCTCTACACCAAATCCCTCAAACTTCTCTATATGGAGGCCTCTCCTGGATACCAAGGATGAATCTGTGAAGTTGTGGGTTACCCCACCATCTATCGAGATCATGATCTGCTTCCCCTATATAACTCCTATGACTCTAAATTTGTTGAAACTAGCGATGGATGATAAAGTAGAAATCATCTCTCCTTGTGGTTGTACCTATAGTGTCTAGACTGATGGGTGTCATACCAACTGTTGCTCCTCTGTCCCACTTTCCTTCCCCTCATCATACACCTTCTCATCCACATAAACATCCTCATCATTGTCTGCATATACCTCTATGAGGTGAACCTTTCCTTTTTCCCATGCATTTGTGTCTTGGTTACCAAGGTTCTTTGCAACTAAAGCATAGCTTCTTCCTCCTCAGCTTGTTTCGAGTCTCTATGTTCATCCTATTCTTCCCAACTCCTCTCTTCTTAAAGGGTTTATTATCCTTTCCTTTTTGGGGAATGAAATGTTTGTATGGAAATTTTCTCTTTGGGATGACACCCTCCATGTCTCGTACTAGAGTAATAGCATCATGTATGGTTTTGGGCTTGAATTCCTTAACCCAACCATGTAGTGGTTCAGACAACCCTTATGTGAATAGCATAATAAGATATGTCTCTAAAACAACTGTCACCATAAATTCCAATCTCTATAATTCTACAATATATGCATCTATAGTACCAATCTGCTTGATCTATGTAGCTCTCTGAAATGTAGTTATGTATCCTTCATGTCAAACCTGTCCATCAACCTCTATGTGAAATACATATATGATGTAATTCTAGCATGGACCTATGTCACTAGGTCATGATACCACCACTCATGGTCCTCTACCTATGGATGCAAGGTGGCATACTTGATGGCCTCTGCTTCCCTCACGGGGTTGAGCTAGAAGTAAGTGTCCAACTTCTGAACACATGCCCTCACTGTGCTTTTATTAGACCCATCGAAATAAGGGATTGTTAGCTTCCCAACCTTCCACCGAAGATCAAAGTTTGGATGTCCCCTATTGAACTCCCTGAGTCTTTTCATGTACTTGACATTGCAAAACTCCTGAAAAGTAACTGATGCATGAAAATCATCACCTAAGTCCTAATATTCTACCAAGTAGTCTGTAAAACTGTCACATGGCACTAGTTTCCCCGATTGGGAAACTCGTTGCTCATTGGTGAAATAAGGAAAGAGGGGTCTGGATATCACTGCACTGGATGCTTTTGGGAAAGAGGGGTGCCTCATTGTTATTTTCTTCCCGATGGTTATGTCTATTCTTCATGAGTAATTGAGTCACGAGGTTAACAAGTTTTTGCTTCCCTTTATCCAAATCATTAGTATGTTCATGGTACTATCATTGCATGGTGACTCCATGTTTGGGTCACTGATGCTCCCCCCTAATAGCTCATTCCCATCGCCCCCAAGCGGATTATTTTTGTCACCCATATCTTCTTCTCCCTCTAATAAGAACTGCTCCTCTTCATCTTCAAATAAATATTCTTCTTATGAATCAACCCTCCCTTCTTTGGACTCTGATATAAAGTTTCATATATACTCTCCCCTCGTTCTCCTATAGGTTAATAGTCCATTGCCTTCAGTATTCATAACATTTCATTTCCCTCACATGCTGGAAGAATCTTTGGCTCTGATACCACTATAAAGTTCCAGGCCAAAACTGAGCTAAAATATTTTCCACTTGCCAATTAATTTGACTGGGGATGTCTTAAGAATATGTGGCTTCCTTTAAGATAATGATTTAGATCTAATTTTGACCAAAGATGACTGAATTTATTAGTCTTTGATTTATAAATTTTAACAAACATTTTGCATATGCTATTGCTTGATTGTAGATGACTGTTAAGTAAATATGGTTTGGAGTTTAATCAAACACTTTGGTTCTATATTGGTGTAGGTTGACTAAGTGCCTCTTCTTATAGATATGATACCTATGGGGTTAACATGGCATGTTTCATGTGCAAGGTGTGGTTTCCAACATTTTTCATGAGTTAACATATATTGATAACAATAGTGAAGCAAGATAATAATAGAAATCAAGTGCTAAATGAGAAGTTTCCATATCTAAACATTAACTCAAAATAAGAATTACATGCCTGAAAATGAAGCTGAAACCCTTTGTTTTTTTTGTTTGGAAATAGCTTTAATTATGATCTTGATAATAGCAAGGTCATGACAGTCAAAACTCCAATGTTTAGTTCCCAACTAAGTTGAGGTAAGTATGGTATGTTACATTAGTTGCTTCCAATCAACAAATGCACCCAACATCAGCAAGAGTACCTTGACTCGGCAGTGGATTCCTATAGCAGGTGGCTGGGAATGAATAAATGTATGCACAAATATATGGACCACTCTTCTCCGTCATTAACTCATCCTTTACCCAAGAAAATGCAACAGGAACTGTTGTATGCAAAGATCCTACAGTAGTTATTTACTATTCTCCAACAATGATTCGACCTTCACGCAAGAATGTAGCATTGAAGTGGTTGTTCTCCACAAGTGCACCCCTCCTATGGAACCAACAACATAAATAAACATACTAGAAGAGGATTGAATGAATCCCCCAAACAAATGTTCCCTCTATCAGTCAACCAAGTGCGCCCTCACTACATGGAAGCATGTAATAATCAAGAATTGTTGAGATAGATGGGGAAATAACTTGCCCTTCTTCCCTCCTAGGACACTAAACCATGATTTATCAAGAAGAAATGGACAATCCCTTCAAACAAGTGTGTCATCCCAAGAATGTCTCAAATCTGTAGATAAAACATGAAATCTCTACTGAACATACAAATATGAAGATGAGAATAATATATCTAACTATGGAAATGAAGCATGATTGAGAAATCTGGATGTTCTCTCCTCCAAATCGATTAGGGTAGATAGCCTCATTACCAAAATCAAATCCCTCTCTCTTAGGGTTTCATATAAGAGAAATCCAAATCTCAAGAGCTCTAAATTTCAAAAATGCAAAATAGACAAGAATGGAGAGAATGAGCATTCATGTCCTTTTTATAATTTCACTTTTCCCCTCTTTGTGACTTTTCGACTTCCCTTGACACTTTGCTAGTTTTTAATTTTATAAAATGACTTTAGTGAGAACATGACTATTTTCCATCATTTAATTCCATCTTGACCCCCTTTGGGCCCAACTTAACCATTTCCACTCAATTTATTATTTAAGTGAGTTTCATGAAGTCACTTTATTAAATTCATTATTAATGACACTTTATAATGTTATTTTATCCTAGGTGACATTAAATAAATAATTAATTCCCTACCTTATCGACTATAGCCTACAGGAACTGGATAGGATAGTAACTCGCCTCATGGTGGTCATCTAGAAAGGGACATGACACATCCATCAATTCCCCATTAGCACATAATTAAGGATTAAGGCCAATGAAAAAGGTATTAAGGATTAAAATATGATAAAGGTACTTTTGCACTCAAGGTTAGGTTGAGGTCATGTTATAACCCCCCTAGGATATTTATATCCCCCTTTATTTCTCACTCCATATATTTATCTCTCGTGGATTCATAGTCCCCCATTCTTTTAGCGTTTTCCTTAGCCATAGCCAACTGAATGTATATATTAATATTAATAGTGGTAATTTACATATTCAATTGTTTAACCCTTCATGCATTTCATCATCAATATTTACATCATTAGATCAAGGGTTCAAAACTAGGGTATTACATTCCCCTCCCCCTTGAATAACACCATCCTTGGTTTTCTAACTCTTACGGACTCTATACAACATTTATATACAATCAAAATTTTCAAAAACAATGTAGGTGTTACTCCTGCATTATATCTTCCAAGTGGTATTCTTAGGGTTGTATAGGTTCATTGGACCTTGGCCTACCCCATTGTTTTGCTCTTGATAACCTTGAACTTCGAGGTCAACTTGCAAATTGGCTTCTTTAGGAATTATTTCTTCTGATCCTCCTTCCAATTTGGTCGTGGGTTCTGGAATATTATGTGGGTTAGCTTTCTAGTTACCCCTTTTTGGGAATTTATTAAGGTAATGATTACCTCCACATCCCCAACAATTAATGGTTGGATTTGATTTATTTCCAAGAATTTCGTCTATTTTCATCCTACTCTCTAATTCCTTGATTTTACAGTGTTTCCCAGTTGTTCAACCGGATGGATGCTTTCTCATAGGGTCTCTATCCTTTCCATTGGTTATGGCTACCAGGACATCCTTTACCTCGTTTTGCAAATGGATCGATTATTGTAAGACCTAAAGATTCACTTCCTTATGTTTTTCCTGAAAATTCATCATTTCTCCAAGTATTTATGAAAAATTTACCATGATTCGAAGCATTTCTTCAATAAGGTGGGAAATTGTTTTCTCATCTATCATCCTATACTTATTTTTTATTTATATCCTCATGATTTCCGATAGTGTTTTCAACACTTTCCTCAATCACTCTTGGTCTACTGAGATTCCACAGGAGCTCGTTTAACTTTTCTTTAACCACTAAGAGATGGCAGCATCAACTTCCAAAGCTGAAGCTTTCTCTATGTAATTAATAATCACAAAATTCATTAGGACGAAACCATATATATATGTATGTATGTATGTATGTATGTATGTAATCAAGCTATCCTATTTGTTAAATGATCAACTCTATCATTCCTTGCTTAGGATTCCCTTATGCATATTATGCTTTACTAAGCCCACTAATGCACATGAATTCCAATCATCTCATTCCCTTGAATGCAAAATAATTTGGCATGATATGATTAATTTAAGCAAAACAAATATAACATTCTCATGTTTCAATCATGCATACAAATAACTTCCTCTTTATAGGAAAATCAAATAACATAACAAGGGAAATAGGGGTAAGGAGTTATCCCCCTTAAACTTTGTCTTTGTCTGAAGTTCCACAGTCGTGGCTCTTTTGCTCCTTGGTATATTATTGTCTGTATTCATCATTATTCAAGAGACTTTTAGTCTTATCGATTCCTCTTCGATACACTCGTAATCAGTTGATTTTTTTCCATTCTTTTATTTGGTGCCCCCTTTTAAACTAAGGTATTCCCTTGGGAACAATATACCTTTTCATATTTTGATATTTTTCTAGATTCACCTGTCACGTCTCTTCTACGCGATTTGTTTGTTTTTTGTTCAAAGAATCTCATCATTAAAACAATTGTAGAAAACATGATCTCTAGCTGTCGCTACGACATTCTTAGATATTATACTGATTGTGTGTGCACTATACTTTTATTATTACTTTTGTCGCTTGTCCCACATGTGTCGATACTTGAAAAAAACCTATACTTATGAAGGTGTACCTATACAAGAACGTGTTAGCATAGGAATAATTCATATGCCAGAAATTTTGTATCCACTATACTAACCAGTTTGCGACAATAAAAAATTAATAGGAAACTTTAATAATTCAATTAATAACTATATTAATTATTAATATGAATTACAAACTAATTATAGTATTAATGTGAATACTATTTAAAATAACATAGTTATATGTTACCATGTATAACCTATGTAGTTATATGATTTCAAGCCCTAGCATTAACTTGCAAAGAACTACATTATGAGTGCTCTTATTATAACCATGATAATCATATACAAGCTACTATATGAAAATGGTAATACAATGTAATGCATACATTACTAGAATTAACATAGCACAAGCTAATGAGTGCTCTTATTATAACCATGATAATCATATACAAGCTACTATATTAAAATGGTAATACAATGTAATGCATACATTACTAGAATTAACATAGCATAAGCTAATTAATTCTATAAACAAATAGAACGAATAATAAAAGCATTAATATAAACCTAACATATTAATACTTTACATATATTAACCAATTATTAGAATAACTTGACTTTATAAACTATATATATATCCAATGCTTTGGACCTTGGCCTAAAATGCCAACATAGTAATACATTAAAATCTTGGCACCATTATGTTATTAACCGAACCAAAACATAAAGGTTATATAATGTCACTAGGGTGACATTATACCAACGCAAAACCAACGACTTCCAAAGTGAAGACTAAGGTTCCAATGCAATACGATATGGTCTATAAAACCATATAAATGACAATGCTATCATGGATATCATACGTAAGAGCAGTTAAGGGATAATGGGTCAACACTGCTCATTCCAAAGGGTGTCCTGGGTGGTGATGTGGCTATGCCACGCAGGCTTAACCAAACCACTTCAAACGTTTTGAACCATGTTGACTTGCCACTTGGTAGGTAGGAAAATACTCTCAACGATGTGGAAGGGTTTGACATCTGCGTTAAGGTTTTGGTCGACGTGGATAAGGGTTGATCGAATTTAATAAATGAAACTCCCACTTACAGCTATATCCTGATGACGTGCTACCACCTCCGAGATTGTATTGCGTACTCGATGCAAGCTCCATTAAAATCCAGTTGATCTTACCCATTGATCTCGATCCAATTTGGTTTATTGGAATTCAGGATACTAGCCTCACCGTTGATCCATGAATTATGGTATTCGCGCCCAGTAGCTCTACGGCATAAGCATTAAACTCTCCATGCACCGATTTCAGTGGTAAACATTACCTTCCCTATCTGGTGCAAGCAACATTTGTAAAAGGTATGAGTGTCGAAGAGGTCATTGTTGATATGTTGAGGTTCTGAGCAGAGAGTTGCTGCTCTACATAGCAGGTTTAAGCCATGAACACGAAAGGGTGGCCTCTATGCCACAATGATACCCTGAACAGCATGATGATACTGCCAGCATTCACTCCTGCCTGCAATGATAAGTCGAAATGCATCTCTTTTCTATGAAATCTTAATTACTTAATTAGTATGAGTTCAATTCGACCATGACTAATGCTTGTCATTGTTCTCTGTGGTGCTTAGGTGAAGCACGACTGTAATACCCCAATTTTGGACTTTGAACCCCTAGTATATTTTGCTAAGTATTATTTCAGTTTACCTAGTTGAATTTAGAAATATGATAAATCGATTTCTAGTGACCATGTGGACCAGCACATTAAAGAGATGGGAGTCACAGTCCCCTATGGGTTGGAGGGTAAATACCAATTATAATAATAATGAGAAAATATTATTGGAGAGAAATGGAAAACCCTAAAGAAAATATTTGAGAGACTAATGAATTCAAAGAAATAACAAAATGAGAGAATTTCACACCAAGAGAATAAAAAGTGAAACTCATTCAAAACACTTCATGATGATTATCATTATCACTTTGAACAATACTACACACTCTCATGATCCTAAACACACCAGAGACAAATATGATTGAGGACGGCTTTGGGAGTACCAAACTGGTCCAAACTGGATGAGAACAGATTTGGGAGTACCAAACTGGTCCAGATTAAAAGGAATCATACAGCTGTAATGTGTGTAGGTAGGAGAACTACCCCAAGCTTGCAGGAGCGCTGCATTTACTCTGAATAGGCTGTGTTTAAATTGATTCTCTTAATGGCTAAGTCTTAAAAGGGCGTGGAGCATCCTGGAGCTCAGGAGTACTGAGTTGGATGTTGAGTTGTCTGCTGCCACTGAAATACCCTAAATAACTTGGAGAACCAGTTAAGGGTAACTTAAAAACCTATACTGTAAACCTGGGGGACTGTGAACTCAGCTTGGGGGTGACCTGAAAGCAAGGAGTACTTGTTGGTAAAAGGCTGGGAGGTTTGTGCTTGGTTCCACTGGTCTGCAGAAATATAGATAAGTGTCTCTACTTTATTTGTATAAGTTTTTATGGACATTTGCTAGAGTTTATTATGCATAACTCTGATTTACTGTGAATCTATCAGATCTGAGCATGAATGTTTTATCATGATAAATTCTGTATGTGGGTCATGAACAGACTATTATGCCCTTGTCATGTGGGGCAAATTTATGATTTAATACTATACTTTCAGTTTTCGTGATGCTGCTAGAAATAAGATGACATACTATTTATGTAGTAAATAGACGGAGTATTTTTATGATTATTGATGTACAAGCCTGAGAGAGGCAGATCTGAATCTTTACAATTTATGCTAACTCTAAGAAAATGGTACAGGTATTTAAATGTATTACACATTAGATCCTTAGCAGATCTTACTTAATGGCAGAATGCATGTTTCTAATGTCATGACTAAAACAAGGCAAACATGTAAACCCTAGGGTTTACATGTCAAGCCATTTAAATTTATAAGTCTATTATTCTATTTTATAGATGAAGCTTTGAGATTATTGTAACCAAATTTGTCTATTTATTGGTTAACCATGCAACGTGTTCATGAATTAAATTTATAGTAGATGGATTTAAAAGTTTGACAGAGTTACATTGAAATTGAAATACATTTATATATTTAAATGTTATATCCAGAATTGTTTCATATGGTACCATAACACTTTTGTATACACTATTCTGTTGAAATAACTTCGAGATGCATTCGTTTAATGTTGGGTTGATTATATATATAAGTAAATGCCTTAACTCTCTGCATTAGAACGCTACCAACACTTAACCCTATTGGTGGAACCCTCCACGATAACCCTGGTTTCCACAAGTATCGTGGATGGATGCGTTTTTTATCATTGCGACTGCATCTAAGACAAGTGCATACTTAATGCATTATATTTTTATTGTGTATGCATATAAGTATGGGCTTAGGCCCTTTTATGTTACAGTTTAACATGTATTTTAATCATTTCTGTAATCAAGACTGATTTCCCTGCTTAACGTTGCAAATGAACAAGTCGAATGTACAGACAGGAGACCCATTCGCATGGCATCCCAGATTCATCACCCTATCGCCAGGTAGAGCGTGTTAAGTCATGAGTGGGTGTGCCTCATTAGCGGGAATGATTACCCTAGCGTGAAGGTCGTAGGTTCGACCTCGACCATGATGGTGAAACCCCATTTTATGACTTACAGTTTGCATTTACCAAAATAAGCATTATATTAATATACAATTGCAATCAAATTGCTATTAAAAGCAAGTTAAAGATGCACATTTTATATCCATTCACAGTCGCACGGGATCGCATCCCAGTAACTAAGCTCATCCATTGTAAATAAATGCAAACATGTTCATATATTATTGATGTTGTTCATATATCAAAGAGGGACAGAAGCCGAGAATCATTTTAACCATTCATTGCTGTGTAAACCCAAACTAACGTTTAAAAC
The DNA here is from genome assembly GCA_027924585.1 of Larix kaempferi. NCBI lineage: Eukaryota > Viridiplantae > Streptophyta > Pinopsida > Pinales > Pinaceae > Larix > Larix kaempferi. The sequence continues at coordinate 8,922,461 of BSBM01000642.1, forward strand.
GTTTCATTTAAATGCATTCATTATTTACAAACTAAGTATTATAGTCCCGAGAGCTATCGCTCTCCTTTACAGACACAGAAATCCCTTCAAGGGTTGGCCAAAGCAAGACAGTGCTCATAATCGGCGTTTCCTAGTATGGCCCAACACCCAGGTTCAAATCTCACGAAGCAATGTTCACTATACAATATACAAGTAAACTTTACAAGCACATACAAGCTGGAAAACCCTCAGCATTTCAATAAGGTTGCATGCAACAGCAAGTGGCCTAAGGTCGTGTTGCAGCCTAAGCAAACAAAGTAAACCAAGAGCCTTAAGTAACCCATCCGGGACCGACAAGGTAGTTTCACTTGTAGGACCCAGGGATGACGGGTTACCTGGCAACATTTCACGGATTGGTTATTCATCTAGGTCAACAGCGCTGAATGACCCAACTCGCCCACGACCTCTTAGCTCTTGCATCAAGAGGGACAATGTGGTAGTTAGCCGTGACAATGGTAAAAATTCTTGGGTAAAAGTAAATGTGAAACAAGTAACGTGGTGTAACCACTTAGCATTGGGTCATCCAAAGAGAAGACTAGACTGGAGTTGCTCCATACCTGTAAGTGGAATCATAGTAAGTTAAAAGTGTAACCATAAATTATTCGCACAACAGAGCAGCGAAGCAACACAAGGTAATTTCGTAAAATTCGAACCTCATTACCTTTAAGACATGTGTCCCCAGCGCTCTCTGCCAGTAGCTACCTCAAGCAAGTGTGGAGCACGTTGAAATCCCTCCTCCCCGGTTCGAGAGTGAAGCAATGATCAACGCAGAAGAGCTCAATGGAGCCCGACAACTTTTCCAAATGAACATCATCTGTAGAGTATGGTTTTGGTGTATCGACATGATATCGATGGGAGTACTGGTGACCTTTGAACCCGGTAATACTTCACATTAATCACAGAGTACCTCGTAAAGGTTGGCACCAAAAACCCCAGCTCATATCGACGATGCACCTGCCATCACAACTTCCAAGCTGGTGACCTGGATCGTGATCGACGGTCATGAGCCTTCCTTCATTCATTTTCCCCAGGTTTAAAATTTAATGTAGGAAGCCTTGGAGTTGGAAGCCTCGTCCGAAAGCCAGCTTGGCTAGCTGGAGGATGAGCAGTTGTATTTATTTTCTAAGAATCCGAACCACGTAATTATCAACTGGGAGCCACCTGCCAAGAGAGCACCGCGGGCTTTAAAACACGGGTTCAATCTTTGCTTAGTCAGCATGGCTAGAAAAAAGTCACACAGTCACCATTCATTACAATTTATGCAACATTCAAACCATAGTTTATGTATGATGAACCTTGCTTCCTCTATGCATGCGGTTTGGTGTATGTGTCACTCGAGGGCCAAGTGTTGGGACGGTGGTAAATACATGGTGCATGGTGACAGGGTTGCATGGGCCAAGGTCCAATGTGGCGTTGACCTGGCCATGCGTTAATCCTCAAATCGTATCATATTACGTATCAATTTTATTCCATTTCCATACATTGCTCTAAGTTACATTTCATGCCTGATATTACTTGCATTCCATTGCATTAATATATGTCTTAATGTGTTACATTTGCATTGACTTTGTATTATGTATATCGTAATACATTCAACTTACCCTAAGTCCATGCTAGTGGCATTACCACATGTTACGGGTGGCATATGTTGTGACTACAAGCGCTTAAGTATTTAGTGGGTGAGCACTTTGTGTGTTAAGCTCATGGTTAGACCTATGGTCAACCCTTAAGGAGCTTAGAATATAGTTAGATATATATATTTTAGATTATAATAATATATATATATATATATATATTTGATATATTGCATTTAAGTTATAACATTGCACTATGTTGTATTCACATTTGCATGTAGTCACCACTCCTCAAGTTAAAACATATAGATATATTAAGTGATAATATATATATGTTTATATATAGTGCATTGCATTTGATTTACTATTATCAATTATATTTTTATGCATGGTATTAATGTAAGTGAACTTTGGTAGTTAGTGCTAGTATTAGTAGGATATTAATACGTAGGGAGTATGTTAGTGATCAAGCATAACATACAACTTATGAAGTTTAAAGTTATATCCATAGTAATTTTGTTCTAATAGCAGTTAATCATTAATAACATATTAATTAACATTAATAACATATTAATTAACATTAATATAGTTATTAATTGAAGTATTTAATGATGCTTACATAGTTGACTGATTGTCGCAAGTGCTCAGAAGGTAGACCTTATACTTTCAGTGATTACTTACTTGGTTGACTAACGCAGTGACGTATAAGTATGTTGTCGTAGTCGGCACTTGTTGAAAAGTGACAGAATAATAAATATGTGTATTGCTCACTCTTTCATATTATTGCTAAGTAGGATGTGACGACAGCTAGCATGTTTATTTCCGCAATTGTTTTGTTTGGTTAGGTTCTTTTTCAAACCAAAAAAAAATCGCGTAGAAGAGACGTGACAAATTGGTATCAGAGCACGGTCACTACACTAGGACCTTAGGCTCTTTTGCGCTAATGTTGTGTGTTAATTATAAATAAATAACTAAAAATTTTGTAGCATATTATTTTATAAAATTTTATGAGTTAATTACATTGTTGTTATGACTTCTACCAAACAGTTGTTGCCCACACTTAGATAGTACAATGGCTGAAATAGTAAATGGAAGAAATAAATTATGTAGAACAGGAAGGACGGTTGGCTGTAGAAACATCCATCTAGCGAGGAGAAATGGCTAGCAGGCAGGAGAGAAATCAAAACTCTCCACAGGGAGCGACAACATCCAACGAAATGATGGAAATAGTCAAAAGTATGAAGGCTGAACTAATCAACATTAAAGACAACAACATTAAATTTGAAGAACAACAGGAAATAAATGCCATTCTGCTGCGAAAGTTGACTGAAAAAGAAAACAGTCACCTCCCAACATCAAAGGAACAGCATGCAAAAAAATCAGTTACCAAAAGAAATTCAAAGTTTAAGACTACACCTCCAAGGAATTATGCAAGCTACAACATGGACGTCATCGACGAAGAGTCACATGGCGAAGATTCTGAAGAATAAGTTCCTAAGAAGAAAAATAAAACTGGAAAAGTAAATCAGCTACACGCAGAATTGAGAAAAATCAAGTCCCACTTTCAATGGAGAAATTAAAACTAGAGAAGAGGATGAACTGTGGATGAGGGACATGGAAAAATATTTATTCATGTTCGATTATTCCAGCATCATAAAGACTAGGATTGTTGTTTTCAATCTGCAAGGAAAAGCTTCGTCTTGGTGGGATGATCTCAAGCTGACCCGATCCATCAAATAGAAAAAGGTGAAGTGGAAAGCATTTGCAGTGCTCTTCAAATAGAAATACATGTCTAAAAGGTATTTTGACAGAAAAGTAAAGGACTTTTATGACCTAAAACGGGGACAGTAAACCATGGAGGAGTTGATCAACAAATTTCTGGAATTGATCAAGTACGTTTCGTACATCCAAGATGAAAAAGTCAGAATTCATCGTTTCCTGAATTGTTTACCGTTTGGCTACAAGGACCGAATAGAGTTTGATGATCCAAAGACATTGGAAGCTGTGTTCAGAAAGGCTAGGTTTTGTTTTGAACAAGGACAGAACAGGGCTGAAGTGTCTAAAAGGTGGAACGATAAGAAGAAAGCAAAATCTGAAAATAGGTAGAATGGTCACAAGCCCAACCAATTCAGAAATCAATTTTCAAGGGAACCTTTCAGCAACAGGTTTGAGGGAAGCAAGCTGATGAGCCCCAAATTAGGTACTCTATAGCCTTTTTATGCCACACAAGCACAAGAATGGATAAGGAAAATACCTCTGTTTGTGGGGAATAATGCATTTGTTTTGATTATTTAATAAAGTCATTTAGAGATTATTCTTCTTATGCTTAAATGTGTTTTATGTGCTAATTATATAAAAATAGGCATGTATGAACAGGCGTAGGTCGTCTAGAAGACAACAAGCAAATCCAACTCAAAGACTGAAAGATCACAAGTGGATCAACACTCCCATTTTCCTGATTTATAGAAGAAAACTCTTGTTTAGCAGGATCGACATTTACAATGTAGAGTTAGGTTATGATTAAGAATATATATATGAACCTCTTGAGTAGCGAGGGGTTCCTGTTGACATTTTGAGAGAAACTATTTTCAGCATATTTACTCAAGACAGTTCTGTTTTCAAGTTTTTCCTAAGACATGAAGTTATGATTTTGATAATGGAAGATTGGTGTTATTTCAAAAGTCTGAGTTTATAAGTCTTCTTCACTCTTGAAATACGGGTTGGGGAGGGCCCCCTCAACACATATATCATGAGCCTCATTTTACCTCAGGTATTTTTCATGCGTTTTGGTAATTAGATTAATCATTGTGATGTGTGAAAATACTTTGATAGTTATTTACATAGCAGATTTTGATTTCAGATTCAACGATTTTCTCTGTAGTTCAACAATACTGATTCCGTAATTCTGCAACACATTGTCAGTAGTCTTGTACATGCATTCTGCGCAGGCATATTTTACATCTGTTTTTCATTGTTTTATATTAATTCTAGACAATGATTCAGATCTACATTTCCATGCATATTTCCCTTATCTGAGTTCGATCACATAGAAGTTAATTGTTTCATCTTTTTTATTTGAATAGAGTAATGATCATCACTTTCAGTACTTGATTTGAATAGATAAAGTTTGATTGATTTCCAGTATTTGATTTCTAGATTAGATTTCCAACTTTCAGTATTTAATTTCTAGATTAGATTTCTAGCTTTCAGTATTTAATTTCTAGATTAGATTTGTCAAGCTTTCAGCATTTCATTCCTAGACTAAATTTCCATTTTTCAGCATTCGATTTCTAATTAAGTATTCAGCAGAATTAGGTTACAGTTTTGCATCCTTTCATGTTTTCAGCTTCTTAGTTTTGGAGCAATACTTCTATTTTCCATTTCCCCCAAATAAACCTTTAGGATACATTCAACACCCTGAACGACAAAGATCACTCTATAGTGCACATACAGTGCTTATCACCTCTTAAGTTTGTACACTCCCTGGTTGATAAATTAAAGTATACTTTCGGTTTAGCTACCCTAATTAGGTATCCATTCCTGTGTCCACCACTTTTTGGCGTCGTTGTCGGGGAGGTGCTTAACCTATATAATACATCTTAAAAAATTTAAAAAATTTAAAAATTTACCATGAATGCCTCGACGACCGAGAGATAGATTTGGATGCTTTCTGCCTAACTTCCCTATGATTAATAACTTTTCTGATCATTCTCAATTTGAATTCCTTAACTCAGAAGACGAAGCTGATTCTAGCTACGATCCAAACCGATATAACTTCTTTGCTAGCTCTAGATCAAACACTACTATGGCAGAAGAAGAGGATGAACCTAGAGAACTGTTCACTTTTCCCATTAGTGTACCTCTTGGGGATGTCAGGAGGAAGAATATCAACCCTAATAACCTACCAAACTTTCATGGCTTAACCTCAGAATATCCTAACACATTCTTATTTGAATTTGAGGTAGTTTGTAGGTCATTTGGTTACACTACTGATGCACAAAAACTGAGACTCTTTCCTTTTACATTGAAAGATATAACACTTAGATGGTTTATGAGCCTAAAAGGAAACATTTTCACCTGGGACCAAATGAAACAATCCTTCCTAGAAAAATACAGGGACTACTATAAAGCAAAAGATACAAGAGATGAAATCTTCAGAATGCAGCAAGGAGAAAGAGAATCCCTAGAAGACTATGCACAACGCTTTCAACTCAGTTACAAATGAGCTAGCCACTGTAGCTTAGATCAAGAATCACTGATACTTGTCCTTCTTAAAGGAATAAAAGAAGAAAATCTAGAAGTCCGAAACCTTCTAGGAGATGGGGATATCTTCCAGAAAACTTATGGACAAATACTACAAATCTTCAAGAACTATTCTAGATCCAGAAAAGATAAAAGTGGGACAAGGTATTCACATCCATTCACCGGGGGATCAACATCTTCAAGACCAAACCTCACAAAGTATGATTTAGGGAACCTTCTTAATGATATGAAAACTGATATCCTTCAATCCCTAGCAATGCAACTTGATGCACTCCAAATAAAGAAGAAACATGACGAGATAAACCAAGCATTGGAAGTATTTTTCCCACACTGCTAAAAGAAACATGAAAAGGGGCAGTGCCCATTGAACACCATAGAAATATGTGTCCTCTACACTGACGATCACTCCACTGATAAATGCCCTCTATTTCTATCATGCAAAGATGCCATTCAAGATCCCACAACTGAAGGTACAATAGAACAACTTTTTTTTGTTAATCAAAGAAGAAATAATTTTGTTACACCTTTCCAACCCAACAACCCAGCCTACTTTAATTAGGGAAGTAATCAACAAAGTTGGAACCCCTCAGCACCAGCCCCATGGCCATCTCAGCCAACTCCAAACCAGTGGCAGCAAAGTCAAGCACCATATCAACAACCTTATTACACACAATCTTATTCTCCATAACCCCCACCTTTTGCTCAGCCAACAACGAATTATGGAAATCCATATCCTTACTCAACAAACTGGAGGGATCCATTGCAGCATCCACTCATCATGCCGCCCCCATAGAACCAACTACCTCCTCAACCTCCCCCAATTCCTTCCCAGCCGATTCCAAACCCAAACAACAATAGAGCAGGACAACAACAAACATATAACACTGAAATAATGCAATTCCCTACTTATGTAGTGGATACCCTGGAAATAAATGAAATCAATCTTAGGTCTGGGAAAACATTACAAAACACACACACGCAGAATAATCAAGGAGATGTAGATCATGAACAAACAACACAACCTGAAGTTCAGCAGCCAACCGAGACAAACCCTCAGGAAGAAGAAATTCGGCCACACATACAAAATAGAAACCCTCCATTCCCTGAAAAACTCATTCGAAGCACCAAAGAGGAGGAGGAGAACACTATCCTCAACCAATTGAAGCATTTGAATATACAAATACCCAATTTATAGGCCATAAGAGATGTGCTAATCTGTAATAAGTTTATTAAAGAAAATTTCTTAAAAAGACCTGGTAGAAAAAGACATGACCCACCAACTATAAACATAGTTAGGGAAATTAGCAAATTTAATGTTGGGTGTCATTGTCAACCCCAAATACCTTTATCCAGGCAGTCCAGTGGTCAATGTGACCATCAACAACAAACATATTTCCAGCAGCCTAATTGATTTAGGGGTTGCAATCAACGTGATGACAACGGACATAATGATAGCCCTAGGACTCCAATCGATGGTCAGACCAACAACTACCATACTACAGCTTGTTGACACATCAACTGTAAAACCTGAAGGAATGCTCGAAGACATCATTATCAACATAGAATCCTGGGAGTACCCAGTTGATTTCATAGTTATAGAAGTAAAACGTAAACTCAGTGGGTACCCAATAATACTAGGGAGACCTTGGCTAGCAACAACGGACTCCTATATAGGCTGCAAATCTGGAAACATGACAATCACCAGTGGGCAAGCTAGAAAGAAAATCATGATTTATCCTCCAACAAGAAAGTCTTCAGACCTAGAATATCAGAACTGGACAGATGCTTATAATGATATAACAGACCAAAACATACAACCTATTCTTATCATCGAAGCTGCCTTATCACTAAAATCCATTGATGAAGACAATCATTTAGATAGATTTATTCAAAATGCATCTTCTAATCATGATATTTTTGAAGATTTTCTTGGCACAGGTCAGCAACAAGAAGAGAAAACATTAACCCACAACTCTGACAGAATGTGGGCAGAAATGCTCACACTTGAACAACATTCAATACAGATCAAAACAGTTGAGATCATGCCTGGAAATATAGTTAATATTAACTCCAATTTGGAGCCAGGACAAGAACAACAATTAATGAAGGTACTCTTAGACAACAACAAAGCTTTTGCATGGACATACACCGACATGAAGGGTATCCACCCAGACATTTGCAAGCATTACATATATATCAAGGAAGGTGTTGTTCCTATCAGGAAACCACAAAGAAGGATGAGCCCAGCATTAAAAGACATAGTTAAGCTGGAGTTAAAAAAGTTGTTAGATGCAGGGTTCATATACCCAATCTCAGATAGTGAATGGGTCTCACCATTGGTTATAGTTCCCAAGAAAGGAGGGAAGTGGAGGATCTGTGTAGATTACAGAGAGCTCAATAAAGCAACTATGAGAGATCACTTCCCCCTACCATTCATCGACCAAGTATTGGACACATTGGTTGGAAACAATTTTTTTTTCAGTTTTGGATGGGTTCAGTGGATACAACCAAATCCTAATCCACCCAGCTGATCAGGATAAAACAACATTTACATGCCCATTGGGCACTTATGCATATAGAGTACTACTCTTTGGACTCTATAATGCCCCAACAACATTTCAAAGGGAAATTTTAAGCATCTTCTCTGATTTTATTAACGATCAAATGGAAGTCTACATGGATGACTTCACACCCTATGGCCAGAATTTTGATCAGGCATTAAAACATCTAGAATTAGTCTTGAAAAAATGCATTGAGATGAGCTTATGTCTGAGCAATGATAAATGCAAAATGTTGATGGAAGAAGGCATCGTGCTTGGACACCATATTTCACAGAGAGGAATTGAAGTTGATCAAGCAAAAGTCACAGTCATCAGAACACTGCCACCGCCTGTCAAACAAAGAGATGTGAGAAGTTTTCTTGGGAAAACAAGCTACTACATAAGATTTATCGAAATTCATAGCAAAATTGTTGCACCAGTGTTTTCTCTTCTCACTAAAGATACATAATTCATATGGACAAAGCATTGTATGTCAACATTTGAAAACCTTAAAGAGAAGACAATCACAACCCCAGTACTCCAGGGACCCAATTGGACACTACCATTCCACATACAATCTGATGCATCAGATAAGGCCATTGGATCAGTCCTTGGGCAAGAAGAAGAAAAGAGACCGTATGCCATATACTACATTATCAAAAACTTGGCAAGAGCATAACTAAATTATATAGTCACAGAAAAAGGAGTTTTTGGTTGTCATACATGCCATAAACAAATTCAGGCACTACATAACTAGATACCAAGTTTTTTTCCACACTGAACATTCAGCAACCAGGTATCTTATGAATAAACCTAATACAAGTGCTCGAATAATTAGATGGCTACTCCTCTTGCAAGAATTTGACATAACAATCCTGGATAAGCTAGGAAAACACAATGTAGTGGCTGATTTTCTGTCTAGACTCACCCATGGACAAGACAATGAATTGGTGAATGATAACTTCCGTGATGAGCACCTTTTTTCAATATCAACAAAAATCTCATGGTTTGTTGACATAGCAAACTACTTAGTGTCGGGTAAATTCCCACAACATTACAGCCACCAAGAGAAGAACAGAGTCATAAGGCAAAGTGCCACTTACACATGGATAGAAGGAATGCTTTTCAAAAAAGGGCCAGACCAAATATTGAGAAGATGAATTCCATGGCATATTGCATGCCACTCACAACGAGCCATGTAGAGGACATTATGCTACAAAAAGAACAGCCTATAAAATATTGCAAACTGGATATTATTGGCCAACACTCCACAAGGACTCCTATGAATATGTTTCACATTGTGATGACTGTCAATGAATGGGGAATCCTACACAAAGAGAATAAATTCCTCTACATCCCCAAATCTCTTTGGAAGCGTTTGAGAAATTGGGATTTAATTTTGTTGGCCCATTCAGCCCCCAATCAAATCATAAAAGCTATATTCTAGTATGCACTGACTACCTTACAAAGTGGGCAGAAGTAGTAGCACTTGCAGCAGCAAATGAAACAAATGTGGAAAAATTATTTACAGAGAAAATCTTCTACAGATTTGGAGTCCCAAGAGAGTTAGTTTCTGACCAAGGCACACAGTTTACATCCAACCTCATCGAGGACCTGGTTCAGAGAAACAATGTTAAACACAGAAATTCCTCCTCCTACCACCCTCAAGCTAATGGTCAAGCTGAGGTGACAAATAGAGAACTAGAAAGGATCTTGACAAAAACAACACAAATACACAAAAGAGATTGGGCAGACAGATTAAGTGAGGCAGTTTGGGATTATAACACCACATGGAAGACAACAATCGGCTTCACCCCATATGAGCTAGTTTATGGAAAGAAAATAATGCTTCCCATTGAGTTTGAAATCAAAACATTGAGAATTGCAACCAATTTAAACATGGAACTTTCAGACATCCAACAGGAACGCATGCTACAATTAAATCAGCTGGATGAGCAATGCCAACAAGCACTTAGCCACACTAAAATCATCCAACAACAAAGGAAGAAATGGCATGAAAAAAACATCAAGCAAGAGAAATTCAAAGAAGGTTACTGGGCACTACTCTATGACTCTAGGTTTCACACTTTTAAAGGAAAAATCACAACCAAATGGCTTGGACCCTACATCATTGAAGAGATCTATGACAATGGAGCTGTCAGAATTACAACAATCGATGAAGAAAAATTCCCCATGTTGGTGAATGGACACAGACTCAAACTTTATAAGACACCACAGTCCAGAGAGGAGTTCACACAGACACTCTATCAACAAATTCTAATGCTGATAGAGAGCACAGATCATCACTGATTCCAGTTACAAAATTAAAAATTAAAAATTGAAAGAAAAAAGAGAAAAAATTAAAAATTAAAAAAAAAAGAGAAAAAAAAGAGAGGAAAATAATAATAAAATCCACTCAGGTTATGACAAACAAAATTGATGGACTTGATCCATCCCTATGAAGAACCAACAAGTAATTTCAAGTGAGCCAACAAAATTTAGCAACAAAGAAATCAACAACCCCAGCAAAAGAATAACAAACAAATTGATCAAGGGAGCCAACAAGCAATATCAATAAAATTCAAACAAGAGCGATAGCATAGCCAATTTCAGAATCTACAATCAAGCGAGCCGGCAATCAATTCAAGCAAGCCAGAACAACGGAAAATCTAGCACTACAGAAATCAAATCAACCAAGTTCAGAGCACCAGTATAAACGCAATGCTGAACACAATGAAAAGTCATATCAACAAAACTTGCACAAAAATTCAAGCAAGCAAATGCAACAATTTCAAGAGAACCGACAGAAAGAAGGAAAAAAGGAATAACTACTAACATGACCAAAAGAACTATAGACGCAGATGATATCAACTACGGAATTTCGTGCCCATACAATCAAGCACACATCATACACTCAGGTACGCTAGCATAGAAGGTAATCACTTAACTCTTTGTTTTATTTTCAATCAAATCATTATGCCCCACAAAGAAGTTATTTTTCAAAGCTGAGGACAGCTTTTAAGATAATCCGGTGGCATGGTTCAGAGTAACCTCACAGAATCATGATTACCTACCTTAGACATGTCAAAGAATGACAACCTCCTCATCTAGCTACTATATCCCCAAATGATCAAAGCAGCAGCGCAATGTACAATGATGGAAAGAAACGTAGTGTGCAATAATGGAAACGAATGTATAAGTCGGCAAGTATGATGCACAATGATCAGGATGAGTCCATAAAATTAGCTAAATAAGGCAGTGAAATCTACAAAAGGACCCAATTTGGCAATGCAAGCTTCTCAGAAGCAAGGAAACTGGAAGTTCGTATCATCACTCAGCCAACAAGCTACCCTCAAGCCGTGATCAGTCCCAACCAGATGAGTAAGTCTCCCATCACTCAAAACTTTTCGGTCTGTTGATTATATTAGCAAATTCAAAAATGACGAAGGGGTTCAAGAAGAGCGAGTCAAAGGATCACACGCCCATTTATGAAATCCCATAGGTGTTGTCCATCCTCCGTGATGCGGGTTGGATGCCCTTTATCTCAGGACTGAGAGGGTCCAATACTGAAATAGCCTTAGAATTTGCCAGGAACCTGAAACACATAAAAGATGAACAGTTTGTCACCCGAATAAGGGGACTACGTATCAGGCTTGACGAGGAGGAAATTGCGAAATACATAGGACTTCCCATGGGTCTACACTGGGGCAGAGATGACCGAGAAGCCAACCAGAGGGCAAAGGCAGCCTTCTTCAGATAGGGGGAAGTCTATGAAGAAGACAAGAATGGAGTCAAAAGAATCACCATGCCAGCACCTTGGGACAAGATAGCTTCTGTCGTTCTGAAATATATAATGTGCACAGGGAGACTTAGCTATGTCCCGATCTACCACTTCCAAATTTTGGAGCTTCTAAGACACAGGGGCTATATTACACCAAATAACAATATCAAAATTCCCTATTATCTTCTTCAGTCTCTGGGATAAATGAGCAAAAAGGTATTTCAGGGAAAAGAAGATGCACTAGCCCACCATGGGCTGATCAAATTAATAATTTGTGAAGAATTGATGGTACAGGTTGCATAACTCTCATGGGAGGAGTTTGTGTTGGTATCAGTTGAAGATGTGTAGAGAATGAGGGGCACACCTAATTGAGGCATACCCCTAGCTTCTGGATCAAAAGAAAAATCCACCTCTGCATTGGGATCTAAGAGAAAGATTAACCTGGATATCAACAATGAAGTTATGGCCGACACCCTGATTAGAATTAAGCATTCAAAGGATTCCTCCCACCAAAAAGACTCAGGGGTTTTTGCCAACAGGAAAGGGTCAAAACGGAGGATTAAAAGGTTCACACAATAGCCCAAAAACGAGCATGCAAAAAAGGTAGAAAAAGAGCCCAACCCCATTATTCAAAAATTATATGATGATGATGATTGCGAGGTAGACCAGGATGACCCAACTACACTTGAAGAAGAGGATGCTTTCCAATGGAACCCTCCTGATAAAAATGTAAACCCTAGAATCAGCGACCAGCTGACTGAAGCACTGAACAAACTAGCCAAAGTCAGGGAGGAGCTGGCCGCATTAAAAATTGAAGCAAGGATCCAAAGAAGCCAACCAGCTTCGCCAGCACCCTCACTATTTGTACATGAAAAGACCCGGATTTTAAATATGCAGCACGCGGGAGAATTAAGGCTGGTAGAACAAAAAAAATTAGCATTAAAGGAGAAATTGGGCCAAGCTCAGGAAGAGTTGTTTCAGAAAGACCAAAGAATCTGAAAATTGGAGGATACATTGACTACCATTGCTAAGATCTATGATTATATATTGGGACTCAGGCCACCATCCAGAATCTATACGATTTACCTAAGGGAGAAGTGGGGAAAATTTCAGCTACAGAGGCTAAAGCAAGGCCTGCCTCTAGAATTAAACACTCCAAAGGAGTTCGTTGACACTTGTTTGAGCTACACAAAATTGGAGAAAGACCAATTATGTAAGTTTTTCTTGCATAAATTTGTGGTGCCGAGCTCACCCAACTGGTCGCCAAATCCCTACATGGGCGACTTCCAGCTAAGAGCACTCTGCTCCTAGATGAACCACGAGATAGAGAGAGCACAAGATGCTCATCTCTACCTTGCAGAGGACTGGAAAAACCCGTTATGGATCAAGGGAGAGGAAAATCATCCTGAAAGAGTAATTCAGGACCACCAAACTATCACCACAGATAAGGATTTAATTCCTATCCTTCTTGAAAAACATTAGGAGGTAGTAACACATTTCAACCTCAACCTTCAATGCATGTACAAAGAAGTTCAGGAAGCCATCGGTGAGAGGTGGACAAGAATCGAAGAATATTTGAAGAAGAGGGAGCCTCACTCCCCCCTCAGGCTTAACACCTCTTAAGTTTGTATGCTCCCTACTTGATAAATTAAAGTATACTTCCGGTTTAGCTACCCTAATTAGTTATCCATTCCTGGAGTCCACCACAAACCACAATCCAAATTTGTCCCACCCATTAAGAAGTTTGGCACTGAAGGCACCAGAAAACCATAAGCCACACCATCTAAGATGCCACTCCAATGTTGGGGTTGCGGAGCAAATCATAGATGGAATGACTGTCCTCACAAGAAAGATCAAAAAAGATCAGTGAAAAACCTTCAAGAGGCTTCTATAGTCCAAGATATAGCGAGGACTCTAAAAATCTACGCGGCATTGAACAACCATCAAGCAAAACATCAAGCTTCTATAATCGAGGTTGAAGGTATGATTTTTGGGACACCTATGTCTATCTTGATTGATTCTGGCGCATGCAAAAGTTATGTAGACGCAAAACTTTGTGAGTCCTGCAAACTTAGTAAAAACAAATACATGCAGCCTTGGCTGGTTCAAATGTCCACAGGAACAAAAAGAAAGGTTTCTGAAGTAGTGAACCAGTGTCAGCTAAAGTTGAATGAATCTTACACCAGTGCATATTTAAATGTTTTTCCATTGGGATCATACGATTTGCTTATTGGTATGGATTGGATGCAAAAACATAGGGCTATCATAGACTACTATCAAAAATCTGTCACTTTTATGAATGATGTGGGATAGCCTGAAAAGATTCAAGGAATATTAAGAGCAATGAAATTAAGGGAAATTTCTGCTCTACAGTTAAAAGGAAATGCACGAAAAGGGTGCAAACTGTATGTTGTCCACATGACAGAAAATTAGAAAGATGAAATTTCAGATTTCACCAAACATCCTGTTTTGGCTGAATTTGAGGATGTGTTTCCCGAGGAGATTCCTTATTTACCACCTAAAAGAGAACTAGATTTTACCATAGATCTATCCCTGGGAACAGTACCAAATTCGAAAGCACCTTATTGAATGAGTACTCCTAAATTGATAGAGCTGAAAGCACAATTGCAGGAGCTATTGGAGAAAGGTTACATATGTCCCAGTGTGTCCCCGTGGGGAGCAGCAGTGATCTTTGTACGTAAGAAAGATGGCACATTCAGACTATGCATAGATTATAGACAGTTGAACAAGGTAACTATCAAAAATCGGTATCCCTCTCCATGGATTGATGATCTGTTTGATCAGGTTGGGGGTGAAACTGTCTTCTCAAAGATTGATCTAAGGTCGGGTTATCATTAGATCAGAATTAAGGAAGAAGATGTGCATAAAACAGCTTTCCGTACTCATTATGGACATTATGAATTTGTGGTGATGCCATTCGGTTTGACAAATGCACCAGCCACGTTTATGTGCTTAATGAATAATGTTTTCAACAAGTACTTGGATAAATTTGTTGTAGTGTTTATTGACGACATACTCATCTATTTGAAGAACGAAAGTGAGCATGAGGAACATCTAAGGTTGGTGCTGCAAGTTCTTAGATAAAGTCATCTTTATGCAAAGTTATCCAAGTGTTATTTTTACAAGGACCAAATACAATACTTGGGTCACATTATATCCGCCCAAGGTATTGCAGTGGACCCCTACAAGATCAAGGCCATAATGAACTGGCCTACTCCACAAAATGTAATCGATGTTCGCTCTTTCATGGGATTAGCTGGGTACTATTGGAAATTTATTGAAGGATTTTCCAAGGTGGCCCATCCCATCACCTCTCTGCAGAGAAAGGAAGTTAAGTTTCTTTGGACAACCAAATGTGAAGCAAGTTTTGCGAAGCTGAAACAGTTGTTAACTTCAGCCCCTATTCTAAAAGTGGTTGATCCTTATGGAGACTTTGTGTTATGCACCAATGCATGCAAGGAAGGTTTGGGAGGTGTGTTAATGCAAGATGGTTCGGTAATTGGTTACGAATCTAGAAATTTAAAGGCACATGAAGTAAATTATGCGACGCATGACTTAGAACTGGATGCCATAACTCATGCTTTAAGAATGTGGCAACATTGCCTTTTGGGAGAAAGGTTTTTACTTAAAACTGACCACATTGGGCTGAAATATCTTTTTGAACAGCCAAACCTTAATGGAAGGCAAGCAAGGTGGTTGGCTTTCTTAAGTGAGTTTGATTTTGGAATTCATCATATCAAAGGAAAAGAAAATAAAATAGCTAACGCACTTAGTAGACGTATGCATCTACTAGCTATGGCTTCAGTTAACAATTTCCAATCTGATTTAATATCACAAATCCGGGCAGCAGCTAAAAAAGACCAGAAATACCTGAATTTAAGACAAAAGTGTCTTGCTGAAAATTCAGATCAGCAAGCAACAAATTACAGCATATCCAAGGATGGACTGCTGCTGTTTCAAAACAGACTTTACATACCAGATTAGGCATATTTGAAACAATTAATTCTAGATGAATTTCACAAAAGACCATATTCTGATCAGCCAAGTTATCAGAAAATGATAACAACTGTTAAAAAACAGCATTATTGGCCAAGGCTAAAATATGAAATTGTTGAATATATCGCAAAATGTATGGACATTTAGCGGGTGAAAGTGGAACATCAACATCCGGTTGGTTTGTTGCATCCCTATTATGTCTATTGGATTGTGCCAACTAATTGGAGTATTGCACTTTCTTCCATATAAGGCTTCAAATGCAGTTATCTTTAAAGAATCATGATACCTATTGGTGTATTCAAACTCCACCAAGTATAAGTAATCTTTCCATTTAGATGATTGATCCATCACATGCATCATCAACATACCCTCTATAACTTGATTAACTCTCTCAATCTGCCCATCATTCTAGGGATGTTATGTTGTACTCAAATTAATATTTGTTCCAATCCTTTGAATAAACCCTTCCAAATGTTTGAAGTAAACTTTGGATCTCTATCTAATACAATGGCCTTTGGTATTCCATGTAACCCAGAAATTCACATCATGTAAATATCTTCTATGTTAGATACCTTATGTGTTGACTTAATTGGAATGAAATGGGAAACCTTCATTATCTTATCCACCACTACCATGATGGAATCATGTTGCTCCATTTTCCTAGGAAATTTAGTGGTGAAATCAATGGTCACCACATTCCATTTCCATTATGGTATTAGTAGTGGATGTAGCAAACCTGTTGGATGTCTATGCTCCACTTTTACCCTCTGAAATTGCATGCACTTAGCTATATACTTAGAAACATATTTCTTAATTCATGGCCAAAAGTATTCACTTCTCACTACTTCAATTGTCTTTTGGTATCCAAGTTGTCCTACATGTGGAACCTTATGCATCTCATTCATTATCACTTTCATTAACTCAACATAATTAGGTACATAAATTCTATTTTTATGCATAAGAAGTCCATCATATTCCAATATGTATCCTTCATATTAGTGTTGTATATTTTCCTATTTCAATTCTTCTTTTACTTGTAGATAATTTTCATTTGAGATGGAAACCTCAAGAATTTTGGTTCTTAAATCAGATTTACACATGGTAATGGTTGTAGTATCCATTGCATCTAATCTCATGTTGAGTGCATCTACAACCTTGTTCTCTTTCCCTTTTATATGTTTGATATCAAAATCAAATTCAAAAATATATTCCAACCGTCTTTTTTGTATGCCATTCAAATTTTGCTTTTCAAACAAGTATTTCAACCCACTATGATCTATTCTTAATTCAAACTTCCTTCCCATGAGATAATGTCTCCACTTTTTAATGCATGCACTATAGAAAACAAATCTAAATCATGTGTGACATAATTTTTCTCATGTTTCTTCAACTTTTGGATTCATAGCATATCACATGTCCTTTTTTTCATCAGTATGTAACCAATTCCTTCTTTGCAAGCATCTATAGATACCACAAAATCTTCATTTTGATCAAAAATTTTGAGAACGGGTGCTGTTGGAGCCAAGGCCGTAGCTATGGTAAAAGCTGCGAATTTTGAGGAAAAAGCACAAGTAGGGAAGAGAAAGTGCTAAGTTTTGAATAAGCGCCAATTTTGGGACAGAAGAAGACGATGCGCAGTATGGTGCCAGATGGATAATCTCAGCGCAGATTACGGACCGGAAATCGCGGAGCTCGCGCGCACGTCAGAAGAGAATGAAGATAGCTGAGTGGAAAGCCCAGCTACCACAATGAATGAAGCAAAGGAGTAGAGGGCTCAACTACCCTCATTAAGGCTGAACACAGAAGTTATGGTTGCTCGGACCAAGGAGGAGCAACGGACTAAAGCATTGAAGGCAAAGGACAAGGCACCCATACCCGTAAGCTGCACCGAAATTCATGGAGCCTGCAGGAAGCGGCGACATGACTGCAAGCGACGCCTACAGTACACCTAGCCATGTGCGTGGTTAGGGTTTTTGGGGATTACTGCTGGGAAAGGCCCACAGTTTTGTAAAGGTGCGACCGCCATGGCCACCTATATATATGTATAATTGGGAAGGGTAGCTGTTAGTTGGTTAGTCAGTAGTCAGCTAGATAGTGAGCTAGTTGATTAGTGAGTCAGTTAGCTAAGCCTGAGAGTGAGCTAGCTAAGATAGTAGATACTAGATGTAAGAGGGATTGATCGAGTTGATCATCCTCTGTTACGATCTCGTGGATTGTTTTCTACCGTGTTGCTAGAAAACAGGAGTTAGAGCTGGTTAGCAGTGAAGCTAATCCTTGAGTTGCAGACAGTCTGAGTCGACGTCTGAACTATTGTAATCTCTGAAGAGGAAGAGACTAGATCGAGAGAAGGGCTCCCAGCTGTGTGCGTGGAGTTTCCTGGAAAGATCTAATGCTGCAGCTGTGTGCGCAGCATATTGTATAAGTCTATCATTTTCTGGTTAATATAAGGTACTCCCGTGGACGTGGATTTCCCCGTGGAGGTGGACTTCATATTTCTCGTTGTTGTGATGTTGTGATTGAAGCGATTGCCTGTTTTAGTTTACTAACAGCGTATACAGGAATATTGCATTATCCGTATGAGTGTGTTGAGTAAGTCAGTGAAGCTCCCTTGGGAACTATAATCGTTAAGGATCGAAGGAATCGGTAAGACGACGTCGCCGTTGCGATAGGAGAACTTGTTGCTGCGACGGGCATGCAAGTGAAACTACGCATAGAATCAGCGCAGAGGATAATTGGTCCTAGCGTAGGAATAGAAGCACCGCGCAGCTAAGCTGCCGAGAGGGAGCTTGAACGCTGCTGCGCTCATAAGTCTGAAGAGGGGTCAGACTCACCTTAGAGGAATCGTCAAGGAGGAAAGAGCAGTCTCCGTGTCGCCTAGGTTAAGGAAATCTGATTCCTTAGCCTCCCCATAGCCACTTCAGGTGAGACCTCGAGCTGCTGCGCAGCTCGTTGCCGAGAGGGCCAGTGCGCCAAGGGTTTTTGTTGCTGCACTTCATTAAAACCCGGGTCTGTCCAAAAAGCAGCCAACAAATGGTTCCGTTGCCACGTGACTGAGACTTGCTATTTTTGCGACGTAGAAGATTGTTGCTGAAGCCAACAAATGGTTCCGTTGCCACGTGACTGAGACTTGCTATTTTTGCGACGTAGAAGATTGTTGCTGAAGCCAACAAATGGTTCCGTTGCCGCGTGACTAAGACTTGTTATTTCAGTGAAACGCGAGATTGAGGCGAAACCCAGAGAAAGAAAGAGCCAACAAATGGTTATGTTGCCTTGAGACTTGCTCAGCTAACAAATGTGTTACTGGAATCCTACAGCTACAGAAATTCAGGAGTGGTTCGATTTAAAAGCTAAAGAGTTCGTTGAACAAGAAAATAGAAGCTCTAGGCTCCAGACAGAAGAATGGTTGCAGAAGTATATCTATACTGACCTTCACGAAATTTTCTTTGTCACATTTGCACTTGAGTTACATGCTTGGATAGCCAAGTTAGCAGATACTAGACCCACTGTGCATATTGATCGACTAGTCGCTTGGACCCCTGAGTTAGTCCGTATTTTGAAGCGGGTAGATAATTCTGTGTCTCGCGCAACAGACTTTTGGTTGAATAGTCTGCTGGAAGGTTTCATCACTAAGTTTGCAGTGGATACAAGAAAGAGTTTCAGTGAAGATGAGAGGAGTTTCTTTCAAGCACATAGAGGTAAGTTCCTGAATTCTTTGAACTTATCGATTAAAATGCTTCTGTATGAAAAAGCAAAACTATGTATAGCTTCAGATGAATAGCATAGACAAGTAATGTCCGTAGACTCTGATAGTGACCCTGAAGTTATTGGTTGCACTCGTAGTGGAAAACGGTATAAAGTAGGCCTTGACCAACATTCTTTTGAGTCGAGCCCAGAAGACAGTCAAGTTCCTAGAGCAAGCCACATAGAAAGACAAGGGAGCGCTCATATCCCTTACCACCCTTTTACACCGCAAAAGCCAGACGAAGCTCAGTATAATCCCGCAGTAACACCTTCTAGTAGCCCACACGGTACTTCTAGTACCTCTGTGCCACCTTTGTTCAACCAGCCCAGAAGAACTGCTACAGCACCACCACCTCAACCTAGCGCAAGAAAGATGGGTGATGACATGAAACTACCAACTTTTAGAGGAACAGGGATAGAAGACCCTGAGCAACACTGGTTCCTATGTGAAGCCATTTGGACAATTAAGCAAATTAATGATGATGCTGTTAAACTGGTTCAGTTAGCAACCACACTAAGAGAAAGAGCCTTAACTTGGTTCATGAAATACTCAGCAGCACAGAATAGAATGCTTGCTAATGTAAGAAATGCAATGATTAGAGAATTCAAGAAACCTAAATCAGAATCACAGTGTATAACAGAGCTCAAAGACATCAAGCAGTTACCTACAGAGTCAGTATGGGACTTTGACCAAAAGTTCAAAGCCTTGATAGATCAAGTAAGTTTTGAGTTTGCACGACAACAACATAAGGAATGGTTCATTGATGCACTGCTTCCACACATTAGACTTCCTCTTATGCAACAGAATCTCACTACTCAGGAACAAGCTCTAGAGATGGCTATGAAACTAGAAGCTTTACCAATTGCTGGAACAAGCAACGATGTTGCGCAGTTGCAGAACCAATTAGCAAACTTAACCTTGCAAGTGCATGATATTAAGAAAGGCAAGGATGTTAAGGAAGAGATATGGTGTACAAAATGTAAAGCACAAGGTCATTCAAAGGACCACTGTCCCGTTTTCATAGAGTATATTGCAACTGGAGCACCTAACCCTTTACCACAGCCACAGGGGCCTTGGTGTGAAATTTGTAGAACTAGAGGTCATAGACCACAAGAATGTCACTTACTTCAGAAATATGTACAAACTCCAAAGAATCTATATTGTAATTTCTGTAAATCAGTAGGCCATGATGAAAACAATTGCAGAGCATATGACCTTATGATGGAAAGGAAACACGATGTTTATAGAGTACAATCAGAAGCACAAGGACCCGTAGCAGGTCCACAGTATGACCAAACTCGCAACGGCCGAACAGGAAATTATAGAGGCCGCGGATGCGCAACAAATTTTGGCCGCGGAAGAGGCCAGATCACTTGTTATAATTGTGGAGCGCAAGGTCATTTTGCAAGAGATTGCCAAAACCCTACAACCCTTTGCAGATATTGCAAATCTTATGATCATATCATTGAAGAATGCCCTCAGTTGATGACTAAGATACAAGCAAAGACGCCACAGGTCAACCAGAATATTCAATTGATTGGAGCAGAAAAAATGGAACCAGACCGTACAGTTAATATCGTGACGCGCAGTGGAACAACCACTGGTGCGCCAGAGTCGGGAACTGGAAAGCAAGCGACGCAATGGGTGTGCCGCGCTAATATTAAACCAGCCCCACTTAATCTGCAGAAGCAAAAAGAAGCATTCAAGCAAGCCCAAGAGTATTTCTCAGATCCCAGAGCTTCATGTTCTTTCACAACTCCGCATCATGATATTAGATCGCAAGTGCTAAGACAAGACAACCTGGTACAGGAACAGGCCACTACATCCGGAAGGCCCGATGAAGAAGATGCACTAGGTGCTGTCCATAATTTTCTAAGAAACTGCTTAAAGTTGTTGCGCAATGAAAAAGCAACTATGGAGCTTCAACACCTATTGGATAAATGTCAACAATCTGCTTCGACGAACACGCTGCAGCGTGTTGTTCACCAGATTGGGAGTCACATTAGAACTGGAAAAGAGATGAGGCTCACAGCGCAGATTGGAGCATTTGAGATGGATGAAGTCATTTTAGATTTGGGCTCAGAAGTTAATGTTCTCACCATGCAGACATGGGAACAGATGGGAAGTCCTCAACTTACAAGATCCCCCATCCAGCTAAGACTCACGAACCAGCAACGAGTCTCTCCATTGGGCAGATTACCCAATGTACCTATTGATATTGAGGGAGTAAGAAGTTCTGCAGACTTTGAAGTAATCAAAATTCTGGATGGTAGTAGACCTTACCCAACACTTTTAGGTATAGACTGGGCATTTGATAATTTGGCTGTCATTAATTTGAAGAAAAGACAGATGACCTTCGAGGACGACCAGATTAGGGTCATTGCACCGCTTGATCCTATTCAAGGACCACGATATATAGAACCCATTCGGGCAGAAGAAGAAGCGCGCCACATGGAAATTTTGTATCAGATGACTGCTAGTCAGAGTGACTATGTCAATCCCACAGCAGATGGCCATATCAGCTGGCGATGCGATAGCTCGTGCACATCAGACTCAGATGCAGGATTGGAAAACTAGCAGAATCGCTTACATGAGGTTTCTACAAGACGTTGCGCCATGATGACTAAATCCATTCGATGGATTGGTACAGAATTGACTGACACTCCAATTTTTGATGGTTTAACTGAAGTAAGCGAATTCATACAGGCATATGAACAACACCTTCCAAAACAGCAACGCATACAGGCATTAGATGTATCACTGCGCGCTACACCCGCAAGATGGTGGGGTGCGCATAAAGAGAATATTCACACATGGCAAGGCTGTCGCAGATTGATACTACGCAAATTCCAGGACACTACAGCAGAAATGTCACGCAAATATGAGGGACAGAGTGACCCCAGGTCACACATTGAAGCATGCATTCAGCAATGGTCGGATATTCCGGACGATGAG
Source organism: Larix kaempferi (assembly GCA_027924585.1). Classification (NCBI taxonomy): domain Eukaryota; kingdom Viridiplantae; phylum Streptophyta; class Pinopsida; order Pinales; family Pinaceae; genus Larix; species Larix kaempferi. The sequence goes on from BSBM01000642.1 coordinate 8,945,372, forward strand.
TGGGTTCACCTATTCATCCACACATTGGACACAGTTCCAAGGAACTGGTACACTGAAACAGAATTGCGCAAAGGCACTCTTACTTGGCCTCTTATGGTAGAAAGCTTTCAACTTACCTTCAGCTTTGAGTCAGAGCATCCAAGTATTGATCAGGCTTTGAAGTGTATTAAAAAGAAGGTATTTGAACCATGTCTATTACCAGAATATTCCCAATCGGATTGGGCTGTTCAGATAGAACATGCCCTGGAATGCTATAACTTCACCGCTGGAGAAGAAGAGGATGATCCTCGCAATATCAATATCCCAGAATCAGAAGGGACACGCAATATTGAAGGTCCTCAGCTGGATATCCCTGCCATTACAGAACACATCAAGCTCAAAAAGGTTAACATTGGTACAGAAGCCGAACCCAAGTTTGCTTCTATCGGAGACTATTGGGATGATGAAACTGTTGGGCATATTTCAGATTTATTACGTGACTACCAGGATATCTTTCCTACCAAGTTTACAGAAATGAAAGGCATCCTAGGAGACTTAGGAGTGATGCGCATACCTCTGAAACCAGATGCCAAGCCAGTAAAGCAGCGCCCATACAGATTGAACCCGCGCTATAAAGAAAAAGTCAAAGAAGAAATTGACAAGATGCTCGCAGCAGGTATTATTGAGCCAGTAGAAGAAAGCGATTGGATTAGCCCTATGGTTGTACAAGAGAAGAAGACAAAGGTGAAATAAGAATCTGCGTGGACTTGCGCAAACTCAATGACGCATCAGCGCATGATCCATTTCCTACACCCTTTACAGATGAAGTGCTTGATAATGTTGGAGGACAAGAGGCTTACTCCTTCACTGATGGATTTTCGGGATACCATCAGATCAGAATCCACCCAGAAGATCGCCATAAGACCACTTTTGCGACTGAATGGGGATCATTACAGTATACGGTAATGCCCTTTGGTCTTAAAAACGCTCCTGCTATCTTCTCTAGAGTCGTTGTTGCTGTTTTTAAAGAATTCATTCACAAGTTCTTAGAAGTCTATTTTGATGATTGGACTGTGTTTGGCTTACTAAAGAACCATATGGGAAACCTGCGAATGATGTTAGAAAAATGTAGACAGCATCAGATTTCCCTTAACTTGAAAAAATGTATCTTCTGTACTCCTTTTGGGATTTTGTTGGGTCATATTGTATGCAGACAAGGACTCCTGATGGACCCTGCGAAGGTTTCCATCATTGCTAATTTACCTGCGCCCAACTCAGTCAAACAATTGCGCACTACATTGGGACATACTGGATACTACAGAAAATTTATCAAAGGATATGCAAAGATCACAGCACCTATGGAAAGATTGCTGAAAAAGGATTCGAAATTCCAATGGACAGAAGAATGCCAACAGAGCTTGGACACACTTAAAGACAAGATGATCAGTGCGCCAATTCTAGTTTTCCTAGACTGGAACAAACCCTTTCATGTTCATGTCGATGCTTCTTCCATAGCATTGGGGATCGTACTTACACAACCGGGAGAAGGAGGTATCGATCACCCCATTGCTTACTCTAGTCGAACGCTGTCCACAGCCGAGAAGAACTACACTACTACAGAGAGAGAGAAGGACTAGCTATGGTGTACGCCCTACAGAAGTTCAGACACTACTTACTGGGCGCACATTTTAAAATGTATACTGACCATTCTGCTTTGAAATACTTGGTCAATAAGCCAGTGTTAGGGGGAAGAATTTGCAGATGGCTACTGCTCTTTCAAGAATATGATTTTGAGGTTATTGTAAAGCCAGGTAGATTGAATGCAGGACCTGACCACTTATCTAGGATCGAGTTAGGAGAAGAACCTACGAACCTGGAGGACAATCTACCTGATGCACAACTATTTTTTTTACAAGCAGCAGATGAATATTATTCTGATATCCTTGAGTTTCTCACCACCGGACAAGCGCCAATTGAGTTTACAATCCAGCAGAAGAAACAACTTGTTGTCAAAGCCGCAGACTTCACCTTGATAGCAGGCCAGCTTTATAAGTTGGGCCCCGATGAAGTCTTGCGCAGATGTATTTTACCACATGAAAAGAACTCTATCATCGCAGAAGCGCACTCAGGCACCGCAGGAGGCCATTTCGCAGGAAAGCCGACTGCTCAGAAGATCTTAGCCGCAGGTCTTTGGTGGTCGACATTGCATAAGGATACTAAGGAATTCTGCAAATGTTGCGATGTGTGCCAGCGAACAGGAAAACCTTCAAGAAGAGATGAGATGCCGCGGCCGCGCAGTTCATTTTTTAGAATATTATCACTAGATTTGGATGTCCACTGATTCTAATGAGTGATCAGGGTACACATTTCCTCAATGAGACCATAGAAGCCCTTATTGAGGAATTCCAAATTAGTCACCATAAGAGTACACCCTACCACCCTCAAGCTAATGGTACGGTGGAGGCATTCAATAAAATTCTTGAGAATGCCCTGACGAAGATCTGTAATCAACAAAGAGATGATTGGGACCTTAGAGTCACAGCTGTACTATGTGCTTACAGAACCACATGCAAGAAATTAACTGGCCACACACCTTTCAGTTTGGTGTATGGACAAGAAGCAGTTATGCCCATGGAATACATTATTCCCAGCCTCAGAATTGCACAAATTACAGAAATGACAGATACAGATACCATGAATGAAAGACTCTCACAATTACTTGCCTTAGAAGAAGACAGACTTTTAGCTGGATTCCATCAACAGGTACAGAAGGCAAGACAGAAAGCTTGGCATGACAGGCATATTAAGAATAAAGTCTTTCAGGAACGAGACTTGGTACTCCTCTATGATAGTAAATTCATCAAGTTTCCAGGCAAGTTTCGTGTACACTGGTTAGGCCCTTTTCAGGTGATAAAAATAACAGAAGGAGGAGCAGTTCAGCTTGCGAAGCTGAATGGAGAAGTACTGCCTACAAAGATCAACGGGAGTCGGCTTAAGCTTTACCGCGATGGCCACTCCGCCCTGTCGACTTAAATAGCTGATCAGCGATCCAGATGTCCAGTGTAGTTGAAAGAGGCATCGCATTATCAGTCTACATGGAAGTCGCGAGACCCTCAGTCTCTGGCTTCCCGCGCAGTTCCTTGAAGCATCCGCGCATACCGAATAATAATTTGGGATTGAGCGAGCTTATATTTGCGCTCTTGCGAGTTTTTCCCCGGGCCGTTGAACCGTCGCTCTTGCGAAGTTCCCTGTGTCAACTTGCCGCTTGAAGTTCTTGTTATGGAACCCTATAGGCACAGTTACCTAAGTTGAAATGACCCGCCGAAAAATTTGAATTACAACAGTTATGTAGCCGCGTCTGAATAAATGAAGGATAAGCCCGCCATTTAAGTGTAGCCACTTTGACAGATTCGACTTGATCTCCGTAAGATTTGCATTAAACACATGTGCTGAAAGCTTTAGCTTCTCCCGAAAGGCTGTCAGAGCCCGTCCATCACAATAAATGCACCGCAGAGGCGAGGGGGATACAAGGGTTGTCAAATCACGCAAAGCCACCTACAGCTAGTAGCCCCACTTGCCCGCATTTACTATCACCTTTGGCTATAAATACCCCACACTTGTATAATTTTGGGTTACTTTTCTCGAGCTGCATAGTCTTGTTTGAGAATCTAAGCCATTGTTTTCAGAGCCGAGCTGTGCAGAGTGCTCCCTTTGTTGTCAGTGTCCACATCCCACACCGGTCCGCTGTTTCTATCCAAGTTCTTGATTCCTATACCCGTTCACGACGGAGAACCTGTCGACTGAAGAAGTTGTTCGTCAATTCCTGCGCCGAGGCCTAGATTTCGGCATGACTACCCCCGTGACGGCTTCGACTTATGTACACCCTGGTTATCAGGATCCCAGACAATCTCCGGCCACAAGAGCATCTCAGCCACAGCCAGAAGAGCCCGTTCCAGAGCCGTTGGCCACTATGGTGAATTATATTCCGCCACGTCCAGACGATGCACCAGAGGTGCATATTCCGAAGAATGCAAAGTATCCGCTTCCGTTACCCCCACTACCGGCTGGCGTGCGAATAGAAGGGTCCTTGCTCGGACACCTTCCACTGGTCAAGTTCTCTGATTTCAACCTGGGAGATTATAAAACATATCCTCAGTTCCAGCTAGAGCGATATCTCATGGTAGTGCATAATCCCACCAGAAAGGTTGACGAATTCATTCCGAAGGGATTTGCAGCAAATCTTGAGCGACCTGGACTCCTGAACCTGTTAAAGCTACCGCATTTCGGGCGTAGCAATGAAGTGAACGCAGTTGTTAAAACACTGCTATCTTGCGTTCATGGAGGTTACCTTTGGCTGGGGAGGCCAATCGATTTAAATGTCGATTTGATTCACCGTATTACCGGCCTATCTAAGGTTGGTAAGGATCCCAATATTCATTTTATGGGGAAAGAGAAGGATAGAAAACTGGCTGCAAAGCTGGTCCAGAAATACAATCTGACAAGAGGAGGTCGGGCTTATGACCTCACTATAGTAGAAGACGAAGCACTTAGATTTACAGGAAGTCTGCTCGCAGGCAAACTTCTCACAAAGTGCAGACCGAAGGAAGTTACTGGAGTTGTCATGGAGCTCTCCATCGCAGCTGCGGAGGGAGAACAATACAACTGGTGCCTCTTCCTCCTCAATTCTTTTTTGGAAGACTGCCGGAACATCCAAGATAACCCCGGTCAGTCGTTCCATTTTTCTTGGCTTTTAATTTTATGTGCTCTCGTCGGGTGGAAGGAGCCCCCGAACACTCAGTTCCTTCCGCGCTACGCAGGAGAACCTGCTGGAATTCGCTATGTTAACCTTTGGGAATCTCCTAATCCCGCAAAGCGCAAGATGAACCGCGCTGTATTTTGTGAATACTACTATCTCCTCAGAGATACCATTCAGGAAATGCCAAGGCTGAGTGAGGAGACAGCGAGGATATATGAAGGAAAGTTGGCCTTTACTGCCGACTTACATCAACTTTACCTCCGTCCCTGCGGCATTCAAGAGGAATGGGCCGTAGGCCTTTACAGGATGACCACCGAAGATGTCGAAGAAACGATCAAATCTTGGTCGGATGAATGGAGGGAAGCCGCTGACATCGCATCCGCGATGCCACCCGCCGCTGCGCAAGAGAATGATAAGGGCAAGGAAGCCCCTGAGCAAAGAAGTGATGAAGGATCGACAGAGCCAACAACCAAGAAACAAAAGGTGTCGCATCCCTCTGAGGCCATTCCCTCGGGGATCGACCAATATTTGAAAGAGCAATTTCGTGAGCTGCGGAACACGCACGCTCACATCAGAAGTGCTCTAGATCTGCAGTTTGTGGAAATAAAGGGTCTCGCAGGAAGGATTGCGCAGACTCATGCGCCAACATCTACTTTGCAGGCGCCACAAGTAATTCCAAGTACCGAGCGATTTGAAGAACTCGTAGAAAGGCATACTGTCGTGCATATTCCGCCTACAAGCATGACACTTCCAGATCCGCTAGCTGCACTACAGGTAAGCGCAGTTGGACCCATTGAAATAAATTTGTCCCTAATTCCTATAGAGACTCTACAGCTAGTACATGAGAAAGTTTCTATTGAGTTGAGAGCTAGAGAGCTCTCTACCTTCCAGGAAAACCAAAGACTGCAATCGCAGGAGATAGAGTTGAAGGCAAGCCATAAGAATATCTCCGAGAAACTAGCACTTTATGAGGCGCAAGACATCGGCATCAGAAACGCAGTGGATGAGATTACCCAGGAGTTGTCGGCTTGCGAGATTCAACCAAACCTCCCTCTGGTTGAGAAAGTTCAAATTATTGGAGGAAGGGTGAAAACCCTGGAGCACGAAATAATTGCTATGGCTGAGGGCCATAGAACCCAAATTGCCGAGCTGGAAGCTCGTGTTGCCGCGCAGTCTACAGATGATGCGCAGGAACAATTTGAAGCACTGAGCAGAGCTTCCACACAGATGAAAGACAGAATACAGGAAGCCGAGAACCTGATGAGCCAAGCTATGGAAGCTTGGACGGATCTTGAGACGCTCCCTTTTAAAGTTGGTCTTTTGGAACAGGTGCAAGCCGCAGAACAGTCCCTAACTGTTCTGACTAAAGAAGCTAAGGCCTTAACAGGCTTACCAAAAATGAAGAAAATGAGCGAAGTGCGCAGAATGCAACAGCAACTGCACAAGCTCAGAACTGAAGATGAGAAGCTCACCAACAGCATTCAGCCATTTATGGATGAGTATGCTGACATCGTTGGCCAAGTCGAGGCAAAAATCAAAGAAATTGTTGAATATCAAGAGGTGATTGATGCCATAACTAAAGAAGAAGCCACTGCAGAAACGGTGCAGGCAGCTGTAGAATGTGTCGATGAATTGGACTCCGCTATTGCGCAGTGGAAGAAAACATTCGCGGAGACCCAAGCAAAAGCAGATGCGCAAGTAAAGCGACCACGTGCTAGTGCGAGTGGCTCGAGGGTGAGCCACAAGTAAGTGTTAGGGGCCTGTTGGAGCCAAGGCCGCAGCTATGGTAAAAGATGCGAATTTTGAGGAAAAAGCACAAGTAGGGAAGAGAAAGTGCTAAGTTTTGAATAAGCGCCAATTTTGGGACAGAAGAAGACGGTGCGCAGTACGGTGCCAGATGGATAATCTCAGCGCAGATTACAGACCGGAAATCGCGGAGCTCACGCGCACGTCAGAAGAGAATGAAGATAGCTGAGTGGAAAGCCCAGCTACCACAATGAATGAAGCAATGGAGTAGAGGGCTCAGCTACCCTCATTAAGGCTGAACACAGAAGTTATGGTTGCTCGGACCAAGGAGGAGCAACGGACTAAAGCATTGAAGGCAAAGGACAAGGCACCCATACCCGTAAGCTGCGCCGAAATTCATGGAGCCTGCAGGAAGCGGCGACATGACTGCAAGCGGCGCCTACAGTACACCTATCCATGTGCGTGGTTAGGGTTTTTGGGGATTACTGCTGGGAAAGGCCCACAGTTTTGTAAAGGTGCGACCGCCATGGCCACCTATATATATGTATAATTGTGAAGGGTAGCTGTTAGTTGGTTAGTCAGTAGTCAGCTAGATAGTGAGCTAGTTGATTAGTGAGTCAGTTAGCTAAGCCTGAGAGTGAGCTAGCTAAGATAGTAGATACTAGATGTAAGAGGGATTGATCGAGTTGATCATCCTCTGTTACGATCTCGTGGATTGTTTTCTACCGTGTTGCTAGAAAACAGGAGTTAGAGCTGGTTAGCAGTGAAGCTAATCCTTGAGTTGCAGACAGTCTGAGTCGACGTCTGAACTATTGTAATCTCTGAAGAGGAAGAGACTAGATCGAGAGAAGGGCTCCCAGCTGTGTGCGTGGAGTTTCCTGGAAAGATCTAAGACTGCAGCTGTGTGCGCAGCATATTGTATAAGTCTATCATTTTCTGGTTAATATAAGGTACTCCCGTGGACGTGGATTTCCCCGTGGAGGTGGACTTCATATTTCTCGTTGTTGTGATGTTGTGATTGAAGCGATTGCCTGTTTTAGTTTACTAACAGCGTATACAGGAATATTGCATTATCCGTATGAGTGTGTTGAGTAAGTCGGTGAAGCTCCCTTGGGAACTATAATCGTTAAGGATCGAAGGAATCAGTAAGACGACGTCGACGTTGCGATAGGAGAACTTGTTGCTGCGACGGGCATGCAAGTGAAACTACGCATAGAATCAGCGCAAGGGATAATTGGTCCTAGCGTAGGAATAGAAGCACCGCGCAGCTAAGCTGCCGAGAGGGATCTTGAACGCTGCTGCGCTCATAAGTCTGAAGAGGGGTCAGACTCACCTTAGAGGAATCGTCAAGGAGGAAAGAGCAGTCTCCGCGTCGCCTAGGTTAAGGAAATCTGATTCCTTAGCCTCCCCATAGCCACTTCGGGTGAGACCTCGAGCTGCTGCGTAGCTCGTTGCCGAGAGGGCCAGTGCGCCAAGGGGTTTTGTTGTTGCGCTTTATTAAAACCCGGGTCTGTCCAAAAAGCAGCCAACAGGTGCACTAGTGAGAAATCCCTTTAGCTGTTGAAAAATTTCTTCACATCATGGTGTCCATTCAAATTTTACACCTTTCTTTTATAATGAGATAATTGGATGTGCTACTTTTGAGAATCCTTCTATGAATCTTATGTAATAGCCAACCAGTCCCATAATTGACCTCACCTTTGATACCTTCCTGGGTGTATTCCACCCCATGGTAGCTTCAACTTTCTTTGGGTCCATTGTTATCCCTTCAAATATGATGTGTCCAGAGTATTGAATCTATTTATGGTAAAATGAACATTTACTCAACTTAGAATAAAGTTGATTCTCTCTTAACACCTATAGTAGTAATATCAAATGTTCCTCATGTTCCTCCATTGATATTGAATAAATAAGAATGTCATCTAAGAGTACAATGAAAAACTTATGCAAATATTATCTAAATATGATATTCATTAAGCACATAATAGTTCTAGTGCAATTGTTAATCCAAATGGAAGTCCTACAAACTCATAATGACCACATTAGGTTCTGAAAGGTATTTTGTTGATATTTGCATCCTGTATTCTCACTTGACGATAACCCTCTCAAATATATATATTGGAATACATCCTTTCTCCTTTCCACTGATCAAACAATTCATCAGTTCTGGTTAGAAGATATTTGTTCTTCACAATGACTTTATTTAATTGTATAAATTCAATGCATAACCTTAATTTTCCATCCTTATTATTTACAAAGAGTGTTGGTGCTCCCCAAAGAGACACAATTGGTCGTATGTATCCTTTATTCAATAGCTCCTCTAGTTGCATATGTAATTCCTTCAACTTAGGTGTACTCATTAGTATGATAATTTGGAAACTGGGGTAGATCTAGGTACCAAGTCAATAGAGAAATAAATGTCTCTTTTAGGTGGAAAACCTGGTATTTCTTCAAACACAACAGTTAATTCTTTTAATACTAGAAAATATTCCAAGTGGGGCTTTATTCTTTTATGGATTTTCCACATGAATTGCATACAATTGACATCCTTTTCTAAAATGCCTTTTTAACTGCACATTTTTGGAATATTTAAAACCCACGTCTATGTCATTTAATACCTTAGTAGCATTAATTAATCATTTTATGATTAATTCCTATGTATTAGACTAGGTAGTTGGATAAAACATCATTGTGTGGACCACAAGTCACCATTCTGTGGACCACAAGATTCCTAAACCCACTAGAGCGCATTCCTGGAGATCCTAGATTAGATTTTGTCTATTTTTAGTCAATCCTGGATTAGAAAGGCGCATTAGCTACTTTTGCTACTTTTTACCACTTTTTGGTGAAAGGTAAAAGCTAGTTGACTAGTAGAAACTGTTTTTTGGCCAACTCATCCTCCATGATGTTTCTTCCTTCCAAATTATGGATTTGGCATTCTTTTCCATCACATATCACTATTTGATCACTAAATCATAAATTCATGAGCCTTTGGAGTGACTTGGAGAACACACTTTCCACATAGTGGGCTTTTGCATTATTTTAGTAAGTCTAAAGGATTTGAATGAAATCCTTATGAATTCAAATCTATGATGTAATTCTACATATTGACATCCTATTAATTTCCCAAGGTTGTGTTAGTTTTTCAGAATTTTCAATCTGATCTAAGATATTAACTGAGAGAATAACATGTAAAGCATATCTACAACATATCAATCATGGACATAATAATGCAAGCACACAAGAGACACAAAGTTTCACCGGGGAAAACCAAGAAGGTTAAAAACCCCGCAACTTCCTCAGAGATAGATAGAGCAATGATACAACCAGAGTACAACCAAATTACGAGAGATAGTCTTCTCCTAGCAGTAGATCCTCCTCCTCACATGTGTGCCACTTTCCGAGTGTGATGTTAAATTTTGAGCATTAATTCACAATACTCTAGGATCTTCACTGAGAGAATAACATATACATTATATCAATGCATAACAATCACAATAAGTATCACAAGAATCAAAAGCATGAGAGACAAGAGACACGGAGTTTCCATAGGGAAAACCCTAAGGTGAAAAACCCCACAACTTCCTCAAAGATAGAGAGAGCAATGGCTCAACCAAAGTACAACCAAAATACACTGAGATAGTCTCCTAGTAGCAGATGATCCTCCTCCTCACTAGTGCGCCACTTTCTGAGTGAGAGAAGAGTGAGTTTCTGAATGATCAAGATAGAGATCTCCTGATCTCTATTTATACAAACCTGTTTTCCCAGTGACCTTCTGGGGCCGACTTGTCTAGCTAGGTATATCCACAATATAATATATATTTCAGGGCCGACCCCACACATGGTGGTCTAATAACCCATTGCCAAGTACACACACTTGCGACACTTGTCAATACACATGACGACACTTCCTTATAGAGGAATAACACATCTCTTATAAGGGTACAATAAATATATATGAAATACATAGATGAAATACATTCCGAAGTTACATATACATCAACACTCCCTCTTAACTAGGAAGGTATTTCTCGACACAGATCTGCTAGACAAGTCTTCTTCTCGGGATCATCGTCATCATCATCGTCACTGTTATTGCTATCTCAACCAATCTCTAACTCTACTCGTCATAGGAAGTTCTACAGAGCCAGTCCTTTTTCATACTGGATGTAGGCCCACCACCTGCAGGTCTTCGTCATCACTGGCCATACTATGGAAATTCCAGGACTTATTACGTACGTCACAAAACCTTAAAAGAGTCTATTGACTAGCAAGAACCCTAAAGAGCATCTGAGGCCTTTTTCATCCTGTCCAGATCTCCAGGACTTATTACATGTGACCCCACCATAAAACCTCGAAAGAGAATCCCAGGACTGATTATGAGCACAAGGCTCAACCTATCAGATCTCCCAGGGCACAAATTACATGCGGTCACCACAAAACCTCGAAAGAGCATCCAAGGATTGATTACGAGCACAAGGCTCAACCTATCGGATCTCCAAGGGCACAAATTACATGTGGTCATGGCAAAACCTAGAAAGAGCATCCCAGGACTGATTACGAGCACACGGCTCAACCTATCGGATCTCCCAGGGCACAAATTACATGCCATAGGACAAAACCTCGGAAGAGCATCTGCCAGATATCCCAGGGCACAAATTACATGCCATAGGCAAAACCTCGAAAGACTATCTGCATATCTCCCAGGGTACAAATTATATGTCCTCCCAAGCAAAACCTCGAAAGAGCATTTTCCAAATATCCCAGGGTACAAATTACATGCCATAGGAAAAACCTCGAAAGACTATCTGCAAATCTCCCAGGGAACAAATTACATGCTTATCTGCACAACCTGTTCCATGGCCACAGAGTATCATCTTGATACTCACCATACATCATCCTGATGTACACATGATCATCCTGATCATCATCACTGCAACATCCTGTTGCATGTCATATGGAGAAACATCTTGAAGCTCGTCATCCATGATCATACAATGCATCTACCTGATGCATACCAAGTATCTACCTGATACATATCATCATACATGATCCACATGATCATACAATGCATCCACCTGATACAAATACAAATACATGATCCACTTGATCATACATGATACATATCAACATACATGATCTACCTGATCATACAATGTATCCACCTGATACATATACAGATACATGGTCCAAGAATCCAACATGATGCATACACAAAATACATACAAATGATCCAACCGATCATATCCAGCATCCAACATGATGCGTACATACATATAAATGATCCAACTGATCATATCCAGCATCCAACATGATGCGTACATACATATAAATGATCCAACTGATCATATCCAACATCCAACATGATGCGTACATACATATACATATAAATGATCCAACTGATCATATCCAGCATCCAACATGATGCATATACAGAGCAGTAACTGGAGCATCGTCCTGATGCTCATCATCCATCGCTTACATCCGCAGCCATGTGAAGGATCTTCCTTCCAACATGCTTGGAATGGCTTCTGCAAATGTGTCCATCCCTTCTTCCTCGAAGTGTCATCAATCTGAAGAACACCAAGCCTCTCCCTTAAGTACTCGAACTTCACTCTAGCTAGTGGCTTCGTCAACACATCTGCAATCTGCTCGTCCATCGCAATATACAGGAGCTTCACAGCTCCTCTCTGCACCATATCCCTGATATAGTGATATTTGATCTCTATGTGTTTCGACTTGTCATGAAACATTGGGTTCTCGGATAGCTTCACACAACTCTGGTTATCACAAAAGATACTAGTAGCATCCAACGGGAGATCAAATAACTCAGACAGTAGCTTTCGTAACCATACTGCCTCACAACTAGTTGAACAGGCTGTAACATACTCTGCCTTAGTTGTACTCAGTGCTACGCAGGACTACTTCCTGCTAAACCAAGAGATCACACCTGATCCCATACTGAAGCAGCATCCAGATGTGCTCTTCCTATCTGCAGCACTGCCAACCCAATCTGAATCAACATAACCCTGCAGGTTAAACTTTTGATTCACTTCATACTTGAGCCCATAATCCACTGTACCCTTCAGTTACCTCAGAACATGCTTTACAGCAACCAGGTGAACACTCCTCGGATCCATCAGGAACTGGCTCAATGTGTTCACCGCAAAGCAAATATCTGGTATCATGTTCGTCAGGTACATCAAGGACACAATCATTTGACGATACATAGAGACATCAACCGGTTCAGATGAAGCATTACATAGAAGCTTCAGATTCAATGCCATAGGTGTGGCCATGGCCTTGCAAACCATCATCCCGAATCTCTTCAAGATATCTACTGTGTACTTCCCTTGACCAAGGAAGATCCCACCTGCACTCTGCCACACCTCCATACCTAGGAAATAATGCATCATTCCCAAATCTTTCATATCGAACTCGGCAGCAAGCTTCCTCTTAGTATCTGCAATCAATCTATCATCTCCTGTTACAAATAAGTCATCCACATATAGGAGTAGAATCATACGATTCCCTTCCTCAACCTTGTAGTAAAGGTTGGAATCCACTTTACTCTTGGTAAATCCCAAAATAGATAGGAAACTGTCCATCCTACCATACCAAGTTCTGGGAGCTTGCTTCAAGCCATACAAGGCTTTCTTCAATCTACACACATATGACTCCCTATCATGTATTTCAAAACCGAGTGGCTGCTCCACATATACTTTCTCTTCAACTACACCATTCAAGAAAGCAGTCTTGACATCCATCTGGTGTATTTTCCATTTCATTGCTGTAGCCAGGGAAAGTACTGTTCTGATGGAAGTATACCTGGCTACAGGTGCAAAAGTTTCTTCATAATCTATTCCCTCTTTTTGAGAGAAGCCACGAGCTACGAATCTTGATTTGTATTTTTCTACGCCGCCATCTGCAGCATGCTTGATTTTGTAGATCCATTTGGAAGTCACAACAAACTTCTCTTTAGGTCTTGGGACAACATCCCAAACATCATTCTTCATTATTGATTGGTATTCCTCGACCATGGCATCCTTCCATTCTTTCTTTTCTGCTGCTTCTTCATAACTGGAAGCTTCTTTGTTCATAATGTCACGGAGTAAAGCAACATAGCTGGTATGTGATCTAGTTCTCTTCTTTGCTATGTGTTCTTCTTCTGGAATGCCAAATCTTTCTGCATCTTGAATGAGCTCTCTAGCCCATGCAGGTTTCCTCTTGTGAGATTTATCCTCACGGGGTGGATCTACAGGTTCTTGCGGATCTTCAAACTCACGAACAACTTCTGGAATTGCTTCAGTCATGGTAGTGTCTTGAAATCTAGTTTCCTTAGGTTCTTCATAAACTTCGATAGGTGCCTTCCTTGATTTGATGAATGCTGAGTTTTCATCAAATGTTACATCCCTGCTGACATCAATCTTCTTGAACCCTGGAAAGTTTATTCTATAAGCCTTCGAGCTTTCACTGTAACCCACAAAGATACCCTTCTTTCCTAAAGGATCTAGTTTGGTCCTCTTTTCCTTTGGGACATGAGTGTATATTGGACAACCAAATATTCTGAGATGGATGACTTCAAGTTTCTTACTAGAAAAGACCTCTTCTGGTGTCTTGTTGTCCAATATCTTGTGGGGTGTTCTGTTCTGCACATATACAGTTGTTCTAGCTGCTTCTACCCATAGATGCATAGGAAGATCCTGGTCATGTAGCATTTCCCTTGCTGCTTCCATGATTGTTCTGTTCTTCCTTTCTGCAACTCCATTCTGTTGAGGATTATAAGGAGCAGTCAACTCCCTCTTAATCCCTAAATCACTGCAAAGCTTCTTGAAGTCACCTGAGGTGAATTCTCCACCATTGTCGGATCTGAATGTTTTGATCTTCTTGTCAGTTTGATTCTCCATCAAGGTTTTGAATTCCTTGAACTTATCAAACACCTCATCTTTGTTCTTCAAGAAGTATACCCAAGTCTTCCTAGAGAAGTCATCAATAAATGAGCCATAGTAAACATACCCACTTAGAGAACTGGATGACATAGGACCACATACATCTGAGTGGATGATTTCCAGGATATCTTTTGCCTTACTTTCACTGCTTGAGAAAGCCTTCTTAATGTTCTTACCTTTTGCACATCCTTTGCAAACACCTTCATGTTTGGTCTTGATTTCAGGAAGACCCTCTACAGCCTTGCTTGCAATTGGAAGTGCCCTATAGTGCATATGAGCAAGTCTTCTATGCCAAAGTTCACTTGGCTCCATAGATTCATGCACTATGGCATGTTCAGGTTGTCCCTTCAATTTATACAAACCTCCCTCTTGCTCTCCAATCACTACTGCATCATCTATGGTCTTTCCCTTTGGCCACATTAGGACTTGGCCATCCACAAATGCAACCCTCATACCTTTTGCATCCAATGCAGAGATGGAGAGTAAGTTCTTCTTGAGCCCAGGTACATAAAGGACTTCTTTCATCTTCAAATATTTTCCAGAATCTAGGTTGTAGGAGGCTTCACCACTTCCTTTGATTGGGTATTGATAATCATCTCCAAGTTTCACCTTATGGGGTGATTCATGTTCAGATAGATTCACAAAAGATTCCTTAAACCCAGTCATGTGTTTGGAAGCCCCACTTTCAATCAACCAATCATTACAACCATGGGAGATAGTACCTGTGAGAGCGGAAATCAGAACATACTCTTCTTCACTTGATGACTCATCATCACTATCACTTTCTGCCCTAGCCTTCTTCTTTGGGGGTTCATCATCTTCGACAGCATGAGCATGATATCTTCTTTTGTTATTCTTCTTCTTGTTGTTGAATTTGTTGTTGTTGTCTTTCTTCTTCTTGGGACAATCTGAAGCAAAGTGTCCCTTCTCATTGCAATTGAAGCATCTGAGATCTTTCTTATCTTTATGATAATGGTGGTGTGAGAATTTCCTGTTATGAGATGTTTCCTTCTTGGACTTTCCTTTCCTGGCATGTGCTTTGAGAGCTTGATCTTCATTTCCCATCTTTTCTTCTCGGGCCACAAGCTAGCTTCTTCTTGAGAGCATTCCTCCCACGGTCTACTGAAAGAGATCAATTTCTTTCTTGCACAGATTCCTTGAAAAAAGGAGTCCCATGACCTAGGTAGGCCATTCAGAGTGGTCATAACAATTTCACCATTGTCCACTACTTCATCCACAGCTTCAAGTTGTTCTTTGATCTGAGATACCATGGAGAAGTAAGATTGAATGGTTTCTCCATTCAACATCTTGACCCCTCTCAATTGATTCCGCAGATTCATCTTCCGATTTATGTTCTTCCCTTCAAATAACTTGGTCAAAGAGTCAAACATCTCTTTGGGTATCTTTAGAGAAGACACATGGGGTATGAGATGGGCTTTGATAAAATCAGCAATGATTCTCTTTGCCTTGACCAAGTTCTTCTTATGCAATACTTTAGCCTTTTCATCCTCTGGGATAGGGATGTCTTCTTTTATATATGAGTCCAACTCATTCTCTTCCAGGATTAACCCAATCCTATACTTCCAAGCTCGGAAGTTATCAGCCCCTTCAAGCTTATCCTCAAGCTTGGTGTGGTGAGACATCTTAAGAGTACATCAAATGGAAATAGAAAAGATTTAGGTCTTACCACTTGAATTGCTGAAAACTGGATCTAGTCCCGGATTAGGGTTTGTCGGAAAAACCCTAAAAATTCAAAATGTGAATTTCAACTTTCTGAAAGGATATAAAGATGCACCTTGATGAGCTGATCAGCCTGGTGTATTTAGAATTTGAGATCAGTAAAGCTTTACCTTTCAGATTTGCCTTTTTGTCCTCCTGGGTTCACTAGGGAGAGCCCTGAATTAGGGTTTGAGTTTCCCGGAGATCTACCCAACCAAAAATCTCGATCCAAAGCTCTAAACTTCGATTTTTGCAAGGAGCTTCCAGCTATGTCTTCAGATTTCAGAAATTCCTATTTTTGTGGAAACCCTAATTTTTAGGGCCAAATCTGAAAATGCTCAGAATTGAATTTTGATTGGACAGATAGACTCTCCTTGATGAGTAGAGTCAATCTACTATACTGCGTTTCCAAAATCTGTGGAGAGAAACCCAATAAACAAGAAACTCAAGTTTCTGTCACTGTAAAATATCTTCTTCTCAGGTTAGCTCTGATACCATGTTAAATTTTGAGCATTAATTCACAATACTCTAGGATCTTCACTGAGAGAATGAAATATACAGTATATCAATGCATAACAATCACAATAAAAATCACAAGTATCACAAGAATCAAAAGCATGAGAGACAAGAGACATAGAGTTTCAGTGGGTAAAACCCTAAGGTGAAAAACCCCACAACTTCCTCAGAGATAGAGAGAGCAATGGCTCAACCAAAGTACAACCAAAATGCATTGAGATAGTCTCCTAGTAGCAGATGATCCTCCTCCTCACTAGTGAACCACTTTCTGAGTGAGAGAAGAGTGAGTTTCTGAATGATCAAGATAGAGATCTCCCGATCTCTATTTATACTAACTTGTTTTCCCAGTGACCTTATGGGGCCGACTTGTCTAGCTAGGTACATACACAATATAATATATATTTTAGGTCCAACCCCACACATGGTGGTCTAATAACCCATCGTCAAGTACACACACTTGCGACACTTGTCAATACACATGACAACACTTCCTTATAGAGGAATAACACATCTCTTATAAGGGTACAATAAATATAGATGAAATACATTCCGAAGTTACATATACATCAACATGTGAGAAGTGTGAGTAATGAGTTATCAAATACAGACCTCCCGATCTCTATTTATACTTGTCTTGTCCTGCCCAATAAACTAATGGGGCCGACTTGTCTAGCTTGGCCTAATAACCCATGGTTAACTTAATCCGGGATGACCCCACACTTGGTGGTCTAATAACCCATTTACCCACATGACTCATACTGGGCTGACCCCATCAAGGTGGTCTACTAACCCATCAAGTATAAGTTACGACACTTACAATATAAATGACAATACTTCTGTATAGAGGAATAATAACATCTCTGTAGGAATACAAACACTTCTATATAGAGGAATAATAACATCTCTATAGGAATACAATACACATGAGTAAAATACATTCCAAAGTTACATATACATCAACACTCCCTCTTAACTAGGAAGGTATTTCTCGACACAGATCTGCTAGCACAAGTCTTCTTCTCTGGATCATCATCAACGAATTATAGTGCTCGAATCATCATCATCGTCACTCCTGCTGCTATCTAAATCAATCTCTGAATCTACTCGTCATAGGAATTTCTACAGAGCCAGTCCTTTTTCATACTGGATGTAAGATCACCACCTGCAGGTCTTCATCATCATTGGCCATACTGTGGAATCCTCAGGACTGATTACGTGCATCAACAAAAACTCGAAAGAGCATCCCAGGACTGATTACGAGCTTACTGCTCAACCTATCAAATCTCCCAAGATCTTTTACATGTTGACCTTCACAAAACCTACTCAGAGCATCCCAGGATGTTACGAGCACACCGCTCTACCTGTCTGGATCTCAATAGAGCATCCCAGGCTGTTACGAGCACACCGCTCTACCTGTCCAGATTTTAAAGGATATTTTCTATGTGAAATTTCGCAAAACCTACTCAGAGCATCCCAAGATGTTACAATCACACCGCTCTACCTGTCTGGATATCGATAGAGCATCCCAGGATGTTACGAGCACACCGCTCTACCTGTCCAGATTTTAAAGGATCTTTTCTATGCGAAACCGTAGCAAAACCTACTCAGAGCATCCCAGGATGTTATGAGCACACTGCTCTACCTGTCTGGATCTCGATAGCGCATCCCAGGATGTTACGAGCACACCACTCTACCTGTCCAGATTTTAAAGGGTCTTTTCTATGCTACCTGTAGAAAAACCTACTCAGAGAATCCCAAGATGTTACGAGCACACCGCTCTACCTATCTGGATCTCGCTAGAGCATCCTAGGATGTTACGAGCACATCGCTCTACCTGTCCATATTTTAAAGGATCTTTTCTATGCTACCTGCACAACCTGTCCACGGCCACAGAGTATCAACCCAATACTCACCATACATCATACTGATGTACATCATCATATGATCAACCTGATCATCATCATAGCATCAACCTGATGCATATCATCTGGAGCAACATCCTGAAGCTCATCATCTGTGATCATCCTAATCACCATCATAGCATCATCCTAATGCATATCATCTGGAGCAACATGCTGAAGCTCATCATCTGTGATCATCCCGATCACCATCATAGCATCATCCTGATGCATATCATATGGAGCAACATCCTGATCACCATCATATGCATACAAAGTATCTACCTAATACATATCATCAGTACATGATCTACCTGATCATACATAAGTACATGTTCCACCTGATACATACATAAGTACATGATCTACCTGATCATACAGTGTATCCACCTGATACATACATAAGTACATGATCTACCTGAGCATACAATGCATCCACCTGATCATATCAAGCATCCAACATGATGCATATACAAATACATGATCACACTGATCAAAGCATACCAACTGATGCATATACAGAGTAGTAACTGGAGCATCATCCTGATGCTCATCATCCAGCGCTTACAACCACATCCATGGGAAGGATCCTCCTCTCACCATGCTTGGAATGGCTCCAGCAAATGTGTCCATCACTTCTTCCTCGAAGTGTCGTCAATCTGAATAACACTAAGCCTCTCTCTAAAGTACTCGAACTTCACTCTGGCTAGTGGTTTCGTTAGCACATTTGCAACCTGCTCATCCGTCGCAACAAACAGGAGCTTCACTACTCCTCTCTACACCATATCCCTGATATAGTGATATTTGATCTCAATGTTCTTCAACCTGTCGTGGAACACCGAGTTCTTAGACAGCTTCATACAACTCTGGTTGTCACAAAAAATACCAGTAGCATCCAACGAGAGATCAAATAACTCAGACAGTAGCTTCCGGAGCCATACTACCTCACAACTAGTTGAACAAGCTACAACATACTTTGCTTCGGCTGTACTCAGTGCTACTCAGGACTGCTTCCTGCTAAACCAAGAGATCACACCTGATCCCATACTGAAGCAACACCTAGAAGTGCTCTTCCTATCTGCAGCACTGCTTGCCCAAACATAATCCTATAGGTTAAACTTTTGATTCGCATCATACTTGAGCCCATAGTCAACTGTACCCTTTAGGTACCTCAGAATATGCTTTACAGCAACCAGGTGAACACCTCTCGAATCCGTCAGGAACTTGGCTCAATGTGTTCACCTCAAAACAAATATCTGGTATCGTATTCGTTAGGTACATCAAGGACCCATTCATCTAATGATACACAGTGACATCAACCGGATCAGATGAAGCATCACACATAAGCTTCAGGTTCGATATCATAGGTGTGGCCATGGCCTTGCAGTCCATCGTCTCGAACCTCTTCAGGATCTCTACTGCATACTTCCCTTGTCCAAGGAAGATTCCATCTGCACTCTACCACACCTCCATGCCTAGAAAGTAGTGCATCATCTCCAAGTTCTTCATCTTGAACTCGGCAGCAAGCTTTCATTGCGTGTCGGAAATCAATCTATCCTCTCCTGTTACAAACAGGTTATCCACATACAAAAGTAGTATCACTGGATTGCCTTCCTCAACCTTGTAGTAAAGGTTGGAATCTGCTTTACTCTTGGTAAAGCCCAAACTGGATAGAAAGCCAACCATACCAGGTCTTGGTTTCCTGTTTCAAACCATACAGGGATTTCTTCAGTTTGCACACATGTGACTCTCGGTCATGTGTCTCAAACCTGAGTGGATGCTCCGCATACACTTCCTCTTTGACTACACCATTCAAGATGGTTGTCTTGACATCCATCTGGTGTATCTTCCATTTCATCACAGCAGCTAGAGCAAGTACTGATCTAATGGAAGTGTGTCTGTGTCACGTCCCCTCCCATTATTCCAGCCAAATGGAGAGGATCGTGAGGTTAAACCGGGCATCTAGCCCCCATGATCTTATTAATCAAGTTCTCACATAACATAATATAATAGAGATATGTAGATGCATAATTATTTTAAAACATATAGAAGACATGTGGAATGTATGATTATAAGAAAAAACACAGCGGGATTAATTTCAATAGCACTTCCATAATACATTCCAGGTATTCATCAAAGGAATAATTGCAAAGTTAAAAACACAAGAGAATACTTATCTTGACAAAATAGCCCCAAGCAACTGGCTATGCAACTGCAACGTTCCACCCAACCATAGGCCAGTTGTACTTATCAACCCCTTGATACAACTGCCACCCCCCGAGCTGGGCATGATCTCTACAAGGAACCAGGGAACAGCAGACTCACACATAGCCAAGCATACACCAAGATGAGCCAAGCCAATCTGCAATTGGGTTTATCAGGCTGCTAGGACATGGAAGGGAAGAATTTCTAAGCTAGTGAGCTCAACTATAGAGCTATGGGTACCTCTCCCAGATCTATTCAACTTGGCACTCACAATGCCTACACACCCAATCACAAGGAAGTATTCTCTTCACTGCCACACAGTCCCTCAAGCCATACCTTCCTTTCTAGTGCTCTCAGGGTGTGCATAGAAAAGTAGCCAACCTTCTTGATCTTATTGAGAGGTTACTCCCTACACTAGGTTTATCAAGACAATTTTGTCCACTACCACTCCAGTTTCTTGCTCACAGGTTCACAACAAAACAAGGATGCACATAACAGCAAAACTACACTTGCTGAGCATGAATAAAATGTTTTCCACAGTGGAATGCATGAGATGGGGTTTCAACTAACTCAGAAAAACGTGGGAACCCACAAAAACGAAATGGGAAGTTGGGGAACAACCCAGGGAAGCCAAATCCATTTTTAGAAAAACGTCCTTGGACATTCGGGGGCAAAAACGACCTCCATACAGTCCCCAAATCGTGGCCCTTCTCTCCCAAGCTACTGTATATGCAAAAACGAACTCCCAGGCATGGAAAAATTCAGGATTTGGATGAAAAATGTGTAGGGAAAGACCCAGCTAGCTTCCACTGCGTGGATGAGTGAAGACCCCCTATTCAGAATGGCTTTGGGCACCATTTCGTGGATGTTTTCTTGCCCAAGGAGACAAAACATGAATTTCCAGGTTGATGGCTTTCCCATACATGAAAATGGCTACAATATTTCTTCATTCCCAAGGCATTAACTGCCTCAACCAACTCTTGGAAGAATTAAATGATTGGGTCCATAACCCAAAATGGGTAGTTGGTGGTTTATGGGTTTTCTCATTGACACATGGATTAACACCATTGGCTCAAGGGTTTGAATAATTTCCCTCCCTATTCATTGTAGAATCATGCCCCCATCTCTTTGTTGCATTGCATAGCTAGTTGTGGGTATTTTTCATTAAAATTCGTATTTACATGATGTCTTATTTACATCGTGCCCATCTAGCACAAGAACCATAGGCATCTATTTCTTTAATTGCCGATACATAAAATGCTAAATCAATGGTGGGGCCTTGGCCTTGAGCTCCTCACCATGATTAAGTAATAATATTTACATCATTTACCATTTAATGCGAAGAGGGTCAAAATGGGTACGTGACAGTCTGGCTATAGGTGTAGAAGTCTCTTCATACTCAATCCCTCTTTCTGGGAGAAGCCACAAGCTACAAACCTTGTTTTGTATTTCTCCATGCTACCATCTGTAGCATGCTGGATCTTATAGATCCATTTGGAAGTCACAGCAGACTTCCCTTCAGGTCTTGGGACTACATCCCAAACATCATTCTTCATGATCGACTGGTACTCCTCGATCATGGCATTCTTCCCGAATCCTGGGAACTTCAATATATTCAATATCTTCAATAGATAACTTTGTTGCTGAAACAAATGTTGTAGTCCTTCTTTTGTAGGTGCTCGTATACGATCTTTCCTACAAAACAAGTTAAATTGCATGATTAGAAACTTCTCATATTTTTCAGAACAAATTCTTACACATAAAGAAATATGTCATACAGTCATGCAATTATTTTAACCAATGCTTCAATACAACATTCATCCATATCCTGTAACTTTCTAGATGCCTTCCAATCTCTACCAGAACATTGTTAAGAGTTTGCACTACTCCCAACATGTCAGCAAAGAGGTTTCATTCTAGATAAGTAGCAATGGAATGTTGTACAGTGCCATAGGCCGCTTACCCTCACATGCATATTAGTAGTATACTGTTCATCAATGCAACTATTCTAATATGCATAATACACAACCTAATTCTAGGAACATTAGTATAGACATCATTGAACAGTTTTATTTAAACAATCAAATATGCAAGAAATGATAATTCAAATACTTATCTTTGTTTGTTTGTTGGGTTGACTCCCTCTCAGTCTTTGCTTCCTTTCTACAACTCTATTCTGATGTGGATTGTGAGAAGTGGTCAACTCCCTCTGAATATCTGCATCCTTGCAGAAACTACTGGAGTGTGCTCCCTCTTGATCTTTGCTTCCTGGATTACATGTCCTTGATCTTATATTCATCCTCGATCCCTATGCATGCTTATTAGTATCATTATTGTGTTATCCTCGGGATCTCATACATAATCATACATTTATTAGTATAATCTCAATACTATCAGAAACACAATAATCTTAAGCATGTATAGTCATGATCATTTCAAACATAGATAATAAACATTAGTATTCAAGGTTTATATATAGGAATCTTCTGGTTAGTCATATTGTCAATAAAAGTAAGAAACAAAATATGCATAAACCCATGAATACTCAAATCTACAACTTCATGAATAATCATAATCAATCATGCCAAGTACACTTATATAAGAGATCCTAACACAAGGTAGGATTCTAACTTGATATAGGAAAAACATACCTGGATTATCATGTTAGCTAGCTATGTCTAACATACCCATATGATGTCTTCTTATTCTCTTCAATGACTTGTGCTAGTAACCTGCATATCTCATAAGTTAACCATTATAGAACCAAGTTATACATACCCCGTAAATAGATCTTCTATGTGATACATGACAATGGATGAATCTTTGTCTTCATGTCACCATAATCATATGTTCTTGAACTAGAACATGATTTGTATTTCTTGGTGTACCTTTCATGTTAGCGGACAACATCAACCTCATACAACATAACAATACATTAGTACAATCATAAGTGTCAAAAACCCTAATCAATGAATATCTTCTATCATGCATTCATAATTTTATTAAGGTGATACGACAAGTCTAAAATTAACCAAAATTGTACTAACCCTAATAATATGAAGACAAACATATCATAAACTTAATTATGAACAGAATTTGAAACATACCTGTATGAGTCATACCTGTCGAGATTGCTTGTAATCTTCTTATGTAAGGCCTCAGCCTCATCTCCCTCTAAAACATGAACTTCTTCACTTATGTAGGTGATCAATCCATTATCTTCTAGGATTAACCCAATCCACTTGTATTTGTAGAAACTGGATCTGGAACTGGATTAGGGTTTGTTAGGGAAACACTAAAAATTCAAACTTTAAATTTCAAACTTCTGAAAGGATAGAAAGATGAGCCTTGATGAGCTAATCAAGCTGGTATACTCAGAATTTGAAAACTGCAAAGTTTCACCCCTCAAAATTGCCTTTGAAAACTTCTGGATCTTCTGGATAGGATCTCGAACTAGGGTTTGATAAATCCCACCCTTCTACCCAACCAAAAGGTTCGATCCAAAGCTCTAAACTTTGATTTTTCTGAGGAGCTTCCAGCTGTGGTCACAGACTTCAAAAATTCCAACTTTTGCAAAAGCCCTAATTTTCCACTTTTTCGATCAAAGTCCTGAACTAGGGTTTGATCAAGCTCGGCCTTCTACCCAACCAAAAAATTTGATCTTGGTCTCTAAATTTTGATTTTGATGATTAGCATTCATCCGTGGTATTTGATTACAAAAATACCAACTTTCTTCGAAACCCTAATTCTCAGAGCCATGAATGAAGGTGCTCAAAATCCAATTATGTTTTGACAGAAATATGCACCTGATTGTTTCTGGTGTAACTCCGAAATTATGAATCCACAGGGTCTAAAACTTCTTCCTGTGGTATCCCTACCTGTCATCTTTCCAACCCCACAATTCTTGTTAAATTTTCAGAATTTACTTCAATCTGATCTAGGATCTTAACTGAGAGAACAACATGTACAGCATATCTACAACATATCAATCATGGAGACAATAATGCAAGCACACAAGAGACACAAAGATTTACTTGGGGAAAACCATAAAGGTGAAAAACCCCAATAACTTCCTCAGAGATAGATAGAGCAATGATACAACCAACCAAGAGAGATATCCATAACCTAGCAGCAGATCCTCCTCCTCCATAAGTGCGTCACTCCTCCTTGAGTGCATGTGTGAAAAGTGAGTGAGTAAATAGAGTGCCTCCCGCACTCTATTTATACTTGACTTGACTTGCCTTTTTACCTAACTCATGTAGGCTCGAACTTAACCACATAACATAATGCTGACTGGGCCGACCCCCAATAGGGTGGTCTAATAACCCTTTGACCCACATGGCCGACCCCCAATAGGGTGGTCTAATAACCCTTTGACCCACATGACTTATACAAGGCCGACCCCAAATAAGGTGGTCTAATAACCCATCAAGTATAAGTTACGACACTTACAATATAAATGACGACACTTCCTTATAGAGGAATAATACCATCTCTATAGGAATACAATATACATATATGTGAAATACATTCCGAAGTTACACATACATCAACACTCCCTCTTAACTAGGAAGGTATTTCTCAGCACAGTTCTTCTAGCACAAGTCATCTTCTCTGGATCATCGTCACTGGATAATCATCATCGAGTCATCATCATCGTCACTGCTGCTGCTATCTCAATCAATCTCTGAATCTACTCGTCATAGGAAGTTCTACAGAGCCAGTCCTTTTTCATACTGGATGTAGGCCCACCACCTGCAGGTCTTCATCATCACTGGCCATACTGTGGAATCCTCAGGACTTATTACGTGCGTCACAAAACCTCGAAAGAGCATCCCAGGCTGTTACGAGCACACAGCTCTACCTATAGGATCTCCCAGGGCACCGAATTACATGTGACCTCACCACAAAACCTCGCAAGAGCATCTGCCAGATATCCCAGGGAACCGAATTACATGCCATAGGCAAAACCTCGAAAGACTATCTGCAGATCTCCCAGGGCAACGAATTACATGTGGTCATGGAAAAACCTCGAAAGAGCATTTGCCAGATGTCCCAGGGAACCGAATTACATGCCATAGGCAAAACCTCGAAAGACCATCTGCAAATCTCCCAGGGCACCGAATTACATGCCATAGGACAAAACCTCGAAAGAGCATCTGCCAGATATCCCAGGGAACCGAATTACATGCCATAGGCAAAACCTCGAAAGACTATCTGCAGATCTCCCAGGGCACCGAATTACATGTCCTCCCAGAGCAAAACCTCGAAAGAGCATTTGCCAGATGTCCCAGGGCACCGAATTACATGCCATAGGGAAAACCTCGAAAGACCATCTGCAAATCTCCCAGGGCACCGAATTACATGCTCATATGCACAACCTGATCCACGGCCACAGAGTATCAACCTGATACTCACCATACATCATCCTGATGTATCCATGATCATCCTGATCATCATCACTGCAACGTCCTGCTGCATGTCATCTGGAGCAACATCCTGAAGCTCGTCATCTATGATCATCCTGATCATCACTGCAACATCCCGCTGCATGTCATCTGGAGCAACATCCTGAAGCTCGTCATCTATGATCATCCTGATCATCACTGCAACATCCTGTTGCATGTCATCTGGAGCAACATCCTGAAGCTCGTCATCTATGATCATCCTGATCATCAATGCAACATCCTGTTGCATGTCATCTGGAGCAACATCCTGAAGCTCGTCATCTATGATCATCCTGATCATCAATGCAACATTCTGCTGCATACCAAGTATCTACCTGATACATATCATGATCCATGATCCTCCTGATCATCAATGCATCTACCTGATGCATACCACGTATCTACCTGATACATATCATCATACATGATCCACCTGATCATACAATGTATCCACCTGATACAAATACAAATACATGATACATATCACCATACATGATCCACCTGATCATACAATGTACCCACCTGATACATATACAGATACATGGTCCAGGCATCCAACATGATGCATATTCAAAATACATACACATGATCCAACTGATCATATCCAGCATCTACATGATGCGTACATACATACAAAAATGATCCAACTGATCATATCCAAGCAGAAACCAGAACATCATCCTGATGCTCATCATCCAGCGCTTACATCCACAGTCATGTGAAGGATCCTCCTTCCAACATGCTTGGAATGGCTTCAGCAAATGTGTTCATCACTTCTTCCTCGAAGTATCCTCGATCTGAAGCACACCAAGCCTCTCTCTGAAGTACTCAAACTTCACCCTGGCTAGTGGCTTCGTCAGCACATCTGCAATCTGCTCGTCCATCGCAACATACAGGAGCTTCACAGCTCCTCTCTGCACCATATCCCTGATATAGTTATATTTGATCTCTATGTGTTTCGACCTGTCATGAAACACTGGGTTCTCGGACAGCTTCACACAACTCTGGTTATCACAGAAGATACCAGTAGCCTCCAACGGGAGATCGAATAAGTTAGACAGTAGCTTCCGTAGCCATACTGCCTCACAACTAGCTGAACAGGCTGCAACATACTCTGCCTCAGCTGTACTCAGTACTACGCAGGACTGCTTCCTGCTAAACCAAGAGATCACACCTGATCCCATACTGAAGCAGCACCCAGATGTGCTCTTCCTATCTGCAGCACTGCCAGCCCAATCTGAATCAACATAACCCTGCAGGTTAAACTTTTGATTCGCCTCATACCTGAGCCCATAATCCATTGTACCCTTCAGGTACCTCAGAATATGCTTTACAGCAACCAGGTGAACACTCCTTGGATCCGTCAGGAACTGGCTCAATGTGTTCACAGCAAAGCAAATATCTGGTCTCGTGTTCATCAGGTACATCAAGGACCCAATCATCTGACGATACATGGAGACATCAACCAGCTCAGATGAAGCATCACATAGAAGCTTCAGATTCGATGCCATAGGTGTGGCCATAGCTTGCAGTCCATCATCCCGAACCTCTTCAGGATCTCTACTGCATACTTCCCTTGTCCAAGGAAGATTCCATCACTCTGCCACACCTCCATGCCAAAAACAAATAGTGCATCATCTCGAACTTGGAAGAAAGCTTCCGCTGCGTGTCGGCAATCAATCTATCTTTACCTGTAACAAACAGGTTATCATACCAAGTTCTGCACATATATGATTTCCTATCATGTGTCTCAGAACCAAGTGGCTGCTCTACATACACTTCTTCTTCAACTACACCATTCAAGGAAGCTGTCTTGAATCCATCTGGTGTATCACTTTTATATTTCTCAATGCTGCCATCTGCAACATGCTTGATCTGATAGTTCCATTTGGAAGTCATAGCAAACTTCCCTTCATGTCTTGGGATTACATCCCAAACATCATTCTTCATGATCGACAGATCATGGTATTTCATTTCTTCATCCCAGATCCTGGGAACTTCAATATCTTCAATATCTTCAATAGATATCTTTGTTGCTGGAACAAAATGTTGTAGTTCTTCTTTTGTAGGAGATGGCATACGATCTTTCCTACACAACAAGTTAAATTGCATGATTAGAAAACATCTCATAGTTTTCAGAACAAATTCTTACACATAAAGAAATATGCCATACAGTCATGCAATTATCTTAGCCAATGCTTCAATACAACATTTATCCATATTCCGTAACTTTCTAGATGCCTTCCAATCTCTACCAGAACATTGTTAAGAGTGTGCACAACTCCCAACATGTCAGCAAAGAGGTTTCATTCTAGATAAGTAGCAATGGAATGTTGTACAGTGCCATAGGCCACTTACCCATGCATATTAGGAGTATACTGTTCATCAATGCAATTATTCTAATATGCATAATACACAACCTAATTCCAGGAACATCATTATTGAACAGTATT
The DNA here is from genome assembly GCA_027924585.1 of Larix kaempferi. Taxonomy (NCBI): domain Eukaryota; kingdom Viridiplantae; phylum Streptophyta; class Pinopsida; order Pinales; family Pinaceae; genus Larix; species Larix kaempferi. The sequence goes on from BSBM01000642.1 coordinate 8,974,040, forward strand.
ATTTAAGAAATGACAATTCAAATACTTATCTTTGTTTGTTCGTTGGGTGGACTCCCTCTGAGTCTTCGCTTCCTTGCAGGAGCTGCTGGAGTCCTAATATGAAGTAGCTTCTTCTACACCTTTCTGTTGTGGGATGTAGAGAGATGGTCAACTCCCTCTGAATATCTGCATCCTTGCATAAACCACTGGAGTGTACTCCCTCTTGATCTTTGCTTCCTGGATTACCTGTTCTTGAATCTCATATTCATCCTTGGTCCCTATGCATGCTTATTAGTATCATGAATGTGTTATCCTTGTGATCTCATATAAAATCATACATTCATTAGTATACTATTAAAACACAATAATCTCAAGCATGTATAGTCATGATCATTTCAAACAAAAATAATAAGCATTAGCATTCAAGGTTTATGTAGGATTCTTATGGTTAGTCAAATCATAATGAACATAACATGTCTAAACCTGTATTTACTCAAACCTATGACTCTTCAGGTTCTTTGAATCATCAATCAAGATAAGAGATATAAAATGCATAAAACCTGTGATTATTCAAACCTATACCTTCATGATTCTTCTGGTTAGTCATATCATCAATTATGGTAAGAAACATAATATGCATATACCCATGATTATTCTAACTTATGCCTTCATGATTCTTTTGGTTAGCCATATCATCAAATATGGTAAGAAACATAATATGTATACAACCATGACTATTCAAACCTATGACTTCATGAATAATCATTATCAACAACACAACAGTATAAGATCCTAACCCAAGGTAGGATTCTAGCTTGATATAGGAAAAACATACCTAGATTAGCATGCTAGCTATTTATGTCTAACATACCCGCATAATGTCTTCTTGTTCTTCGTCAATGACTTGTGCTAGTAACCTGCATGTCTCATAAGTTAACCATTACAAAACCAAGTTATACATACCTCGTAAATGGATCTTCTATGAGATCCATGACAATGGATGAATCTTTGTCCTCATGTTATCATGATCATATGTTCTTGGACCAGAACATGATTTGTCTTTCTTGGTGTACCTTTCATGTTAGTAGACAACATAAACCTCATACAACACCATAATGCATTAGTACAATCATAAGTGTCAACACCTTAATCAATGAATATTTTCTATCGTGCATTCATAGTTTTATTAAGGTGATATGACAAGTCTAAAATCAAGAGTGTACTAACCGTAATAACATGAAGACAAGCATACCATAAACTTAATCATGAACAAATATCGAGACATACCTTGATGAGTCATACCTGTCGAGATCGCTAGTAATCTTCTTATGTAAGGCCTTAGCCTTATCTCCCTCTGAAACAGGAACTTCTTCACCTATGTAGGTGACCAATCCATCTTCTTCTAGGATTAACCCAATCCACTTGATTTGCAAGAACTGGACCTGGAGCTGGATATGGGTTTGTCAGAGAAACCCAAAAATTCAAACTTTGAATTTCAAACTTCCGAAAGGATAGAAATATGCGCCTTGATGAGCTGATCAAATTGGTATATTAATAATTTGAAAACTGCAAAGTTTCACTCCTCAATTTTGCCTTTGAAACTTTCGGATTCACTGGACGTGACCCTGAACTGGGGTTTGATGAATCCCACTCTTTTTCCCAATCAAAAGGTTTGATCCAAAGCTCTAAGCTTCTATTTTTCTGAGGAGCTTCCAGCCGTGGTCTCAGATTTCAAAAATTCCCATTTTTACAGAAGCCCTAATTTTCCACTTTCCTGATCAAAGTCCCGAACTAGGGTCTGATCAAGCCCGGCCTTCTGCCCAACCAAAAATTCTGATTTTGGTCTCTAAATTTTTATTTTGATGAGTAGCATTCAGCCGTGGTCTCCGATTACAAAAATTCCAACTTTCTTCAAAGCCCTAAATTCCGGAAGCCATGAATGAAGGTACCAAAAAATAATTCTGTTTTGACAGAAATATGTACATGATTGTTTCTGGTGTAACTCCAAAATTTTTGATCCACAGGGTCTGAAAAAAAGTTTCCTGAGATAGCCTGACCTGTTACCTTTCCATCCTGACAGGTCTGACCTCAATTGGATTCTCTGAGAGAGAGTTATGCCAAATGTCGCAACGTGACCTGTTTTGGGATAAAACAGAAGAGCGAACTTGTACGGCGTGCCACATGTCACTGTTTGAACTTAGGCCTCTGAAAAACTTTTCTGAGATAGCTCGGCCTGTTATCTTTCCATCCTGACAGGTCTGACCTCAATTGGATTTTCTGAGAGAGAGTTATGCCAAGTGTCGCAATGTGACCTGTTTATGGGATAAAACAGTAGAGCGAACTTGTACGGAGTGCCACGTGTCACTGGTTCAACGTCGGCCTCTGAACAAGTTTTTTGAGATAGTACAGACTGTGTACTACCTGTCACTTTTTACGAAATTTCATTTGGAGCTTCCTAGCCCAAGTTATGACCTTTTTCCCAAGGTCACCTGATTTTGACTCAGATCTGGAAGAGGCAGAAACCCTATATTGCACAGATCATAAATCACAAAGTACAACGAATTAGAGGTTGTCCTTTGGACACAAGGTACCTGGAGATCTTAGCTTTGGCCTGTAACAATTTCAGATCCGAAAACTTCTCCAAAACGGATTTATAGCGAAAGTGCTACGATGACTGGTGTTTTCTATATCAAGCCCTAGCATCGTAAGTGCAACAAGTGTCATATATGCCATATCATGCCTTCTTTCAGGCTAGCTCTGATACCATGTTAAATTTTCAGAATTTACTTCAATCTGATCTAGGATCTTAACTGAGAGAACAACATGTACAGCATATCTACAACATATCAATCATGGAGACAATAATGCAAGCACACAAGAGACACAAAGATTTACTTGGGGAAAACCATAAAGGTGAAAAACCCCAATAACTTCCTCAGAGATAGATAGAGCAATGATACAACCAACCAAGAGAGATATCCATAACCTAGCAGCAGATCCTCCTCCTCCATAAGTGCGTCACTCCTCCTTGAGTGCATGTGTGAAAAGTGAGTGAGTAAATAGAGTGCCTCCCGCACTCTATTTATACTTGACTTGACTTGCCTTTTTACCTAACTCATGTAGGCTCGAACTTAACCACATAACATAATGCTGACTGGGCCGACCCCCAATAGGGTGGTCTAATAACCCTTTGACCCACATGGCCGACCCCCAATAGGGTGGTCTAATAACCCTTTGACCCACATGACTTATACAAGGCCGACCCCAAATAAGGTGGTCTAATAACCCATCAAGTATAAGTTACGACACTTACAATATAAATGACGACACTTCCTTATAGAGGAATAATACCATCTCTATAGGAATACAATATACATATATGTGAAATACATTCCGAAGTTACATATACATCAACAATTCTGACCTCAATTGGATTCTCTGAGAGAGACTTATGCCAAGTGTCACAATGTGACCTGTTTATGGTATAAAACAGGATAACGAACTTGTACGGAGTGCCACATGTCACTGGTTCACTTTCGGACTCTGAACCTTTGGCCTGTGAAATTATAGTCCATGCCCTACCTTTCACGTTTTACTAAATTTCATTTGGATCTTCCTATCCCAAGTTATGACCTTTTTTCCTAGGTCACCTATTTATGACTCAGATCTGGAAGAGGCAGAAACCCTAGACTGTATAGATCATAAAACACAAAGTACAACGAATTAGAAGTTGTCCTTTGGCAACAAGGTACATGGGGATCTGATCTTCGACCTGTAAAAGTTTCAGTTTTGAAAACTTCTCCAAAATGGATTTATAGCGAAAGTGCTACGATGACTGATTTTTGCTATATCAAGCCCTAGCATTGCAAGTCCAACAAGTGTCATACACGCCATACCATGCCTTCTTTCAGGCTAGCTCTGATACTATGTTAGTTTTTCAGAATTTTCAATCTGATCTAAGATATTAACTAAGAGAATAACATGTATAACATATCTACAGCATATCAATCATGGACATAATAATGCAAGCACACAAGAGACACAGAGTTTCACTAGGGAAAAACCAAGAAGGTGAAAAACCCCACAACTTCCTCAGAGATACATAGAGAAATGATACAACCAGAGTACAACCAAAGTATGAGAGATAGTATTCTCCTAGCAGCAGATCCTCCTCCTCACATGTGCGCCACTTTCCAAGTGTGAGAAGTGTGAGTAATGAGTGATCAAATAGAGATCTCCCGATCTCTATGTATACTTGTCCTGTCCTGACCAATAAACTAATGGGGCCGACTTGTCTAGCTTGGCCTAATAACCCATGGTTAACTTAATCCGGGCTGATCCCACACTTGGTGGTCTAATAACCCATTTACCCACATGACTCATACCGGGTCGACCCCATCAAGGTGGTCTAATAACCCATCAAGTATAAGTTACGACACTTACATTATAAATGACGATACTTCCGTATAGAGGAATAATAATATCTCTATAGGAATACAAACACTTCCGTATAGAGGAATAATAACATCTCTATAGGAATACAATACACATGGATAAAATACATTCCGAAGTTACATATACATCAACAGGTTGGATGATGTATTATTATTCATGAGAGTAATTCTGTTTGAATCATATGTGACTATTTTTCAGTGTTCTTGACTAGTTGTGTGAGAATTACTTGTGAGAGTTGTAATTTCTTGATCAGATCTTGGTGTGAACTAAATTTCACACACATTTGAAACCTACCTTATGAAAATAGGCCTTGGAATGCATTTCACTATTTTTTGCTCTCATTCATCAAGAAAAGTGAGAGTCTTGTTGCGGCAATCTAAAATAGCATGGTGTGCATCTAACCAGTCCATCCCAATAAGCACATCATATGAACCAAGAATATTCATGTTCAAATCTAAAAAGGTATGGATTACATTCATATCTAATGGACATCCCATTACTATCTCACTGATTTTCCTTTTGGTTCCAATAGCCAACTCAATCAACCATGATTTATCATGCTTGTTTTTCTTTGACTGGATTATTTCAACTAGAATATGAGAGATATAACTATGACCTGATCAACTAAAATGGAAATAGGTCGATTGGAAATCTTACCTTCAACCTAAATCATATTGGATTGATGCTATGAATGTCTATTATCCAAAGCAGCATAGATTTTGGGGATGTCTCTGGCCACATCCTCCATTGTACTTTATTCTTGAATGTTGTGCATAGTTTTCATTATGTTTCCCTTATGAATACAATCTATGCACATAATGATCTCCTTCACATTCCCAACATTTGAGTTGCTCCCTTGTTCCTCTCTCTCTAGACTCTACCATCATGGGTCCCTGCTAAGTTGGGTTACTTTGTTGAGATGAGTTTGACTAGTTCATAAGAAAAGGAGGTTTAAATCCTTTCTTCCTATGATCTTATTTATCTTTATGTGCCTTGTCCCTACAAGAGTTGTGAAAACCTGCATTGCCTTTGATCTACTCATATATACATTTGGATTTTCAAATTTCCTCCTCCAAAGTATTAGGCTCATAAAACTGAAGTCTGTCTATGTAAAATGAGGATAATCCACTCATAAATATTTGTATATTTGCTTTCTCATATTTAAGGAATCCAGCGTACCTAAGCAATTGCAAAATATTTATTTCATACTCCTCCATAGACATATTCCCAAGCTTGAGTTCAAATAAATCCTCCATCTTCATCCCATAGTAATGTTCGGATAAATACTTATGTTGCAAATACCTTTTGAGCTACTTCCATGTGATCTTATTTTCCTCCATAATATGCTTTACTTGGACTAGTTGATCCCACCAAATGGAATCATTTCCCTGCAAATTGTAAATGGTTATTCCATCTTTCATATTTTAGGAGTAGTTATGTAACTGGAGGTACTTCCTCATCCCTAATAGCCAATATTCATCATCTTGTCCTTTATTATGTTCACCATCAAAATTAAATGTCTTAATATTCCTAAGCTCCCCCTATGGCTATTTCTCCACGTGTCTTCTTTTATGATGTCTAGATAAATACATTTCTAGGCTCCTTCTTGATTCTTCAAATGAGTAGGAATTTTTGGATAGATGAGGTGTTGAGACATAATGTTCAAGAATCCTAGTATCATTCTTTGAATGTATGTATATTTCATAGGATCTCTTCCTAGAATGTTCTCTATATTTTTTATCATGGAATGAGGTTGATCCAACCCGCATTTGCCTCCATAATAAATTCAAGCTCTACATCAATTGGGTATTCGGTTGGTTTTGTTGTTCTTGAGCCCTCAACATTCTATCATTATCATCTCTACAACTATATACTTCCATCCTCAAGTTTCCCATGGTTTCCATAAACTCACTTGGTTATGTGTTAGCTCTATGCCCATTAGATTGTGTTTGCACTTTTCCCACGCTGATATTTTTTCCTCTAGATTCTTCTTCCAAATTGTATGGAAGTTCCCTTACCCCCGTGTTTATTTCTTCAGTTATGTTCTATGCTATGTTAAATGAAAACAAGTAAACTGTAGCAACTTGTTTTACCAGTATCTACAATGTGTGCATACATCAAATCCATTAGTTAAACTTTATTTCCAAAATTCAATAAAAAAAAATCATGTTAGATAAGAATTATGGAAATTTTTAATCTAGAAATTTTTTCAAATTGATAACCACATGCCCATTTCCTATCCTTTTTTTAGAAGGAATAACACACTTATTCCCGAACCGATAGCATAATGCAATATTTCCCATTTTCATTAGCCATTCTATCATCACATGGAAATTCCATAAAATCATTTATGATGTCACCCTACATCATTTTACCACTTATGGAACATAAGTCGTTTTGGCTCTTGACAAAAGTGATTTTTTGAAACTTCCTTGAGCATCCATAATGAATGTAGAAATTCCATGTCAAAGTAGTGGTTTTACATTTTCATCTCATGGAAAATAAGTTCACCCTCGTGCATGTTCACGAGCCGAAATGAATACTAGCCATCGATCTCTGTAACCACCCAACGGTCCAATATCCTCTTGGATTCGCACCTTATTCACATACAATCATTTGTGCACTTGTCTAATGTAGCTAGTTCATGTTGTATCCCCTCATCCATGTGGCATATCTACATCATTTTGGATCCACAAGGCATTGGTGGCCCCACACTAAATTTCAAAATTTTGATTTTTTTTTATAAATATGTATATTTGTTAGGCAACAATTGGATATATGAAATGTACATGTGGTATGTCTCCATAAACATGTGGCCAACCCAAATTTACACCTAGCATTTTTCTTCCCAACAGATGCCCACCATAAAATTGCAACTCTTATTTTCTTATTTTCAACTAATGTTGCTACCCCTACTTCCATCTATTTCCAACTTATATCAATTAATAGAATGGTAATTTTTACCAAATGCAAAATTCCATGACTTTTCATAGAGAACTCAAATTTCTCCCCTATAAGTTGTTATGTTGTATTTGAGAACACCACCTAAGCATTTCCACCAGCATATAACCTTTAAACTATGATTTTCACAAAATTTATTCATAGGAATTTTGGCAAGCATTTGGTGTACAATCTAAAAATTTGTTCTGAACATTGCATTTTTACAACCTATAATTGGATCCATTGTTGTAACCTTTTCCTTAATCAAACAACTAACAATTTCAACACTATTTTCCCAATTCTGTCATCGATTCATTTCACCAAACAATTCATGTGAAACTTGCAACTTCACATTGTTCATGAAATTTATGGCCCATGCAGTCCTAGTGCTTCAACCTGGAGATCTGATACCATATTGTTACATACCCAGTAGCATTATAATTTTATTGAGACTATACAAGGTACTCGAATCTATGAGTATGTTTTGCTCTTTCTTCCAATTATGGATTCCCTTTCCAATGGATTACTATAATATGTATTTTTAATAGGATAAGTGAAATATATATAATAACAAATATTTAAACTAAAATTGTACATTATAATTATGTAATCATTCCTAACATGAGTGCATAAATCCATGCTCATCCAATCCATACACAGAATCAATTCCAAAACAATAATTGAAAACATCACATAATAGAACTAAAATTCATGGCATGCATATGCAATTGGCACTTATCTTATGAAAGTTTCCTCCAAACAACTACAATCTAAGAGCATTCCTACCATCCATAGGAACTCTTCCAAGCCTTCTCTTTCTTTGACTAGTGCCACCTCCAAGTTGGGGCTATCAATCCACAAGGGAAAAATTCCCACTTCTTCCCCTTCAATTTACAAACACACTCCTCATATATTTCTCCTCACCCTAGGGCACCAATCGTCTACCCAAGTGGTGTGAATAACCCCTTCCACAGCTAACTCCAACCCCTCACTCATTCCCCCACTACAACAAAATATCCCTTTAGGGGTGGTTTTGGCTTGCGGGGGTCTTGGTAAAACCCCCCCTAAAAGTTTTTTCAAACCTTTGGAGGCAGTCTTTTAAAACCGCCCCTAAAAGTCATGGAAATTGGACTTTTGGGGGCGGTTTTTTTTAAATCCACCCCCAAAAGTCCCAAAATTTGACTTTTGGGGGAAGTTTTTGGAAAACCCCCCCCTAAAAGCCCAATTCTCATAACTTTTGGTGGTGGTTTGTCAAAACCCCCCCTAAAAGTCATGAGAATTGAACTTTTGGAGGCGGTTGTTTGAAAACCCCCCCTAAAAGTCCAATTCTCATAACTTTAGGGGGCGTTTTGTCAAAACCCCCCCTAAAAGTCATGAGAATTGAACTTTGGGAGGCAGTTGGTTTGGAACCCTCCTTAAAAGTCATGAGAATTGAACTTTTGGAGGCGGTTGTTTGAAAACCCCCCTAAAATCCCAATTCTCATAACTTTGGGGGGCGGTTTGTCAAAACCCCCCGTAAGAGTCATGAGAATTGAACTTTGGGAGGCGGTTTGTTTGGAACCCCCCTTAAAAGTCATGAGAATTGAACTTTTGGAGGCGGTTGTTTGAAAATCCCCCCTAAAATCCCAATTCTCATAACTTGTGGGGGATGTTTGTCAAAACCTGCACTAAAAGTCTCGTGACCTATGGGCATTTCTCTATACCACCACATAGGCCATATTGTGACCTATGGGCGTTACCTTACAAGTGAGATATTGTGTCCATTTCAATATTTGTAACATTGACGATGGTTCTCGTGGCCTATACCATGGCCTATAAACTAATTTTAGGGCCTAATACCATATTAATTTGCTATGGGGTTGATGGTCCATGCATGTTAACCTAGACTACTACATATGGAATATCTAGCCTATATGTAACAATTCCCTCTGTTGCTCTTGAGTGATGATTAAGGCCTTGCAACATCACATAATCTCTAAAGAGTGAATCTAATTTCAACAAGTGGGATATGTTGGTCATTTTTAGATCTGTAACACCAAAAATGAAAATTTTCCTACCAATTTCAACATGCTAGTAATTTTCATTCCATCACCCTTTCTTCTCATTGTTTTCCCCTTTTTGTGAAGGGTGACTCAAGTGGATTCCAATGGACAAAAATGGCAACAAGAGAGCATAACATATTAACACACACATGCCCATATCCAAGGCCTAGAATATATTGAAAACTAATGAGTTGAGTGAATTCAAGATGCAATTACAATAATTATTAGACAAAGGCTTCATATGACCAAGTGCATCACCTTGGATAGAACACATATTGGTAGTCAATAAGAAGGATGGAACCTTTTGGATGTGCATTGGTTATTCAAGGTGACACTCCAAATACCATCATGAAAAAGTGCCCTCCACGGTGATTTGGAAGCTAGGGCCTTGTTAAAGAGATTGAGATCTCTTATTCCCCAACCTCCCTTATTTTTTGGCTTTGCTATCAGACTCCATCTTGCCAAATTGTAACCCCCTGAAAGTCCATCTGAATTTGTCGCAACACAGTTCCATGTCGGACAAACTTTTAGAAAACAATATTTAGCTCTAACATGATCCAACATAGTCTCTTGAAGAAACACAACATCAGCTTTAACTGTAGACAAAATCTCCTTGAGGGCTAGCATCTTGGAGGCACCCACAACCCCCCTAATGTTAAGAGAGAAGACTAGCATTAAGGAACCCTCATATCAGGGTTCAATGCTCTAAGTTGACCAGAAGGAGAAGGAACATAAACAAGGTTTGAAGAAACCATTATGGGGTATGTTGCCAACCCTCCCTCAACAACCCCCGTGTCTTTTTTCCTATTAGTGGATTTGTTTTTAGGCTTCTTCCTGATGGTAACATTTGCAATATCCACAAGGCCAGCTCCGTTTGCAAAGGAGCTATAGGTATGAAGAGGCACTTTATTAATAAGAACTTATTTGTATGAGGGTTCCGAGGGTTTGGTAAACAAATTTGTATTCAATGGAGGGGGAGAAGCCAAGGTGCATTCACTATGTAAATGAGGGGTAGCGTGAGGTCCTTGAGGAGAGGTCTCAGTCAAAATAGGGCTTTTGGGATATGTAACAACAAACAGTCCTGTCGATGAGGGGGAAATCAAAGGAGGGTTTTCTGAGATGACAGGGTTGAAATGAGAAGTAGAGGGATGGGAATTGTTAAAATTTTCCAAGAAAATTTCCCAGAAACCCTCAAAAATATCGACCAGCCACTCCTCATTATTACTTAGAAAAAGATTGTCTTATTCAGTTAAAGAAGTAAAGAAATTTGGAAAGAAAATCTTTAACTTACCAATGAAAGATTCAGTAGAGGGGAATTGACTGGGAACCTCCATCTGAGCATTCTGAGTCCTCCCATTTAAGTCTTCTTCTCCCACTTCTGAAACTAACTCCAGCGTCTGAGCCTCTCCAACCACTGAAGGACAATTTGTTTTTATATGGCTAGTGGATATGCATACATGACACCGAAAGGGTTCTCTCCAATAGTCTAGGGTTTGAATGAAGGACCCCTTTTCAGTGACAATCTCAACTTCTTATGGCAGTCCTAGGTCCATGTCGAACTCCACTAAAATCCAGGCCATGCGTTTGTTGTTCCACCTTAGGTCCCTTTCATCAAAGAAAACAAATCTGCCAACAACATCTCCTATCCCTCTCAAAACTCCTAGATCCTAGTATTCAATGGGGAGGTCGGGAATTAGCATCCATAAGCATCTCTTTTGGAAGAACACTATAAAAGGGTTGAAACCCGGAGACCAACGCTTAACCATAAGCACCCCTCTGTCTATAATCCAGGTTTTTTCTACAACTTTTTCCAATCCTCCACCGATAAGAAGTGGAAAATAATCCAATAGCTGGACACTAAACTAAATCGCGGCCAGTAATTGGATGGTTCTCGTGGACTAGACCATGTCCTATGAACTAAAATTAGGGTCTAATGCCATGTTAATTTTCCATGGGGTTGATGGTCCATGCATGTTAACCCAGATTACCACATAAGAATCTCTAGCCTACATGTGAGATCATCATTGTCATCATCGTCACTGTCATTGTTGTTGTTGGTTTGTCCATGGTTATGTAAACCAATAAACCAACTATGGTTTAATATTTGTAGGTTATGTAAACCAATAATGGTTCTCATAACCTACATAATGGTCCACGATTAATAAATTTACTATATGACTCATGGTCCATGTGTAGGGCCCTAGACATAATTACTTTACCTTATAAGCGAGAATTTAACATTTGGAGCCATGAATACACATGAGGGAAGGTCATAAAGCCCAAAGATGCAATATATACCATTGCTGGAAGTCTGGTCTACGTTTTTGATAGTGAAAGGTCAGTAGGATATTTGAAGAGGATGTCTGCTATCGGTGAAGATTTTCAAGAGGAAAGAGGATAGAGGGTTTCTATTTGGAGGACGATCTGCTATGAGGAGGAATATGCACTCATAAAGGGGGTTGAAATCACATTCTTCTTGTTGTCGGGTTCACATTTTTTCAAGAGGGGACGAGTATTTCATTCCTGGTAATTTAGGGTCTTAAACCTTCAAGAAATTAATGCATTTCTGAGGTCCTTAGTGAATTATGTCACTAAATACATATTCAACGGGGTTCTTTTTTATTGAACTAATTCTGTATGTGAATGTTTTCCATCGACGTCGAGAAAACTATCTCATTATTCCTCATAGGTTCCAATAACCACAGTATTTCACCATAATCCACATATGTGTAACTAATTATGTATCAGAATCCACTAGAGACTTCTAAAATCACCATGAAGAGTCTAAGAGGGTTCTAAAACCATAAAATAACACTAACTAAAGCTATCAAAAACTAAATGAGGAGGAAAAATATTACAAGTTCACATTCTTTAGCCCCTATTGTCGTTTCATAATATGAGTAGGAGTGTGAATTAGGAGATACAATCAAAGTAGAGAAAGCGATATAAACAATTTATAAAGGAATACACCACTATACCCTATAAAGGATAACCACTAAACCTTCACATTTTCTATGAATATACCACCCCACTAACCACTATACCTTCACATTTTCTATGAATACACCACCCCCTTAGATGAGGGAAATCGGAGGGCTTTGCAGGATCTAATCAAAAGAAAGGAGGTATTACTAGGGTAGAAGGAAAGTACCTGGTGTTTAAAGATCCGTGCACTGTGGCTAGCTAAGGGGGACGATGATACTAAGTTTTTTCAAAATTATGCTAATATGTATCGAAATAGGAACTCTATTTGGGAGGTAAAAGGGGAGGATGGCATATTCAGAGCGGATCAAGCTTTCATCATGGAGAATGTTGAATTTTACTTCTAGGAAGCATACAAACAACCCCAGGTAAATAATCTTGTTGACCAGCTTAACATATTAAAGCTCTTCCCTCGTTTTCTCACTGCTGAGGAAGGTAAGGGGGTCGAGAGGGCAATCTTCATGGATGAACTTAAGTCAGTTTTAGGTTCTTTGGTCAAAGAAAAAAGCCGAGGCCCTGACGGCTGGATGGTGGAGTTTTTTATGCACTTTTTCGATATCATGGGGGATGACATTTTGAGGGCAATGGAAGAATCTCATTCCAAAGCCACTTTTCCTAAAAGACTCAATGCCACTTTCATCACTCTGATTCTGAAATTGAATAGACCGTAGGGATTTTCGGACTACCACCCCATTTCCTTGTGTAACACTTCATACAAATTGGTGGCAAAAAGCATTGGAAATCGCTTAAAACCCTTTTTGGCTAAATTCATCACACTCGAACAGTTTGGGTTCTTACACAACCAACATATTTTGGACGTTGTGGGGGTAGCACAAGAATGTTTACACTCAGTCAAATATAAGAACCTTAGTGCATTTATCCTTAAGCTGGACTTGGTGAAAGCTTACGATCGTTAGGACTAGACCTATATTCATCTTATACTCTTACAAATCGGTGTTTCCCTAAGTATGGTCCAGTGGATTTTGGATTGCATATCGTCCACCACTTACGGGGTTTTGGTTAATGGTGAGCCCACGGCTATGTTCTCCTGCAGCAGAGGCATTAGACAGGGCTGCCCTTTATCTCCTCTGCTCTTCATTTTGGCCATTGGTGGGTTAAGCAGACTTATTCAGGAAGCTAAGGAAGGTTGTAACATTAAAGGGGTAATAGTCTCTCGTGCTTTGTCAATTACGCACCTGCTTTTTGTTGATGATGTAATGATTTTTGGAATCGCCTTTGTTGATGAATGGATAATTTTTAAGTGTTTGTTTGACACTTTATGCTCGGCCTCGGGGATGGCCATTAGTTTGGGCAATTCATCTTTCCTGTTTAACGGGGTCGAAGAGTTTGAAATCAGTAAGATGAAGGAGATTTTTTCTTTTGGCTTCCATCATATTGACGCAGGTATCAAATATTTTGGTTTTTATCTCAAACCCAACTACTATAGAAGGGCGGATTGGGATTGGCTGTTGTAGAAAGTCAATCATAGGATCAACAGCTGGGCTGTCAGATGGCTTTCTATTTGAGGGAGGATCGTATTAGCACAATCAGTGTTGCAAAGTCTTCCCACCTACTGGTTTGGTCTTAGGCGGATTCCATCTTCGATTCTCAAAGGATTGCAGAGTAGATTATTTTGTTTCCTATGGTCGGGGAAAACAACAGTTTGAAAATGGCATCTGAGCTCCTCGTACAGTCTTTGTTGTCCCAAGGAACGAGGGGGCTGGGGTCTAAAGAATTTAGACTGGTTCAATTGGGAAATGTTGGCTAATATCCTTTGGAGAGCTCTGACTGACGACGACCTTTGGAGCACGGTCATCTGCACTAAGTACTTAAAAACCTTCATGACTACTCAGTGGCTGAGGAACTAAAAGAAAGGGCCAGCACAAGCCTCGGCTATTTGGAATAACATCAGCAATTCTTTATGTTTCATAGGGTGGATCAAGTGGAAGATAGGAAGTGGCATTGAGTGCATTGTCAGGGTAGATCCTTATGTTGGCAATGAAGGTTCTTTTCAGTTACCTGCAGATCTTATCGAGCTTCATGATTGCAAAAGGGTGGTGCTTTCCCAGTTCTATATCAACCACAGCGACATCTCCAGTGAGTGTTGGCTCTTGAGCAACAAATTAAATTTGTCTTCACATTGGCACTCTGTTTGGCATTCTTACACTTCAAGACTTGCTAACGTGGGGATCAAACTCAATAACAAGTTAGATCTGTTGACCTGGGATGATCCTAGAGCTTCGGGCATTTTGTCAGTGGCTAATGTGTATAACTTACTGGTAGACAATGCTCCCAACCCTCCAGCTATCCGTTGGTGGTTCAAAATCCTGTGGGGTTGGAAAGTCCCATTAAAGTTTCGATGCTTCCTATTGCTCTATTTACAGGACAAAATCCTTCTTTGGCCTAACATTCAGAGAAGGGGTTTCTCCGGCCCGGGCATGTGCTACCTTTGCATAGCGGTCGACGAGGGTTTACGACACATCTTTATCCATTGCAGATATGTTCAATCTATATGGTAGACTCTTCGTGGCTGGACCTACTTGCCTTTTGAGTGGAAAGGAAGCGATCTGGACAACATTCTTCGTAGCTGGTTTGCTCTTTTTGGGAGCAAAAGTACCCTTCCTCTTTTTTTGATTGGGAGTATCTGGAAAGCTCGCAATGCAGGGATATTCGACGACTCCCTCTCAACGGTTCATTATTTGGCTACAAGAGTCTTATATCATTGGAAAGGTCAACCGGAAGAGATTACAAAGGCAAAGGTCCATCTAATATCCTTTCCGGTTCTAGATGAGGGTATTATTCATGGTTTATTTGACGGGGCCTCCCAACAGGGTACTTGTGGAGCTGGGATCTTTTTCCATATTCGGCGCAGTCATTATGTTAAAATTCAGGTTGGCATAGGAGATGGAGACGATCTCAAGGCAGAATTGTTGGCTCTCCGTTTCTTGCTCTGGTTTGCGCTCAGGAGGGGTTATTCTTCCTTGAACATTTTTATAGGGATTCGCAGGTGGTTGTCAATTGGTTTAATTATAAGCACTCGATCAGAACATTGCTCCTCAATCCCTGAATGGAGGAGGTCAAAAGCAGCAGTGCCTCATTTGACATGATTCACTACCAACACATCTTCCGTGAAGCAAATACGACTGTTGACCACCTTTCCAAACTGGCGATGGGTCATGTGGATGGCATTCTGCACTACAACGAAAGCCTCGACGAGAACATCATCAATCATGGAAGCATCATCACTTTCTGAAGGCTTCGTCGAAGTCATGCTTCCTCGTTTCTTGGGTAATCCGCCAGTCAATTGATTTGTTGGAGTCCTCTCTGCATAACATTTTGTAATTTCCAGGATATTTCGAGCTCACTCATATCTAAGTCTATGAGCATAAGCTTGGGTTACCTGCCAGTTGTTGATTTGTTTGAAGTTCTCTCTGTATAACTTTTTGTAAGAACCGGTTTTTTCAAGCTCACTGTCTTCTAAGTCTATGAGCTCAAACAGCTATATCGACTGATTGTGAAGGTATTATGTAACTCCGGATGTAACTTTGTTTTATAAATTATAATAACAATATTGCACTTTTTTTCTTTTGGAAAAAAAACACATTATAAGTACTTGCCATAGTACCCCACCCAACACACACAACATGTTATACTTTGGTGGGTGGGTTGGACAACAATATTGTTAAATATATAACTAATTATAAACATGAATTAAATACAAAATTAAAAAATTGTAAAAATAACATAACTATAAAAAAAACACAAACAAAACAAAAATATATCATTGCAAGATTTCCTACGCCACACTTTCCATCCCGATTTCGTAGGGCACACTTTCCATCTCTCTTAGGCCATGAAATCTTCTTTTCCATTTTCCATTGTTTGGAGCAATGAGAAATGAGGTGGTTGCATGCATAAGGGGAAAATGATAGTATGCCTTTGACCAATACAGTTTTACCCCGTTAATTTTTTGCTCTACAAGGAGAGTTCTCCAAAATTCCAGGGTGACCCGTTCAACCTGGGATGTTGGTGCCATAAATTTGGATTTGGCAGGTCGAAGGGAGGTTTTCTTTGGTGGGTCGAAGGGAGGTTGGATTTGGTGTGTCTGAGAGGATAATTCATTTTACCCTAAATGTTTCTTGCTAAAGCTGCTCGTCGACTTCCATACCTTCGTTTGCTGCAAATATTTTTATTTGGCAGGAGGGGGTGTCTTGAGGGTTTAGAGAGGGTATTTAGAAATGAATTGAAGATTTTCATGTATATTCATAGCATCAGTCTGAGGAAATTAGGGGTCTAAATAGCATTTATATACATCAATGCAGTGCCATGGATAGAGCATCCACTGACATAACTTGGAGGTTGTTGAAAATGAGTTTGAAAATGAAGGAATTGGCTGAGAGGAATACCGCTCCAGCGAATTTGCAGCTGAATCTGAAGGTTGATAAGGAATTGCCCAAGAAGAATACATCTATAGCAAATTTTTAGGTTAGTTATTTCTTCCTTTATCTCTTGAAGGTCGTTGCAAATCTATATTTTTTTAGTGAAAAGATACATAGACAATGCCAGTAAGAAACACATTCATATGTTTACTGTTGGGTTTGTTTGTGAATGAAGAACCTTACTAGCATCATTTTCTTCCAAACATATAAGTTAACAACGTCATAGTTTTTCCTGAACAAAATCCTATCGCTTAATTGATATTTAGCATATTTAAGCCTTAAGGCTCTACTTACTATTCCTTGGATCCAAAAAAGTGGGACTTGTTCTATGCTATAAATGGTATTTTAGTTCAAAGTAGCACGAATCTGTGTTAGTGTGTGGTATCAGATAGGGGAAACAAACCTGGGGCACACCACCAAGGATAACTATTTTCCTGTTTTTACACCATATGAATATGCTTGCATCGATGTATACACCATGTTTGAAATTTTAATTGCGAGAGTAAAAATCAATGAGAAAATGGGAAAACAAAGGCACCCATTGATTTCATGATATTGGCTCAATCCACCTATTAGATTGTCTCTTGTGTTGTAGTTATAATTCTTAGAACTATCTGATACTCCATATATTTTGACACAAATACAGAGTCAAGGGGGCACTCACAAAATTCTCCAAGATCTTCTCTTGCTTGTCCTCGGTCGTCCCAACATCTTTCAATGTTTGTTTTGCACCCCATAACAACGCACACCCAAACATATTCATTGGTTGGTCTCTTAGTAGACACAAAGTTAGAACAACCATAAGAGCCTCTGCTGCAACACCTGAAAGTAGGGCATTTCAGCACAACACAAATGTTCCATCCAATCAAACTAGTATTCCAAAGAGAAGATTGGAGGAGATCAGGGTTGTTGCCAATGGAGTTAGTATTGCCTTCACAGATTACCAATGTGTCTTATATTATGAGTAGTTTGTCCTCCAAAGTTTATGAGGTGGCCATTGAATCCCCCCTACATTATGCACCCAAGAAAAGAGACAAGTATGGAGTGAGGATTTTATTGAAGTGTGAGGATCTACATCCTGTAAGAATATTCACAATGAATCAACTTCTCATCTTGGTTTACTTTTGGGTATTTGTCGAATGTGGATTCGTGGGTTGGTTTACCTTACAATTTTTATGAAAATTGTCAACATATTCGTGTCAGTATACATGTACATGTGGATCAACTATGCAAAATGGTGGAAGATTCACAACACACAGTTCTGCATTTCCCTACACACAACAACATTTGCTCTTGGATCAAATGAAATTTTGAAAAGCATGCTTATTAGGCACCCATAGTCTTACTAATGGTTTTTATTTAACTTAAAAACCTCCATTCCTTCATCTCTTCCATTTGAGGCAACCTGATAATCTGTGCTATCAAATTCTATTCCTTAGCTTGTATTCCAAGTGGTAAAATAAGTACAATGTGGGTTCAATTTGGATTTTTTCTTCAAATGCTCCAAGTGTTAAACATATATCGTATAAGCCCAAAATGTGCATGAGTGAAGTATTAAAAAAAGACTTGAGGCAAGGTTTATCTATGTTCATTAGTGTCATGTAATCTCATGTGCCACATAATAGTGTCTTTCTTCCAAGCAATACTATCATATCATCTCACGTGCCAAGGTTCTCATGGCCATATAAGTGTATTTATGCCCTGCAATAAACCATACCATGCAATTGGACTCCTCCAACTCATTATGTTCATGATTGTTTCCACGTGTCTCTATTTTACATATTTTTTTTTTCTGAATTTACCTTGAACAACTGTTCCATCCGCATGTTAAAAATTCCTTTAGCTAAGCTTCAATCCCATATAGCATGTTGGAACATCCTTTATCTAAGCTTCAACAAAGTATTGCATTGGCTCAAGTGCCAAATTTGTTTTCCATTAGCCACATAAAACCATGTTTGTATTTATGGAAGAGTCATGTTCTATTGTTGACTTTGTCAGGGTGTAAAATGGCCTCAAACCTCCCTTTCAAAAGTAGAACATGTCTCTTCACTAAGCTGAGGTATATGCTCAGCCACTGTAACCCTTGTTTGACATACACAAATTCATTCCTAATATCTTTGTAGACGAATGAATGGTCACAATAAGTTGTATTGTAGATACTTCTACTACTAGTAGACTTATAATAAATCCCTTCCTGATTCTTCCTTCGAAATCAACAACTCTGCTATCAAAATAAACCTAGAAATTTCAATCCTCAATAGTCATCATTCCCAAAATGCCTGAAATTTCACTTTTGTTCATGACTGAGTTGTTGGTTATTAGTTCTGTCGAATAATAATCCCTTCCAAAATACAAAATTGAGCCCTAGAAAAAAAATGATGATCACAAATGCTATGGTATGGAACAGTGTTAATGCAAGTTGGCTCAAGATTTAATTTATTGATCCAAAGTAGTTATATTTTGGTTCTTGTTTTTTTTTTTGGTTCAAATTCATAACATACAAGGACGAAAAAAATTAAATTTGGTGTCCACTGAAGCTACATGGAATGCAGTGGGTAATTGGAGATCAAGAATATCTTAAGGTGATGACTCATTTCCCAACATAGACAACTATGTTAGTTCCTCCAAGGAAAGGAAAGTAGGTGTACCTACCAGACTGAGGAAAGTGCTTGATGTCATTAAGGATGACCATCCTATATGACTCTCCTAATTGTTCAGGTGTCTTCCATAGGTGTTGACGATATGGTCATTTCATTGTATACGCAGGTCCTTCCTATTGTGATCAACATCATGAATCATCAAGTGGTATGGATACAAATCATTGTTGGAAGTTGAGCCACACTTCACCCAATTCTTTTCTTAATCTATTAGGGTCATACAACCCAAGATTGGCTTGAGGTAATTCCATACTATTTCCCATTATGAGGCATCATGATAGCTACTATTTCCTTTTGTGAGGAATCATGATAGGTAATAAACCTTCCTCACTCTCGAGTATCCACCATGTTGAAATCCCCACAAACAAGCTAGTGGGATTTAGAAGTTCAACCACCACTTGTCTCTAAAAATTGTTTGTTTCCTCGACATCATTGGATGTGTAGATATTGGCCATACCCAAATCTACTATCCATATTTTACATGACCCTCACCAACCTATGAAAGGGGTCAATTCCCAGACCACTACAAAAGAAGCAAGTTGCAGCATCATAAGTGTCACAACCTCGCTTTTTCCCTCAATGAATGTGAAAGCCACTACATTCGACCAAATATAATTCAATGCATTCTTTAACAAAAACCCATAAGTTTTAACTCTTTGTAGACACAAAATATCAAGACTTTGAAGTTGGGCCTAAATCTTGTGGACCATTATTTTTTTGTGGGTATTAATGAGGCCCTTGACTTTCCATGGTGCTACCTTCACTGGAAAAAGCAACAACAATAGCCATGTTATCCTCATCAACATTCTCACCTATCCCAACTATGATTTTGAATGCATTCAAAGTCATTGGTTCATTTAGGGCATGAACATAGAAATATTCAAGGGTATGAACTTTGGGTTTCTTTTGGGACTCTTTGAGGTTCAAGTTCACTAAAGACTTCAAAAGAGAATGTGGGCAACAATCGCTCCTGCCACCCTCCTAGAGAGAAGGCATTCTCGGAGGGGCACACTCTCCCTGACTCCTCTTTCTCTTTCACAACTATAGCCGAACACCTTCTCAGCTTCTAACCAATACCCTAGTTGTCCATATGCATCGATTAACATAGATTTTGGAGTTGATTCCTCCAAGAAGGCGAAACCTTTCAAACCAAACCCATGCTTTCATCAGTAACCCCATCTCTATGCACATTATGATAATAATAGGCCTTGAGAATTCATCCACATGAAACCCCAATTCATCCATCTCCTGTACCAGGGATTCATCTTCTCTAATCTCATGTGTTTCCCACAAAGTATATGCAACAAAGTTCTATAAGTCACAATATTAGGCTTAAATTCAGTTTGTTTCATCCTGTTGAAATAAGTTAATGCCATGTCTATATTGTTATTCTCGGCATTCAATGTTATAAGAGTATTGTAAGTCATAACGTTTGGATGGCACCATGTTTCCTCCATTTTATCCATGAGAGCCTCTGCTTCTCCTAGATGACCATGTGAATCATAGTACCTGATTTGAGCATCTCCAAGAAGGCATTTGAACATTCGTTGAGGAGGCCTTCCTTTCCATACATATCGATCAAAGTGTTATATGTGAAAGCCCATTTTGGTCTATGAGTTTGGTACCACTTTCTAAAAACCTCCTCTGCCTATTCAAACTCTCTAGCTTTCTTGTACATATGAACAATAGTATTCATGGTGACCTCATCTGGTTGAAGCCCTTGATGTTCCATGTGTTGGAGCCATTGCAGAGCCTCTGACTTGAGGCTAGCCCTTCCATAAAAATCTATTAGGTTTCCATAAGTGTTATTTGTGGGCAATAGTTCCTCCTTCTTTTTGGTCATTTGGGTCCAACAATCCTCATGTTCATCGCATTTTTGAGCCCTACCAAGAATTCTAAGGATGACATTGTAATGAATGACAATGGGTTTGTAGTCTTTCTGCATGTGAAACCACTTGAAGAGGGCCAGGGATTTTTCCCAAGTGGGTTGCTATATTAGGATTTTTGTATGCTCTTTGGGGCTTATCTTGTATTTCCAGGGCTTTAAGGCTTCCTCTATATTATCACTATCGTTGTATTGTAGAGCCTGCAAAATCAATGGGATGCAACTTCCTCTTCTGTATTTCCTTCTTCTTCTTGTTAAAATGATTATGCTATTATTAGTAGTAGTAGCAACAACAACATAATAATCATTTGGTTGGGAATTGGTATGATGAGGTTCCCTAATATCGTATTGTAAACTAACCCTCGAGGTTTGAATTGAGCAAGTAGGTCAGAGTCCAGGGGATTGCATGTTGGGGGCATCATGGAAACAGGGGTAGATGGGAATTTAGATTTTGTCCCAAAATAGAAGGACCTAGTGTCTCTCCTTCCTAAGAGGTCCAATTGAAATGCACATAATGAGATCAACCTATTTATAAGATTGTTGTTTCAACCTAGTTTGACTATCAAGTAGGGTTTTTCATGGCTAGAACAGCTCCCAGAATTTTCCCATCTTTGCATTAGGGTACACCCATACAGATATGGGGGTAACACTGCATTCATATATGTAGCCTTCATGCAGCAGTGTGATGGTCTTCTTACTAGATGATTATTTTGGAGATTGGGTTCATGATGTTTCTCTTGAGCTTTCCCTTTGCCGCTCTTTGCCATTTAGTACTCAGGCTTAAATCCCGACACTATCAGAAGATGTTCTTCTTGACTCTAAAATTCAGCTTGGGCATTCATATGCTAACTATAGTATTTGGTACTTTCGGTTGCACTTTAAACATGGACATATAATACATAGGCTTGTTTGTTGGCATTTTCACCAAACAAGGAGAAATAAATATAATATTTCAGCACTTATATATATCTCAACATTGATCACTGAAACCACGCATCCGTCACCCCTGAATAAGATCAGAATTGAATATGCTCACTTGTTTTATCAACACATGGCTCAAGTGCTTGCTTGGTGTCGACATTTGGATGGTCTTTGAGCATAGTTTGTGCGCGTTGTCCGTGTTCGAGTATTTGGACGAATGCTCTTGTTGCATAGTGAGTGATATCCCAGATGCATAAACACTAATGCATACAACGTTTTAATATACATTATTAGTTTGACTTGTGATTGATGCGTAGTGCATATACCATGTGCCTTCCAGTGCTCTCTCCTCAACACTTGTGATTGGCTACTTGCATTGTGCTTGGCTACTTGCATTGATGCTAAGTGAAGCACTTGAGTTAGAACATGTGCTTGGATGCAAAGCCCTATTTTGCCAAAAATTTTAAACTATTAATTTGGCTCATAAAAAACATCGAGTACTTAGGCTTCAAAAATGAGACTTGGATATAAAACCATGGGGTATGGGCTTTGTCAAAGTCTTATCCTCTTTTCAACTCTAACAATATGATATCATTCTATGACATCAATGGCAAGGATGCTGCTGATTGATGAAGCAAAGATGAAGCCAATGCTTCCTCTGTCATGTCATGCTGCTACTCCCCTTGTGGATCATAAACTGATTGACAAGTGAATCATACAATCATTGATTGCATGAGTATCTACTGATCTAGTCCTGTGGGTGTATCTTCCTGTTCTTGTAGCTGCTCATGTACTCATTTATTGCTGACTAACTTTAGAATTGTTTCTTCTCCCCATGTGGGTCTGCCTTCTTTTGCAACCAAACCTGTAGCTGCCCTCTGCAGCTGCTTTGGGTGTCTAAGGCTCTCATCACCCACCTTCAACAAATGAGAGTGATATTTAGTAGGGTAGGGAGATAACTCCCAGCCTTTGTTGAAGGTATTCAAAGGAATCTTTGGGCAAAGGTTTGGTGAAGATATCGGTGATCTATTCTTTGGTGTTCACATATTCCAGCTTAACCTGTTGATCATTCACTTGCTCTCTCAAAAATGATACTCGAATGGATTTTTTGCTATACTTATAGCACTTGTATTGCCACAATAAATTGGAATTGGATGATCATACCTCACTTCCATTTCTTCCAACAGCTACTACATCCACAAGACCTGAGTGCAACAGTCTGCTGCTGCTATGTACTCTGCCTCTGCTGTAGACAGAGATATGGCTGATTATTTTCGACTTGTCCATGCAACTAAACTTTCACCCAAGAAGAATGCATTTCCACTAGTACTCTTTCTATCATCTAGAATTCCATCCCAATCAGCATCAGTGTAGGCAGTAAGATCAAAACTTTTAGTTTTTGGATACCATAATCCAAAATCTAGTGTCCCTTTGAGATATCTAAAAATCCTTTTAACAACCATTACATGTGATTCTTTTGGAAGTGATTAGAATCTTCCTACCTTTCCTACTACATGCATAATATCCAGTCTGGTGGCTGTCAAGTATGGCAAACTTCCTATCATGGATCTATATCTATGCTGTTGGGAGCGGGGAGCGGGAGTGGAGCTAAAAGTGAAATTTTCAAAAGCTCCCATTTTGGGAGCGTTCCAGGAGCGTTTTTTATATAGTATATATATTTTGATATATTTTGATGGATTTATATCTAAAAAACATGTAGGATGTTTAATTAGCTATAGAAAACATAGATTAAACCATATAACATCAATCATCTAGTAGTTATAACTTATAACATTATCATCAAATGATCAACCAGAACTACTTTTATATGAGCTTGGCAATGAAGGGAGGTACTATAACATTGTGATCAAATGATCAACCTAGTATAGGAGCTTTTAGTATAGGAGAGGCAGGGAGCGCCTTGGGAGTGTTTTGGGAGCAAGCTTCCGAAGGAAGCGAGCTTCGAGAGTGGGAGCGAGGGGGTGGGGGGTGCTCCCACGCAGCCTTGTTTGAAACTAACAACTCTTTTTGTCTTGTTTATGCTGACATCATTATGATAAAGCAACTCACTATAGATTGTCTTGGAAATTGAAAACTATATGATTGATGTGATGTAACTTTCATGGGCCCTTCTTTGAGCCCCCTTTAGTGCAACAAATGAAGTAGATTTTGCCGTGATAATGTTGATGTATATGTAACTTCGGAATGTATTTCACATATATGTATATTGTATTCCTATAGAGATGGTATTATTCCTCTATAAGGAAGTGTCGTCATTTGTATTGTAAGTGTCGTAACTTATACTTGATGGGTTATTAGACCACCTTGTTTGGGGTCCGCCCTGTGGGTCAAAGGGTTATTAGACCACCCTATTGGGGGTCGGCCATGTGGGTCAAAGGGTTATTAGACCACCCTATTGGGGGTCGTCCCACTCAGCATTATGTTATGTGGTTAAGTTCGAGCCTACATGAGTTAGGTAAAAAGGCAAGTCAAGTCAAGTATAAATAGAGTGCGGGAGGCACTCTATTTACTCACTCACTTCTCACACATGCACTCAAGGAGGAGTGGCGCACTTATGGAGGAGGAGGATCTGCTGCTAGGTTATGTCTATCTCTCATGGTTGGTTGTATCTTTGCTCTATCTATCTCTGAGGAAGTTATTGGGGTTTTTCACCTTTATGGTTTTCCCCAAGTAAATCTTTGTGTCTCTTGTGTGCTTGCATTATTGTCTCCATGATTGATATGCTGTAGATATGCTGTACATGTTTTTCTCTCAGTTAAAATCCTAGATCAGATTGAAGTAAATTCAGAAAATTTAACATGGTATCAGAGCTAGCCTGAAAGAAGGCATGATATGGCATGTATGACACTTGTTGCACTTACGATGCTAGGGCTTGATATAGCAAAAACCAGTCATCGTAGCACTTTCGCTATAAATCCATTTTGGAGACGTTTTCGGATCTAAAATTGTTACAGGAAGAATATTAAATATCCAGGTACCTTGTGTCCAAATGACAACCTCTAATTCGTTGTACTTTGTGATTTATGATCTGTACAATATAGGGTTTCTGCCTCTTCCAGATCTGAGTCAAAATCAGGTGACCTTGGGAAAAAGGTCATAACTTGGGCTAGGAAGATCCAAATGAAATTTAGTGAAAAGTGACAGGTAGTAAACAGACTTTACTATTTCAAAAAACTTTTTCAGAGGCCGAAGCTGAAACAGTGACATGTGGCACGCCATACAAGTTCGCTTTCCTGAATTATCCCAAAACAGGTCACGTTGCGACCCTTGGCATAACTCTCTCTCAGAGAATCCAATTGAGGTCATACCTATCAGGATGGAAAGATAACAGGCCGAGCTATCTCAGGAAACGTTTTCAGAGGCTGAAGTTCAAACAGTGACACGTGGCATGCCGTACAAGTTCGCTCTCCTGAATTATCCCAAAACAGGTCACGTTGCGACACTTGGCATAACTCTCTCTCAGAGAATCCAATTGAGGTCAGATCTATCAGGATGGAAAGATAACAGGTCAGGATATCTCAGGAAACGTTTTCAGACCCTGTGGATCAAAACGTGTGGAGTTACACCAGAAACAATCAAGTACATATTTCTGTCAAAACAGAATTATTTTTTAGTACCTTCATTCATGGCTTCCGGAATTTAGGGCTTCGGAGAAATTTGGATTTTTTGTAATCGGAGACCACGGCTGGATGCTACTCATAAAAATAGAAATTTAGAGACCAATATCAGAATTTTTGGTTGGGCAGAAGGCCGGGCTTGATTAGACCCTAGTTCGGGACTTTGATCAGAAAAGTGGAAAATTAGGGCTTCTATAAAAATGGGAATTTTTGAAATCTGTGACCACGGCTGGAAGCTCCTCAGAAAAATAGAAGCTTAGAGATTTGGATCAAACATTTTGATTGGGTAGAAGAGTGGGATTCATCAAACCCCAGTTCAGGGTCACGTCCAGTGAATCCGGAAGTTTCAAAGGCAAAATTGAGGAGTGAAACGTTGCAGTTTTCAAATTCTGAATATACCAGCTTGATCAGCTCATCAAGGCACATATTTCTATCCTGTCAGAAGTTTGAAATTCAAAGTTTGAATTTTTGGGGTTTCTCTGACAAACCCATATCCAGCTCGAAGTCCAGTTCTTGCAAATCAAGTGGATTGGGTTAATCCTAGAAGAAGATGGATTGGTCATCTGCATAAGTGAAGGAGTTCCTGTTTTAGAGGGAGATGAGGCTAAGGCTTTACATAAGGAGATTACAAGCGATCTCGACAGGTATGACTCATCGAGGTATGTTTTGAGATTTGTTCATGATTAAGTTTATGGTATGTTTGTCTTCATGTTATTACGGTTATTACAATCTTAATTTTAGATTTGTTGTATCACCTTAACAAAATTATGAATGCATGATAGAAGATATTCATTGATTAGGGTGTTGACACTTATGATTGTACTAATGCATTATGGTGTTGTATGAGGTTTATGTTGTCTACTAACATAAAAGGTACACCAAGAAAGACAAATAATGTTCTACTTCAAGAACGTATGATCATGGTGACATGACGACAAGGATTCATCCATTGTCATGGATTACATAGAAGATCTACTTTCGAGGTATGTATAACT
Source organism: Larix kaempferi (assembly GCA_027924585.1). Lineage (NCBI taxonomy): Eukaryota > Viridiplantae > Streptophyta > Pinopsida > Pinales > Pinaceae > Larix > Larix kaempferi. Next base: position 9,000,973 of record BSBM01000642.1, read on the forward strand.
TCTTTCTACAATGGTTAACTTATGAGACATGCAGGTTACTAGCACAAGTCACTGAAGAGAACCAGAAGACATTATGTGGGTATGTTAGACATAAATAGCTAGCATGCTAATCCAAGTATGTTTTTCCTATATCAAGCTAGAATCCTACCTTGTGTTAGGATCTTATACTAATGTGTTGTTGATAATGATTATTCACGAAGAGTCATAGGTTTGAATAATCATGGTTGTATGCATATTATGTTTCTTACCATAATTGATGATATGACTAACCAGAAGAATCATTAAGGTATAGCTTTGAATAATCACAGGTTTTATGCATATTATATCTCTTATCTTGATTGATGATTCAACTAACCCGAAGAGTCATAGGTTTGAGTAATTACAGGTTTAGACATGTTATGTTTCTTATGATTTGACTAACCATAAGAATCCTACATAAACCTTGAATGCTAATGCTTATTATTTTCAGTTTGAAATGATCATGATTATACATGCTTGAGATTATTGTGTTTTAATAGTATACTAATGAATGTATGATTTTATATGAGATCACAAGGATAACTAAATCATGATACTAATAAGCATGCATAAGGACCAAGGATGAATATGAGTTCAAGAACAGGTAATTCAGGAAGCAAAGATCAAGAGGGAGCACACTCTAGTTGCTCCTGCAAGAAAGCAAAGGAGCACACTCCAGTTGTTCCTGCAAGAAAGAAAAGGAGCACACTTCAATAGTTTCTGCAAGGATGCAGATATTCAGAGGGAGTTTTCCATCTCTCTACATTCCACAACAGAAAGGTGTAGAAGAAGCTACTGCAGATTAGGACTCCAACAGCTCCTGCAAGAAAGCAAAGACTTAGAGGGAGTCCACCCAACGAACAAACAAAGATAAGTATTTTAATTATCATTTCTTGCATATGTGTTTGTTTAAATAAAATTGTTCAATGATGTATATGCTCATGTTCCTAAACTTAGGATATGTATTGTGCATATTAGAATAGTTGCATTGATGAACAGTATACTACTAATATACATGGGTAAGTGGCCTATGGCACTGTACAACATTCCATTGCTACTTATCTAGAATGAAACCTCTTTGCTGACATGTTGGGAGTTGTGCACACTCTTAACAATGTTCTGGTAGAGATTGGAAGGCATCTAGAAAGTTACGGGATATGGATAAATGTTGTATTGAAGCATTGGCTAAGATAATTGCATGACTGTATGACATATTTCTTTATGTGTAAGAATTTGTTCTGAAAATTATGAGATGTTTCTAATCATGCAATTTAACCTGTTTTGTAGGAAATACCGTATATCTTCACCTACAAAAGGACTACAACATTTGTTCCAGCAACAAAGATATCTATTGAAGATATTGAATTTCCCAGGATCTAGGATGAAGAAATGGAATGCCATGATCCGTCGATCACAAAGAATGATGTTTGGGATGTAGTCCCAAGACCTAAAGGGAAGTTTGTTATGACTTCCATATGGAACTATCAGATCAAGCATGTTGCAGATGGCAGCATTGAGAAATATAAAAGTGATGAAATAGAAGGTGCACCAGATGGATTTCAAGACAGCATGGTGTAGTCATATATGTGTGCAGAACTTGGTATGGTAGGATAGACAGCTTTCTATCCAGTTTGGGCGTTACCAAGAGTAAAGTGGATTCCAACCTTTACTACAAGGTTGAGGAAGGCAATCCAGTGATACTACTTTTGTATGCGGATAACCTGTTTGTTACAGGTAAAGATAGATTGATTGCCGACATGCAGCGGAAGCTTGCTGCTGAGTTAGAGATGAAGAACTTGGGGATGATGCACTATTTGTTTTTGGCTTGGAGATGTGGCAGAGTGCAGATGGAATCTTCCTTGGACAAGGGAAGTATGCAGTAGAGATCCTGAAGAGGTTTGGGATGATGGACTGCAAGGATATGGCCACACCTATGGCATCAAATCTGAAGCTTCTATGTGATGCTTCATCTGAGCTGGTTGATGTCTCTTTGTATCGTCAGATGATTGGGTCCTTGATGTACCTGACGAACTCAAGACCAGACATTTGCTTTGCTGTGAACAATTTGAGCCAGTTCCTAACGGATCCGAGGAGTGTTCACCTGGTTGCTGTAAAGCATGTTCTGAGGTACCTGAAGGGTACAGTGGATTATGGACTCAGGTATGAGGCAGATCAAAAGTTTAACCTACAGGGTTATGTTGATTCAGATTGGGCTGGCAGCGCTGCAGATAGGAAGAGCACATCTGGGTGCTGCTTCAGTATGGGATCAGGTGTGATCTCTTGGTTTAGCAAGAAGCAGTCCTGCGTAGCACTGAGTACAGTTGAGACAAAGTATGTTGCAGCCTGTTCAGCTAGTTGTGAGGCAGTATGGCTACGGAAGCTACTGTCTGAGTTATTTGATCTCCCGTTGGAGGCTACTGGTATCTTCTGTGATAACTAGAGTTGTGTGAAGTTGTCCGAGAACCCAGTGTTTCATGACAGGTCAAAACACATAGAGATCAAATATCACTATATCAGGGATATGGTGCAGAGAGGAGCTGTGAAGCTTCTGTATGTTGCGACGAACGAGCAGATTGCAGATGTGCTGACGAAGCCACTAGCCAGAGTGAAGTTCGAGTACTTCAGAGAGAGGCTTGGCGTTCTTCAGATCGAGGACACTTCGAGGAAGAAGTGATGGACACATTTGCTGAAGCCATTCCAAGCATGTTAGAAGGAGGATCCTTCACATGGCTGTGGATGTAAGCGCTGGATGATGAGCATCAGGTTGATGTTTTGGCTTCTGCTGGATATGATCTGTTGGATCATTTTTATGTATGTATGTACGCATCATGTTGGCTGCTGGATATGATCTGTTGGATCATTTTTATGTATGTATGTACGCATCATGTTGGATGTTGGATATGATTAGTTGGATCATTTTTATGTATGTATGTACGCATCATGTTGATGCTGGATATGATCAGTTGGATCATTTATATGTATGCATCATGTTGGATGCTGGATATGATCAGTTGGATCATGTGTATGTATTTTGTATATGCATCATGTTGGATGCTTGGACCATGTATCTGTATATGTATCAGGTGGATACATTGTATGATCAGATGGATCATGTATGGTGATATGTATCATGTATTTGTATTTGTATCAGGTGGATACATTGTATGATCAGGAGGATCATGGATGATGATATGTATCAGGTAGATACTTGGTATGCATCAGGTAGATGCATTGATGATCAGGTAGATCATGCAGCAGGATGTTGCAGTGATGATCAGGATGATCATGGATGATGAGCTTCAGGATGTTGCTCCAGATGACATGCAGTAGGATGTTGCAGTGATGATCAGGATGATCATGGATGATGAGCTTCAGGATGTTGCTCCAGATGACATGCAGCAGGACGTTGCAGTGATGATGATCAGGATGATCATGAGTACATCAGGATGATGTATGTTGAGTATCAGGTTGATACTCTGTGGCCGTGGATCAAGTTGTGCAGATGAGCATGTCTGGGAGATCCTATAGGTCGGAGTTGTGTACCCGTAACAGCCTGGGATGCTCTTTCAAGACATTGCTCTAGGAGGACATGTAATTTGTGCCCTGGGAGATCCTTCAGGTTGGAGTTGTGTACCCGTAACATCCTGGGATGCTCTTGCGAGGTTTTGTCCTATGGCATGTAATTTGGGCCCTGGGAGATTTCAGGTCGGAGTTGTGTACCCGTAACATCCTGAGATGCTCTTTCGAGGTTTTGCCATGACCACATGTAATTTGTGCCCTGGGAGATTTCAGGTTGGAGTTGTGTACCCGTAACATCCTGAGATGCTCTTGCTAGGTTTTGTGGTGGAACACATGTAATTTGTGCCCTGGGAGATTTCAGGTCGGAGTTGTGTACCTGTAACATCCTGAGATGATCTTTCGAGGTTTTGTGGTGGGGTCACATGTAATAGCGCCCTGGGAGATCCTACAGGTCGGATTTGTGTACCCGTAACATCCTGGGATGCTCTTTCGAGGTTTTGTGACGCACGTAATAAGTCCTGAGGATTCCACAGTATGGCCAGTGATGACGAAGACCTGCAGGTGGTGGGCCTACATCCAGTATGAAAAAGGACTGGCTCTGTAGAACTTCCTATGACGAGTAGATTCAGAGATTGATTGAGATAGCAGCAGCAGTGACGATGATGATGACTCGATGATGATTATCCAGTGACGATGATCTAGAGAAGATGACTTGTGCTAGAAGAACTGTGCTGAGAAATAACTTCCTAGTTAAGAGGGAGTGTTGATGTATATGTAACTTCGGAATGTATTTCACATATATGTATATTGTATTCCTATAGAGATGGTATTATTCCTCTATAAGGAAGTGTCGTCATTTATATTGTAAGTGTCGTAACTTATACTTGATGGGTTATTAGACCACCTTGTTTGGGGTCCGCCCTGTGGGTCAAAGGGTTATTAGACCACCCTATTGGGGGTCGGCCCACTCAGCATTATGTTATGTGGTTAAGTTCGAGCCTACATGAGTTAGGTAAAAAGGCAAGTCAAGTCAAGTATAAATAGAGTGCGGGAGGCACTCTATTTACTCACTCACTTCTCACACATGCACTCAAGGAGGAGTGGCGCACTTATGGAGGAGGAGGATCTGCTGCTAGGTTATGTCTATCTCTCATGGTTGGTTGTATCTTTGCTCTATCTATCTCTGAGGAAGTTATTGGGGTTTTTCACCTTTATGGTTTTCCCCAAGTAAATCTTTGTGTCTCTTGTGTGCTTGCATTATTGTCTCCATGATTGATATGCTATAGATATGCTGTACATGTTGTTCTCTCAGTTAAAATCCTAGATCAGATTGAAGTAAATTCAGAAAATTTAACAGATAACACACATACCTTCTAAATCAATGTTATTTTCCTATCCAAGTCAATAGGAATGCAGATGTATGGTGTAATTGTCAAAGAGTTTGCTACTTGCAAGCTTAAATCAGTAGCAACAATCTCTAGTTCAAAATTGTGGCTTGATCATATATTATTTGGTTTACTTTTCTATGTATTTTTGAATTGACATCAAACATAAACAGCTATAAATGTGCCTATTGTAACTATAATGCCTTTAACAATCATATATGCATGTTATATGCACACACATGTACCCCTCACTTTTTCTAGACATGTACTATATTGTGTTGCAGATACAAGTACCCCTTGCATTCGAGCCATATTTGTCTCTTGTGCAACTAATCTCTCCCTTCTAGCATAGTTGCTCTCCATGTCTTACTTCATCTGGTTGTATTACGTTGTCGAGGGTTTTCCCATTTAGGGTTTGTTTATGTGGTTTGCTTTGTTCTTTTAGAAAGGTGATGCCACAGACACTCTTTACTTATTTTTGCTTGTTGTACTTTTAGTTTTGAGTCCCAAATGACCAATTGGACAAATAATTTAATTTGTGAGGGAGTGAGGGTCCATTTTTGCAATGCTGCTACAATTTGGAGTGCTTTTGAGAAGGGGCCAGTTGATTATAATGTTATTTCTGACCAACCAATGATAGTAAAAGTGGGTGGTTTGTTCCAACTGCATGCAATTGTTCCAAGATGTGATTCTCTACAACTCCAATATAACACACTTAAACAATGATGACAGTTAGTGTGTGGTATGGAGTGGTATTTCTCTTTGCATCGGACTTGGTATGGAGTGGTATTTCTCTTACCTAATCAACCAATTAAGGAAGTGTGGCTATCAAGCCATGCATTATTTATGTAGTGAACAAAGGTTGAATCATGAGGGGAAATTCATGTGGCTAGCTCCCAAACCTCACCATGGAAACACATTGGTGTAACTCAACATACCAGCAGTAGGCATCTTTGAGGTTGGGGTGTGTGTACTTGAGTTCCTTGAGGATGCAGGACATGGAGATAACTCAGGAACATTCTTGGATGTACTCAGTTAGCAGGGACATTGTGAAAACATCCTTGGGACATCTCTTGTGGCCAAGGACCATCTCAGAGATGTCATAGGGAGTTCACGCTATGAAATGTGGTAATGAAGTCCCAATAAAAACCAAATCCTGTTGAAATATATTATATATTTTTTGCTTCTTTTTCTTTTTCTGTAGATGGACTGCATTATCCTTCTAAAGGCTCCCACCCTTCCCAAATCTCTTTTCATTTTGCAAGTGAGGAGAAACAAAGGCAACAACAAGTACATTCTGAATAACAACAACAAACCTCTTATGTAGAAAGAAGGAACACTGTTTATTAATCTTATGAGCCAACATTGAACTTCTGCACCCATTATTTCTTCGAATGTCCGCAGCTGCTGCCATGGCGATGTTACTGGATAGTTATGAAGGAATGCAGTTGTATGTGGTGTCTAAAAAGTGGGTTCCAGCACTTCACAAGATGATCAAATCTTCTCAAGACATCAATAAATACACAGCAACATTACTATTATCTAGCACTAATGATGCCTCTGTTTTTGCATCACATAGAACCTGCGTAGCTCCATTTTGTAATTATGATTTTTATTCATGAAGTTTTCACTTGCATAGAGCCAGAGGGCTCATTGTTATGCTTGCTAAATATTAATAATGCTACTTGATATTATGTGCTCCTTTAGTCAATGGTGAATCTAGGTGAAGACATGCCTCCAGTTCATTTCTCTGGGCTGCACTTTGAAGAAAAATACCATTGGGGAGCCCTTGAGCAACATACCCCTCAATAGGATTATGATTCTATATAAGGTTGAATCCACAGGAGGAGATTCATCATCCTTGTTGAGTTTGCAAGAGGTTGTCATTGGAGTACTGACCTGGGCACTATCAGTCATGCCAAACTTCTTTAATATTTCCTTCAAATATTTGGACTGAGTGATAAATGTTCCTCGTTGTGACTGAGTTATCTGAAGACCAAGGAAAAAGGATAACTCTCCAATCATAGACATTTCAAATTCTTTAGCCATACAATCTACAAATTTGTGACTGAAATCATCATTTTGCATCCGAAGATAATGTCATCAACATAAACCACTGTGATCAGTAACCCATCCTTTTCAATCTTAAAATAGATATTACTATTTGTACTCCCTCTTTTAAACCCTTGCTCTATTAGGTACCTGTCAAGTTTTGCATACCAAGCCCGAGGTGCTTGTTTTAGTCCATACAATGCTTTCTTCAGTTTCCAAACAAAATATTCCTTACCAGGTGTCTTGAATCCTTCTGGTTGCTCAGTGTAAACTTCTTCATTCAGGGATACATTAAGGAATGCATATTTGGCATCCATTTGATAGACTTTAAATTTTTTGAAGCAAGAGTAAGGCAGGAAAATTCTTATATCTTCCATATGTGCAACTGGTGTAAAGGTTTTATCAAAATCTACTCCTTCAACCTCAGCATAACCCTTACATACTAACATGGCTTTGTTTCTGACTATCTTTCCTTCTTCATTCAATTTATTTTTGGACACCCACTTGGTACCAACCATGTTCTTGTCCCTTAGTCTCGGAACCAATTCCCAGGTTCCACTTTTCTCAATTTGACTGAGTTCATCTCTCATTGCCTTGACCCAAAATTCATCTTCATGTGCTTCAGTGAAGTTCTTGGGCTCTATGGTTGAAAGTAAAGCTAGATCTCTTCTTTTTGGTGCTTTCCGGAGTTGGATTCCATCTTCAATATCATCAATGATGAAGTCTTCTGGATGATCTCGCTTTATAGATTTGACTGAGAGTTTCTTAGATCCTTGTCTTGTGTCTGCTTTTATGGGTACAGATTCTGCCACTTCTGTTTCTTGGTCTTCTTCTTGCTCTGTTTCTTCATTTTTTCCAAATTATTCCTCTTGACAGGTAATGACATCTACTTCTGTTTTACTTTTATCCTAAGAGTGTTTTGGTAGAACCTCATCTACCTTTACATCAATGCTTTCAACATTTTTTCTTAATCTTTTGTTGTAGCACTTGTATGCCTTCTTGCTGGTAGAGTACCCAAGGAATATTCCTTCATCAGATCTAGAGTTGAATTTTCCTAGACTATCATCGTTGATTTTAATGTAACACTTACTTCCAAAAACCTTGAAGTAGCCTTGCCTTTCATAATTCATAAGGTGTTTTATCACTGTTCACCTTCAGTTGGGCACGGTTTATAATGTACATTGATGTGGCTACTGCTTCTTTCCAGAAGGTCTCAGCAATATCAGCCTCAAGAAGCATAGTTCTAACTTCTGGCCGCTTCCTGCATGGTCCTATTCTTCCTTTTGATACCCCATTTTGCTGAGATGTCCTTGCTACACAAAACTGCCTTTTAATGCCATGGTTTTCCTAGAATTGATTGAATTCATTAGATGTGAACTCTCCCCCATTATCAGACTTGAAACACCTGATTTTGCAACCACTTTCATTTTCAACCAAAGCTTTGAAAGCTTTGAATCTGTTAAATGCTTCTTATTTTTCCTTGAGAAAGGTTACCCACACCATCCTTGTGAAGTCATCTATGAACAGCATGAATTATCTTTCCCCTTGCAAAGATTGAACTTGGGCTGGTCCAAATAGGTCTGTATGGACAAGCTCCAAAGGTTTTGAGGAAGAGAGATGTTCTTTTCTTTTGAAGTTTGCCCTTGTTTGTTTTCCATGTTGACAGGAGTAACAAATATTTTGTGTTGGTTTGGATAACTTAGGTAATCTTTTAACTGCTTCAGTTCTGCTAATTTTAACAAGGTTATCAAAGTTTAGAAGACCTAGCCTTTTGTACCGTAACCAATTCTCATCAACACGGCCAATGTAATTCTTTTCTCCTTGGATTTCCTTTAGAATGTACACATTCCCACGATTTCAGAGTCCTGACTCCTCTACCAACAACCTTACTGGATCCATTCATTGAATCTCACATCCATGAGCATAGAATAGAACATTGTAATCAGTATCACACATATTCCAACACTTAGCAAATCATGCTTCAATCCTTCAACATATAAGACATTTTGAGCTTTAGCATTTCCTTTTAGAGCAACTGACCCTTGCCTGCAATTCTTGTTGTTCCATCATCACCAAAGGACACCTCTCCACCTTTTTCTTTGGTTAAGAAGATGAACTTCCTTTTGTCACCAGTCATATGCCTAGTACATCCACTATCAATATACCATTTATCATCCTCCTTTTGAGCATACAAGGCTATGCCACAATTGTCATGAGTTCTTTTTTCTTCTTCATGAGTTGTTTCCTTCAATTGGCAATCTTGGGCTAGATGTCCATAGTTATTGCATTTTGTGCATTCAACATCGTAGTCATTAAGAAATGAAAATGGATTCTTGTTTGAATAGTCATACCTGTTGTGGCTCCTTTGCAGATTCGGATTTGCATTGGCTAATCTTGAAAAAGTCCTTCCTAACAGTTCCTTGCAGTCTGTTGCTTTGTGACCGAAATTATGACATGAATAACAATTGCCATAAAGTAATTTTGGATACCTCTGTCTCCTACCAGAATTCTGATTGTTTAAGACGGGCACAGTAGCTGGTATTGACACTCTATTCAGATCATACTGATATTTCCTTGGTTCATTATAGCTTTTGACTGTGTCAGCAAAACTCTGAGAAGTAGAAGTGTTACCTTCCATATATCTCAAACTATCTATTTCCTTAATTAGTTATGCACTTCCTTTTTCCCTGTCTAAAAGTAATTTAAAATCTTCTTCCAAGAGTTGTCTGATGTTGCATTGTGCTTGGCTACTTGCATTGATTCTAAGTGAAGCACTTGAGTTAGAACATGGGCTTGGATGCAAAGCCCTATTTTGCCAAACTTTTTAAACTATTAATTTGGCTCATAAAAAACATTGAGTACTTAGGCTTAAAAAATGAGACTTGGATATAAAACCATGGGGTAAGGGCTTTGTCAAAGTCTTATCCTCTTTTCAATAAAAATATTAAAATAAAATCACTTTTTAATAAAATGATTTCAATTTAATATTTTTGTAAAATATTAAGGTTATGGAAAAACCAAAAGAAAAGCGAGGATAAGAAATTAGTGAGATGTACAATGACTCAATAAAGAATAAACATATGTTGTGAATTTCACCGGATTGGAAAATTGGTATTATGGAAAAATGGCGATATTTAAAGCAAAAAGATTAAAGGTGAGGACAAGCTAGAAAAGTTGGTGCAATCTTGGCGAAAGGTAAACAATAAACATGATATGTGAATTTTGGTGCTAACAACTTCAGTTGACCAAATTTAGTTTCAAATCGTACAATAGGTATATTCCTTTGAAATTACCATGATGTTAACTATTGATGGGCATATTGTCTTAGATATCCCTAGCCCTTTGTGGAGTTGTAACTTTCAGTCCTTGTGGTTCAGTTTCATTTTCCTATGAAGAGTAGATTGCCTTTTCTCTGCTCTTGATCTTATTTTCCCAATAGCCATGAAATATATATCTTTTTTATTTTTAGTAATAGTTTATTGCTCTTTGAAATGTCTCACCAAAATCACATGTTGAAACTTAATGGTATCTGAAACCAGGTTACTTAAATTTTTAACAATACCATTAATTTTTTTAGGATGTTTGAGAGTGGTTCCAACCTCATCGGACTTCATATGCAAAAAGTAGAATTTTAGATTGCATTCGGAATTCAAGAGACTTAGCAGTGTTCATGGTTTTAGGATTGCAATGTTTCCACTGGATTCTATGATGCATGGTGGAAGGGGATTGGCATTTATTAAAGTGCATCATCCCCTCTATGTACCTCGATGTTGGCGGTATGTACCTCGATGTTGGTGGTGATGATTGTTTAACTCCTTTGTCATGACCTTAGTAAAAGTGTACCCTTTACTCAAGAAAAATTACTTATTAGGCTATAAAATTACTTGATGGCTATAAAATTTTGATAACTGCGTTTCTGATGCAAATAGATTTGTACACTAGATTTATATTTATATTGTAAAAGTATTCTACATTGCCTTACTGCACAGAAATAGAATATGTCTAAAGTTAAGTGCACATATCAACGAAAAGGCGATACTCAAAGTGAAAATTATTTTGACCAGTTAAATAGGCGATTATATTTATAGAAGGTGGTTAGTCAAAACTAATGTTCATTCTGTATGTCAAGCTTTGCCAGCTTTAGAGCTTTTCAAATTTTTATGTAGCTTAATGGTGCTCTACTTGGTTAAGGTTTTGGTCTTGGAACTGGTTTTACATTTGTTAGATGTTAAAGTTCTCTCAGAAGTGGTGTGTTGCACTATGGCACTCTACTTGTCTTGGAAATTGTTTTATACTTGTTAGATTTTTTTATACACTGTTTTTTCTCAATGATTGCCTGGTGCTGTCTTTTACAACTATCAATGTTTGTGATGTCTCTTATAGAGTTTGCTTACTCATAACATTTAACATTTACTTGTAATCATTGGCTGATTGAAGGCTTGGGCAAACCCAAGTTCTGTTTGCTTTTGGCTGGAAATGGAAACCAAATTTGAATTGCATTTTAGGCTGATCAGATTACATTTGCAGCATTCTCCAGACTTTAGCATCATTCTGGAATTATTTCTTTACAATATAAAGTATAACTAGAGTCTAGACTTATTCTTTTACTTTGTCATTGTAAACTGGAACAGAGTTACCTAGTTCAGCACCTCAGGTCAAAGTTGGACCTCTCTGGTTGGAGGACATGTAGTATTGAAGTAAACTCCTTTGTTGAAGGCATAATAACAGAGCAATGATAAACTAAAAGAATTTTTTCTTTTGATTTCCAGACATTTTATTTAAGAAATGATTAATTCAAATGTAGAATTGCAGCCCTTCCACCTTGAATGTGTGTTCCTAATTTTTGGTGGGTATTTGATAAAGTATTTACACTGGTGGAATTCAGTCATGATTTGTGTAGAATTATTTGCCTGCATTTGCATTACTTGCATGCTTTTGTATTTCTACACAGATTAGATGATATGAAAGTGTCTGTGGAGTATGTCACTAAACAGTTGCATAACTGTCACCACTAATACCAACTAAAACTTAATTTCAACTAACAATATGATATCCATTCTAGATAATTTGTAACTTGAGCCTTATATTGGTGATTTTCTTGGAGTTTGTGATTCAACACTAAGACATTTGTGCATGAAGTGAGAGTATTTTCTTTGTTGCTGGACCTGTTTGTTCAATTTTGCTGACCAAGACTATTACAAAATGCATGATGTTAATTCTTTAAAGCTCTATATTTTCAATCTAGTCACTGCAATTTTCTGAAAGAATATCTTTTGTATTTTGAAACCAAAAGGTTGTTTTTATTTGAAGCCTTCTTTTAGAATAGGCGATACTTTGAGTTAAGTAGAGTTGAATGTTGTATGATACTATGGTTTCTAGCCTTCCCATATTGCCTCTTATATTTTTGGATATTTCCATTGGATGAGGTATTCTGAATTCTTTCACAAGAGTTCTAATTCAATCCATAAATGATGTAAATGTTCTTTCAATCCATCCAATAACTCATCAAAAAGTGTGATAGTATCACTAGAATGTTTTAAAGGTCATGGTTGGACGTGTACTTGTTGTTGGATAACTTAGTTAAGTAGAACTGTAGAACTAAAGTTGCACATCTAACATATTGTCATCTAAGGTGAAGTTATGGGCAGACCTTAGGCTAAGAGGCGTAGTCTGGTTGCAGTGGTCACATGTTGGTCAAGCCCTTGTGGCCAAGGCAAGGCAATACCGCATGACTCGAGATGATGAAAATAATTTTTTTGGGTAAAACTTTTTTTCAATGACACATAGGATCCTTAGAAAGTCTAAAACCCCCTAACTTTTACATAGTGCAATCATCTATGGAAGTTCAAATTGACACGGGTTTCCTTCTAAAATGATTTGTGTATCATTCTTATTTTCTTGCAAGATAACATGATATATATATATATATATATATATATATATATATATATATCGTGTTTCCTAGATGTATCCATTTTCAGGGGGGGCACATTTCCAGGTGTTCCCATTTCCAAAACCCATACCTCTTTCCAAGCTTCGTGCAACTTAGTTCCAAATATTTAACTAGTTAGACAAGTTGTGAATTGGTACCTTTGTAGTTTACCTTGTACCATCATAAGCGTAAATGGTACTATTTTTATTTTTACAAATTCTAATTTATCAAAAGTTAAAGCAAGAGAATAAGATCTTAATCACTTTACAATCAGTTAAATAGAGGAGCCACTATATTTTATGTGGACCACTTTGGTCCAAATGTTTTCTTTTGTACATTCCTTCATTGAGGACTGTAGTTTTACATCCTCTTATGCTTTTGGATCCATAAGAGATTTTTAGTTTTATGGTCTATGCTTTGACATTGGAAACAAAAACCAGGCCAGATTTATATAGATCACCATTTGGGTGAACTTACTTTGACCAACTAATATGTCAATAGTTTCTTTTAAGTTAGAAGAAGGATTCTTCTCGATGCCAACATGCTTGGTGGTTTGAGGTTTAAACTTTAAACGTTTAAAGCGCCTTTGCACGTAGTTGATCAATTTCCTTAGCAGGGATGCTAATTGTCCAAGAATTTCCATGATGCTAGAGGGAGACCTGGAAATGAAATCGTTCCAGGGAAGCAGATTTAAGCCTATTCATTAGCTAAGATTTTCTCATCCCATTGTGGGAAAGCAAAGGTTATGTGTCATAGCAAGTGGCTACATCTTAGCACTGTTATCAAAACTGCACCGGATCCAGCAAAACTAGTTGGTCTGACCAGTTTCAGGGCCATATCAGTCCACTTTGGCGTTTCAGACCAGAAAATGTAAGAATTTGGTCTGTTTTTTTTTAGTTCTGGTCCGGTTCAAAAAAATCCAACTCAGTGTGCTCCCTCCACAAGTTGAAATAAGAAAATTATTTGGTAAGGTTCTTAATACCTACAACGTCCCAGCCATGAAACTCCCATTTTTTTTAATCCACTCTATGATTATGATCTTGAGAGGGAGTCTGCCTAAGAAATAACTTACTAGGGCTTGCTTATAGATCCTACTAACATTTAATTTTTGTAAGTATAATCATTTTATGTATTAAACATATCAGGCCTAGTTTCAAATAAAGGAAATGCATCAAATAAGGAGTCATCATGTTGTGGCAGGCCTTCATAGCAAACCTCGTCTTTTTTGGGTGCCATCTACTTCTTCACTACTGCAATAACAATTCACAGGTTTGAAGGCTGCATAAGGGATAATTAAATATGCCCTTTTGGGGGAGTTAATCCTCAAAAACACTTAAATCAAAAGTGCTACCAAGAATCCCTATAGGCTAAGGTCATCAAGAGCCCGAAAATGAACAGAATTCAAAACGTCCCAAATTTAGAAGTCCACATTCAGAATTTTGGAGAATATAAACTTTCTTTGTCCTTCCTGGCAGGTAGGTACCTTTTAATCACTTAGAAGTCTGTTCAATCTTCTTATTTCTTCATCTCGGAACATATAAGGTAGTAAGGTTAGCAAGTACAAGCAGTCAAGATGAATATAGTTTTTAGTGTAAACATGCTTAGTCTTGATTCTTGAACCATTCAGTGCTATAACTGCACTCTTAATTCCAGCCAGGCTGATGATATAATATCATTTCCTACAAAAAAAAATTTAGTGGGTGGCCACTTAGGATACATGGCCTACTACATGAAGGCATGAACAATAGATTCAAACATTTCCTTAAAAAAAGCCTCTAAATCTAGTTAGTTGTAGACATATAAGGCATCATTGACTACACAATGGTAAATGGCCATGTTGAAACCTAAAAAATATCTATCTTTTGAGATCCTATATTGGGACTTAATATTGTAAAGTCAATTTTACTGTGAGCAATTCTAGCATTAATAATCAAGGGAGCAATACTTGTGGTGATGTCTTCATGTAAGCAAGATACTATCATTTCTTGAGGATGATATATAAATAAGATAAGATAAGATAATTTTATTAATGTCCAACTAATGACCATAGATAGGTCAATGGGACTGCTAAGTACAAAAGATGTTATTACAAAGCGGGAGTACCAAATGACCTCCTATAAAAAGCAGAAGACAAGAAAGGAAAGCAAAGTAGATTGGAGCATGAAATCTATGCTAGGTCATGGAAAACATGAGGAACCCTCAATCCCGGGCATGGGAGACCGCATATGGGTGGATATGTACAAGAGTAAAGGATCCAGGAGCAAGAAGATCTAGTAGTAATGAATTAGGTTTATTATAGAATAGACCCATATCTCCTAACAATTTTATGATTTCTTGAATTTCCTTTCATTTTCATTGGATTAGTATAATCTTGTAATGCTTTTATGATTATGGTGTTTAGCAATTTTGAAGTATACCCCTTGGATCTAGTATATGATAAATGTTAATTTTTTGTAAACGATGGACTTAAATCCCAGTTTCTTTACCAACATAGATCCTATGTGAAATTACTTATGTAGATTTTTGTGGTTAGACATCTTTGGGGTCTCTTCAAATAGTTCCAAAAGTTAGATGGAGCTCTAGGCTTATTATGGTAGATTTTTGTGCTTATCAATGTGTTTTGAAAAATAAATTGGATTTTAAGCATGGTTGTCTTGGATATTATTATCTTTTCTTAGAATTACAAATGATGCAACCTAGGTGTTCATATTCTCCTCTCCACAATTCTAAAAGGGTTCTAGCTCAATTGAAGAGCGCCTGCCTTACAAGCAGGAGGTTGGTGGTTCGATTCCTCCATTCCCTATTGATATTGCAATATTGGTATTTTTAATAAAATATATTTTACTATGATTTATTATAGCTATAGAGGGGGTTTAAAACCTTCTTTGTATGTTGCTACGAGGGGGGTTCTAAACCATCTTCATATGTCACTACGAGGGGGGTTCTAAGCCACCTTCATATGTCACTACGAGGGGGGTTCGAAATTGCCCTTATATGTTACAACGAGGGGGGTTTAGAACCACCTTTGTAGGTACAAGGGGTTTCCAAACTACCCCTATAGGAATCTACGGGGGGGTTCCAAACCACCCCTATAGGCCTCTACGAGGGGGGTTTCAAACTGCCTCAATAGGCCTCTATGAGGGGGGTTCAAAACTGCCCCTATAAGCCTCTACGAGGGGGGTTCTAAACTACCCCTATAGGCCTCTACAAGGGGGGTTCCAAACTGCCCCTATAGGACTATACGAGGGGGGTTTAGAACTGCCCCTATAGGCCTCTACGAGGGGGGTTTGAAACTGCCCCTATAGTTCTCTACAAGGGGGGTTCCAAACCACCCCTGTAGGTTTGTATGAGGGGGTTTATGAGGAGGGTTCACAACCACCCTTGTATATCTCTTTGAAGGGGGTTCAAAACCTCCCCCTTAGGTCTCTGTGAAGGCGTCTACGAGGGGGGTTTAAAACCGCCTCCGTAGACCTCTACGAGAGGGGTCACAAACCGCCCCCAAAAGTGACTTTTGGGGGCGGTTCCAATCTCGTCAAAAACCGCCCTTGAAGGGAAAAAAATTTTAACATCGGTGCCTTTAGGGGAGTTTTTTCCAAAACCGCTCATAAAGCCAAAACCCCCCCCGTAGGTCACTTTTGGGGGCGGAAGACAACCCCCCCTAAAGGCCAAAATGTAGTAGTGCCCATTAACTTGCACAACACCAAGGAGGTACCCCTTCTCCTTTTGGAGCTCCATCACAAGTCAACCAATAAGTGTAATGTCCCCTTCCATCAATCCAATGCAAGGAAGGAAACATGACTAATCTACTGGGCTTATTTGACAATCTCATCCCCATACATTACTCATAAATTTATAACAGTTAAAATCTTCTATGTGCAGACTCATACTCAATGTAACACAGTGGAAATCAACATATTGGCAAGCACACAAACAGTAATGCATCAAAATAGCTATCATAAGTGGATAATGATTCAATGTACAGATAATCAATCCCCTTCTCATTCTATGCACAGACTTCATATCAATTTCATCAAGACAATCATTTCATCCCATTAACATGGGCAATTATCTTTCAGAATTAACACACTGCAAAACACATAATGCATATAATGTAGAACATAGAAAACACTTATCTTGAAAATGAAGTTGTCCAAACAACTGGCTATGTGAGAGCAACGTTCCACCAAACCATAGATCTATGTCCAGCTTGTATTCTTTCAACTGAGAGATCACCCCCGAGCTGGGTTGTGTATCTACTAAGGAAAAACTAGACAGGCTCACTCACAACCATGGTTTCACCCTACAGCTATGCTAATCCAACACAGAGTTGGGTTTATGAAGAATACAAAAGACAAAGGAGGGAAATGCTAAGCCAGTGAGCTCATCCACAGAGCTACATGCATCTCAAAGGAATTCAACAGTCAAGGCACCCACATTACCTACCACACCCAACACAAGGAAGGTCCCCTTCTCTGTTGCACAATCCCTCAGGCGTCCCTTCCCTCCAGTGCTCTTCAGGATGGGTGTAGAAAGGTCCAGCTGCTAATTCTTGAGATTCTAGCCTTCACTGGGTTTATCAAGCAAACCCAACCTCTGCTCAGTCATTCACACTTGGATTTCTCACAATTCGGCCAACAAATAACTCAATCCCATCACTAAGTTTCTGGGCTGTAAAAACTGGGTTTTCCAATGGATTTTGGGGTATCTAATACTCTCAAATTCGCCCCAAGGTTCATATTTATGGATTTCCCATTGGATTTAACTGTCAAATATCAAATCTGGGCGTTTTTTGCTCTTCCAAACGTGGGTTCTTGCACAGTTGTGATTTCTAGTTTTGCTCACTGCTGGGAATTCGTTTTTGGATGGAAAATGATGTTGGGTTCTTTCACACTGGAATGGGAATGAGGGAAAAGCAACTCCCATGAGGTAGAGTGACTTGTGGTACAAGAAAACAGAGCCCATACCTGCAAATACGAATTTCTAGGCTGCCCATGCTCCATTGAAGCCATGGACTGAAATCTTCAACTACTTCCTTACAACAGAAATAAATGTCATCAAGGAAAGTCAAATGGGTTCTCACAATGACATTTGGAAGCATATGGTTCATCCCCACAGCCCCCTCACCACTCCCTAATGGATACACATGGCCCCTTCTCATTCGTTGCTTCCATAGCCAGTTTTTGGTATTTTATTGCAATATTAAATATTTACATCAATTTACAATATCCCATGGCTTAATAGCACATGGGTAACAAAATGTCAAATGCTTGTCCATTTAAAATAAAATACGAACATATACTAGCGGGGCCTTGGCCTTGAGCTCCACGCTAGGGAAACATACATCGCATGTATACAATATTTACATTAAGAACCAATATTTCATAAGGGTCAAAATTAAGATATTACATTCCCCTCCCCTTAGAACAACACCGTTCTCGGTGTTCTCAAAACTGAACAAAAATGGGAATGCCTCTCTCATGGCATCCTCCGGCTCCCATGTAGCCTCATCAGGGCTAAGGTGCTCCCATTGGACCTTTACCTGCCCAATGGCTCTATTCCGGAGCAAAGTGACCTTCTTATCGAGGATGCGCATAGGCTCTAGTTGGAACTCTCCCTCGGGTTCCACCTGTATCACATTCCAATCAATCATATGATTAGGATCATGTACATGCTTCTTAAGCAAAGATACATGGAAAACATTATGAGCTCTTATGTTAGCAGGAAATGCAACCCTATATGCAACTGGCCCTATCCTATCTAGGATTTCAAATGGCCCACAATATCTTGGTGACAACTTGGCACAACTCCCCAACTTGAGAGAACTTTTCCTTGGTTTCACTCTCAAATAAACATGATCCCCAAACTAAAATTCTTTATGCACTCTTTTCAAATCTGCATAACTCTTTTGCCTGTCCTGAGCTGCCTTTAAATTCTACCTGATCTTAGCAGCTTCCTGTTCAATTTCCTTGATCATCTCTGGCCTAAGTACTACCCTGTTCACCGGGCTGTCCCAATTCACTGGAGTCCTGCATCCCTTGCCATACAATGCTTCAAATGGACTCATTCCAAAGGATGCATGATGCCCATTATTGTATGCAAATTCTACCAAGTGTAGGTACTCTTCCCACTTGGATGGTTTATCCATCACATACATTCTCAGCATGTCTTCAAGGACCTGATTCACCCTCTCAGTTTGGCCATATGTTTGAGGATGATATGTTGTACTGAAATTCAATTTAGTTCCCAATTCCTAAAACAATCCCTTCCAAAACTTGGAAGTGAACTTTGTATCACGATCAGAAATTATTGCCTTTAGCAATCCATGCAATCTGAATATCTCTCTCATGAAGATATTTGCAATGTCATTAGCCTTGTGAGTGGACTTGACTGGAATAAAGTGAGATACCTTTGATAGCTTGTCCACCACAACCATGATTGAATCATGCTTCTTCACTGTCATGGGAAGACCTGTTATAAAATCCATAGAGATCACTTCCCACTTCCATTCCGGAATGGGTAAGGGTTGCAACAATCCTGCTGGATGTTGGTGTTCTGCCTTGACTTGTTGGCACTTCTGACACCTAGCAATATACTCATCTATGTCCTTCTTCATACCATGCCAAAAGTATTGCTTTCTTGTTGTTTGTATAGTCTTATGATATCCTGGATGTCCAGAGTATGGAATTTGATGAATTTCATCCATCACTAGCTTCTTCAAATCTGCACCATTTGGAATGTATAGTCTATCTTTGTAGATGAGGATATCATCTTCACCAAGCTGATATCCCGCCCACTTTTCATCCACATTACCCTGCTGCAACTTCTCTTTAATTTGAAGGCAAGTTTCATCACTGTTCTGGGCTTCAAGAACTCTTGTCTTCAAATCTGATTTACACACGCTTAATGCTGCAAAATGAAATTTTCTGCTAAGAGCATCTACAACCTTATTCTCCTTCCCCTTTACATGCTTAATTTCAAATTCAAATTCACAAAGAAACTCCATCCATATAGCTTTCCTAGCATTCAAGTTTGGTTGATCAAACAAATACTTCAAGCTCATGTGGTCTGTTCTAAGCTCGAATCTTCTTCCCATCAAATAATGTCTCCACATCTTGAGAGCATGTACTATGGCTGCTAATTGTAAATCATGTGTGGCATAATTCTTTTCATGCTCTTTTAATTTCCTTGACTCATAGAAAATCACAAATCCTTCTTGCATGAGCACTCCACCTAGGCCTTCAATGCAAGTATTCGTGCACACCACGAAATCCTTCTTTGGATCTGCTATCTTCAAAACATGAGCGCTGGTAAGTAACTCCTTTAATTGCTGAAAGCTTTTCTCATACTTTTCAGACCATGTAAACTTGATATTCTTCTTCTGTAATGAAGTGATTGGGTGAGCTATCTTGGAGAATACTTCAATGAACCTTCTGTAGTAACCAGCAAGACCCATAAAATATCTAACATCTGAAACATTCTTTGGAGTAGACCAATCCATGATGGCATTAATCTTTTCTGGATCCACTGCAATACCTTCTTCAGAAATGATATGACCCAAATATTGCACCTTCTTTTGGTAAAACTCACACTTGCTTAACTTGGCATACAATTGATGTTTTCTAAGGACTTGCAACACCATCCGTAGATGCTCCTCATGTTCTTCTTCATTCCTTGAATAGATAAGAATGTCATCCAAGAACACAATCACAAACTTATCCAAATACTTGTTGAACACACTATTCATGAGAGACATGAAGGTAGCAGGTGCATTGGTAAGACCAAATGGCACCACAGTGAACTCATAATGACCATATCTAGTTCTGAAAGTCGTCTTGTGAATGCCTTCTTCTTTAATCCTCACTTGATGATAACCGAACCTCAAGTCAATCTTTGAAAACACTTTAGCTTCCTTCATTTGATCAAACAAATCATCAATTCTTGGCAATGGATACTTGTTCTTGACTGTCACTTTATTGAGCTAGATGTAATCAATACACAGCCTTAGAGTCCCATCCTTCTTCTTAACCAATAACACCAGTGCTCCCCAAGGAGACACACTTGGCCTGATATACCTCTTTTCCATTAATTCTTGTAGCTGCATCTTCAATTCTACCAAGTCCAGTGTGCTCATTCTATAAGGAGTTTTGGAATTCGGTGCTGCCCTTGGAACAAGATCGATGGTGAAATCAATATGTCTCTTTGGTGGTAGTCCCAGCACTTCATCTGGAAATACATCTTAGAACTCTTGCAACATTGGAAAGTCTTCTATCCTTGGTCCTTTTCCCTCTGATGAATCAGACATATGGACTGCATACAATTGACAACCTTTCTTATAAAACTTTTTCAACTGTAAGGCTGAAATTTGTCTTACTGAAACTTGCTTGGGAATTCCTCTTACCAATCTTGGTTTTCCCTCTTCATCAATGCACTCAAGTGCTTTCTCATAACAGTCCAGCTTGGCTCTATTCTTTTCCAACCAATCCATGCCAATTAAGGCATCATAAGAACCAAATGGTAGTATATTCAAATCTGCATGTGTGTGGATTCCATTCAATTCTATGGGGCACTCCACCACCACTTCACTAACTTTTATCTTGGTCCCTGTGGCTAATTGAACAAGCCAAGAATTATTATGCTTCACTTTTCTAAGAGAATAACCTTCAACCACTTTTGGAGATACATAACTATGAGTAGATCCTAGATCAATCAAAACAGAAATAGATTGCGTAGCAATCTTACCTTCAACTTCCACCACCGATGATTGATGATCTGCTTGATGATTATCCAATAGTGCATAAATTCGAGGCATTTCCCTTACCATGTCCTCCACTATAGCTGCTCCCTTTAAGTTGTGCAACCTTCGGGGATTTCCTTCCGATGTGGGAAATCCTTCAACATGTGGTTTTCTCCACATCCCCAACACTGAAGCGGTCCCTTTGATGCTTTGTCTGCTGCTACTACTAGTTTGAATCCACTCCTTGCCTGCTGCCCCTGTGGAAAGGTTCTAGGCTGACTTTTGAATGGTGGCTTGAAACCACTCTTCTTTTGGTCAAACCTCCCTCTTAGCTTCCCTTTCCATGTTGGGATAACCTCCAATTTTTCTTTATTCTGCTCATAGAAATGCATTTCCATTCTAATGGCTTCATCAAGACTTGGTGGATTAACAAATTCAATCCTATCTATGAAACTTTGAGGTAGACTCCCAAGAAAGCATTGTATTTTTACTCTCTCATCTTTGATATAATCGACATACCTCAATAATTCAAAAAATTTGTGCACATGCTCTTCCATAGATTTTTGTCCCAATCTGAGTTTATTGAACTCCTTTCTCTTACTGTCATAATACCTAGCAGAAAGGTATTTTTCCTTGAAGTACCTCTTAAATCTTTCCCAACTGACCTTCCTTTCACTGATCCCTTTCACTTGCAAGAAATTGTCCCACCAAATTGAAGCTCTACCATTTAAATTGTATATGGAAATTCTAGATTTTTCATTTCCGAAGTAGTCTTGAATTCTGAAATATTTCTTCATTCCAAGAAGCCATGCCTCAGCCTCTTGGCCAGTCTTGTCTTCTCCATCAAATGTGGGAGGCCTTTCCTTCCTGAATTCTCCCTGTGGGATTCCCTTGGACTTCTTTCTCCCCTCAAATCTCCTGGGCACATGCCTTTGACTTATTTGAGAACCTCTGGAGTCACACGATTTTCTAGAAGAAGATCTAGAGGAAGGTGTTCTATGCTTCTTGCTCACTGAACTCTTCCTTGGGCTTGGAGTCCTCTTCTTTAAACGGCCTCTAGAGCGACTCTCTACATCTCTTCCTTCTTCACCTACATGACTTGGGTTTGACCCAAGATTTATCTTCTGCTGCATATCAGCGAGGCTTTGCAAAATAGCAGCGTTGAGTTGGTTTTGTTCTTCTTGAGCCTTCATCAACCTTTCATTGAAGCTCACCATGGTCTCAACCAAATTCTGAGGAGTGACTTGCTCCCTTTTCCCATTGGATTATGTCTTAGCATTCCCTTCTTGTACATTCTCTCCTAGAACATCTTCTTCATGACCATAAGGATCCTGAGCATCATTTATGGTCACCATTTTCTTTGGAGACTCTCTTCCCTGTATGTTACTTATGCTACACTATTAAATCTTATGAGCTGCAAGCACTGTGCATTATGAAAATATTTGTTAGACATTATAAGTATGCATATAGAAATATACAACAATCAATCATTAACATAATAAACTCATGGAATAATTCACATAGTTGTTATGCATTCATTTCTTTTGCCCATTCATGCAATTCTGGAAATTGCCCATATTGTCAACAATTTGACAAAACAGTCACTAGCACTTTTCTGCTCTAATTATCCATGGTGTGTGATATCCCTCTTCAAATTCTGGTCATAAACCATTATTCCCTTATGGACAAGATTTCCAATGCCTATCCTCGTGCTCCATTCTGACTTCGGGTGTGGAAACTACGTAATTTAAAAAATGACAACTTTTACCACAATTCTGCACATTTTTACACAGTTGTAAAATATCATGAACTGCCAACTTCAGCCACCCATGGGAGAAAATCTATGAAGAATCACGAAAAAATTTCTATTGGGCGAAGTTAGTCTATATAGCAAAGAACACTCAGCAACTTGCAGATCTATGTTCCAATGCTCCATTCATCTTCTATAAAATTCTGGGTTTGACTACTTTCCACTTTTCACATTTTTCCAAAATTTTAAATTTTGGGCCAAAAATGGCTATTTCCCAAACGGTGCGTTTTTGGAAAATATTTGTCTAACAAAATATGTTTGGTTTAATGAAAATATGAAATGTTGAGTTCAGTAAATTTCTTGATTGCAAATTATAGGGTCACTTTCAGCCACTACAAGCTTCTCAAAATCTCCAAAAAGTGGCCTGGAATAGTGCCTTTTGACCTTCTTGCACACCCCGACTCCACATCCTCCGGAGTTTGGCTCCAAAACTCCAAACTTAACACCGTTCCTGCTCCATGACCGCCCCATATCAGTTTCAACTCAATCCGACCTTCTGTCAAGCGTTGGGACACTGATTTGTAAAAGCCATTCATTCTGATTTTATGCCAAATCGGAGCATAATGGACTCGGGGTCTTCACTGGTTCATTCATGGCCTCCGTCCATGGCCTCAGAATTTCCCTGAACTCATCAAATTCCGACCTTTCATGCTCCTGTAATCCAAAAATCAATTTTTGGGCTCTATACTTTTTTTTTCGCCACACACAGGCCGCAACCCAAAACCCAAAACCCGAAATTGCGGGTTCGGGATATCAAGTTGCGGTCATGGAATGTAACCATCCCGCAACCTGCAACCTGAAACCCAAAAATTGCGGTTTCAGGATTGCGGAAACCGGAACGCGCAATTTCAAAACTTGCGTTCCTGCAACCCGCAACCCGAAGTTGCGGGTTCGGGAAGTCAAGTTGCGGTCAAGGAATGTAACCATCCCGCAACCCGAAACCCGAAATTGCGGGTTCGGGAAGTTAAGTTGCGGTCACAGAATGTAACCATCCTGCAACCCAAAACCCAAAACCTAAAACCCGAAATTGCGGATTCGGGAAGTTAAGTTGCGGTCACAGAATGTAACCATCCTGCAACCCACAACCCAAAACCCGAAACCCAAAAATTGTGGGTTCGGGATTACGGAAACCGGAACGTGCAATTTATAAAATTGTGTTCCCGCAACCTAAAACCCGACATCCCGAAAGCCGAAATTGCGGATTTGGGATTTCGAAAATCCAAACGCAATTTTTGAAAATTCGCGTTCCCGAAACCCGAAACCCGACATCCGCAACCCTGAAACGCTTCCGGCTTTGCGACTTCCGGGGTCCATAACTCCTTCGCCCCTAAGCCAAATGGGACGAGTCTGGTACCGTTGGAAATATCTTGGAGAGATCTATGCACCTATGTGATCCTCTCCCACACCTGAGAAATATGACCCTACCATTTTTTCAATCAAAAATTCTGCCCCAACTTCACCAATACTGCGTTAAAACATTCTGTCACTTGCCTTTAACTCAGAGTTTGGCCCAAGCAGCCCCAGTGCTACAAGCTGGGCTCTGATACCACTCTGTAACATCTTCTTCCATCAATCCGATGCAAGGAAGGAAATGTGACCAATCTACCAGACTTATTTGACAATCTCAGCCCCATACATTACTAATAAATTTATAACAATTAAAATCTTCTATGTGCATACTCATACTCAATGTAACACAGCGAAAATCAACATATTGGAACACACACAAACAATAATGCATCAAAATAGATATCATAAGTGGATAATGATTCAATGTACAGAGAATCAATCCCCTTCTCATTCTATGCATAGACTTCATATCAATTTCATTAAGACAATCATTTCATCCCATTAACATGAGCAATTATCTTTCAGAATTAACACACTGCAAAACACATAATGCATATAATGTAGAACACAGAAAACACGTATCTTGAAGATGAAGCTATCCAAACAACTGGCTATGTGAGAGCAACGTTCCACCAAACCATAGATCTCTGTCCAGCTTGTATTCTTTCAACTGAGAGATCACCCCCGAGCTGGGTTGTGTATCCACTAAAGAGGAACTAGACAGGCTCACTCACAGCCATGGTTTCACTCTACAACTATGCTAATCCAACACACAGTTGGGTTTATCAAGAATACAAAATACAAAGGAGAGCAATGCTAAGCCAGTGAGCTCATCCACAAAGCTATAGGCATCTCAAAGGAATTCAATAGTCAAGGCACCCACATTACCTACCACACCCAACATAAGGAAGGTCCCCTTCTCTGATGCACAGTCCCTCAAGCGTCCCTTCCCTCCAGTGCTCTTCAAAATGGGTATAGAAAGGTCCAGCTGCTAATTCTTGAGATTCTATCCTTCACTAGGTTTATCAAGCAAACCTAACCTCTGCTCAGTCATTCACACTTGGATTTCTCACAATGCGGCCAACAAATAACTCAATCCTGTCACTGAGTTTCTGGGTTGTTAACACTAGGTTTTCCAATGGATTTCGAGGTATCTAATACTCTCAAATTCACCTCAAGGTTCATATCTATGGATTCCCCATTGGATTTAACTGTCAAATACCAAATCTAGGTGTTTTTGGCTCTTCCAAACATGGGTTCTTGCACAATTGCGATTTCTGGTTTTGCTCACTGCTGGGAATTCATTTTTGGATGGAAAATGATGGTAGGTTATTTCACACTGGAATGGGAATGAGGGAGAATCAACTCACATGAGGTAGAGTGACTTGTGGTATAAGAAAACAAAGCCCATACCTGCAAATACGAATTTATGGGCTGCCCATGCTCCATTGAAGCCATGGACTGAAATCTTCAACTACTTCCTTACAACATAAATAAATGTTATCAAGGAAAGTCAAATGGGTTCTCACAATGACATTTGGCAGCATATGGTTCATCCCCACAGCCCCCTCACCACTCCCTAGTGGATACACATGGCCCCTTCTCATTTGTTTCTCCCATAGCCAATTTTTGGTATTTTACTGCAATATTAAATATTTACATCAATTTACAATATCCCATGGCTTAATAGCACATGGGTAACAAAATGTCAAATTCTTGTCCATTTAAAAATAAAATACAAACATATACTAGCAGGGCCTTGGCCTTGAGCTCCACGCTAGGGAAACATACATCGCTTGTATACAATATTTACATTAAGGACCAATATTTCATAAGGGTCAAAATTGGGGTATTACAATAAGTCTCTTTGACAAGGCTCCAGGGATGTCACACTATAGGCCATGTTCTCTAATCCTGGACACTATTTTATCAGGGTATCTAGGATTCCGTTTATCAAGGTGGGTTCAAGTGTAGCTTCTAAAAAACTAATTTCCCTTTGGTTTACCAACTGAAATTAACATGGTGTGGACGCTCTTCCTCTCTAGATGTTGGAATGAATGAATGAAATGATTTTCTAACTTAATATATGCATGGATTTTCTTTGACACATGGATTCACCATAAGAGGCAACTTTTCTCTTAATATTCCATTAAGATAATTAATCCATGATTAATTAAAGAGACCCTCAGAATTATGGTTAAGGGACTTTGGGTTAAAAAAATTAAAGGAATCCAAGGTATAGTTAAACTCCACTAGGGCCATCATCCATTAGCCCCTCTCACTTTTCCTACTTATGGATTCATATCCCCCCATCTCTTCGTCATCCTTATTCACTTGCAGTTGTATGGAATTTTTATATTAAAAATAAAATGTACGTGTTCAGTCATCCTAGACCATTCATATATGGATTCTACTATTTACATAATTACATCATATTTACACCTTGGGGTAAAAACGGGGTGTTACACTAATATCCCTAGCTCGAGAGTGGCATCAATTAAAGAGAGAAATGGCTTGACATAGCACCTATGGATAGGAAGAACGTCCTCAGCCTGCAAATATTTGGTGGACATTTAAATATAAGTGCCAAATGGGTTTGTAATTCCATGGAGTTTATTTATATTGTGTTTGTTACAATTACTCTTTTAGAATTGTTCTGTGTATGATTCTCAAGTGTGGTTTGAATGCATTCATAGTAGTAATAATTCAATAAAGAGAAATGAATATTTTAGTTAACTTACAATTATGTAAATGGATTATATTTCAATGTTAAAAAAATTAAAATATAACCCAGCAATGGAAACCAAAATTCAAATTTGGCATCAAGGACATAATTGGATTGTGGGCTTGGGTACCCCATGGTCAAAAACTGTATAGATTCTACTGGGTTCGTGATAATATGGTATTAGAGTCATCATTGCAGAACTAATACTGTATGGGACAAAATATGTATTCACAAAGTGAAGTTACAAGTTATAGGGTGATTGTTCGACAAAACAACTCGATGACAAATTTGGGGAAAATTCATGTTGAATCCTCCATATGATTAAGTAAGGGTTCTTAGCCACGTGAATTCCTTGTACATGTGGCAGCACCAAAAGGTGGGTCAATTGTGTGGGGTGGTGAAAATGGAAAGTTGCACTATCATAGATCCGATGGTCATGATGGCCTGAGATTGACAACCTAGATCTATCAAGGGTCATGAATGTGTCCCATTTTAATTGTTGGGTGACGATCCTCATATCGTAAACCATTGTTGCGATGTGACAGTCTCACATTAAGTGAGGTTCAGCAAGGTGGAAATTTTTTACCTCTTATATCTTGACCCTCGCAACTACAACCAAAATTGCTAGTTTCAATGGATTGTTTTTTCGTGAAGTGATCAGGGTGATGTCACAAATGATTGGTTCCTGGTCACATCATTCTCCAAAATCATGTAATAAGAATAAAGAGAAGAGGGGTTATTCGAGTAGTGGTTTTCAAAATTTGGTCTCTAGGTACAAGAAATTGGAAATTGTTACCAATCTTTTGTACCAAAATGTGCAAAAATCAAAGGCTTTACAAAAAAAATGAGGTTGTTTCCCTTGACCCACCCTACAATGGTACATGGAATCTACAAGGGGGAAAGCCTCGTTGACCCCAGTCATCTTCCCTGAGACGTCAAGGATATCAATAATTTTCTTATCGTGATAACTCAATTAACGAGAATGGGAATGTTGCATTATGCTATCAGATTAGGAATAAATGTGTTATACCCTCTGAGAAATTGGACATGAAAAGGGCATGTGGTTATAGTTTCATAAAATTGTCAAATTAATAATTTTTTAAATTATTATATATGCATGAAATTTTTTATAAAATTTTGAAAATAAAGTTTAACTAACAAGTTTGAAGTATGAACACATTGCAAATACCAGGTACATCAAGTTGTTATAGGTTATAGGTTGCAGGTTTTCATTTAGCACGGTATAGAACATAATTGTAGTAAATATGGGAGAAGGGGAACTTCCATACAATTTGGAAGAATAATCCATAGGACAAAATATTAGTGTGGTAAATGAGGAAACAGAGTCTAATGGGAACATAGCTAAAACTGAACTAATAGAGCTGATGGAAACCATGAAAATATTGAGGATGGAAGTAAAAATTTGTATAGATGATAATGAAAGAATGTTGAGGGCTTGGGAACAACAAAACTAGCTAAATACCTAGTTAATGTAGGGCTTGAATTTATCGCGGAGTAAAATGCAGGTCAAATTAGCCTCATTCCATCAAAAAGAAGATAGAGAACATTCCAATAAGAGATCCTATGAAAGATATAAGCATTCCAATAGTACTACCGGGAGTCTTAGACATTATGTCTCACCACCTCATTTAACTAGAAGGTCCTACTTATCTAAAGAATCAAGGAGCTTCCCATAAATGTATTAATCTAGACATCATAAATGAAGATGTGTGGAGAAAGAGCTATAGGGGGATCTTAGGAGTAATAAGCCACCCACTTTTTATGGTGAGTGTAATAAAGGATAAGATGTTGAAACTTGGTTATTGGGGATGAGGAAGTACCTCTAGTTACCTAACTACTCCTCAAATATAGAAGCTAGAATAACCATTTACAATCTATAGGGAAATGATTCTATTAAGTCTCGAAATTGACATGTTTACAATAACCATATATTCGACTTTCACTTGATTTATCCTTCATATTCACCCATTTATCTCTTGTATTATTGTATATGTCCATTTTATAAGGCCTTCACCTCGTATGAGCTTCATAAGACAATTTATTATTGAATTCTTGTTTATTCCCCATGTTTTGATGGTTAATTGGAGTAGGATGTGTTATATCCTAACTTACTCTTTGAGTTGTAATAGGTTTTGTCCATTTCCAATGAGTACTGAAGTTGTATACCAGTGAATACGAAAACTGCATATTGTGTGACTACCGGATTTCCTGTAGGTGATAGTTTTCAGGGGCCAACTTGCCACGTCATTTTCGAGCAGATGAAGATGAAATAAATAAAAAATCTAAAACATGGCCTTTGTGTAGAATATCATGATTTGAGTAACTCATGTGAAAAATTCCAAGAAAACGTAAAACAAGGGTTGTTTATGTGATATCTTAAAATGGATTTATCATTCCTAGAATCCTGGTAGTCAATGATACCGAAATTATTGTAGGTGCAACTCCTGAAAATACACTTGTTGTTTTGGATGAATCCAACACTTCAAGGATGTGGATCTCATTTAGGATTATGTGTTATTCCTTTCAAACAACCTTGAACCAAATCCAAGATTTGGTGGTGGAGATATCCACATTTAGGATCTAATATTTGTTGGTTTTAGATCCACTTATCTAGGATCTAGTCTCATTTTGTTGAAACTCATTTCCTTTTGTAAAAGAGGAATTGTGTGTACAAATATATGAGTATATCAGTAAAATGAGGGGAGGAAGGAAGCTTATGTAGAAGACATGATTTAGAAATAATGTAATCTGCAAATAGAATGTAGTTGCTCAAGAGTTGTAACACAAAGTGTACTTTCATTAGGATTATGAAATAAAATATGCCTTTGTTGTAACCTTATTGAACAATGTATTGTACCTTTCAGGAAGGTATAATTGAAGAGGAAAGGCCCCTTCTTTTTGGTATACTATGTCTATTTATTTTATTTCCTATAAGTGATTTTGTCTGTATGTTTTATAGGCTTAACTTTATCGTTATTTCCTTACCAAGATTTTGATTGATTTCTTGTTATTTAATTTCTGCATATACTCTCGTTTCTTATGCTCTTGATTTCCATTTGATGAATGAACTGTGTGATCAAAATTCTTAGTGTGTACAAGATATCTTGTGGGCACATTAACCCAGATATCATGCAATAGTTGAAAGACCATAGGACTTGAACCTACAGCAAAAAGATCCTCTATTTTTTATTTATGCATTGTGGTTTTAATTCTATGATTATGCTATATGAAATGGATAAGCCATTAACTTAACTATTAATGCAGCTGGTTACAAGACTTAAAAACTTGATTCTAATTCCGGGAAGTGTGTTTTCAAACCAAGTAATTTTAGCTTAGATACCACCTAGTTCTGCATATATGTTGTTGGTATCTCATGATTTTACAAACATCCTAGATTAATAAATTATGTTACCAATTTAAGCATTAAATTAACCAACATTTTGGCATCGTTTCCAAGGAGATGCTAAGGGATTATATTGGTTTATTTATTTTATTTTTCCTCTATGTTTTTGCATATGATTTTTTTTATTGTGCTAACATTCCATATGCAATGAGATAGTGATGGTAAGATGAGAGGTAAAAACCTACACATCCACTATAGTGGGTCTGTTATCTCACTAAATATAAGGTATGTTAGTACGATGTGTTTTTTAAGCTTGATTCAAGGAAAGGAAAAAGATACGCATGCCAAAAGATAGCTTGGTGACAGCAAGGTCTTCGTAGCATGAGGCATTTAAGTATATGATTATTTTCCAGATTGCATAAGTTGCTTTGTGATTGCTTTTGCAAGATTTCATTTGAATTTTTTTGTTTTTCATCGTATAAGAACCCCCTTACACTAAAAGTGTGCAAGACAGAGGTTATCAACCAACAAGAGGGATTTAATAATGCTCAATATTTGTTGAGTAAAGAAGGATGCTACCTCAATAACTATCTCAAATTTTGGTAGCAATTGAAGATAGATATGCATCTCAGGAAGTGATAGAAGAGAAAACGTCCCATGAGAAACATCTACAACAAATCCTTGCATTCAATCATCCTTTACAATCAACAGACGAGATCAAAGACCCATGGAAAACATTCAATGGAGAGAATGCATTGGAACCTAAGATTGAATAATTTCTTGCAAGTTTGTTTCTGGATCCTTTGTGAAAGAGCAAAATATTCAAGGATATACATGGTATGAAAAGGGACAACATGGAAATCAGTGTTGATAAACAAGTGAACCAAGGGAATAGTGATAACATTGAAATATTGTTCCATACAACTATCAGTCCATATTATTCCTTCATTCTTCACCATTTATTGGCACCATATCATCCAGATCAGTTGGTTCCTCATATTCTTGTATTTATCAGAGCATATTTTTCAAAGTTGAATATGAGCATATTTGTAATCTTGTTACGCACATGGCTCCATTGGAAGTAATCCTACAATTAAGAAAAGGGTTTCCTTTTCTAAGACTGTAGGGTAGGACATTGTAATAAATAAATAAAACACTAAAGAGAAAAATAATTCTAATTATGAAAACCAAGGTCTTGGCACAATTAGACATGAGCTTTGCTTGAAAACTAGGTTATTAGCAAAGTTCTAAATAATTTTTGTATCGTGTTGTTGGTCCTTTAAATCATTATTATTCAAAATTATTTTGTACTTGTGTTAGTTGATGTGGGATTCATTAATTCCCTCCTGCTAACAATTTTTGACCTATCGACCTCAACACATTATCTAGGTTCAAGACTAGAGATAGTACGTTAAGGTTTGCATGCATCAATGGAATTCTCCCTTGCTTATGACAATGGGATTACATCAATATCCCCGAATCATCAAATCTTGCAGGTGATTCAACTTCATCTCCTCTATTCGTACCTAGAAGGATGTACTAAGGTACCTTGACACTCATTGACATCAATGGTGAGTTGTCTCGCATTAGTTAACGACATACGTCAACGGTCACCAATCCAATGATTTCTTCTCATGATCAACTTCAACACATTCATTCACATGGAAATAATTATACCACAAATTTGGAATGCTTGAAGACTTTACGGTTTCATCTTATGGATAGCTCTAGGATAAGGATAAAGCTTTGACTTTTTACTTTTGATTTTTTATTTTTGTTTTTGGATTTTGCCTTGTTTTTGTGCCTTTTACTTTCTTATCCTTTTTTCAAATTGAGCTATTATAGGTGTTGTTCCGGGTTTCTTCTTTTTGTTGAGGATAAAAAAGAGAAACATCCAAAAAAAAATTCAAGGCATAAGTTGCTCATTTTTTAGATAATTAAGCAAATTAATTTTGTAAAACGGCCCTTTTTGATGTGCGACTTTAATTTTTGGTTTTAACAAGGTCCAAAGGGTAGAAATGAAATGGAATAATGATGTATATGTGGAATGGAGCTAATGAAAATGTAGGTGGACAAAAATTAGGTGTTAACAAATTGCCCCCTAATGTGTGAGTTCAGGACCTCATCATATGGCTAACAAACATCATAGGATCTTATTTTTCCAGTGTGACTGTGGCATGGAGAATCAGGACTACATTAGAGGTATCTCACCCTTCAATGGGACTATAGGAGCCCTTACTTGCAGATACAATACTCAATATGAATGAGGTGAATATAATCTCAAATATATGGACGAGGTGGGCATTCCCATGCTCGTATCAGTGTCTCAAACTAAAAACTAGATGGAGGCCCAAAGGGGGCCTGATCAATACGTGGATAACTATTGTGTACATCATAATTCTCCAAGATGGACTCAAATCTAGAATCTTATCATGCTCCAACCATGGATGATCTGAAGAACTAGTATGGGAACAATGGCATTCGCACGGAATGTTGAATCACGATAACTGATGCAATGTTGGATCTAAAGGGGTCCAACATCTGTAATGAATCAAATGACTGAGAATGATAATCTAATAGGTATAATGAACTGCATATGAACTGGATACACAAGGAGGCATGTCACTGGATAGATTCCAAACACTGTCGCCAATGCAACCAAATATTTTAGGAAACAAAATATCATGGGGTTTCCTTAAAGACTCACCAATGGAATGGAGCCAAGGGACATCCAAGGTATTCGACCAAATAATGAAAGAACCATCAACTTGTATGAATCTCATCGATGCAATAACGTAGTTGATGTTGAGCACATGATAAACAACCATTCCAAAGGGCATTGAGGTCTCCCTTCAGGTTGTCCAAGGAGCTCATCAATGAGGGTTATGAGGCCAAGGTACAGGGTACCTCCGGGTCTATCCTCTAGAATAAGTGTGTTGATGTCGATAGAGGGAGACCTGCAACTAGAAATTCAATGAGGTTTCCTTGACAGAAGCATGATGGATACAACCAAGGAATGATAGAACTAGGCATGGGACAGAGACACTACTATGGGGTATGAGGGAAAATGAGCAATAGGGACTCAAACTTGGATGACTTGGCAGCATATGTGAAATTAATCTCAAGGAGGGAGACAATTGGGATACCAGGATGATTGCAATGGGGGACACTTAGAGGGGGGTACTGATACATGACATCAGAGTGACTCCAAGGGTGACTCACCACAAAATAATCTGAACAAATGAGACCAAGGATGTTTTTGTAAATAAGGGACTATATGTGATCTGCAGGGGTGCTAAGAAGCATCATTTGTAAATGGTTTCTCCGATGCGTGGGGAACCAAAGATGCTTTGGAGTTGAATTAATTCACAATTGTAACTTCCCATATGCATGGGATTTTAGGAAAATGGATTCTTAAAACCATCGTTGAATCATGGTTGGTGAGGTGGAAAGCCACCTCAGTAATAGAAAATAATAGGAAAGGAGGCATGTGTCCAATGAACTAATCAGATGGTTCAACTGGTTGAATGATTGCATATGGGGTATTGATGGAGGGTGGGACACTGGTGGTAAACTCCTTATGGGATGTTGAATGGTGGAATAATAATGTCATTTTTGCAGTATGGATGGAGTGGAGGGCTCGTGAATGTGTAATGTAGATCATCGGAATGACTTTAGTGAACATGAAAATGGTATTCTGTAGGGTAGGCCAATGAATGTTTATGATAGAGTAATATGCAATTTGGTGTGAATTAGAGACTATAAGGACTCTCAAACCTATGGAAATTGCAGCGACATGGGTGCCAAAATATAAGGGGCCTTAAATGGTCACCCATGTAAGGTAGGTTCTAACTGCCAGGTAAGGGCGAATGCAAGAGTGTCTGGGCGTAGCCACTTACCCGAACAGAGTGGGGGTCCTTTAGGCATAAAATGGGATAAATAAGGTTAATGCATGTGATGTTCTACAGGGTTGATTACCTATATGCCAATTTGAAGTGTTATACCTGTAGAGAATAGTTGTTGACTGAAACAAGTGGAATTCAACACAACTTGAACATGTACACATGTAAATGATACCCAGGCGTAAATGTGATTTTGGAAATAAAATGTAGTGTACAAGTTCATAAAATTTTGAAAAACTAACGTGAAGGATTGCAAATCGAGGTGGGCTAAAAATGGCTTGAAAAAAGTTTGATGATCATAAAAAAAGGTTTCCATAATCGCAAAGAGCATGGAATGTTGGTTTTGACTATATAAAAGACATAAAAAATAGACACTATATAACTCTAGAACACTCTAAAGAAAACTAGGACCATTTGGCCTTTAAATAAGGTGGGTCCCACCATTCCATTTGTCATTTTCACCATTTGTTGTTGGATTTGTGTGGAGGGACCAGATAATCATTTGCCAATTTTCCGATCTCACCGTCGAATTTTATTTCTGCGACTTTTAGGTTAGTGGTATCATTCTTCTTGTCATTTTTGTTCATTTATTTTGCTGATTTGGGCCTTCAGCGAACCCAAGTGAACCCCATGAGGGTTTCTCATCCAACACACAGCTTTCATGGCGAAAGGAGCGACCTAGTTCGTACTTTTTGTGGGGACAGGTGTGACCTGGGTTTCTCCTATCCAAGGAATACGTATGACCCATATCTCACATGTTTGGTGAATAGATGAGACCTAGGTCGCTCTATTCTTCCAAATAATTGCAACCTCGGTTACTTAAAACCCTCAGAAACGTGCGACCCATTTTTTTCCAAAATTTTGTTCGCAAACTGACTCTAGGTATTTTATATGGCTTGCAGGATACCGAGGGTCAACTAGTGTGAGTGAGATGTTGTTGAAATCCACTAAGACATACAGGGGAACCAAGTTGTGATGGATAATATGGCGAGGTACGACCTTCTCAATTTTCTTGAGAACCCTTTGATGTGCATCTCGAAGCTGCTACTCAACAAGATAGTTGAGTTATGGGACCAGGATACTAAGGTGTTTATCGTGCAAGGTGAGAAGGTGGAGCTTACCCTTTTATATGTTTACTTCTTGATTTGGCTCCCTATACTGGGAGTGATTGGTGATAAGCAACCCAAATTTCCATGGGACATGAGCATGTAAAACATCCTATATCGTCACTACATGGGGAATATCATTGTGCATAAGTCCTATATCATGGTTTGCAACATTGAGATCTTAAATATGTGGGTTGCTATAATAGTTGTGATATGAATTCTAGGGACTACTAGTTTGCACAAGGTCTCTAGCATATATATGATGTTGTTTGAGAGAGTGATGGTTGGGACCTACTTTAAGTGGGCCCAGATGTTTTTTAAGGTGGTTCGGCGAGAGCTGAACCAGGTGAGATATGTGGGGGAAGACCTCCAGTTTGCATCATTTATTCGATCTTTCTTCTTTGAGAGAGTTCCTACCCTACAACCGCATCTGGCAGTGAGGGATGGTAGACTGATGGAACCCAAATGAGATTTTGGGGGGAGATTATGATTCGCGAGGCCAATGGACCTGTTGAGAAAGCCTTTGGATGAAACTTCTTTGCTCGGTGGCGAAAGTTGTCAGTTGTCATTAAGTACAACCCCTATGCAGAAATGGACTTCATGGAAGACCTTGAGGTGCCTTTCCCTCCTATCCAGGCTTGGGGACCAAATGGTACATATGCATTGTGAGTACAGTTGTGTTTACAGCACTAGCATAGATAATAGATAGATTTTTATATCATATCGATACTGATGACTTGTCACATGTGTGTGACTATGTGGGACCAACTCCTCCGATAAGTTACTGGAGATGTTGTTGCATAGTTGAGCATATTAACCTTTCCCCCGCACACAGTAACGACATAGGAGTGCGGAGGCGGTACTAGATGGACTATTATTGAACATCGAGTGACTAATAGAGGGTGTCATGGATGATGGATGGTGTGACCTCAATGGGGAGCTGATAACAATCTACTTCCAGGCACCAGGAGAGTGGTGACCTATCATGCATCGTATTTCCATAGCGTCCTAGTATATGTAGGGGATGGCACGGGGAGATGTACCCTATGATGATTATGATACTAGCGAGGAGGAGATGGAGTATGATGTAATATCCATGATATAATATCAACTGATATTATCTAAAATTTTAAAACTTACAGTACAAGTTTTCACCGGAAAAGACTAGTTAACAAAACTAGTAGAAAAGGGGATAGTTTAGGGCACAATAAGATTCCTCCTGGGTTATGAATTTGGAATATTTAGGATCTAAAAAAGGTATGTGTAAAAGTGAAGTAG
The DNA here is from genome assembly GCA_027924585.1 of Larix kaempferi. Taxonomy (NCBI): domain Eukaryota; kingdom Viridiplantae; phylum Streptophyta; class Pinopsida; order Pinales; family Pinaceae; genus Larix; species Larix kaempferi. The sequence goes on from BSBM01000642.1 coordinate 9,038,148, forward strand.
AAAAGGTATCAGTTTTAGGGCCAAATTATTATTCCTATGCACAAATTACTGGGACCATTTACATTTCAACAATAGCAGTGGTTGATGTCTACTTTGAGGCTTCCTGGGCACTCCAGCATATGCATACTAGGCTCAGTGCTTACACCTGAATTTAACCAAATGGAATATATCTTATATTAACATCCTAATTAGGTTTTGGACATAATATTATGATAATTTGGGAGGTTCTGGATGCATTTGGGAGCAAAAGATGCAAGGGCGCTATGTTGGACTTCTCAACTAGTAGTTTTCCAAGTTCTTCCAAATAGGATGAGATGCCTTCGAATCCTCATGGAAATGGTTGGAGATGATTCATTGAGGTCTCAAGAACCTAACACAACTGACAGAATCTAATTTTGGCAGACATGTACTTATTAATTCATCAAACTGCAAAAGTAGTCAAATTAGGGTGCCCAATGAGCTAGTCTTGACATTTGTGGACTCAACCCGCCAAAGGGGGTCATGAATCTCTGATTTTTGTATAGTTATGGATACTACAGTGACTTAAAAAACTAAAGAAACCTTCATAAAGAAAAATATATACTCTGAGCTCTGTATAATTCTTAAACTGGAAAACTAATCAATTGAAAGTGCATATTGAACTAGTCTTGAAAGATATGGATCAAACTGCCAAAGGAGGTTCTCTAATTCCTCTTCTGATATTCAATATGAATCTGATATTTAATTTACATTAGAATCAAATAATAACTAATTTCATTAATCTAATCATTAAATGGCATGGCCTCAGACATCATAGATAATCTCTATACTTGAATTTTTACAATCGTAGAAGAAGGAGAGTACAGAAAGAAGTAAGAAGAGAAGGTGTGGTCACTGTATCATATATGTAGGATGAATTTGATTTTTTGGATGCTCATGGGATGCGCACTAGCCTTATGTATCTTCTTTCAAGCTCTCCAACTGATTACTCTTTCTCCGTGACACTCTACAGAACCACTTCAATACATCTGGATATTTGCATCAACTTCTAAAGGATGGATCTTCACATGAAATGGATGGGTCAGATCTGAAATTTGGTATCAATGTCTGCATTGTACCATGTGCAGAATAGTGGAATTGGAACTATGGGGCACCTCTCCCACAGGTGGATAAGGGTGCATCACCAAAACCTAGAGAAGCTTAAGATTTCTCACATACAGTCAACAAACTGGGAAAAGATGTGAATGTGGTGTTCCCTCCTCGCTTTATAGACTGGGTGACTTGTTGATAAATTCCACCTCCTTGGCCTCACCCAATGCGCCCTCCTTGGCTGATTAATTCAACTTCTTACTTTTCCAAACTTGCTAGATTTCTCCCTTTTGTAAACTATGACTTCTAGGATTTTCCAAATGTTTCCTGCTTTTCCTACTAACTGCTTTTTATCCCTCTTTGGAAACTACTCCCTCCATGCTTTTCATGAGGTTTCCTTCTTTTCATACTGACTTGGATTTTTTCCTTTTAGGAAACTGCGCCCTCCTTTTCTTTCTGAAAGTTTCTATTTTCCTCACCTACCTACTTTTGTCAGTTCCTTTCTTTTTTTCTTGACAACTTGCTTTGTGCTACTTTTCTCCACTTTCTCCTTTGGTCTAACAACTCATCATGCTATCCTTATCTCTCCATGCACCCTCATGGGGTCCTCATCATCATCCAACTCATCAAAATATATGATTAGTAATTAAATGTAAAAATAATCATTACTTCACTTCTAAATTTAATTAATTAAACAACTATATGATAAATCATTCCTAGTTAATAATTGCCTAGGCTAATGTTATCCCCCCTTTTATTAAATAATTCATTGGTCTTCACTAGGATCCATGGGGGTTTGGTGGATTCTTTTCTACCCTTGGTACTGGAAAATTGGGGACATGATTGTCCTCCCCTCCCAAGCTTGCTTATCCTCAAGCAAGAAACCAACTCCAACTCTAACCAAAATTCCACCATGTTTATGCTGCACCACTCTGATTATAGTCATTCTACCAATGACTAACTCCTTTTTAACAAAATTTTCAACCCAACTAAGATAGCTTAGAAGAATGCCTGGATCCCACTGTTTTTGCTACATGTATCCCAGTGGCACAATTACTTGTGGAAAATTGTCATTCCAAATAATTCCAGGGTCCCACTATCTTAGTTGCATCCTTCCAAACATCAAGATCAACATAAAGAATATATCATCATGGGGAATTTATATATCACTCCACCATACTGGAAGTTTATCACTTCCCATACAAAACCATACCTCAATGAATCCCTCCAACCAAGTATGGAACTCCTTATGCTCCATGTGCAAACCAACACATAGACTCATATCTCTGCTAGAAAATTGACATAGGTGACAATCGCATGTCTTCAAAGCATCATCCAGAAACCATATATTCCCATGCAACTTCTCAAAACATATATATGATGTGTCATTCAACTCTCCATTGTTGCAGACAAAAAACTCACCCTCGGGGGTGCTTAGCTCCAATATGTATCCATTCATCCAATCAATGGATGAACAAACACTCCAATTGAATGCAATATTATGCATGATGAAGACATTAGATATATGTCTCTATTGCTTCTCATCAAACTGTAAATGGAATGGTGCACTTGTCAGGCCATGTGGATTGACCTTGAATTCATCAATGGAATATGTTGGAGCATCTTACTCCTCATGTGGCACCCATAGGAAAATCCCCTTTACCCAAACTTCATCCCTATGTGTGTTGGCTACCATATTTATGTGGGGTGAAGGAAAGTGAACCAACTCCTGGAAACAATCATCCATGAATCTTTTGGTTGGCTCATCCGAGATGAAATCATGTGCCTCCTCCAAAAATATGTAGCTTCCTCCATTAGGAAACTTATAGTCTTTCTGGAAATGAATAGGTGCTTGGACTTCATTTTGATTAACTCCAAACTCTCCAAGAACATCCAAATCAAATTGTAATCCACGTGCCCAATGCACACAAGTACCAAATATCAAAACATTGTTGTCCAAATGACAAGGGTGAAGGTCCCATGTCTAATCACCAAAAGGGTAGGAATCACCAACATTCCATGGATTCCCATGTTGCTCACCAAAGGTGTAAAATGTATCAAAGAACTCTCCATTGATGCAAATAGGAGTATTACTCATGTGTATTTTCTTCCTAATAGGAAAAGAAGAGACACTCCAACCTAATGGTCCAAATGGAAAGCAATATGCTTCCCCATGTGAATATTTCCAATGGCTCAACTCTTTGACACTAGTCAAAGGGTGCCTGCAACCATCTTGTGTCCCACTTAATGAAATCAAATGGGAAATACCTGCATATTTATGGGATGTGGCATCAAATATAGGCATGATATGCTTCTAACATTGTTGGGTAGGGAATGGTTCTTCCATTAAATCAACTGAAGTGAATGTGGTAGACTTCTGCTCTTTTTCAGGAACCATTAAAAAGAAATTCTTGACCCAAACTTCATCCTCAAATGTAATGGAAGAAGTAGAAGGGTATGATGTGGGATCATGGACCAAAATATCCTCTCTGAAAACCCCATCCACCAAACTAATGGATGCATCAACTCCATCATAGGCTGGTCCATCAAACATGATCTCTTTTGATTCCTCAATGGAGGAATGGCTCACTCCAAGAAGAAGCTCAGTTTCATTCTGGGAAATTGTATGTGCTTGGAACTCTTCATCTGCATATAAAATTTCCTCAAGCACATGTATGTCATCATGTACCTCATGAACCACCATCTCATGAGGTTCCTCCATATAACTCCGAATACAATCATCCATAAGAGACTAGCTGACTGGTATGAGTGATCTTTGCAAATTTTGATGAAGTTTCTCTATTTGGATCTTGGATTCTTAGAAGTCACTTTGAGTGCTTCTCAAAGAATCTTGGGTGGCCATCAGTTCATTATTGAGATTTAAGATCTATTCATCATCCTTCAAGGATGCTCCATGTAACATATGTACAAGCTCATGCAGATAATTTTTGTCATAAAGAATATCTGAAAAATTACCTTGAATTGGCGGCATTGCTCTCTGAATCTTCTCCATGGCTTCAAGGAAAGATGAATCTTCCAATGAAGCATCTCTCCAACAAGATTGTAACACTAAAACATGTGTTTCATGGAGAGTGTGTAAGGCCTTCTTTATATTTCTTTCATTCATATTGAGTGGAATTTCAAAAGGGGAAGGTTGATAATAAACCTCCTCATCCTCTACCAATGGATCAACCTCTTGAAACTCATGTCGTGATATTGAGATCGATCCGGTGACTTCTTCCTCGACTGCAAGGATTTCATCTTCTTCAGTATTAGGGGATCTTGTACTTGCAGAAACCTCATTAAGAGGTATCTCTATTTCACCCACATAGAGAGATGGACATCCATCAAAAGATGTCTCCTCAAAACTTAGGCACCCATCAGTAGGTACCTCTTCACAACATCCATCAGTGGATGCTTCTTCAAAATTTGATCAACTATTAGTAGATGCCTCTTCTCGGAACCCATTAGTAGCTAATATTTGATCCATACTATTATGATCCTTAGCAGAACTGCTGATGTATGCTTCATGCTTATCCCCTTTGGAAGATCTGCTTGAATAAAATCCAAACAATCTCATTATGCTAGAAGATGCAGTTGGCTGATTTTTTCTTCCTTCTTCTTTACTCATAGAGGTAGAACAACTCGGTTACTCCATGGGTGATTTGATTTTCTCTATTGAACCCAAAAATTAATCATTTATCTCAAATCCAAATCTGCAATAAAATTAATATTTGAAAGAAATGGCCTTACCAATCTCTTCTCCCAAGGTCAGATACTCCTAGTAGTGGTAGGGCACATTTTTACTTGCATATATCATTTCTGTCAAATATTTCTTAGGTTTGGCCATCGATGGTTCCGCCCATTGGTCTCTGTACATATGGTCACAAATGTAACCATCCTAATCTCTCGGTAATCCTCCGTCAATGTAAATAATGTATTCTTCCCCATACAACTCAAAACCTTCATCTTCCATGTCTGTCACTGGTTCCACAATTGCAACTCGAAAACAATTCCAAGATAACTTTCCATTGAGAGTTACTTTCCACAGGATGAGCCAAGGAAAGTGCTATGATACAACTGTAATATCCCTGATATAATATCAGCTGATATTATCTCAAATTTTAAAACTTACAGTACAATTTTTCACCGGCAAAGACTAGTTAACAAAACTAGTAGAAAAGGGGCTACTTTAGGGCACAATAAGATTCCTCCTGGGTTATGAATTTGGAATATTTAGGATATGAAAAATGTATGTGTGAATGTGAAGAAGAAAAGGTATGAGTTTCAGGGACAATTTCTAAGTCCTATGCACAATTTACCGGGGCCATTTACATTTCAGCAACAACAGTGGTTGATGTCTACTTTGAGGCTTCCTGGGCACTCCAGCATATGCATATTAGGCTCAGTGCTTACACCTAAATGTAACAAAATGGAATATATCATATTTTAACATCATAATTAGTTTTTGGACAGAATATTATGATAATTTGGTAGTTTATGGTTGATTATGGGAGCAAAAGAGGCAAGGGAACTATGTTGGACAGCTCAACTAGTAGTTTTCCAAGTTCTTCCAAACAGGATGAGATGCCTTCAAATCCTCATGGAAATTGTTGTAGATGATTCATTAAGGTATCAGGAACCTAAAACAACTTACAAAATCGAATTTGGGCATACAGATACTTATTAATTGATCAAACTGCAAAACTAGTCAAATTTGGGTGCCCAATGAGCTAGACTTGACATTTGTGGACCCAAACCACCAGAGGGGGTCATGAATATCTGTTTTTTGGATAGGTGTGGATACTAAAGTGATTTAAAAAAATACAGAAACCTTCATAAATAAAAATAGATACTATGAGCTCTGTATAATGCTTAAACTGAAAAACTAGTGAACTAGTCTTGAAAGATATGGCTCAAACTGCTAAAGGAGGCTATCTAATCCCTATTCTGATATTCAATGTGAGTCTTATTTTTAATTTAAATTAGCAGGAAATAATAACTGATTTCATTAAGCTAATCATTAAATGGCATGGCCTCATACATCATAGATAATCTCTATACTTGAATTTTTACAATGGTAGAAGAAGGAGAGTACTTAAGTAATAAGAGAAGGTGTGGTCACTGTATCAGATATTTAGGATCACTATGAGCTGATGGATTCTCATTGTATGCGCATTGGCCTTCTGTATCTTCTTGAAATCTCTCCAACCGATTACTCTTTCTCTGTGACACTCTACATAACCACCTCAAGACATATGGATTTTTGCATCAACTTCTGAAGGATGGATATTCACATGAAATGGATGGATTAGATCTGCAATTTATTATCAATGGCTGCATTGGACCATGTGCAAAAGAGTGGAACTGGAACTATGGGGCACATATCCCACAAGTGGCTAAGGGTGCATCACCAAAGCCTAGAGAAGCTTAAGATTTCTCACATACTGTCAAAAAACTAGCAAAAGATGTGAATGTGGTGTGCTCTCCCCATTTTATAGACTGGGTGACTTGTTGAGAAACTCAACCTCCTTGGCCTCACCTAATGCACCCTCCTTGACTAAGTAAGGCAACTTCCTGCTTTTCCAAAATTGCTTGATTTCTCCCTTTTGGAAACTGCGCCTTCCTGGCTTTTCCAAATGTTTCCTGCTTTTCCTACTGACTTCTTTTTATCCCTCTTTGGAAACTGTGCCCTCCATGATTTTCATGGGGTTTCCTGCTTTTCATACTAACTTGGATTTTTTCCTTTTAGGAAACTGCGCCCTCCTTTGATTTCTGGAAGTTTCTATTTTCCTCACCTACCTGCTTTTGTCAGTTTCTTTCTTTTTTGCTTAACAACTTGCTTTGTGCTACTTTCCTCCACTTTCTTCTTTAGTGTGACAACTCATCATGCTATCCTTATCTCTCCATGCACCCTCATGGGGTCCTCATCATCATCCAACTCATCAAAATATATGATTAGTAATTAAATGTAAAAATAATCATTACTTCACTTCTAAATTTAATTAATTAAACAACTTTATGATAAATTATTCCTAGTTAATAATTGCCTAGGCTAATGTTATCACCCCTTTTATTAAATAATTCGTTGGTCTTCACTAGGATCCATGAGGGTTTGATGGATTCTTTTTTTCCCTTGGTACTGGAAAATTGGGGACATGATAGATGAGTCCTCCAAGTACTCTTATGACTAGTCAGAAGAATTAGAAAGATCCCCTCCCATGCGATGAGCATGGTGATTTTTTACCGATCTACTTGTGATATTTTACGAAGCTGTTGGCACTCCTTGTTGTAGAAATAACTAGGTTTTGGACATATGACTTTTATACACACTACGGTATAACTTTCTTCCTATGGATAAGAAGAGGTTCTCTTAGCTTAAACTAAAATAACCTAAGACAGCTTGTAACAAATGCACCCTTGAAATCCTAAATCAAACTCATACATCAAGATTAAAATGCACTTGAACATGGAGGATGAATGTCACTCACCTTAAATCGAATGTTCGTCCCGCTTCCAACTTTAGTCTTGAAGCTCCTAAGTTGGACCTATCAAGATCAAACAAATACAAAAAAACAATCTTCCAAATACCTTGAAATACAAGTTAGATCTAAATTCTATTGAATACACTTCATGGCAATGATCAAACCATAATACACACAAAGTGGGAAACAAGACAATTTATTATTGATTAGAAGCTTGAAGACACTTACAAAGAGTTCCATGATGTCCAAGTCACCTCCAGCTCCAAAGCTTCCTCCCTTTAGCTATCCCTGCAAATACCTTAGGATCATAGGTTTGATGCCCCAAGTAGTCCTCCCTTTGGCTCATGGATGGCCTCTCCTTTATAGCACTTGGAAAGTTAACCGTAGGGAGAGGAAGGTGGATCTAGTGAGATTTTAGTGGATCAACCAGGCTAAATAAAGAGAAGAAGTTGAGATCGAATCAGGTGTGCCAATCCCAAGGAAATCTCTCGGAAGTTGAAGATCCAAGATCCATGCACAAAGGCTATTATGGTATTTTCGCGCCCCGGAAGCTGAGTATAGCACGAAAATGTTGTCATTTGTGCGCCCCAGTATTTATGCAACACGCTAAAATATGGGATTTTCACGTCTTAGACTATAGACAGGGCACAAAAATTAGGGTAAAAAAGGTCAATCTAGGTGACACTTGGCCCATTAGGTTGTCTCTCGACTGAAAAAGGTTGGATTTGTCTCCTAGGTGTCCATGTAATATCCTTGGGAAGATTCAACCAAGATATTAACTCTAATTCATTTTTTTATAAAATTTACTAGTGATTTTCTTTGACAATTTTCTGAGCAAAGTAGGAACTAAGTGATGGGTACTGAGGTAAGGAATGAGGATGGTAGGATGAACATTCAATTCTGGAAAATGTATGGTCTTAGGTGCAGCAGCAGGTCAAAATTCAAATCAAAGATGTCCTATGCACCATGTACCAGAACCATTCACTTTTCAACAACAGTGTGCAATTGTTGCCTACTTCGAGGCTTCCTGGGCAGCTAGCATATGCATACTAGATAGGTGGGGGTACCGGAGATTAATGACAGAGGTAATATCATTCAAATAAACTTATATAATGTACTGGAATGATGTATCAATGAATTGGAATGGTTTGGAAGAGTATTGGCCAAAACTAGCTAGTCAGGACGACCAAGAAGGAGAAATTATAGTGCTTTCCAAATGGCCTAAAATGCTTCCAAAAGATTCTGAATGGAGTATGGGGATGTTAATTACTGTTATATTTACCATACCAAAGAATTATAACAGAAAAATACATTAATGGTTAAACATACTGAGAGTTTCACTAAAACTAGTCAATAAATAATGCCCATTGAGCTAGTCTAGGGTCAAAGAAGGGTAAAACTCAGTAAATGAAATAATTCTATGTTTTTATGACTTAAATAGATCTTTTATAACTTATTTAATATTTTATGGTCGAATCAGAAGTTTAAAAAAATATATTACAAATATTTTCTACCCTCCTTCGCTACAGTTCCCCAATTGACTAGGAAAACTAGTCTCAATCTCTGGAGGTGCCAAAATCACCAGTAAACTTCATATATTAGTCCAGAACATTAATAAACATATGATAAAAATACCAAATTCTTTTTGGGTCTAATTCAAAAAATTGGAAGAATTTTTATAGTAAAATTCATCAAGGATTGCACAGGAGACCTTCCACGGGTAGTTTTCCCCCATAGGAGAGGAGAAAGGGTTGGAAGGGTAGGAGAAGGTTCAGATCTATGATAAAACTGAGTGATGAGATTATACAGGTCTATAACATATCTCATGGGCTTCACACACCTTCTCTGAGAAGAATTGGACTCCTCCTTCATGAATGAGATCTTTATCTCCACAGGAATCACTAGTTTTCCTCCACAAGAAAGGAGAAAGGGTTGGAAGGGTAGGAGAAGGGTCAGATCTCTGATCAATATGATGCATAAGCTGCTACAGCTACAGAACATATTTATTGATCTTCACACTGTCCTCTCAGCTGATTTAGTCTCCTCCTTCAAGAATAGGATCTTTCTCCTCAATAGATCTTCAACTGCCTTCACTACAAACACTTCTGGATGATAGGATCTCTTCTGATGGTTTCATAATCTTCATGGATGGCTGATAAACATCTAATAAGAAGCAATATGGACCTCTGGAAGTATACTGGAAACTTGTCAAGAACTTGGGGCACATCTCCCAAGGTTGTTGAGGAACATCTCTCAACACTAGAGAAGCTCAGAGCTCTCAAGCAAATTTCTCAAATGATCAAAAGTTGTCAAATGGAGTTGGTTGGATTCTTTTATAAACTTCATGATGACCTGCTGAGCAAGTTCTTGACTTGGCGACCTGTGAGAGTAGGTTAACCACTTTCCCATTCTACTCCAAATCCATGAGGGCGCATTTCTTGAGGAGAATAACAACTTATGAGCTTTCAAAACTTTCTTTCCTTCACCTCCTTCACTGAATTTGGGCAAGTGCACTTTAGGTAGCTTTTCTGGTTGTTGCTATTTTCTTTCTGAAAGCTTTTCTGAATCTTTCCACTTTCTTTACTTTCCTCTTTTCTGCTTTTGCCAGTTTTTCTGTTTGCTTTTGTCAATTTCCATTTTGTTTTCCTTGTCTTCTTTCCTCCATTAGATTCCTTGCCTTTCCTGAGATTTGCCACTAAGGCAAAATTGATCCTCTTGACACCAATTCGAATTTACTAAGAACATCATCACCACTTGCTAATATTTATTAGCAACATTTATTATTAAAATATTACCATTTTCATAATTAATTAACCACTATAGTAATTGCCTCAAAATTTCCCCATTAATTAAATTCTCATTTAATTAATCACTTAGACTCAGTCATGGGGTTAATAACTGCATGGGGGGCCACCTTGTCCATTTAATTCCCAAATACAACCTTAGGCATATTCCATAAGGTAGTTTCCATACTTGCTCATTAATTAAATAATTATTGCCTAGGTGACTTAGGCCAAAATTACCCGATGGACCATAGCAAAATTTGGGCACATGACAGTCCAGATGAAACCAAGGAGGGGATCAATAAGGTACAATGCACATTAGGAGTAAACGTCATGAGTTCATATGTCATGAAGATGCGACACTAAGGCTCGAAGTGTAACTTTGAGGTATAACACACACACACACACACACACATATATATATATACATGTGCATGTGGATGCAAAAAAAAAATTATATATTTTTTAGCCTCTTTATTATATGATGGATGTGATATGTACTTACATGTGTATGCAAAATAATATGGAATGCAAATCTATCATTTATTTCCTTGTTATCAGTTATTAATGTGCCACTCTAGAATATTGTTATCCATTTGATATGTGACACTATTGAAACGCCCAGGGACATGAATGAATGTGATGGTCTCAAATAGTCTAACCAATTGTTTAGAGCATAGGAATTTTCTAAAGAGTTAAGGATCACATACTCAGTAACAATTATTCAATTGTGCGACAAGCAGCTAGGAATCAAGGTAAACACAAAGGTGACAAATGCTCATGTGTAAATCATCATTCAAGAGATCGATCACAACGTTGTATTCCACCTAGTTATTAGTGGATGCACCTACGCACGCGTCGCTGATGTGAATGAGGGCATGTGACAGGGAATAAAGTACCCATACAGTCGAGGTAATATTTAGGCAATATCTACTCGCATCGTCAGCGTAACCAATGTACATGGTAGGATAAGGATCCATCCGATAAGGTCAAGGAAACAAACCATGAGGATATTTTTTGAAAAATTTAAAACAAAAATGGGAAAAATATATAATACAAATGAACACAGAGTTTGGTCAGGTTAAGAGTAAAATCTCTTGATCTACAACCTATTACGAGGGTTCTTCAAGAGGTGCCCTTTGGAATCAGCAAAGATGATTGCCTCCTTTCCTAGATAGTGTTTGACAACATATGGCCCTTGCCACATGGATTTAAACTTTCCCTTGCCTATTTTATCGTGCACTTGGTATTAGATGAGGAAAAGGCCTCCCTCCTTAATGTTGTGAGGGTGGAAGTGAGAGTCGTTGTGGGATTTTGATCAATTCTTGGCAAATTCGATCATCTGGAGTGACACATAGAGATCCTCATTATCTTGTTCAAGGGTGAGCAAGCATTATTCCAAAGTAGTGGTCTCTGGAAGAAGTTAGACAGCGAGGTGAAGGGACGGGATTTTCCACTTGATTGGGAGGACTGTCTCAGTCCTGTGCATGAGGTGAAACGGGGTGAACCCCACCACAATTTGGTCGATGGATCATAGGTCCAGAGGGATGAAAAGAGCATATGGTTCCAATTGGACTTGTGTTTATCCACTATCCTTTGGAGCATGGTTTTCAATATTTTGTTGACGACATCCACATGTCCATTTCCCTGAGGATAATAGGAGGAGGAGAATTGGTGCTCAAAATTTAACATGTGAGACAACTCTTTCCAGATGGAATCCTCAAAATGAGAACCGTGGTCAGCCACTAGTTGGTGTGGAACATTAAACTAAGTGATCATATGGTTAAAATTGTTTCTAGTGTTTTCACACCAGCATGTTCCAAAAGGAAGCTACTAAGGGATGTTAATGGATGTGCAAGACTTAGTAGAGTTTCAAAGTATAAGTAGAAGATAAATAAAATGGAAATTAAAATTAAATAATATAACAGGAAAGTAAAGCTAAATGACGGTGAAAACAAATCTAAACTAACAGATACTCTTCATTCAACAAATAGATTTTTGAATCATCATTAAAGAATAAAGAATTTCCTTTTTCATTGATAAAATGTATTTGCAATAGTACAAGATTCACCTCAGAGTTGCATTAGGAAGGGCCCCTGTAGTTGTCTAAGGGAGGGTTCGCTTGATCTCCATGTAGTCCACGATCCTCAATCCACACATCGCATAAGAGATCTCTGGGAAGTTGATAAATGAACATAGAAGGGAGTTTAGATCTGAGGGGTATTTTTGCAAAGTAACGGTTTGAGCAATAGATTGAGATTTATAGGCATGATGGATAGCTCTAGGATAAGGATAAGTCTTTGATTTTTTACTTTTGATTTTTTATTTTTGCTTTTTTGCTTTTGCCTTGTTTTTGTGCCTTTCAATTTTTTTATCCTTTTTCCAAATTGGGCTATCATAGGTGTCATTCCATGTTTATTATTTTTCTTGAGGATAAAAAGGAGAAATGTCAAAAAAACAAGTTAGGGCATAAGTAGCTCATTTTTTAGATAATTGATCAAATTAATTTTGTAAATGGCCCTATTTTGGTGTGCGACTTTAATTTTTTGGTTTTTCCAAGGTCCAAATGGTAGAAACGAAATATGATAATGATGTATATGTGGGATGGGACTAATGAAAAGGTAGGTGGAAAAAATTTAGGTGTTAACACCTAGCTCCAATATGTCTTGTCTCTTTTCAAGTTGGATAGGTTGGGTATCACCTTGGTTGTATTTTCCCAGCCCTTGTTCTCGTGTGAAACCCATTGATTGCATGTTGCAGAGTTCCTTTTCATAAGGTGTCACTTTTTTGGGAGGAGGAAGGATACATACTTTAGGGGGGTTTTCTCCACTCCCTTCTCCACCATATCTAATTTTTTTCAAGGGGGTAACCTCTCTTTTCCCTTCCTTTAGGATCTGACCCTTTATCTCCATTTCCTTTCCCTCATCCTCATGGAATTCATCATATATCTTATTGAATATATTTAGGGATGCCAATATAGGGGACATTAACCATATTTCCAAGGAATTTGTGCATTCTCCACCATGTTCTCTTATGTTTATTATAGTTATATTGGATTATATCATTATACATTTTTTGTGGAGGGTCCTTGAAGGAAATATCTTCTATTGTCATTATATCTCCTTCTATTCTATAAAAGGTGAAATAAGGTAGATCATATGAGGGATTTGGAGCAAGTGGAGGAAAAACATGACTTGATAATTTAACTATATCTTCATGTCCTTTGATTTATCTTTCCACTTCATTGAAATTCGCCCTCTTATCTACTCTTTCAATGTCTGGTCGAGGTTGTTAATTTTTTATCTTTAATTTCGGAGTTACAATAGTAGTTGAAAACAATGAATAATCATAAGAATAAACATTCATAGTCGACACACAAATTTACCTTGGGGAAACCCTCTATAACTTGAGGGAGAAAACCCCAGCAAAATATTCCTTAGTATATTGATAGACAGTAGAGAATGATTGCTTCACAATGAGCAGATTACATCAAGCACCCCTAGTGCAATATCAGAGAGAAATATCAAGCACCCCTGGTGAAATTATAGAGCAAGAGATATAGACAAATAAGAGAACTCGGAATAATAATATCCACTCAACCAATTTGCTAATCTTCATCACATGCACGAATTTCCTTGAAGAGAATTTGCTCCAACATTGGATACATCAATCCTGCATGGAAAAGTGTGTCATACATCTCATGCAAAATATTTAAATCTATGTAATGAATTCAGGAAGAACTCTCCCTTTAACTGGATTCTAGACCACTTAGATAGGTGGCTAACTTAAGTGTCGTCATGCAAGTGTCGTCTTTTAGTTTAACTCAAGTGTCATCATGCAAGTTTCGTAAATCAAGCGTCGTCATGCAAACACTTAGTTCACTAGATCTTCTTTGTTATCACTTAGTTAACTCTTTTAACTGAATTCTTTCTTGTTAACATCACTAAAGTGAACAATTTGATTTCTCCTTTAATTTTAACAATTTGATTTTCTTCTTATTTAATTGAAGTCTTTATCATCACTAAAGTGAGCAAATCGAATGCTCTCTTACCTTATCACATCTTATATTTATATCTTGTCTTATCTACATGGTCCACATGTGCCAACTCAATTATTTATCATATCAAATATACTAAGGATATTTTTCCAATGATGTGATAATCTTGTTCTACTATCGTTCCAAGTGGTCATATGCCAAAGTAATTCACTCTAGAGGTGGCTAGTCTCTAGAGGAGAATTAATAGCTCAACCATGGTTAGTAGTACATCACACACCATTCATGCTTTGACATGCAAAGCATTACCTCAACACATGAGGGTAATTTCCCAATTTTCTTTGATACCACCATGGTCCACCACTACCCATTCAACCCCATTGGTCCTAGTAACAGTTGGTGTTATAGGTCAAATCTGCACTTCTCCGTCCGTGATCACATTATGTTGTCGATCACACAAAAGGACAACATGGATTGAAGAGCTAGATTGCCCTGGATGATATATGGACTCGATTCACCCTCTTCAGCTGATATTTTCCCTGTTTTACCTGATATTTTGACATGTGCGCTACTCTTTGGCTAGTAAACCAGCGCACATATTCTAGTATGCCCTACTTTCCTCAAGGGAAACCAGCGCACACCTTGGAAAGTTGTAGGCGCTTGTTGTAAAACACTAAAGTTGTGTCTTGTGCGCTACTATGCCTTGAGAAACTCACGCACATCTTAAGATGAAATCAAAAATATATTAATTTGACGAATTGGGATTAGTTGAAGTTGGTTCTGCAACTTCCCCAACCTCCCAATTCAACCGCTTCTCGATTACAACTGCCTACCTTGTCCCATAAATACAAGGAGGATCCATGAGAGAGAGACGTAGAAAGAAGACATTAAGGGTTGTTACGCTGGAGGAAAGTCCCAAGTCATTGTGAAGAGTAGGATCCCAGGACTCAGTTGCAGAAACATCTCGACACATCAGGTATATTGTACTGATTCATGTTTCTTTGACAATAAAAATGTCTAAATACCCTTCCTGTCCCAAATCAGATGTCTATTGGATTGTATGTCTAGTTGGCTTAATATCTTATTATATTTTATGTTAAATTACTTTTTGATTTCATCATATTTATATATATTCAAGATATGCTTAGGAAGGTATCTGTTGTGTTGCAGGTTCATCAAGCGGGAGATCAAGTGAAAGCTAGGACCAGCCGTCGGTTAAAGGTATGTCTTTCGATATCTCGATCTCTCTCATTTGTAAGAACTAGTTGCAACATAATAAATGTATTTACCTGTCAACCCAACCCAGTTGGTAGTGTCCATCTCCTCACTATAAGGTTAAAATCCTGAACAACAGACTGGCGAATCCATTGGGGAGTAACCGGTAGTTATTCTGCTCTAGGAGACCTAGTTTAGGGTTTTTTCCAACCCCTTTTTTGTCAATTTTTTATTCTCTGAAAAGTCTGGTAGGTATTTGTTACCTGTCCCTTACTGCTTGATTCATCTCAGTTGGTTGTTGCAAAGCCTGTCTCTATCCTTTTGTGACATGTGTGTTGGTCTTCCCTACTAACAGTAGCACATACCACTTGATGAGCACTGCTCTTTACACTACATAGTAGCGCATATATCCTAATGTGCATTGGTTGCTGCACTACACAGTAGTGCATTTTCCCGTAGTGTCCAGTTTTTGGTTAGGGTTTGATTCCACTTCCAGCCTATTGCTTTGCCTTCTTGACTGACCCCTGAGACTCCTATGTCTCTTCTGAGTCTTTTTTACCTCTCTTGAGTCTTTTTAGTTTGTTTTCTTGCTTGAGTACTTGTTTTAATTGTCTTTGTTGCTTACTAGCCCTTTTTGAAGTTCGTGCACTATTCTCTTTGGACATAGCTGCATACTTTTATCCTAGTTGCTGTTTCAGTCATACAGACCTACATTCCTAATGCTTGTTGTCTGTTGCAACGTTTATCATGCTTTCACTTTGTCTTATCCTTTCCATTAGGGTTTGGCTTCAAGTTTGAGTCCTTAGGATTGCTTTCGAAAGGTTGCTTGGTTTAGATACTTTCTGATTGTCTTATGAATTCAGTCCAAGTAAGTCAAATCTTTCTAGTTTTCTTTCTGTTGAGTCTGTATGTTGTTAAAGTCATTCTTGGTTCGCTTGCTTACTTTTTGCTTGGCTTAGTGTTTTCTTAGGGTTTTGATGCTTAGGATCAATATGTTTAGGTCTGCCTTTCCGTTACGAGTGTCTCCTGTCCCTGTTTCTTTTACATTTTGTTTCCAAGCCTCAAGTTTTTCTTTTGCAAAAAATTGGTAAGTCAAGTCTTCATCGAGTCTCTTGATTCGTTTTCTTTGAGCCATTTATATTTTTTTCTTATGCACACTTTACATTTAGATCTTGCTTGCTTTTGTACAAGTTCTCTTTCTTTTACATTTATCAGAAAAGACAAAAAATTGTTGAAATAGATTAGTAGTAAGGTCTTGCATTATTTTGAGGTAGCATAGTTTGCTTTGAAATATTTAAAAGAAAAATACAAAAAGATTTTAATTTAGGTTTTCTTAGGTTTCGAGTTTTGAAATAATTATAAACAAAAAGAGAAAATTTTTGTGAATTTGAAAGCGTTATTTTACAAGTAATTTACTTTCTATACAAACCATTCCACACACCGCACTACAACCCTTGAGTAACAAGTAGCCCTTAAAAAGAAACTATTAATAAAATTCATTAGCAACATTTTTCTTTTTAGGTATACATGACATCAACTAGCTTAGGCTAGAGTTTCGAGCTTAAATCACCTTAAACGGCTCGGAACTGGCTTCATTACTCAACAATCATAGTACGACTTTCATTTAGGTAAATCCATCTATATCAAATAGTCCTCAGAAACTCTACTTAAACCAGATCTAAGCACGAGGCCGTGGGCGATTGGAACTGTTGAGGATATCCCCTCACTTTCCTTTCAGCCATAAACCAAAGTTGACTCGCGTACGGGGGTCCTTTCGGGCTTTGCTATCCTTCCCATGCATTTCGACTAGGCTGACGACTATCCCCCCAGGTTATTTCGTATTGATGGTATCCTTAGTATTAGACCTCTAGGATTCTACACAAGTAGAGTGGGTGGTTATTCCCACCTCACCTCGGATAGATGTGGAAGGTAACCCTTTGGAAGTAATCCCGGGAAAGCGGTTTGGTGATTCAAGCGCTTGCACCCAGTGGACCTCCGGAGGATGCCACATAACTGACTGTCGATACTCTGTTAGTCTGTTCTGGGCCCTAATCATCCCAGACTTACTTCTGAGAGTATTTTCCATTGTTTTCCTGGTTTGAATACTTAGGAATTTTTTTACTGGTATGATGTTTTCCCCTTAGTTTTAGTGGCCACTAGGTTTTTACTTAGTTTTATTTTGTTTTAGTTGTGGAGGACCAACATATTCATCGGTCTCGAAGGTTGTAAAACCTTCCCCCACTCATAGTGGAGCCTCCACCGCCACCGCGACGTAGGAGAACAAATTCCCGTGGTTCTTTTGAACTTACGAGCGACACAGAGGTTCTTGGAGAACCACAACCTAGAACACCGGATTGACAAGTCTTCGATACTATCGAGGTTGAGGATTTAACTTCTACAGAGTTTAATACTCCTTTTAACCCTCCTCTTACAGGACCCAACGATCCACTTCTGGTGCCTATTGGCTTCCAACAGCCTGAGTATAGTGCTTATGTGTTTACATCGGGTTATACTATGGTTAACCCAGGAGACGAGCAGGGAGTTCCACAAACTCCCACAACTTCTATGGATACAAGGATTGTTAATCCTTCCTTCACAAACACTACTACCCCGAGTTCATCGCAGACTACTTCTGCCTCAACTTTGTCCTTTAGTTTTAACGCTGGTACTTTAGGCATGCCAAGCTCATTAGCTTCGACGTTTTCCTCAGTTGCTACCCCCAACTTTTGGACCAAACAATGTCCCTTTGTCAGGGATACTCGTAGTTAACTTCACTCAGTCTTCTGCCACACAACAAGTTTAGGGTGTAACACAAGTTGTTGCTTCCACTTCCACTGTAGGATCGATTCCCTCTACTTCTATGCCTGTCATGGGTACCATGACTACGCTGTCCACTACAAACACGCTTGGTTTCAACCCCTATGCAGGGTACAATGTGAATCCATTGAACATACCTGCAGGGAGTGTTCCCTTCTCTTTGTTTGTTGGAGGAGGGGGTAATATGTTTAACCAGCAGTATGGCGGGGCTAACACCCAGCCACAGTGGACAAACACACAGGGTTTCAATCCACTATCTTTTGGGTGGAGTAATTTTAATCCTTTCGTTTCACAACCGATGGTTGGGGGCAACCCCAACCAACAGTACACGAACCAGGCAACGGGTGGTTCCCAATACCAGGTTCCTGTTTACCAGATGCCATTGGCTCAACCACGTTTACCATTTCTGGCAACTTTAAACTTGCCAGATCTTTCAAAGCTTACAAACGACCCCATGCATCATGACTCTGCATGGCCACACATTCCCACTAACCTACCCTCAGACGTACCAAAGTTTGAAGGCAAGACTGGTGAGGACCCCGGTGACCATGTTACCACATTTCATCTCTGGTGCTCCTCCAATTCACTGAATGACAATTCCATAAGTTTAAGGCTCTTTCAAAGAACCTTGACAAGTGTCGCAGCCAAGTGGTATATCAAATTTCTCGCTACTGCCTATGGAACCTTTCGGGATCTTGCCATTGTTTTCTTGAACCACTTTCAACTTCCAGTCTGGTATGATGCCGAAACTGACCTTTTGTCGACCTTTCGACAGAACAAAGCCACCCACCTGTCTAATCGTATTCAAGAGTGGTGAAGGCAAAAGAGGCTCATCAAAGCCAACATCCCCCCAGCATTCTTGTTAGAATGGTACCTTAAGTCTCTTCTTCCTTATATTTCTAAGGAAATTGCCACTTCAGGGGTGTCCTCTGAAGAGGAAGCCATTTTGAGAACCCAGCAACTGTACTTGGTCTATGTTCAGTCTAGTATTTTATATGAAATTATTCCTGATGCACCGAGGTCTAATATAAACTTAGGTAAACCTAAACCTGGACCACATGCTGATGGCATTGTGGGTTCAGTCGATTCTGCAATGTTTGATGCCTTAACAAAGCAGGTTCACGCCCTATCAATCAAACAGTTTGTTGTAGAAGCAACTTCTATTGCATCCTCCCCTTCAACTACAGAATTTGTACAGCAGGTGCAGACAAACCAAAAGGGCTCTTGGCATCCCAAAAGAAAGGGCAAGAAAGGGGAGGGAAACCAACAAAATCCCAAAAACACACAAAATGTCGAGGAGGGAAAAAAGGAGAAAAGGAAGGCTAAGTTCCCTTGCAAACTGTGTCAAGAGGACCACCTTACCCATCAATGCCCTCTAATGGAAGAAGCCCAAAAGATGATTCGTGAGAAGAAACCAGCTATCTTAAAAGACCATTTCCCTCATGGACAGAGTTCAATTTCTGGTAGCTCTAGTGCTGGGGGCACCACTCGTGCCACCTCTGCTGATCATTCTTTTGTTAACATGGTTAACTCAGATGCTCTATTTCAAACTCGAGCAAAAAACTATACCCCGGATCCGCAGCAGAAAGATGCTCCTGAATCCTCTACTCCTCTTCACATTCTAGTGGAGACGATGCCGAAGATACCGAAAGGTGTCTACAAACGGGCTGTGCTCAACCCCAACATGCGAGTTGCCCCCAACTACAATGTTGTGGAGGATTTAGCCCAAACCCCATGTGCCATGTCTACTTTGGAGGTACTACAAAGTTTCCCATTGCAACGTAGTGCACTCCTCGCAGCGATTGGGAGTGTCGATTCATCTGCCATGCTTGTGCATTTTGATATGACAGATTTCAAGTACCATTTGCTGTATCATGTCGCTCTCCAGATAGAGGTCATCCATGGTCCCATGACCATTCGACAAGCTGTTGTAGATGAGGGCGCATCTACGTGTGTAATGTCTATTTCTTGCTGGAAATCTTTGGGCGAACCTGAGTTAGTTCCCTCTAATACGGTACTCACCACCTTTGATGGAATATCTTTCCATCCACATGGAGTATTACCATCTTTTGATGTTGAACTTGCGGGAAAGCTAGTATCGGTAGAGGTTGAAGTTCTGGATGCTCTACTCAATTATAACATGTTGTTGGGTAGGAGCTAGACATATGCCATGTAGGAAGTGGCATCAGCTGTCTTCCGGGTCATAATGTTCCCTCACAAAGGGAAGATCGTCACAGTCGATCAACTTTCATTTTCCTGGAAGACCAACCAGACTTCATCGGGTTCAACTATCCCGTTGATTGATCAGTCCAGCCCAGTCACTGAGAGTTTGGGAGTAGGTCTCCATGGGTCATTAATAGGCACTTTTGACCTACCAGCTCCCATTAATTTTATTGGTTCTGAAGAATGTTCTTCATCCGAGATATTCACGGCTTGTTCATTGACATATCCGTGGATTATCCCTACTGAATAAAAACCAGTTGTGCCTGTACCTATTTTAGAGGTAACCTACTTGGATTCACAACAAACTTCAACAAAACATATTATGACTCCGTTGGTCTCTGCTGAGTCAGATATGGACTATGCCCCTGCATGGTCATTGGACTCTACCCATTCTCTTGATTGTTTAGACACGGTTTTTCCTTCTGACGAAACATTTTTTGAAGCTATGATAGGCCTGAGACACCCTTGGGAACAGTTACACCCCAGGTCCTATTTACTTCCCGTTCTAAAATTGATAGAGAGAAGTGAGTTCTCTCCGAGACCCAGTGAGAATGTTGTTTGTTCCTCTGTCCCTTCCACTTCACAATCTTTTTTTGCCGAAGGGAATAGGATGAGTACAACGAGAACCATCCCGATCAACATTTCCACTAAACCTGGAGTTACGGAAAACATTTTTATTGGAGCATACTGTTATCTTGATGAGATCATTCTGTATACCAATCTTTTTAACGATTTCCATGACATTTTTTCCCAATCTCATGATGAGATCCCAGGAACTGACCCTACTTGAAGAAGTACTATGCTTAGGCATTTGTGCTTTTTCATGTATTTTTAGCTGTACATTTTGTAAAGTTAGCTTTGCTTAAAATTGTAGTTACATCTTATGCATTCATTGTTTTGTGTTTCAAATGTCGACTGAACACTTCATAGGGTTTGTTGATGGCGCTAGCCACCACACCCGTCAGTTGGCCTCTACTGCTTGGGTTATTTACTCACCAACTGGCCAACTAGTGTCTTTGGGAGGGGCTTGTTTATGTCCCACAATGAACAACGTGGTTGAATACAGTGCAGTCATAGAACTACTCTGAGATGCCCTGTTTCATGGCATTTCACATTTGGAGGTACAGCTCGACTCACGGTTAGTTGTTTTCCAGTTACTGGGTGTTTATCAGGTTAGAGATCCTACTTTGCTACATCATTTTATGCGCGTTAGGTTACTTGAGAGACAGTTTGATTATATCACATATCAACATATTCCAAGGAACTTGAATGCATTAGCTGATTCATTTGCAAACTACATTTTAGATTGGCATTTGCATCATTCACACACATAATAATTGATGCATAAAACACAATAACACACATTTAGATAACCGATACTGTATATATATCCAATACTGTATCAAAAAATAATATGAGTTTGGATCATAAGTCTATCACAGAGTCATGTCATAAGATACAAAATTGGGCTCGATGGCCTCAAAAATATACATAGAAGGGGCCTCATCTACCTCTGCTGCCTCTCGGTAGCATATGACCAGCCTAGCTACTTTCTGCAGTAACCTAATCCAGGCTGAGGGTGCACCAACTACATCCTCCTGCATATCAATCGGCATTCGCTCAATCCGATATGTAGGAATGTCATGAGTCAAACAACTCATCTTCCTCTCTATGGTTCCCAGCATGGCATCAGCTGCACCCACTTCTACTAGTCTCGCGAAAGTATATGGGTGTCCCTCAGGGTGCACTGGTCCAACATCTGCATTTGACACTTTGTTTCAGTACTTCAAACTCATCATAAAAATCATATATACAAAAATTGAAAAAATTAAATAATTTTTCAAAAAGCATGAACATACCTATCTCTCCCCAGGATGCACCTGGAGGAAGGATCACCTCAGGATCACCTCGGAAGTCCATACCAGCATATGGAAACTGCTCAAATGTTGGCACTTGTCTTTCCCACCAGCCCCAGAAATCATCCTCGTGGTAACAAAATTTGCTCTCACCACCACCTTGGAGGAGAAAGATGTCACCCCAACGAGCCAGCCTTGGCTCACGAGGATTGACTGGGAGCAAAGCCATGCCCAAACTAATAGAAGGCACTCTCTCAAAAAAGAAAGTGAAAAGTATGCTCCCATATCCAAAATTCTTCATCCTCTCGGTCTTACACCCCGAGAGTTGAATTTTCATGTTTTCCAAAAGACTAGTACACCAGTCATATACATGCCCCTGCAAGCATTCAACACCAATATGCATATAGTGTCTTGAGGCTAAATGTTGTGTAGCACTCCCTCCCATCCGATTCAGTATACTCACAATAACTTTGAGAGGAAGGTTGGCAATGGTCAAGATAAGAACTTGACTACCGGATTTCTCTATTCCTGGTACGCAGTAAGTATTCACATATTCTTGCACAGATAAGGCACCCACATTGCGTGAGGACCCTTTCAGGTTCACTTCATCTCCCCTCCGCGAGAGACCCGTGATAAAGTAAATGTCATCCATAGTGAGTTCTAATGTTTCTCCCCAGATATCAAATACCATGGCATCTGCATCCCAATACTAAACAAGCCTCTGAAGCAAGCGGTTTTGTGCCCTCATGTTAACGATTCTATAGAATTTCAATAACCCACACCTTTGGTGCGTATGAAGAGTCCCTAGATCTTGCAAAGCTATCTGATCCATCTCCTCATGCTCTCTTTCTCTCCAAACAAGCACCATCCTGCCAAGAAAAGGTCAAAATTTTATTCCTCGTCATTTTTTACCCAACTTTAGAGGGTGTGCGCTACTGTTTAAGCTAGACAAGCACGTTTGAGCGCTATTACCCAGTATTCCCTACTTTTCTTCATACACAATAGCGCACACGCAAAACACGAGTTGTACATTGCTAGAAAATGATTTTTAACCATAAAAATTGACAAAAAATGCATTAAATTGCAAGTATTGGCAGAAATAACTTACTTGGTGGAGGAAGAAGGTCGATTGGTACTCCGGTTTGATCGCAGCAAGTGGAAGAAGATCAAGGGTTTGCTCCAAATTTGCCCTGCAATTTCCAAATGTGATATTTGAGTTTTCAATTTGAAATTAGTTATATTAAATTGATTTTAATTTTTACCCACTTTTTTCAAAAGTGTATAGTTTCAAGTTGTACATAAAATGTTCTATTTAATCACTCATACTTCGACACTTTGGTGAGGTAAATTTAACCTAAATATCTCAAATTTTCACAAGTATTAAACCGGATATGTCTTATTTTCTTATTGATAGACTAATATATATACCATATTGTCATTATTATGTCATTGAGAAGCTTTGTCGATCATTACTAATGCGATTATTGAGATCCTTTTCTTTGGCAGGTCATGAACATACGATCCTAGAAGCTGTATTTTAAGTCATTTTAAGCTCTTGTTTTCACTATGAAAAACTAAACAAGTTTTCCGAGCAGACTTGCTCTCTTCAAGTTCGTTAAAGGAATTGAAGGTCCATCCGCTTAGGTATAAGTTTAACCATTTTTCGGACCTTTGCGGATTACTTACGAAAAAGGAATACTCTAGTCATAAGTGGCTATAAGAGTTATTCTCTCATTGTTTTAAACTTTTTCGGGGGAGGAGACTAACTGTACGAAAAAGGACCTTTTGGAGCCTTCTTTAGGGTTTTCAGGCTCTTGAAACATGAAAACACCAAGCGAGCACTCACCTACTCGGGCTTGATGTGAAATCCACGAGAGGGTATAATAGAGGATTGTTTAATTTTTTCAAACTCTATAAACAGGAAAACACCGGCAAGCATTAACCTACTTGGGCTCGATATTAAAATCCACGAGTAGGTGTATGGAGTTATTGTTTAAGTTTTTTAGACTCCTTAAAATTGAAAACACCGGCAAGCAAGAACAGATCTCAGCTCGATACTAAAATCCAGAGATCAATACTATAGAGTATTCTTCTATCTCTTCTTCGAACTCTGTAAACAATGAAGAAGGTCCCGAGTCTTCCTCCCATGGACTCGTTAAAATTTTACATGGTTGGGATTATTGAGTTTTCTATCTTTCTTGGACTCATTAAAACCACAAGAAGGACATTCTTTTACCAAAAAGAATAAGGGATAAGAAGGGTATATCACATCTTTTTCAATTTCAAAGGCAGTTGAGTCAGTCATGTCCTTGAACACAGCACGTACTTGAGTCTTTCATGTCAGTTGGGTTTTAGTTTTTGACCTTAGGATGAACCTAATCTCCGAGTTTTTACTCCCCCGGTTGGTTATTATTCCAACCATATGGAGGATCTGTCAATGTCTCCTACATTTCAGGCTTATATCACCTCCTCTTCATGTTGAAAACTTCCTAAGTCACTTTGTGT
Source organism: Larix kaempferi (assembly GCA_027924585.1). Lineage (NCBI taxonomy): Eukaryota > Viridiplantae > Streptophyta > Pinopsida > Pinales > Pinaceae > Larix > Larix kaempferi. The sequence goes on from BSBM01000642.1 coordinate 9,063,094, forward strand.
CGTGGTCACTGTTCAAGGATACATCCTGTGTCGGCCATTCTGCAATTTACCTTGACTTCATGTGTCGGCCATCCTGGTGTCAGTTTGTTTCATCTTGTTACTCGTCCTACTCCACATTAGCTCATACCTGTGATTGTTCCTCATGTTGGATGATGGAGGATGCATTAATGCCTCCCTTCCAGCAGACTTCTTCCCATCGAATTTGGCTCATTATGCTCTGGGAACGAAGTTTAGAGTTTCGGTTAGTATCTTGGGGATTGCAATCATCAGTGGCAGTTTCCCTCGTTGTTGAATAAATGGGAATACATCAATGTCTCTTATTCAACAGGTTCCTCAAGTGTTTGACTTCAAGTCCTCTTATTCACACTTGTCGGATCGTACTAGGTACCTTGGACCCCATTATCATTATCGATGGAAGTCCTCGCGTTTGTTAACGGTATACATCAATGACCGGTAATCTAACGATACTCCCCATGTTCAACTTCAGCTCATTTATTCGCATGGTTAGGTTTTGTACCTTGGGTTGTTTGGATGAAGACCTTGGGACTATGATAGCATCACCTTGTTTATGTTATCACCCAAGCTGCACAAGACTAAGCCTCACTCATTTTGGCTCTTCATGAGACATAGATCTAGCTTGTTGTTATGGCTATGATCTCTCATTTTGACATGGATCCACGCTTGTATGTCAGTGGCCATGCTCTATATATACATCTCCTAGTTATGTATCATAGATCATGCTACACATCTATATGATGTCAAGATTGTATTTGCTCCCTGACCTTAGTCATTGTTTCAGGTGTTTTTTGTGACTTGGTTCTGTGGTTTCTTGCTCCTCCTCTGACTTGGACTTATAATGTATTTCGGTCATCATTTCCCCTCTGACCTCACACATTAGGGGGCATCTGTTATAGGTCAAATCTGCACTTCTCCGTCCATGATCACATTATGTTGTCGATCACACAAAAGGACAACATGGATTGAAGAGCTAGATTTCCCTGGATGATATATGGACTCAATTCACCCTCTTCAACTGATATTTTCCCTATTTTACATGATCTTTTGACATGTGCGCTACTCTTTGGCTAGTAAACCAGTGCACATCTTCTAGTATGCCCTACTTTCCTCAAGGGAAACCAACACACACCTTGGAAAGTTGTAGGCGCTTGTTGTAAAACACTAAAGTTGCGTCCTGTGCGCTACTATGTCTTGAGAAACTCGCGCGCATCTTAAGATGAAATCAAAAATATATTAATTTGACAAATTGGGATTAGTTGAAGTTGGTTCTGCAACTTCCCCAACCTCCCAATTCAACCACCTCTTGATTACAACTTCCTACCTTGTCCCATAAATACAAGGAGGATCCATGAGAGAGAGACCTAGAAAGAAGACATTAAGGGTTGTTATGCTGGAGGAAATTCCCAAGTCATTGTGAAGAGTAGGATCCCAGGACTCGGTTGCAGAAACATCTCGACGCGTCAGGTATATTGTACTGATTCATGTTTCTTTGATAATAAAAAGGTCTAAATACCCTTCCTGTCCCAAATCAGATGTTTATTGGATTGTATGTCTATTTAGCTTAATATTTGATTATATTTGATGTTAAATTACGTTCTGATTTCATCATATTTATATATAGTCAAGATGCACTAAGGAAGGTATATGTTGTGTTGCAAGTTCATCAAGCGAGAGATCAAGAAGGAGATCAAGTGAAAGCTAGGACCAGCCATCGGTTAAAGGTATGTCTTTCGATATCCCGATATCTATCATTTGTAAGAACTAGTTGCAACATAATAAATGTATTTACCTGTCAACCCCGCCCAGTTGGTAGTGTCCATCTCCTCACTATAAGGTTAAAATCCTGAACAACAGTTGGCATTAATTAATTAAATATGGGTTAAATTTTGATGTATTAATTGCCAAAGTATTGAATTTTAGAATTAGGATTAAAAATGCGATGATTTTAATATATTTTTTATAATATTTAATTTATTTAATTAAGAGGCATGTTCTAGGTGGATAAGGTGGCACATGAGGTCAATTGCAGCTATTGAGTTGTCAACCCAAATGGAAACTTTGAGAAAACCAATAAAAAACCACAAAGCCACAAAAAGATAGAAAGTAGCACAAAAGCAGCCAATTCAGAAAAGCATAAAGGAGGCAGGAGAAGCAGGAAAGTCCATAAAGTATAAAGGAGAAGAAAATTTGGAAAAATAGCATGAAAAGCAGAGAATATCTACGAAAAGCTAGGATGTTTCCAAAAGTAGGAAAAGTAATCCAAAGAGGAAAGGCAACAAAGCAAGGATAAAGCAGGAAAAATCTTAGTTGTTAAAAGCAATCAAGGAGGGTGCATGAGCAAGGAAGGATACCACATTCAATGTATATAGATGGTCAATCAGCTTATAAAAAGAGATGGGCACACCACTCTCACATATTTTTCAGTATTGAGAATTGTCTTTAGACCTTAGCTTCTCAGTGGCATGGGAGATGCATCACTAGCCTTCTTTGGGAGATGTGCCCCATAGAAACCATTTTCATGTCTTCATCATAGATCCAAAGCATCCTTTAGAACATGATTTGTAGGTCTGATCCATCCTCCATCCTTAATAACTCAAGCTCTCAATGTTGTTGCAGAGATTGGTGCAAGTTTGAGAAGGAATTTCATTGAGAGATCCAGGAAAGAAGGGAGATAACAGAGTAATGGCGCCCCTGTGAGTTCAATATGATGATATTTATCCATCCACGAACTTTCCAAGTGTCCTTATTCAGTTTATGGCACTGATATTCTGATTATAACTCTTCTTTCTTACTCCTACTGAAGATCATATCTCTAAGTTGTAAAATCTATTGAAGAATTGTGAATTGTCTGTAAGTATGGATCTGATCTACCTTCAATTGCTGCTTTATAAGCCTAATATAGTATCATGATGTTAAATTTTATATATTTTATTCCATTTATAATTCCTAAGAATAAATATGAATATTATTGAAGTTGTTTGTAATTCTATTTCCCAGGCTTGCTTTAGGTGCATTGTAAAATTGCCTAGTTTTACAGTAATTAACATAAAATGTATTTTGTGAAAATTTTAGTCTTTTTGTAAGTTTATACAGGTCCATGAGACCCATATAAACACATCCATATCCATAAGTCCGATTTTCTTGACCCTTTTGAGGTGTTTGGAGTCTTTTGGAAGTTGACTAGTTGTACAGTCCTAAGTAGCACCCTTGCTACCAAACCTCAGTAATTATGTTGTAACAGGTATGATATGAGCAACTTATTCTACCCCAGGTCTGATTACCTTCAATGAGAACCAAAATAATTGGGTTTCTGTAATTTACCAATCAGATCTGATGATACACTAATTGACTTAAAGGCAAAAACAATGAAACTAGTGAATTGATTTGTTGTAGGAAGACAATATCAAACAACTCTGAAAGGAATGAGGATCATGATAGATAATATATACTATGCACAATTTACTGGGACCTTTAATGTTTCAAACATCAGCCAGGTTGAATTCTACTCCAGGGCTCCTGGGCACCTCAGCATATGCAAACTAGATCTTCAACTGAGCACTATCTGAGAACCAATGGTGAATTATTTTGACTTATTAAGGCTTGAAAACATTAAATTACAGTCAAATATCATTATAGGTTCTTTCCAGAAAGTTTGAATAAGTTTTGAGGAGGTTTCACAAACAAAAAAGTAAAATTTTCTTCCTAGATTGCACAACTAGTTTAACTTCAGGATTTTCCAAACAGTGGGAGAAGGTTTTGAAATATTGGTTTCAGACATTTTATGAGTTAATTGACATGATAAATTATATCAGCAACTGAAATAATTCAATTTGGAATTATAAATATTCATCTATCAATCAAACACTGAAAACTAGCTCTTTTTCATGGCAATCTAGACTAGGTGCAAGAAATCAGTATTGAAATCAAACTTCTCTTTATTCAAACTTCAAAATGGACTTTAGAGGTTCAACATTACATTAATGGAAGCCATAAGTAGCTTCAATACATCTCATAGAATACTCAAGAATGGAATACATGAGAGAAGGAACTCTCCATCATAGAAAACAAGAAATCATGAGGAATTCGAATGGGGGTCTCTCCAATCAATGCAAACAAACTTGAAATTCACCAGATCAGACTTAAGAACCTGAAATCAACTCAATTATTAATATTGTATGTCATCATCCTCTCAGAACAAGCAAGGGCACATCTCCCATCTTGGACTAGGGGCACATCTCCCAAGTCATAGAGGCAAAATTGCTCTCAACTCAATTCTCAAACTATCAAAAGATATCCAAGTGGTGCACACTCCTTATTTTATATATTTAAGGTGACTTGTGGAGTAATTAAACTAGGCTAAAGCACCCTCATGGATTGGATAAGGATAGCTTGCTTTCAAGCTTTTCTTTTTTGCTTTTCTGTCTTCCCTTGCTTTATCCTCCTTTTGATTTTCTATCTTGCTTTTGATTTCTACTTTTGCTTTTGATTTTGTTTTTTCTTTCTGCTTTTGATTTTGCTTTTGTTTTTCTATCATGTTTTTTTCCTTTGATTGATTTTTCTTGCTTTTATACCTTATCCTGCTTTTTCTTGCTTTTATGCCTTATCCTGCTTTTTCCTGCTTTTCTACCTTATCCTGCTTTATGATTTTGTCTGTTTTTCTGCTTTATTCTACTTTTCCTAAGCTTTACTTCGTTTCTGCCTTATGCCAGCTTTTCCTTTATTTTTCCTGATTTCATAGCTTTAACTCCTTGTAGATTTTCTTCTTGTGCAAGCTATCTCTTGGTCAAATATTGTCCTCTAATGCACCCTTGTGGATCATTATCCACTTTATTTCATTAATATAAATATTTATTAATGAAAAATAACTTTTGTCAAGTGCATCTCAAACTTAAGGAAGTAAAATTAAATAATTTGGAAATTAATGCCTCAAAACTTAGCCCCTCATTAATTAATTAATTCCAAACTATCACTAGGACCCATGGGGTTGGATGGGTAAGGGTGTACCATGGTGGTATAAAAAAAATGGGGACATTATAGTTTCCACAGAAGTCCTCGAGGAATGTGCATTGATAGCCTTGGTTTTGCGAATGAAATCTTCCCGGGCGTGAAGCACCCATAAAATTTCCATTTTCAAGGTATTGGCCTATTTTCTATCTGATCCAAATCCTTAGCAGGTCCTAACCTATATCTGGGGAGAATTTAGAAAGAGTTTAAAGTGGTTTGAATTCTTCTATGTGAATCCTAGTCTAATTAACTAGTTTTATTAAACCTATATTTGTTGTTTAATTTTTGCAATTTTTGGGGATTAATGTACATTTGAATCGGATCTGGTACTTTACAGTGGTATCAGATCACTTTCCTCTACTCTTGTGGAAAGTAATCTCTCAATTTGAAGAATTTGCAGCCATGATACTAGTACCAACTAATGATGATTTTGAATGGGATGATGCAAAAACCTCTGGTTCTTATGAAGGAATCATCTACATAGATGGAGGATTACCACGATATGAGAATGGTTACTTTTGTGACGAAATGAAAAATGAATACCAAAGGGCTGAACCACCAATGGATAGATAAAAATATGATTTAGCAAGGAAGATAGTAGTAATTGAAAACTTGCCTCATCACTATCAGGAGTATCTTGGCTTTGGGGAAGAGATTTGTAAATTCATTTATTTCAAAGCTTATTTTTATTGCATATTTCGATTTGATCCCAATGATGTATAGGTGGATTCAATAGAGAGCATAAAAATATCAAGGGAGGAACCAAGTTGTTCCACTTCTTAAAGAAAAGAAGAAGAAAAAGGAACCAAATGTGAAGCTCCATCAGAGCCATCTGCATATAGTGGCATCATGAGACTCTTTGGATTTTCTTCAAGGAAAAATTATAAATATATTGACCCTAAGGCTACCAAGGATAAAGATGCATCAATTGGCTTGCAGGAGAAAACTCAAAGTACCAATCAGCCATCTACCATCATTTAGGAGAGCCACGAACCACCTAGTCCTGCAGGTGGTGAAGAAGAAGAAAAGATCTATGAAGAAGAGCGAAAGACATTGCAAGGTGTTTGCAATAAAGTGGAAGGTTGTGAAAAATAATATCTAGACACTCTAGACATGGAGATAAAAGCATCTATCGAAGGATGCATGAGTCTCTATGTTGGTGACATAGAGATAAATTTGGAATAGCCTGCTATAGGTGGATTTTCCCATGAGCATGAAAAAGAATATCTTGCAGCAAAGGGAGAAGAATAAGGATCAGCTTCCCAATCACCACCTGAGCTTCATCAATAAGTTGGTCCAAAGAAGGAAGAATAGGATGCTTATCCTCAAGAGCCACCCTTTCTTGCAGGGCCTTTGAATATGAGCGAAAGGAAGATCCATGAGGCCTTGAGAATTTTGCATGACACTATTGCATTGGTGTCAAATTCTTGTTGGAGAGTTGCATCGATGGAAGAGCCATATTATATTGAAGACATGGAGGCCATTCGGGAAGCAATGACAAACATCAAAGGTAACTTTTTCATTTTCTTTATGATAGAGATCATTTGTTCAATCTTGTGTGGATGTATCATGGTTCATCTATGAGGGATGCAGAAGAGATTGACAAGCTCACTCTTGAATTGGATTCCACCCAAGATTCTTTGAAGAGTACTCGAAGTGCACTTCAAAAATCTGAAATTCAAATTGAGCAGCTTCATAAGAAGCCGGAGAGATCACATTCCACCTCCTACATTTTAGACAACCAATACCATATGGTTGATTGCATTCTTGGATTAAAGGAGTATCCTCATGTGATGGTGGAACACGAGGAAAATATTGATTTGCAAGTGTTTTTGAAGGGAGATGATATTTAAGACCTTGTCCAAGCACTTGTCTGGAAAATTGATGAGAATGACTCAACTATGGGAGAGATAGTTGAGGGAAAGACATTTGGATCAGCTAGAAAATGTGTTTATTTATCCAAGGATTGGATGGATGAGTACATAACGGAGATAGAGATCCAAGGGTACACCAATCTTGCTCACATTGATAGAAGATTCTTTAACAATTCATTCATTGGGAAATATTGTGAGAAAGAAGGGCAATCCAAAATGTGTGTTCTTTGTAAGAGGACTGTCCTGGAGGAAGTTGGTCAAGTGCTTGATGTGCATCAGGAGGATCATGGGATTCCCTTATGGGAGCAAGATTTTAATTTGGAGGAGGTAGTTATATTCACTCCTCTTGGACCAGCCAACAAATGTGTTGATCCATCCATGGATGGGGTGGAAAAATACATATCAGTGATGGATGCACATGGAGATAAGAGTTTTGTTTACACCAATAAAAAGTTAAATGACACCTCTCTTACTTTCATATATTATGAGCAGTAGCTGAGGCATATACTATCACCATCTGATACCTACATCATGCATAGAAGAAAAGGTGTTCATTGATTGATTGATTGGGTGGATAGATGCACCATCGAGATGAAGACTTTGGGAGGTAAATGTTCCTCTTGTTTCTGCAATGAAATCTTTGTTCTGCCTGACATTGTTTTCGCAAGTGAGCAGCAGCAAAGACATATTTTGCAACCATTAGATATATCCATTCTTCATGCATATATGGATTGGGTGAGAAACTACATGTCATATTTCAAATCACCATGTAAGATAAGTTCAGTTTGCACTTATGGCATGTTGAAGACAACAGTGCATGTAAGAAATCAGATGGCACGGGAGGAGATCCAAACTATGTTGGATCTAATAAAAAGGTTTTGAGAGGCATTTGAAGTGTTGAAATTTCAATTTGGTTATGGGATCCTGGCATCATTTGGAATGACACATTGTTTCATATGATCAAGATGTTTGGTATAAGGATGCATAAACCCTGGGATCCCGGTATTCCCTGGAGTGATAGTTTGTTCCTGGTGGCATTATATTTTGGAACTCATCATGAGGCTCTTTATGCAGAAACTGAGCAGTGTAGAGGAGGAAGTAGAAGACACTTCCCCATGTTGGAATATTCACACCATCATTTTTATATTTTGCATGCCTGCATGCAAATCTACATGATGTGTGCATTTGCATGCATCCAGACATCATCTTGGTGGTCTCCCCAGCACCTAGAGCTCACTTTTAGCTCCCCAGAGCTTGTCTTCAGCCCCCATTTGGCCTCCTACCTACCTGATGCGCCATATTTGACTTTTTTGCATGACAAGTGCACCTTTTCTCGCCTACCACTAGTTATCACTCAGTTAAAGCGCCTTATCTCACCTACCAGGAGTTATCATTTAGTTAGTGCATTGATTGAGTAGTTCTTCCATTGATTTCTCATGCTGACTTCCTGTAGCTCCTAGTTAGCTAGTTCTGGAGTGCCACTTGACCTTCTGACAGCCTCATGTGCCCTCCTTGGAGTCTCCATCCCCTGATTTATGCCTAGATGGTTCTGTTAGTCTCAGTTAGACTCACTTGACTGACTATTACGATTTATGACTAATATTACTAATTGGATGATGTCTCCATTGTACTCCAAGATAGACTTTGAGAATGATTTGAATGACCTCCTTGGTTAATTCGAATTCTCACACAGTTATTCATTATTGTATTCATTATTCACATAGTGTCAGCTCACAGCTAATGCATGATACTGCTATTCTCCATTTTTTGTGTTCATGAGTGATTATTGAGTGCATTCTTCTCTTCTTCTTTGCAACATTATTGAAAGATTGATTGTGAGTTTGTTACAGTTGCTAGATACCCTACAAATTATCACATGGTATCAGAGCAGTCAGCATCTATTCGAATTGTAGCAGTTGCAGCATTTCTTTGAGCAGTTATCTTTCCCTGAGCACCAGAAGCCTCTGAGTTTCCACAGCAAATCCTGGTGCTATTACCTTGAATTCACTAGAGCAATCCAGTGAGTTCTAGCCATGTGTGAAGGACTTAGTCATATTTGGTCAGGTGTCTTAGGGTAGTGTTCATTCGAAATGTAGAAAATCTCCATCAACAAAACTCTTCTTGTTTTACAGGTTTATTCACCCATTCGAATTATTCTTCAATTCGACCTTCACTGTTCAGATGGATCTAAATCTCACTTCTTCCAACTATGTCGAATGGAAAGCTAAGATGTCTCTCTTCATGAGTTCCAAGAGCTTCACCATGATACTAAATGGAACTATGGTCGAACCACTCAGTGCAGTAGAGAAATCCAAATACTTGGATAGGATTGATGAAGCAGTAGGCTTACTTCTTCTCTCAATTTATGAAGATATTCATTTCCATGTCATCAATCTAACATCTCCCAAAGAGGTTTTGGACAAGCTCGAATCCCTCTTTGGACAGAAAGATGATCTGAAAGGTCATAAATTGGAGAATGAACTCATCTCTTTGAGTCCTGAAAGATTCGAATCCATCAATGCATTCTTAACCAAGTTCAAAAGCTTGATTTCTCAGTTGAAAATATATGAGATAGTGAAAGAAGACAAACAACTCATTCTTTCCATTCTCTTTAAATTGGGGCCAAACTTCTCAGTTTTTGTCTCCACATTTCAGTCAGCTAAGATGTCCATTCCAAAATGGAAGTTTCCCTCACTTGATGACTTCATCCAATATCTTACTCAAGAGGAGGAGAAGTTAATCTCCATGGGAATGATCAAACCAAAGTTGGATTCGTCCCTTATAGCTTCCGAGGCCAAAAGAGTGAATGAAAATGGCAAGCAAAAGATTTATGAAAAGAGAGTGAATGATACAAAGCCAAAAGATGTTCCATATCAGTCAGATGGGGTTTCGAACCCAAAGAAGAACAAGAAATCTCAGAAAGAGAGATCCAAGTGCACATATTGTCATCAAGGAATTCATCCTGATATTTCTTGCATGAAGAAGACTATAGATTTGATGGCTTAGTTACTGGACAAGAACAATCTTCCAGTAACTGCATGTGCAAGGAAGAAAGATACTGATATTGAACCTTTTAGATCTGAGGACAATGAGAGATTTCATGCCCTCATGGAAAGAGCATCAATAGATTCTTCATTCATCATAGATTCAGGAGCAACAAGACATATGTCTTACTCCAAAGATCTCTTCTCCAACTTTGAATGCTCAGTTAGCCCTTCCATCATGATGGGCAATGATTCTGTAGTCTCCTCTCGGAGGATTGGAAGAATAAATCTTGACCATGGCTACTTTTCTGATGTGCTTTATGTTCCTTCTCTCATAGCAAATATACTTTCAATGTATCAAATGACTCATATTGTAGAACCCAAAAGAGTGATATTTTCTACAAATGAAGTCGAGGTACAACACATGATTTCAGGGAAAATCATTGCAAAAGGAGTTGCAAATCATAAGACAAAACTCTATGAGTTTTCACACTTCTTACATCTCTCAAAGGAGCCTGCTCTTCACTCTCATGCAATTGAAGAGAGTAGGTTATTTCATCTCAACTACAAGCATTTGCAAAACTTGCAAGCTCAAAATATGGTTGAAGGTCTTCCAAATGGAAAAGATTTACCAAAGAAGATTGGGAAAAAGAGGACTCTTGAAGAAGTGCGAATGCTAGATCTAGATCCACAAGAACCTGAAGATCTAGCGCCTATTGGTTCAAATCCTATGGAAAAATGGGCCACCACTACTGCATCCACTAGAGATATTGTTGGAGATCCATCATCATCGTGTCATGGTTCCTTTCATAGTGATCTCACCTATGTTGGTTCAAAGAAGACATCAAAGAACTACATGCACATTCTGAAACAATTTCATGATATTCACATTTTTGGATTTGTTCCTCCTTTGAGTGATGATGAGCAAGAGATCACAGCTTCTTCACATGATATTTCAGATTCAGAATTTGGATGTGATGATGAGCCAGTTGTACTTGCTTCTTCACATGAGATTTCAGATTCAGAGTTTGGATGTGATGATGAGCCAGTTTCACTTGCTTTTTCACATGATATTTCAGATTCAGAGTTTGAAAGTGATGATGAGCAAGATATCGAAGCTTCTTCACATGATATTTCAGATTCGGAATCTAAAGATGGAGATGATGATGACGGAATGCTAGATCCAGATCCAAAAGAACCTGAAGATCTAGCAACTGATGATGAAGATAAGCGAATGGGAGATCCTAATCCACAAGAACCTGAAGATCTCTCACCTAATGATCCTCCTCTTCCTCGATGGGCATCCATTACACTTCGATCTGCCAGTGATTTGGTTGGTGATCCACATGATCATAGAAGAACTAGATCATATTTTCAGAATGGAAGGTTTCATCCTTCTCACATTGCTAATCCATTTCAGATCAATCGATCCTTCTTCGGAAAAGAAGGACACTTACCTCCTTCAGGGGTGAGTGATGATATGCTACACTAGCATCCTTCAATCTATTTTGAGGGACAGATTTCTTCCCACTAGTTTTTCCCTCTTTCCTCACTTAGTTTATTAAGATTGATTGTACGAGGTGACCTTTGGTCTCAGTCACTAGTGCCCTAATTTTCAGATTTCAGTTATTATCTCATAGTATAGCTTACGGGGGGTGTTGGAATATTCACACCATCATTTTTATATTTTGCATGCCTGCATGCATCCATTAATCATCTTGGTGGTCTCCCTAGCACCTAGAGCTCACTTTCATCTCCCCAGATTCTGTCTTCAGCCCCATGTTGGCCTCCTACCTACGTGATGCACCCTATTTGACTTTTCTGCATGACAAGTGCGTCTTTTCTCACCTACCACCAGTTATCACTCAGTTAGAGCGCCTTATCTCACCTACCAGGATTTATCATTCAGTTAGTGCATTGATTGAGCAGTTCGTCCACTGATTGATCATGTTGATTGCCTGTAGCTCCTAGTTAGCTAGTTCTGGAGTGCCACTTGACCTTCTGACAGCCTCATGCGCCCTCCTTGGAGTCTCCATCCCCTGATTTATGCCTATATGGTTTTTTTAGATTCAGTTAGACTGTAATACCCCATTTTTCCCTTGATGTTTATTGGCTTCAATGTAAATACTGTGTATTTTCCCTAGTGTAGAGCTCAAGGACAAGGCCCCACTAGTGGATGTTTAAGTTATTGCTTAGGAAAATATTTGGACAGCTTGATTATTCATGGGCTGACTAAGCCATGAAGAAATGTAAATAATGTAATTATTATTAAATGAAGAAAATAACCAAGAAGTTGGCTAAGGAGGAAACTAATGAGAAGGGGCCATGTGTATCCACTAGGGAGGTAAGGGGGTTTGGGATTGGTTTCCCATATTGCCACATGTCTGACTGAGAACCCATTGGAACTCCATGCTGACATTAATGCAATTGCAATGGGTGGTTGAGAAACCTGATTTCTGAAGCCGATGGAGTATGGAGCATGCCTTCGATTTCATTTGGCAGGGCATGGCTTTGATCGCTTGTCCAAGAAAACACTCAATCTCCTGGGGGAACTCGCTGAACCTGTTTGACTATCCGAGGGTATGGAGAGATACAGGGGCACATTAATACATTCATTCATTCCTCAGGGGACTCTCCCACTCATGCACTTACCATTCACGAGCCATCGACCCTCGTAGGGAATTCGTACATGTATTTCCTGTATACATCGAACCAATCCGGGGAGGGAAATCGGAGGTTATTCGTGCTTCTTGTGTGTTAGTAAAGGCCTGAGAGTTGATAGTCATGACACCCTGTGTGTAAACCCCAGTTATAGTGATGGAGTGGTATTGGCAGAAAGATATTACAAAGTGGTATTGGCAGAGCAGTCGTGAGGAAACCCCAAGCCTGGTAATGAATCGGTTGTTGAACTGTGGGAGAGATTTGGGTTGCTTGATAAACCCAATGAAGGCTATAGTCTCAATGAACTAGTGACTGGACCTTTATATGCCCATCCTGGAATAGCACTGGAAGGGAAGGACCATGCGAGACTATGCAGCAGCCAACAGGTCTTCCTTGTGTTTTATGTGGTAGGTATTGTAGGTGTCAGGTCGGCTGAGAGTGATTGGACCTTTCTATGCCCATCCTGGAATAGCACTGGAAGGGAAGATGCCTTGAAGGACTGTGTAACGGTGGAGTAGGTCTTCCTTGTGTTGGATGTGGTAGGTATTGTAGGTTCCAAGTCAACTGAGTGATGAGATGCCTGCAGCTCTGTGGATGAGCTCACTGGCTTAGAAATGCCTTCCTTGTTGTCCCTGAATGCTTGATAAACCACTTTGGATTGGCTTAGCATGGGTAGGATCCCTGGAATGCTTGATAAACCCAACTACAAACTGGTTTAGTAAGAGAATGGAGCCTTGACTGTGAGAGAACCTGTCATCCCTCCTTAGTGGATTCACTGCCCAGCTCGGGGTGATCTCTCAGCTGAAATAGTAGAGGCTGGATAGAGATCTAAGGTTGGGTGGAACGTTGCTCTCACTTATTCAGTGCTTCGGAATTGAAAGATAAGTATTATGGTTTTGTTAAATTATGGTGTTTCATTGTTTTGTGATGAATGCTTGTGTATAATTATGGAACTATGGAATGTATGTATATGAATGGGATTGACATGAAGTCATGTACAGGCCTAAGGAAGAGGCTGAGTTCACTGTTATATGTATATCTTGTATTGCATGAGTTTAATGCCTTGTAATTCTTGCATATAATAGATGTGTTGATTAAATTTGTTTAATGCATTTTGTATGTAATAAGGAATGATAGAGTTTCATGGTTTGAAGATGAATGTTTATGTATAACTAACCCTGCGAAGGATATGTATACTTACACCTGATCCATGGGAAGAAGGGAATCCCTGGAAGTGGTTTCAGAAACCCCTGTGGTCAGATGGAAAGGAAGATCTTGGTAGGAAGAAGGATGGAAGTTTCTAAGTGGAGATATAGACAGAACTTTAGAGAGGAAAATGGGGAGGTTAGATACCTCACCTGATCAGGGGACTCCACCATTGGATAGATCTCTCCAAGATATTTCCAACGATACCAACCTTGCCCCATTTGGATGTTGGAGGAAGGAGTTATGCCCCTTAGAATATTTGATGAAGTTACCCTTACAGAGGTAGGGTTCTGCATGCATGGTTTCACAGTTGCGGGTTGTGGGATCACCGAGTTCAAAAGTATGCATTTTGGGGCTCCACAATTCCACATCCACGATTGCGAGATGTGGGTTGAGGGATGAGTTGTTGCGGGTTGCGGGATCGTCAAGTTCAAGATTACAGGTTTTGGGCTTCCGCAATTCCGCATACGAAATTGCGGGTTGTGGATTGTGGGATGCGGATTGCGGGACCCACTATTGCGGGTTGCGGGTTGCAGGAGTGACCTCCTGCAGAATTTGGAATTCCGCATTTCCGCATCCACAATTGCGGGTTGCGGATTGCGAGATGCAGGATCAACTGTTGCGGATTGAAGGTTGCGGGTTCACAATTGCAGGTTGCAGATTGCAGATCCAAACTCTCCTGACTGTGTGTATGGGAACTTAGTCGATGTTTTGGGAGAAAAAAAAAGGATCATAGTCTTCAGTGGCCAGGTACGTCGATGGGGACGTGATATAGACTCACTTGACTGACTATTACCATTTATGACTGATATTACTGACTGGATGATGTCTCTATTGTACTCCAAGCTATACTTTGAGCATGACTCGAATGACCTCCTTGGTTAATTCAAATTCTCACACAGTTATTCATTATTCACATAGCGACAACTCACAGCTGATGCATGATACTGCTATTCTCCATTTTCTATGTTCATGAGTGATTATTGAGTGCATTCTTCTCTTCTTCTTTGCAACATTCTTGAAATTTTGATTGTGAGTTTGTTACAGTTGCTAGATCCCCTGCATATTATCACATGGTATCAGAGCAGTCAGCAGCTATTCAAATTGCAACCATTGCAGCAGCAGCAATTGCAGCATTTCTTTGAGCATCTATCTTTCCCTGAGCACCAAAAGCCTCTGAGTTTCCATAGCAAATCCTGGTGCTATTACCTTGAATTCACTGGATAAATATAGTGAGGTCTAGCCAGGTGTGAAGGACTTAATCATATGTGCCCAGGTGTCTTAAGGTAGTTTTCATTCGAAGCGTAGTAAATCTCCATCAACAAAACGTTTCTTGTTTTGCAGGTTTATTCACCCATTCGAATTCTTCTTCAATTCGACCTTCACTGTTCAGATGGATCTAAAGCTCACTTCTTCCAACTATGTCGAATGGAAAGCTAAGATGGCTCTCTTCATGAGTTCCAAGAGCTTCACCAGGATACTAAATGGAACTATGATCGAACCACTCGGTGCAGTATACTTGGATAGGCTTGATGAAGCAGTAGGCTTACTTCTTCTCTCAATTTTTGAAGATCTTCACTTCCATGTCATCGATCTAACATCTCCTAAAGAGGTTTGGGACAAGATCGAATCCCTCTTTGGACATAAAGATGATCTGAAAGGTCATAAATTGGAGAATGAACTCATCTCTTTGAGTCCTGACAGCTTCGAATCCATAAATGCATTCTTAACCAAGTTCAAAAGCTTGATTTCTCAGTTGAAAAGATATGAGATAGTGAAAGAAGACAAACAACTCATTCTTTCCATTCTCTCTAAATTGGGGCCAAACTTCTCAGTTTTTGTCTCCACATTTCAATCAGCTAAGATGTCCATTCCAAAATGGAAGTTTCCCTCACTTGATGACTTCATCCAATATCTTACTCAAGAGGAGGAGAAGTTAATCTCCATGGAAATGATCAAACCAAAGTTGGATTCGGCCCTTACAGTTGTTGAGGCCAAAAGAGTGAATGCAAAGGGAAAGCAAAATATTTATGAAAAGAGAGCGAATGATACAAAGCCAAAAGATGTTCCATATCAGTCAGATGGGGTTTCAAACCCAAAAACGAACAAGCAATCTCAGAAAGAGAGATCTAAGTGCACATATTGTCATCGAGGATTTCATCCTGAGAGTTCTTGCATGAAGAAGACTATAGACTTGATCGTTAAGTTACTTGAGAAGAACAATCTTCCTATACCTGCATGTGCAAGGAAGAAAGATACCAATACTGAACCTTCTAGATCTGAGGACAACGAGAGATGTCATTCCCTCATGGAAAGAGCATCAATAGATTCTTCATTCATCATAGATTCAGGATCAACAAGACATATGTCTTACTCCAAATATCTCTTCTCCAACTTCGAATGCTCAGTTGGCCCTTCCATCATGATGGGCAATGATTCTGTACTCTTGTTGGCGGATATTTCTACCCTATAGTCAGGAAACTAAACTATCAACTTGGTTGGGGTGACAGGTAAGTGCATTTATGTCATTACAGAGGTGTTTACAAAAGAAATAGATTACAGATTTAGAGAACATACCTTGTACTGGAGTCTGATCCTAGCCTTGACCCAGTCTTGTGTCCAGCTCTCAAATCTACTTTCTTTCAGCAAACCTGAAACAACAATACCTTCCTCAAACACTTTGGGCAACATATAAATCATAAAATAAACAAAGATTATGTTTAATATCCAGTATTGACCAAAATGAATCCAACTCAAAATGCCATTTTATAACACCTTCAGATTGGAACAAGGAAACACTTCAACCTTTATTTGTCAAAATAGTATGCAGTACAAATATACCTGATAATGAAGCAGGCTCCTGCAACTAGATCCTGGGCTCTGGCTCTGCTCTGGTCTGAATGTCTTCTGCAACAGTTTCTCCATTAACTCATCCTCTCATTCTTTAGTAATCATTTGCATTCATAATTTCTTCTAACCTTGCTCCCTTAGCCTTCTAGGAATTTATAGGTTTAAGGAAGCAGTTCAAGTCGATGAGGAGGTTGGGGAAGTTAAGAAACTGACTTCAACTAATCCTCTTCGATGGATTAATATATTTTTTAATCATTTTTTAAGATACACGCGACTATTACACAGTGGAGTAGCGTCTAGGGCGCTACTCTATTGTTTGAGGAATAGCGCTCATTTAGTTTTAAATTCCGAGCGCTACTTTGATAATAAGGAGTAGCGTATATATTGATATGGGCGCTACTATTATGCACTGGAGTCGCGTATGGGCGCTAGTCTCTTTAAGTAGAGTAGCGCTCATACCTCAAAATGATATTTTTGTATGTTTTCCAGTATTCTCAGGAAATGGGATGAGTTGTCATAATATCTAAGATCAACATGCTCCTCCATCCAAGTTGTCCTTTTGTGTGATCAACAGCTCAGGGTGATCACGGACGGAGAGGTGCAAGTTTGACCTATAACAGATGCCCCCTAATGTATGAGATCAGAGGGAAGCGATGGCCGAAATACATTATAATCCAAAACCAGAGAGAGAGCACAGAACCGTAGGAAAAAAGTCGCAAGAAACCTGCAACAAAAATCAAGGTCAGCGAGCAATTACATTGTTGACATCTTATAGATGTGTAAGGTGATACAACATGATCTCCGATACATAACAAGGAGATGTATATAAAAGCATGGCCACTTGAAATACAAGCGTGGATCCATGTCAAACTAAGAGATCATAGCCATAACAACACACTGGATCTATGTCTCATGGAGAGCCGTATAGAAGTGAGGCTCAGTCTTGCGCAACTTGGGTGATAACAAAATGGGGTTATGTCATCCAAATCCCAAGGTCTTCATCCCGTAACAACCCTAGGTACAAACCCGAGCCATGTGAATAGATGAGTTGACAGTCGAACATGGAGGGCATCGTCTGATTACCGGTCATTGATGTATACCGTTAACAAACGCGAGGACTTCCATCGATAATGATGATGGAGTCCAAGGTACCAAGTACGATTCGCCAAATGTGAATAGATGGACTTGGAGTCGAACACTTGGGAATCCTATCGAAGAAGAGATATTGATGTATTCTCATCATTCAACAGCGAGGAAAATTGCCACTGGTGACTGCAATCTCCAAGGTACTAACCGAAACTCTAAACTTCAATCCCAGAATAATGATTTGATGTCGATGGGAGGAAGTCCGTTGGAAGGGAGGCCTTAAGGCATCCTCCATCATCCAACTCGAGGAACACTCAACTGGTAAGAGCTGATATGGAATGACATGTAACAAGACTGACACTAGGAAGGCCGACACATGAGGTCAAGGTAACTGCAGAATGGCCGACACAGGGTATATCCTTGAACATTGAGCACGACACAAAGTGACTCAGGCAGTTTCTGACATAATGGGGTAAATAAGTCTGAAATGTAAGAGACATTAGCAGACCCTCCATACGGTTGGGAGAATAACCAACCGGGGGAGTAAATAACTCGGAGGAAAGGTTCACCCTAAGGCCAAAAACTAAACCCAACCGACAAGATAGACTCAAGTAGGTGCTGTGTTCAAGGATAGGACTTGACTGATACTGCCTTTAACAATGAAGATATGATGTGTTTTCCCGTTCCTTATTCTTTTTAGATAAAAGAATACCCTTCTTGTGGATTTAATGAGTCCAAGAAAGAATGAAAACTCAATAGGTCCAACCATGTAAATAGTTTAATGAGCCCATGGGAGGAAGGCTCAGTACCTTCTTCATAATTTAAAGAGTTCGAAGAAGAGATAGAAGATTACTCTATATGTACTGATCTCTGGATTTTAGTATCGAGCCGAGATCTGTTCTTGCTCGCCGGTGTTTTCAATTTTAAGGAGTCTGAAAAACTTAAACAATAACTCCATATATCTGCTCGTGGATTTTAGTATCGAGCCCAAGCAGATTAATGCTCGCCGGTGTTTTCCTGTTTATAGAGTCTGAAAAACTTAAACAATCCTCTTCTTACCCTCTCGTGGATTTCACATCGAGCCCGAGTAGGTGAATGCTCGCTTGGTATTTTCATATTTAGAGAGTCTGAAAACCCTAAAGAAAGACTCTAGAAGGTCCTTTTTCGTGTAGTTAGTCTCCTCCCCCGAAAAAGTATAAAACAATGAAAGGAGAACTCTTCTAGCGCATACTGACGTATACCTAGAGTATACCTTTTCCGTAGTTAATCCACTGAGGCCCGGAAAAGGGGTAATTCTATACCTGAGTGGATGAGCCTTCGGATACTTTAACGAGCTCGAAGAGGACAAGTCTGCTCGGCAATCTTGTTTAGGTTTAAATAGTCCAAACAAGAGCTTAAAATGACTTAAAGGTCAGCTTCTGGGATCGTAACTTCATGTCCTGCCAAAAACTAGGTTTTCAACAAAATATTAGTCGATGACGCAAAAATCTTAAAGAATATATGGATTTGAAATGTTTAGCTAATTGACAAGATTTATCGTTAAGAAATTTGAGGTCAGGAGACGAATTCGACAACATTTGAGTGAAAATTGAACTTGGATCAATTTTATACCTTATTTTGTGTTTCAATTGATTAATTAGGGTTTTTGAAAATGTTTGAAACTATAGAAAATTAAAAATTATGGGTAAAAATTAAAATCCAATTATATATATAATTTCAATATTAACAAATCAATTTGCATTTTGTGTTGTAGGGCAAACATTGGGCACATTTTCACGAATTTCAAATCTCCTTTGTGATCGAACGGAGCATCCAATCGCCAAACTGCTTCCACCAAGTAAGTAGAAATCAACCCAACTTGCATTTCAATGGTTTATTTTTAAAATTTTGCGGAAAAATGGCCCGAAACGCAATGCTCATAAAGTTTTATGCGCGGGCGCTACTGTATATACATAACAGTAGCGTACGAAGGCAATGGGCGCTACTTTGCTCAAACAGAGTAGCGCCTACACGCTACTGTGTAGTATACATAGTAGCGTACATACTTGCAAAGCCAAATTAAAGCGCCGAGACTCAAAATTTTTGGGGTTTTTGTGCAGGATGGTCTTACAATGGAGGGAAAGGGAGCATGAAGACATGGATAGACTAGCTATGCAAGACCCTGCTACCCTTCATGCACTCCGTAGATGCGGTTTGTTGAAATTTTATCGAACCGTAAACATGCGGGCACTAAACAAGTTGTTTCGGAGATTGATTCAGTATTGGGATGTCGATACTAATACCTTCATCATCCGGGGGCAAACTCTTGAGCTTACCGTTGAGGATATATACTTTATAACCGGTCTCTCGAGGAGAGGAGACGTAATCAATCTAAAAAGTACATCTCGCTTGGGTGCACGATCAGTGCAAGAATATGTGAACACCTACTGTGTTGCCGGAGCAGAGAAATCGGGAAGCCAAATCCTGATTTCAACTATTGATGGTCTCCCGCTGAAAGTGATAGTGAGCACGATCAACCGGGTATCCGGTAGTGCATCACAACACTTGGCTTCTAGGAACTCGATGCATGTCGGTGTACAGTGCTTGCATGGGCATGTGTATGATTGGAGTACTAGCTTGTTGGCAAACATGAAGTATCAATTGACAAGTTGCAAATCTGGTACAATGAAGAATTTCGGGTACGGGAGTATCTTGTGTACTTTCTTCGAGAGAGAATGCCTGCTATTAGTTTGGGAATTCCATTACCACAGGTTAACCCCCGTGAGCCCAGACTAGGCCGTTGGGGTGACATTTTTCTCCGCCAGGGTGGTGGGGAGAGTCACTATTGTTACCATACAGATGACTTCTGGGGGTGGTGGGAGAGGCAAGTTCCCGCTTTTGAGCAGTTTCCCTATGCTGGACTAGATTTTCGTCATGACCCAGAGCTGGTACTTCCGCCAGGTGGAGCCTGGGGAGATATTGGTATGTTTACTTTTTGAGAATTTATTTAATTTTTTCAAACTTTTCAAATATTTGATTTTTATGAAATGAGTTTTGGAGTTCTAATCAAGTGTTCAATGCAGATGTTGGGCATGTTCGTCCCGAGGGCCATCCTACTATCTATGTGAGGCCGGCTGATATCACCGCAGCAGAAGTTATGCTGGGAACCCTGGAGAGGAAAATGAGTCGGCTGACTCATGAGATTCCTGCAAGCCGCATGGACCAGATACCTGTTGACATGCAGGAAGATGTTGTTGGGGTGCCCCCGGCATGGCTTAGATTACTGCGTAGGGTTGCTAGACTAGTGATATGCTACCGTAATGGGGTAGATGATGAGGAGGTTCCTCCTTCTCCATAGGAGAAGAAAAACATTATATGTATATATTTTTGAGGCTGCTATGCCCAACTTTTGTACTTTTATGACTTGACTTATGAGACTCATGACTCGAAACTCATATTTTTTGATACGGTATCAGTTATATATACAGTATCGGTTATTTACATGTGAATGTGTTTTTAAATTTTATGTGTGGAATGTTGTTTACAATGTATGATGCAAATGCCAGTCTAACACATAGTTTGCTAACGAATCAGCTAAATTGTTTAAATTTCTTGGAATGTGTTCATATCTGATAGAATGAAAATGTCTTTCCAATAATCTAACTCGTAGAAACTGTCGTAGCAATCCTGGATCTCTAATCCGATAGACACCTGTTAACTGAAATACAATTAGTTGTGAGTCAAGCCTTACCTCCAGTTATGAAATGCCATGACTGAGGGCATCTCGGAGAAGTTCTATAACTGCACTGTATTCAGCCACATTGTTCGTGGTCGATCCAAAACAAACCCCCCCCGAAGAGACAAGTTGGTCAGCGGGTGAATAAATGACCCAAGCTGCCGCAGCCAACTGACAGGTGTGGCGACTGGCGCCATCAGCAAATCCTAGGAAATGTGCGGTTGACATCTGGTACATGAAACGAGAAACACACATCAGATCACCTAACGAACATAACAAAACTAACTATACAAAAATATACAGCTATGTTACAAGAAAAAGTACTTCAACCTAGGCGTAGTACTTCTTCAGGTAGGGTCAATGCCTGGATCTTCCTCAGGAGGCCGGGCAAAGGTGTTATGGAACTCACGGAAAAGATTAGCATACGGGATTATTTCATCGAGATAACATCCCGTTTCAAAGAAAATGTTTCCGTTAACTCCAGTAAAAATGTTCACCAACGAGGTATGTGCTCTATTTGCTTCAACAATGGCAACTTGTGAAGGGGTGAGACCAGTATTCTCATCGGGTGGTGAACAAAATTCTCCTCTCTCTAATAAGTGAAGAAAAGGAAACAAGAAGGATACGCGATTTATATGTTCACGAGGATGGTCTGGGTCATTCAAAGCTTCTAACATTTCCTCATCAGAAGGTAACGTAATTCCTGAACTGTTGAGAGAATGAATTGGGTTAGGTATCTGAGTAGTGGCACCATCTATATTTGACTCGACAGACACCAATTGAGTCGACATATGTCCTGTTGTAGTTTGATGAGACTCCAAATGGGTAACTTCTTCAACAGGGGTAGGCACGGAGGGGTTTGTATTAGCTGAGAGAAACTCGGAATCAGTTGTTGAACTAATCATAGGAATTTCAGACGATGAACATCCTTCAGTACCAACAAATAAAGTAGGAGCGGGTAGATCAAAAGTGCCAATCAGTGATCCAAAAAGTCCTTCTCCTAAACTCTCGCTAACTGGGGTGGTTTGATCAATCATAGGAATCGTGGTTTCCGTAGAAGTCTGGTGTTTTCCTTGAGTGAAAGAAAGTTGATCGACTGTAACGATCTTACCTTCAAATGGGAACATGACCACTCGAAAAACTGTCGATGCTATAGCTTGCATGGCATAAGTCCAACTCCTGCCCAATAACATGTTGTAATCGAGCGGAGCGTCCAAAACCTCAATCTCAACAGCAACTGTCTTACCGGCCAAGGTGACATTAAATGATGGCAAAACTCCATGTGGATGGAAAGTTCTGCCATCAAATGCAGTAAGCATTGTGTTGGAAGGGACTAACTCAGGAGAACCTAGAGCTTTCCAGCAGGAAATAGACATTACGCAAGTCGACGCTCCCTCATCTACTACAGCTCGTCTTATGGTCATTGGACCATGAACGACTTCAATCTGGAGGGCAACGTGATATGGCAACCGGTATTTGACATCAGTCATATCAAAACGCGCAGACATGTTGGAGGACTCCATACTCCCAATAGCTGCTAGAAGTGCATTTCGTTGCAAAGGACAACTCTGCAATACTTCTAAGGTAGACATGGCACAAGGAGTTTGGGCTAGATCTTCAACTACATTGTAATTGGAAGCAGCCCGCGTGTTGGGATTGTGCGATGCCCTCTTTAAGACACCTTTCGGAATCTTAGGCATTGGGTCCACAGGTATGTGGAGTGGAGTGGAGGATTCAGCAATCTCCTTATCCTTTCTCTGCGTTTCCGGGGTATAGTTTTTAGCTCTGGTTTGCAAAAGTGCATCTGAGTTGACCATGTTTATGAATGTTTGATCAACCGAAGCGTGTGAAGTGCCCCCAGTTTTGGAGGTGCCAGAAGTGGAGCCTTGCCCTTTGGGAAATGGATCTTTCAAGACGGCAGGCTTCTTCTCTTTCAAGAGCTTCTAGGCTTCTTCTAGTAGAGGGCATTGGTGAGTAAGGTGGTTTTGTTTGCAAAGTTTACAAGGAAACCTAACCTTCTTCTCTTCTTTATTACCCTCTTCGGCATTATCTTTTTTGGGCTTTTGTTGGTTCCCCTCTCCTTTCTTGCCCTTCTTTTTGTTGTTGGGCTGCCGAGGGCCCTTTTGATTGTTCTGAACCTGATTAACAGATTCAGAAGTAGAAGGAGAGGTTGTGACGGAAGCAATGTCTGCAGTCGAATGTTTGACAGTTAAGGCTTGGACCTGTTTGGTCAGTGCTTCGAAAGCTGCAGAGTTAACCGAACCCACTCTGCCGTCAGCATGTAGTCCAGGTTTGGGTCTACTTAGATCAGTGTTTGATCTCAGTGCGTCCGGTATAATCTCATGCAGTAAACCAGATTGTGCGTATACAAGGTCTAACTGTTGAGTCCTTAAAATGGCTTCTTCTTCATTGGAGACTCCAGATGTCGCTACTTCCTTAGAAATATAAGGAAGGAGTGATTTCAAGTACCACTCAAGCAGGAACTCTGGAGGGATATTGGCCTTTATGAGCCTCTTCCGTCTTCGCCACTCCTGAATGTGGTCAGATAGGTGAGTGGCTTTGTTTTGTCTAAAAGTAGACAAAAGTTCTGTTCCGGCATCATACCGAACAGGAAGTTGGAAATGGTTCAAAAAGACGGTGGCCAGATCCCCAAAACTAGAGAAAGTAGCCGCAGGTAACTCAATGTACCATTTGGCCGCGGGACCAGTTAAGGTCCTTTGAAACAATCTCAATCTGATGGAATCTTCGTTCAATGAATTTGAAGAACACCACAAGTGAAAGGTAGTGACATGGTCACCAGGATCTTCACCAGCTTTGCCTTCGAATTTGGGAATATCCGACGGTAATTTGGTGGGAACTGATGGCCATGCTGAGTTATGACACACAGGATCATTTGTCAATTTCGAAAGGTCTGGCAAATTCAAAGTTGCCAGAAAAGGTAGACGAGGCCGGTAAGATGAAGCTTGATAAGGGAAAGCACCCATTGTTTGTCCCATACATTGTTGGTAGGGGTTGCCCCCAGCCATTTGGTGATTAGGGTTGCCCCCGGCCATGTGTTGGTAGGAGTTTCCACCTCCCAACTGTTGATAGGGGTTACCCCCAGTTAACTGTTGGTAGGGGTTACCCCCAGGTATTTGTTGGTAGGGGTTGCCCCCTGCCAGTTGTTGTTGTTGTGAGAAAGAATGATTAAAATTTCCCCACCCATACGAGAGCGGATTAGTGCTTTGTTGGTTCATCCATTGTGGCTGGGTGTTAGCCCCGCCATATTGTTGGTTGAAAAAGTTGCCCCCTCCCCCTGAGAATAAGGAAAAAGGAACATTATTTGCAGGCATGCTACCCTGATTCAAGTTAGGGCCTACAAAGTTGTTGAAACCAGCCGAAGCTGATGTGGACGGTGCAGTCATGGTACCCATGACTGGCATGTTTGCTGAAACACTTGGTCCTACCACAGGTGTGGAAACCCAAGTACTAGGGATCTGATATAAAGGTTGTGAAGTAGAAGGTGTTGCACAGTTATCCATACCGCTAGGTCTAACAGTAGACGTGGGAATAGATGCCATTGTTGTGAAACTAGGCATTCCTAAAGTACTAGTGTTAAAATTGAAAGATGGAGTAGGCACAGACGTAGTTTGTGCCTGACTAGATGTAGCAGTAAAAGAAGGGTTAACTGTGCTGGTATTCATACCTAAAGTGGGAGTTTGGGGACCCCCTTGTTCACCTCCTGTATTAGTCATCAGATAATCGGGAAGCAAAAGATCTGCACTGAAAAGAGGCTGTTGGAAACCAACAGGTGACAGCAACGGAATTCTAGTGTTAGTTAAGGGAGGATTGAAAGGAGTGCTATACTCCGCGGAAGTAAGATCTTCCACCTCAACAGTACTAAAAGGTTGTTGATCTGTGATACCTGGTGATGGTTCTACAGGAACCTCAGTTTCAAGGTTTTCTGTTATAAGTATTTCTTCAAGCAGTTCTATTTCAGAGGTAATTTCTGAAGAAATACTGGGGTTTACCCGCTGTCTTGTAGCTGGTTGAATAGGTTCTATTCTAATAGGAGGAAGGTTTTGAATCCTTCTCGATCTACGGAGTTGTTGATTCTCCGTGATTATAGATATCCAATAAACAGCCTATAACCTAGTGGCCACTAAGACTAGGGGGCAAACAGCACACCACCTAAAAATTCCTAAGTATTCAAACCAATCAAACAAAGGTGCCTTCCGGAGAAGAGTCTGGGATGATGAGGGCCCAGAACAGATCAACGAAGGATGAAGAACAGTTACCCGGGGTCCACAATACAATGACTAAGGGTGCAAGCGCTGGAATCACCCAACCGCCCTCCCAAAGACCTGCAAGGGATTTCCTCCCGCGTCTGTCCTAGGTACAGCAGATATACCCTCTGCTGTCACCTGTGTAAGAACCTAAAAGTCTGATACTAAGGATACCAAAACACCGAAAAATCCTGGGGGAACAGTCACCGGTCGAATCAGAAAGCGTGGGCAGGGTAGCTAAGCCCGAAACTCAAAAGAGTCCCCAATACGCTATCCGATTCTGGCGTATGCTCAATCAGAAAACCCTATAGTCAGGAAACTAAACTATCAACTTGGTTGGGGTGACAGGTAAGTGCATTTATGTCATTACAGAGGTGTTTACAAAAGAAATAGATTACAGATTTAGAGAACATACCTTGTACTGGAGTCTGATCCTAGCCTTGACCCAGTCTTGTGTCCAGCTCTCAAATCTACTTTCTTTCAGCAAACCTGAAACAACAATACCTTCCTCAAACACTTTGGGCAACATATAAATCATAAAATAAACAAAGATTATGTTTAATATCCAGTATTGACCAAAATGAATCCAACTCAAAATGCCATTTTATAACACCTTCAGATTGGAACAAGGAAACACTTCAACCTTTATTTGTCAAAATAGTATGCAGTACAAATATACCTGATAATGAAGCAGGCTCCTGCAACTAGATCCTGGGCTCTGGCTCTGCTCTGGTCTGAATGTCTTCTGCAACAGTTTCTCCATTAACTCATCCTCTCATTCTTTAGTAATCATTTGCATTCATAATTTCTTCTAACCTTGCTCCCTTAGCCTTCTAGGAATTTATAGGTTTAAGGAAGCAGTTCAAGTCGATGAGGAGGTTGGGGAAGTTAAGAAACTGACTTCAACTAATCCTCTTCGATGGATTAATATATTTTTTAATCATTTTTTAAGATACACGCGACTATTACACAGTGGAGTAGCGTATAGGGCGCTACTCTATTGTTTGAGGAATAGCGCTCATTTAGTTTTAAATTCCGAGCGCTACTTTGATAATAAGGAGTAGCGTATATATTGATATGGGCGCTACTATTATGCACTGGAGTCGCGTATGGGCGCTAGTCTCTTTAAGTAGAGTAGCGCTCATACCTCAAAATGATATTTTTGTATGTTTTCCAGTATTCTCAAGAAATGGGATGAGTTGTCATAATATCTAAGATCAACATGCTCCTCCATCCAAGTTGTCCTTTTGTGTGATCAACAGCTCAGGGTGATCACGGACGGAGAGGTGCAAGTTTGACCTATAACAACTCTCCTCTCAGGGGATTGGAAGAATCAATCTTGACCATGGCTACTTTTATGATGTGCTTTATGTTCCTTCTCTCACAGCAAATATACTTTCAGTGTATCAAATGACTCATATTGGAGAGCCCAAAAGAGTGATCTTTTCTCCAAATGAGGTCGAGGTACAACACATGGTTTCAGGAAAAATCATTGCAAAAGGAGTTGCAAATCATAAGACAAAACTCTATGAGTTTTCACACTTCTTACCTCTCTCAAAGGAGTATGCTCTTCACTCTCATGCAAATGAAGAGAGTAGGCTATCTCATCTCAACTACAAGCATTTTCAAAACTTTCAAGCTAAAAATGTGGTTGAAGGTCTTCCAAATGGAAAATATATACCAAAGAAGATTGGGAAAAAGAGGACTCTTGAAGAAGTGCGAATGCTAGATCTAGATCCACAAGAACCTGAAGATCTAGCACCTATTGGTTCAACTCCTATGGAAAAATGGGCCACCACTACTGCATCCACTAGAGATATTGTTGGAGATCCATCATCATCATGTTATGGTTCCTTTGATAGTGATCTCACCTATGTTGGTTCAAAGAAGACATCAAAGAACTACATGCACATTCTGAAACAGTTTCATGATTCACATTTTTTTATTTGTTCCTGCTTTGAGTGATGATGAGCAAGAGATCACAGCTTCTTCACATGATATTTCAGATTCAGAGTTTGGATGTGATGATGAGCCAGTTGTACTTGTTTCTTCACATGAGATTTCAGATTCAAAGTTTGGATGTGATTATGAGCCAGTTTCACTTGTTTTTTCACATGAGATTTCAAATTCTGAGTTTGAAAGTGATGATGAGCAAGAGATCGAAGCTTCTTCACATGAGATTTTAGATTCAGAATCTAAAGATGGAAATGATGATGAGGGAATGCTAGACCCAGATCCACAAGAACCTAAATATCTAGAAACTAATGATGAAGATGAGTGAATGGGAGATCCAGATCCACAAGAACTTGAAGATCTCTCACCTGATGATCCTCCTCTTCCTCGATGGGCATCCATTACACTCTGATCTGTCAGTGATTTGGTTGGTGATCAACATGATCATAGAAGAACCAGATCAGATTTTTAGAATGGAATTTTTCATCCTTCTCACATTGCTAATCCGTTTTAGATCAATCGATCCTTCTTCAGAAAATAAGGACACTTACCTCCTTCATGGGTGACTGATGATATGCTACATTAGTATCCTTCAGTCTATTTTGAGGGAGGGCTTTCTTCCCACTGGGTTTTCCCTCTTTCCTCACTTAGTTTATTAAGATTGATTGTACGAGGTGACCTTTGGTCTCAGTCACCAGGGCCCTTATTTTCATATTTCAATTATTATCTCATAGTATAGCTTGCGGGGGGGTGTTGGAATATTCACACCATCATTTTTATATTTTTCATGCCTGCATGCTGCATGCAACTGCATGCATCGAGTCATTATCTTGGTGGTCTCCCCAACACCTAGAGCTTGTCTTCAGCCCCCAGTTGGCCTCCTACCTACCTGATGTGCCCTATTTGACTTTTTTGCATGACAATTGCGCCTTTGCGCACCTACCACCAGTTATCACTCAGTTAGAGCGCCTTATCTCACCTACCAACAGTTATCATTCAGTTAGTGCATTGATTGAGCAGTTCTTCCACTGATTGTTCATGTTGACTGCCTGTAGCTCCTAGTTAGCTAGTTCTAGAGTGCCACTTGACCTTCTGACAGCCTCATGCGCCCTCCTTAGAGTCTGCATCCCCTGATTTATACCTAGATGGTTCTGTTAGACCCAGTTAGACTCACTTGGCTAACTATTACCATTTATGACTGATACTACTGACTGGATGATGTCTCCATTGTACTCCAAGATAGACTTTGAGCATGATTCAAATGACCTCCTTGGTTAATTCGAATTCTCACACAGTTATTCATTATTGTATTCATTATTCACATAGTGCTAGCTCAAAGTTGATGCATGATACTTCTATTCTCCATTATTTGTGTTCATGAGTGATTATTGAGTGCTTCTTCTCTTCGTCTTTGAAACATTATTGAGAGTTTGATTGTGAGTTTGTTACAGTTGCTAGATCCCTTGTAGATTATCACACCCCATTCTTAGGTTCATTTGGGATCCAAGAATCATTCTTGGTCTCAAATATTTCAGATGGAAGATTCATGTAGCAATATGTGGGTCAGTGACATCCCTTAAGAGGGATGAGATGCATAATGTCAAGTACCTTCCCAAGATTGATCTCCACCTTAATCATTACCATTAGTTTTAGTTGGAAGAAGAAGTTATGCATAATACAACTCCTTGTGGCCAATGTGGCTATCTTAGATTCTCAAGCATGAGCATTGGCTTGGCTAGTGCACCCGTGACTTCACCATCTTACATGAGCATAGCACACAACAAACAATCTGGTAAGCTGATGCTAATTCTTTTTGTTCACATTTTGGTCCATGGTAGGATGTTGGGGAAGCACACTTTTAATCTGGAAGCTATGTCATATATTTGGGTAAAGCATTCAGGGCATCATACATTGTTTGAATATAAGTTTGGAAGGATTGAGATGTTATGTCTTGATTCTACGGTTGAACTTAGTAAAGTTGGTGCTTATATGAAGAGGATCCAACCCACCCTTGTTTGGATCAATCCCATAGATGTAAGGAAGTTGGATAATGGTGCACCATGTAAAGATTCCTTTTGGTTCAAAACTCATGTGTCTAACCAAGAAAAGAAACGAGTCTCTTGTTGGGATGAGATCCCCAACAAAGTTTTCAAAGGAATGAAGAAGATGATGTATGATTATTCCATGTTTTCCCCACCAAGTTTTGCTTTAGCATTTTTGGCATAAAGATGACACTTCCCAAGGAAGCTTAGGAATGATTTTGAGGCCAAATAGACACCCCATGAGGTTGTTGTTAATTTTTCGATAATTTTATTCCATTATCATTAGGATCTCTAAGAGAATAACATGTATATCATATCTAAAGTATATCAATCATAGACACAATAGCAATCACACAAGAGACACGGAGTTTCACCGGGGAAAACCAAGAAGGTGAAAAACCCTGCAACTTCCTCAGAGATAGAATAAGCCCCAATACAAGATCACAAGGATCAAACCCAATAAGATGTCTCTAGCAGATGCTCCTCCTCCTCCACATGTGCGCCACTCTCTCTCACAACTAATGCGAGCTTGAGTAGTGAGTGAATGAATAGAATGAGAGAGGAACACCCTTTATTTATACACTAACTTGACCTGCCAATAAATCACTGGGGTCGACTTCCTAATGAAGCCTAATAACCCAACCACGTGACCTAACTAGGGCCGACCCCACACTGGTGGTCTAATAACCCATCAATACAAATGACGATAGTTACAATTTAACTTGCGACACTTGCAAATACAAATGACGACACTTTCAATCAGAGGAATAAGACATCTCTGTTGGATATACAATAAAGTACAAATGTAATATACAAGTGAATATCTTCCGAAGTTACAAATACATCAACAGTTGCAACCCCATTACAGACATCATTCAATCACAGACATGGAGGTGTTATTCATCATGCATGCATTGGATAAATGCATAAATTGCTTAAGGGAAAGCAAGCTTGAGATTGAAATTGACCATAATGGTTCAAGGAAAATATTAACACATAATAAGCTCAATGTATGGTAGCAAAAATGAGTTGCATGGGAGTATTGGATGCATTGAATCATGTGAAGGTTGTAGCTCAGTCAAATTCAATCCATATATTACAGCTCAATTAGCCATGGAGTGCTTCAAAAGCAGGATCAATAATGAATTGATGGAGAGGATGACCAATGCAAGTTTTTCAAAAGGGTCATCGATGTTGGGGATGAGATTCAGATGGTTTCTGAAGTAACCTTTCAAATTATTGTGGAAATGGTGTACAGGTTCTTCACCAACCATATTTTCAATTGCTTGAGGACAAGAAAATTTTGGGAGGGGAGGACTATAATGTCCCCATTTTCTTTGATACCACCATGGTCCACCACTACGCATTCAACCCCATGGGTCCTAGTGACAGTTGGCATTAATTAATTAAAGAGGGGTTAAATTTTGATGTAATAATTGCCAAAGTATTAAATTTTAGACTTAGGATTAAAAATGCTATGATTTTAATATATTTTTTATAATATTTCATTTATGTAATTAAGAGGCATGTGCTAGGTGTATAAGGTGGTACATGAGTTCAAGTGGACCTAGTGAGTTGTTAACCCAAATGGAAACTTTGAGAAAATCAAGAAAAAACCACAAAGCCACAAAAAGATGGAAAGCAACACAAAAGTAGCCAATTCATAAAAGCAGAAAGCAGGAAAGAAAAGAAAGAATGTCCATAAAGCAGAAAGAAGTAGAAAAGAAGGAAAAAGAACATGAAAAGTAGAGAAAATATAGGAAAAGCAGGATGTTTCCAAAAGTAGGAAAAGCAATCCAAAGAGGAAAGGCAACGAAGCAAGGATAAAGCAGGAAAAATATTAATGGCTAAAAGCGGTCAAGGAGGGCGCATGAGTAAGGAATGAGACCACATTCAATGTATCTATATGGCCAATCAGCTTATAAAAAGAGAGGAGTGCACCACACTCACATCTTTTGTCAGTATTAAGAATTGTCTTGAGAGCTTAGATTCTAAGTGGCCTAGGAGATGCTCCCCTAGCATACTTTGGGATATGTGCACCATAGAAACCATTTTTTATTATTCATCATAGATCCAATGCAACCTTTAGAACAAGAGTTGCACATTTGATCCATCATCCATCCTGAAGAACTCGAGCTCCTAGTGTTGTTGCAGAGATTGGTGCAAGTTTGGGAAGGAATTCCATTGAGAGATCCAAGAAATAATGGATCTAAAAGAGTAATGGCACCCATGTGAGTTAAATATAATTATATTGATCCATCCACAAGTTGTCCTAGTGTACCCCTTCAGTATATGGCATTTGTATTCTGATTATAACTCTTTTTTCTTACTCCTATTGAAGATCCTAGCTCCAAGTTGTAAAATCTATTGAAGAATTGTGAATTTTCTATAAGTATGGATCTAATCTATCTTCAATTGTTGCTATTTCAGCTTCCTATAGTTTGATTTTGTTAAATGATATCTATTTGAGTCCATTTATCAGTCCTGAGAAGAAATATAAAGATTATTGAAGTTGTTTGTAATTCTATTTCCTAGGCTTGCTCTATGTGCATTGTAAAATTGCTTAGTTTTGCAGTAATTAGTATAAAATGTATTATGTGAACTCTTTAGTCTCTCTGTAAGTTGCTATAGGTCCAGCAGACCCAAATAAACACATCCATATCCATAAGTATTATTTTTGTGAGCCTTTTTGTTAGTTTTTTTTAGAATTTACTTCAATCTGATCTAGGATCTTAACTGGGAGAACAACATGTATAGCATATCTACAACATATCAATCATGGACATAATAATGCAAGCACACAAGAGACAATAGACACACAGATTTTCACTGGGGAAAACCATAAAGGTGAAAAACTCCACAACTTCCTCAGAGATAGATAGAGCAATGATACAACACAAGCATAAGAGATAGTCTTCTCCTAGCAGCAGCTTCTCCTCCTCCACAAGTGCACCACTCTCCAATGAGAGTATGAGTGAGAAAGTGAATGAGAAAATAGAGTGCCTCCCACACTCTATTTATACTTGACTTGACTTGCCTAATGACCTTTACTAGGTCGACCTTAAATTAACCACATAACATAATGCTGACAGGGCCAACCCCCAATAGGGTGGTCTAATAACCCTTTAACCCACATGACTTATACAGGGTCGACCCCAACAAGGTGGTCTAATAACCCATCAAGTATAAGTTACGACACTTACAATATAAATGACGACACTTCCGTAT
This sequence comes from Larix kaempferi, assembly GCA_027924585.1. Taxonomy (NCBI): domain Eukaryota; kingdom Viridiplantae; phylum Streptophyta; class Pinopsida; order Pinales; family Pinaceae; genus Larix; species Larix kaempferi. Next base: position 9,095,980 of record BSBM01000642.1, read on the forward strand.
AGAGGAATAATAACATCTCTATAGGAATACAATATACATATATGAAATACATTCCGAAGTTACATATACATCAACACTCCCTCTTAACTAGGAAGGTATTTCTCGACACAGATCTGCTAGCACAAGTCTTCTTCTCTGGATCATCGTTACTGGATCATCATCATTGAATCATCTTCATCGTCACTACTGCTTCTATCTCAATCAATCTCCAATCTACTTGTCATAGGAATTTCTACAGAGCCAGTCATTTTTCATACTGGATGTAGACCCACCACCTGCAGGTCTTCGTCATCATTGGCCATACTGTGGAATCCTCAGGACTGATTACGTGCGTCAACAAAACCTCGAAATATCATCCCAGGCATTTTACGAGCACACAGCTCAACCTATTGGATCTCCCAGGATCTTTTACATGTGACTGTCACAAAACCTTAAAAGAGTGTCTTGGCAAGTAAGATCTCTAAAGAGCATCTGAGGCCTTTTTCATCCTGTCCATATCTCCAGGACTTATTACATGTGACCCCTACCACAAAACCTTAAAAGAGTGTCTTTCCAAGCAAGATCTCTAAAGAACATCTGAGGCCTTTTTCATCTTGTCCATATCTCCAAGACTTATTACATGTGGTCCCCACAAAACCTTAAAAGAGTGTCTTGCCAAGAAAGATCTCTAAAGAACATCTTAGGCCTTTTTCATCCTATCCAGATCTCCAGGACTTATTACATGTGGTCTAGCAAAACCTTAAAAGAGTGTCTTTCCAAGCAAGATCTCTAAAGAGAATCTGAGGCCTTTTTCATCATGTCCATATCTCCAAGACTTATTACATGCTACCCTTGCACAACCTGTCCACGGCCACAGAGTATCAACCTGATACTCACCATACATTGTCCTGATGTACATGATCATCCTGATCATCATCACTGCATCATCATGATGCATGTCATCTGGAGAAACATCCTGAAGCTCGTCATCCATGATCATCTTGATCATACAATGCATCCACCTAATGCATACCAAGTATCTACCTGATACATATCATCATACATGATCCACCTGATCATACAATGTATACACCCAATACATACACAGATACATGATCCACTTGATTATACAATGTATCCACCTGATATATATCAACATACATGATCTACCTGATCATACAACGTATCCACCTTATACATATACAGATACATGGTCCAAGCATCCAACATGATGCATATACATATTCATGATCTAACTGATCATAACAAGCATCCAACATGATGCATATACATATACATGATCCAACTGATCATAACAAGCATCCAACATGATGCATATACATATACATGATCCAACTTATCATAACAAGCATCCAACATGATGCATATACATATACATGATCCAACTTATCATAACAAGCATCCAACATGATGCATATACAGAGCAGTAACTGGAGCATTGTCCTGATGCTCATCATCCATCGCTTACATCCACAACCATGGGAAGGATCCTCCTCTCACCATGCTTGGAATGGCTTCCAGCAAATTGTCCATCACTTCCTCCTTGAAGTGTCATCAGTTTGAAGAACACCAAGCCTCTCTCTGAAGTACTCAAACTTCACTCTGGCTAGTGATTTCCTGAACACATCTGCAATCTACTCATCCGTCGCAACATACAGGACCTTCACTCCTCCTCTCTGCACCATATCCCTGATATAGTGATATTTGATCTCAATGTGTTTCGACCTGTCGTGGAACACCGGGTTCTGTGACAACTTCACACAACTCTGGTTGTCACAAAATATACCAGTAGCCTCCAGCGGGAGATCAAATAACTCAGACCATAGCTTCCGGATCCATACTGCCTCACAACTAGCCGAACAAGTTGCAACATACTTTGCTTCGGCTGTACTCAGTGCTACACAAGACGGATTCCTGCTAAACCAAGAGATCACATCTGATCCCATACTGAAGCAACACCCAGATGTGCTCTTTGTATCTGCAGCACTGCCTTCCCAATCTGAATCAACATAACCTTGTAGGTTAAACTTTTGATTCGCAACATACTTGAGCCCATAAATAACTGTACCCTTGAGGTACCTCCGAATATGCTTTGCAACTATCAGGTGAACATGTCTCGGATCTGTCAAGTACTGGCTCAAGGTGTTCACCGCAAAGCAGATATCTAGTCTCGTATTCGTCAAGTACATCAAGGACCCAATTATCTGACGATACATAGTGACATCAACCGGATCAGATGAAGCATCACACAGAAGCTTTAGCTTCGATGCCATAGGTGTGGCAATGGCCTTGCGGTCCATCATCCCGAACCTCTTCAGGATCTCTACTGCATACATCCCTTGTCCAAGGAAGATCCCATCTACACTCTGCCACACCTCCATTCCTAGAAAATAGTGCATCATCCCCAAGTCCTTCATCTCGAACTCGGCAGCAAGATTCCTCTTTGTGTTGGCAATCAATCTATCCTCTATTGTTACAAACAAGTCATCCATAAACAATAAGAGTATCACAGGATTTCCTTCCTCAACCTTGTAGTAAAGGTTGGAATCCACTTTACTCTTGGTAAATCCCAAACTGGATAGAAAGCTATCTTTCCTACCATACCAAGTCCTAGGAGCTTGCTTCAAGCCATACAAGGCTTTCTTCAACTTGCACACATATGACTTTCTGTCGTGTGTCTCAAAACCAAGTGGCTGCACCACATACACTTCCTCCTCGACTACACCATTCAAGAAGGTTGTCTTGACATCCATCTGGTGTATCTTCCATTTCATCACTGCAGCCAGAGCAAGTACTGATCTAATGGAAGTGTATCTAGCTACAGGAGCAAAAGTTTCTTCATAGTCTATTCCCTCTTTCTGAGAGAAGCCACGAGCTACGATCTTCGCTTTGTATTTTTCTATGCTACCATCTGCAACATGCTTGATCTTATAGATCCACTTGGAAGTCACTACAGGCTTCCCTTCAGGTCTTGGGATTGCATCCCAAATATCATTCTTCATGATCGACTGGTACTCCTTGATCATGGCATTCTTCCTGAATCCTGGGAACTTCAATATCTTCAACATATAACTTTGTTGCTAAACAAATGTTGTAGTCCTTCTTTTGTAGGTGATGGTATACGATCTTTCCTACAAAACAAGTTAAATTGCATGATTAGAAACATCTCATAGTTTTCAGAACAAATTCTTACACATAAATAAATATGTCATACAGTCATGCAATTATTTTAGCCAATGATTCAATACAACATTTATCCATATCCCATAACTTTCTAGATGCCTTCCAATCTCTACCAGAACATTGTTAATAGTGTGCACAACTCCCAACATGTCAGCAAAGAGGTTTCATTTTAGATAAGTAGCAATGGAATGTTGTATAGTGCCATAGGCCACTTACCCATCACATGCATATTAGTAGTATACTGTTCATTAATGCAATTATTCTAATATGCATAATACACACCCTAAGTCTAGGAACATAAGCATATACATCATTGAACAATATTATTTAAACAAACAAGTATGCAAGAAATGACAATTCAAATACTTATCTTTGTTTGGTTGTAGGGTGGACTCCCTCTCAATATTTGCTTCCTTGCAGGAACTACTGGAGTGTGCTCTCTCTTGATCTTTGCTTCCTGGATTACCTGTCTTTGAACTTATATCCATCCTCGATCACTATGCATACTTACTAGTATCATCATTGTGTTATCCTCAAAGTCTCATACACAATCATACATTCATTAGTATAATCTCAATACTATAAAACATTATGATTCTAAGTAATCTTAAACATGTATAGTCAATATCATTTCATACACAAATAATTTATCACAAGCACTAGTATTCAAGGTTTCAGGGAGTACTTCCTTTTACTCATACATATTCTTATTGACCATAGGACTCTTCTGGTTAGTCATACCATCAATCAAAGTAAGAAGCATAATATGCCTAAACCCATGATGACTAACTTCAATGAATAATCATTATCAATCATGCCATGTATATTTATATAAGAGATTCTAACACAAGGTAGGATTCTAACCTGATATAGGAAAAACATACCTGGTTATCATACTTGCTAGTCATGTCTAGCAATGTCTTCTTGTTCTCTGCAATGACTTGTGCTAGTAACCTACATATCTCTTGGTTAAGCATTGTAGAACCAAAGTATACATACCTCGTAAGTAGAGCTTCTATGTGATCTATGACAATGGATGAATCTTTGTCTTCATGTCACCATGGTCATATGTTCTTGAACTAGAACATGATTTGTCTTTCTTGATGTACCTTTCATGTTAGCGGACAACATCAACCTTATACAACACCACAAAGCATTAGTACAATCATAAGTGTCGAAACCCTAATCAATGAATATCTACATTCATAATTTTATTAAGGTGATACGACAAGTCTAAAGTTAATCAAGATTGTACTAACCTTAATGAAGACAAACATACCATAAACTTAATCATGAACAAATCTCGAAACATACCTGGATAAGTCATACCTGTCGAGATTGCTTGTAATCTTGTTATGTAAGGCCTTAGCCTCATCTCCCTTTGAAACAGGAACTTCTTTACTTATGCAAGTGACCAAACCATTCTCTTCTAGGATTAATCCAATCCACTTGATTTGCAGAAACTGGATCTGAAGCTAGATTAGGGTTTGTTAGAGAAAACCCTAAAAATTCAAACTTTGAATTTCAAACTTTTGAAAGGATAGAAAGATGCACCTTGATGAGATGATCAACCTGGTATACTCATAATTTGAAAACTGCAAAGTTTCACCCCTCGAAATTGCCTTTTAGATTCCCGAATTCACTGGGGAGGACCTTGAATTAGGGTTTGAGTTTCCCGAAGCTTCACCCAACCAAATAGTTTGATCCAAAGCTATAAAATTCAATTTTTCCAAGGAGCTTCCAGCTATGGTCACAGATTTCAAAAATTCCCATTTTTGCAGAAGCCCTAATTTTTCACTTTTCCGATCAAGGTCCCGAACTAGGGTTTGATCAAGCCCGGCCTTCTACCCAACCAAAAAATTTGATCTTGGTCTCTAAATTTCAATTTTGATGAGTAGCATTCAGCTGTGGTCTCTAATTAAAAAAATACCTACTTTCTCCGAAACCCTAATTCCCGAAGCCATGAATGAAGGTGCTCAAAATCCAATTCTGTTTTGACATAAATATGCACCTGATTGTTTTTGGTGTAACTCCTAAATTACGAATCCATAGGGTCCGAAACTTTGACCTATGGTATCTCGACCTGTCATCTTTCCAACCCCATAGGTATGACCTCAATTGGATTCTCTGAGATAGATTTATGCCAAGTGTCACAATGTGACCTGTTTATGGGATAAAATAGGAGAGAGAACTTGTACGGTGTGCCACGTGTCACTGGTTCAACTTCGGCCTCTAAAAACCTTAACTGAGAAACTAAATTTCGTGCCCTACCTGTCATTTTTTACGAAATTTCATTTGGATCTTCCTAGCCCAAGTTGTGTCCTTGTTTCCTAGGTCACTTGTTTATGACTAAGATCTGGAAGAGGCAGAAACCCCAGATTGTACAGATCATAAAACACAAAGTACAACGAATTATAATTTGTGCTTTGGACACAAGGTACATGGAGATCTTTTCTTCTACCTGTAAGAGTTTCAGATCCTAAAAACTTGCCAAAATGGATTTATAGCGAAAGTGCTACGATGACTGGTTTTTTCTATATCAAGCCCTAGCTTCGCAAGTGCAACAAGTGTCATAAATGCCATACCATGCCTTCTTTCAAGCTAGCTCTGATACCATGTTAGTTTTTTCAGAATTTACTTCAATATGATCTAGGATTTTAACTAAGAGAACAACATGTACAGCATATCTACAACATATCAATCATGGACATAATAATGCAAGCACACAAGAGACAATATACACACAGAGTTTCATTGGGGAAAACCATAAAGGTGAAAAAACCCACAACTTCCTCAGAGATAGATAGAGCAATGATACAACCCAAGAATAAGAGATAGTCTTCTCCTAGCAACAGCTTCTCCTCCTCCACAAGGTTTCCACTCTCCAATGAGAGTATGAGTGAGAAAGTGAATGAGCAAATAAAGTGCCTCCCACACTCTATTTATACATGACTTGGCTTGCCTAATGACCTTTACTAGGTCGGCCTTAAATTAACCAAATAACATAATGCTGACAGGGCTGACCCCCAATAGGGTGGTCTAATAACCCTTTAACCCACATGACTTATACAGGATCGGCCCCAACAAGGTGGTCTAATAACCCATCAAGTATAAGTTACGACACTTACAACATAAATGATGACACTTCTATATAGAGGAATAATAACATCTCTATATGAATACAAACACTTCCGTATAGAGGAATAATAGCATCTCTATAGGAATACAATATACATATATGAAATACATTCCGAAGTTACATATACATCAACACTTTTGAGGTGTTTGGAGTCTTTTGGAAGTTGACTAGCTGCATCGATAATTTTAGGGGCTAAATATAGCCCATGGGCGGGATTTCAAAAATTTAGTGGGCTATTTTCTTATACGAAAAGTTTTTTTTTCAGCTAAATATATTCTCCCATGTTTATTAAAAAAAAATTAAAGCCATAATGAATAGCCTTTTGTATATTAATGAGGAAAATGAAAAAAACTATTTTCGTCCTAGCAAAATCTCCCTCCAATCTATCTTTCGCCCCCGATTTCTATAGAAAATCAAGTGAAATCATTCATTCGCCCCTGATTTTCAATAATGGAGGCTCCCGGTGGTTACTTCTCCTTCCATTTTCCCTTAATTCAGACATATGGTTTCATTCACTAAATTTTTTAGTCCATTTCATGTTGATACCTTCTTTAAGCCCTCAATTTCCAATATGGAGGGAAAATCAAGGGCAATTTTGTCCTATATAAAGGCTATAGTAATTCATGGTTCACCCACATCAGATTGCACTTGCAGAGTGAAGGTTCTAGTTTATGTGATTCCACTATTCATTCTTAGTTTTCTCAACATTTTAATCTCCATGCAACATCTCCATTTTGAAAAGCTTAGATATTAAAGGGGCATGCCACACATGCAATTTATCAAAGAATACGGACTCACATCATGTTTTTTATCCAATAATTAATGTGGTATGCTTCCTATCATGCTTTTTATGCTTTTTATCCGTAGCTAAAATAGATTAATATACTGTAAATTTCCCTTTTATCATGCTTTTTATCATGGATTATTTTTAAGGCATGTTAAATTCTACGACACTCTTGATTCTCAGGGCTCATTCAGTGTTGTTAGGGTTTAATCTATCCTAGGAGTATTGGTTTTGTGAAAGCGTGATATATCTAAGAAGATATGATTTATTTTATTCCTTGTCATGTTTAAACCATTGACTGAAGTTCATATGTTTTTATTAGCTACTGCTCTTGATGGAGAGACGCCACATGGTTTTTATATACTCAAACTAAATTTGAACCAGTTGTTCAAAATGTGTTTTTATTAGGATCTTGCTCTACAATTATTATTGGATCTTAGGCATTCATGAGAGTGTGTATGGTCATATTTTTTGTCTGTTATTGTTTATGTTTGGGATGTTTGTAATATAAATGAATGTGCATTGATTATAATGTTGGGGCTACATTGGAATGCTCATTATTTTGGCATTGTATTATTGTAGAGTTTTCCAAAGCAGTTTGGTAGATTCCTTTATTTGTATTGAGAAATTTGTGACTGGTATATTTTTTTATTCGTATTTCCAAGTTCGTCAATTTTATTTGTAACCTAAATTTTTTGGGTTTAGTATTTGTTTTATGGTATTTTTTTTTGTAAGGTTCATTCAGAATTAAAATGTTTTTTGGTGATTTGTTTTGTTGTGTAATTGCTATCATCATCTACAAATGGATTTAGTTATGTATGCTGAATTTATGATTTAGTTGGAACATGATACTTCATCTACATCATGATTATATATAATATGTACATGGCATGTTTGACCTGAGATGTAGACATTATGTTGTTTGATATACTGTCTTTTGCATTCAATGAGGGTGCTAAAGCAATTTTACCACAATTTGCATGCTTTCAAAAATTTCAAGGACATGGATAAAGACACCACCTTAGTTTATCCAATAAAATAAATATTTAATGGATTAGTTCTAATGATATGAGTGATGATTCATTAATGTGATTTATATTCCTATTAGTGTGTGTTCTTATTTCTAATAACCATTGCAAGTTTCTAACTAACTCTAAAAATTCTAAATCAAATGACATAATTTAGATTTTGATTGTCAACAAAAGAAATGAGAAAGTGGTATTCGTATCTATAAACATATAAGAAGGTTATTGTTTTTCTTAGAGGGTAGCTTAAAAATGGGATATTTGGAAAATAAGCTAATTTGGATTTCATATACTACATTTGTTAAAGTTACAACATCATGAGTCATTCCCCAAGTCAATCTTGTGTGTCAAGATTGAGCCTCGTGTGTTGAAGTAGTGCCTTATAGGAGCCTGAGTTGGACTTGGGAAACTTGGAGAAGAATATTGAGTTGGAATCAAGAAAGGATAAGTGTTACACCTAAAATCTACTCTCATCATTAGATTCAGTGTATACATCCCTAAAGTCACCTGGACTAATTATTTTCATCTGGGAGGATTTGCACTCAATTCTGCAATCTTTTGAGAGGTCGTCGCAAGTTGCACATTAGCAACATGTGACGTCACATCTTGCTCTACTGCAGGGTGCGACGAGGTCTGTTAATGGGAAAAAATAGCCTATTCCAAATCCTTCTCGAAACTTGCTCATTTTGGGGCTTATCCCTGACCTCTAGGGGAGTTGGTACTCGACCCCTAACTCTTTGGGAGGATCCCCTATCTCTCTCCTACCATCTCTCAACCTATCCTATCCATACCCTATCCACTTAGTCCTATATAAGTGAGGCTCACTCCCATCCCAAAGGGGGGAAGGCTATGGTATCTACATGTTGGTGAAATCTTGTTAAATTTTTAGTATTACATCACAATACTATAGGATCTTTGCTGAGAGAATAACATCTACAGTATATCAATGCATGACAATCATAATATGACAAGCATCACAAGCATCACAAGAATCAAAAGCATAGAGACAAGAGACACAGAGTTTCCGTGGGGAAAACCCTAAGGTGAAAAACCCCACAACTTCCTCAGAGATAGAGAGAGCAATGGCTCAACCAAAATACAACCAAATAACACTGAGATAGTCTCCTAGCAGATGATCCTCCTCCTCCTCACTAGTGCGCCACTTTTCAGAGAGAGAGATAGTTACTTTTCCGAGTGAGTAAAATAGAGATCTCCTATCTCTATTTATACTCACCTTTTTGCCCGGTGACCTACTGGGGCCGACTTGTCTACTTGGATACATCCACATTATATTATATATTAATTAGGGTTGACCCCATAAGGTGGTCTAATAACCCATCGGCAAGTACACACACTTGCGACACTTGTCAATCCACATGACGACACTTCCTTATAGAGGAATAACACATCTCTTATAAGGGTACAATAAATATATATATAATACACAGATGAAATACATTCTGAAGTTACATATACATCAACACTCCCTCTTAACTAGGAAGGTATTTCTCGACACAGATCTGCTAGACAAGTTTTCTTCTCTGGATCATCGTCATCGATGCATCGTCATCATCATCGTCACTGCTGCTACTATCTCAACCAATCTCTGACTCTACTCGTCATAGGAAGTTCTACAGAGCCAGTCCTTTTTCATACTGGATGTAGGCCCACCACCTGCAGGTCTTTGTCATCACTGGCCATACTGTGGAATCCTCAGGACTTATTACGTGCGTCACAAAACCTCGAAAGAGCATCCCAGGATGTTACGGGTACACAACTCCGACCTGTAGGATCTCCCAGGGCGCTATTACATGTGACCCCACCACAAAACCTCGAAAGAGCATCTCAGGATGTTACGGGTACACAACTCCGACCTGAAATCTCCCAGGGCACAAATTACATGTGGTCCACCACAAAACCTAGCAAGAGCATCTCAGGATGTTACGAGTACACAACTCCGACCTGAAATCTCCCAGGGCACAAATTACATGTGGTCATGGAAAAACCTCGAAAGAGCATCTCAGGATGTTACGGGTACACAACTCCGACCTGAAATCTCCTAGGGCCCAAATTACATGCCATAGGACAAAAACTCACAAGAGCATCTCAGGATGTTACGGGTACACAACTCCGACCTGAGATCTCGCAGGGCGCTATTACATGTCCTCCCAGAGCAATGTCTCGAAAGAGAATCCCAGGCTGTTACGGGTACACAACTCCGACCTATAGGATCTCCCATACATGCTCATCTGCACAACCTGATCCACGGCCATAGAGTATCAACCTGATACTCACCATACATCATCCTGATGTACTCATGATCGTCCTGATCATCATCACTGCAACATCCTGCTGCATGTCATCTGGAGCAACATCCTGAAGCTCATCATCCATGATCATCCTGATCATCACTGCAACATCCTGCTGCATGTCATCTGGAGCAACATCCTGAAGCTCATCATCCATGATCATCCTGATCATCACTGCAACATCCTGCTGCATGTCATCTGGAGCAACATCCTGAAGCTCATCATCCATGATCATCCTGATCATCAATGCATCCACCTGATGCATACCAAGTATCTACCTGATACATATCATCATACATGATCCACCTGATCATACAATGTATCCACCTGATACATATACAGATACATGGTCCAAGCATCCAACATGATGCACATACAAAATACATACACATGATCCAACTGATCATATCCAGCATCCAACATGATGCATACATACATAAATGATCCTCCTGATCATATCCAGCATCCAACATGATGCGTACATACATACATAAAAATGATCCAACTGATCATATCCAGCAGAAACCAAAACATCATCCTGATGCCCATTATCCAGCGCTTACATCCACAACCATGTGAAGGATCCTCCTTCCAACATGCTTGGAATGGTTTCAGCAAATGTGTCCATCACTTCTTCCTCAAAGTGTCCTCGATCTAAAGAACGCCAAGCCTCTCTCTGAAGTACTCGAACTTCACTCTGGCTAGTGGCTTCGTCAGCCATCTGCAATCTGCTCGTCCGTCGCAACATACAGAAGCTTCACAGCTCCTCTCTGCACCATATCCCTGATATAGTGATATTTGATCTCTATGTGTTTCGACCTGTCATGAAACACTGGGTTCTCGGACAGCTTCACACAACTCTGGTTATCACAGAAGATACCAGTAGCCTCCAACGGGAGATCAAATAACTCAGACAGTAGTTTCCGTAGCCATACTGCCTCACAGCTAGTTGAACAGGCTGCAACATACTCTGCCTCAGCTGTACTCATTTCTACACAGGACTGCTTCCTGCTAAACCAAGAGATCACACCTGATCCCATATTGAAACAACACCCAGATGTGCTCTTCCTATCTGCAGCACTGCCAGCCCAATCTGAATCAACATAACCCTGTAGGTTAAACTTTTGATTCACTTCATACTTGAGCCCATAATCCACTGTACCCTTCAGGTACCTTAGAACATGCTTTACAGCAACCAAGTGAACACTCCTCGGATCCGTCAGGAACTGGCTCAATGTGTTCACAGCAAAGCAAATGTCTGGTCTAGTGTTCGTCAGGTACATCAAGGACCCAATCATCTGACGATACATAGAGACATCAATCGGCTCAGATGAAGCATCACATAGAAGCTTCAGATTCGATGCCATAGGTGTGGCCATGGCCTTGCAGTCCATCATCCCAAATCTCTTCAGGATGTCTACCGTGTACTTCCCTTGACCAAGGAAGATCCCACATGTATTCTTCCACACCTCCATACCTAGGAAATAGTGCATCATTCCCAAATCTTTCATATCGAATTCACCTGCAAGCTTCCTCTTAGTATCTGCAATCAGTCTGTCATCTCCTGTCACAAATAGGTCATCCACATACAAGAGTAGAATCACTGGATTCCCTTCCTCAACCTTGTAGTAAAGATTGGAATCTGCTTTACTCTTGGTAAAGCCCAAACTAGATAGGAAACTGTCCATCCTACCATACCAGGTTCTGGGAGCTTGCTTCAAGCCATACAAGGCTTTCTTCAATCTGCATACATATGACTCTCTGTCATGTCTTGGGACTGCATCCCAAACATCATCTTCATGATCGACGGATCATGGCATTCCATTTCTTCATCCCAGATCCTGGGAGCTTCAATATCTTCAATAGATATCTTTGTTGCTGGAACAAATGTTGTAGTCCTTTTGTAGGTGAAGATATACGGTCTTTCCTACAAAACAAGTTAATTTGCATGATTAGAAATATCTCATAATTTTCAGAACAAATTCTTTACACATAAAGAAATATGTCATGCAGTCATGCAGTTATCCTAGCCAATGCTTCAATACAACATTTATCCATGTTCCACAACTTTCTAGATGCCTTCCAGTCTTTACCAGAACATTGTTAAGAGTTTGCACTACTCCCAACATGTCCTTAAAGAGGTTTAATTCTAGATAAGTAGCAATGGAATGTTGTACAGTGCCATAGGCCACTTACCCAACACATGCATATTAGTAGTATACTGTTCATTAATTCAATCATTCTAATATGCACAATACATATCCTAAGTCTAGGAACATGAGCATATACATCATTGAACAATTTTATTTAAGTAAACAAATATTCAAGAAAATTAAAATACTTATCTTTGTTTGTTTGTTGGGTGGACTCCCTCTGAGTCTTTTCTTCCTTGCAGGAGCTGCTAGAGTCCTTCTACACCTTCTTGTTGTGGAATGTAGAGAGATGGACAACTCCCTCTGAATATCTGCACCCTTGCAGAAACCACTGGAGTGTTCTCCCTCTTGATCTTTGCTTCCTGAATTACCTATTCTTGAACTCATATTCATCCTTGGTCCCTATGCATGCTTATTAGTATCATGATTGTGTTATCCTTGTGATCTCATACAAAATCATACATTCATTAAAACACAATAATCTCAAGTATGTATAGTCATGATCATTTCAAATAGAAATAATAAGCATTAGCATTCAAGGTTTATATAGGACTCTTATGGTTAGTCATATCATAAGAAACATAACATGTCTAAACCTGTAATTACTCAAACCTATGACTCTTCTGGTTAGTCATATTATTAATTAAGGTAAGACACATAATATGCATATGCCCATGATTATTCAAACTTATGACTTTATGAACAATCATCATCAATCATGCCATGCATACTTATATGATAGATCCTATGATATAAGAAACACATACCTGGTCACCATATTTGCTAGTTATGTCTAGCAATGTGTTCTTGTTCTCTTCAATGACCTGCATAACTCATTAGTTAACTTTTGCAAAAACAAATTATACATACCTCTATGTGATCCATGACTATGGATGAATCTTTGTATTTATGTCACCATGGCATGTTCAGGTTGTCTCTTCAAATTGTACAAACCTCCCTCTTGCTTTCCAATCACTACTGCATCATCTATGGTCTTTCCCTTTGGCCACATTAGGACTTGGCCATCCACAAATGCAACCCTCATACCTTTTGCATCTAATGCAGAAATGGAGAGTAAGTTCTTCTTGAGCCCAGGTACATAAAGTACTTCCTTCATCTTCAATGATTTTCCAGAATCTAGGTTGTAGGAGGCTTCACCACTTCCTTTGATTGGGTATTGATAATCATCCCCAAGTTTCACCTTATGGGGTGATTCATGTTCAGATAGGTTCACAAAGGATTCTTTAAACCCAGTCATGTGTTTGGAAGCCCCACTATCAATCAACCAATCATTACATCCATGGGAGATGGTACCTGTAAGAGCAGAAATTAGAACATATTCTTCTTCACTTGATGAGTCATCATCACTACTACTTTCTGCCTTAGCCTTCTTCTTTGGAGGTTCATCATCTTCGGCATCATGAGCATGAAACCTTCTTTTGCTGCCCTTCTTCTTCTTACTGGAGTTGTTGTTATTATCCCTTTTGTTCTTGGGACAATCTGAAGCAAAGTGACCCTTCTCATTGCATGTGAAGCATCTTAGGTCCTTCTTACTCTTTTGATGGAATCTTTTGTGGTGAGAGTGATCCTTCTTGGTTTTGCTTCTCTTGGTGTGAGCTGCAAGAGCTTGATCTTCTCCTCCCATCTTTTCCTCACGAGCTATGAGTCTAGCTTCTTCTTGAGAGCATTCTTCCCTCAATCTGTTGAAGGAGATCAATTTCTTCCTTGCACAAATTCCTTGAATAAAGGAATCCCATGACCTGGGTAGGCCATTTAGAGTGGTCATCACCACTTCACCATTCTCCACCATTTCATCTACTGCTTCTAATTGTTCCTTGATCTGGGAGACCCTTGAAAAGTAAGATTGAATGGTTTCTCCATTCTGAAACTTCACTGCTTTCAATTGGTTCTGCAGGGTCATCTTCCGATTTATGTTCTTTCCTTCAAATAGCTTGGTCAAGGATTCAAACATCTCTTTGGGTGTCTTAAGAGAAGACACATGAGGTATGAGATGGTATTTGATAGAATCAGCAATGATTCTCTTTGCCTTGACCAAGTTCTTCTTGTGCAATGCCTTAGCTTCTTCATCCTCTGGGATAGGGATGTCTTCTTTCACATATGAGTCCAACTCATTCTCTTCCAGGATTAACCCAATCATATACTTCCAGGCTCGGAAGTTGTCAGCCCCTTCAAGCTTATCCTCAAGCTTAGTGTGGAGAGACATCTTTAAGAGTACTTCAAATGGAAATAGAAAAGATTTAGGACTTACCACATGAAGTGTTGAAAACTGGATCTGGTCCCGGATTAGGGTTTGTCAGAGAAACCCTAAAAATTCAAAATGTGAATTTCAAAATTCCGAAAGGATAGAAAGATGCGCCTTGGAGAGCTGATCAGCCTAGTACATTCAGAATTTGAGATCAGCAAAGTCTTGCCCTTCAAAATTGTCTTTTTGTCCTCCCAGGTTCACTAGGGAGAGCCTTGAATTAGGGTTTGAGTTTCCCGGAGATCTACCCAGCCAAAAATATCGATCCAAAGCTCTAACCTTCGATTTTTGCAAGGAGCTTCCAGCTGTGCCTTCAGTTTCCAGAAATTCCTATTTTTGTGGAAACCCTAATTTTTAGGGCCAAATCTGAAAATGCTCGGAACTGAATTCTGATTGGACAGATAGATGCGCCTTGATGAGTAGATCCAATCTACTATACTGAATTTCAAAAATCTGTGGAGAGAAACCCAATAAACAAGGAATACAAGCTTCCGTCACTGCAAAATGTCTTCTTCTCAGTTAAGCTCTGACACCATGTTAAATTTTTAGTATTACATCACAATACTATAGGATCTTTGCTGAGAGAATAACATCTACAGTATATCAATGCATGACAATCATAATATGACAAGTATCACAAGCATCACAAGAATCAAAAGCATAGAGACAAGAGACACAGAGTTTCCGTGGGGAAAACCCTAAGGTGAAAAACCCCACAACTTCCTCAGAGATAGAGAGAGCAATGGCTCAACCAAAATACAACCAAATAACACTGAGATAGTCTCCTAGCAGATGATCCTCCTCCTCTTCACTAGTGCGCCACTTTTCAGAGAGAGAGATAGTTACTTTTCCGAGTGAGTAAAATAGAGATCTACTATCTCTATTTATACTCACCTTTTTTCCCAGTGACCTACTGGGGCTGACTTGTCTACTTGGATACATCCACATTATATTATATATTAGTTAGGGCCGACCCCATAAGGTGGTCTAATAACCCATCGGCAAGTACACACACTTGCGACACTTGTCAATCCACATGACGACACTTCCTTATAGAGGAATAACACATCTCTTATAAGGGTACAATAAATATATATATAATACACAGATGAAATAAATTCCGAAGTTACATATACATCAACAAATCTATCTTAGGAGGCAGCCTATAGTACTTACATGCTGGGGAAATCTCTCTTAAGACACCTCCATTCACCTCTTGGAGAACTCATACTCCTTCAGAAGAACATGGCAATTGGCTTGGTCGGAGAAGAGCTGCTACATTAAGTCTTTGGTTATAGTTCTATATCTCTATCATGTACTCCTCTATTTGCAGTAATACAAATGCTTTCCACCAATATTGTTCTTATCTATAATGATATTGTGTAGTTTACCTGCTTAACTATTTACTTAGATCGCTTATTGTATAGATGTCTTTTATTGGTTTCTCTTGCTTGATGTCTTAACAGGTATTGCAGTTTGGATCTGATGACCATGGGACGTGGATCAACATTCGGGAGAAAGGATCGCATAGTAAAAAGGTAAGACATCTAGTACCTGGTCCTTAAGTAGATCTAGGAAACGTGTTTGTAGTCTGTTCTATTTGTTCTAGACTCACATTAAGCTAGGGAGATCCGGCTCGCGTCTGCTCGAGTGGATTGTCCGATAACAAATATGGCGACCATACTGGGGAGTAGTGATGTTTGTCTTGTTTAGTGGTCATTAATCCGAGAGTCATTTTCAAGTGATTACTTGACACAAGCCTCTTTTATCATTTTTTGCCATTTACTTCTTAGGATTGATTTCACTATCAGATCTTCACATTGAAGACTCTGATTTGCTTCCTCTGAGTTTATACAACTCATTTTCAAGCCTGTTTTTGGTTCATTGTTGAGAGATCTGGTTCATTTTTGAATCTAGACCTCGCCTGTCGCACCTGGGCAGTGGAAACAAAGCAACACTGTGTCATTCTGAGCTTCTGTTCTTCACCTGTTCGTCACCCGTCACATCCTTTACATTAGTATACTGCAACATCGTCGTACCTCCCATGAAGGAAAACCGCGATGTCCCACTATGTGTGAAAGGTGAAAACATGAAGTTGGGAAACAATTTTGGCTTGTTTTTTACAAACAAAACTGCTAATTTTTATGTTTTTCAACTTCGACCTCTTCAAACCCATATCTCCCTTAAAAATTTCAACTTGAAGTAAACACAGAGGTTTTAGAGAATTGAATTAGCTTTCTACTTGTATTTTTATTTTTACTTTTTATGGACATATCGTGGGACAAATTTGTTGTCAACCAATGGCATATACTTGAAAATTTAGGTACGAATAATGAGTGACCTTTGTTGACAACATTTGTTTGATAGATGGTTATTCATTTTAGGGAAAAAAATTGTAGCTTCATAATCTACACACACTACACTTGATCCTGGAATATATTTTGAGTTTTTT
Source organism: Larix kaempferi (assembly GCA_027924585.1). Classification (NCBI taxonomy): domain Eukaryota; kingdom Viridiplantae; phylum Streptophyta; class Pinopsida; order Pinales; family Pinaceae; genus Larix; species Larix kaempferi. Next base: position 9,113,288 of record BSBM01000642.1, read on the forward strand.
AAGCCTTGGTAACTATTTTTTATTATTTATCGAAACAACGTATGTTCAAAAAATGGTGCATTATCGACACATGTTTTTGTCTTCACATTTTCTTTCAAATGTGACTCTTATTAGAAAAACTAAAAGTACCCTTTTGAAGAGCACGAGCCAATTATGATCTCTGTGAAATTTCAAAATTTTTGGTATTGTCTTTGTTATGATATTGAATTTTCATTTTGGGTGATTTTCAGAGTAATAAAACTCTTAAGGGATAAGGTTTAGAAAACAATTATTAATAAATAGTAATTCAAATCAAAATGAAACAGTATATATCATTGGAAACTAGATTCAGAGATGAATCCATTGCTACCAAGTCCAACAAATAATACTTACAATTTGCAGAGGTTTGGGCTTGCCGAAGTTGCAGGTTCCAGAAAGATCCCTGATATTTTCGCAGGTTTTGTTGACCATAAACTCTCGGCCGAAAAATACCTTCCAAACTCTCGGATGAGAGTTTAGTTCAAACTCTCGTCCGAGAGTTGTTTTGAAAATACAGCGCGGCGATTGGTTCAAACTCTCGGCCTAGAGTTTTTTTAAACTCTCAACCTAGAGTTTGAACTCACAAAACTCTCGACCTAGATTTTTTTAAACTCTCGGCCGAAAGTTTGAGGTTGACTTTTTTTCCCCTGTTCATCCGTGCGCCCTCTTTTTTTTTCATTCCGTTGTCACGGAATTGTTTCCCAGCTTCATGTTTTCACCCTGAAGACAGAGTGCGCGGATATGTCAAAAGTTGGCATACTGGCATCCCTTCCCTCATCTGACAGTTTGAACCTTGGTCTGATGTATGAACTCCCTCTGTGCTGCAAGATCCAGCCAGAGACCCCATTTATGATTTGTGTGTTGAGAGTTTGGTGTCATTTGGATTGACTTTGGGTTCCGTCTTGGACAAGTTTGAAATCGGTAGTGGTGGATACTCTTGTCTCCTCCACCTTCATCCATTCACTCTTGCATTCCCTTCCTTCCATCCTTGATCTGATCATTGCATTGCTACTACTTGATTTTGAGTTAAGTGTGTCTTTCAGCTTGGTTGAGTGCTGGTCTTTTATCGAGTTTCCTGAATGTATGAGTGCTGCAAGTAGTGTTTTCTTTTCAGTCATTTAGATCTAAAAGCGGAGTTGTTATCAAGTTTATTCTTTGATGCATCCATCGAAAAGTTTAAAAGTGCTTCTTTCCCATTGTTTCTCAAAAAATTATTGAAGAAAGATTGTTGTGCATTGGAAAATTCTCGTTTATGTTTTGGAAAAACTGAATGAATGTATGATCTATTGTGTTTTTCTCGAATTATGAATTGCTCATTTTCTTGAAAGGCTCAAAGCACGCTTCGATTTTTGCAAAATCAATTCCATGCTAAGGAAAGATAGATGCATTTTTAATTCTTGCTGCTCTTAGATCATTGAAATTGAAAAGCTTGCATTTCTCATTTCAGAATCCTCTATTTTCCTCATTTAGTGTCATTTTACTTTGAAAAGAAGAAGAAAAGAAAAAAGTTGTTTTGATTTGGTTTAGTAGTGTTGTGTACTTTTGTGTTTCGTTGAAAAGAAAAAGAATATTTTCATTGTCAAATTTGTTTGCATTGGGAATTGTGTTGCATTGAGTTTGTTTTGGCAATACCATTGGAAAAAGCTTTCTCCTTTCCATAGCTAGAATTCATCGAAAGAAAAGAATATGTCATGCATGTAGTCAGGGCTTTCATTATGCTTCCGATTATGTACTCACCTCATGCATTCACCTAACCGTCCAAGATAAAATTAACGGTAGAACTAGCTAAAAATTTTAGCAACTTGTGTGTTAGTTAGAGACGTGTTCCGGCGTCGTTAAGCATGGCAGCTGTCATTATTTTCCATCACTGTAGTCCGGGGGTATTGTAGTCTTCCACGTACATCGGTATATCGAGCTCCTTCACGTACCCACCAAGTACCATAATCCATACTTGGCGTATATCAAAGGGTGTATCACGTACTCAACACGTATATCGGAAGGTCTCGTGCCAACGGTTGTGCATGAGATAGCACCACTATGGATTTGAGCTCCCACGTACCTTGCGTATATCAGTTGACACCATCAGGATTCCTGAAACCAACCGAGTTAACCATTTGGCTATCTTGACAAAGAAATACACCAAGAACAGCACTCGGGGAGATTAGCATGCACGTATTGTCCAGGTAATCAGGTATGCAGGAAAGGGTACAGTCCCAATCCTCCTTGTCGCCTCATATTGTTGGAGCCTGCAGTATATCGTGGTTTGCAATGCCTTGATAATCCCGTGAGGTTCCATACTTTTGAATCCACTCTGTCACATAAGTTTGCTTGTTTTCTTAGTTTGAGTAGGTTTTTTTTGGACTGCTTTTCTTTTAGCATACCCTTAGGAGAAACGTTGTTTCAGCCTTTCTAGTTGATTTTCCTGATACTCTGGCGGATTTTCCCTGGAGAAGATCCCGTAGGATCTTGAACTTATCACCCGAATATCCCCTTAATCCGGAGGTTATTTCGAGGGTAATAATGGATCAGTGTAACGCAGTCGTAGTTACTGAAGTGGAGAACCCCACTTTGAATGTTGGCAGACTTTTGTTTCCACCAGATTCACCTACCTCTCATCCCCCATAAGATGAAGAAGCAAACACCCCCGCTTCACAAAACCTTTTTCCCATCATCTCGCGAGAACCTGGATCATTAGAATGGATAAACCGACCCCAGGACGACCCTACAGCAGCTGCTAGTCCTTCAGCGGCTTACAGACCACCCAGTGGCTCATTTTTCCATCTCATCCTCACCCAGTGAGACTACTCCGGAAGACACTTTAGCCTACTTTCGTGACCAATTGGATCAGTTTCGTTCCATGGCTGAAGAGTGTCGGCAGTCAAGTCTCCAACGACGAGTTCAGGACCCATCATTACCTCCTTACCAACCTATCCCAGTTCATCCGATATATTTCGGATCACCTGAAGTACCCCACCACATGACCACTAACAATACTGGTCAACCCTCGCGAGAGTCCAGTCCTGCACCTCAAATGAACCAACCGGTGGAAGGACAACAATCCAACACACCTGTCACTACCACAGTTACTTTACGAGTTCCTTCCCCACCTCAGAATTCGAGGGGAGGGTATTCCATTCCCATGGATTATCTTATTGGTAATGTTATTACCACGGTAGCTAGTCAACAACCTACGTTGGTTCAACCTTTGACTAGTGGTCAACCTGTTGTGGCTGGGGGGAACTCCCTGTTTCCTAACCAGAATGTAGGCGGTGGAATCCCCAACGGACCTTCCGTTGGACATTCCCAACCCGCTAGACCGTCCACCACAGGATTATCTCATGTTGGAGGGTCGTCAAATGTAACTCAACCCTCATGGATTCAAGTGTAACCAGGTTTCGTTAACCCTGTGTCGGGCCAACCTAATCCCAAAAACGCACCATACGGGATACCTTATCCTGGGAATCCATACACGTCATGGGGGAAACAACCTGTGTTGCAACACCGACCCCAACCGATTATCCCTCAAGTACCACCACCCCCGATTGGTCCTCCCCCACTTCCTGCTGGAGGCGGCGGGCCCCCACCTAACATTGGTGGAGGCCCACCTCATTTTACCTACAACATCCCTCACCCCTCCGGCAGTGGCAGGAATGGTCCACCACATCCTCCGGGCGGAGGTGGCGGGGGACCACCCTATCATGGTGGAGGAGGACATTTCCCTTTGGGTGGTGGAGATGGTCCACTACCCCCTCCAGCAAGAGGCGGTGGAGAACCTAATTACTATGGTGGTGGTGGTGGTGGTGGAGACCCTCATCCTTCCGACGGCGGAGGTAGTGGGGGCCCCCATCCTTCTGGCGGTGGAAGTGGACCACCACCCCCTCCAGGCGAAGGCGGTGGCGGGCCACCTTATTACTATTATGGACCCCCACCTCCTCTCGATGGTGGCGGTGGACCTCCACCCCCTCCCGGAGGTGGAGGTGGACCACCACCTTATTGGAATGGACCACCTTAAGGTGGTGAACCTCCTTACAGTCTGGGAGGCACACCCCCCTACGGTCAATTTCATCCTGGCACACCTTACGGTCAGTTTAGTCCTTACACGCCTTATCCATATTATCAATACACGCACCCTAATCCACAGCTGCCCATTCTGGATACTTTGGACCTACCTAACCTCTCTCGTTTAACCAACGATCCTATTTACCATGGATCTAACTAGCCACTGATTCTGGTGAAACTTTCGTCTGATATCCCCAAGTTTGACAGCAAGCCGGGTGAAGACCCTAAAAACCACGTGATGACATACCACTTATGGTGTTCATCTAACTCCTTAATGGACGATTCAATTCATCTTAGATTGTTTCAAAGGACTCTCACCGGTTCGGCTACCAAGTGGTACATTGAGTTGCCACCACACTCTTTTCCTGATTTCGGCTCTCTTGTTATGAACTTTTTGACGCACTTCCAGCTACCTATACGGTATGAGACTGGTACTGAGATTTTAACCTCTCTCCATCAGAATACCACCACTCACATTTCGGATCATATCCACGAGTGGCGAAGGAGACGACGTCTCATTAAAGCTCCAATTCCAGATCATCTCCTAGCAGAATGGTTTACAAAATCGTTCATTCCCACCATAGCAAAAGATGTCACCATGAGAGGTGCTATGACCGAAGAACAAGCCATCATGAGTGCCCATCTGCTAGACCTGGTCTACACTCAATCTGGCACTCTGTTCAATATTCTACCTAACGCACCCCGTGATGTTATTGACCCCACGAAACCACATAAGGGACTCCAAACTGATGGAATCATTGGTTCCCTTAACACCCAGCCTGCTACTAGCACTGTTGGATCGTCCAACCCAGCTCCGACTGGCCACAGCACCACCAAATCCACCACTCCTGTTGTAACCGAAGAGGTGAATTCTATTCAATCAGCTTCATCTCAGAATTTTAATGGCAAGAAGAAGAACAAAGGGAAACCCAAAAAGTATTCTACCCAGCAGGAACCGAAGAGCACTCTTGACGATACCAAGCAGAAAAGGAAAATGAAGTATCCTTGTTTACTGTGTGGAGATGACCATTTCTCCAAAGAGTGTCCCTATAGAGACGAAGTGCAAAATATTCTTAGGGGTAAACCGACTCCCGCAGTCCTCAACGATCTGTTTCCTACTCAAAACCAGCAAATGATTGCTCAAACCCCCCCATCCCAGGGTGAACCATCCAATACTGTGCATGTTCTCATGTTGCGTAACGAGGCGATCAATTTAACTACTCACTCACGATATTACGAACCGATCCCTTTGAAGGAATCCACCAGAAGTAATGTTGAAAAAGCTTCTGACTCCTTACCTGATGTCACTGTACCATCGAATTCTCTCACCATTGTGAATCCCTTTTTAGACTCGATATTGTGACCGCCCAAGAGTACGATTCAAAAAGTTGTTTTCAATCCTAATGCTCGAGCAGCACAGAATTACAAGATCGTAGAGGACTTAGCACAAGCTCCTTGCGCCATGTCTACACTGGAAGTTTTGCAGAATTGTCCCAATCAACACAAAACTCTCCTTGCATACATTGGTGCAGTAGACCCAGATTCCTTGAACACCATCATGTTCCGACTTGACAACTTCAAGTCGAGGCTCTCACACCAGCTCGCATTCCAAGTTTCTGCGAACATTGCTGGGAAGATTTTCCATCGTACCCTTTTGGATGAAAGAGCCTCCACTTCTGTCATGTCCATCACCTGTTGGAGAGCCATTGGCTCCCCCGAATTGAATCGTTCTCCTACCACATTGAAAGCATTCGACGGGCGTGGCTTTCAACCTCATGGGCTCTTACAATCTCTTGCAGTTGAGTTGGGCGGAAAGACCGTAACCATTAATGTAGAAGTGGTCTCAGCCCCGTTAGATTATAATCTCTTGCTTGGTCGCAATTGGTTTTACACCATGCAGGCGGTAGCCTCTTCGGTCTTCCACATAGTACAATTCCCCCACCAAGGACGAATTGTTACTATCGACCAGTTAGATTTTTGTACACCAGATGCCACTACTCATCCTGTTGACCATGTTCCTTCCATTGGACAGATGTCAAAACAGTATGAGAGTGTAGGGGTTGTCCTTTTGAAAGATTCATCTCTCATGGGTGTTTTTCCAGCCACGGACCCCCCTAATCATGTTGCTACGATGAACATGATCTCCACAGATATTTTATCTCACTCTAACGATGCTTGGCTTGTGCCGAATGAAGACACAACACACCTGCTTGGAGATATGATGCCTCTTTCACCCGCTGAACGTATTTATGAGGCTATCTAATCATCTTCGGAGGACCATTTAACCATGGCCTCCCCATCCTGTTCTCTACGACGGACATCCTCTCTACCTGATCTCTTACTTCGAACTTTTCATTCAGACGAGTCCATCATGGAAGTAATGAATGTTGACGACAGTCCATGGGATGATCTCCATCATAGGTCATATTTTCTACCTCCTTTGGAATACATAGAGAACAACATCCATACCCTCTTTTCACCAGATATCTACCCATCCCCTCGTTCCCCCATCCTTACATGTCTTATGGACACGGAGGGCAACTTGGCCAACATTGAGCCAACCACCCCAGTAGACATCTCGGTGAAACCTAGCATAGTGGAACACATTCGCATAGGCCAGAAGTGTTCCCCTGAAGAAATCGTTGTTAGCACGGCCTTGTTCAAGCAATTTCGAGACGCATTTGCTTGGTCCTATGAGGAGATGCCTAGGATAGACCTTGCAATTGTTTCTCACGAAATAAAAACCTATCCCGACGTCAAACCTGTACGTCAAAAGTTGCGACCAGTACACCCCCGGAAGACTGCGACAATAAAGGCAGAAATTGAAAAGCTCTTAAAGGATGATTTTATTTATCGTGTCCCATTGACAGATTGGGTCTCAAACGTCGTTCCTGTGAACAAAAAGCAAGGCACCATTCGCATCTATGTTGATTATTGGGACCTTAATCGGGCTTGTCCAAAAGAAAACTACCCGACCCCCTTCATCGACCAGATCATCGACAACTGTGCCGCAAGCATCATCTTTTCATTCATGGATAGCTTTTCTAGTTACAACCAAATTGAGATCAACCCAACCGACCAACATAAGACGGCTTTCATCTGCCCGTGGGGAACATTTGCATACCGCAAAATCTCGTTTGGCCTTAAAAATGTTGGTGCCACGTTTCAGCGGGATATGTCGTATGCCTTCCACAATATTAAGGACTTTGTGCAACCTTACTTGGATGATCTACCTACTCATTCAAAGCAGCGCGAGTTCCACATTGATCATCTGACGGCCATTTTCCTCAGATGCAGACAGTACAATATATGTCTGAATCCTCATAAGTGTATATTTTGCGTTGAGTCCGGACGCCTCTTATTATTTATCATTTCGAAGGATGGAATCCGCATTGATCCCTTAAAGGTGGAGGCCATCATCAACCTACCACCCCCGACTGATGTGACGGAACTTCAAAGTCTCCAAGGAAAGGCGACTTATTTACAACGTTTTGTTTGTAATTTCGCGGAGAAGACTCGGGGCTATATGAGACTGCTCAAGAACGACATCCCGTTCATTTGGGACGATCAAGCTCAAAAATCCTTCGACAGCATCAAATATGCCATTACGCATGCCCCCGTGATCCAACCGCCTAATTATTATTGAGATTAAATCTTATATCTCGCCGCTTCTGCCACCATTATCGCCATGGTTTTGGTACAGGAGGATCAAAACGCCCAGGAACATGTGATATACTATGCAATTAAGGGTCTAGCTGACGCTGAAACTAGATATTCACATGTTGAAAAACTCGCATTCGCGGCGGTCATCGCCGTCCAGAAGTTTCGGCACTAAATTTTGCTCCGCACCACCACCATCATTTCTGACTCAAACCCCATGTAGCACGTACTAACACGTCAGGTGCTTGGGGGCAAGTATTCACACTGGATTGTGATACTACAAGAATTTGATCTTCTTTTCAAGAAATCCAAGTCTAAGAAGTCTTTGGTGTTTGTCGAGCTCATTTGCGACCTTCCCCGTTCTGATGTAGAAGTTGAGCACAATGACTCCTTTCCAGATGAATCATTGTTTCTCATCAGTACGACTGACCCGTGGTACAGAGATATCTCATTCTATCTTCAAACCCAACACTTCAGCCCTCAACTCTCTCGTGACGACCGTCGTAAGATACGTCACCATGCAAAGTATTATTTAATCATTAATGATACTTTGTATCGCCATGGAATTGATTCAATTCTTTGACGTTGTCTCACTCATGATGAGGCTGAACGCATTCTGAATGACTGTCACTCTGGGGCATGTGGCGGTCACCTCTCTGGGATGGCTACAGCCCAGAAGATTTTGCACGCAGGATATTTCTGGCCTACTATCTTCAAAGATTGTATTGAGGCCATAAAAAAATGTCCTCCTTGCCAACACTTCCATACGAAGAAGCGCACTCATCCTGCCCCGTTACATCCGGTTATTGCCGTTGGCTCATTCGCAAAATGGGGCATTGATTTTATGCATTGTAAGCCTACCTCGGTCGGGGGGCATAGTTACATCATCGTAGTTGTGGATTACTTCACAAAGTGGGCCAAAGCTATGCCTACATACCAAAACGACGGCAAAACCGTCGCACTCTTCATGTTCAATCATGTAATAGCGCGGTTCGAAGTTCCTCAGGAAATTGTTACCGATCATGTTTCTCATTTTCAGAACCATATGGTTGATGAATTGAGCGACAGGTTGGGTTTTCGCCATGAAAATTCAACACCCTACTACCCACAATCCAATGGGCAGGTCGAGGCCATTAACAAGGTCTTGAAAACTATGGTCGAAAGGATGGTAGGGACACATAAGTCCAATTGGGACAACATGCTTTTTTAAACGTTATGGGCCTACCGAACTTCTATCAAAACCGCCACAGGCTTCACTCCTTTCCAATTGGTATATGGATTGGAAGTTGTTCTGTCGATAGAGTGCGAAATGCCGTCGCTACAACTCGTTGTTGAAATTCTTCCTAACACTACTGCTGAGGAAGAACATCTCTTGCACTTAGCAAAACTTGATGAGTCTCACCGAGATGCTGCTCTCGCAAATGAAGCGCACAAGAAATGCATCAAAGCCCAATACGATAAGTCATTTGAACCTCGTATCTTTAACGAGGGTGACCTGGTCCTCACTTATGACCAGAAGCACGACAAACTAGGAGCAGGGAAGTTCGATTCCATGTGGCATGGACCTTACGTTATAAAATGTGTGTTGGAAAAAGGTGCTTACGAGCTTGAAGCTTATGACAGAATCTCTTTGGGTGAACCCCGCAATGGGCTTTACTTGAAGAGATACTATGCTTGATCCCTCATGCATAGATTTGCTTGTATATACTGTACATGGCGTGTTTTTGTGTTTTTGTGTGGTGTGACGCATTTCTTTTTTGAGTGTCTTTTGATCTTGTTTCCGCTTCTTATACCATGTTCTGTCTGCGTTTGTAGATGGCAACGTGCTATGGATTCGTGGACGGCGCCAGCCGGCATACCCGTAACCTTGCTTCACCAACTTGGGTACTATATTCCCCAACAAGTGAGCTCATTAGCTCAGGAGGAAGTTTCCTAGGGTTTGCGACCAACAATGTTGCAGAATATCAGGTAGTAATCGGAACCCTAGCTAACGCCATTTTTTTGGTATGAACCACATTGTCATCCACGTGGATTCTCAATTAGTGGTTTCCCATCTTAACCAGGTCTACGCCATCTGTGATCCCACCTTACTCCATCTCTTCAGACGAGTACATCTCCTAGAAAGGTCATTTGAATCCGTTCAATACCTACACATTCCACAGGAGTTAAACATAGTTGCTGACTCGATGGCCAACTTCATTTTGGATTGGTACATCACACACACATAATACTCATAATATGTAAAAGTATTCACGACATGTAAATATAACGTATAAAAGGAAACATGTAAACAATATCACATCACTAATCATTTTAAAAACACATAATGTATAAATCACCGATAATGTCTGTATATATATATAAATCGCTCAAAAGTAGTGCTGGTGCAAAATCTGAAGCACGATGGCTTTCAGTGAGTCTCTACAAAAATATGAAGCATCATAGCTTTCAGTAAGTACAAAATCTAAGGCCTCTAAGCTCTCAGTACAAGTATAAAAGTGTAATCAAGCTGGACGCCTGACCCATACACCACCCCTGGCTTGAACATCTCTCTGTCGCTGGGTGAGAAAGCAGTCCACGGTCCGAGCCACCTTGCGGAGTAAGGCATTGAAGCGCATGGATGCTCCAACCCCAAATATCTGCATGGGCCTCGGCAAATCATCAATAGCTGGCTCGGGTACCTCCACGGTCAGCTAAGATAGGTTCCTGTACACCTCCTCCGTCTCCTTGATGGCAGCATGAGCACCTACAGGAACGACTGCCTCCCCGCCTCTGTCTCTCCTCGCCATAAGGGAGAGACCTACTGGTCGCACGGGACCCACATCTGCACACACATATTACATATTTGTCAGCACTGCATCAAAAAAATGATATAATATACAAAACTAAAAATACAAGGGTTTTGTTCTCACCTAGGTCACCCCATGCTGCTCCCTCCGGCAGCACCAAGTCAGGATCCTCTCAGAAGTCCGTGCCGCTGTATGGAAAGTCCTCGACCATAAGTAACTGGCCCTCTAGCCAGCTGAAAAACTCAGGACCAAAGCTAAAGATGGGTCCGCCACCATGACGGGTCATGACCTCATCCCATCTAAGCATATGGGGATCCCTGGGCTCCCTCTCATCAAGTAGAAAATGTGGACGTAGACGAGGAATCCGCTCCAAGAGGAACGATACTGTAATCGATCCATACCCAAACTGCTTGAGCCCCCCGCGCTGACACTTGGTCAGCTGAGCTCGGATGTTGGCGAGGAGACCCTCGCACCAGTTGAAAGCCCTGGGAGACATGCAGTCCTCCGCATATAGCATATGGGTCCGAGTAGCCGTGTGTGGGGCTTGGCTACCCGCCACCCTAGTAATGTTAAGCAATATGGTCCGCAGTGGATGACTCGCCACATCCCTGATGAGTATCTTCCCGCTGGAAGGCCGAGAAGTAGCAACACAGTGCTGTGACACCATGTCCTCAACTGTACGGTCACTGGCCCGTGTCCCAGTGAGTTGTACAGCGTCCCCTCTTCAGGACAAATCGGTGAGAAAGTAGATATCCTCAATGTCTATCGTGAGGATATGCTCACCTACCACAAAGTATTGTTGGGCTGCATCCCAACTCTGGAGCATGTGTGTCAGTAGTGGGATCTGGGATCTCATCCCCTGGATCTCAAAGAACTTGAGTAACCCGTAGTTTCTCAAAGCATCCACACATTGTGGATCGTTTGCAGCTTGTTCATCTTCAAGTTCATGTTCTCTCTCTTGCCACTCCAATACCATTTTTGCTTGTTGATAACCTTCCAAAAGGGACATTTAAACCCTGTTAGGTCCTTCCTCAACTTTCACAAACTCATTTTTGGGATTATTTTTGATGATTGGGTTTTGGGTTTCCACCGTCGCACTGTGCATTCAGGTACAGGGCGACGTCGTCACACGTCTCATTTTCTAGGCTTGCGACGACTCGGCCTCGTCGCAAGTCCCAAAAGGGTAACCTGCGACGAGCCGAGGGCGCATAAATCCCTCCATAACACCATCAAAAACCCAAAAAATGAACATGAAATCAAAAAGTAAACCACTGGAAAGTTGCGGCATGAGATTTAGGCCTACCTAGTCCAGACGGCTGGTGAAATGGCGGATCGTAGCTCTTGAAATCGGCAAAGGAAGTTTTGGATCCAAATACTTCTCCACCCAAATTGGCAATTTGAACAATGAAATCTATTTTTGGCCCATATTTCTATTTATAAATAGAATGGAGTATTCCTTTTCAAATATTTTGATGCTTTTGGGCCATTTGCTATAGTTTCGACCGTTTGTCATTATATTTGGGACTATTTGACACTTTCTCTAGTGTACAGGAGTTGTAAAAGTGATCTTTTGTGTCGTTTCTGGCATCACCAACGGTAACTACAGGTATGAACACCCCTTTTAATGTTTTGTCATTATTATTTTTGGTTAGTCATAATTATTGCATGAGGATGAGTTTACTCTTCATTTGTTCTCGTACTCACATAACTATGAGAACAAGTATCGAGTTTTGATTTATCACTTTTCCGGGCTCGTTAAACTTCTACGGAAAAGGACACCCCTCGGAGTCTACCGTTAAGCTCTTTTCAGGCTCTCAAAAAATGAAAAGATTTCCAAGCGAACTTGTCGCATTCATGCTTGTTGAAGTGTTTGAATGGTCATCTTCCTGGTGATAGTTTACCCCTTTTTCAGGCCAGGAGGCACTAATTACGAAAAAGGAATACTCCAGCCAATCATGATTGGAAGAGTCCTCTCCCACGTTGTTTTACCCTTTTTCGGGCGATGAGGCTAACTTTACGAAAAAGGACCATTGGAGTCTTCTGTAGTTCTTTTCAGACTCTCTAAATATGAAATGACAGCCGAGTTTACCTTCTATGGACTCGTTAAATTTTCACATTGAAGGGCCCGTCATTGGACGAACCCCTCCTATCCCAGGTTCAGAAAATATTTGGGATTGGACTCATCTATGAGATGAGCTATACCGAGCATCTGGTTACCCTCATCAAGGTCGTAAAAAAAACATGAGGCACTCATCATTCATGATGGGGAAAAAGGAAAGTGTTTGTGTTACATACCTTAGTGGCAATATATAGTCGTTCTTGAACATGGCACTCATCTGCATTTGCATACAGTACTTGGGTCAACTGTTTGTCTATGAGTCCCCACTTACTTTCTGAGTCCTGTTACTCCTCTGAGTCATTCAAAGAAAGCTTCTATCATCAGTTGCATTAGAAGTTTGCATCATTCTCATTGTGTCAATACTGCCAAGTCATGCCATGCCCATGTTCAAGAACACGTCCACTATCTATCATCTACAGTCAGTACACACGTCATCATGTCGTTGTTACTTTGAGTCAGTATTACATGTTACCGTACCATCCGATCTACTCTACACATATTTTGTCATGTTTCATGTCGATTTATGGGGGATTCATCATGGCCCTCCTTCGACGGGTTCATCCTTGTCGACTTCAACTCATCATCCAAGGATTGAATCTAGAAACCAACCAAGTACCTTGGCCCTACATGCCTCAATGGCAGGTTACCTTGCTTTCATCATGAGTTTACATCATTGACTCTTGATTGAAAGATTTCATCTTGCGTTTGACTTCAAATCATTTATTCACGCTTGATGATATGTACTATGATACCTTGGGAATCATTGACATTAATGGTGATCTCCCTCGCACTTGTTAACGGTTTACATGGATGGCCGGTAATCAAGTGGTTTCTACCATGTTCAACGTCAAGACATTTTTAATCACATGGATAGATTCGTATCATTGCAGGTTCAGCTTGAAGACCCTGGGGAGTCATGTTTTACCCAGGTTGCGATGGAGTTTGTATTGAGTCATATTACACGGATCCACTCTTGTATTGGTCGTGGCTGTGTTATCATCTCATCATGGATCTACACTTGTGTCTAGTAGCCATGATTGTGTTCAGTCGGTCATTACTACCATGGATCTGCAATGTATTGGTTGGCAGCCATGTTGTACTTCATATGAGATTGTCCATTCAAAGTCAGTTGTACTGCATCAGTGTCCTTCTCCCATCGAGCCTTTTGCCATTATTTCTTTCAAAGCATTTCACTTGTACATCCTTAACAGCTTCATGCTTTGGGAGGCATTCTGTCACACCTAAAATATACTCATGATTAGATTCAGTGTATACATCCCTGAAGTCACCTGGACTAAGTATTTTCATCTAGGAGGATTTGCACTTAGTTCTGCAATATTTTGAGAGGTCATCGCAGGTTGCACATTAGCAACATGCGAGTCGCATCTTGCTCTACTGCAGGGTGCGACGAGGTCTGTTAATGGGAAAAAATAGCCTATTCGAGATCCTTCTCAAAAATTGCTCATTTTGGGGCTTATCCCTGACCTCTAGGGGAGCTGTTACTTTACCCCTAACTCTTTGGGAGGATCCCCTATCTCTCTCCTACCATCTCTCAACCTATCCTATCCATACCCTATCCACTTAGTCCTATATAAGTGAGGCTCACTCCCATCCCAAAGGGGGGAAGGCTATGGTATCTACATGCTGGTGAAATCTATCTTAGGAGGAAGCCTATAGTACTTACATGCTGCGGAAATCTCTCTTAAGACACCTCCATTCACCTCTTGGAGAACTCATACTCCTTCGGAAGAACATGGAAATTGGCTTGCTCGAAGAAGGGTTTCTACGTTAAGTCTTTGGTTGTAGTTCTATATCTCTATCATGTACTCCTCTATTTGCAGTAATACAAATGCTTTCCACCAATATTGTTCTTATGTGTAATGATATTGTGTAGTTTACCTGCTTAACTGTTTACTTAGATCGCTTATTGTATGGATGTCTTTTACTGGTTTCTCTTGCTTGATGTCTTGACAGGTCTTGGAGTTTGGATCTGACGACCATGGGACGTGGATCAACATTCGGGAGAAAGGATCGCATAGTAAAAAGGTAATACATCTAGTACCTGGTCCTTAAGTAGATCTAGGAAACGTGTTTGTAGTATGTTCTATTTGTTCTAGACTCGCATTGAGCTAGGGAGATCCGGCTCGCATACGCTCGAGTGGATTTTCCGATAACAATAAGCCTCATGTAATGAGGTAAGTGCTTTGTATGTCAAAGTGATGATGTTGTACAATCTTGCTAGACAAGGCTAAGGTCTTGTGTGTCAAGACAAATCCTCATGTGTTCAGGTGGTGCCTCATGTGTTGAGGTCATGCTTTGCATGTCGAAGCATGAATGGTGTGTGATGTACTACTAACCATGGTTGAGATATTTGTTGGAATCTATTTAATACTGAGAGGGGGTTTGAATCAATATTAGCGCAGTTATTAACAGTTTTTAACTTCTTAACTAATTAATATTGAACTTTAATTATGCATGCACCATAAATAGATCATTCATCCACATATGCGTAAAAACACAGAACACACCAAATTTTTACATGGAAAACTAAATGGGATAAAACCACAGAATGCTCTCTTATAATAAAATATTACATTCGGGAAGCACCAAATTCCTAAGTTCTCCAGCACCAATTGGAAGGAGGAACCGACCCCCTGGTTTTACAGGCACCGACCTGAAGGAAGCACCAACTCCCTGATTTACCAGCTCCAAATGGAAGGAGGCTACGACCCCTTGATCCTTGACCCATCCTACCACCCAAATATGAAAGAAGAATATATCACTTGAATTTTCTTCTAATCCGCGCACTCTTTAGATTAACTGTTGTTCAATGTCTTGTGCACACCTTTTGCAAACTTGAGATCTTGCAATTGCTATTTTGTATCACAAACTTAACTTGAACACTTCACAACATTACAATTGGCTTTGCACTCCACAAAATGTGTGCTTCTTCATCATCTTCTGTGTTATGAAACCAAGTCCTAGATATAGCATAAAAATAGAATAAATATACTAGAAGAAAGTAATTCACGCCTTAATAATGAAGAACTGAGTTGAATAACAATACTCTTTGAGGGAGGAACCTCATTACACAATGTACTAAGTACATAAGACAAGACAAGATATAATGATGACTAAAATGAAAAGATATCCTTCATATATATACGAGACAAATGTGTATAATAAAAACTAATAGACCCAAGCCGACATCAATAATATGTAATGCACCACCATATAGTGGATAATGCGCCACTTTATAAGGGGTAATGTGCCAACATTTTATTAACATGCCCCTCCCCTTCAAAAAGTGTTGTCCTCAATGTTGAAGTAGTTATGGATGTTGTTGTATAAAGGACTCATCTTCCCATGTTGAATATTTCACGGGTAGGTTCTTCCATTTAATGAGATACTCTAGAATTGGTCGATTCCAAAGTTGTCTGATTCTTATTTCAGTGATTGCTTCAGCATCCAAGATGATTTTTCCTTCCTCATCAATTTCTGTTAATATCGTTTGAACTAGTTGTAAAGTTAGTCACAGCAGATCTAATGAACAAATAAATCAGTCACAACAGATGAATAAGAAGATATGGTGCAAAACTGTGCAAAACATGCAGCAGTGCTCTCTATCCCAGAAAGGGTGAATGAATTACAATACAAACTGTTACAATGAACAGAGCAATTCGAATTGCCTAAGGAGGTCATTCGAATCACTGAATGGAGTAGCTTGACTCAATCTAGGAGTCCTCATCAATCATCGGTGTTGCTCATCAATCACAACAAACAGTCATCCAGGTGTCAAGCTGAGTCTAACTGATCATAATAAATGTAACTGAAGTGTGTAGCACTGATATAGGATCTGGAGGCTCAGTGGGGGCGCATGGGAGGCTAACTGGAGTCAGAGCAAGTCACCTAATCGAACTGGAGGTCAATCGGAGGTGAAACAGTCAGTCAGGAGTGAAATCAGAGTGAAATCAATCAGAATCGGAGCTAACTGAATGTAACTGGAGTGAATCTGCAGTGGTAGGTGAACAAGTGCGCCCTTCTCTGTCAGTAGGTGAGAAGAGGGTGCCTTTCAGCTAAGGAGGGCTAAAACTCTGTGGAAAGTGGCTCCCGGGTGCTAGAAGAAGGTGGATAAGGTGCTGGAGGTATCAAACTTGTGACTGGACTGCATATCCTGAAATAGATCATGCAAGATCCTGAAGTAGATATGTATCCCGAAATAGATGATCCTGAAATAGATATGTATCCCGAAATAAATGATGGATATCCGAACACCCCCCCTCAAGCTAGACTATGATGTGCCAACTAAAATAATGTGGGGCCCTGGTAACTAAGACCAAAGGTCACCCCAATACAATAATCCAAAAAATGCTGAAAAATAAACTAAGTGAGGAAAGAGGGAAAACCCAGTGGGAAGAAAGCCCCCCCTCAAGTCTAAAGCATAATAATGAATCAATCTGTCTCCACCATGATGGAACTCACCCCCAACAGTGAACGGAGGTAAGAGAACTTCTTCTCAGTGAAGCTCTTGGTGAAGATGTCTGCAATTTGCTCATCAGTAGGGCAATATTGCAGAATGATGGTGCGGTCATGCACCAACTGTCGAATGTAATGCATATGAATCTCAATGTGCTTGGTCCTCTGTCGCTGAACTGGATCTGTGGATATCTTGATAGCACTTTGATTGTCACAAAATAGGACAGTCGAAGTAGTGCCACCAAAACCAAACTCGGAAAGAATACCCTGCAACCAAACTGCCTGAATGCAGGCATTGACTGCCCCTCGATACTCTGCCTCTGCTGAAGAAAGTGCAATGGCTGCTTGCTTTTTGCTGGACCAGCAAATAGCACCATGACCAATCATGAAAACATAACCGGAAGTGGACTTCCGATCAATGCTATCACCTGCCCAATCTGAATCAGTAAAACCAATGAAATCTAGCTCAGAATCTGCAGCATAATGTATGCCAAACTGTCTCGTACCTTGCACATACTGCAAGATCCGCTTGGCTGCTCGCCAATGAAGCTCATGTGGCTGCTGCATATATCTTGACACTGCACTCACAGCATATGAGATATCAGGCCGTGAATGTGTCAAATAAAGTAGTGAACCAATCAACTGTCGATACATACTGCAATCTGCAAGCGGTGTGGAATCTCCCTCCTCAAGACTGATTCCTGAGAGGAATGGGAACGGGGCTGCCTTACATTCAGCCATATTAAACTTCAATAACAGGTCGGAAGCATATTTTTGCTGAGATATAGTGATCCCATCGAAATTTTGAGCTATCTCCAAGCCCAAAAAGTGACTCAGCAAGCCCAAATCGCTCATGTCAAAAGCTAGATTTAAGGCAGTTTTTAGCTTGTTTATTGAAGTAAGTGTGCTACCAGTAATAAGCAGATCATCAACATAAAGTACAATAACCAACAAATTACCTTTAACTCGCTGAAGATAGACATTCGGATCAGATTTGCATCTTTGGAAATTCTGAGAAAGAAGGAAGGAGTCCATCTTTGCGTACCAAGCTCTTGGGGCCTGTTTTAACCCGTACAAAGACTTCTTCAATCTACAAACCAATGATGGATCTGATGTATAACCCTCTGGCTGCTGCATATAGACCTCTTCAGCAAGGTCTCCATGTAAAAATGCACTCTTCACATCCATGTGATGCACCTCCCAGTGCTTGGATGCGGCAATAGCTAAAACAAGGCGGATGGAATCCATCTTTGCAACCGGTGCAAAGGTCTCTGTGTAGTCCACTCCTTGGACTTGGGAAAAACCTTTTGCCACCAACCTTGCTTTATATTTGCTGATAGTGCCATCAGCAGCAACTTTAGTACGGTAGACCCATTTACACTTCACTAATTTTCTTCCAGGTGGAAGAGAAACTAGCTCCCATGTATTGTTCTTTTGAAGAGAACTGTACTCTTCATCCATGGCATCTTTCCATCTCGGATCTCGATGGGCTGAATAATATGATTGGGGATCTGAACCAGCCATCAAATAACAAATCTCAGGAAGAAATGGATCAGCAATAGAAAGAGCCATACCTGCCCTTTGAAAGTCTCCTCTTGTTCGTCTCGGATCAGCAGGATTTCCAAGATTCGAACCAGCAGATTGTAGAGTATTTTGGGCCCACTTTGGTAACTGAGGGGGATCTGAATGGTTGGATTCCGAACCTGATATGTCATGATAATCATATGCTGCTACAATATCAGAAATATCAGAACTCATACCTTCATTATCGCTGCTCGAATCTTCTTCTGGTGAAGGCGGTGAATCGGCAGTTTTCTCCTCAACTGGTTGCAATTCTTGAAGCGGTTCTTCAAACTGCACACTGCGCTCTATGAATATCTTTTTAGATCTGATATCCATGAGTTTATATGCTTTTGATTCTTCCCCATATCCTATCAATATGCACTCGATACTTTGTGGATCCAAAGCTCGTCTCTTCTCAGAAGGAATTCTAGCCCATGCAGTAGAGCCAAAAACTCTCAAATTTGACACATCCGGTTTGTGACCAAAGAATGCTTCGAAAGGAGTCATACCTTTCACGGATGAATGTGGAACACGGTTCTGTATATATGCAGCAACATTGATTGCTTCAGCCCAAAGATTTGCAGCCAAACCTTTTGATTCAATCATGCATGTAGCCATCTCTTTCAGTGACCGGTTTTTCCTTTCCGCTACACCGTTCTGCTGGGGTGTGTAGGGAACTGTATGTTGGATCTTGATTCCGCTTTGGGCACAAAGTTGCAACAACTCAGACTTGATATATTCCCCACCATTATCAGATCTAAGAGCTTTGATCTTGCTCTCAGTGGTGGTCTCAACAGAAGCCTTAAAATCCTTGAATTTTCCAAGCACTTCTGACTTGTTTTTGAGAAAGAATACCCATGTAAAGCGAGAATAATCGTCAATAAATGTCAAAACATACCTTGAACCATTTAATGACATATGGGGCAGCGGACCGCTGATATCAGAATGGATCAATCCCAAAATAGTAGAGGCTCTGCTAGCCTTGCCGCGGTCGAATCTGTGCTCGGGGTGCTTCCCAATAATGCAACCGGAGCATATTCCCTTCGAGGAACGGAGTTGTGGAAGCCCATCAACCATGGATTTATTTGATAGCAGCAGCAAATACTTATAATTTAGATGTCCAAATCTTTCATGCCAAATCCTACTAACCTCATTACCATGTGTGCGAAGAGCAGTGGGCTTTGCAAGCGGAATAAAGTGCGAAAACTCATAACATTTAGCAGTGTGGTTTGCCTTTCCAACCGCAACTAGTCTTCCACTTTTGATATCAGAAATTTCAACTGTATTAGGGCTGAATGTGACTTTCTTTGGATCACTAGTATGTGTCATTTGATACACAGAAAGGAGATTCGAAGCTAAGGAAGGCACATAGAGAACATTCTGAAAGCATCCATGATCTACATGAATCGTACCTTTGCCCTTTGAAGAAATTTTTGAGTCATCTCCCAAATGGATGGGGATGGAGCTGTTTGGATCGAATGAGGAAAAAGAATCAATATTTGCAGCCATATGATTTGATGCACCCGAATCTATCAATAGAGTGGTCTTCGAAACCGTTGCCATGAGTGCTTGTCCTCTTTCATGATCGTCATTCCGATCCTTCTTCCTTGCACCGTCAGGAAGGGTTATGTTGTTCTTTTCCAAAAGGAGGGCCATTTGATCTATAGTCTTCTTCATACATGAACTTTCGGGATGAAAGCCACGGTTACAATAAGTACATTTAGATTTTTGGTTACCTTCTTTGCCCTTTTGCTTGGATTTCGAACTGGATGGTGCATCCGTTTGCTTGCCTTTGTCTTTTTGCTTGTGAGGCTCGAATTTGGGCTTCTCCTTCTTTAGCTTTCCTTTACCATTCGAAATCTTGGGTCCTTGAACAAATAGGGCTGAATCTTTGGAGCTTATGGACCCCATTTGAATCAACTTGTCATGCTCTTTCGTAACGGACTCAATGAAGGCATTCAAGGTAGGCATCTTCCAATTCGGGGTAGTTAGCCGACCGGAATTGAAAGTGGAGACAAATACCGAATAATCTTTCCCAAGCTTGCTTAGAATGGAGAGGATCAACTGTTTATCCTCTTTGATAACACCACTGTTCTTCAATTGCAAGTTCAAGTTCTTGAATTTTGTGAAGAATTCATTGATGCTCTCGAAATTCTCAGGATTAAGGCCAATCAATTCATTCTCTAATTGAAAAGCCCTAAGCTCATCCTGCTTGCCGAATAGTGTCTCAAGTTGCTCCCATATGGCTTTTGGAGTCTTCAATCCGCTGAGATGGAAGTGAAGATCCTTGGAGATGGAGAGACAAAGAAGACCGTAAGCTTCATCAAGCTTATTGTAGTGTTTGGTTCTTTCTACCACATTGTTTGGCTCCAATTCAAGACCAAGAGTGACTCGGTAGTATCCTTTTGAACGTAATATGATCTCCATATCATCTTTCCAATCAAAATAATTGAATGGGGTGAGGATAGGCTTTGAAGAAGAGTATTCCATTGCTAGGAGCGAGTCAAATGATGAAGAAGAAGCTTGCATGCAGACTAGAGCGAATGGAATTGCTGTAGAAATGCTTGCATGCAGAAGGTAGCGAATGCAATTGGAGGAGACAATAAACCTGCAAATCACATAAAAACAACCACAATAAGGTCGAACAATCCACCCTTTGAGAGTTGCATCACACCTGGGATTGGATTTCAAGCAATGTTGAATAGGTCCAATGTATCAGATCCAGGAATTATGTGGTAACTCAAGCTTCTGGAGTGGTATTGGAGTATTTTTCAAGCTTTGCATGCACAGGAGCGAATGCCCTTGAGATATCTCATGCCAAACGTTTTGCAATTTTTAGCAATTCAGTCAAATCTTCTTGTATAAACACCTGTAGAAAAGAGATCTTGTCCCTGCAATGGCTCTGATACCATGTAAAGTTAGTCACAGCAGATCTAATGAACAAATAAATCAGTCACAACAGATGAATAAGAAGATATGGTGCAAAACTGTGCAAAACATGCAGCAGTGCTCTCTATCCCAGAAAGGGTGAATGAATTACAATACAAACTGTTACAATGAACAGAGCAATTCGAATTGCCTAAGGAGGTCATTCGAATCACTGAATGGAGTAGCTTGACTCAATCTAGGAGTCCTCATCAATCATCGGTGTTGCTCATCAATCACAACAAACAGTCATCCAGGTGTCAAGCTGAGTCTAACTGATCATAATAAATGTAACTGAAGTGTGTAGCACTGATATAGGATCTGGAGGCTCAGTGGGGGCGCATGGGAGGCTAACTGGAGTCAGAGCAAGTCACCTAATCGAACTGGAGGTCAATCGGAGGTGAAACAGTCAGTCAGGAGTGAAATCGGAGTGAAATCAATCAGAATCGGAGCTAACTGAATGTAACTGGAGTGAATCTGCAGTGGTAGGTGAACAAGTGCGCCCTTCTCTGTCAGTAGGTGAGAAGAGGGCGCCTTTCAGCTAAGGAGGGCTAAAACTCTGTGGAAAGTGGCTCCCGGGTGCTAGAAGAAGGTGGATAAGGTGCTGGAGGTATCAAACTGGTGACTGGACTGCATATCCTGAAATAGATCATGCAAGATCCTGAAGTAGATATGTATCCCGAAATAGATGATCCTGAAATAGATGATGGATATCCGAACACTAGTAGCTTGTCACCGATTACCTTCTTTAAACATGAAACATGGAAAACTGGGTGGACTCATGAAGATTCAAGCACTTCCAATTTGTAGGCCATACTACCAATATTTTGTAGCACCTTATAGGGACCGTAGTATTTGGGTGATAATTTATTATCCTTCTTGGTGTTCTTTAGGGACATCTAATTGTATGGTTGTAGTCTTAAAAAAACCCAATCCCCGACATCAAAGATTCATTCACTGCGGTGTTGATATGCTTATTGTTTCATTCGATTTTGTGCCAAATTCAGGTTATCCTTTAAGAGTTGAATAACATGTTGATGTGTCATGTGGTCTTCCACTGCTTGAACCATAGATGAGTCTCTTAGTGAAGATGTGATGTATGGTGGATGATAGCCATAAAGTGCCATAAATGGGGTCATTTTTGCTAATGTATGGAAGGAAGTGTTATACCACCATTCTGCCAAGGGTAACCACTTGACCCATTATGTTTGTTTATCGGCTGCAAAACATTGAAGATATCCTTCCAAACATTTGTTCACTATCTTCATTTGTCCATCAGATTGGGGATGATAAGATGAGCTATGAGCCAGTTGAGTACCCAAACAAGAAAATAATTCAGTCCAAAAATTGCCAGTGAAAATCAAATCCCTGTCACTTACTATAATATTTGGAGTACCATGTAGTTTTTGGACTGTCTCCATAAAAGCAGTGGCGACTGTACTAGCTTTGAAAGGGTGAGATAGTGCACAATATTTTGCATATTTGGTAAGTCGACCAACAACCACCATGATGACACTCTTTCCTTCAGACTTGGGTAAACCTGTGATAAAATCCATTGAGACCTTTATCCACCATTGGCTTGGAATGGAAAGTGGTTGTAGAAGACATTAGGTCTTAATTGTTTCCACTTTATTTTGTTGCAAACCAAACATCTGGTCACAAATTTTCGAACATCAGTTTTAAGACCATCCCAAAAAAAATCTTTCTTGACCCTCTGGTAGGTTTTTAAGAAACCTGAGTGCCCTCCTACTGGTGAAGAGTGGAATTCCAAAAGTACCTTTTGCTTGAGTTGGTAACTCTTACAAAGATATAAGTGTTCTATGTACCATAGCAAGCCATATTTCCACACAAATGTATTAGAGGCACTAGGATCCTATTGTAACTTTTGAATGAATGTCCATATTTCTTCATCATTCATCCATTCATCCATTTCTTCGGTTATCCAATTTGGTGTGATGATGGAGATAGCATAGAGAAATGCTTCAACATCCTCATCTTTCCTGGAGAGTGCATCTACCACAATATTTTGATTCCCCCTTTTGTAGATGATTTCAAAGTCATATCCCAACATCTTTGTTACCCATTTTTGTTGCTCTTTTGAAGATATCTTTTGTTCCAAGAAATATTTAAGGCTATCATGATCATTTTTAACCTTGAAATGTCTTCCTATGAGGTAGGGGCACCATTGCTTCAGGGCATGTAGAATTGATAGCATATCCTTCTCATAAATTGGTTTGTGTATATTCTTCCCCTTAATTGATCGGCTTTCAAAGGAAAGGGGCCTTCCATCTTGCATTAGAACAGCACCAATTCCATTCCCTTATGTATCACATTCCATGACATATGTTTTTGTGAAATCGGGTATAGCCCAGACTGGAGCTCTGCACATGGCCTCTTTGAGTTCTTCAAAGGCCTTAGTTGCATATGGAGTCCGTGAAAATGCATCATTTTTTCAGTAATTATGTTAAGGGTGTTGATATTTACCCATAATTCTAAACAAACTTGTGATAATATCATGTCAACCAGACAAATCCCCTAAGGTTTTTTAGGTTTGTAGGGATCTTCCATTCTGGGATTGCTTTAATTTTGTTAGGGTCTACCTTAAGACCTTCATGAGAGACGATATGACCTAGGTATTCCACCTCCTGTACTCCAAAGAAATATTTGGAGGGTTGTTCATATAATTTTTGTTCCTACAATAGTGTGAGCACCTTATCAACATGTTGAACATGTTGAACATGGGCTTCCCAATATTTACTATAGATTAGTATATCATCAAAGAATACTAACACAAATTTTTGAAGAAATGGATTGACGATGGAATTCATCAAACCTTGAAATGTGTAAGGTGCATTTGTAAGGCCAAAATGTGTGACCAAAAACTCATAATGGCCTTCATGAGTCCGAAAAGTTGTTTTGGGAATGTCCTATTTCTTCATTCTGATCTGATGATATCCTGAGCGAAGATCCAAATTGGTGAAGTAAATTGCCCCATGTAATTCATCTAACAATTCATCAATAACCAGAATGGGGAATTTATCTTTAATAGTGAGCTTGTTGAGCTCTATATAATGTACACACATATGCCATGATCCATCCTTTTTGTGCACCAATATTACTGGAGAAGAGTAAGAACTTTGGCTAGGTTGAATTATTCCAACCTCTAACATTTTTGCAACCATATACTCAATTTCACTTTTTTGGGCATAAGGATATCTATAAGGCCTGATGTTGGGCGGAACACTTCGTGGAACCAAGTGAATAGCATGATAATTTTCTCTAGTATATGGGAGACCTGTGGGAATATTATCAAATACCTTAGAATGATTGTCGAGGACCAGTTGGAGGTTTGGAGAGATGGACAATTTAGGTGTTTGAACATCTAGTGAGCAAAATTGTGCAATTACACCTCGTTGTTCCTTCCGCAAAATCTTGGTCATGCCATTAGAGTTTATTATCTTACAATGTATCCCTTTGATACCTCTTAACACAAATTATTTTCCTCCCTGAAAAAAATTCAAGAAAAGCTCTTGAAAATTAAAATCTATTGTTCCCAGGGATTATAGCCATTGGACCCCTAGGACCACATCATCCCCTCCCATTGGAATGGCGATAATTGGACTAGTTAGGAAATACTCTCCCATAAAGAGATCTATATTATGAAATTTTCCTGAGTAATTTATAGTTCCTCCATCTGCAACCATCACCTGAAACTTTGGTGCTGGATATATAAAGCAATTTACAGTCGGTGCTACCAGAATCAATTAGTACTATTACCTTTTTCTTCTTGATATAGCCTTCTATATTGAGAGTTTGAGGAGTGGTAATTCCAACCAAATCATTTCAAGATATGGCGGGGTGAATTTATTCTGCTTCAATCCTTGGTGTTGGTTCCTGGTGTGAATCCTCTTCTTTTGATGCTTCTTGTTCATTTGCTTCCTCTTCTTCACAATCTATGTAAAATAGTTTCTTCTCAATGCACTTGTGGCCCTTATTGTATTTTCTATCACAACTGTAACAAATCCATTTTTCTCTTTTTTCCTCTAGTTTTTGTTGTGTCAACCTTGTAGGTTGTGGATGAGTCGAGACCACACTTCCTTCCTTATAGTTGTAAGTGGTAGACTTCCTTGTTTCCATAATTTTTTTTCAACGTTTCTTGCCACCCTAAATGCATGCTCCAAGGACTTAGGTTCCCAAAGGTGAACCTCATGTATATTTTATCCTTCAAAGTTCCATTAAAGAGATCCAACAAATTATCTTCTAAAATATTCTTCACTCTGAGACTTAGAGTCTGAAACGGCTTGATGTGCTCTGTAACTGGTCCTTTTTATTTAGATTTACCAACTGGATAATGAAGGTGTTGCTATTTATATCCCCATAATGTGCAATCAATTCTTCTGTGAATATAGACCAAGAGATAATAGAGTCCTTTTCATGGTCACAAATCCATTGGTACCATACAAATTGATCAAGCTCTAAATATAAGAATGCAATAGTTAAATTTTAAAATTTGGCATGGTGTAGATCAAAGAATTGATCCATCTAGAATATCCAAGTTATTGGATCATTGCCATCAAACTTTCTCATGTCAATTTTAGGAAGTTGGGTACCCTTTGGTGACCATCCCTGATGACTTCCATTACTAGAATCATTTCCTCTCGAAATATTCATATTCATTGAATGTTTATCAACATGGAAATTATCTTTATCCTCTTGAGTGTCATGGAACACATCATCACCTGTAGGGGGATTATCTTGAATGTTATATGAGATCATCAATATTGTTCAACTTCTCCTCTAAATTGAGTAAATCATCTTTTCTCACTGAACCTTTCATATTTTCCTCCATTTTATTCAAATTCTCCTCTAAATTAACTAAATCAACTTTTTTCACAATCCCTTTAATCATATCTTCCAACTATGACACTCGAAAAGATAGGTCATCCCTTTCATCGTACGTCGAGGATGGATTCTCTGGTGGTTTGAGGGTAGTGTAATTTTTCACACTTCCTTTTGGTGGAATTTTGAACAATATAAATATATATCACACCCTAGGTTTCACCACAATTAGATCCTTCTACTCAAATTTATTCAAATTTAAAATGGCGTACATTTTTCAAACGTTGATTGGAAGACTACTTTATGGATGACTTGTAACTGAGGTAAATTTGAAATTTATCCTCCTATGGGTATAAAAATTCAGCCTGATGTAGCTAGATGTGTCCTTTTTCCAATTCTGCAAGTCTGGCCTAATTCTGATGTACCAATAAGAAGTTATTGTGAATATCTCAACACTTCTTATTTTTGGTATTTCTGGAAGAGAGAACTTGTATGGTCTTCCATGTGTCTAATATTTTCAATATGAGGTTGAAAACCCTATGAAATATATTTTGGTCTGTCTTATTTTTGCTGCAATAGGTCTCACTCAATTTTGATCTTTCATGCCATAGATATGACCTTTTTCTTAAGAACACCTATTTAAGACTGGTTTTTGGACTAGTCAAAACCCTATATTCCAAGGAGAATATATCCGAATCTTTACTGTCCAGTATCTAAATATTGGAGCACAGATAGCTCGGTATGTTTTGTATATGGTTTTTTAATATCGTTTTTTGAATCCTTACAGGAAAGAAAAAAAAAATTATAGTGAAAATTCCAATATGACTCGTTTTGAAGAAACCAGTCCTGAGGAAAGAGCTCTAATACCAAATGTTATGCAACCAAGTCCCAGATATAGCATAAAAATATAAGAAATAGATTAGAATAGATTAATGCAGTCCTTAATAATGAATAACTGAGATGAATAATAATCCTCTTCGAGTGAGTAACCTCCCTACACAATGTACTAAGTACATAAGACAAGACAAGATAAACCGATGACTAAAATGAAAAGATCTCCTTCCTATAACAACTAATACACCCACTAATAGACCCAAGCCGACATCAATAATATGTAATGCACCACCATATAGTGGGTAATGCGCCACTTTATAAGGGGTAATGTGCCAACATTTAGGGCTTTACATTATGCAGTCTGCGCTCAGATTTTGTATGTCGTTATGTTTCTACGCTATTGCAATTCAACTTATAATGCGCATCTACTAATAAAATGATGTTTTGATTTCGTGCATCAGTATTAGATGGAACTATTCACCTTCTGAAATATATCCATTATGTATTGGTGCAACAACCTTCAAATAATCTGCGACCTTCTGTGAATTATTCGTCCTTTCTGTATAACGCACTTGTCTCAGATCATCCTCATAATAATATGCATCCTTCATTGTGCAACAATTATGTTTTAGTGCAATAGATAAACTTCCTTAATTCACGCATCAAAATATATACTTCTTATCTATATTTACGCTTCTGTCTTTTATCATATGTGACTATCTGCGTGTTGTCTGTGATATTGACATTTTGTCTTCACGCACTTGCGCATCTTCTCTAGTTTTTCCTTTATGTCTCCACGCAACTGCCACAGATAAACTTGCACCATTATGTGAACCATTAGCTATTCCATTTATCTTCTTGTGCACACTCGACTCTCTGTTATATCATCATGTTCTGGTTCCATGAGCCTTTGATGCCCCGAGAATTAGATGCTTCATAAATCTGTATCTTCCATATTTCCTCTTCAAAGCATCCTCCAAGCTTACAAAATTATCCAACTTGGATTCTTATTTATACTTGATATGCACGGATGGTGTGTCCACAAGTTGGTTGTGGCTTTCCTTCTTCTTTGCTTCACAGTTCATGCTTCTGCCACTTGTCACGTTTTGCACCATTGAGGTGTCATATATTGTGGGTCTTGCGCATACTTGGTCCTTTTCCTAGTGGGACTTGTACCCTTGTGGTGTGGTATTGATCACTTCATGTGCCATCGATTGCGGGTCTTGTGCACTTGACATCTTCAGCCACTACATCCTCTTGGTACTTGTGCATGCTTCAACAACTGAAAGCTTCTTCTGATTGGTGAGACTTGCTCGCTTTTTAGGACTTGATACCTTTCTCAACTATTTCTTGTTCCAAGTTGCTTGCGCACTCTCAAACCTTTTCCAACCATGTATTTAGCATATACCTTTGAAGTAGTATGACTAGGTGGACTTGAGACTTGTACCTATACCACATGTCTTCAGGATGGATGCACTTCTGTATATACTTCTTCATACTGGAATCCATATACTTCTTCAAATTATCTTTCATATACTTATTTAAGTTGACACATAAATATACTTCTTCAAATTGGTTTTCATATATTTCTTCAAACTGGCACAGGAATACTGAATCCTCTTTGACATTAGTTGACATCAATGACAACCAAAATTCAAAACTATTAAGTCTCCTCTAGATACTGCCCACCTCTAGAGTGAATTACTTTAGCATATGACCACTTGGAATGATAGTAGAACAAGATGATCACGTCATTGGGAAAATCTCTATAGTATATTTGATATGATAAATTAATTAAGCTAACATATGTGGACCGTGTAGATAAGACAATAGATAAAGATAAGATGTGATAAGATAAGAGAGAATTTGATTTGCACACTTTATTGATGGTAAAGATAAGAAAGAATTTGAATTGTTAAACTTCAGTGATGATAAAGACTTCAATTAAATAAGGAGAACTTGAATTGATAACTTCAGTGATGTTAACAAAGAAGACTTCGGTCAATTAAAGGAGAAATCGAATTGATCACTTCAATGATGTTAACAAGAAATACTTCAGTTAAAAGAGTTATCTAAGTGATAACAAAGAAGATCTAGTTAACTAAGTGATTGCATGATGACACTTGAGTTGCGACACTTGAGTTAAAATAAAATATGACACTTGAAGTTGCAACACTTGCATGACGACACTTAAGTTATCCACCTAACTAAGTGGTCTAGCTCCAAATGGAGGGCGAGTTCATCATGAAGTCAAAAGATAGAAATAGAAGTCGAAGCATGAGAAGAATATGTGTGTGTGTGTGTGTGTGTTATACAGGATTGATGAAATTCAATGTGAAGCGAATTCTCTTCTCTCTTAAAGGAAATGCACTTTTCTCTGTGTAGGATATTATTTTGAGTTCTATTCTTCAATCTTCTCTCTTGCTCTAATTTATGCACTGAGCGTGCTTGATGTAATATCTACTATCTATCAATATACTAAGGAATATTTTGCTTGGTTTTTCTCCCTCAAGTTATAGAGGGTTTCCCCAGGGTAAATTTATGTGTCGTATGTGAATGCTTATGTTTATGGTTGTTTATTGATTTCAAGTACTACTGCAATTCCGAATTAAAGATAAAAAAATTAACAACATTAAGGTTGTGGGTCTCAATAAGACTCCACATTGTAATAATGGTTCATAAGTTCCATAATCACTCCACAGTGTAAAGTGTTTGATTCTATTAGTTTGTTGGTCTGTTAAGATTTGGGTCCCCACATGTCTGCTGGACCATTAAGGGATGATATAACAAGTGGATTCCCCACTTTCCTTGAATCTAGTTAGTGCAATTTTGTTTCACCGATATCTTCAGTTGTGAGTGACCAAATACTACTTTTTAAATGTATAAATAAATCCCTCCTCTCCTCATCCATGCATTTTTTTCATTCGAGAGTCTAAATTTGAGCTCTGGTATATTCTCTTTTATTGCACTACCTTATTAATTTGTAGAATTAGAAGATGAATCTTCTTATCAAAATATTCACCAAGATGTTACAAGGTTTTAGAATTTGATGAAAGATTTGCCAAGTTTTTATAACATTTTATAATTAAGTGAAATATTCGCCAAGATTTTACAATATATTATAATTTCGTGAAAGATTCACCAAGATTTTACAATCTTCTATAATAGAATGAAAGATTATCCAAAAATTATATATACATATTATATTATTGATAAAATAGCCTTCAAATTTTCGTATATATCAGGGAGATTCATCTTTTAATTATACATATAAATTTTGGGAGGGTTCTTAAAATTATCCCTGACTAGTTGTGCAGTACTAAGTAGCGCCCTTGCTAATTGGGCCTCCAAATATGATTTAAATGGTACAAAACCTCTATAATTATGTTGTAACACGTATAATATGAGCCACTTAGTCTACCCCAGGTCTGATTACCTTAAATGAGCACCATAAGCCTTGGGTTTCCACAGAAGTCCTTGGGGAATGTGCATTGATAGCCTTGGTTTTTCCAAGGAAATATTCCTAGGCGTGAATCACCCATAAAAGTGCCATTGTCAAGGTATTGGCTTTTTTTCCATCTGTTCTAAAGCCTTATCAGGTCCTAACCTATATCTAGGTATAATTTAGAAAGAATCTGAAGTAGTTTGAATTCTTCTGTGTGAATCCTAGTCAAATTAACTATTCTTGTCAAAGCTATATTTTCTTGTTTAACTTTTGGAAGTTTTTGAAGTTAAGGTACCTTTGAATCATATATAGTACATTACATGAGGATCTGTCTTGACACACAAGGCCTTATCATTGAAAATCAACCTTAACACATGAGGCTTATTCATTCTTGAGTCCAACTCAATATTATTCTCCAAGTTTCTCATTGGTAGAAAAATAAATAATAAAATCTATGTTGAAATAGAGAGACCTACCTGGAAACATGTCTACTTCGTGCTTACTTTCTCTCCTCCGATCATAACCTGATAAACATTCATGTAAAAGAAAACAAGAAATATTATTATCAATTTCCTTGAGGTTTGGAACATCTCCCTGGAAATGGCGCCAAAAAGTGACGAGCTTAATCAATCAACAGTAATAATGTATCTTATCGGAGTAAGACAAAAGCAAGAGTGTTGCATCTACACCACTACTTTAATCATCAACCTGAGGATCAGTACAAACTTATGAGGGACCTGCACAGTATATGCAACTATAAGGGAACTAACTATGGTTGGTCATGTGTAAATATAACTTTAATCAAAACAGTAAAAAGGGAATCGGTTTCTCTAACTAAGGGTTGCGAGGGAATTAGATCTAACTTCCTAGATTGGGACTTTATTCCTGATCTAGCAATCATCAAAGACAAGAATCTTAATATTTACCACCTAGTTTATAATTGTTAGTGAAATCCTTTTTAACACTCTACGTTCTGTTTGCAAAAGTCAGGCATTCAGTAGCTTTTGATGCTTCATATAAGTGTTCATAACAAGTAGAGGATTATGGTTGTTACCAAATACAGAAAACAATATCTTATGTGGAAGGAAATAATCTCATATGTGTGAATGCATGAAATAAATATTGACTAAATTCTTCATAAATAATCTGGAAATGTGTTTTACTCTAATAACTTAGAACTACTACAATATGCTGAAAAACTACAGTGTGTAAATAATACTTCGTTCTACTAAAACGTATGTAAATGCAGGAAACTAACTTAACAGATGAGCCCTGTATTTTTCCTTGGATGGGCCATGATCCAAGGAAATCCAGGAACGCTAAGAAACTCAATTAGATATGCGGATCAAAATATTTTTCATTAAAAATGTAAAGAACTATAACAGTAAACGGTTTATGTCTTTGTCTCAATAAAATGCAATTACATAGAATAATAATGTCATTATCAAAATGGGAGTTGCTTTTCCAAGTCAAGTTCTCTAGCTTAAATATCTATCGTCTAATCTACAAAATAAAAAAAACTAATAGTTCTTCTTTCAGTGAATGCACCATGGTTGAGTGAAGTGCACCATGGTTGAGCGAATGGTCATGCAAAATAGTGCGATTAGTGGCAGTTTGCTGAGCCACACTCAGCCTTCGGGGACTAGGCCTCAATCTGATGTAGTGTTGGAGTTTTTCAAACATTGGTATCGGAATCCAAGTAGCTTTAGTTCTACCTAATGCTCTACTTCATATGTGCATTAGGACACAATGAACTGCTGCAAAATTGGAACTTCTTCAGATCAATTCAAACTTCACCAAAGGTTGTAACTGAGAGTGAACTGTTGTGATTATCTATTCTTTGAACAAAATTGGGCTTGATGTCTTCAGATGCCAAAATGTGTCATTCTAAGCCTGTGTCAAAAAGGTGTTTCTAGCAATCAACTCCATTAGTATCATATATGCATTTTAGTTAGGAAAAAGGAAAACTACAACATCTAAATAGATAAACTGAAATCTTTCTATAATTCTAACTAGGATATACACATTATTCATCAACTTGTTACCATAGTGCTTCTCTTTTAGGTCCTGGATGACTGATAAAAGAATGAATTAGATGCATTTTCTTACCCAATGTTGGGACCCATCACTTGGTATGGAAGTCTTCATCTTGTCCATATTGGCATGCACAATGCTTAGGAATTTGCTAGGGTTTCTCTCTTATTACAATCTATGGGCATAGTAAGTTGAACGACAATTTGTAATGTAATCGTTATGAAACTTTTGAACTTGGTACCAATATTTTATCATTGTTGGGTCAGTGGTGCCTCTATGTTTTTTAAAATTTCACAACACTCATCACACTTTTCAAAGTATTTGTTATTTATTTTTGTAGCAACTATGAAATTCATTCTCCATATATTGCTTAAGTTGGACTGTGACACTAGAGGAAGTTTAGACTTGGCAAGGTCATCATTACACTTTTGAAGAACTACCTTTTGTGTATAATTTGTAGGTAATAATCTGAGAGGCATCCTTGTTCACTCATTATGCATTGAATGAGTTTAGTGAGGAGCTATATTTGAATTTTCATTCATTATTTTTTGAAGACTACCTACTATTGCTAAAGTATTAGGCCTTGCTTTTTCTAACCCACAATTTCCATTTACTGACCTTATGTCACCATTTAGAAATCTCCTCTTATAACTAAAGAACATGGATATTCATTTACAAAAGGATACATACTATGCATTTTGGAAAACTTCAATGCCATCAAATTTCATGGTAAACAAGCTCCTTTTCTATGTGTTGTCACAGTTATTTATAATTGCATTTGACTCCAATGAATTGGGCCAAAATTACCTTCTTCCATTCTCACCCTAGGCTTAAATCAAGTGCCAACCATTAGCTAGTGAGCCAATGGGTGTTTTTGAAAGACATTCATTTTCACAACATCTTTTGTTTCTTAAGCATTTGATGAAGCAATATTCATCTTCATCTTCACTATAGCCTATTTTCCTTACAATGAGATGAATTTGTCCTTGAACGTTTGTGATGATTGTATGGTATTGTTGTCACTAATCAGTCATAAGAGAAATTCATACCAATGGGATATTTTAATTGTGTAAGTGGATCTTCTAATGCACTCCACATATTCACTTCTACCTATGGTAAAATTTCTTTTAACTGCACTTCTAATCAAGCACCATTAAGGTGCACCAACTGGCTAATAGGCCACCTTATCAAAAAACTCGTTGATACTCTGAAGTGGGTACAAGTTTGTATGAATATTTTATAGATATGAATACTGTGATAATCTGCAGGGGATCTAGCAACTGTAACAAACTCACAATCAAACTCTCAAGAATGTTGCAAAGAAGAAGAGAAGAATGCACTCAATAATCACTCATAAACACAGAAAATGTAGAACAATAGTATCATACATCAGTTGTAAGTTGGCACTATGTGAAATAATGAATGTAATACAATAAAATATGATGTAGCATCATATAGGATTCGAATTATCCGAGTAGGGCATTTGAATTAGAGATCAAAGTCTATCTTGGATAACAATGGAGACATCATCCAGTCAGTAGTATCAGTCATAAATGGTAAGAGTCATTCAAGTGTGTCCAACTGAGTCTAACAGAACCATCTAGGCATAAATGAGGGAATGGAGACTCCAGGGGGGGTGCATGAGGGTGTCAAAGGGTCAAGTGGCACTCCAAAACTAGATAACTAGGAGCTACAGGTAGTTAGAATGAGCAATCAGTGGAACAACTACTCAATCCATGCACTAACTAAGTGATAACTCCCGGTAGGTGAAATAAGGTGCCCTAACTGAGTAATAACTGAAGGTAGGTGAGAAAAGGAGCACTAACTGAGTGTGGTATGTGAGCAAAGGCACACTTGGCATGAAGAAACTCAAAGAAGGCGCTTTAGGTAGGTGGGAGGCCAACTGGGGGCTGAAGACAGGATCTGGGGAGCTGAAGGTGAGCTCTAGGTGTTGGGAGGACTACCAACATGATGACTGGATGCATGCAGTGGCATGCAAATGCATGCAGCATGC
The DNA here is from genome assembly GCA_027924585.1 of Larix kaempferi. Taxonomy (NCBI): domain Eukaryota; kingdom Viridiplantae; phylum Streptophyta; class Pinopsida; order Pinales; family Pinaceae; genus Larix; species Larix kaempferi. Next base: position 9,148,063 of record BSBM01000642.1, read on the forward strand.
AGATTTGCATGCAGGCATGCAAAATATAAAAATGATGGTGTGACTATTCCAACACCCCCCCCGCAAGATATACTATGAGATCATAATTGAAATCTAAAAAATAGGGCCCTGGTGACTAAGACCAAAGGTCACCCCATACAATCAATCTAAATAAACTAAGTGAGGAAAGAGGGAAAACCCAGTGGGAAGAAATCCCTCCCTAAAAATAGACTGAAGGATGCTAATGTAGCATATCATCACTCACTCCTGAAGGAGGTAAGTGTCCTTATTTTTTGAAGAAGGATCAATAGATCTGAAATGGATCAGGAATGTCACAGGGATGAACCCTTACATGCTAAAAATATGATCTAGAAGATTGAGGAGCAGTGGCTTCCCATCGAAGAAGAGGATCAGTAAAGTAAGAAGGATGAAACCTTCCATGCTGAAAATCTGATCTGGCAAATCAAGGAGCAACGGCTTCCCATCGAGGAATAGGATCAGCAATGTGAGAAGGATGAAACCTTTCATGCTCAAAATATGATCTGGAAGATCGGGGAGTAGTGGCTGCCCATCGAGGAAGAAGAGGACAAACAGGTGAGAGATCTTCAGGTTCTTGTGGATCTGGATCTCCCATTCGCTCATCTTCATCATCAGTTGCTAGACCTTCAGGTTCTTGTGGATCTGGGTCTAGCATTCCCTCATCAACATCTCCATCTTTAGATTTTGAATCTGAAATATCATGTGAATATGCATCATCACATCCAAACTCTAAATCAGAAATATCATGTGAAGAAGCAAGTAGAAATGGCTCATCATCACATCCAAACTCTGAATCTGAAATCTCATGTAAAGAAGCAAGTAAAACTGGCTCATCATCACATTCAAACTCTGAATCCAAAATCTCATGTGGAGAAGCAAGTAGAACTGGCTCATCATCACATTCAAACTCTGAATCTGAAATCTCATGTGGAGAAGCTGTGCTCTCTTGCTCATCATCACTCAAAGGAGGAACATATCCAAAAATGTGGATATCATGAAACTGCTTCAAAATGTGCATGTAGTCCTTTGATATCTCATTTGAATCATCATAGTTGAGATCATTATCAAAATAACTAGAACAAGATGATGATGGATATTCATTAAGATCAAAGGAGGATGTAGTATTGGTGGCCCATTTTGAAATAGGAGTTGGAAAAATAGGTGTTAGATCTTTAGGTTCTTGTGGATCTGGATCTAGAATTCGCACTTCTTCAAGAGTCCTCTTTTTCTCAATTTTTTTTGGTGTATCTTTGCCCTTTAAGAAACTTTTGAAGGTTCCATGAGCAAACTTGTCTCTTAGAATACCATCAACCACATTTTGAGCTAGCTTGTAGTTGAGATGAGATAGTCTACTCTCTTCATGTGCATGAGAGCGAAGAGCAGACTCCTTTGAGAGAGGTAAGAAGTGTGAAAACTCATAGAGATTTGTCTCATGATTTGCAACTCCTTTTGTAATGATTTCCCCCGAAATCATGTGTTGTACCTCAACTTCATTTGGAGAAAAGATCACTCTTTTGGGCTCTCCAATATGAGTCATTTGATACACTGAAAGTAAATTTGTTGCAAGAGAAGGAACATAAATCCCATCAGAAAAGCAACCATAGTCAAGATCGATTCTTCCAATCCCCTAAGAGGAGACTTCTGAATCATTGCCCAATCTGATGGAAGGGCCAACTGAGCTTTCGAAACTAGAGAAGAGATCTTTGCAGGAAGACAATTTGTCTTGTAGCTCCTGAATCTATGATGAAAGAAGAATCTATTGATGCACTTTCCATGAGGGCATGACATCTGTCTTTGTCTTCGGATCTAGAAGGTTCAGTATCAGTATCTTTCTTCCTTACACATGTAGGTACAGGAATATTGTTCTTCTCAAGTAACTGAGCCATCAAATCTATAGTCTTCTCCATGCAAGTACTCTCAGGATGAAAACCTCTATGACAATATTTGCACTTGGATCTTTCCTTCTGAGAATGCTTGGTCTTCCTTGAGTTCAAAACCCCATCTGACTGATATGGACTATCTTTAGGCTTCGTATCATTCGATCTCTTATCATAAATCTTTTGCTTGTCTTTATCATTCTCCCTTTTGGCCTCAATATCTGTAAGAGCCGAATCCAACTTGGGTTTGATCATTCCCATGGAGATTAACTTCTCTTCCTCTTGAGTAAGAGATTGGATGAATTCATCAAGTGAGGGAAACTTCCATTTTGGAATGAACATCTTAGCTGACTGGAAAGTAGAGACAAAAACTGAGAAGTTGGGCCCCAACTTTGAGAGAATGGCAAGAATAAGCTGCTTGTCTTCTTTCACTATCTCATATCTTTTCAACTGTGATATCAATCTTTTGAACTTGGTGAGGAAGGCATTGATTGATTCGAAGTTGTCTGGACTCAAGGAGATGAGTTCATTCTCCAATTTGTGACCTTTCATATCATCTTCTTGTCCTAAAAGGGATTCGAGCTTGTCCCAAACCTCTTTAGGAGATGTAAGATTGATGACATGGAAGTGAAGATCTTCAGAAATTGAGAGAAGGAGAAGGCCAACTACTTCATCAAGCCTATCCAAGTACTTGGACTTTTCAACTGCACTGAGATGTTCTACCATCATTCCATTGAGTATCCCGGTGAAGCTCTTGGATCTCATGAAGAGAGCCATCTTGGCTTTCCATTCAACATAGTTGGAATATGTGAGATTTATATCCATTTGAACAGAGAAGGTCAAATTGTTGAAGAAGAATTTGAATGGGTTAATAAACCTGCAAAACAAGAAGAGTTTTTGCTGATGGAGAATGCTACACTTCGACTCAACACTACCTTTTGAACACTGAGCACAAAGACTAAGTCCTTCACACCTGGCTAGACCTCACTGGATTTCTCCAATGAATTCAAGTAATAGCACCAGGATTTGTTGTGGAAACTCAGAGGCTTCTGGTGCTCAAGTGAAAGATAGTTGCTCAAAGAAATGTTGCCATGGCTGCAATTCGAATAGCTGTTGACTGCTCTGATACCATGTGATAATTTGCAGGGGATCTAGCAACTGTAACAAACTCACAATCAAACTCTCAAGAATGTTGCAAAGAAGAAGAGAAGAATGCACTCAATAATCACTCATAAACACAGAAAATTTAGAACAATAGTATCATACATCAGCTGTAAGTTGGCACTATGTGAAATAATGAATGTAATGAATGTAATACAAATAAACTATGATGTAGCATCATATAGGATTCGAATTATCCAAGTAGGGAATTTGAATTAGAGCTCAAAGTCTAGCTTGGATAACAATGGAGACATCATCCAGTCAGTAGTATCAGCCATAAATGGTAAGAGTCAGGCAAGTGTGTCCAACTGAGTCTAACAGAACCATCTAGGCATAAATCAGGGAATGGAGACTTCAAGGGGGGCACATGAGGCTGTCAAAGGGTCAAGTGGCACTCCAAAACTAGCTAAATAGGAGCTACAGGTAGTTCAGATGAGAAATCAGTGGAACAACTACTCAATCCATGCACTAACGGAGTGATAACTCCCGGTGGGTGAAATAAGGTGCCCTAACTTAGTGATAACTGAAGGTAGGTGAGAAAAGGCGCACTAACTGAATGTGGTAGGTGAGAAAGGGCGCACTTGGCATGCAGAAACTCAAAGAAGGCGCTTTAGGTCGGTGGGAGGCCAACTGGGGGCTGAATACAGGCTCTAGGGAGTTGAAGGTGAGCTCTAGGTGCTGGGAGGACTACCAACATGATGACTGGATGCATGCAGTGGCATGCAAATTCATGCAGCATGCAGATTTGCATGTAGGCATGCAAAATATAAAAATGATGGTGTGAATATTCCAACAAATACCAAAATGAAGACCATCTAACCTACTTAATTGTACCACTTCTTCTTCAAGCACATTTGTAATAGTTCCCTCAGCAACATACTTATTCATAGATGTGCATAGATGAGTTAGCTTCATTTATATGCGTTTAAAATTTAGGTTGTGATCTTCAATGTGGAAAGAGGATGATTGTTTTGATTGGTGAATACCTTGAACCTGCAATAAAGTTCTTTTTTTTTGTCTAACATTTTACATATTTACCAAGATATTATCGTGTAGAATTACAGTAAGAGGGAGAACTTGTTGCAAGGTGATAAAACTATTTCCACCATTACACCAAAATTACATAATCCAACATCTCTCCTTGAATAATGTGGTCCTCAAGCACATTTGAGATAAATGCCAAGGTAGTGTGTTCCTCTTTATTTGAACATATATGCTTAAGTATGACATGGTGTGCTAGGAATTCCTTCATTTATTTTGGACCAATATCCACAAAATCATCTTGATCCACATTATATTCACACTCTAACGCGAAATATTCCCATGAAGATATGTCGTCATCTGAAGCATTGTCATTCTTTGAATCATTAGACATTGAGTCACCTATCAAACCATGATTTGTTTGAGGTACTAAAAATTCATTGTACTTAAGCATTTACATCTTAGGCCAAGAAACAAAGTACATTCCACAATGAGTGTCTTCCAATGCCTTTAGTTCTTCATCGAGACAAGATAATGGAACCTCTCCATTTAAAAAAAAATTAACATTGACAACAAAGCAATCATATCTGAATTTTTTATAATGTGTCTCTTTCCTACTTGGATAGACTTTACCTTCTACAACCTTTGAATTTCTCCAAAATGAGTCTACACCTTCTCCATCCACAAATGTAGGAAACATTATTGACAATCTGCAATTTAACAAGCAAACCACTTTTATTAATAAATACAATAACATGTATATTTATACATTAAAAATATTTTTCATTGATGTATAGATTTAATAAAAAAATGAATTTATCCACCACAAATACTAGTATGAAAAATTATAATTATAAATATTGATAACATTTTTAAGTTGAAAATTATTACTCGTGTTTGAAATTTGAAAAAACCCGTCAATGGAAAAGTTTACAATTCCCGCTCATGTTTGAAATTACCAAATCTTGAGAAACATCTTGTGCTCCTTCTCTTCATCACTTGAATTATTAAAACTTGACAAAGAGGATAAAATCCTCCTCCCTTGAATTAGTAAACCTTGAGAAAGAATGGGTGCTCCTTCTCCTCCTCAGCCAAATTATTAAACCATGAGAAACGTCCAATGCTCCTTCTCCACATTATTCAAATTACTAATGTGATAAATGACCATTGCCCCTTCTACCTTGATGTACAAATGTGTGAGAAGAGGAACACTTTTTAGATTAGGTGAGGAGGATAAGTGACAATTTCTAATGCTTTAGCAATTGGAGGTATGAGGAGAAGGAGCACTATCCCTTTCTCATAGTTTTGTCAATTTAATTAATAAGGAAAGTATAATGGGATAATTCTCACACATTGGTACCTAGAGTGAGGAGAAAAGGCAAAGAACTTCCTTTCTCATATTTTAGCAATTTGAGGAAACATGAGAAGGAGCATGAGCACTTTCTCACTCTTATATCATCAACTAATTCTCCACATTCTTCAAATTAGTAAAGTGTGAGAAATGACCAATGCTCCTTCTATTGATGTACAAATGTGTGAGAAAATGAGCATGCTCCTTATCTTTATCCCTTGAATTGATAAGGTGTGAGAATGGACATTTTCTCCTCCTGCTCACTCAAATGAAAAAACTATAAGAAGGGGCCAATTCTCCTTATCCTCACTCAAATTACAAAAGTTCGAGAAAGGTTCAATTATCTTTCCCATTCTCCTTGAATTATTAAAGTGTGAGAAAGAGATAATGCTCCTTCTCCTCCTCCCTCAAATTACATAAGTGTGAGAAAGGGAACATTCTCCTTATCCTTATCTTTCAAATGGAAAATAATGACATTAAGTCAGTGCCCCTTTTCTTTCTCTGCATCACTCTACGTACAAAAGTGTTAAAAATGCTCGTGATCCTTCTCTTCTTATTTTGAATGGAATAAGTGTTAGAAAGGGCCATTACTCCATCTCCTTCTCCTCATCACTCTAATTACAAAAGTGTGAGAAATGTATAGGGCTCCTTCTCCTCCTGAATTAAATGACATAAATGTGAGAAAGGGATGGTGCTCCACTTACTATTACCTAAAATTAATAGCTTCTAAGAAAATGGAGCCACTCCCCCCCGTCATCAATCTAATTAAAAAAGTTTGAGCAAGTTCCAGTGCTCCTTCTCCTCGCAAAATTTACTAAAGTGTGAGAAAGGGCTTATGCTCCTTCTTTTCCAACCAGATATTAATAAAGTGTGAGAAATGGTCAGTGATCCTTCTCCTCCTCACTCAAATTACAAAAGTGCAAGAAAGGGGAGTCACCCATGGTCAATCTTCGCCTCACTAAAATGACAAAAGTATGTGAAAAGGCCAACGCTCCTTCTCCTTCTCCTTGTCACTATGTTGTGCCCACCACAAATCCCTTTTAATTTTTCCCCCAAGGCAAAATTCAAAGGCCCCCCTTTCTTAAAATTTGTGGCTAAGTTAGGATAAGGAAGAACGAGACTAATAAGGTTAGAGTTTTCTAGTGGTTTTTGTCCTCACAGTATGTGTTAACAAGCTCTAACTATTGGCAAAAACTTCCTAAGGTTGATCATATTTGCTCAGCTTGATCAAACAAAGAAAAATATTGATTTAAAAGCAGTCGACCAAGGGTTTTAATAATCCTAAACGATATCATAATTTGTTCATCTTACTTTCCTCATCTAAATATTCTTAGATATATCATTTTCCATCTTCGATGGTGCATCACAAAATTGGACCTGCCCCATCAACATATTACCCAAGACACATTTTGCACCCCTGATGCATGCACTCTGGTAAACCATCATACTTTATTTTCCAGGGTTCCTCCTGATATATCTATTTGAAACCCTAATGAACTAACCTCAATATCGCTCTATTGGATTTGTCTTATCGAGATATACTATATTACAACAATTTCACACCTTCGGCAAGCTTATCCCAAAAACACTTTATCGGACATGCTCCATTGATATATCTCGTTATATGCCTTTTCCAATCATTGATGGACCTACTCCGAAATTATTTGTCATACCTACTCTATCAATATATCTGTCGATACAACAGTTTCAAACCCTCAATAGACTAACCCTGACATTGTCCTACCATTCATGCCTAATAGAGGTGTTTTCCAATGCAATCTTTGAAAACATCGATATTTATACTCCGATAGGCTATTTGTCGAGCATATCCCCTCAAAAACATGATTATCTCCCATCGTAATTTCTCTCAAAAAACACATTGCCGACAGGATCTCTCAGTCTAGAAACCTTGATCGCCCTGAACACATTAGGGTTTCCCTCCGATTCCTTGATAATAAAGCTCATAAATATTGCAACTGGTGGCCTATCAGAACCATGTAAACAGATATACGAAATAGTCATTATAATGTTAAATCACCAAAAACCTCGACAAATGTAACATGTAATATTTGGTGCCATGGTAAACCAACACAATAAATGAGCCGCATATTTGATGATACCTATAATACAATCGCCATCATCATACCATTAATTGCAAGATGAATCAAATATTTGAAGACATGAAAGAATAAATAAACTCATAATGTTCATTATTTCATTTGTTTCATCAACTATTCGACTATTTCTCATGTGTGTTCAGAACCTAACCACTATTTTTTCTCTCTTCCTACAATATGTCGAGAATGCAAATCCATAAGGTCGATGCATAGAAAGAAGATAAAGAGATTACATCTCCCACCACTATTAAAGGCATGTCATTGATCGACATGGGTCACCTGACAAGCTTTCAGGATGATTTCGCATGGGATGGCATGTACCAAATGTGTGCCATGGAAGACTTTCTAGAGGATGATGATGATCGGGGAGTCTACAAGAACACTAGAAAAAACCATATGTTTGTTATCGCATCTAGACCACCAGTCATGCATATAATGATGTAGTGAGGTGGATTTAGAACCATGTCGACCTCAAATCTAAGATAGTGGTCAATCGAGAGGGAGCTCCTATTGTATCCCTAAAATCAAAATCACTCCTTCAAATGTACAAGTTGAAAATGCCCTAGGTATCCCTCAAAAAGGCATTCGTGGAACAATTTCACAAGGAAAACTCCAGTTTGATGTCGATAATCAAACAATGGTGGGTCGAAGGAAGAAATTTTAGAGAGAAGGAAAAATAAAGCACCCCATTCAGTATTTCAAGCACCCCTACTGTTGTGCAAGAAAATACCTTATAGTGGGGGAGATGACACTACCAACTTACATGCGGTGACAAGTAAATACATTCATGTTTTTCATTAGTTACTACGAATGGAAAGAGATCAGAGTTCTAAAAGTTGTACCTTTTTAACGATGGTTGGTCCTAGCTTTCGCCCAATCTTCCACAGTGATGAACCTACAAAACAAGTTAACCTTCCTCAGCGTATCTTGACTGCAAATAGATAACGAAATTGGAAACAATTAAACATTAATCACAATCATACATTCAATCAAATAGACATTCAATTGGGACGGGAAGGGTATTTCCACCTTTTATTGTCAAAGAAATGTAGATAAGTACATATATACTTGATCTGTCCAGACACTTCTGCAACCGAGTCCTGCGCTCCTGCTCCTCTCAAAGACTTACGAATTCCTCCAGTGTAATAGCAGTTTCTTCTTCCTTCTAGGCCTCTCTCTCATGGCTTCCCCTTGTATTTATGGCACAAGGTTAGCAGTTGGATTCGAGAGGTAGTTGAATTGGAAGGTTGGGGAAGTTGCAGAACCAACTTCAACTAATCCCAATTTGTAATCTTAATATATTTTTTCGTTTCATCTTAATATGTGTGCGGATTTCATACAAATAGATTAGCGCACAGTATGCAACTTCTGCAGTTGACAACCAGCGTTCACAACATTTTGGAGGATGTGCGCGGATTGTCTTCAATAAGACCAGCGTTTAGAACGCTAGATGATTGTGGCAATAGTAGCGCACACGTAGTGAAAACTGTAGAAAAAATATGTTTTTCAGCTGAAGAATGTGATCTTAGCAATAACTCATCCAGGGTCAACCTAGCTCTTCCATCCATAATGTCCTTTTGTGTGATCGACAGAGCAATGTGATCACAGATGGAGAAGTGCGTATTTGACCTATAACAGATGCCCCCTAATGTGTGAGGTCAGAGGGAAACAATGGCCGAAATACATTATAATTCTAAGTCAAAGGAGGAGCAAGAAACCACAGGAAGATGTCACAAAAGTACATGAAACAATGATAAAGGTCAGCAAGCAATTACAATCTTGACATCATATAGATGTTCGGTATGATACGACATTATCTCTGATACATAACTGGGAGATGTATATATAACATGGCCACTGAAATACACGCATGGATCCATGACACATATAAGAGATCATAGCCATAACAACAAGTTGGATCTATGTCTCATGAAGAGCCAAAATGAGTGTGGCTCAGTCTTGCGTAGCTTGGGTGATAACATAAACATGATGATGCTATCAGAATCCCAAGGTCTTCATCCAAAACATCCCAAGCTACGAACCCTATCCATGTGAATAAATGATTTGAAGTCGAACATGGGGAGTACTGTTTGATTACTGGTCATTGATGTATATCGTTAACAAACGTGAGGGCGTCCATCGATAATGATAATGGGGCCCAAGGTACCTAGTATGTTCCAACAAGTGTGAATAAATGGATTTGAAGTCGAACACCTGAGGAACCTGTCGAATAAGAGACATTGATGTATTCCCATTATTCAACAGCGAGGGAAACTGCCACTGATGACTGCAATCCCCAATGTACTAACCGAAACTCTAAACTTCATTCCCAGATCATAATGAGTTGAAGTCAATGGGAAGAATTCCACTGGAAGGGAGGCCTTAATGAATCCTCCATCATCCAACACGAGGAACACTCACAAGTTTGAGTTGATTTGGAGTAGGACTAACACAAGATGAAACAAACTGACACTAGGATGGCCGACACATGAAGTCAAGGTAAAATGCAGAATGTCTGACATAGGCCGTATCCTTGAACAATGAGCACGACACAAAAGTGACTTAGGAAGATTTTAACATGAGGGGGATGTGATATAAACCTGCAATGTAGGAGACATTAGCATATTCTCCATATGATTGGAAGAATAACCAATCGGAGGAGTAACAAACTCTGAGATCATGCTCACCCAACGGTCAAAAACTGAAACCCAACTGAATGATGGACTCAAATAGGTGTTGTGTTCAAGGACATGACTGACTTAACTTCCTTTGAAACTAAAAATATGTGGATATACCCTTCTCATCCCTTATTCTTGTTTATAAAAGAATATCCTTCTTGTTGTTTTAATGAGTCCAAGAAAGCAAACTCAATAAGTCCAACCATGTAAAATTTTAACGAGCCCATGGGAGGAAGACTCGAGACCTTCTTCATTTTTTACAGAGTTCGAAGAAGAGATACACAAATACTCTATAATACTAATCTTTGGATTTTAATATCGAGCTAAGATCTGTTCTGGTGTTTTCAATTTTAAGGAGTCTAAAAGACTTAAACAATAACTCCATACACCTACCCATGGATTTTAGTATCGAGCCCAGGTTGGTATGTGCTCGCCGGTGTTTTCCTTTTTATAGAGTCTGAAAAACTTAAACAATCCTCTATATACCCTCTCATTGATTTCTCATTGAGCCCTAGTAGGTAAATGCTCGCTTGGTGTTTTCATGTTTCGAGAGCCTAAAAACCCTAAAGAATGCTCCAAAAATCCTTTTTCGTATAGTTAGTCTCCTCCCCCGAAAAAGTGTAAAATGATGAGAGAAGAACTCTTCTAGCCACGGATGACTAGAGTATACCTTTTTCGTAGCTAATGCACAAAAGTCTGGAAAAGGGGTAAACTTATACTTAAGTGGATGTTCCTTCAATTCCTTTAACGAGTCTGAAGAGAACAAGCAAACTCGGCAATATTTTTTGTTTTTGAAAAGTCAAAACAAGGGCTTAAAATGACTTAAAAAGCTTCAGGGATCGTAAGTTCATGACCTGCCAGATAATAGAATCTAGACGACCAAGTTAGTAACCGGGACAAATTTTCTCAAATGACAAAATATGAAACAATATGGTACCTATATTGATCTGTAAATGAAGAAAACAAGCCTTAATATATCGATGTTTAAAATATAGTGATAATTTGAAATATATAATTGATTCAATCCACCAAAATTTTGAAAATATTAGTGAATTAAAATAATATTTTAAAAATAAAATGAAACTACTATACCCTTTTTGAAAAAGTGGGTAAAAATTTTAAAAACAATTCTTATAAATAATTTCATTTCTAAAAATCAAATATCACAAATTGGCGATTTAGGGCAAAGTGTGGAGAAAACCTCAAGCTACCTTTGCTAGTTACGATCAAACCAAGTCACCAATCCAACTTCTGCTTTCACCAAGTAAGTAGTCTCATCCTGTACTTGCATTTACATATAATTTTTTTAAATTTTAGTGGTCAAAATCATTTTTTAATGATGTTTTAAAATCGTTTGTGCATGTGCGCTAGTTGGTTTGCAAGAGACTAGCGCACTCGACAAAAGTGCGCTAGTCTGCTTGCAAGACAGTCATGTTTGGGACGCCATTGTCCATTCTAGACAGTAGCGCACACTGCATAAACTAGGGCAAAAATTAATAATGACCAACGTTTGATGCTTTAATGGCAGGATGCAGGATGGTGCTTGTATGGCGTGAAAGGGAACATGAGGAGATGGATCGACAAGCTCTAGAAGATCCATTGACCTTGCATGCATTACGAAGATGCGGTTTGTTAAAATTCTATAGAACGGTCAACATGCGGGCACAAAACTGACTGGTTGAAAGGCTTGTACAGCATTGGGATGCCAATGCATTAGTGTTCAATCTCCAAGGGGGGATATTGGAACTAACAGTTGATGACATCTACTTCATCACGGGTCTCTCTTGGAGAGGAGATGTGGTGAATATGAAAGGTACCTCTTGGAATGTGGGTGCCCTATCCGTGCAGGACTATATCAATACCCTACTGCATAGCAGGTACGAAAAAAACCGGCACTCAAGTCCTCATTTCAATTATTGCGAGCTTCCCATTAAAGTTCATCTTGAGTGTTCTTAACTGCATGGGAGGAATCACTACGCAACATCTTGCTTCAAGGAACTTCATGGATGTGGGTACTGAATTCCTATGAGGGATAGTATTTGACTGGTGTTTAAGCTTACTAGCAAACATGAAGCTTCAACTTCCCGGGTGTAAGACCGGGAGGAAGAAGAACTTTGGGTACGGAAGCATACTGTGCACCTTTTTCTTTGAAAGGGTGCCTTCCATGAGTCCGGGGATGGATTTGCCCCCACTTAACCCCCATGATCCATTGATGGGTTGTTGGGGAGAGATATTCCTGCGCCAGGGTGGTGGCGAGAGCAACTTTTTCTATAGTGAGGATGATTTCTGGGCGTGGTGGGACTGGCAGGTACTAGCTCTTGAGCAGTTCCCATAAGCGGGCATAGACTTCCGCAATGATCCTGAGCTGGCTCTTCCTCGAGGATCAGCCTGGGGAGAGATTGGTAAGTTTGTTTTTTGAAAAATTATTTAATTTTTTCATTTTATATATATGATTTTTAAATGAGTTTGAAACACTGAATAAACTATCTTTTGCATATGTGGGGCCAATGCGTCCAGAGGGACACCCTCGTACCTTCGTACGTCCAGTCATTGTTGGTACAACAGATGCCATGTTGGAAAACATTGAGGGGAAGATGAGTCGGTTGACTCACGACATACTTACAAGATCGAGCGGATGTCGCTCGCTATGCAGGAGGATGTCGTAGGTGTGCCCCCGGCATGGATCAGGCTACTTAGAAAAGTAGCTAGGGTAGTCATCTGCTACATAGAGGCTGTGGCAGAGATGGAAGAGGCGGCAGAGGCCCCTCCTTCTCCATAGGAGAAAGACTATGTATATTTTTTAAGGCCATCGAGCCCTTTTTGTATTATGACATGACTCTATGACAGACTTACGACTCAAACTCATATTATTTTTTGATATGGATTATATATACAGTATCGATGTTATTTACATGTGTGTTGTTGTCGTTATGCATGAATTGTTTATTATGTATGTGTATGACGTAGATGCCAATCTAAAACATAATTTGCAAATGAATCAGCTAATGCATTCAAATTTTTTGGAATATGTTGATATGTGATGTAATCAAACTGTCTCTCAAGTAACTTAACGCGCAAAAATTGACGTAGCAAAACAGGATCTCTAACCTGATAAACACCCATTAACTGAAACACAACTAGCTACGAGTCGAGCCTTACCTACAAATGTGAAATTCCATGGAACATAGCATCTCGGAGTATCTCTATGACCGCACTGTATTCAGCCACATTGTTCGTTGTGGGACCTAAACAAGCCCCTCCCGAAGAAACCAATAGCAAAAAATGATGTAGTAAAACAGGATCTCTAACCTGATAAACACCCATTAACTTAAACACAACTAGCTGCGAGTCGAGCCTTACCTCCAAATGTGAAATGCCATGGAACATAGCATCTCGAAGTATCTCTATGACCGCACTGTATTCAGCCACATTGTTCGTTGTGGGACCTAAACAAGCCCCTCGCAAAGAAACCAATTGGTGAGTTGGTGAGTAAATAACCCAAGCAGCTGCAACCAACTGATGGGTGTAGTGGCTAGCACCATCAGCAAACCCTATAAAGTGTTCATTCGACATCTGATACACAAAGCAATAGATGCATAAGACGTAATGACAACCATAAACAAAGCTAACTCTACAAAATGTACAACTATAATACATGAAAAAGCACAGAGGCCTAAGCGTAGTACTTCTTCAAGTAGATCCCATTTCTAGGCTCCAGCAACTTATTACCTTCATAATCTGTTAACTTGTATGCACCCTTCTTCAGAATGTTAGAAACTATGTAGGGACCGAACCACATGGACTTAAACTTGCCGGCTCCTAAAGGTTCCTTGTCCTGGTCATAGAGCAGAACAAGGTCTCCTTCGAGAAAAACCCTAGGTTTAACAGACTTATCGTATTGTCCCTTGACTCGATTCTTATGCGCTTCATTTGATATGAATGCATCACGGCGCTGCTCATCAAGATGTTCTAAATGCAGCAAATGTTCTTCCAAGATAGAAGTGTCAGGTAGTAGTTGGACATCCAACTTCAATGAAGGAATCTCGCACTCAACCAGAATGACTGCTTCTATCCCATGAACAAGTTGAAAGGGAGAGAACCCGGTAGAAATCTTTACATTGGCTCGGTAGACCCAAAGATAAGGGCACAGTATGATGTTCCAGTTAGTTCTACTGGCATTAACGATCCTTTGTAAAATTGTTTTCAAATTTTTATTAACCGCTTCAACCTGACCATTCGCTTGTGGATAAAATGAAGACGAATGTTCCTGCCAAAAACCTAACATGGTGTATAGATCAGCCATCATGTTGTTCTGAAAATTTTGACTGTGATCAGTCACAATCTCTTTGGGTACACCAAATCTTGCAATGATCTGGTTGAAAATGAAATAAGTAGTCGTTTCCCGATCTTCCTTAACAGTGGGCATTGCCTCGGCCCACTTGGTGAAGTAGTCGACGGAAACAATGATATGATGATGAACTCCAGCGGAAACTGTATTACAATTCATAAAATCAATCCCCCACTTGGTGAAGGGGCCTGTTGTGATTACAGGATGGAGAGGAACTGTCTGTGCTCTCATCTTCCTGGTGAAAAACTGACATCACTGATAGCGTTTCAAAGCTTCCACACAATCTTTGAAAATCTGGGCCAAAAATAACTAGCACGCAGTATTTTCTGGGTTGTTTCCAACCCAGAAAGATGACCCCCACAGGCTCCACTGTGAGCATCATTCAATATTGTTTCAACTTCCTCTAAGGTTAAACAATGGCGTAAGATGGAATCTATCCCATGTCTGTACAAAGTGTTAGAAATGATGAGATAGTTCTTCACATGGCTCTTAAGTTTGCGGCGTTCATCCCTAGAGAAAATGGTGGACACCTCAAAGTCTGGAGATATACCAGGATATCCCCATACCATGGGTCAGAGGATGCAATGAGAAAGATATGTTCATCCAGGAATTATGACTCTTCCTCAACATGTACTATGTCACTAGGAAATTCAAAAATCAATTTGGCGAAAACCAATGATTTCTTTGACTTAGCGGACTGAAAAACCAAGTCAAATTCTTGCAAGATTACAATCCATTTATTGAATTTCCCACCAATGATACGTCGAGTGAGAACATATTGAAAAGGATTGACTTCCGGAATCACAGTGGTAGTAGGCAATAAGATGTAGTGACGTAGCCTCTGAACAGCATGGACAACAGCCAATGCCAACTTCTCCACGTAGGAATACTTAATCTCAGGAGCTATCAAGGCGCGCGACAGATAATAGATGGCATGCTCTTGGAGCTTGTCATCCTCCTGAACAAGTACTATGCTGATTGAGTTTACTGATGCAGCCAGATATAAGAGGAAATCCTTTGTATAGTCTGGTGGGATTAACAAGGGGGTTGATAATAATTCCTTTTTCAAGGCCTCAAATGATGCTTGAGCAGCCTCATCCCACATAAAGTAGGTGTCTTGTTTAAGTAGTCTCATGAAACCTTTTGTAATTTTGGCATAGTTAATGATAAAGCGTCTCAGGAAGTTGGGCATGCCCTGCAGACTTTGAATTTGTCTTAGGGTTCGAGGAAGAGGTAGATTTACAATAGCCTCAACTTTTAATGGATCGACCATTATGCCACGAATGGATACTATGAAACCGAATAATCATCCAAAGTCGACACAGAATACACATTTGTTAGGATTCAATCAAATCTTGTAATATCTGCACCACTCAAACACAAGTCTTAGGTGGTCAGGATGCTCCCGTCTCTTTCGAGATCGCGTTGGGAGATCATCCAGGTAAGGTTCGACTACATGCTTGATATCATGAAAAGCAAAGTTCATTGCCCGCTGAAAGGTAGCTCCAGCATTCGTCAGGCCAAATGGCATCTTCCGATAGGAAAAGGTCCCCCAACGACAAATGAAAGTTGTCTTGTGCTGGTCTTCAGGTTTGATCTGTATCTAATTATACCCTGAAAACCCATCCATGAAAGAAAACATTTCATGGCCCGCACACGCATTGATGATCTGATCAATAAACGGTGTGGGGTATTTATCTTTAGGACGAGCTTTATTTAGGTCCCGTAAGTCAGTGCAGACTCTAATGGTTCCTTGCTTTTTGTCTACCGGAACAAGATTTGAAACCCATTCCGTCATAGCTATCGGATAGATGAATCCTGCTTTGAGCAATTTCTCTACTTCCGCCTTGATGGCAGTTGCTTTTCGAGGATTAACTGGATAGAGATTTTGTCTCACAGGTTTAGCGTTGCGGTAAGTTGTGATGACGTGCTAAACAATGGCAGGGTTGATGCCTAGCATCTCCTCGTATGACCAGGCAAAAACATCGCAGAACTCCTTAAACAGATTGGTATACAAAATGATCTCCTCATGAGAACAGTTTGCCCCAATGAAAAGGTTTTCCACGACTCCAAGTTTGATGGAAATGTTGATCGAAATAGTTCTCGATATATTTGCCATATTCCCTTCGGCATAAACAGCTTTTGAAGTAGAAGGGGTAACGAAAAAATCAACATTCCCACCGGGTCTCATAGAAAACTCACCTCTCTCAATCCTTTCCAGATCGGGAAGAAAATAGGACCTGTGGTGCATGTGTTCCCAAGGATGGTCCAGGCCAATCATTGCTTCCAAAATGGCCTCATCGGAGGGAAAAACAGTGTCTAGATAGTCAAAAGAGTGGATGGAGTCCACTAACCATGCGGGTGCATAGTTCATATCTGACTTAACAGAGACCAACGGAGTCACGATATGCTCTTTTGCAGCATGTTGTGAATCTAAGTAAGCCACCTCTGCAACAGATAAGGGCACAACTGGTTCTGATTCGGTGGGGAGATTCCATGGATCTGTCATTGGACCGACCGTGAAAATATCAGACGAAGAACACTCTTCAGAACCAATAAAATGAACAGGAGCAGGTAGGTCAAAGGTTCCCATTAATGACCCATAGAGCCCTACTCCTAAACTCTCACTCGCTAGGTGAGACTGATCAACCATCGGAATTGTTGAATCCAACGAAGCCTGGTTGTTTTTCCGAGAAAACGAAAGTTGGTGGACTATGACAATATTTCCTTCGTGAGGGAACATTATAACTCAGAAAACGGATGATGGCACTACTTGCATTGCATACGTCCAGCTCCTACCTAACAGCAAGTTATAGTCAAGTGGAGCATCCAGAACTTCAACCTCTACAGATACTATTTTTCCCAAAAGTTCAACGTCAAATGATGGTAAGACTCCATGTGGACGGAAAGATCTTCCATTAAAGGCAGTAAGCACCATGTTCGAGGGGACTAACTCAGGTTCGCCTAAATCCTTCCAGCAAGAAATGGACATTACGCACGTAGACGCACCCTCATCTACACAGCTCGTCCAATGGTCTTGGGACCATGGACTACCTCTATTTGGAGAGAAATGTGGTACGGAAACCGGAACTTGATATTATTCATATCAAAACGGGAAAACATATTGGATGAGTCTACGCTCCTAATCGATGCAAGAAGTGCATTGCGTTGCAATGGGAAACTCTGTAGTACTTCTAAAGTGGACATGGCACAAGGGGTTTGGGATAAATCCTCCACAACATTATAGTTGGGGGCAACCCGAGCATTGGGGTTGTGCACAGCCCATTTGAAGACACCTTTCGGGATCTTCGGCAATGAATCCACCAGTCTCTCTATACGGAGAGGGGTAGATGAATCGGGAACATTCTTCTGTTGCAGATCTGGGGTATAGTTTCTATCTTGAGTTTGTAAAAGAGCGTTTGAATTAACCATATTAATAAACAATTGATCAGCTAAGGTGGCATGAGTGGTGCCCCCAGCACTAAAGCTGCCAGAAGTTGAACCCTGTCAGTGAGGGAATGGGTCTTTTAAAATAGCAGATTTCTTTTCACGGAGCAGCTTCTGGGCTTCTTCCATCAGAGGGCATTGATGGGTAAGGTGATCCTCTTTGCATAGTTTGCACGGAAACTTCACTTTCTTTTTCTCCTTTTTTCCCTCCTCAACATTTTCTATGTTTTTGGGATTTTGGTGGTTCCCCTCCCCTTTCTTGCCCTTCTTTTTGTTGTTGGACTGTCGAGGGCCCTTTTGATTCGTCTATACTTGTTGTACGGATTCTATTTGCGAAGGGGAGGATGCAACTGAAGTTGCTTCTGCAGTAGACTGTTTGACAAATATGGCGTGAACCTGCTTAGTTAAAGCATCAAACGCTGCATAATCTACTGAACCCACGATTCCATCAGCATGTGGTCCAGGCTTAGGTTTACCTAGATCTATGTTAGATCTTGGCGCGTCGGGAATGATCTCATATAAGATCCCAGACTGAGCATATACCAGATCAAGCTGTTGGGTTCTAAGGATAGCTTCATCTTCGGAGACACCCCAGAAGTTGCTACTTCCTTAGAAATAAAAGGAATGAGTGATTTGAGATACCACTCTAATAAGAACTCTGGAGGGATGTCAGCTTTAATGAGCCTCTTCCTCCTTCACCACTCCTTAATATGGTCAGATAAGTGAGTGGCTTTGTTCTGTCGGAATGTTGACAGATGTTCTGTACCGGCATCATACCGGACCGGAAGTAGGAAGTGATTCAGAAAAATAGTAGCTAGATCCCAAAAGGTGCCATAAGCAGCTGTGGGTAGTTCAATGTACCATTTAGCTGCAGCACTAGTGAAGGTTCTCTGAAAGAGCCTCAATCTGATGGAATCATCGTTCAACGAATTAGAAGAGCACTAGAGATGAAAAGTAGTCACATGATCACCAGGATCCTCCCCAGTCTTGCCTTCAAACTTTGGAATGTCAGAAGGCAGCTTGGTCGGGACAGGTGGCCATGTGGGGTGATGCCGCACCAAATCATTAGTGAGTTTTGAAAGGTCTGGAAAATTCAGAGTTACCAGAAAAGGTAAATGAGGTCTTGCCGATGGCACTTGGTTAATAGGGTTTTGGTAGGCAGAACCACCTAAATCCTAACTCATGTACTGCTAGTTGGGGTTTCCCCCAACCACCGGTTATGAAGCAAATGCATTGTTAAAATTGCTCCAACCAAAAGAGAGAGGGTTATTCCCTTGAGTGTGTGTCCATTACGGTTGGGTGTTAGCCCCTCCGTAATGTGGGTTAAATGCATTACCACCTCCTCCACTAAATAGTGAAAAAGGGATACTCCCTACAGGTATATGAGATCTCTACACATTGGAATGATGTACATTCTGACCTATGTAGGAGTTAAACTTTTAGGAACCCGTGTCAACCCTTCTCTTTACTATAGTATTATATTGTTGTTGGATGCATATGCTTTGTAAGTCGTCCCGTAGTATTTGTTTATCCATAGTTTATATTATCCCATAGTATTGGACGCATATGCTTTGTAAGTCGTCCCATAGTATTATATGTCCCATGGTTTTGACCCATAGTATTGGGCATAGACTTAGTATATAAGTGTGTGTTGAGGTCATTGAAGGCACCGTGAAGTTATTTGTATTGAGCTTGCTCAAAGGAGGTTGCCCCCTCGAAGTGGCCTGTGATCAATATAAAAGTGATTCTAAGTTCCGTGATTTCTTCTATTTCGCATATTATTATTAATTAATTGTTGCAGGTGCTTCACATTTGGTATCAGAGAACTTTCTTGGGCTCGCTGGGTGAAATTTCTGCCAAAAAAAAAAATTTCACATCTGTTGCAGGTTCGGATTTGGGAATAATCCCTATCCGCTTAACTATGGGAAGTACTTTGGCATAAGCCCTAAAACGCATTGTGAGGAGTACCATAGGAACCTCGAAGTAGCTCGCCCATTGAGAGGACCTGCCAGCGAAAAGGGCAACGACCCCTACCTGATTGACTAGTTCCCACCCGTGAGGTAAACCAAGAGCTGTCATTTGTGGCAAAGCGGTTATCAGTTGTACCTGAGCCATGGAGTGAGGGGTACTGCCCAATACGCAAGCCGTCAGACAGCATTGGTGGCCGAGTTAAACCCCTGAACTGTTAGGAAGCCGCACATACCTAGGGTCCATATCTATTTTCAGCTGAACTGTTGTCGATCACTGCTACGCCATTTCAGATCCAGTCGTTCAGATCCATTCTGAAAGCCGTTCCAGATCCAGTCGTTTTCAATCCATTCGGTATCGTTTCAGATCCCTTTGTTTTCGCTCACTTCTGGGCCATTGCAGATCTATCTGTTTCAGATCCCTTCCGAGCCGTAGCCGCTCCAGTAAAAAAAAAAAAGTTTTTTCTCCATATCTCCCTTGTTTTCACACTGTTTCCCTTGAAATTTTTGGGGAACCCCTGTCATCCCATTCTGCATATTTCATTCCTGAGGACCCTATCCCCAATTCCACTTCCCAAAGCCTGAAATCCCACATTTGTCTATTTTTAGGGTTGCCATAACTTCCTCAGATTTCACCCAATCACCTTCAAATTTTACCACAGAGTTCCTTTCTGAATTCTACTTCTTTGTCCCCCTCTGTCAAATTTTCCCATTCTTTCACCCCACTTCTGAAATCCTCATTTTTTGCTTCCCTGTCTATTCAACAGTGTCCAAAACCTAATCAAACCCCAATTACCCTTCAGATTTTTTCCCAAATCCAGATTTTCCTTTACTGAAGCAGTTTCTGTTTTTGTTTTTCTACCCAGTCAACCAAAAAAAAAAAACTCTTGGTTATGGTTGCCACCCACGCAGGAGCAAACACCATCGAGGAAGCACTTGTAGCCATCCAAACCAAACTCCAAGATATAGATGAAAAATTTCTCAGCCTCCATCTTCAGCATTCAGCCATGAACAAAAACCGACAGCCAGAATCTTTTGCAGCCACCGGGTTCTCTTCTTCCAGCAATTTTCGTGGGTTGAAGCTTGATTTTCCTCGCTTCAATGGTACTGATCCGACTGGATGGATATACCGAGTAGAACAATATTTCAGTCTGGATAATAGTTTTGATGTCCAGAAAGTTCCACTTGCATCCTTTCATTTGGAACAAGAAGCCCTTCAATGGTACCGTTGGTACATCAAAGCTCATCCTGAACCAAACTGGACAGATTTTTGCCAACTCCTTTTGCCATGATTTGGTCCTAGTGCTTTTGATGACTTCACAGGAGCACTCACTAAACTTCACCAAATTGGCACAGTGAGAGAGTATCAGACAGAATTTGAGAAACTGACCAATCACACAGAAGGATTGTCTGATGAATTCTATAGGACCTGTTTTATCAGTGGTCTCAAGGATTGTTAACACCCAAAAAGTGCCCACTAGCTCATTTCCTTATTCGCATGACCCATTTGTCCACTTTTCTACCATTTGAGCCTCTAAAGCCATCAAAAGGTCACCAAAAGACCATAATACACCCCTTTTTCCCCTCAAAATGAATATTTTTCCTCAAAAAGGGTCCAGAATTCCCAAAAATATTAAAAAGGGAATAAAAATATTCAAAATATTCAAAAAAGAAAAAAGGAGGGAAAAGGTACCTAAACCATGTTGGTCAAAACCATAATGGTATTCCCCACCATCAAAAACTATAAAAAGGTGGTAGGGGCTCCTCACTTTCCATCCATCCATCATCCTATCCTCACGCTGTCAAAATCTCTCATGAGACTTTTGGCCATTTTCAGCATCTTGGAGAAGAGACCTTTGGAGCTTGGAGCTACTCACCTTGGGAGTTGCTCAACAAAAATCCTCACCATTTGAGGTATCTTAATACAAAATACTTATTCTTTTATTTCTTGTTCTTGAATCGTTTTTAAAAAATGTATTTGTTATATGCACATGCTAGTTTAGATTTAGATTTAATTTATAATTGTTTTTGCTTTCAATATTGAAACTGCTATCACATTGTTGATAAGTGCCCATTGCACAAAGCTTGGTGGCAAAACCAAGCCAACAGTTTTTGGCGACTCCGCTGGGGACGAATTCTTAGATCTCAGTTTTTTGCTTTAGATCTTAGCTTTTGTTAGTTTTAATCATTTTAATTCATAGATCTGTCATCCTAGATAGTAGATCCATTGTTGTTCTAGATCTTTTCCCTTTCTATTGCCATTAACAGCCTGAAATTTCCATTTTCGTGTTCATTTTTTAGCGTCTGTTTTTCGGCTTTCGCCTCGCGGCTTTTCACCCAACATTCGCGCGGCTCATTGCGACCTCACGGCTTTTTTATGCGCGGCGAGCCGCAGCTTCGCGGCCATTTTACATGGTGCACATCGCGACTTCGCGGCCATTTTTCCCCCTGCACATCGCGACTGTGTGACCGAAACCCGCGCCACACATCGCGACTGCGCGGCCGAAACCCGCGCTACACATTGCGGCTGTTTTCCCAAAACCCGCGATGCAATTTTTTTGAATTCGGCCAATTTTTTTAAAATAGTTTTTGCTGTATTTTTTGCCCATTTAGCATATTTTACAGCATTAATTTTTCTGCATTTTTACAACCATATTAAATCTTTTACTATTTATATATGCTCCATTAAAAGTAGTTTTATAAATTTTCAGTAATTGAAAGAATGATTTTCTGCATTTTATTTAGATCAAGGTTTTACTGTTTATTTGCTCAATACTTTGCCCAAGAAACTTTTAAGAGATCCATTTATTTCTTGAAATATTTATGTTATTTGCTTCCCTTTAAATTATTTCAAAGATCCATTATTTTTTAATAGTTTTTTCAAGAATTTACATTTCAAAAACACCTGTATTTTTTGCAAAACTGGAAGCGTCTTTTCTTTCATTTGTAATCAATCGCCCAAGCAAGGCAAATCAATTTCAGTTTAAATACCAAACTTGCACCCACTCTGCCACATAATTTAAACTGAGCCTTAAAATTTACCTTAAACTCAACAAACTTTTAACCCCACTTGGGGAGCACTTAAAAGAATTTTGTAGTTAGGTAGAATTGAGGGGATAGGTGTTCCAATAACACCCCTCAATTATTACATTTGAAACATAGTGGTTGTCCTCTACGGTACCAAAATCCCTTATAATTTTAGCACGATTATCAACCAATTTATCGGGAAGGCCTCTCCCTTAGGAGGGTTGAAGTAGCCAGATTGGTTCCGGAAGTCTTAGTGGAATACCGCAATCCATTCAGTAACCGAAGGATACCTTTCGAAGTTCTCGGTGTACACCCAAGAGGGTGTATAGCGGTGATAGAACCAAACTGTAGATTCACCCAACCGAACGTGTCATGAACGGGGTATCCTAGTTGCCACTCTTTAGGATTGTCTACCCGGTATCCCTCCCGGTAGGGGGATATCTAGCCATTGATTCAACAATCTATATTTTCTGACTTGGATTTCATCACCTTGCAGAGGATATCGTTTGTTGACTCACAATACTTCTAGTTAGGTGTTTGCATGATAAATTACCCACCTTTGGTCTAGTAACACCCATTTTTTCTAGGAACTATTTGACTTTTGATATTCTGACCAATTTTGTTGCATCCCTCCACTTATTATAGCACAGTTGCTATAATAAGTGATTTTTGAGGTTGGTTGTTGGCCTGAGAGCCTTTATTTTTTCACTCCCCTCTTGCACTCATTGTTGCATTAGGGTTTTGATTTTTTTACATCACCACCTTACACTGAAATTTTTAAAAATATTTCTCACCATTGAGAATTTAAGACGATCTCGTCGTCTTCAGGGTGAACCCCCTCAGTTCGGTATACTTGGCTCTACACGTCACCGATGTAGAGCCTTATCCCTTGACTCGACACGTCATCGGCCAAACACACAGTCATCCGATTCTGACATGCCTCACTTCACATCTGATTCTGATGCTGAATCCGAAAACCCTACTAAAATATCACCAACCAACCTCATGGCTGGATCATCTCGCACCCGAATCCTCCCCTCCACCAGCCCTGTCAGATCATGCTGAACCCCATCCCTCCACCAGCCCTGTCAGATCATGTTGAACCCCATCCCTCCACTTAGTCGCCAACAATGTTGCTCTGAGCAAGATCGAGCACCACTCACGAGGCGCATCGAAACACCGCTCAACGATGTCCCGATCCAAATCCCTCCACCCATCCTCTGGAAATCCTGCCAGGATCATGTCTAGTGTCTCTTGGACACCCTCCACGGCATCATCTCGAGGCCTAGCTCCTCGACCGCAAGCCCCAACTCCTCGAGCATGAGGAGGTGGTACCTCTACAGGAGGTGGAATGACCACCATCGCTCGTCCCCTACGAACCACATGGTCAGCCGATGGTACAGGACCAATATCTGCACAATCATGCAAGTGAACCATCATATAAATATCTAACTATAATCATAACAAACACATCTAAAACACATGATATAGTAGAGAACAACACACAAAAACATACCATCTAAACCCCAGGCCTGTCCCTGGGCTCGAGGCATCTCCGGATCTCCTCGATAATCCATACCAGCATATGGATAGTCATCAATCAGTGGGGGGATCTTCTCCCACTACTCATACATATCCTGTGAAAAGAACCCGCGGATACCACCACCAACGCAAGGCATCATCTGCCCCCACCGCACCATGCACAGCTCTCTCACCAACCCATCTTGAACCGGCACCCGTGGCCGCAAAGTCGGTACCCGCTCAAAGAAGAAACAACACAGGAAGGAGGCATAGCAAAACTCTCCCCCCTCCTGACTGACCTTGTCCAGATCTCTCCGGACACCAGCCAAAAACATCTGACCCGACGCGTAGTAGGTCCCCCTCAGCACAGAATCCATCCATCATCCTATCCTCATGCTGTCAAAATCTCTCATGAGACTTTTGGCCATTTTCAGCATCTTGGAGAAGAGACCTTTGGAGCTTGGAACTACTCACCTTGGGAGTTGCTCAACACAAATCCTCACCATTTGAGGTATCTTAATACAAAATACTTATTCTTTTATTTCTTGTTCTTGAATCGTTTTTAAAAAAATTATTTGTTATATGCACATGCTAGTTTAGATTTAGATTTAATTTATAATTGTTTTTGCTTTCAATATTGAAACTGCTATCACATTGTTGATAGGTACCCATTGCACAAAGCTTGGTTGCAAAACCAAGCCAACAAGGATGAAATCCGCTCAGAGGTCAAAATGTTCTGTCCCAACACAATGATGGAAGTCCTAGGGTTGGCTAAGTTGGCAGAGGACAAGATCGCAGCTCAACAACACTCCAAACCCACCTTTGTTCCCTTCAGAAATATGGGTTCCCAACGACCTCCCATCACGCCTGCTCCTCAACCAACTCCTATCAAGCATTTATCTAAAACAGAGATGCAAGCACGCTGAGAAAAAGGGCTTTGTTATAATTGTGATGAGAAATTCACTCAGGGACATAGATGTGTTCAACAAAAGCTCTATCTCTTGGATGTGGATTCTCTGCCTGCCTCAGAACTTGATGAAGAAGCTCCAGATACAATAGATGATCAGGTCGACATTCAACGCCTGCCTGTTGACACCCCATCTCAGGATGACCCACCCATGCTGTAACCCGCGTCACCACCCCACAAACAATGCGAGTTAGGGGATACTTCAAGAATCTCCTTCTTACCATACTCATTGATTTTGGTAACACACATAACTTCATGGACCCTCGGATTGCCAAACAGGCTGATTGTTTTGTCCATCCTTGCTCCAAATTTGAAGTCATGGTTGCCAATGGGGGCACCTTACCATGCAAGGGGAAGTGTCACAACGTGCGTATCTCTATGGAATATTATAACCTGCGCTCTGACATGTTTTCCTTGTCCTTAGGTGGATGTGATGTGGTTTTGGGTGTTCAATGGTTACGCACACTTGGCCCCATCTTATGGGATTTTGCGAAACTTTGGATGCATTTTTTAGTCAATGGGGCACAACACAAATTAATGGGCTTACAACCAGGGTCTCTCCGCACCATCAGTTCACATCGCCTGGAAAAAATCCTTAAGAATAATTCTCATGGTGTCATCGCTCAGCTCCATTCCATTCCGATGCACCCATCAATGGTCTCCACTACTTCCTTGGATAGATATGCAGGTGTCTTTGCTGAACCAATGAGCTTGCCACCTTCAAGATACCTTTCTGGTAAGAATTTAGTCACATCTACCTCTCAACAGGAACTGATGTCTATTTTGCATGTAATATAGAAGTGGCAGCCATACCTATTAGGGAATTATTTCTGCATCAAGACTGATATCTAGAGTCTGGAAAATTTTATGGAATAGTGAGTCTCCTACCCAACACACCTGAAATGGGTTATCCAACTCATGGGTTATCCCTATGCGATCACTTACAAGAAGGGTAAGGACAATATGGTGGCAGATGCTCCTTCTCGCACAATTGATGACCCAGTTTCTCTTACATCTCTTTCTCTGCTTGTTCCAAATTGGTTGCAATATGTTCAACAGGGCTATCTCTTCTATGAACTCCATGCTTCTTCATCAGCAGGGAACTCTGGGTTCTTCAAAATGTATGACCGGGAACAATGTAACTTATTTTGGCAGGGACTGAAAATGACAATTCAACAGATGGTGGCTGACTGTGATACTTTCCAGGTCAACAAGGGTGAAATGACACTCCTTTCGGGATTGCTCAAACCCTTTCCCATCCCTACACAGCTTTGGCCAACTATTTCTATGGATTTCCTAGCAGCGCTCTGGTGTTTCATTACCACATCTCAAAGGACACCATATGAAGCATTCTATGGAAAAACATGGCCAGTTCTTATTCCATACACCCTTAGCAGATCCCCAGTTCAGGAAATTGACTCGGTTCTTTGCAATCGCGATCAGATTCTTCTCATTCTGCAGGACAATCTTCACACGGTCAGAATTCGCCTGAAACAACAAGCCGATCAGTACCGTTCTGAGCGCATTTTCCACGCAGCTGATAGGGTTCTTCTTCATCTACAACCTTCCAAGCAATCCTCCCTGACACTCCAAAGGTGTCAGTGGCCCAAAATGAAACCCGAGGATGCTACTGGGGAACCACTCCTTCAGATTCTGCAGCAATTTCTCCAACCAAAGCTTTGAGGACAAAGCTTTTTCTAAGGGAGAGGGGATGTTAGGAACCCGTGTCAACCCTTCTCTTTACTATATTAGTATATTGTTGTTGGACACATATGCTTTGTAAGTCGTCCCGTAGTATTTGTTGATCCATAGTTTATATTAGCCCATAGTATTGACCCATAGTATTGGACGCATATGCTTTGTAAGTCATCCCGTAGTGTTATATGTCCCATGGTTTTGACCCATAGTATTGGGCATAGACTTAGTATATAAGTGTGTGTTGAGGTCATTGAAGGCACCGTGAAGTTATTTGTATCGAGCTTGCTCAAAGGAGGTTGCCCCCTCGAAGTGGCCTGCAATCAATATAAAAGTGATTCTGAGTTCTGTCATTTCTGCTATTTCGCATATTCTTATTAATTAATTGTTGCAGGTGCTTCACATAAACCCGGGTGTAGATGTAATGGACGGAACATGCATCGAGCCTACAATAGATATGGATAGAGTGGGAATCGAACCTACAAAGGTTATGGAGGGAGCTATGTGCCCTCCAAACCAAGGGAAACCTTGACCGAAAGGAGTAGTTTGTGGAATGCCCTGGAATTGTTGCATGAAAGGAGATGAAGTAGACGGTATCGAGGATATCCAAGTGATAGCGATATGAAAAGGTCCAGCAGCGGCACCAAGAGGGGTGGCTGTTGTCGAAGGTTGAGAACTAGACATCCCTATGGTACTAGTACTGAAACTAAAAGAAGGAGTTGAGGTAGATGTAGCCTGCAACGAGGTGGATACCGACGTGCTTGCAAAAGAATGAGAGAGATCTCTTGTAACCATGGCTGCAGAAGGAGTTTAGGGAACTCTAGTTTCATCTCCGGAAGTAGCCATGTGATAACCAAGGGTAAACCAGTACGCACTATACTCAGGTTGGCCTAGAGGATCTACAGTTATGAGTAACGGATCGTTGGGTCCAGTCAGGGGAGGGTTAAAAGGAGTGTTAATCCCTCGAGAATTTAAATCCTCAACCTCCACGGTATCAAAGACCTGTTGATCCTGAAATCTGACCTTTGGTTCCCCAGGTAACTCAGTTTCTCACGTAAGTTCGTATGAACCACGGGAATCTGTCCTCCAGCGTCGCGATGGCACTAGAGGCTCCACAATGAGTGGGCGAAGGTTTTGCAACCTCCAATACCTACAAAGAGGTTGTTCCTCCATAGCTATACAAAAATCAAACTAAGTATAAAACCTAGTGGACACTAACGACTAGGGAGCAAACAGCATACCACTAAAAAATATTCCCTAAGTGATCAAACCAGGAAAACAAAGCTAATACTCTCATAAGAAAGTATGGGATGATGAGGGCCCAGAATGAACTAATAGAGTATCGACAGTCAGTTACACGGCATCCAATAGAGGTCCTCTGGGTGCAAGCGTTTGAATCACCAAACCACCCTCCCGGGATTACTGCGAAAGGGTTACCCTTTCGCATCTGTAAGAGGTGAAGTGGAAATATCCTTCCACTCTACCTGTGTAGAGCCCTAGGGCTATGATAGTAAGGATACCACAAATACGAAAATACCTAGGGGAACAGTCGCCAGCCTAGCCAAGATGCATGGGCAAGGTAGCAAAGCCCAAAATCCAAAAGCACTTAAAAGTACTAGTGGACCCCCGTACGCGAATCAGCTCTAGTTTATGTTTGAAAGGAAAGTGAGGGGGTATCCTCAACAGTTCTAGTCGCACACGGCCTCGTGCTTAACTCTGTTTTGAGTAGAGCATTCTGAGGATATCTTGATATAGGTGGGTTTACCTAAGAGATTGTCTTACTACGATTGTTGAGTAATGAAACCGATTTCGAGTAGTTTAAGGTGATTTACCTTAAAACCCTAGCCTAAGCTAGTTGATGTTGTGTCATATCTAAAAAGAAAAAGCTGCTAATTAATTTTATTAAAATTTCTTTTTAGAGGCTACTTTTTACTCAAAAAGGGTAGTGAAGTGTGTGGTATGGTTCATGACATAAAGTAAAGTGCAGAAAAATAATGCATCAAACTTCACAAAAACTCTTTTTTTCGTTTCTGTTTTTCAAAACTGAAACCAGGCAATCCTAAATAAAAAAACAATTTTCTTTTAAATTTTCAAAGCAAGATAATCTATGCTACTTCGAAAAATGATGATAAATCTCACTACCAAGCTACCAATTTCAATTTTTTAACTTTTCTTCTATTTGCAAAAGAAAAATGAACTTGAAAAAAGGCACAAGTAAGATCTAACAACGGTGTGGGTAAAGATGAAGACCTAATGGTTTAAAGTAATAGAATCAAAAGACCGAAAAAGACTTGACCTACCGAGTTGTTTCGATGAAAAAACTCTAAGCTTGGAATAGGATGTAAAAGAAGAAGGGAAAATAGATGCATGTAATGGAAAAACAGACCAAGAGGCTGCTCCTAAGCACCAAAACCCAAGAAAACACCCGCCAAACAAAAGAGTAGGTAAGCAAACCAAAGGTAACCCTACTGCCACACAACTCAAAAGGAAAAGCTAAGAAAGGCTTAAACCAAATCAGACTGATCTGAAAAGAAACTCAAAAGGCATCCGGACCAACAGACTTTTCAAAAACCACCCTAAAAACTCAAACTGGGATAAAACCCTAAAAAATAAGGCCAATCTCAGTAAAAGTGTGCAGGTATTGCAACAGACAACAGGCGTTGAGTGTGCAGGTCTGCAAGAGTGCAACAAGCGTCTAGGGAAAAAAGTGCGCTATTGTGACTAACAGAGAGTCGCGCACAGGCTCAAAAAGTATGAAAAATAGGAAAGACACCTAAAAACAAGTGTTGAAACAGGTAAAATCAACTTAAAGGACTTTCAAGAGGTGAACAAGACTCATAAAAGACAAAGTTGTCTCAGTAATCAGTCAAAAAAGCAAGGCAAATGCCAACAGTAGACCCAAAAATCCTGAAAACCAAACCCTAGTGAAAGGCTTAGACTTACAGGAAAATACGCCTCTGTCTGGTATAGAAACCAGTGCCTGCAACAAGAAGTGCACGGGTATGTCTCAAAGAGACTAGCGCACATGGAAGAAAATGCGCTTCTGTATGCACAGAAGACTAGCCCACAGGGACTGAAAGCAATCAAAAAGTCTTTACTTAATCAAACTGAAATGACTCAAGTCAAAAGGAACTAGAAAATAAACCTATAGAAACCTCTCAGAAAATCAACAGACTGTAAAGCTGAAAGAAAAAACCTAGCAAGGTCCTCGGAGCAGAAAACAACCGATTACTCCCCAGTGGAGTTGCCAGTTCTGTTGTGCAGGAAAATACCTTATAGTGGGGGAGATGACACTACCAACTTACATGGGGTGACAGGTAAATACATTCATGTTTTGCATTAATTACTACGAATGGAAAGAGATCTGAGTTCTGAAAGTTGTACCTTTTTAACGATAGCTGGTCCTAGCTTTCTCCCAATCTTCCACAGTGATGAACCTGCAAAACAAGTTAACCTTCCTCAACGTATCTTGACTGCAAATAGATAACGAAATTGGAAACAATTAAACATTAATCACAATCAGACATTCAATCAAATAGACATTCAATTGGGACGGGAAGGGTATTTCCAGCGTTCACAACATTTTGGAGGATGTGCGTGGGTTGTCTCCAATAAGACCAGCGTTCAGAACGCTAGATGACTGTGGCAATAGTAGCGCACACATAGTGAAAACTGTAGAAAAAATATGTTTTTTAGCTGAAAAATGTGATCTCAGCAATAACTCATCCAGGGTCAACCTAGCTCTTCCATCCATAGTGTCATTTTGTGTGATCGACAGAGCAATGTGATCACGGACGGAGAAGTGCAGATTTGACCTATAACACCTACAAACTCATTATGGCCACGATCTGTCATTTTTACAAGGAGGATGGTTCCTCAAATTTCAGGCTTGATATGGAACCTATAGTTCATCATGTTGTAGAAACTAGTTAGGCTTTTAACTGGGCCAGCATCCTGTCCACCAACATCTACGGTTTCGTCCAAGCTGCAAAAGAGGTACAAAGGGATAAACCTCCTGATTTTTTCATGTCTACATACCTTATTGATGTTTTTTGTGCCTCAAACCCTTTTTTTCAAATGGGTTGGAATTTGAATTCTATCTCATTCCAATGCATATTCATTTTTGTAAGCTATGGGCCTCCAATTATAGGTTTCACTTCTATGACATTCATGATTTTTTTCTAGTCTCATTATATACTCTTATATTTAAAAAGCTTGCCTCTCAATTGTATGGAGACCATTACTACCTTGCAAAAAATAGGTGATTGGTATATTCTTGAATTCTTCACCTATATCAGAATTTTCGACATATTTACCCCACCGCATTTACTACCAATATATGTCCCCATTGGTTGGTCCTAAGGGATATTTCCTATCAGAATGTTATAAAAGGAATTGATCCTTAATTGTCACACCTAAAGAAGAGAGCATGGTCTATATTTCCTATTAAAGTAGGAATATACACCTTGACCAATGCCCCTTACACCTGGGAAGAAGCTTCAACTCTCGATGAACTCAAGCTCTATTGGACACTTGACAAAAAGAAGTATATGAAACGGAAAATTGAAGAGCATTTCAAGTCTGTGGGTCTAAACCCCACATACAATCACGAGGTTGACTCTCATGAGCTCATGTTCCAAGAGGATAATGATTATGAGGAAGTGTTTATCAATATTCCTGACAATAGACAAAAGGTGGCCCAACAACTACATCAAGTAGTTGTTTTGAACATGGCTAAGGTCGACAGACAGGTTTCTTTTGATGTTGAGGTTGCACAGGACGCATCAAGGAAAGAAGCGGAAAAGGTTAAAAGAGAAGAACTTAATAGGAAGTTATTAGAAGCAGAGGAGCAATTAAAACAAAAATATAGCAAATAGTCATCCTAAGGGAAAAAGTCTGAAGAAAAGGCCAAAAAGGAGGCTAAAGAGAAATCTAGAAGAGAGGCTGAGGAGGCCAATAAGAAGGAAGTAGAAGAAAAAAAAGCAAAAGAAAATGCCAGAAAAGAAGCAGGATAAGAATATAAGCAAGAGTTCGAGGAAAAAGCGAGGAAAGAAGCTAAGGAAAAATCACAAAAAGATGTGGATTCAAGGAAATCAAGAGGAGAGAACTAGAGGAAAATATGAAAGCATGTGAAGAAGAAAGGAGAAAGTGAGAGGAAGCCCAAAGGGATGCCGAGTAGGAAAAGGAGAGGGAAGAGGCATCTCAGAGGGATGTCGAAGAGGAGAGAAAGAAAAAACAAGAGGAGTTAAGAGCTGACAAGAAGAGGAAAATAAAAGAAGTAATAGAAAAGGCTACAGATGAAGAAAAGAATAAAAAATTAGAAGAGAGATTAAAAGTTGAGCAAGACAAGAAGGAAATAGAAGAAACTAAGAATGCCAAAGAAGAATAAGAAACATGAAGAATCCAAAGCTAAGAAACTCGAGCAATAGCAACTTGAGGAGAAATTGAAGAAAGAACGAGAAGCTTAAGCAATGAAAGAATAGAGAAAGAAAGAGGAGGAAGAGGAAGAAAATAAATTGCAAGAAGAAGCAGATAGAGCAAGACAGATTGCTTTGCTTTCTTCTCCAATAAACCCAAGTACTCCACTCTCAACGGTACCAGGGGGATCATCTTCCACATAAAATATGGATGTTGATGATGTTGTTGTGTCATTAGAGGACTATTATTTTAGTTGATCAAGCAAGAGTGTCACAAAAAGACCTTCCAAAAGGAAGAGAATTGGAGAGACTACCAAAAATGTGATAGTTTGGAATATCTCTGATAAATACCCTCAGGAGATTGCAGTCGAAATAGATTCCTTATTGGGAGAAATGGCCAATGAAAATGCCACAACAATTGGGGATGTAAATAAATTAATCGACCAATATAAAGAACAAGTGAATGATATGAAGAAGCAGTTGACAGAAATTTAAGACCAACACAACAAGGAAATTAATCAACTGACCAGAGAACATAGGGAAGAGACCAGTCGATTTGTCAGGGAACAAGAAGAAATCATTGCTTCCTTAAAGGCTAAAAGGGAATATGTTGTGCATAAATTGTAAATCTATCAAGGGAATAACCATTTAATGTTGGATGTTTTGAGAGAAGGGGAAATTAAGGAAAATGAAGTGCTAAGAGAATCTCGAAAAGGATTCTTCTTACAATTAGATGAATTGCAATAGTGTTATAATAAGGTCGTTGTGTTTTCAGAGCAAGCAGAGTTACAGGGATATGAATTCAAGATAGTTCAGCACAGGTTCGATGAATTGTTAGATTAGCAGCAATATTACAAGGAAAATCTTGAAACACTGCCAAGGATGGATAAGAAAGAAAGCACCAAAACAAGGATGTGGATGAATTCGTGGAAAACTACATGTGTGGAAACTAATGAAACAGTCGATATGGTTGATCAAGCTTGATGTAGAATCTGTAATTCTACTAACTCCATGTTTGACAAGTTTGACATGACCTCTCTTGATGAGCGAGAAAAAACAGATCCGATCAAATTAAAGATTGCAAATGTTGAGCAGGATCAGGACTAGAGCAAGGAGGTGATCGACCAACTAACCAAAGCAAATGAGGAACTATTGAATAGTTACCTATATAAGTCAATCAAATTATCAACCTTATCAAATGCATTCATCAAAAGGGCCCGGAAGGATTTGGAAAAGGAAGTTGATTCAAACATCTTCAATGCAGAGATACAGTTGGAGAAGATGGGGAATGAAGGAGTTAACATCATTTATGAACTCCATGCTAAGTGCAAATCCTTCCACGATAGTGTTAAATGAATTAGTTTGTTTTGTACAGTTACTAAATAGTTAATTAGTTGTCCCTAAAATTTGGGCTTTAAAAGTAAAATCTTATGAGACCGAAAGGGCGGTGGTGGTGGGAAACCCTTCTTAATTTTAATTTGTACACTAGTGTCATGAATTAATTGAAGAAGTGGAGTCTAATGTAATCGTCGGAGGCATATTTTGGATATCCGAATACTAAAGACTAATTTTTAGTTTTTTGATAATATTATGGTTGTGTTCTTCATTTTGTGCAGATAGAAATTATTTTTTGTTTATGTATGAATGATTGCATGATTCAATCCTTCAGCAGCTACATTTAAATTACAAAAATATGTGTGATGCTTAGAGTAATTTTTTTTGTTCAGTGTCAATACATATTGTAAATGAAAATTTACTTGTTATGGAGAATTATTGGACTTTACCCATCGGACTATTCCATGATACACCCTTTGCACATCTTTTTCATCGTCACTCTAGTTACAAAAGTCTAAGAAAGTGCCAATGCTCCTTATCCTCCCCAAAATTACTAAAGTATGAGAAAGGATTGTGCTCATTTTATTCCTCCCAAATATCAATCAAGTGTGGGAAAGGGCCAATGCTCCTTCTCCTCCTCACTCAAATTACATAGGTGTGAGAAATACATTATGCTCCATATTCTCCTCACTCAAATAATAGGAGTGTGAGAAAGGCCTAGTGCTCATTTTCGTTTTCTCGTCACTCAAATAACAAAAGTGTGCGAAAGGGCCAATGCTCCTTATTCTCCTCCCAAAAATTCATAAACTATGACAAAGGTCCAATGCTCCTTCTCTTCCTCCCATAAATTGGTGAAGTGTGAGAAATGTCGAATGCTCATTCTCATACTCAATCAAATTAAATTGGTGTGAGAAGTGTGTCATGCTCCTCCTCCTCCTTACAATAGAAACAATGGGAGAAAGAGCCAGTGCTCCTTCTCCTACACATCGCTCAAATTACAGAAATGGGAGAAATGGCAGTTGATTCTTCTCCTCCCCCAATAGGTTACTGAAGCATGAGAAATGGGTAGTGCTCCTTCTCTTCCTCCCAAAAATTACTAAAGTGTGAGAAACATCTAGTGCTCCTTCTTGTATCACTCAAATTACATAAGTGTGAGAAAGGGCACATGCTCCTCCTCTTTCAAATGGAAAAATAAAGAGAAAAATGCATTGCTCCTTCTCTCTCTCCTCATCATTAATCCATTCCTTGTCATCACTCTAATTATAGAAGTGTGAGAAAAAACTAATGCTCCTTATTCTCCAAAAAATTACTAAAGTGTGGGAAAGTGCTTGTGTTCCTTCTCTTCCTCCCAATTTTCAATAAAATGTGAGAAAGGACCAATGCTCCTCCTCCTGACTCAAATTACAAAAGCGTGTGAAAGGGCCCATGTATCATCTTCTCCTCACTCAAATGACAAAATTTTAAGAAAAATCCAATGCTCCTTCTCCTTCTCCTCGTCACTCTAATTAAAAAAGTGTGGGAAAGAGCCAATACTCCTTCTCCCCACAAAAATTACTAAGTATGAGAAAGGTATTGATGAATATGATTTTCATTGATGACAACACATTAATGAAAAAGGTCAATATGATGACAAGGCATAGGACAAAGGTTGAAGACAATGTGACAAACTATTAACAAGGCATCAACAAGCAAGGTCGATGATCACAAGGCATCAAGTGTTGATGGTGTTGATGACATGGAGCATGACAAGCACAAAGGACATAAAACAAGTCAAGCAAGCAAGATGATAAGGAAAAGCATGAGTAAAGGTTGAAGACATGATGACAAAGAGTGAAAACTGAATGGAAGTGTTATCACACCATTGTAGCTGGGATACTATTCTTGCTGAGCAGATATCTGCACATTTCAGAGCTTTGCTTTTACAGAGATCAGCTATGATGAGCTTGTTATTTGTGATCACTCATGGATCATAGCAATGTATTGTATCAGACTTTTATTAGACCTTGTGCCAAGGTTGAGCCTTGAGAGCTTAGATTTGATGATCGATGTGACCCTTTGTTCCATACAGTTTCAGTTCAGTTCCCAGTTATTATATTGCAGCGGTGTTTCAGAGGTTTATTGATGATTATTATGATGTGATGTGACCTATGGACTTTTGATTATTGACTTTGGATTATTATCTGGTTGTCAACATCATAGCATTGACTTGGTATATGATTCATGATGTGGCAGTACTATTTAAAATAAAATGAAATATCTTGGATGATGTTATAATTATAAAATGGATGTATTACTTGCACAGTTAGGTTTTCTGACAATACTCACCGGTTTTATCACCCTTTTATGAGCATAGATATGGTCTTTCCTGACATCCTTGTCTACTAGCTTAGGCACCATTTCATTTGACTCCATCCATCCATGACCTTCCTTATTTGGATTTAACCTTTTGACTTGCCTTCTTGACTTCTTGGTACTGAGGACTCCCCCTTTTCTACCTCTGTGTTGGATCGCATCCATGTTTGTTTTGTGTCTCAGCTCTGAGTTGGTGACAGAACTTGCCTTTGGTGAGTTGGATTGTATGCCTAAATCATTATGGTCGGTTGTCCCGATGTTTGGCTCTGTGCAGAACTCCCCCTAGTCACTTGAGATGTCGTTGGATAAAACTGAAAGCTCGTGTACTACTTATATTGGAAATGTATTATGAAATCCTGTGAACTTAAAATTCTAGAATGTGTTTCTTAACACACGTCAATAAAGGCTATAGCGATGAACTGCTAAAATACCCCTCGAAGGGTATAGAAAAGGTCCAAGAAGCAAATGTTACTCAAAAATTATATCTATTATTGTTGACCTTGTATATGTCAATATGCCCCAGATGCAAGCTGCGATTAGTTGTGCTTCTTAGCGCATGCGGAATCCCAGAGGGATCATATAGGCCAAAAAGGCCATGGAAATGAAATGAATTATCCTAATGAACCTGGATCAGCCTGATGTAGACATGATGCCTAAGTTGAATAAGCACTCTCTAAAGAACTTATCCATTTGTGAGGCACATCCTTTCCCTTTGTTATTTTGTCCAGCACATAGTGTAGCTCCCCCTTTCCCCGTCCAAAGTGTCAACTAGTTGAGTTTGGTCAAATCATCCCCTTTTTTCCTAGCCTTGTCCTTAGCCTTCATCCTTAGCTAGCAGTTAGTCCATGTCCAATGGGTGAGTCTGTCATTAAAACTTTTGTGCAAGTAAAATATAAATAACATTTAAATATTTATATGTATTAACTGCCACGGAATGATTTTTATACTTTAAGATAAGCTGTGAGTATGATCTAAAGGAACATCTCTTAGTCTTTGTCATAATTTTGTCCTTGGTTATATTTTGACCTAGTCAAACATAGTTTGATCATGGTCATTCTTGGGATCTGTGATGATGTGGACCATGTATGCTTATGGATGATGATTGATGGTCCCACATACTCTTGTTGATGACTCCATATGATGTACATATGCTTCAGATGATGGTTGATACATTTGATCAGTTTTATTATTATTTCCAGACCATCATATTTTACACTGTCTGGATATGGTGGAACCTGTTGTTGACCCCTCAAGTCAACCCATGGTGTATGAGTACACATTTTTAGTAGATTTGGGTCTTCTAGATCCATTGAGACACTTATCTTTCAGTTACGGGAATTTCTGATGATGATAGATGCAGTTATCCACCTGTTGACCAGTTTTGGGCATGTTGACCCAACCTGTCCAGCAGAGGCTTGGAGGCCAGTCGTTTCCTAGGGAGATGTGTCTGAAGGGGGTGGTCCAACCACTTGATTTTACCATTATACCCCCCTTCCAGACACCCTGATACCCTCAATTTGATAGCGTAGGCACCCTGGGTGGAAGTTTGAGCAGTTTCAGGGTTTTCAGGAGGATTAAAAATGGAATAAAAGGGTCACTCAGGAATTCGATTTGGGCAATTGAGGCAAGGATTTCGCACTTGGTATTCATGGAGGTCTTCCAGGGTGAACCCCCCATATTCCAGTCAGTTGGCATCAGTAAGTGGGGTCCACATTGGCCACAGGAGGCCTTTTACTGCATGTCTCTCACAGATTTTGAGGACAGGATTTGATCATTTGTGTTATTTGGACTTGTCATGATCCAATTATTTTATATTATTGTGCCATGGGGATGAGCTAGTAAGGATTTATGCCTCCTAGCCCCACCATGAGCTTCATGAGTCATGTCCATGTCATATTAGGTGGGCCCATGTATATTTAGCCCCCTTTGAGGGATGACGTCACCCTCCTTAGTATTTTTTAGGGATGACGTCACCTTACTTTTGAGTGATCCATGTGATACTATGTTTGGCTCATCTTATCCATTGATTAGATTTTGAGATCTTTTAATCTCAACCACTCATTTTAAAAAGTGGTTTTTGAGGTTTAGGGTTTTGGTCTTTATTATCCTATATAAGG
The DNA here is from genome assembly GCA_027924585.1 of Larix kaempferi. Classification (NCBI taxonomy): domain Eukaryota; kingdom Viridiplantae; phylum Streptophyta; class Pinopsida; order Pinales; family Pinaceae; genus Larix; species Larix kaempferi. Next base: position 9,186,439 of record BSBM01000642.1, read on the forward strand.
AGGAGACCCCCCTATTGTAAAGGCACCTTTGGGATCTGTAAAACTTGGAATGAAATTATTATTTTGGAGATCTACTTCTTGGATTTGATTGGGTTACTCTTGAATATGTTCTTGCATCTCTTGTTTCTAGACATTGTTTGTTTTTCAGGTGAAATCAACATCAAGAGAGGGAGGTCGAATTGCTTGGAGCTAGAGCACGTTTTGCTTGATGGAAAGATTGTAGGGGTTGCTCACATCCCCCATGGGCAAGACGTCTTCATCTTGAGGGATTTTTTCAATTGTGATTTGTCCATTGATTGCTTCTTTGATATGACATGCTTATATCTCATTGATTTGTGGATCAAATCTAACTTGATGTAGTTTGATTTACAGGTTTCATGGGACATCTCTCCTCCTAGGGCTTGGACGATTTGGGTTGAAGACACTTGGATCAAGCTTGGAATTGTAACTAGGGAAAGAATCATCCATATCCTAAGAGTCCGCAAGCTTATGAGGTAACATCTACAAGGTATGTATCTATTTCGCTTGTTCTCCATCCTATTGGTCACAAACACCATTAAAATCAAAACCCTCATTTTCACTTTTTCTAGATCTACTTGGATCTAGCTTGGATTTGGGGATAATATTTAAAACCCACCTCTATAGTATCCATGGCAATTCATATCTATAGTTTGGTGGCGATTGGGCTTCATTTGACACACTTTCCAAGGCACCTAGCCCTCCTTGAGGCAAATCGCACTCCTTGAGGGAGGCTAATTGGGCTAGTTCCAAGTTGTGGGTAGGTGAGATCCCACTTGATTTGCATAGCTCCATCTTGATAACCTACCCCTAGTGCTTCACCTCTTTGATGTTTGCCTTGTGGGCCCCATTCCTCATTTTGAGGGTTGTGCCCCACTTGGGTCATTGGGTGATGCATTTTAAATCTTAGATCGATGGAGATCTAGGTCATATTTGGGCATGCCATCCTAAACCCACCTTGATAATTTCCTAAACTACCTCGATCTACATTTTGGCATAATTTGGACTCCATTTTCCCCCTCATCTCAAGGCACTACTCTCCCTTGGGAAATTCGCACTCCTTGGGTTAGTGGCCTTTTCCTAGATCCCATATGTGGGTGTTGTCTATCTTGTCTAAGATCCATAAATCTACCTCATCTCACCCACTTAGTTCCATCTCACCCCTAATCCAACCAAGTGGACCCTATTTGGACCATTTTCCATTTTTTAAGGAGTGGGCCCCACTTGTGTATTTTTATGGTGCTTGATCTATCCATTTGGTCTTCATAAGTGAGCTTAGTCATTCATTGGTTGAAACACTTGTCACTTCTTAAGCCTCTTCAGCCACATCTTAAACTCTTTGGTCCACTTAATCTTCACGCATTGGTTTCTGTAACCTACTTTACACATTTCCCTAGGAACCTATGTGTTAGCTAATCTTCATTGATTAGCTAGGGTCTTCCCCTTGGTCTTGATTCTTCTTGATCTAAAGTGAAGAGTGCCTCGGTTATCATGACACCCAGCTTGCATTGGGAACCGTTGCACTTCTTGGGTCACCTATTTAGTTGTCCATCTCCTCTACCATCTCGAATGGGATACCTTTTAGGACAACTACTGAGTTGTGTGATAAGAGGAAGCATCACAAGTGTTGAGGACATGACATGGCAGGAGTCAAACAAGCAAGCATCTATGACAAAGAAAGCATGGAAAAAGGTGACATGGAGGACAAAGATTTGACAAAGGAAAATGAAGGAAAAGACAATGACGTGGAAGCCAATGACATGGCATTTGATGGTGGAGTGTTGCGGGCATTTCCAGCTGGTCCTGCGGGCATTCTTGATGATTCTACGTGCATTTTTCGACATACCTGCGGGCATATTTGTAGAGACAGTTGCGGGCATATTTAATGGCCCTTGCGGGAATTTTATGAAGCTTCATAAAAAGCCACTGCAGGCATTTTAAGCACCCATTACGGCCATTTCTAAAAGTATACTGTGGGCATTTTACTTGGGCATGAAAGGGCACAATCATAGCCCTTGTGGGCATACTTGAAGAAGTTGTGCGGGCATTTATGAAGGCCCTTGCGGACACAATTCAAGGAGGCTTGCAGGCATCGTTGAAGAAGGTTAAAAGTCAAAAAGATAAGGAAGGCCACCTTAAATAAAATATAATGGAAGGGCAGATAATGATGTGGCATGAAAAAGTACCCACTATGATGATTGGTTAAATTGTGATGATGTGGATATATATATATCTATATATATAATTGAAGAAGATGACATGGAATAATCAAGGACACCCAAAATAAATCTTATTTGGTTCATCTTTAATTATTGGAAAGAGACCAAATGACATGGCTTGGTTGGTTGTTTCCTTGTTTATAGGATGGCCGCCATTAAATAATTTATTTTAATGAAAAGATGAAAATAAGGACAAGTCAACCTCCTAATTTGATGGAATGAAAAGGTATAAATAGAGGATGAATTTTATTTTTTTATGAAGATGATTTTGTGTGGAATATTTGGGATACACAAGTAGCTCTGATTTTCGGGGGTCAAGATGAGAACAGTTTCAGTGGTGGAGAAGCAGCAGTAGTAAAACATTCTTTTTGTTTATCTCTTATTTCTGAGTTGGCTGATTGCTAAAGACATGATGCTTGGTTGATGATATAGCAGTAGCATGATGAAGACCTTTTATCTCTGATTTTTGGGCAGCAATAAGGGTAGTTTGGTGTGCATACTATGAATGGAAATAATGAGAAGATGTTGGGTATGATAAAGCTTGGACAGAATGTTGATATTAAATTCATGGACAGAATAAAGATAAAATCTTATTATGTGCTTCTGACATGAATATGTGATGAATGTTGTTGGTGTGCTCCTTGAAGATAGAATAATGTGCTCAGCATGAAGACAGAGACAAGTGCTGGTGTGGATAGTTTTTGACAAGGCAGAGATAAGTGTTGAAGTAGACAGTTTTGGACAAGACTGAGACAAGTGTTGATGTTGTTGATGTGACACTGATTTTTAATAATATGTGTGTGTGTGTGTGGTGACATGAGTGTGTATATAGTATTGTAAATGCAAGCTATTCTTGCATCTGAGGTTTGGACACCTCAACCCTTCTTGGTTGGGTCTAAGAAAACCAGGTTGGGTCCTCGATGAGGAGTTGGTTCTCTTTGTATCAGTTGGTGTTGAATTACCCTAACGGTTGTATCCGGTCCAAAACAAATACAAAAATATTAAAAAAATCATATTGTGTTGTGATAGTTTAATGATTTAGTTGATTCCATGCTAATGAATCATAATTGATTACATGATGGAAGATTACGAAATGTTGATGTAAATTGTAATATGATGCATTGATGAATTTTTTATTGGATAGTAGAAGTGGAAAAAGGTTTTAAATTGCCTTCACACTAATTCACCCCCCTCTCAGTGTGAACATTGTGTCCAACAATTGGTATCAGATCCGGCCTTCACTACTAGCCTAGCAACCTTGAAGGAGATCCGTGGACACAATTATGGACCCAAAAGGAGAATTCATCAATGATGTACCAAGGTTTGATGTGAAGGATTATTTTGGTTGGAGGAGCAAGATGAAAGCCTACCTCAAAAATTTTGGAGTTTGGGAGATTGTGATCAATCCACCCAATCTATCAAACAAGAAGGGAAAAGCAGCAGCACAGAAAGATCCAAAGAAGGACAATACAACAGCATTGAAGTTTCTCTTGAATGGTCTTACAAATTCATTCAAAGAAGGTATTGGGGAATAAACTTCAGCAAAGGATCTATGGTTCAAATTGGAGAATGAATATCAAAAAGAAAGACAAGACACTAAAAAAGAAAATCAAGAGACATAAGTCAAGATTACTGAAGATGTCAAGCATGAAGAAAGGAAGAATTGGACTCCAGTAAAGGTATGAATAATTCTGATTGTAGGATGTCTATATTTGATGAGGTTGAAAATGCTACTGCAGATAATGATGAAGAATTGCTGAAATCCAGACAAAGAGATATAAACTATGTATGCAACATAGATCTCAAAGCTGATTAGTGCTTTAACAAAGTTGAACTTAACCAAATTGACTACAAGACGTTTAGGAAAACAACCTTTGATTGTTTGGACGATTTCCAGAAGAAGAACATGGAACTAAAGGAGTTGCTTAAGAAAATTAAGCTTAAAGGACTAATGTTGTTGAAGGAGAAAGAATATGTAAAAGAAAGCTAAAGATTGAGTTGATCAATCTAACCAAAGAAAAGGAAGAGATTGGTAAAGTTTCAGAAGACCTTGAGGAGACAAGGAAAGTTAATACTGGTCTAAAATGTCAGTTGGAGGAATCCAAGAGGATAGAAGAAGTGTTAAGAAATCATATGGAAGAAAAAGAGAATATAAACCAAAATCTTGAGATGGAGGTTTTTGGTCTCTGAAAGAAGGACAAGAATTATGATGCCTATGTGAAGTTCAACAAAAGTTCAGATATCTTGGATGAAATACTGAAATGTCAAAGGTCTCCTTTTGACACATCTTGTCTTGGGTTCAAGAAAGAAGAAGAACATGACACTTGATCTCCCAAGACTCCAGAAGCAGGTCCATCAATGACCAAGGATGCATCCCATGTACCTGCACATGACAACAAAGATGTTGGTTGTTCAAGAATACATCAAGGAGCTAGGCCCAATCCTCAAAGCAAAGAAACAATTCCAAGATCGAAACAAGGTCCAAGGTATGAAAATGGATTTAATGGTTATCGTTTCTATTGTTCTAACATTGGTCACAAAGCAATGGATTGTGTAGATGGAAGAACGAATTTAGGAAGACAAAATGACAAGATCAAATGTTGGACATGTAATCAAGAAGGACATATTGTTGCCACCTGTCATACATTAAGATGCTACATATGTAGTGGGTCTGGTCACAAAGCCCAAGATTGTGCAAGTCAAAGAAATCAATCAAGGTGGAGCCCCTTGTACACATAAACAAGAAGAACAAGTGAACCTTGGAAGAAGACCAATGCTAGAAGTTTTGAAGATCAAAACAGTCAAGGACATTCTCAAGGATGGAGAAACGAAGTTGATCAAAGAAGTGTTGGAAGCTCCAACGACTCAGTTAAGTGTTGGACATGCAACCGATTTGGTCGCATTGCTACATATTGTCGAAATATGAGATGTCATGATTGCAATGGATTTGGGCACAAAGCTCAAAACTATTGGAATACAATGAGAATATTAACATACAGCTCAGCTAAGAAGACCAATGAACATAATGGAGAAAATGATGAAATGACAGATGTCAAAAAGCAAGTGTGGGTGAAGAAAAATATTTTGGTAAATCTAAATGAGGTTGAGAATCAGTGCACAAGTGAAGATGGTTGCCACATGGAAAGCCTTACTTAAAGTCTTTTAAATACTTTGAGTACACCATGAGTTCATTATTGGAGGATGGACTCAATAGGTAAATTGTGGCTGCTCCAAGAAAGTAACAGGTCTAAGAATCGAGGCATATTGTTAGGGGGAGTATGGTAAACAAAATGAAGCCACCTAGTAATGTCTTGAAGACTTAATGCATGCTTACCTTTTATGAATTTACTAGATGATAGTTGATGTATCTAGCTTGAATTTGATTGGTATGTGCCTATCGAGTTTGATTGGTATATGAAGAAAAACTGGTAATATTTTCATGATGAGCAGTACAAAGATTTTTATCTCTAAGTTTGGCTATGACATTCAAAATCAGAAGCATCATTTTTCAATCCCTATTGAAAACATAGAAGCAGATCTTCAGAACAACACAAAGAATACAGTTAGAATCCGAACTCAATGACTTAGCAGCATGAAGACCAAGTCACAGAGTTGAAGGACTAAATCATTGGATGATTTAGTAATCAGATTAGACATACCAGAATTATGATGGAAGAGGGAGCAGTCATTTGAGGCAGAACTAATCAATTCAAATTTGTTAAAATCTGCACAACTCTAAGTCAAATCTGAAGGATATGAAGAACACAATGAAGCTTAATGATCCGAACTCAGGTGACATGGCAATATGACATTTGAAAGGATAACATCATCTCTGCCAAATAAGTCAAATCAGATATGACAGAGTTATGGTGACAAGTAAATAAATTCTTCAAGGATAAGTTGTTTCAAAATGAAATTGAGGACATGAGCTCGGGGGGAGCATGTACAACCAAAAAGGATAATATGTATATTGGTATGAATAATTGAGATGGCAAGGCAAGAGCATGATTTCCCGTAAATTACACCAAGCTCAATCCAAGGGAGAGATCAACAAATATGATGAAGTATTCCAAGATTAAAAAAAAAATTGGGGTATTGTGAAGCCTTTAATGGTTGATTGGCCCTTTGTCATTAATGTCAAAGGGGGAGAGAGAAGGTTTGGTTTCCATCAATGACAAAGGCGGATATTGATGAATGTGATTGTCATTGATGACAACACATTAATGACAAAGGTCAATATGATGACAAGGCATAGGAAAAAGGTTGAAGACAATATGACAAAGTATTGATAAGGCATCAACAAGCAAGGTCGATGATGACAAGGCATCAATTGTTGATGGTGTTGATGACATGGAGCATGACAAGCACAAAGGTCATAGAACAAGTCAAGCAATCAAGATGACAAGGCAAAGCATGAGTAAAGGTTGAAGACATGATGACAAAGAGTGAAAACTGAATGGAAGCATCACAAGTATTGAGGACATGACATGGCAGGATTCAAACAAGCAAGCATCTATGACAAAGAAAGCATGGAAAAAGGTGACATGGAGGACAAATATTTGACAAAGGACAATGAAGGACAAGACTATGACGTGGAAGACAATGACATGGCATTTGATGGTGGAGTGTTGCGGGAATTTCCAGTAGGTCTTGTGGTCATAATTTAAGAAGCCCATGGGAGCATTCTTGAGGAGTCTACTTGCATTTTTCGACATACCTGCGGGCATAGTTGTAGAGACAACTGGGGGCATTTTGTTAAAGGCCTGTGGGAATTTTATGAAGCTTCGTAAAAGGCCATTGCGTGCATTTTAAGCACCCATTGCGGGCATTTCTAAAAGTATACTATGGACATTTTACTTGGGCATGAAAGGGCACTATCATAGCCCTTGCGGGCATATTTGAAGAAGTTGTGCAGGAATTTATGAATGCCCTTACGGGCACAATTCAAGGAGGCTTGCGGGCATCATTGAAGAAGGTTAAAAGTCAAAAATATAAGGAAGGCCACCTTAAATAAAATATACTGGAAGGGAAGATAATGATGTGGCATGAAAAAGTACCCACTGTGATGATTGGTTAAAGTGTGATGATGTTGATATATATATATATATATATATATATATATATATACTTGAAGAAGATGACGTGGAATAAAATCAAGGACACCCAAAATAAATCTTATTTGGTTCATCTTTAATTAATGGAAAGAGACCAAATGACATGGCTTGGTTGGTTGTTTCCTTGTTTATAGGATGGCCACCATTAAATAATTTATTTTAATGAAAAGATGAGAATAAGGACAATTCGGCCTCCGAATTTGATGGAATGAAAAGGTATAAATAGAGGATGAATTTCATTTTTTTTGTGAAGATAATTTTGTGTGGAAGATTTGGGATGCACAAGTAGCTTTAGTTTTCGGGGTCAGGATGAGAACAGTTTCTGTGGTGGAGCAGCAGCAGCAGCTGCAGCAGTAAAACATTATTTTTGTTTATCTCTTATTTTTGGGTTGGTTGATTGCTGAAGACATGATGCTTGGTTGATGATATAGCAACAGCATGATGAAGACCTTTTATCTTTGATTTCTAGGCAGCAGTAAGGGCAGTTTGATGTGCATAATATGAATGGAAAGAATTAGAAGATGTTGGGTATGATGAAGCTTGGACAGAATGCTGATATTAAATTCATGGACATAATAAAGATAAAATATGATTATGTGCTTCTGACATTGTTTGACAGACAATCCACTCGAGCGGACGCGAGCCCGATCTCCCTCACTCAATGTGAGTCTAGAACAAATAATACAGACTACAAACTACTTTCCTAGATCTACTTAAGGATCAAGTGACTAGATGCCTTACCTTAACTTCGCAATCCTTTCTCCTGGATGTTGCTCCACGTCTCGCGGTTGTCAGATCTCAACTGCAAGACCTGTCAAGACACATAGAACAATACAAACGAGTAAAGAGCATCTATACAATAAGAGATCTAAGTAAACAGTTAAGTAGGTAAACTACACAATATCATCACACATAAACAATATTGGTGGAAAGCGTTTATATTACTGTAAATTGGGAAAGTACATAGTAAGAATAGACTACAACCAAGGCTTAATGTAGTAACCCTTCTCCATCCAAGCCAATTGCCATATCCTCCCAAGGAAGTTTGAGTCTCTCAATAGATGAATTAGAGATCTCTCCAAGATGATTTCACCAACATGTAAACACTATAGACTTCCTCCCCTTGGAGAGGGGTAGAGCTTCACTTATATACGACTAAGTGGATAGGGTATGGATAGGATAGGTTGAGATATGGTAGGAGAGAGATAGGGGATCCTCCCAAGAGGTTAGGAACCGAGTGCCAACTCTCCCAAGAGGTCAAGGATAAGGATTCAAGTCGGCAGGCTTCAAGAATGAGCTCAAAGAAGCTATTTTTTCCCATTAACTAACATCGTCGCACCCTGCAAGAGAGCAAGATGCGACGTCACGGGTTGCATGAGTGTAGCCTACGACGACCTCTCAAAACCTAGCATGAATGCAATTTCATCTCTTCCAAGTTAATGACTTAGCCAATGAAAATTTAGGGATGTATACACTGAGTCTCATGATGGTAATATTTTAGGTGTAACAAACATGAATATGTGATGAATGTTTTTGGTGTGCTCCTTGAAGACAGAATGATGTGCTCAGCATGAAGACAGAGACAAGTGCTGGTGTGGATATTTTTTGACAAGGAAGAGATAAGTGCTGAAGTGGACAGTTTTGGACAAGACTGAGACAAGTGTTGATGTTGTTGATGTGACAGTGATTGTTGATGATATGTGTGTGTGTGTGTGGTGACATGAGTGTGTATACAGTATTGTAAATGAAATCTATTCTTGCATCTGAGTTTTGGACACCTCAACCCTTCTTGGCTGGGTCTAAGAAAACCAGGTTGGGTCCTGGATGAGAAGTTGGTGGTCTTTGTATCAGTTGGTGTTGAATTACCCTAACGGTTGTAGCCGGTCCAAAACAAATACAAAAAGATTACAAAAATCATGTTGTGTTGTGTTCTTTTGTGATGTGGTGGTTTAATGATTTAGTTGATTACATGCTAATGAATCATAATTGATTAGATGATGGAAGATTATGAAATGTTAATGTAAATTGTAATACGATGCATTGATGAATTTTTTATTGAATAGTAGAAGTGGAAAACGGTTTTAAAATTTCCTTCACACTGATTCACCCCCCTCTCGGTGTGAACATTGTGTCCAACAATTGGTATCAGAGCCATCCTTCACTACTAGCCTAGCAAGCTTGAAGGAGATTCGTGGACACAATTATGGACCCAAAAGGAGAATTCATCAATGATGTACCAAGGTTTGATGTGAAGGATTATTTTGGTTGGAGGAGCAAGATGAAAGCCTACCTCAAAAAATTTGGAGTTTGGGAGATTGTGATCAATCCCCCCAATCTATCAAACAAGAAGGGCAAAGTAGCAGCACAGAAATATGCAAAGAAGGACAATACAACAGCATTGAATTTTCTCTTGGATGGTATTCCAAATTTAGTCACAGAAGGTATTGGGGAATACACTTCAGCAAAGGATCTATGGTTCAAATTGGAGAATGAATATCAAAAAGAAAGACAAGACACTGAAAAAGAAAATCAAGAGACAGAAGTCAAGATTACTGAAGATGTCAACCATGAAGAAAAGGAAGAATTGGACTCCAGTAAAGGTATGAATAATTATGTTTGTAGGATGTCTATATTTGATGAGGTTGAAAATGCTACTGCAGATAATGATGAATAATTGCTGAAATCCAAACAGAGAATTATAAACTATGTATGTAACATATATCTTAGAGTTGATTGGTGCTTTAACAGAGTTGAACTTAACCAATCTGATTACAAGAGGTTTAGGAAAACAACCTTTGATTGTTTGGACAATTTCCAAAAGAAGAACATGGAACTAAAGGATTTGCTTAAGAAAATTAAGCTTAAAGGAGTAATGTTGTTGAAGGAGAAAGAAAATGAAAATGAAAATTTAAAGATTGAGTTGATCAATCTAACCAAAGAAAAGGAATAGCTTGGTAATGTTTCAGAAGACCTTGAGGAGACAAGGAAAGTTAATACTGATCTAAAAAATTAGTTGGAGGAAGCCAAGAGGATAGAAGAAGTGTTAAGAAATTAGTTGGAAGAAAAAGAGAAGACAAACCAAAATCTTGAGATGGAGGTTGTTGGTCTCAGAAAGAAGGACAAGAAATATGATGCCTATGTGAAGTTCAACAAAAGTTCAGATATCTTGGATGAAATACTGAAATGTCAAAGGTCTCCTTTTGACACATATGGTCTTGGGTTCAAGAAAGAAGAAGAACATGACACTTGATCTCCCAAGACTCCAAAAGCAGGTCCATCAATGACCAAGGATGCATCCCATGTACCTACACATGACAACAAAGATGTTGGTTGTTCAAGAATACATCAAGGAGCTAGGCCCAATCCTCAAAGCAAAGAAACAATTCCAAGATCGAAACAAGTGTTAGGATATTCCTATACTCCATCCTAGTCCTACTAGCATTTTCATCCTTTTCATTTTCAATCATGCATGCACTTTTAGGGTTTGCATGCATTATTTAGGGTTTGCATCCATCCCAGTCATCAGTCCCAACACCTAGCCCTCAGTTAGCTAGCCCCCGGAGCTTCTTTCCACTCAATTTTATTCCTCCTAGAACTTAGTGTGCCCTCCTTTCATCCACCGGTTGAGAAAGGCGCCCTTCCTTACCTACCATTCAATTATCTTCAGTTCTTTCCTTGATTTAAGGCTAGACTAACTCTCAATTGACTGTATCACTCCGATGGACCTCCAGTGAGACTTGACTGCCCATTCTGACACTAGTTAGCTCCTCATGCGCCCTCCACTGAGCCTCCTTCATTCACTTAGTGCCAGATACACTCAGTTAGACTCAGTTTGACTGATGGTTGACAGTTACTTGTGCATTGATGACTCCATTGATGATGATAATGACTTCTAGTTGTGCTCCTATGACACTCCAGTGATCTTTTGATCACTCCATGAAGGCTAATTCGAATTGCCATCTTGGCATTTGAATCCTCGTGCATTGTACTACTTATTTGTCCATATTGTGATTAATTAATTAGTGTGTGTGAAGTATTTTTGCTTCTATCCGAGTTCTACTATATTATTATTCCGTTGCTCATTACAATGCATTGACCACTCTTCTTCTATCTTCCTGCTTAATCATAATTACTCTTGTGAGGTATACATCATCTCTTAGATCTACTGTGAGGATTTTCACATGGTATCAGAGCATGTTGAGAGTATTTTTTATCTCCATTCCTAAGAGTTTTTACAGGTTATTATCAAGATTTCGAGTGCAACAGTTTCTGCATTTTTGCAGCAGTAACAGTTGCAGATATTTCTATTATTTTTTGCAGGTCTTCTACAGCTTCCATGTATTCAGAAGAAATCCCTCCTCTTCCTCCATTCAACTATGATCTTCTTTCTCCATTCAAATATGATGAATGGAAACCAAAAATGATAGCATATTTGAAGAAAAATGATCTCTTTGATCATTGTTTTGAAAGAGAGTTCGAATCGTCTGAAGAAGAGATTGACTGGTTAAATAAAGGTGACAGAGTTTATGCAATAATGATGTTTCTTTGCCTGAATACATGATATACCAATACATCAATGTTGAATCTCCAAAAGAGATATGGGCCCACCTGGATGAAAGTTTTGGCAAGCAGAATGAAGGGATTGGTCCAAACCCTTTCAAGAGCAAGCAAAGTGATGCATTCATTAGAGAAATTTTGAGGTCAAAAAAGGGCCTCAAAACAAAGAAAATGTACTATAAAATACAACCAATCACATTCTAGTAGATGACATCATCCCCCTTGGTGAGGTGGCATTGCATGAGTTAAGAATGCTTATTTGTCAAATTTTCTATGGTGGATGAAAACACATAGTTAACCAAGGTAGTGGTGTAAGTACTTTTAAGTCATAAAGTAAAGTACTCATAATGATAGTCTTTTCATAAAATAATATTATTGTCATTTTCAAGTAAAGTACTCATAATGAATGTCTTTTCACACTTTCACATAAAATAATATTATTGTCATTTTCAAGTGAAGTACTCTTAATTCATAAAGAAAGTCCTTTCACATTTTTTTATAAAATAATATATTATCATTTTTATGTTTTTAATTTTAAATTATATATTCACTCCATTCTATTTAATAACATAATGTCAAACTAATAAAGAATAATAATAGATTTAATAAATAATAATAATGCAATGTGGATTATAATAATATTATTGACATTTTACATGTAAATAAATTCTCAATTAAATTACATTATTAAATTCATGAGAAAAGTACTAAATATAAAAAGTCAACATAAAATTTAAAAAAAAGCTCTTAAAAATGTTTTTTATTATTTAATTTCATTTGCAAGTTCAAGACAAATAAATGTTAAAGGACAATACATTTTTGGGAATTTACAATGAATCTTAGTCACATCAATGTAGACTTATTTTATTAATTTTATTTCTAGTGAATTTTGAAAAATAACTCAACCATGGTTATTTATATTGTGCATAGAAAATAGTGTGGGAGGTGACTTGTCATATATACCTACCCCATAAAACCCCCAATTCATAATATTTTAATATATCTCATATTTTTGTAGTACATCTCTTAGGAGGCCCTTTTTTGACCTCAAAATCTCTCTAATGCACCCTCCTTGATGATTTCATTGATCATGAATCAGTATCAAACATATCTCATATTGAAGTTGTCCACAAAGAAGAAGAGCTTGGAGATTCTACACTCATGCTCCAAATTTCTTCTATTTCGAATTATGTGCCAGCTCAGACTCTAGAAATTGCAGAAGGTCCTAAATTCTCTCTTGCACTAGAGTCTGTTGGTTTGCATCATGATCTATTGAATGTTTCGGAGGTCAAATCAATCATTGGAGGTAATGCATTCGCTCTCCTTGATCTATCACCTCTTGTTTACTATTATATGATCATTATTCCATGCTTTCAAAAGGTTATTAAAGAATATGGCCATTGCCATTCGCTTGGGATAATTTCTCATGCACATCATGGTTTTGATCTCACCCCTGTTGGTTCAAAGGAGATCTCAAGAAACCATTGCCATTCGCTTGGGATAATTTCTCATGCATTTACTGGTTTTGATCTCACCTCTTATGGTTCAAAGGAGATCTCAAGAAACCATGATTCAAGTCTTGGATCTAATTTGGATTCTAAGCAATCACTACTTGGGATAATTTCTCATGCATATGATGGTTTTGATCTCACCCCTGCTGGTTCAAAGGAGGTCTCAAGTAACCATTTATCAAGTCTTGGAGCTGATTTGGATTCCAAGCAATCATTATTATTTGATGGTTCTTTTTGGCATAATCTCACCCATGATGGTTAGAAGGAGAAGACAAAAGACTATCTGCACATTCATAGATTTGATCCTACCTCAGCTGATTCAAATCACAGGTTCAAGGATCATCCTCATACTTTTGGATTTGTTCTCATCACATTCGATCTAAAGAGCAAGTACAAGCACATGCTTTATGAGCATGATCCACTTCTTCCCAAGAAGAAGATACCTCCAGACATATGACCAAGCATCACACCTGCTTGAGTTTGGAGCATTTATTTTTGTGTGTGTGCCTTACAGTCTATTTTGAGGGGGGGTATTTTTCCCATGAGGTTTTCCCCATTTATTCGGTTTATTGACTGTTATTATTCATTGTATTGGGTGACCTTTGGTCTTAGTTACCAGGGCCCGGGATGGATTAAGGGGGGGTGTTAGGATATTCCTATACTCCATCCCAATCCTACTAGCATTTTCATCCTTTGCATTTTTATTCATGCATGCACTTTTAGGGTTTGCATGCATCCCAGTCATCAGTCCCAACACCTAGCCCTCAATTAGCTAGCCCCCGGAGCTTCTTCCCACTCAGTTTTATCCCTCCAAGAGCTTAATGCGCCCTCCTTTCATCTACCAGTTGAGAAAGGCGCCCTTCCTTACCTACCATTCAGTTATCTTTAGTTCTTTCCTTGATTTAAGGCTAGACTAACTCTCAACTGACTGTATCACTCTGATGGACCTCCAGTGAGACTTGACTGCCCATTCTGACTCCAGTTAACTCGTCATGCGCCCTCCACTGAGCCTCCTTCATTCAGTTAGTGCCAGTTACACCTGCCACACTCAGTTAGACTCAGTTTGACTGATGGTTGATAGTTACTTGTGCATTGATGACTCCACTAATGATGATGATGACTTCTAGTTGTGCTCCGATGACACTCCAGTGATCTTTTGATCACTCCATGAAGGATAATTCGAATTGCCACCTTGGCATTCGAATCCTCATGCATTGTACTACTTATTTTTCCATATTGTGATTAATTAATTAGTGTGTGTGAAGTATTTTTGCTTCTATCCGAGTTCTACTGTATTATTATTTCGTTGCTCATTACACTGCATTGACCACTCTTCTTCTATCTTCCTGCTTAATCATAATTACTCTTGTGAGGTATACATCATCTCTTAGATTTGCTGTGAGGATTTTCACAAGAAGGTTCAAGTTATGAAAATGGATTTAATGGTTATCGTTTCTATTATTCTAACTTTGGTCACAAAGCAATGGATTGTGTAGATGGAAGAAAGAATTTAGGAAGACAAAATGACAAGATTAGAAGTTGGACATGTAATCAAGAAGGACATACTATTTCCACATGTCACACATTAAGATGCTACATATGTAGTGGGTCTGATCACAAAGCCCAAGATTGTGCAAGTCAAAGAAATCAATCAAGGTGGAGCCCCTTGTACACATCAACAAGAAGAACAAGTGAACCTTGGAAGAAGACCAATGCTAGAAGTTTTGAAGATTAAAATAGTAAGGGACATTCTCAAGGATGGAGAAATGAAGTTGATCAGAGAAGTGTTGGAAGCTCCAACAACTTAGTTAAGTGTTGGACATGCAACCAATTTGGTCACATTGCTACATATTGTCGAACTATGTGATGTCATGATTGCAATGGCTTTGGGCACAAAGCTCAAAACTGTTGGAATACAATGAGAAGATTAACATACAGGGGTAAAAACGTGAAGGTGGGTAACACTTTCGTGAGAAACTAGTGCAAAATCGTCTTAGCGGAGGTTATTCGGCAGAATAATATTTATTATTCGGCCGAATAATAAATATCATTCGGCCGAATAATGTAGAAGTTATTCGGCCGAATACCTACTAACAGTTCTCCGTTTAGTTTAACGGGTATCCTCGAAATGCGTGCAAACCACTGCCGGACGAGAAAAAAATTTCTATGGTGGTTTATTCGGCCGAATAATTGTTCGTCCGAACAATTGTTCGGCTTAACAATTGTTCGACCGAATAATTGTTCGGACCGAACAATTATTCGGTCGAACAATTTTTCTGCATAAAAAGTCAGCATCGTCCGCCATTTGGCTGTCGCTGTTGCATAATTCTAGACCCCGCAAGCGGGCCCCTCCTTGTTCCTTGACACCACCCTGCATGCTCGACGACGACGCTCATCTCCTGTTGCGTCGACGACGCTCGGCCGCTGTTGCTCCACCCCTTCCCTGATCCGCTGGTTGCTTGGCCGTTGTTGCTCCACCCTTTCCCGGATCCGCTGCTTGCTCGGCTGCTGTTGCTCCACCCTTTCTGCGATCCGCTGCTAGTTGTGTTCGTCGACGAGTGTGACTGGTGGATCCGCAACTCTGAAATTGGTGTTTGTTTGCAGCTCGGCGTAACGACGTGGAGTTATCGGCTGCGAAGGTAAATAAGTTTTATCTCGTATTATTGGTTTTCAAATTTTAAGTTTGTTTTATGTGGTAGTTTTCGAATTTTATAATTCTTTTCTGTCTTCTAATATTTTGTTGAAATGCGGTAGTTTGGTAGGTTAGTTCGTTTGTTTTTCTGGGGGTGTTATCGGTGCGTCGTTGGTGTTTCGGCTTTCCGCGCAGGGTTGATTGTTCGCCATCTGAAGGTACGTTTTCTCATTTTGTTGTGTTCTTTTGATTTTGTTTTCGAATTTTTAAAGTTTTCAGTTGCTAACATAAATTGTTGATTTGTGAAGGAAATATTTGTTGTTTGGCGAGTTGGTGGTCTGACCTGCTGCGGCGTTGTGGATTGACGATCTCTTCACTGCGTGTTTGGGTTACAGGTATGTATCGTTTCGCGAAATTCATTATTGGTAAAAATGGTTGTCTTTATTTTTAACATTTTATTTTATGGCCAGAGCAGAGTTTTTTGGCAAGAATAGTTTTTTGTATTGGCAAGAATAGTTTTTTTATACGTAATTTTGTATTGGCAAGAATAGTTTTTTTATACGTAATTTTGTATTGGCAAGAATATTTTTTTATATGTAATTTTATCTTCATGAGTTTAGGCTGTATACCCTTTAACAGAGTTCTTGAACTCTGTTCTTGAACTTTGTTCTTGAACAGAGTTCAAGAACTCTGTTCTTAGGGATATTTTGTGTGATACATAGTGTAAAATAAAAGGAATTTTAAATTGACAGTTTAAGTATGTCGATGTTTCATACTAATTTATTAAATCGTTATTTTTCTTAGTAAGTTAATAAGCAGTGTTTCATATTATTAGAATTTAATCTAAATTTTATAAAAGTTAGTATTTGTAATATTTATAGTATTATAAATTATAAATTAAATTTTATTTATATTTTTTATTTTATATATATTATTAAATTCTTATAAAAGTATTTAAAATATATATATATATATATATAATTTAATTTATATTGTTTGTCACTTAAAAAGTTATATTGCTGTAAGTCCTTAATTATTTTTTTTTATAAATATTAAGAAATGTTTGTTTATTGAGATATAGAATGAAATTATAAGTGATCGATGAAGAATTTGTAAGGTTACTATACTACTACAATTAACTGCATTATAGTTTTTATCTGAATATGAGATGATTATTAATGTTATCTTTATGGTGCAATAGTAGTGCTGCTAGAGTTAGGAGAGGGACTTACAAAAAAATTAAGTTATACTACTCTAGGCACCACTACATTTGGTATGCAGTTCTTTATGAGAAATGTTTTTAAGTCTGAAGAATTAACAATTACAATTTCAATATGTGTAAATTTTTTTATCATGAATATAAAGTAGGAATCTTTTAATAAGTGTATATATATATATTTTGTGAGATGTTTGTACATTGAGATATATAATTCGATCATATTTGATGGATGAAAAGTTTTTAAGGCTATTATACTACTACAATTAACTTCGTTATAACTTATATTTGATAACGAAATGTGGAGCGGTGGAGGAAGAGGGGCGACTTGCTGAGAAGATCTTGGTGGCCATGGTCCCTTCCATGGCCGCCACCCCTTATCCTCTCTGAGAGGCTCCCGGTCTTAATCGATTGACGGCGTTTGATAGTTTCACCCTGTGCTCGGTGTGATGGCGAATCCCTTGCGCGGCGACCCATTGGAACTACAGGCTCTTCCTGCGTTCCAGTGGCGGCAGCGGCGGTTCTCCTTTCCTGCGGTGGAGGTTTTTTGTCTTTTAGCGTGTTGTCTGTGGTAGAGTGGCGGCTGGAGCAGCTTCGAATGTGGGATCCTTTCTCGTGCGCCGGTGCTGATTGTAGCAGCGACGTCAGGGCTTCTGCGGGCTCCTTTCTTGAGCGACGGCGTTCGACTGTGGGCTCCTTTCTCGTGCGGCGGTGCCAGAATGGCCTCGACTGCAATGGGCTCTTTGGCGTGATTAGCAATTGCAGCTCCAAGGGCCGAGAGAGTCAGACGGTGGCTGCGGATCTTGATGGCACCATGCTCAGATCCAGGAGCTCGTTCCCATAGGCTATGGAGGGCGGTAGAATTTTACGCGACTTGGTGCTCCTCACCTGCGCTCCATTGGCCTGGTTTCTTTACAACTTCATCTCTGAAGCTGTCGGGATTCAGCTCCTCATCTTTATTGTCGGGCTCAAGATCCGTGATATCGAGCTCGTTTCCCGCGCTGTGTTTCCCAAGTTCTATGCCGAGGATGTGCACCCGGAGTCGTGGAGGGTCTTCAGTTCCTTCGAAAAGCGCAACATCGACTGATTATAGCAGCGGCGTATGGGCATCTGCGGGCTCCTTTCTTGAGCGGCGGCGGTCGGTACCATAGCATGGACTGTGGTCGGATTGTGGTTGCTCAGTGGTGTGGCTGGGAACTCATCCGTGGCGGCGGAGGACTTCCCACTGTGAGGAACCGGTGGCTCTGCGCATTTGTGTGGGGTCAAAACTCCTGTGCGTCTTGGCAATCGTTTTTGCTTCTGGCAGTTTTTCTTAGGGTTTCTTTCACCTTTCTTCAGCTCATCATGTGCAGGCCTTTTTTCTGGTTTTTGTGGTGGCCCTATTCTAGGGTGTACTTGATCTTGGGGTGCTTAGGGACTCTCGGCAGTTGCTTGGGCGGTCTGATCCAGGATCGACGCAGGGTCTGTCTTCTGCTTCCTCATTGGGGGTTGTATGCGGGTGGTCTTCAGAGTCTGCTGCTCTGTCCATAGACATGGATCTCCTGCTTCCTTTGATGAGGGTTTCGGCATTGGCAGATCTTCTCTTTCTGTTGCAGGCTTGCTGCAAAGGTTCTGAGCTGTTGCTGGTCACAGGCAGAGCTGTTTTTGATGAGGTTACTGCTGAGCCGTCTTGACGGAAATTCTTTTTCTGTTATCTCTGCATCTTCTTTTTCTGGGCAATGAGGGTTTGTTCCCGAGCTTTATTTCTGTATCCACCTATATGTGACAATGTATGGAGCAGTTTACGCTTTCCATATATCTGTAGAATGTAATTTTGTATCTTCTGATAATAAAATTACGACTTTTTCCAAGGAAACCAAGGAAAAAAAAAAATTGATAACGAAATGATTATTAAATATGTCTTTACGTTGCAATAGTTTAGTTAATTAATTAGAGTTAGGAGAGGAACTTACCAAAAAACTTCACTTATACTACTTTAGACACCTTTACATTTGGTATGTAGTTCTTATTAGATATGTCTTTATGCTTATAGAATAAACATGTACACTTTCAATATGTTATGAGTTGACGTTTGTGTAAATTTAGAAATCATATCAAATGGATAGAGTGGAGTCTTCGAAGCGAAAGCGTAGGAGGTCATCACATTCATCAGGAATTGGTGTTCCAATTGGTAGTCAGAGGTTGTCGAATTCACCGTGGGGTTCGAGTTTATTGTATGGGTCACAGTCAACTGATCACCAACAAGTTGATAGGGGTACAAATGATTCTCCTTTGTCTTCTGTGGGAGAGCGTCGATCTCAACCTTCTATTGGTATGAACATTAATGTTTAATCATGTATAATTTGTATTTTTGTGTGTTTTGAATTTTTGGACAAGGTTAACTCTTGACTACGGCTATATTTGAAGCAGAGCAAGGTTCAAAAGATGTGCGTAATTCGACAGAGCGAGAGGAAGATCAAGATAGGATTGTAGATGATGGAATAGGTGTGGGTGCAGAGCAGGGTCCTGAAGATCCTCCTAGAGCTAGGACGACATATGTTCCACTAGCTGAGGGTTGTACACCCATATCAACTTATCCGTCTGATTTACCTGATGAGCTTCCATGGGAAGGTGTTGTGCAACAAACTATTCTTGAAAGTTGTAGATCCCACTATGACAGGTTGAACAATGATCTTTGTTCTTTGGATCTCCCTCCAGAGAGCCGACAAAGTCTAGAGATTGTTTTGGGGTCTTTGCAAAAATTCATTGATGCATACGAGGAACTTGGACCAACTACGAATGGTTTTGTTCATTTGATGCGGAGGCGAAGGGACCAAGTTATGGGTCCAGACAAGTGGGAGGTTGTGAAGGAGAGAGTCATCAGAGAACAAGCCAATTCAATGTTTAATTTCAAAGAAGGCCTTAAGCGAAAAATGTTGAAAGTGCAATATTTCAAGCATCCTCAAATTGCACATTTAATATATGATCGGTTTCTTGCAGCTTATGGTCGATTGCCATGGAACGATGAGGTTCCTAATTATTTTGCTATATTTTTCTATGCGGAGTTTTTTTTAGGTATGAAGCCTAACTATACTGATGTTCCTTTTGACTTTTATGGAGTTGGAAAGGGTCGAATATATAATCGAAAAGGTGCTCTCAGAGACCCTACGACTGTTCAACCTCCACCTGAGATACCTCGTCCACCAAGGGTTGTGGCTTTAAGATCAGAGATGGAGACCACATCCCAACTAGGGACAGCTGCAAGGGAATCGGTAGGTGATGGTTTAGCATCAGCTCTTGTTGGAGTAGAAGTGGGTTTGGGTCGAGAGAGGGCTCGTGCTACTGTTCGTCAAAATTTTATTTACAAGACGAATGACGAGGTAGATGCATTGAGCATTGATGATCTTAGGGCTTATGCTATGTCTTGTCGAGATATAGCTTCAGATGTGTTATCCAATGACACATCGAGTATGGGAGAGGTTTTTTGATTATGCTATGACAATCTATTTGATTTTTTATTATTCATTTTGAATTGAATTTTTTGCTACATAGTAATAAATATATTAAGCAAATGTATTTTGTTTGCAGTTTTCTAGAATGTTAAATGCACATAATTTTCGAGTCTCCAGTAGTCAAAATGAAGAGCATCCTAGTCAAAATGAAGAGCGCTTTGGAGAGGTATTTTAATTATAATATTTATGATTGAACTTGATTTTTTTTGTTTGTTTGAATTTTAATAAATATCAATGTATCTTATTGTTAATTTGACTTATCTATGCAAGTTTCTTTAGATTCCAACTTTTTAGATGATTTACCATCTCTTGTGAGCTAATGATTTTAATTTTTTTGTTTTGGTTTTAAGTTAATTGCTTAATTTATTATATGTATCTACTATGTTTTATTCATTAACAAAATTTAAATTTTAGGGGAGAGACCATTTGGAAATTGGGGGTGAAGATGTGGGTTCTTTGATGAATGCGGATATTGGCACCAAGGTAATTTTGTTGAACTAAAAATGATCTCTGATATAAGTTTAATGTTTTATATTTTTTGGATTTATTTGAAAATTGTTTGCATGCTTTAGGATTCATAAATTATTTTTGTACATGTTGCAGCTTGGCTCTTTGAGATCCTTTGGAGCCAAAGGGAAGGCTCTAGTGGAAAAAAGTGGTGGACATGCATTCAAAGAATTTGATGTACGATTTTTTTAATAATTGAATTGTTTTTTAGATAAGTTTAATATCTTAATATCTTGAATTTAGTTTAAAAATTTTTAAATAATTTATGATCTAGATTTATAATTTGTTTTTCTGTGTATTGTAGGCTGAGTTGAGTCCCAGGGAATGTCCTAGTGGAAAATAGTGGAAAGATATTGGTTCAGATGGACAGTGGTTCAGACTTTATTGTTTTTGTTGATATATATATATTGTAGTTGTTTTGAACATGAAGGGTATTTATTTTTTTATTATACATATATGTACATTGAACTCACATGTTCATTAACTTTTTTTTGGATTATATATGAGTACATGTTAATTATTTCTCATTTGGTAAAATGTTTAGAATATGTTTTGCAGGAATGTTTAAAATGTTTTGATAATGTTTATAATATGTTTTGCATGAATGTTTAAAATGTCTTGATAGGTGCAATCTAAAGTTAGGAAATGTTGAATGATGAAAATGAATGTTATGGAAGAATGAATTTTGGGAAAGAATGAATGGGAGGTGTTAAGAATGTTTAAAATGTTAATCTAAGTTAGGAAATGTTCAATGTTGAGAATGAATGTTATGGTAAGAATCAATGTTGGGAAAAATGAATGGGAGGTGTCAAAAATGTTTGAAATGTTAAGAGTGAATGAAACATTTGATAGGTAATTTAAAGTTGTTAAGAGTGAATGAAACATTGAATAGGTAATTTAAAGTTTGGAAATGTTGAATTTGTAAAAAAAATTCATTTTGTTATGTTGAGAAATGTTATGGAAAGAATGAATGTTGAGAAAGTGTTGAACCATAAGAATGAAGGTTTAAAATGAACTAAGAAATGGGATGTTAAACTGTAAAGAAATGAAATGATAGGAATTTTTGAGAGAAAATCTACGAATTGTTTGATAAAAGTTTCAATTTTTAGGTAGTTTGATTCATATGTAAATTTTAAATTTCAATTAATGTTTTTCATATGTTTATTGTTTGATATGCATATGTAAATTTCAAAATTTAACTAATGTTTTTCATATGTTCATTGTTCAGGTACTTTGTAGTTCTTGAATTTCTAAATGTTAAAATCATGGCAAATGGGGATAATGATTTTTTGTTTTTTAATCACAAGTGAGGATTTCCGGATTGTGAAGCTTATGCTAAGTTAGAGCAATGAATTTTAGACAACAATTCGATGAATTTTTATCGATTTGTTGTAAATAATCATTGCTCTAATTTAGCATAAGCTTCACAATCCAGGAATTCTTGTTTGTGATTAAAAATCAAATTATTGTTATCTTCATTTGCCATGATTTCAGTTATGTGAACTTACATGTGAGAGATATATTATTTTTGTGCAACAATCATATATTTAAAAGTTATATAGATTAACAACTTGTTTTAAAAAATTCATTCAGATCATATTTATTGGTGAAGTATATTAAAGAAACATGTTCGATGGATTAAAAGAATACAAAATTTAGTATGTTTTTTGGTGATTTTTCATTGGCATCAATCAATCAAAAGTAAAAATTCAGGGCGGAGTGGGGATAGCCACATCCGTTATCTCATCCCTTAGTGGTCTAATAGACATATGGGGACCCGAATAAAGTACTTTTGAATTCCCAAATAATATTTGAATTCATTTTTAAGCATGTTAAAGTACAATCATTTAAGCTTTTATGTTAGTTGTCATTCAAGAAAATATTCATAAAAACTCAATGAAAAAATATACTGTGCACAACAATTGTGACACATGAACAAAAAATATATTGTACACAACAATTGACATGGACAAAAATATAGATCAATTTATTTTTGATATGTAGTTAAAAACATCGCAATGGAATGCCATCCTCAACTATCCGTTCATGGTCACATATGGATAGTTTCCATTTTTTGGTTTTTAACTGTTTTTTTTATGGAACTTGTATCAACTTTATTCGAGATGCACATACTAAATGACAATACTGACAACATATAACATTGGGCTCATAATCTTGAAAGTAGACATAATTTTTAGTCATATGCGTCTGCTGAAAAAAAATAGCCTTTTAAAATGATGGATCCTCTTTCGTATGTAAATTCGTTGTCGTTGTAGTCCTCCAATAACTTCATTTTTCCTTCAGTGCATCGCATCAAATAATATTTGACATTTTCGTTGTTGTCTACAGGTGCAATCACAGCGAAAAGATCTCCTGCGCAAATTATAATTGGTGTTAGCGTTTTTAAATGAATTAAATTGACTATACTTATGGCGATGGACTAGAATGAACAATTAACTTAAAAGTCAAGAACAAGTTTATTACCTTCTCTAACGAGATCTGAAATTCTATCGCCATCAGACGATATTGCTATTTCTTCTGATTCTAACTCTTCTACACTTGCCAATGGCATTTTTCCTTTTGGATTAATCTCTGTGTGTCTCCAAGCTTTTGCGTAGTTGTTTGTTATGTTTTCACAAACTTCTGTAGATTCAACATTTTCAATGCAAATATGACAAAAGCATTATTGCTTTCTACTGTCAAATGCAAACACGTTGTGAAATGATTTTGTTTGAATAGAGTGAAGATCTCTAGTCCCATGTATGGTGCTAGCGTCATATGGTATTGATCTATTTATATCTTAGACCCCAACAAGCCAAAAAAACCTACACAATAAATGATGAATCACTTTCAAAGAACAACTTTTAATGTTAGTGTACATGTACTTAAATGTTAGTACATACATTTTTTTTAATTTCAAGAAATAATATAAATTAAAAAAATAGTGTACATACCTGCGCACATATTTTGATTGTTGATTATAATCATGGCTTAGATTTAATTGACACCATTGGACAACCTCTGCAGCTGAATGAAACCGTGCAGAAGAATAGTTCATTTTCCATCTTCGAAGTGCTCTTTTTACGCATGCTCCTGCACCATCATGCTCACCTTTTCCATGCCCAGTTTCAAAGAAATTCCAGCGATGTTTAATGTTCAGCGCTTTATGAAGTCGACATAACCAAAAAAATGATCGTGAAGATTTAAATTGACCCGCACATCCATCAGACCATATCCAATGCTCATTGAATTTGACTTCGCATTTTTTCAGTGATTCATAGAAAATATTTTCTATACAATGTTGAACAAAATGTGTATCATGTGTACGATCATCGTTGATATAGAAGTGATATTCTTTAATCACATCTCAATTGTCACATGTGCTTTCAATGCCATCAACATCCTATTGAGAATGTCTATATACAACATGGACAAATATCGAAACTTGGTCAGAGTGATAGTATTCACTCTGTATCTCTTTTTGTGCAGCAAATGTATAGTTTTCAGCAAAATCAACCACCGACAAAATTGTTCCGAGTGGAAAAATTTCACGAGACTGTTTGAATTGAACTTGCCATCGTGCTCTATGTGAATGCTGGGTGTATTTATAAATTTCGCTTTCAAATTTTTTGAGAAAATCTGTGACGCATATCTTGTCTTCTAGCAAATCAATTCTTTTGGAATGTGAATCACTAGAACTTGTACTATAGTTGATGTATTCGTATCTCCTCCAATCAACATTTACATTTGACAACGATTGATCATTATCGATAGGATATTTATTGTGGAATAACACCAAATTTCCACCATGATGACAATGTTTTCCATTGACACATTTCTTTGAATAAAATACTTCATCGTGATTTCTCTCACATAAAATTTGAGATATGAATTCACGTATCGTTGATGGAGGTGGTGAATTTGTCCAAAACATTTTACCAAATTCAAGAAACGTGTCACAATATAACTGAAATTGCACATGATAACGGCAACAACATGTATCACATATAGTAATAGGTCGAACATACCATGGTTTTTGTTGCACAAATGTAGTGATTGATATATTAATTCCATGATGATCTTCCTTGAATTTATTGAACAATTGTACTTGTGTCATGTCCATTATATGTTTTGGTTGGCTTTCATATACATTTCGTGATATTCTTTTGCGTATCACATCTCTTGAATTTGGTGAAACTCGAGCATGTTCCAACCAATATTCTCGTACAATATCTTTAACACCTGCTCCTAATCTATCTTTGTAAGGTTGTCTACAAATAATTGCCCAGCAAGCAAGTTCATTATTTTCATCTATTTGCATTCTGAATTTGCTATGTTTGCATAATGTCTTTCTTGATGTTCCAACTGCTTTTGCTAGTTCTGTTGTCAAACGCTTTTGTTTAGTACTAGCTGAAAGAATTGCTGTATGAATTGCTTTACGTGCAGCACTGATATCTTTCTTCCTGGATTTTCCAAAAAAAATTATTGCATCACCTATATTTTTCATCACATTTTGTTTCAATTTCGACTCTTTTGTCGCTTTGTGAATACCCAATAATGATGTAGCACCTTCTAACTTCTTGGACACTAATAAACATCTCAAAATTTGTGCTTGTCCTGCTATTGAGTAATCCTTGAGAACTTCGTCATAAATTTTTGTAGCACGATATCGTGCAACATGTATTGGTAGTTTTTCTCCATATTTGTCGCAATCAATGTCTTCTAACATTTCATCATCAATAGTAAAAGTACCTATACATCAAGTTAAATTTAATTTAACATATATCCAAAAATAAAATTCATTATAAAAAAATGAATTTGGAAAATATATGATATATACATACCAGGTCCAATTTCTGGATCTTGAACTTGATCTTCAATATTGACTTCATCGACATTAGCATGTAAATCACTATTTACATCTTCTACAATGTTCTTTTCAACTTCAATTTGTTCTTCTTGTACTCTATTTTCAATTTCCATCTCTTCAACATTATCATGTAAATTTGTATTTATATCTTCAATAGTTCTCTCTTCCGTTTCGGCAACCCTTTGTTTTTTGGCAATATATCTGAGTTTTTGTTTCTCTCTATTATCATCATCATCACGTTTACGATCACCTTTTCTTTGACGTTTTCTCTTATTGCCCATGGTTGTTTAATCTATAGATGATAAATTAAAGAATCATGTTACTTTATAGTAAAAATAAATAAATTAAGATTTAA
Organism: Larix kaempferi; assembly: GCA_027924585.1. Lineage (NCBI taxonomy): Eukaryota > Viridiplantae > Streptophyta > Pinopsida > Pinales > Pinaceae > Larix > Larix kaempferi. The sequence goes on from BSBM01000642.1 coordinate 9,212,929, forward strand.
AAACATTTACGGAATTTATAAAAACATGAACTGAAATTTACTTCACCTTATAAAAATTTTGTAAGAGTCTTTTGAAGAAGATCTCTTTGGAATTAACTTTCTTTTGAAAAAACTCTCTGAACAAAAATCTTCTTTGAAAAAAAACCTTCTTGGAAAGAAATAAGAAACTCCTTGACAATAAATTACCTACCCATTGGAAAATAATAAAAACACCTTGTAAATAAATCTTTGTTGTAAAAATCATTGGAAAAAAACCTCTTTGAAAAAATATCTACGAAAAAAACCACTAGAAAAAAGTACTTTGAATAAAAACTTATTTGTAAACATATCTGGGAAAAAACCATTGTAAAGAAATAACTCTTTGAAAAAACCCATTTCAAAGAAATAAGAAGTACAAAACTACCTTGCAAAAAACCCTTTGCAAAATACCTTAGCAACATAACTATTTGAAAAAACTCCTTTCAAATAAATAAGAAGTACAAAACTACTTTGGAAAAAACCCTTTGCAAAATACCTTAGCAAAACAACTATTTGAAAAAACCTCTTTCAAATAAATAAGAAGTGCAAAACTACTTTGGAAAAAAACCATTTGTAAATTATCTTACCAAAACAACTCTTTCAAAAAATCTCTTTCAAAGAAATAAGAAGGAAAAATACATTTTTTTTGCAAAAATACTTTCGAATACACACTTTTTAAATACAATCCTTGCAAAGAACCTCCTTGCAAACATGTTTAAGAAAAGAAATATTTTGAAAAAACTCCTTGCAAATATGCCTTAAAAAAAAACACTTTCAATGTGTCTTTTGGAAAGAAAAAAACATACTTTGTAAAAACCTCATTTTGCAAAAAATGTCTTCTTTACAAATATGCAATAAGAAAAGAAATATTTTGAAAAAACTCCTTGCAAATATGCCTTAGAAAAAATCACCTTCAATGTGCCTTTTGGAAAAAAGAAGAAGAAACATACTTTGTAAAAACCTCATTTTGCAAAAAATGTCTTCTTTGCAAATATGCAATAAGAAAAGAAATATTTTGAAAAAACTCCTTGCAAATATGCCTTAGAAAAAAAACTCCTTCAATGTGCCTTTTGTAAAAAAAAAAAAAAAACATACCTTGTAAAAACCTCATTTTGCAAAAAATGTCTCATCTTTTCAAAATTAGTTTGACAAAAAAATGCGAAGTTAAAACATGCGAAAATGATGAATCAACTTTAGATTTATTTATATGAGTATAAAAAACTCTTTTTTTTTTCTTTTTTTTTTTCCGGCCGACGAGTTTTTTTTTCCGTTTCATTATTCGGTCGAATAACCTTCACCATAATTCACGGCGCCGTTACGGAAAAACGTTATTCGGCCGAATAATCTCTGAAACATGAAAGATTCACATCTCTGCAGAATTTTCAGGTTTCTCCATTTTCAGAAGGGAAAAACCACCTCTTACACAACAAAACGAATGTCGGACTTCATACCAGTAGATTCATCATTGAATCTACTTTACGTGGGTATAAATTTTGTTGTATCTAGATAAGAACTGATATTTTTTAAGTTTTATTTTCGTAACATGTGTCGAGTTATGATTCAACTCTTTAAAAAAACGGCGAAAAGAAAAATCCATAACTTTAAAAATACCATACCAAAAAAATCGAAAAAAATGTGGGACTCTTCATTGGCGTGTCTACTTCAAAAGGGTGTTCGTAGATTTTTTGTTTTTATAGCGGATTGAGAGAAAAGTGGTGCAACAAAGAAGTTGTTGAAAATCGACTGAGTTTCCCCATTGATCGACTTTAAAAAAATATAATAATTAGTATATAGATCCATTGGATGCAAACTTATAGTCAGGCACTAGTACATTGTGTGTAAATTGTCGTAGCATTTTCTGTTTTTGCAAAAAACAAGTCTAACAACGATTTTAGTGGCGCAACAAATCATAACTCTTTTGTAGTCTTTTCATTTTATAAGAACACACTAGACATATCAAATCTTAATAAAAAAAATTGAAAAAATTATGAATAGAAAGCTAACATAATTCTATAAAAGTTTTCTTTTTACGGCAAAGTGAAATTTTAAACAAAAATATCACTTTTGTTCGCCCGAAGTTGAAAAACATGAAAAAACCAGAATTATTTTCTCACGAGACCCCCCAAAATAGACACCCATCTTCATTTTTTCACCCACTAGCTCAGCTTATAATATCAATGAAGATAATGGAAAAAAATGATGAAATGAAAGATGTCAAAAAGAAAGTGTGGGTGAAGAAAAATATTTTGCTAAATCTAAATGAGGTTGAGAATCAATGCACAAGTGAAGATGGTTGGCACATGGCAAGCCTTACTTAAAGTATTTTAAAGACTTTGAGTACACCATGAATTCATTATTGGAGGATGGACTCAATAGGTAAATTGTGGTTGCTCCAAGAAAGTAAAAGGTCCAAGGATCGAGGCATATTTATAGGGGGAGTATGGTAAACAAAATGAAGCCACCTAGTAATGTCTTGAAGACTTGATGCATGCTTACCTTTTGTGAATTTAATAGATGATAGTTGATGTATATAGCTTGAATTTGATTGGTATATGGTTATCGAGTTTGATCGGTATATGAAGAGAAACTGGAAATATTTTCATGATGAACAGTACAAAGATTTTTATCTCTGAGTTTGGCTATGACATTCAAAATCAGAAGCATCATTTTTCAAGCCCTATTGAAAGCATAGAAGCAGATCTTCAGAACAACACAAAGACTACAGTTAGAATTCGAACTCGGTGACTTAACAGCATGAAGACCAAGTGACAGATTTGAAGGACTAAATCATTAGATGATTTAGTAATCAGATTAGATATAACAGAATTATTATGGAAGAGGGAGCAGTCAATTGAGGCAGAACTAATCAATTCAAATTTGTTAAAATCTGCACAACTCTAAGTCAAATCTGAAGGATATGAAGAACACAATGAAGCTTAATGATCCGAACTCAGGTGACATGGAAGTATGACATTTGAAAGGAAAACATCATCTCTTCCAGATAAGTCAGATCAGATATGACAGAGTTATGGTGAACAGGAAATAAATTCTTCAAGGATAAGTTGTTTCAAAATGAAATTGAGGACATGAGCTCAAGGGGAGCATGTACAGCCAAAAACGAGAATATGTATATTGGTATGAATAATTGAGATGGAAAGGCAAGAGGATGATTTCCCAGAAATTACACCAAGCTCAATCAAAGGGGGAGATCAGCAAATATGATGAAGTATTCCAAGATTAAAAAAAAAAAATTGGGGTATTGTGAAGCCTTTAATGGCTTATTGGCCCTTTGTCATTAATGTCAAAGGGGGAGAAAAGGTTTGGTTTCCGTCAAAGACAAAGGGGGAGATTGATGAATATGATTGTCATTGATGACAACACATTATTGACAAAGGTCAATATGATGACAAGGCATGGGAAAAAGGTTGAAGACAATATGACAAAATATTGACAAGGAATCAACAAGCAAGGTCGATGATGACAAGGCATCAAGTGTTGATGGTGTTGATGACATGGAGCATGACAAGCACAAAAGACATAGAACAAGTCAAGCAAGCAAGATGACAAGGCAAAGCATGAGTAAAGGTTGCAGACATGATGACAAAGAGTGAAAATTGAATGGAAGCATCACAAGTGTTGAGGACATGACATGGCAGTTGTCAAACAAGCAAGCATCTATGACAAAGCAAGCATGGAAAAAGGTGACATGGAGGACAAAGATTTGACAAAGGACAATGAAGGACAAGACTATGACGTGTAAGACAATTACATGGCATTTGATGGTGGAGTGTTGTGGGCATTTCCAGCAGGTCTTGTGGGCATAATTTAAGAAGCCCATGCGGGCATTCTTGAGGAGTCTGCATGCATTTTTCAACATACTTGCAGGCATATTTGTAGAGACAGCTGGGGGCATTTTGTTAAAGGCCTGCGAGCATCTTTAATGGCCCTTGTAGGAATTTTATGAAGCTTCATAAAAGGCCATTGCGGGGATTTTAAGCACCCATTGCAGGCATTTCTAAAAGTATATTGCGGGCATTTTACTTGGGCATGAAAGGGCACAATCATAGCCCTTGCGTACATATTTGAAGGAGTTGTGCGAGCATTTATGAAGGCCCTTGCAGGCACAATTCAAGGAGGCTTGCGAGCATCGTTTAAGAAGGTTAAACGTAAAAAAATATAAGGAAGGCCACCTTAAATAAAATATATTGGAAGGGCAGATAATGATGTGGCATGAAAAAGTATCCACTATGATGATTGGTTAAAGTGTGATGATATATTTATATATATACTTGAAGACGATGACGTGGAATAAAATCAAGGACACCCAAAATAAATCTTATTTGGTTTATCTTTAATTAATGGAAAGAGACCAAATGACATGGCTTGGTTAGTTGTTTCCTTGTTTATAGGATGGCCACCATTAAATAATTTATTTTAATGAAAAAATGAAAATAAGGACAAGTCGGCCTCCTAATTTGATGGAATCAAAAGGTATAAATAGAGGATGAATTTTTATTTTTTTGTGAAGATGATTTTGTGTGGAAGATTTGGGATGCACAAGTAGCTCTCATTTTCGGGGGTCAGGATGAGAACAATTACGGTGGTGGAGCAGCAGTAGCAGTAAAACATTATTTTTGTTTATCTCTTATTTCTGGGTTGGTTGATTGTTGAAGACATGATGCTTGATTGATGATATAGCAGTAGCATGATGAAGAAATTTTATCTCTGATTTATGGGCAGCAATAAGGTCAGTTTGATTTGCATAATATGAATGGAAAGAATGAGAAGATGTTGGGTATGATGAAGCTTGGACAGAATGATGATGGACAGAATGTTGATATTAAAGTCATGGACAGAATAAAGCTAAAATCCAATTATGTCATGAATTTTGTTGGTGTGCTCCTTGAAGACAGAATGATGTGCTCAACATGAAGACAGAGACAAGTGTTGGTGTTAATAGTTTTTGACAAAGCAGAGATAAGTGTTGCAGTGGACAGTTTTGGACAAGACTGAGACAAGTGCTGATGTTGTTGATGTGACAGTGATTGTTGATGATATGTGTGTGTGTGTGCGGTGACATGAGTGTGTATATAGTATTGTAAATGCAAGCTAGTCTTGCATCTGAGGTTTGGACACCTCAACCCTTCTTGGTTGGGTCTAAGAAAACCAGGTTGGGTATTGGATGAGGAGTTGGTGCTCTTTGTATCAGTTGTTGTTGAATTACCGTAACGGTTGTAGTGGGTCCAAAACAAATACAAAAAGATTACAAAAATCATATTGTGTTGTGTTCTTTTGTGATGTGATGGTTTAATGATTTAGTTGATTACATGCTAATGAATCATAATTGATTAGATGATGGAAGATTATGAAATGTTGATGTAAATTATAATACGATGCATTGATGAATTTTTTATTGAATAGTAGAAGTGGAAAAAGGTTTTAAAACTTCCTTCACACTGATTCACCCCCCTCTCAATGTGAACATTGTGTCCAACAATTGGTATCAGAACCGACCTTCACTACTAGACTAGCAAGCTTGAAGGAGATCCGTGGACACAATTATGGACCCAAAAGGAGAATTCATCAATGATGTACCAAGGTTTTATGTGAAGGATTATTTTGGTTGGAGGAGCAAGTTGAAAGCCTACCTCAAAAATTTTGGAGTTTGGGATATTGTGATCAATCCACCCAATATATCAAACAAGAAGGGCAAAGCAACAGCATAGAAAGATGCAAAGAAGGACAATACAACAACATTGAATTTTATCTTGGATGGTCTTCCAAATTCAGTCAAAGAAGGTATTGGGGAATACACTTCAGCAAAGGATCTATGGTTCAAATTGGAGAATGAATATCAAAAAGAAAGACAAGACACTGAAAAAGAAAATCAAGAGACAGAAGTCAAGATTACTGAAGACGTCAAGCATGAAGAAAAGGAAGAATTGGACTCTTGTTAGTACTCCGGTTGATTCCTGGCTGTAAGGGATCAAGCGAAGAACATATTTCAACTAACTTTAAATCTTTAGTTGGCACTAAGATTAGAGGGGGCTCCCTCACAAGATTATTGATCTAACACTTTCTGCCTATTGAGAAACATGGGTTATTAGAACTTTAATATATTCACGAGAGTAAGCCATATTTAACAAGGAAATAATATGGAATTTGGTTGGAAGCGGTTACTAGTAGAGTCAGGACTGAGATATGCAATTACTCAGCTCAGAGGCCTTTCCATTGGGCATGGAGTCAGAAAGAAAAAATTTTAAAAATGAATTGGACATGATTTCAATTACAAAGGAATTTCATTGAATGGAACAGTAAACCAGCTTTAAATGAGGATGGATTTAGAAGGTGAAAAGGAGAGGACTAAGAGGAGTGCCTCCTGGGCAAGTTCCTGAAAGTCTTAGTGAAAGAATAAACGTGCTGAGCTTCAATCGTTTCAGAGTAGTCAGCAGTTTCTAACAAGCTGCAAAATCTTCATGAATCAACTTGTCAACAAAATGCATATATAATTAAACAAAGAGCCAACCAAGATTGCAGTCCCTGCCCAACACAAATGCATATGTATCATTTAACAAAATATTCACAGACTTTCAATAATTGCTAAATTGTTGCTCACATATTTTATTTCAAGAAAGATCAGCAGAGAGGAAAAATTGTAGAGATACAAGAGAAATACAAGCTGCTACAGCCAATGATCTTAATCTCTACAAAAACATTACATCTGCTCCTCCATCACAATCATGAATCCAATGATCAGTTTCTTTTCACTGAAAGTAATTACATGATGGCATGCCGGCCATGGTTGGCTCAACCCTCTCCCTTCCTCAGAAAATTTGTTTCCCCCCATTTTGAATTCGAATTGTCCTTGTTTAAATAGAGAGAAGAGATAATAACAGAAAATGGATCTTACAGCTGGATGTAACATAAAAATTCTAGAAAAATACGTCTCAAACAGGCTCGAATATCTCACAGCTCATGCATTTGTTTTGAAAACAACTCATAGTGAAAGGTAAATTGGCCTATTTTTTAAGTGGGTTTTCAAGCGTTTGAGATAATTCCTCACGGTTATCCCAAAACGGCTCACGCAAAAACACGTCTCCTACAGCTGTGTGATTCTCCATGTGTCTTAAAACATCTTTTATCAATTGGTGGTTTCAGAATCATAAGAAAACGGTTTCCATTTACCACTTTGGGGAGCCTGAATAGATGAGAGCCTGCCACATCATATTAGTGGTTTTAAATTCAGGCCCATGTGCCTTTGATTATCTTTCGTGCAACTTTCCAAGCCTAAATTCATGAGAGCCTTTGATCTAGGATGCTCATGATTTACCTTTTTCCAAAAAGATTTTACATTATAATAGTATAATATAAAAGACAAATTATCTTCTCCTTTCTTGATATTCAATTCATAAATGAAATATGTGAATTAGGCCATCCAAATCATCAACATAATTTTAGTGGGTAGCTAGATGCCTGGTTTAAGGATCAACTGTTCATACACTGAAAGTGGTCAATATTAGTACCAACAACTCCACTAAAGGTATGAATAATTCTGATTGCAGGATGTCTATATTTGATGAGGTTGAAAATGCTACTGCAGATAATGATGAAGAATTTCTAAAATCCAGACAGAGAATTATAAACTATCTATGTAACATAGATCTCAGAGCTGATTGGTGCTTTAACAGAGTTGAACTTAACCAATCTGATTACAAGAGGTTTAGGAAAACAACCTTTGATTGTTTGGACGATTTCCAAATGAAGAACATGGAACTAAAGGAGTTGCTTAAGAAAATTAGGCCTAAAGGAGTAATGTTGCTGAAGGAGAAAGAAGATGAAAATGAAAAACTAAATATTGAGTTGGTCAATCTAACCAAAGAAAAGAAAGAGCTTGGTAAAGTTTCAGAAGACCTTGAGGAGACAAGGAAAGTTAATACTGATCTAAAAACTCAGTTGGAGGAAGCCAAGAGGATAGAAGAAGTGTTAAGAAATCAGTTGGAAGAAAAAGAGAAGATAAACCAAAATCTTGAGATGGAGGTTGTTGGTCTCAGAAAGAAGGACAATAAATCTTATGCCTATGTGAAGTTCAACAAAAGTTCAGATATCTTGGATGAAATGCTGAAATGTCAAGTTCTCCTTTTGACACATATGGTCTTGGGTTCAAGAAAGAAGAAGAACATGACACTTGGTCTCCCAAGACTCCAGAAGCAGGTCCATCAATGACCAAGGATGCATCCCATGTACCTGCACATGACAACAAAGATGTTGGTTGTTCAAGAATACATCGAGGAGCTAGGCCCAATCCTCAAAGCAAAGAAACAATTCCAAAATGGAAACAAGGTCCAAGGTATGAAAATGGATTTAATGGTTATCGTTTCTATTGTTCTAACTTTGGTGATGAAGCAATGGATTGTGTAGATGCAAGAAAGAATTTAGGAAGACAAAATGACAAGATTAGATGTTGGACATGTAATCAAGAAGGACATATTGTTTCCACTTGTCATACATTAAGATGCTACATATGTAGTGGGTCTGGTCACAAAGCCCAAGATTGTGCAAGTCAAAGAAATCAATCAAGGTGGAGCCCCTTGTACACATCATCAAGAAGAACAAGTGAACCTTGGAAGAAGACTAATGCTAAAAGTTTTGAAGATCAAAACAGTCATGGACATTCTCAAGGACGGAGAAACAAAGTTGATCATAGAAGTGTTGGAAGCTCCAACAACTCAGTTAAGTGTTGGACATGCAACCGATTTGGTCACATTGCTACATATTGTCTAACTATGAGATGTCATGATTGCAATGGCTTTGGGCACAAAGCTCAAAACTGTTGGAATACAATGAGAATATTAATATACAGCTCAACTAAGAAGACCAATGAAGATAATGGAGAAAATGATGAAATGACAGATGTCAAAAAGCAAATGTGGGTGAAGAAAAATATTTTGCTAAATCTAAATAAGGTTGAGAATCAGTGCAAAAGTGAAGATGGCTGCCACATGGAAAGCCTTACTTAAAGTATTTACACCATGAGTTCATTATTGGAGGATGGACTCAATAGGCAAATTGTGGCTGCTCCAAGAAAGTAACAGGCCCAAGGATCGAGGCATATCGATAGGGGGAGTATGGTAAACAAAATGAAGCCACCTAGTAATGTCTTGAAGACTTGATGCATGTTTACCTTTTATGAATTTACTAGATGATAGTTGATGTATCTAGCTTGAATTTGATTGGTATGTGGTTATCGAGTTTGATTGGTATATGAAGAACAACTGGCCATATTTTCATGATGAATAGTACAAAGATTTTTATCTCTGAGTTTGGTTATGACATTCAAAATTAGAAGCATCATTTTTCAAGCCTTATTGAAAGCATAGAAGCAGATCTTCAGAATAACACAAAGAATACTGTTAGAATCCGAACTCAGTGACTTAGCAGCATGAAGACCAAGTGACAGAGTTGAAGGACTAAATGATTGGATGATTTAGTAATCAGATTAGACATAACAGAATTATGATGGAAGAGGGAGCAGTCAGTTGAGGCAGAACTAATCAATTCAAATTTGTTAAAATCTGCACAACTCTAAGTCAAATCTGAAGGATATGAAGAACACAATGAAGCTTAATGATCCCAACTCAGGTGACATGGCAGTATGACATTTGAAAGGAAAACACCATCTCTGCCAGATAAGTCAGATCAGATATGACAGAGTTATGGTGACAAGGAAATAAATTCTTCAAGGATAAGTTGTTTCAAAATGAAATTGAGGACATGAGCTCAGGGGGAGCATGTACAGCCAAAAACGAGAATATGTATATTGGTATGAATAATTGAGATGGCAAGGCAAGAGGATGATTTCCCAGAAATTACACCAAGCTCAATCAAAGGGAGAGATAAGCAAATATGATGAAGTATTCAAAGATAATAATAAAAAATTGGGTATTGTGAAGCCTTTAATGGCTGATTGGCCATTTGTCATTAATGTCAAAGGGGGAGAGAAGGTTTGGTTGCCATCAATGACAAAGGGGGAGATTGATGAATATGATTGTTATTGATGACAACACATTAATGACAAAGGTCAATATGATGATAAGGCATAGGACAAAGGTTGAAGACAATATGACAAAGTATTGACAAGACATCAACAAGCAAGGTCGATGATGACAAGGCATCAAGTTTTGATGGTGTTGATGACATGGAGCATGACAAGCACAAAGGACATAGAACAAGTCAAGCAAGCAAGATGACAAGGCAAAGCATGAGTAAAGGTTGCAGACATGATGACAAAGAGTGAAAACTGAATGGAAGCATCACAAGTGTTGAGGACATGGCATGGCAAGAGTCAAACAAGCAAGCATATATGACAAAGAAAGCATGGAAAAAGGTGACATGGAGGACAAAGATTTGACAAAGGACAATGAAGGAAAAGACTATGACGTGGAAGACAATTACATGGCATTTGATGGTGGAGTGTTGCGGGCATTTCCAGCAGGTCTTGCGGGCATAATTTAAGAATCCCATGCGGGCATTCTTGAGGAGTCTGCGTGCATTTTTTGACATACCTGCAAGCATATTTGTAGAGACAGTTGCGGGTATTTTGTTAAAGGCCTGCGGGCATATTTAATGGCCCTTGCGGGCATTTTATGAAGCTTCATAAAAGGCCATTGCGGGCATTTCTAAAATTATACTGCAGGCATTTTACTTGGGCATGAAAGGGCACAATCATAGCCCTTGCGGACATATTTGAAGGAGTTGTGCGGGCATTTATGAAGGCCCTTGCGGGCACAATTCAAGGAGGCTTGCAAGCATTGTTTAAGAAGGTTAAACGTCAAAAATGTAAGGAAGACCACCTTTAACAAAATATACTGGAAGGGCAGATAATGATGTGGCATGAAAAAGTACCCACTGTGATGATTGGTTAAAGTGTGATGATATATATATATATACTTGAAGACGATGACGTGGAATAAAATCAAGGACACCCAAAATAAATCTTATTTGGTTCATCTTTAATTAATGGAAAGAGACCAAATGACATGGCTTGGTTGGTTGTTTCCTTGTTTATAGGATGGCCACCATTAAATAATTTATTTTAATGAAAAGATGAAAATAAGGACAAGTCGGCCTCCTAATTTGATGGAATGAAAAGGTATAAATAGAGGATGAATTTTTTTTTTGTGAAGATGATTTTGTGTGGAAGATTTGGGATGCACCAGTAGCTCTGATTATCGGGGGTCAGGATGAGAACAGTTTTAGTGGTGGAGCAACAGCAGCAGTAAAACATTCTTTTTGTTTATCTCTTATTTCTGGGTTGGCTGATTGCTGAAGACGTGATGCTTGGTTGATGATATAGCAGCAGCATGATGAAGAGATTTTATCTCTGATTTATGGGCAGCAGTAAGGGCAGTTTGATGTGCATAATATGAATGGAAAGAATGAGAAGATGTTGGGTAAGATGAAGCTTGGACAGAATGTTGATATTAAAGTCATGGACAGAATAAAGATAAAATCTGATTATGTGCTTTTGACATGAATATGTGATGAATGTTGTTGGTGTGCTCCTTGAAGGCAGAATGATGTGCTCAGCATGAAGACAATGACAAGTACTGGTGTGGATAGTTTTTTACAAGGCAGAGATAAGTGCTGAAGTGGACAGTTTTGGACAAGACTGAGACAAGTGTTGATGTTGTTGATGTGACAGTGATTGTTGATGATATGTCTGTGTGTGTGGTGACATGAGTGTCTATACAGTATTGTAAATGCAAGCTAGTCTTGCATCTGAGGTTTGGACACCTCAACCCTTCTTGGCTGGGTCTAAGAAAACCAGGATGGGTCCTGGATGAGGAGTTGGTGCTCTTTGTATCAGTTGGTGCTGAATTACCCTAACGGTTGTAGCCGGTCCAAAACAAATACAAAAATATTACAAAAACTATATTGTGTTATGTTCTTTTGTGATGTGATGGTTTAATGATTTAGTTCATTACATGTTAATGAATCATAATTGATTAAATGATGGAAGATTATGAAATGTTGATGTAAATTGTAATACGATGCATTGATGAATTTTTTATTGAATAGTAGAAGTGGAAAAAGGTTTTAAAATTGCCTTCACACTGATTCACCCCCCTCTCCTTGTGAACATTGTGTCCAACAGGTATAATGCGCTTCTCTTCCTCCAAAAAAATGAGTATTGTCTGAGAAAGGGACAACATTCCTTCTATTGCTCAATCAAATTACAAAATCCCAAGAAATGGTCCATGCTCCTTATTGTTAACCATTCTACCCCTCCCTTGCCATTCCAGAGAATTTTCCAACGAGAATGAAATTGGCAAAGAGCTTTGACCACGGCACCCTTGGAGGTTAAGGACCCAATTGTTGCATGGGTAATATAAGAAGGAGGTGTGCACGAATTACCAAGATCAATCAAGAAGGTTGATAAAATATAATCACGACGATTCACGCTCACGAACTAGAGCATGGAATAAAAAGGGGGAGGTGCACGCAAGCGGCCAAGATTAATCAGGAAATCTTACCACATAAAATCATAGACATTCGCACTAAGAACATAGCACGTAAGGTACAAAAGGGGTATCCCACATGAATGGCCCGGATTGATCGTGCACTTTTAGAATACTCCATCAAGACCATTCGCGCTAATAGAGTAGTGTGTGGGATATAAATGGAAGACTACACGTGAACACGTGAATGGCCCGAATATTTTGTACACTTTTCCAACACCTCATCAGGACAGGTCATGCTATTGCAATTGCACATGGGATCTAAAAGGGATACCGTGCACCAACGGTAAAGATTGATTTACCCACATGTTAATTTTTGGTAGCTCAGAAGGTACTTCTACGTTGGGGGTGTCTAGCGACGAAGAAGGGGATGAGCGTAACTCTCTAAACAGACTTGTAAAAGTGTTTTTGTAATATCGTATTGTATTGGGTGGTATTTGTTATCCCATGGTACTGGAGGGTCAATGGTATTGGGTGAGACCATGGTATTGGGTGTCCAATGGTATTTCCCATGGTATTGATGTAAGGTGATATTATAAAAGAGTCTATGAAGAGTTGTAAGGTATCACATGCAGGAGTGAGTCATATCTATTGTGGAGTGGTCACGACACAGTGGCAAGAGTGAGTCATATCTCTTGTGCGTTGGTCAAGAGTGAGTCATATCTTGAATGGACAAGAGTCGGTCATATTTCTTGTGAGTGACAGAAATGAGTCATATCTTCTATTGGGGTTTTTCTTTTCTACTGAGGGTTTATGCATAGTGAGAGTCGGGATTCTGAGATCCAGTAACTCATATCCGGATGCCTGTCATTGTAAGTGTTGATTAGCAAACCTGCAATAAAAGATAAATTGTTGGTTGGTTTTCCTCGAAGGACTCGGGTTTCCAGGGTTATATCTTGTGTTCAATTTTCTCTATTTACGATTGTTTATCAGTATGTGTTGCATTTATCTTTTCAGTAATTTTGAGTTAACGTAATCACTGTTTAAAAGATTGAAAGTGTAGCAGTGATCTCGTAAGCCTGAAAAATTCACAGGGTATCAAGGCGGGTCTGAGGAAACCCTGCACAAGATCCCAAAAAAAAAAGGAATCGTACGGCCACGATACGAGTCATACGGACACCGTACATCAGCATGTGGTCGTGATAAGTGGCTACAAACATGGGACCTGTCACGAGAAAGTTAGCTACCAGCAAACTCATGTACGCTAGTGGACGAGATTTGGACGGGTGTTGAACTATCGCAGGCAAGTCCACCAGATAGACTGCAAAAGACCAAAATCAGTGGTAGAGTAGTGCAGCAGTAGCTACGTCAGTAGATTTGGGCCAATGTGAAGGACAACAGACCGTGGGCGGATTGGGCCCGATTATACGTGAGGGTGCAGACTCGAGAGAATGTCATGTTCCTTCCCTACTGACCATTTGGTTAAGTCTTGGACCCACCAATCCCTAAGGGTCTAGGAAGAAGAATTAAATTGAGAAAAATTAATTGGCATGAATTTTTGGTTCAAGCCTATAATAATTAATAATTTTAATATTCTGAATTTTAATTATTGTTATAGTTAATGCCTTATCATTATTTATCAAATTTTTGGAAAGCAATGATGTTCACTTGGCTAGGAGGGTGCATCAAGACAAGGTGGACCTCACCTACTCAAGTGGAAAAGTTAGAAACAACAAGGAATCAGCTAAAAGCAAGGTGGCAGCATAAAAAGATAGAAACTAGCAAAAGCAAGAAAAAAATAGGCAAAAGCACAAAGCAGGAAATTCAGAAAAGAAGGAAAGTGCAGAAAGCAACCAGTTTAAAAAAGAAGGTAACATCCAGAAAATCTAAGTAGGGCGCACTTGTCAAATTCAGTCGAAAGACACAAAGCAAGCAAGTTTTACAAAGCAGAATAGTTGCTAATTCTCTCAAGGAATGCACCCTCACCTCTCACACATGCCAATAGAGTATCCAGGAAGTATCTAGGAAGCTACCTAAGTTATAAAAGCATGCCAATCCGCACCATTCACTTTTTTTTGGTCAATTATTTTTTTGTCTTGAGAGCTTATGCTACTCAGAGTTGAGTGATGTGCCTCAACCAATGCTTGGGAGATGAACCCCAGTGACATTCATGTTCCAGTTTGTCGATGATCAGATCCAGAGCCATGGAATGTTGATGTACAGGTATAAATCAATCCATTATTGAAGAATCTTAAGCATACAAAGAGAGATCCTCAATCACAGTGCCATTAGAAGAGTTCTTGAAGGAGTTCATTTGGAGGAAGGATCCATTTCAGTGAAGGAGAACTTATGCATCTCATGAGGTCCAGTGCACCATCCATTTGCAGCTACCAGCTCTAATTTCATCCAAATTGCAGATCCAATGCAGAACTTCATCTTCTACTGCTCCTCTCACAATCATTCTCTCAGTTTGTAAGATTTCTCTAGTAGTGGAGACTCCTTGAAGATCTGAATGTAATAACTCCTCTAATATCTGCTCGGGATATTCAATTTCAACTTCTTGTTGTTCATAAACTTATATCAAAGTCCTCATATATTCCGTAAGTGATTTTTGTAATCCTTTAAGGCAATTTGTATCAAGTACTTCGAAGACTAGCTCTTTAAGCAAATTTTATTGACTAGTTTTACCATTTTTGCAATTAAGAGTTATGTATGAACCTATTTTTTGTTTTGATGGGTATTTGTGAGTCCTGAGACCTTACTGTAGCATCCCCAATCCTTTACCTGAGGATTCGAATACATCTCAGGCTGTTTGGAAGAGTTTGGAAAACCACTAGTGGAGCAGTCCAACATAGCGCCCTTACCTCTTTTGCTCCCAAACTCAACCAGAACCTCCCAAATTCTCAGAAGAACTTGTCCAACACCTTATTAAAGAATTAATAATTGATATATTCCACTCGGTTACATTCAGGTGTAAGCACTAAGTCTAGTTTGCATATACTGGAGTGCCCAGGAAGCCTCAAAGTAGACATCAGTCACCATTGTTGTTGAAATGTAAATGGCCCCAGTATGTTGTGCATAGGACTCAGAAGTTGGCCCTGAACCTGATACCCTTGCTGCTGCACATCCACCCATACATTTTGCAGATCCTAAACCTTACCAAGTCCTAACCTTGGGGGGAAAGCCAATTGTGTCCAAGACTAATTTTTCTGCAAGTAGTTTTGGTATAAGTTAATTCCGGTATTAATTAAAGTTTTAACTTTTGAATTGAGATAATATCTTTGATATTAATAAAATAAATTATCTCAATTCAGAATTTAAAACTTTAATTAACATTGATATTAATAAAATATATTATCTCAATTCAGAATTTAAAACTTTAATTAACTTTAATCAAAGATATTATCTCAATTCAGAATTTAAAACTTTAATTAACACCGGAATTAACTTATACCAAAACTAGTTGAAAAACTAGTCTTGGACACAATTGGCTTTCCCCCCAGGGTTAGGACTTGGTAAGGTTTAGGATCTGAAAAATGTATGGGTGGATGTACAGCAGCGAGGGTATCAGGTTCAGGGCCAACTTCTGAGTCTATCTCAATGCAGAATTTAAAACTTTAATTAACATCGGAATTAACTTATACCAAAACTAGTTGAAAAACTAGCCTTGGACACAATTGGCTTTCCCCCTAGGGTTAGGACTTGGTAAGGTTTAGGATCTGAAAAATGTATGGGTGGATGTGTAGTAGAAAGGGTATCAGGTTCAGGGCCAACTTCCGAGTTCTATGCACAACGTACTGGGGCCATTTACATTTCAACAACAGTGGTGACTGATGTCTACTTTGAAGCTTCATGGGCACTCCAGTATATGCAAACTAGACTCGGTGCTTACACCTGAATGTAACCAAGTGGAATATATTAGGTATTAATGCCTTAATTAGGTGTTGGACAAGTTATTCTGAAAATTTGGGAGGTTTTTGTTGAGTTTGGGAGCAAAAGAGGTAAGGGAACTATGTTGGACTGTTGCACTAGTGGTTTTCCAAACTCTTCCAAACAACCTGAGATGTCTTCAAATCCTCAAGTAAAGGATTGGGGATGCTTCAGTAAGGTCTCAGGATTCACAAATACCCATCAGAACAGAAAATAGGTTCATACATAACTCTTAATTGCAAAAATGGTAAAACTAGTCAATAAAATTTGCTCTAGTCTTGTAAAAGTGATTTTGTAATACCTTATTGTATTGGGCGGTATTTGTTAGCCCATGGTACTAGAGGGTCAATGGTGTTGGATGAGCCCATGGCATTGGGTATCCCATGGTATTTATGTAAAGTGATATTATCAAATATTCTATGGAGAGTTGTAAGGTATCACATGCAGGAGTGAGTCATATCTCTTGTGGCGTGGTCACGACATAGTGGCAAGAGTGAGTCATATCACTTGTGTGTCTATCAAGAGTGGCTCGTATCTCTTGAGTGGAAAAAAGTGAGTCATCTCTTGTGAGTGATAGAAGTGAGTTATATATTTTGTTGGGGTTTGTCTTTTCTGTTGAGGGTTTGGTCATAGTGAGAGTCAGGAGTCTGAGATATGGTGAGTCATATCTGGATTCATGTCATTGTAAGTGTTGATTAACAAACCTGCAATAAAAGATAAACTATTGGTTGGTTTTCTCCGAAGGACTGGGGTTTCTAGGGTAATATATTGTGTTCGTTTTTCTCTATTTATGGTTGTTTATTAGTGTGTGTTGCATTTATATTGTCCGTAATTGTGAGTTAATGTAATTACGGTTCAAAAGATCGAAAGTGTAGTAGTGATCTGGTAAGGCTGAAAAATTCACATGGCATTAGAGTGGGTCTAAGGAAACCCCGCACAAGATCAACCAAAAAAAAAAATTGTAGGGCCACAGTATGGGTCATACAAACATTGTACATCAAGGTACGGTCGTGATAAATGTAGACATGGGACTTGTCACGAGAGTGACAGCTAGTAGCAGACTCATGCACGCTAGTGGACGGGAGTTGGACGAGTGTTGGGCTATCACAGGCAAGTCCACTAGACAGACTGCAAGAGACCAAAATTAATGGTAGAGTAGAGCAGCAGTTGCTGCGTCAACGGGTCTAGGCTAGCATGAAGGACAACAGATCGTGTGCGAGTTGGGCCCAACTACACGTGAGGATGAAAATTTGAGAGAATCTCTCACATCAAGAGTGTGTAGAGCGGTCGTGGAGGTAAGAGGACTGGCAGGAGAAGTGTCGGCAATGGATTCAGCTACATGGAGTTCGGCAGCGCAAAGCAAACCGGGTGTGCAAGGCGAAAGTATATGGTTCAAGCTACGGAGGGCCGCATAGAAGTATATATGCGAAAGGATATGTCAAGGGACTGTCTGAGAATTGTTATGAGCTACGAACAAAGTTGCAATGAAGACCGTTGGGAGATAGGGCACAAGCTGTCGGTCGACAGAGTGAAGTCGGGATGTCGAGAAGCAGTTGTGGATCCTAAGAGATGTGGTGGATTGGGCTTCGTCAGAGCTCGGACAGTCGACACGCACAAGAGGTAGACGACTGAAGCATGGCAGAGGTAATTCAAGGCCAGAATGCGTGATCGGATCGCGGGTGTTGAGCTGCAGTCGACGCAAATTGTGTGAAGTCTAGCTACGGAAGAACGAGACCAAGCGTGGTGGTATTTGGAGCCGCAGGCAGTGCTGGAGCAACAATCGTCGTGGAGGCACTGACAACTTAAGGGCAGCTATGCACGGAATCAAGTAGCCACCGAAGGTTACAAGCAGCAGCCAACCACCAGATGAGGAATGTTGGACACACCAAGCACAATAAGAGGGGGGGTGAACAGTGTGCATAACCTTTTCACACTTTTTCAACTTTAGCAATTATAAGCATCTTATTCAATTCATCATTCATTAATGCATTACCACATCATTATATAATCAGCATTATTAACAATTACATATCATCATATCATCATCACATGGGAAGCATAACAAAACATAGTGCACAAAATTTTTATGTGGAAACCCAAATCCTGGGAAAAAACCACTAAAGTCTTTATAATAATAATTTACCAACAACAACTAGAAGGAGGCTACAACCCCCTGGTTTACAAGCTACAATCTAAAGGAAGCTACAACCAGAAGGAGGCTACAACCCCCTGGTTTATAGGCTACAACCTGAAGGAGCCTTAGCTCCCTAGTTCTCCTTGCCCTGTCCTACCACCCTGATATGAAGATAGAACCTCTGAACCACAACTGTGCCATACTGATCATTAATATGTACTATCAATCTGTCCAATCTAGTTGTACCAATCACTATTTTCATGTTGTTGCTGTAAGTGCCTCTACACTAATCTAGTCCTCTATTGAGCACCACATTCTTTCCACCAATATATCCACAATCAAGTCACCAATCAATCATTATTGGTGTCCTGTCATATCATTTGCTTTGTTGTAGGTGGCATTGTCATCAATGTCTAGCTGTCAGCATAATCATGTCATTGGAGCATCATCTCATATTCTTTTGTCGTTGGCATTCACATCATCATTATGTCCATGAATAATAACCATATCATTCTCGTCTTCATCTTCATCGCAAATATGTCCACAGTCATGTCACTGTGTTGTTCATAGTCATCCTATGACTACATTGATCTTAGTCATCTACTACTTCTGAATATCAGAATTCACCTCTTCGGAATCCTCATATGCTGCCACAGTTGAACCCCAAAGTCAAAGAGAGATAAATAAAAGATTATTCCATTTATGTTGTTATTCCTTTGCTGCTGCACCAAATTCCCAGAAAACTCAGACCCCCGAAATCAAATCACATCTTCACTACCCGGAATGCTTCCACAAAATTCACAACACAAAATAAAACCTTGTCTTCTATTTATAATTTTCTTCCTCCATCAATTTAAATAAATCAACAACGATTTCTTTAAGGTGTTCATCCTTTAAACAAGGAGATGCCATGTTATTATATGCCTTACAGAATACTTATATATATTTCCAAATTATCCTCAACAAGTATATATATATATAGATAGATAGATAGATATATTTAACCTTTATGCCACATCATCATCATCATAAGTACTTTATTTTTTCTCTTTTTGTTTCTTCCAAAATGCTTGTAATGTCATTAATTATGCACGCAAGGGGCCCTTTGGGGTGCCCTTCAAACATGCCTGTATGGGCTAAACAAAATGCCCGCAAGGGGTCTTTTTACCTTCCCCCATTACTCCTTTCAAAATGCCCGCAAGGGCTCCATGTTATGCCCGCATGATCTTCTAGAAATGCACGCAAGGGGCTGCTTGAGAATGCCCGCAAAGGCCCATTTAATATGCCCGCGGATTTTCATGAAATGCCCGCAAGGGGCCCAATACAACCTTCTTTAAAATGCCCACAGGCTCCTTTGAAATGCCCGCATGGGGGTCTTATAGGATGCCCGCAAGGGCTCCTTGATATGCCCACATGGGCACTATACATATGCCCACACATCATTTTTAAAATGCCCGCAGAGACACTCAAGATGCCCGCAGCTTCTCCTCAAATGCCCGCCAAGGCATCAAACAATGTCCTCCATGCTTGTTCATCAACCTTATGCTTGCCAAGTCATCAAGTGGCACGTCTTCATGAATGTATTGTTCAACATGTTCAGGTTCTGGGGAACCTAACCTAGCCTTTTTGCTTTCTAGCTCCTCTTGGTTAATTTTTGTTGCCACCTTTCTCTTCTTGGCCTTTTTTGAAGAATCATCAAAAACCTCTAACAAAGGCTGATTGGGATTTCCAACTTCTGATTGCAGCAACTCTTCTATACTAGGAGATTTCACCTTCACAGGCATTTTTGGTGACAATTCTTCGACTTGATTTTCCTCTAGCTCTGGTGATTGGATAGTAATGACCATGTTGATTACTCAAATGACCCATATGAGAATGAGGTGAACTTTGTCTCATATGAAAGTCAACCTAGGTGTGCAAAGACTTGGAATACCACCATGATCAATCCAATTAGGCAGAGGGCTTTATAGACTCGACACAAAGCAGATAAAATGAAGTTGGCAACAATGTAAAGGCTTTTGTCAACTACTAAGAAGTGAGGTACAAGAAAGGATCAATCTACAGATGTTTTGGGCCTCAAAATAGGGGGGCAATTCTTGAGAAGCATTGTAGTAATGAGTAGTACCATATCATCACTACACAGGTATTTGAGCCATGGCTTCAATTCCAGAATCAAATTTCAGTCAGATGTGGTAAGGAAAAGTTGAATCAAAGAATGAATGGGAAAATCAATGTGCATAAGATGGACTTTACCACTCAAGGTGTCAGATTCATAGGTAGGGATTTCAAGTGGGAAGAATTAATCGGTTCCAAGGGCCTTCACACCAAAAAAATCGAGGTTTTGAGTAAGAAAAAGGCAAAGAGTTCAAAGAAATGCATCAACTTGAGGGCAACCCCAACAAGGATACATATGGAGGATGATATTCACATGGCCAAATGCTAGAATGTGATGAAAAAGCACTTAATGGAAAATTTCATGGGGGAAAATGATTGATTCAACATAATTGGAGGCCTATTCTATGCCATGGACCCAGGTTATAAGGGTGGTTGGGTTTTATGGTTAAGTCCACTAAAGATGCCCAAAAATATTTAGATGGAGTATGGTTCTAGGGATAATCAACTATAAGTTTAGAAATGGAGTTATTTTAATCCCAACACTGAGGTAGCCTAGAGGCAATTTCTAGTTGTTCCCATTGAATTGTGGATGAATAGATCCCTTGAGGACATTACTAGGGAAAAACAGTGGGCATAGATCAAAGATACAACCTTAGAAGCCAAAGTCCTAATATAAATTGACCTATCAAAGGGTATTCCCAAGGCTATGGATATAATCGTGGAGGGGATTCTTTTAGACAAATAAGTGACTATATTAGTAACCCTTTTAGGTGCACCCAATGCCATATATATAGTCATGTTCTAGATGATTGCAAGTGCTCATTTGCTTAAGTCTAGCAACATAACGATATTCAAAGTAAATATCATGTCTTGAAGAAGACAACAAGGACTTCGAGGAGTGGGGAGTAAAAGAGTCCACGATATCCTAAAGCAACAGAAGAGAGTGGTGGGAGGACCCTAGATACAAAAATTATGGATCCTTCATAAGCCTTGGAAGAAAATGTAGGTTATCATAACCGTAACCTCTCAAGGCGCTGTGACAAGAGGATAGAGTCGAGGGTGACGTGGTTGGGGAAATGGAGCAAGTCTAACTTTCAACACTAGTAGGGTTAATCCTACTGAACATTCAAAAAATTTAGCAGTTTGAATAAAGAAAAATGGTTTTGGGGATAAGGTTAGTTAGCCTACCTATCTAGAGTTAGGTCGGGATCCTTTAGGGAATTCAAAAGATGTAGAGATACTTGATAAGAATAAGGATGTGAGTGGTTTTACAAATCAACAAAAACAGAAAGAAAATATCACCGATTTAGAATATGGGAGGCATCCAAGAAAGGAGAGCATTGGAATCCCATACAAGCCATACAAAATCCTATAAAGATAGATACGTAGAAGGCTCTAAAGGAGATTCAACGAGGTAAACAAATGTCCACTCTTGGGGTTAGGGGTTTGGCCACTGCAGAAGCATAAGCCATAAGTGATTATCTTACAAGGGAAACTAGAGTAAGGAAAAAATCGGCATAACTTTTATTGAAGCTTCTAAAGGAGTGGGACTTCAATGACTGGATGAGATATATCAAACTTATTATAAACTCATCTTTTTATGTATCGAATATTTGTACAAAGTTTTTTTCTTTCAAGACATAAAATAGAGGATCATAGTTAGCCCCAACAGGTAGCACGGGTGGTCAGAACACCCGCTGCCAAGGGCCCTCTATCACGAAGTTGTGGGTTCAACTCACCCGCATCCACCAAGGTCAAGCCTCATAATCCAGGCTATCCAGGCTATCTAGGTGAGGCCCCTTCGGGTGGGGCCCCCTAGATTATCTTACACATTAAAAAATAGAGGATCATAATTGTCAATTGCTATGGGCCATAGAAGGGGTCATTTTGGGAAACTTCGCTTAAGATTGCATAAAGGAGTACAATCTGATTATAGGGGATCACTCAAACTTTACCTTCAACAAAATGAAAGTTATGGAAGGGATGGCAAGAGTTTATAAGCTGGTAACTCACACAAGATAAAAGAGGCAAAGTTTGTGGATGTGGAACCAATGAAAATCATGCCTACTTGGAGGAATAATAGGTCAAAGTCAATAAAGGGTTTCTAAAAGACAAGATAGAGTTTTAGTATGACAATTTAATGAACTCTTTGGAAAGGGGGATGGAGGTTGAAGGGGAATCAAAGCATTCAAACTATAAGAATAGGCAATCCCTCCAAGTATAATCATGCTTCACTCAAAGATGATGAATGTGTGACATTGGTTAAAAATGAGTGGGTGGCTTTTTATGGGAATTCATAAGATTCAACAATCTTTCATTGCATAGGAGAATTGAAAAGATTAGAGTAGCATTCAGTGTGGGCAAATAGAAAACCCAACAAATATGGAGTTAGAAGGAAACTTATCGCAGACTTGTCTGAGAAAAATGTTCTAGGGTTTTTAATGAGAAGGAAGACTTGAAGAAACTGGAGCTATCAAAAAACAAGTTTTGGAGAGAAGTTCAATGGGGAATAAAGAGTAAGATGGTCTAGCTAGGTAAGGATGATAACAGCAAAAGATTCTTCTAGAACTTTGATCGCAGACTTGTCTGAGAAAAATGTTCTAGGGTTTTTAATGAGAAGGGAGACTTGAAGAAACTGGAGCTATCAAAAAACAAGTTTTGGAGAGAAGTTCAATGGGGAATAAAGAGTAAGATGGTCTAGCTAGGTAAGGATGATAACAGCAAAAGATTCTTCTAGAACTTTGCTAATCATAAGAAGATAATAAACAAAATTTGGTAGTTCGAGAAATAGGATGGCGTGGGGTTTCTTGTTTTCACGTATCTACAAAGAAGCAGCTAGAGATAATATAGAAAGAAAAGTAAAGATTTCCTTACTTCCAAAGGCTTGTGATGGAGGAGTCGAATCCAAGTTTTATGGAGGTCTTTGCTACCATCTTTCAAAAAGGATAAAAGCACGAGCCCAGATAGATGGCTTACATGACATCTTGGAAAAAGATTTATAATAATCGTTGAAGAAACTAAACGTTTGGGAAAGGTCTTGAGTGCTTTTAATTCTACCGTTCTAGCACTTGTTCAAAATAAGGACAAGCCAGGATAATTTGATCATCTCAAGCTAATATCCATCTGTATTTGTATATATAAAATCATAGCAAAGATACCAGCAATTGGGGTCAAAAGAATATTACCAAAGGCAGTCTCTCGAGAGCAATTTCTTACCTACTACTATTCAATTAAACATAAAAAATCACTCGTTAAAAGGAGCTATTCTTCATGAATTTTACAAGACTGGAAAATAATATAAATTATTTTGTGCCAATTAGAATTTTCTTAGGGTAGACAACATGTTCTACAGAAAAATGTGTGCTTTCATGTTCTACAGATAGTGTTTAAAGAGCACCAAAATATCAATAATTTTCACATATATACAACAAGAGATATCACAAGGAGCAACAACTGTCAATATCACAACAGCTATCTAACAAACACTAGCAATCGATATCAAAATAGCAACCCCTTAAGAAATGTTTAGTCGGTTAGCCTGCACAGTCATTATGCGAAAGCTACCTGAAGCTAAAATATAGCACCGATAGCTTCTAGAGTAACAACAAATGAACATCCTAGGTCATGTCAGAATATCACAAGCTTTAATATTAAAAAATAGAATAAATGCAAATAAAACATTTCATATTGCATACAGAAAACAAAAGCAACTAATGTCTGACATAAATCTGCATATTCATACCCATCACAGAAAGAAGTGAAAGTGGAGATTTGCATTTCATGTAACACAAGAAAAACATCTATTTGCAGGAAGGTTTACTCATTGAGCAGATCAGGGATAATATCCCTGTGAATGAGATTCAAAAGTCAATTTTTTATGATCGAGTACATTTTGTTGTCGTAGTTGTTCTTATTCTGAGTTAAAGTTCGTCAGGTTGGAAGTATGTCTACTGTCTGGTGTGAATACAGCAGATATGTTTATTTTGAAAAGAAGTCTGTATGTGTCTCGGGTCTAAGTGAAGACATTACGAAACCATGGATCTGAGCCAAAAGAGTAGTAAATGTGTATTTTAATTTGTCCTCGTAAATATCAACTGCAGAGTTTTTTTCTTTGAAAAAAAACACAAGACATCATAATGTGCATAGAACACTTTAATCCATTTTCAGGAAGGCGGACAACATTAACTATCTTAATCAATCAATTAAAGAAATGACTGTTTCTATATAGCTGCTCTAACAAATAAAATAAATGGCAATCTTATGAAAATCCCGATAAAAATACTGAAGATTCCTTACGAAAATCAGTGCCCAATATAATTATCCAAAAAATTCAATATACGACAGGATTGCAAAATCAATTCTCAAAATTAATCCTTGAAATAAACCTCGCCTGCAAAAAACCTATATGCGGGCATGGATGAAACATCCACTACTAGCACTACCTATGCCTTCAGTTTACCAAATATCTTGGCCTTCTCCTGGGTTGTCTGGAATCGCCCATGTCCAAACTTAGAGGATGTGTCAATGAATTTCAACTTGATTTCCTCCAAGGCAGTACGAGAAGTCTGTTTCAGCAAAGACTGCCGCAAAGTAACCACCCGCTTCTTGGTACCCATACAACAACCTCTGATCATAATGTAATCATCTTTTACAATACCATAGTGAGGAAAACCACCCATTGGTGTTATATCCTTCTCAGTCCTATCAAATTCGGTCATTGCCTTGTGGGATTCCTCATCTATCTTGCCAATCTTGTAGATCTTCTTATTCATCTCAGTACGATGATGATAACCATTCTGACCAGCCCTGGCAACAGTAAAGGAAACCCTGGCTGGATGCCAGGCACCAATACAAGCAACCTTACGCAAACCCCTGTGAGTTTTACGGGGCAGTCTTGTAACACCCCACCTGGTAACGACACCTTCATAACCCTTACCCTTGGTAACACCAATAACATCGATCATTTCATCTTTCTGGAAAAGAGCATCAATAGGAACTTGTTTCTCAAAGAACTTATATGCATAATCTACTTTCTGGGCAACTGTTCCCCCATTAACTTGTATTTCCATCAGGTGTGCCTTCTTCTGCTTCAATCCTTTCATCTTCTTAATCTGAAAATGTGAAATTGGGTAGCTGGAAATCAATAGACTAAAATATCTTCATACACAATACGAAAAGCATTCTCTTAACCACTTATAACAACTCAATTTTAAAAGAAGACTCAATATAAGATTTTCCCAAAACTAGTCAAGCAACCAGTAGATAAATTGACATAATACAAGGCAAAATTCTTTCGTAACATTCTCTGGTGCTAAACCAACAAGGACTGTGAGAACTGGAAAAATATTATGGAAAAATTAGAACTTGTAAATCATACATGATTTCTTTAATTATCTGTCAAAATTTTATTTCCATTTCACTTTTGACTAGAAAAAACTACACAAGCACTCCGTGTAAGTATTTCACATATATGTTTTTTTTTATTTTATCATTTCTTGTAGTTTGTGTCTTTTCAAATAGGTCTGAAATGGTTACAATGGATAGAAGGAAATAATTTACGAGTCTAGGCCCTGGAATGAAAAAGGAGTCTAAAGAGGAAAATTAGGCTTACAATTTTTGATGTAATGTTCATTCCGGAATCAAAAATGAATCCTCAGAGGATGGAGGGGAATTACACAATCACTCCATGCAAGTATTTCATGTATATGTTTTTTCCATTAATTGTAGTTTGTCTATTCTTGTCAGTCAGAAGTAATTACAAGAAATACAAGAAATAAGAGTCTAAAAAGGAAAATTAAGCTTCAATCCCTGATAATGTCCATTCGAGAAATAAAAATGAATCCATTTTGAAGCATGCATACTGGAAAAACCTGTCCAAGGAAATAGGAAAATACAAAGATCTGCCATGGATACTTGGACATGATCTAAACCTACTATCATGATCCCAGGTACAAAGGAAGTGCAGTCCCAGAGATTTTGTCAAAAACTATCTAATAAATCTGGAAGCAAGCAAAAGGAAACTCAACAGATCCAGTTGGAATTACCAGTCATCCATATTGACTGAACCCCTAATATATGGTCCAAACAGTATATGTATGGTTCAATCTTAGCCAAATTTTGACGCATGCATACTGGAGAAACCTGTCCAAGGAAATAGGAAAATACAAAGATCTGCCATGGATTCTTGGACATGATCTAAACCTACTATCATGCTCACATGAAAAGAAAGAAGGTACAAAGGAAGTGCAGTCCCAGAGATTTTGTCAAAAACTATCTAATAAATCTGGAAGCAAGCAAAGGGAAACTCAACAGATCCAGTTAAAGACCAGTTATCCATATTGAGTGAACCCCTTCTCAGTCATCATTGAAGTTTTAACAGGAGACCATAGGATCACAAGCAAACATCTCCAAAAATAGGAATCAAACACTTCGTGTATGGTCCAATATTAGCCAAATTTGAAGCCTGCAAAATGGAACAATCTGTCCAAGAAAATAGAGAAAAAACCAAACATCTGCCATGGATCCTCAGACATGATATAAACCCACTACCAGCATACATCCATCTTAAACCCAGTTCTATCAAACACCGAGAGGGATCCAATTTGTTGAGGTGTATTTTTTATAAATCTTAAACTCAAGAAGTTTGATCCATCTCTGGATTTATACATCCCGATTTAAGATTTAATTTTTTAATTTATAGGCCGACATGGATTTTTTTAATTGCTTTTCATAATGATTTTATTTTATGAGCCAACACGAATTTTTGTAATTACTTTTTATTTTTTACATAGTTTTAAAAATCGAAATCAGTCAGGGATCAAATCTGACTTGGACTCCATAATGTATCAGTCATGACTCAGCCGATTTAAATTTAATGACTCAGTTTACTCAAAAATACATAAAATACTTATAATTGAAGAAATGAATCAGTAATAAAACAATAATGAATCAGACTCTGAAACAGTAATGACTCGGCCAATTGGTTCAAGTGACTGGTCATGACTCTGATTTAAATTTAATGACTCAGTTTACTCAAAATAACATAAACTACTTAAATTTGACGAAATGAAACAATAATGAATCGGACTCGGAATCAGTAATGACTCGGCCAATCTGACCAATTCCAGTGATCGGTCAGAACCGGGCATCAAATTGGTTCGAGTGACTGGTTCAATACTGAATCGGCCAATTCAATGTCAAAATCTGCCACCTATCACTCGAAACTGAATCGGCCACTTCAGTAACAAACTGAACTGATAGCCGATTGAGATCCGTTTGGGGTCTGCTCAATGAATCAGCCTATTCCAATTCCGATTTTGCAGATTTTTAAAACTATGATTTTCAGTAAAGTAATGTTACGTTATGTTACATTACATGACAACATCTCCCCCATACTAGCGCCTCGCTCCTCTCAATGCAATCATGGTCCCATGAAAAGAAACAAGGTATAATGGAAGTGCAGTCCCAAAGATTGTCAAGAACTATAATAAATATTGAACCAAAAAACTGAAGATTTTTATTTACTTGGAACAACATAAGAAAAGGAAGTGGTCTAGTAATGGAAAGAATAGACATATTCCTAAATCCTGATCAGCTAAAATTGGTCAGTTAAAGGGCATGAACCATAACCAATTACTACTATCCATTGGCCAATCAGTGTGGACATTTGTAAAATGGGAAAACCAAAAGATACTAACAAGCCCCTTTCAATTATGAGCTCATGTATATTTTTTTCCATATTGCATAAAAAGTCACACATACACACACACCCTCCAAAATGTTTAACCTGAATAGGACACTGGAAAATGTTTAAATCATGCTAAGTAAAATGGGATAAGTTTGTTTTTAGCACTATATTCCAAGAAAGGAGGCTGAAATGAAACCGCGGACACACCCCAGGTATCCAAAATGTTTAACCTGAATAGGACACTGGAAAATGTTTAAATCATGCTAAGTAAAATGGAATAAGTTTGTTTTTAGCACTATATTCCAAGAAAGGAGGCTGAAATGAAACCACGGAAGAAATAATTGAAGAAGTCAAGGATGTCAGATAAAATCAGCTCTAATCCAATCTGGATCTAACATACAAAAAACAGAAATTATTCTGGAAACAGAAATGTACTACTCAGTGGCTGAAAAAGAGAGGGATTCTAAATTCAACCCTGGAGCATAACTGATCAGAAAGTAGTAGTAAAAGATTTCAAGGATAATCACAGAAGATAATAAGAACAGATTACAACCCCAGGGATCCAACATGTTCATCCTAAAGAATATGCTGAAATATGCTTAAATCAGGCTTATGTAATGGAACAAGGAAGTTTTTGGCAATATATTCCAAGAAAAAAAAAGTTGGAGGCTGAAAAGGAAACACTGCAGAGAGAATTGGAGAAGTCCGGGATGTCAGAGAAAATCAGATCTAATTCAATCTAGACCTAGCATACCAAAATCAGAAATCTGGTATTCAGTGGCTCAAAAGAGGCAGGGATTCCAAATTCTCCAATTAGAGCATACCTGACCAGAGAGTCTTAGTCATAATCACAGAAGATAATAGGAACAAAGAAAGGTGACAAAATCTATGCATGTAGGCAGAGATTTATATCAAGAATTTACTAACAGAAAAAAAGGATACAAATAAGAATAATGCAGAAACCTACCAAGAATGCATCCCAAAATAAAATCAAAAGATACAAACATGAGCCAACTGACCCCAATAATTGAAGAAATACACCAAGTAATTTCCTCAATGAAGAAGGGCAAAGCCCCTGGCCCAGAAGGTTTCCAAGTGGCTTCTATCAGAAGATATGGGATACTATCAAATCTGAATTACTAGGTCCAGCTGAGGAATCAAGGAAATCAAAGAGCATGTTCAAAGTCTTCATCTCAACCTTCCTTACCATATTCCAGGAGAGAGCAGGCAGCTTATTTTGACAGCTTCAGGCCTTTGTCACTATGTAACACATTCTACAAGATTATATCAAAAACTTCCAGGTTTAACATGGTGTTTCCTATATCCAAGGAACAGGCAGAATTGATGGCAGGTAGACAGATCACAGTCCGATTTCAGTCTAAATAGTCAATAGTTAATACACACAAGACACAAGATGAGAAAGCTTATGATAAAGTGCAATGGAGTTTCCTTGTTAATGCAACTTCTGAAAATTGGATAACAAAAAAATGGGTGGAATGTATTTCAGGGTGTTTCTTCTCGGCATTCTTTGATGTGCTAATTAATTAACAGGTGCCATCAAGCTTCTTCAAGGTTACAAGAAGACAAAGGCAACAGTGCCCTCTTTCTGTTCTTTTCTTCAACATAAATGTGGATGCTCTGGGGGACCACTAAATCAGACGAAAATCAGAGAGATCAAAGATCTCAAACTGACGTCAAATATCCCCTCAGTCACCCACTATTAGTATGTACATAGCACTCTGGTAATGGGGGAGGTAAATAATAGCAGACCCAGTGCCTTGAAAAGGATAATTCTCGAATTTGAAATAGTTTCAGGTTAGTAAATAAGCAAGAACAAATCAAAAAAGACCACTATAAATTAAAATAAATCAAAAAAGTGACCTCAGTAAAAAACTAAAAACTAAAAAAATCTAAAAAAGAGATCACTATAATAAAATAAACCATTAAGTTACCAGGACTCAGATATGAATCTGCTAGATTTTTAAAAATCTAGTGTCCAGATATGTAAGGTACAGCTAACATAGATATATTTTTATAATTTAAATGTCCAGATATGTCAGGTACAGCTAACATAGATATATTTTAATATTTTAGAATATATAATATATATATAAATAAAAATATATAAAGTTATAAATATAATATTACTATAAAGTTAAAAATATATGCTTATAATTAAGCTATAATTATAAACTTATCATTTATAAAGTTATAAATGAACAATTTATAAACTAGAGAAATATAAATATACAATAATTATAAAAATGAAAAATCATAATTATAAAGGTATAATTATGCAACTTGTAAAGTTTATATGCATTGACACTAGATATATGCATATCCAAATAAATATATATTCACTTGATAACCATATATCACAAGTTATAACTCAGTTCACGTAGTACATGTTTACAGTAGGCCTCACAACAACACTGAGGAGACATTCAGCAAGCCATGCATCGACCCCCAGGCGACACATTAGCCACCCACATGAGATATGATCAAACCAACTCAAACAATGATCCTTCCCCCATACAGAGATGTGAGCTTGACTTGTGGGTTTAAAATAGACCTTTGACAGTTCGCAAAAGAAATCATGGTCGGGATTTGCAGCATTGAGGCAGTTTGAAGAAGAAATCATTGTGCTGATAGGCACATCACTTCACAGCTGCTGATAGGCACATCACTTCACAGCAAGTGCATCTGGAAACTTCAGGCAAGTGGTTCAGCTCCATGCTGGTTACTTCAAGCTATAAACAGGCTGGTTTTGGCTCCCTGGTCTTTGGTCCATCTTTCATTCTAGTTTCATTAGTTTCAATTCATGGTTTTCGGCGTAGTAGGTTCATGGCTTGCTTGGATTTTAGTTTAAACTCACCTCTAGCTCTATCTCTCTATTCCTCAAGCTATCCGACATCTTCCTTGGTTCTACTAGGGGGTTTGTTTTGTTTTTGTTACCAGTCTCGACGCTCAACCTCCAACACTCTCAACCAACCTCTACTTCATCATATTCAGCTCCTCAATCTTGAGCATGGCTAGAGCACCCCAAAGCAAAGACCCCGCAAGGGAAAGAGCACTATTTCTGAACCAAGGGTTCAAAAGTAAATTGCAGACCTCAAGACTTCCTATTCCAGAATTACACCAGCCCATATTCAACATGAGCTTGCTGATATTGAGTAATAGTTGAAACAAGAGTGTACTCAAGATGTAGATACTAGAAATCCAGAAAAACATGGGCCCTTTTGCTCCCGACCAAATACTTTGGGCCCTTTTGTTCCCAATCCAAGGAATACCAAATCCCAAGAAACCAAATACTTTTGGCCCTTTTGTTCCTGATCCAGAGAATACCAGAGGCCAAGAAACCAAATACTTTTGGACTGGCACTCTATTGGCAAATTAAAACATTGTTGGTCAAGGTTTTATTGGATGCAAAGGAAAAGCAAACTGAGTTGGCTTTGATAATGGAAGAATTCATAGAACAGAACAAGAGCATCCTGGCCAAAAATCAATGGTTGGAGATCAAGCTTGATGCTCTCTACAAGGCCACCACAAGGCTTGAATTTGCCTCGGCAGACCCTCAAAGTGTCGATGAGAAGGTCCCAATCATTCAAACTTCTGATGATTATGTTGCATACTAAAGCTATTTTCTTTCAGTTTTATCTTTTGATTATCATAAACATGTTCAGGTTATTGTATATCTATATAAGTTTAATGCTACAACAGTCTTAATTCAGTTGCTAGAACTTGGAATGTCAATATTTTGTTTATTATGTGGTCTGGTTTTTTAAATTCTCTATAAAATTTTGTGATTATTAATACAATTACTTACTAGCTTATAAAAAACATATCATAAGTTAAAAAGTAAACCAGATATGTACATCATATAATAATCAACTTATCATAAACAATATGACATATGACAAATTAGTGACTTATCAATCTAATTTACATTGAAACTATATATTCACTGAAATTATATATCTATTGATGTTTTACTTGTGACAATTCATGAACCAATGGATAACAAGAGACCCATTCTAAGATCCCTTTTCCAAACTATGTTCGTTATAATTATTGATGTTTACTTACAAAAATCCACAGATGACAAGAGGCCCATCTATGGTCCCCTTCCCAAACTATGTCTATATACAATATGCAAATAAGAGCTCTGAAGGTCGTGCCCATTATAGAGGTATATGGTGATAATATGGCTCCTTTTTTCATTTGGGTACTCTTGATGAGCAAATACATATGTCCTAATGGTGGGTACAATAGCACATATAGAAATCTGTGTCCAGACCCATCTATGCTCCCTTTTAGGATATACTTCATATACAATATTCAAATAAGAGTTTTAAAAACCAAATTATATAATTATTGATGTTTACTTGTGACATTTCATAAATCCACAGATGACAAGAGACCCATCTATGGTCCCCTTCCCAAACTACATTGTTATACAATATGTGAATAAGAGATCTGAAAGTCGTGCCCATTATGAAGGTATATGGTGGTGATATGGTTCCTTATTTCATTTGGATGCCCTGAGTAAATACGTGCAGCCTTCTTAATGGTGGATGCAATAGCACAAAGAGAAATCAATGCCCTTATGATGGTAGCTGTGGCAACATGAATTCTCCAAATTGATAAAATATGATGTGGTGTAAAGGTGAATATTGTATTGATATTTTTCATGCATGCAAAGGACCCTTTTCTAATCAGATACTAGGAAAATCGAAGAGAATCCAAGCAAATTTAAATATAGTGACAATACATTTCATGCATGCAGAACTCCTTTCCGAGCAAATCCTAGGCAAATCCAAACAAATATGGATCGTATGCGACGATCCTTACCCCGATTCCAACACATCCAGTAACTCAGATATACCAACATAGATCCATCTGAACTCTGGATCTATAAAGTGGCAGGAGGGATCGAATCCCTTTGAGCTGTAAACTCTTTTAGAGTGCAAAAATTGAGGAAAGGTTTAACCCTCAAGGTATTTGTTCCCTTTTGACACTTGGTAGATCCGATGTTAAGATGGATCTTTGCCAGTGGTTATTGCTTTTGATACTCATTTTTTAGGGTCCTCTTAGCTTTTACATGTTGTACATGAATGTGAAGAGGTTATTTAACTCCATTTCATCTACCATCCTATCCTCATGCACTGTGAGAACAAAAGGATAGTAGTGACTCAGAATGAATACTAAATGTTTGAATAAATTCTTATTCAATCACCTTCTTAGTCTGAATTATGAATCTAATCTTTTTACAAAGTGCTTGCATGCATATCTCAAAATTGTTTCCTTTACAGAACATATTGAGAAGGGAAGGTCTTTAAACATAATCATTATGAATAAAAGTTGTTATAGGTACAGGCATTCATGTCATACCACCTTCATGGACCTTACTAGAAATTGAAAATACCACCTTTTCCTGTAGCAAAACTGCATTTTGCTCATGTCTAAGTCCTTCTCTTAAATGCATGAGCATTTTAAGAATTGGTTTAAGTGTGAGAGCTATCTATAGACTAACATGCTATGCCATCCTCAGCCCATCGCCCCTTGCAAAGTTTGGGGATTTGCATGTCCCCCCATCTCAGAAACCAGTGCAACATACGATATAGGATTGCATACCAAATGAAGAGAAACTAGCAAAATTCAGAACCTCATAGCAGGTACCAAATCTGCAAATATTCCCAAAAGTGGTTTTATTCTTCTCACCAGCAAATCTACAGAAAGATAGTAACAGAAGAACCATTGAGGGCCAAATAAAGGATTGGCCCATCAAGCTCCATAGGAGGCCTTGGAGAAGCAAAAAGCTGTGGCCAACTGCTCCTAAAATGTGAATTTTCCACCAACTTATGGAAACTATGGAACACATTGACCAGCCAGCCTAGTACAATGGTTATATCGACCAAGAAGTTATTGTAGAAATGGGGCAAATTCACGGGATAAGAAAAAGTTATAAAGCAAATCTGGGCTCTAAATCTAGCTTAGATGACAGTCTGCTATCCATAGCAATGGACCAATCTGGACCTTTTTTCAGCCTGTTAGTTGCTTAGTTTATGACCCTGATATGGAAGAATTTTCAATCAAGATGTGTTATGTATATTAGTTTTATTCCAGTTAAAACAAGGTCCATCATCTGGTTTATATTTAAACAGAGTATTAACACCAGAGCTAGTATGGATGCATTTCAAAAGAGCTGTGATAGGAACAAGTACAGTAAGAGGAAAAAACCATGTTGCCTCAAATCAATGAAGGAAATCGGCGAACTCAAAGAAGCAGCTCCAATTGAGGTAGATCTAAATCAATGCAAGTTCCAAGAAAGTCAAAAACTACTTGATGCCTTCGACCTGACAGGCTCAGGTTGGTTCAAGGAAAACTTTTGAAAGACCATCTAATGTAAAATCTAGACAGACAGGAGCAGATGTTATCAGAGATTGCCATGAAAGGACAAGGACAGAGGAATGTCTTCTTCAGATACCTGGAAGTGGGGTATAGAAGTGACCACATCAAAAGAGAACAACAATAAGGCATATACAGCTTCAACAAACAAACAATATCAGAAAGCAAAACTACATCACTTGGCATGTAAAGCGCACATAATAATGCAGTTAAGAACCAGCTCTCACATGTTGAGATGTGAAACAAGAAAATGGGAACAACCCAAGGAGACAAATCCCCCATAGAGCTCCTTACCGAGTAGGCAGTTATCAGGTCATGGGAACTGGTCAAGCACATTGAATGGAGGTTTTTAGAAGATAAGAAGCATTTCAATCTAGTAAGTTACAGCATGTGAGAAGGCAAGCCAACCAGATGGCTGACCGGCTAGCCAGCAAAGCCATTACACTAAAAAGAGTAATAGAGGGATATAGAAGTGACCACATCAAAATACAACAACAATACGGCATACACAGATTCCACAAACAAACAAAATCAGAGAGCAAAACTACATCGCAAGGTTGAGATGTGAAACAAGAAAAATGGGAACAACCCAAGGAGCCTAACTCCCCATAGATCTCCTTACCGGGCAGGCAGTTAGCAGGCATGGGAACTGGTCAAGTACATTGAATGGTGTTTTTAAAGGTTAAGAAGCATTTCAATCTAGTAAGTTACAGCATGTGAGATGCAAGCCAACCAGATGGCTGACTGGCTGGCCAGTAAAGCCATCACACTAAAAAGTGATGGGGGGATATAGAAGTGACCACATCAAAAGAGAACAACAATACGGCATATACAGCTTCAACAAACAAACAAAATCAGAGAGCAAAAAACTACATCACTTGGCATGTAAAGCGCACATAATAGTGCAGCTAAGAACCAGCTCTCACAGGTTGAGATGTGAAACAAGAAAATGGGAACAACACAAGGAGCCACCAGATGGAAGGGTGTGCTGGATATGTGGGAATGTAGAAGTGAACCGAGCAGCATTTTTTTCTAATTTGTACAGCATAATCACAAATCACAGAGATATCAAGCTTGCATATCAAAGGCAAGGGATTAGCATTCCAGTAGGATATGCAAGAAGAATACTGTTGAAAGCAGAGACAATAGCACAGCCAGCCCAAGTAAGTAGATCAGGAGAAGAATTTGATTCCCGCCATTACACAACTATCTCTGTTTATTGTGATATTTTGCTTTAAGTTCTTTGAATATGTTACACAGAAGGTAAACCTTTCTTTATCTCATATGGCCACTCGGTTGAGTGAACAGTTTAATAAATCAATCCATCTATCTATCTATTTGAGCTTAGATAGTCCAGAATGAATCAGACGATTTCCAACGAGGGGCTGGACACTGGGTTTGTTGTCTTTTGTATAAAGATGAGCATATACACAGACCCCATTCTATGGAACTCCATAACCTCAGGGATGTTCTATTAATACATTTTTTGTCCTAGCAAAATAACTAAGACTAGATGATCCGCATAGAATGCATACGTACCTGAGTGTGAGCGAGAACCCTTATGACGGTGGCATACTTCTTCATTTTCTCGAGCTCCGCCCCGATTTCCTTCTTACCCTCCTCCGAATCATACTTTTTGGCATATTTAGTGAAAGCCTTCTTCTTAGCCCTATACCAGTTTTTGTAAAACCGCCTACGCACCTCCTCACTGAGGTGCTGTGCCCACACTGTGTTAAGGGTCCGAAGCCCTCTGGGCGTCTTAATATAGGCGACCACACCCACAATCACCATTGGTGGTGTCTCAATCAGTGTCACAGCCTCGCAGGTCTCCTTCTTGTGAAGCTCTGCAAATGCAAAACCCGATCGATTAACTAGCTAACTAAAACAAGAACCAAAAAATACAAGAACACAGGGGGTCGGAAACGAGAAGGTGAGGAAATCAAAAAAAGAAACGGATAGACTTACTGGATCCGGGCTTCTCGACCTCTCTGACGATGTGGGTCATCCCGGCCTTGTAGCCCAAGAAGGCCGTCAGCTTGCAGGGCTTCGATGGTTCATCCCTGGGGAATGACTTCACTGCATTTATCACAACACAGACGGACACATGCAGACGAAGAAAATCAGTTTCTGAGAACATTAATTTCTGTTGTTCTAGTTGCATAAAACAGAGACACGGAGAGAGAGATTTGTGGAATTTTTTTCTTCACCTTTTCCTCTGTGTCGACGAGCCCTCTTACGGGGCAGAAACCCCAGAGAGCCATGTCTGGGATGCTCGAACTTCCTGTGACTCATCTCTTCAGCTGCAGCTCCCCCTCCTCCGGCTTCCTCCTTCTGTCCGCCCCAAAGAAACCCTACGGTACCCAATATTTGTCGTGAACTCTGAAAGGGTTATCCACTCACCCAAACCCTAACGTCAACACAAACCCTAATACAAACCCAAAACCCTACAGCGTATATACCCTCTATTACTTCTTAGCATGAGCATATATGGTTAAGAGTCGCGTTATTTCTTTTAATTTCATGTTTGTTAACTTAGGCCGTGTGATCGGTGAAGAGGTTAGTCTTTCTTTGCGAGATGTTCCACCTTAGTCTACTAGCAATTGCCCAAAAAGGTGCAAATATAAGTCGATAGTTTGTTTTTGGAGGGTAAAATCACTGAAAAGGAGAAACTAAAATGAATTTGTGTTTTGGGAAAAAATCCCAAAAAAAATCCATGGAATAAATTTTTCCCTCAAGTTTTTTCTTTGGTAGAAGAAAACCTCAATCAAATGTAATTTTTAGTCTCAAATACTAAAGCAGTTTCTGTGTTGTGGAACATCGATCAAAATCAAGATACCAAAATCGGAAGCAATCAATCAAGTAGGTTGGGTTTGGTTTTGGGCTTCCATTTATATTGCAGTCATGAAAGTTTTCCCATCGAGGTTATGTTTGTGTATTCTTGACGAGGTCTGCAACATCATCTTACCTCACATGCCACAACCATTGAAATTGAACCCCTTTGACGTAGCATCACCAAGATTTTGAATTAGAAGAGAGCAAAATGGTGCAAAAATGATCAAAGATGCAGAGGTAAATGACTCCAT
The DNA here is from genome assembly GCA_027924585.1 of Larix kaempferi. Taxonomy (NCBI): domain Eukaryota; kingdom Viridiplantae; phylum Streptophyta; class Pinopsida; order Pinales; family Pinaceae; genus Larix; species Larix kaempferi. Next base: position 9,250,762 of record BSBM01000642.1, read on the forward strand.
TGAAGCCTTAAGCTTTCTGAAGTGTTCACTAATGAACATGAGAGTAGACAAGATCAGACAATTGTTATATCACTTTGACAAATTGAAAGCTACCCCTTTGACGTAGTATCACCAAGATTTTGAATCATAAGAGAACAAAATGGTGCAAAAATGATCAAAGATGGTCAAAGATGCAGAGGCAGATGACTCCATTGAAGCCTTAAGCTTTGTGAAGTGTTCACTAATGAACATGAGATTAGACAATATCAAAAAATTGTTATATCACTTTGACAAATTGAAATCTAAGAACAAGGAATTGAGAAAACACGGTGTCACATCAAAAAAGTCCAAATAGTGCTTTCCAAAGCACACAACCTAAGGCCGATATAAAACTTATTGCACTGTTTTGGTAATATAGCTAGAACAAGAAGGAAAGAAGAATGCACTGGTAAAGGTATATGAAAATTGCATGGCATAAAAGGCATACGGTGCACTTTGGGGTGGCATATGAATAAAATTGCTTTTGAAATGTGAAACATATAAGAATGTTTCAAAATTTGCAGGTTTTTAGTGGTTGGATATTAAAAACTGGAATGTTTAGTTTTGACTCTGATTTGTCAACAGCTTAATTAATAGAAATTGTTTTCAAATCACTCTTACATTCACATTTTTTGGGAGCTTAACACAATGGTTGACAACTTATCGATAGATGGTTTACAGGTTTGACCCACCAAAACTAGAAGGTATTGAAGGTAAGTTTAAAACTTAAATCTTCAACCAATAAACCAAATCTTAAAAAATATCATTATTATTCAATTATGACACAAATATTAAAAACTCAAAGCTTATATTAAAAATAGGTGCCCTAGTTATCATAAGAACCAAACCAGAATGAAATTTCCGATACAAGACGTTATCCAAAAAAACATAATATTAAAATCCAAGGAAATGATTCTCCACTTGTTTCAACTCTCCCATTTATGGGTTCGACTGTAAATCCCAATAGCTCTTTCCATACGAACCTCTATGATGAACTAAACTAGAAAAGAACTTGGAACACAAACAAACAGATTGCCAATTCTCATCAGAAAGTGAGTTGAATATTATCCAAAAATTATTTGGATGAATATATATTTTGGAAAGACTAAGAATCTTAGTTAGTTGAACAGAAAAATTCTTCAATCATGTTCAATGTTGTTCCATTTCTTCCTGGAAATAGCTTTACACAACTACTGTTAGCAAACTCTCCACCACCAAGATATGTTTGCCTATGGGAAGATTTTAGTCAAACACATGTATATTGTGGCTCTTATTGTAGTTTAGATTTTTCCAATGATTAACTAAATTTTAAATTTTAACTCATAATTTTATGGGAACGTTTTATAGAAGATGTTAGGGAACATCACGAAAGCCAAAAATATTTTTTGATATCGACCTCAAAATTTAATCAACCTTTGAAATACCTTTAACATATGCCATTGACATAATTCACCCAAAAGATTTCCTGGGAATCCATGAATACAACACTTGCTAGCACTTCCAGCATACAAATACTTCACTGCATGCATTTTGTTGAGTTGTCCAGCTGCCCTCATGCTAACATTCATCTTAGAAAACATTATTGAAAACAATATAGTGTTCTGCTTAACAATTATATTAGTTTGATTTGATTCATACCCTGTCAACAAAAATCAAAGTGTGATTTCAAAATAATAAATGGGATCATTATTTTCAATTCACATAGACCAGGGAAACTAGATAACCTATCTCATAGCAATCTAAGAAATTTCAAATGCACAAATTGGCATTACATAAACTTCTAACATTTCTCAGCTTATTATGAATTGGTAACATTTCCCTTTATTTCATAAATTGTTATTACTACCTAAACTGAGTGAAATCCAATGTACATCATTACATGTGATTACAAGTTCTCTATAATCAATCTAAACAGATGCTCATGTAGGCTCGGTGGAGGAATAGACTATATAGGGGCAGACATCTAATGCATCACCTCTTGGTGAGTCATTCAACTCACCATTTTGTTCTGTGTTTAAGGAACACAAGGATGAATCTAATGAATGGCTATAGTCTGGGATTCCTAGTCCTGCCTCTATGTTCTCCTACTGTTGTGTAACCAGCAAACTATACCTATTGACATGAGTGGGATGCACCATAGATGCACATTGTGAGCTATCTGAAACATATGTATTTGTAACAAAGAAATGAAATGGTGCATTCTGAGGGTGCATCGACCAATTTGACAAATTGAATTCATTGAACTCACCACTACTAGCACCAATAAAACCAAGTGGAGAGTTGATGCTATGTTGGGGTGGAATCACTTCAGAAAAGGGTCTAATGGGTGGAGATGAATGAGGAATGAAGGGATTACCATTGCAATCAATCGGTGATGCCTCCTGCAAAGCTTCATGAGTACTCAGTGGTACTAATACACCTTGACCAAAATTATTTGAACCAGCAAAAGCTGAAATAGTAGATGAACCAATGTTTACATCATCTGCATTCTCTTCCTCCGAATCACTCAAAACTATCACTTCAAAATTCTTTGGAAGTTCAGAATTGACATGCTTGGCAGTTGTTTGTAAAGTTTGATTACAACCCAGGAAAGGAGATTCAAACCCAACATCAATATTTGTTGAAAAATCAAGGTTCTCACTTCCTTCTTGGTTGACACTAGGATCTTCATCATCTCCATTTTTATCAGTTGCACTATTGATTACTACTGGCACATTTTTTTACATTCCTCTGTTTTTGAGACACGTTATTTGCAGTAGATGATGGGATAACACCACTTAGTTCTCAATAACCATTTCGATTTCTCTTTATTCCATTTTTTGAAGGCATGGGACCTTCAGATATATACCCTCACATTTAACTTGGTTCAAATTTCCCTGTTGATGTGTAACCTCTCCATCTACAATAATGATAGATCCATCTAACCGATGCCAATGCTCATGAAGCTCGGCATTGCCTTCAAGCTCTAGATGTCAAGAAGCATCTAGTTTCACCTCAATTTCAATTACATCCTCACGGTAGCTTTTCATCTACCATAGTAGACAACCATAAAGGTTTGGCATATTAGACATCAATGTTACTTTGGGGTTCCCCTGTATCAATCTAATACCACCAAAAAATGCAACAACTTACTTACAAAAGTAGTTACAGGGTTGAAATATGGATTGATTATTATGTTCTCCACTGAATAATTATCCATGCATATAGGACACTGCCACTCCATGCAGAATTAAAGAAACTTCTACCTTTATTCAAAAGCGGAAGGAAATAGCACAAGGAATAGAATGCATATGAAAAATAGTTTATAGAATGCACCAAGGAATAGCATAGTCGAGGAATAGCACAGTCGTTTGAGCACTGCAGAGTAGAAGTTCATGTGAGGAATACCATCCATTAAATATACACAACGAGGCAAGATCTCTGAATTATAAATTAGAGGGGCATGCTTAGAATTAGAAAACATTTCGATCAAATAGTGCCCAAAGCATACAAAGGCTAGGAATAAAGGAATAATTGATTACAAGATCGAAGTTGAAACCATTGCCATTCCCATTGGAAGGAAGGCATAAACAAATAGGGTAAGCTACTCCTCCTTCCTTGAACATATTGATGCAACTCTAGGTATGTATGTATTTCAATCTCAAATTCTGCATCTGGATTGTTTGATTAACTTGCATGACTCTGTTTAAGGGTTTGAAAATGGAGAAAATTGAAAGCTAGGAAGAAAGGAATAAATGATTACAAGATCGAAGTCCAAACCATTGCCCTGAGGCATAAACAGATAGGGTAAGCTACTCCTCCTTCTTTGAACATATTGCTGCAACTCCAGGTATGTATGTATTTCAATCTCAAATTTTGCATCCGGATTGTTTGATTAACTTGCATGACTCTGTTTAAGGGTTTGAAAATGGAGAAAATTGAAAAGAAAAAAATCACATATGAGGACTGAGTCGGAAGATTCAGATTTTTTAAGAAAGGGAGTCTGAGGTAGGAGAGCCAACCATTAATGTAACCTAGGAAACATGGGGAAATATCTATTAACGGAAGAGACATCAAAGTTGTAGCACCCTCTCATTGTTGTTTAGACTATTATTTCCATTTTTTTTATACTTTGCTGACATTGTATGAACTATTCATGTTTCAAGGGAAAGCGATGCTCTCATTGCTAGTAATCAAAATAAGTGCCCCATCCATGATAGCCACACCATTGAGCATGGTAGCCATGAGAATATCATGACCATGTCAGATAGTTATCAAGAAAAGAGTGCATTGAGTACAAGATTGTTAATCTAGTATAAAATATATAGAAACTTCAAATGGGAGAGTTACAAAACAATAAAGATGTATGCAAAAATATACAATTCACTCCAATTCAAGTAAATGGTAACACATTTTGCTGTAAAATTTCCTCCAAATCATGAATTGATCTACATCCTTGCACACTAAAACAGGGCAAAGCAAAGAAAAATTGTTCATTTATGACCATTGTACATCCATTGCTAGCAAACTCCAAACATACCATGTTTGGATTTCTTAAAAATGAATTACAAAAAAATTGAAGAATCTTTTCAACCAACTGTCCACCGGACAATCAATGGAAGACACTCACCGAACAATCAACAAATGACAGATGTCTAATAAGCTTCATGAAAGTGTTCTCAAATCCATAAACAACGCACAAAGGATTGTCTTCCTTTCCACTTATGTATGCCCTGCAAAGTACAATTACTTATGTCAGATTAGATAAAGAAGCACCTTGATATCCCTTAAAATGCCAAAAATTAGCAGAAAATTGCATATTATAAAAAATGGAAAACATTCAAGTTCACCATTTCCTTTTACCAAGACAATATCAATGAGAAACTACAAGTGTTTTATATTCTGATTCTAGGTTGATTAGGAAATGAAGCCAAACTCAACCACGACAATCCCCAAGCTATTGTGTATTAAGCTCATTTCCTTTTCTTCAATCTCTGCCACAAGTGTCAACTTCTTTCTATGCATCTTCTATCTTATCACTACTAAGCTCCTCCATTATTTCTCAAGAGACTGAAACACCAATCAAGGAAACAAACTTTGTTGTTTGTTTAACAACCAAGTACAACTTGGGCATATTTAAGCACATATTCCATCCTAATTGTTTAAACTTAATTGCATAGCATTTCAAATTGTGATCATGGAACCCGTTTAATTACAAAGCTTGCACTTGGAACATCACAATTATCCTACACACTTTCTGCATCTTCTTCCTGGACAAAAAAAATTCTTTGCACTACTAGGGCTACACCTTGGGGGAAAGCACACAGCTTAATCTATGAACAAAAGCACAAACCTTAACATCCTTGAAACATCCAACAATTTTCCTAGCACTGAAGCAACAATTAATGAGATAACACTTTCGGAGTTGGCCTGAACCTCTTCCATTCAAACAAAACAAGTATAAACCATTGTGCACAATAAAAGCTCACTTGAAATATCCTATGAGATGGTAAAAACCGGGATTATATTCGATGAGAAACCAAATAACAAGTAAATGTTTGAAATATAAGCCCCAATTAAATGAATTCTGAAGATCCTCGAGGGTTTGTCTTGAATTAAACGAAACAATGTATTAAATGAATTTTGAAGCTCCCTGACAATTTGGATGTCGGTTATTTTTTCACGCGACTTAATTTTAAACCATTCATAGTAAAGTTATGCGAATTGATTTGAACTTTCGTAAGCAACGAGTGACTCTGGATACAAATGAATGCATGTATGAAAAATTAAAATGAACTTTCCCATTAAAAATAAAATTCTAACATTGACTTCTGAATTAGGGGTTTTGTTGTCATGGTTTTTAAGAATAGCAATTATTAATCATTCTTTGAAAGGCACTAAACATTAGTGGTGTGAAATGATCAGACTCGACTACACCAACATTTTCAACAGCTATAATTCAAGATCTTTATTGTAAAATAATGAATCTTAATAACCTTGGCCATAAATGGAGTTCGATTGATGAATCCATTTCAGAACTTGCCCACAGAATTTTGAGTCACCCAAAAAGAAAAATATAAACCAAGTGCCTTAAGGCCTTGGCAAAATCTATATGTACTAATCAAGGGAGCCCCCCCTTGGAAATAAATCCCACTGCCTTGAACAAAAGTAGCACTCTGATCTACCTGCACTGCGACTGTTGCAGATAGTATCATTTTTTAGGATTTCGCCAAAACCTGCAACCTCACAAGCATTTCAAATATCAATAAAATATTTACATGAAAATAATCTAAAAATTCCTCATTGATATTGATTATGAGAATTAAAATTGGGTTGTAAAAAATGAAATTCTACCTAAAAGGAAGGAATCATTCAAATCCAGAAGAGCATAATTAATATATTTTTATTTTTTATTTCTTGCTTCTTCCCTCTCTTCCTGTATTTCTGGCTGCTAAAACCTTGAGATGTCTAGATTCTTAGGTTTATTGTTTTACCCTAGGTTAAATGGGACTGCTTGAACAATCCAGAAGCTAGATGTCGTTGAATTCGGGGGTGTGGGAAGGGAAGACTTAACTGCTGGCCTTCCCTCCTTTCACTAACCCGCTATCTTACTGGCTCTCTTTAAGTACCATAGAAAACAGGTTTAAATCTAAAGACTCAGTAAAAGTAGGATAATGCCCTCCCTGCTGTGAAACGTTACTATAACGCAGCCACATATTCAGCTGTGTATGTTGATCATGCTGCCGAAGTCGGTGTTGGGGGCCATTGTCATAAGGTCAGTGCCAACCCCATAAGAGAGCTCATAGTTTGAATAAATGAGAACGATGGGGACCTTCTCCTCATGTATGGATTGAAGGGGTATGGATTTAACGGGGGCCTTCTCCTGTCGGCCATTGATTGATGGAGAACTTATCTCTTGTCTGTTGACTCAAAAACATCTAGGAATCTAAGCTTCGCCAACCCCAGTATGCTCTACAGCTTCACACACCTCGTTGCCTACAACCCTTCCGAAGATACCAATGTTTCCATACTTGGTAGCTCTTTTAACTCGGAGAACCCAGAAACTCAAACAAAAAGAGCACTGACGCATAGAAGCAGTTGACTAATCCCATATCGATCTGTCGATTAGTTCTTACAACACATATGAAAGTCTTGTGTAATCTGGATGATAATAAAAATAAAAGGGGGGTATACAATAGACAAAGGAAAAATTGACACAGGATATCGACTGGCAGTGCAGATTCATTGTGCATGATGATTCATCCCCCTCCTAGCCTATTCCATGTACAAATTTTAAACTACATTATAGAAAGAAAAAAATATCCACAAAACAAAATCAGCACGCTTACCTTCCATGGCCGATGCATATGGCTACATGAAAATCTTCATAACCGACCCATCCGCCATGAAATTTTTCTTAGATAAGATTAAATTTCATTATCGTGGCCAAAGAAATGGAGGTTATGGAGTTGGGCTCTCACACCATTCATTACATATCTATCCGTTAGTGGAAAGGCATGTTCAGGAATTCAGGTAGTTGTTGTTTCCAGCGGGACATTAATGGAATTTGGGGGGTCTACAGACAGAGAACCTGTCGTCAATCTATCCGTCCACAAGTGGACATCTATTTAAGAGCTTAGGCAACCATCGTTTCAGTGCAGATCCTTCTCCCTCGACTACAAACCCATCATTTCCCTTGAACTTGTATTCAGGGAGGTCTCTATCTCCCCTTTTGTTACAATGCAATCACTTCAGAGCAGTTCGTGGTCATCCCACTCCAAAACTCTCTGTGTCTCTCTGTGTCTGCGTGCTAACTCTCCTTAGCAATCAGCGACGCTGCTTCTTCCTTTAGCATCTGGATATACCCTCGAACTGGTGAATGAACCCCCTATTTTCCAACTTTACTTCAACCCAAACCCTAACCGAAATAGACTGTTATGTCTGCACTTTTCATTGTCCATCGGATTTAGACGCAGCACTTCACATTGTCCAGTAGATTTTGACGCAGATGCAGTGGAAGGAAACTTCCAGAACATGCAAGAACGAACCAGCATTAAAACCACATGGCGAAATCCTATTAGCTAGAGGGACGACGAAGGTGAACAGTGTTTTTCAAATTGCCCCTCAGGAAAAAAATGCCTATCGACGTAATTATTTTCTATGGTGGTATAAACAAACCAAATACATGACTAGCATTTCCCCCTTGAGGGGCAAAAATGAATGCGAGTAGGAAAAGAGGAAAGTTAGAAGGAACAAAAACATAGGCACATGCAGCGAAGGATACTGGTAGGAAAAGAGCAAAGTTTGTAACAATCTCAGATTACAAAGACATAGGCACTCAACCCATAACAAAAAATAATGTTAAGTTCATCAACACAGTGAGCCAACTACAATTGCTTTTCTCACAATCTGTAGTATTAATCTCAACACTATAGATTACTACTATATTTGGAATATATAAGCAATTTGAAAAAATATTTCTGCAATAATATCAATGAAAACAACGATTATAATAGCTCCTAAATTGCACAAACTACTTGTGAACAAAAGTTTGCTTTCATGCCATGTGTTGTAGCAATAAATTTAGGAATATCCATATACAAGTATAGGTATAGAACTCTTTCATGGACCAGCTCTTGATAGTGCCACAATCTAAGTTGTAAATGAATCTTCGTTGTGCTTGCTTCAAGAATGGAAGATACAGTGGGAAACCCAAATATGTTTCTTTCTTCTCATTGAGGATTTCAAGTCCACAATAAAAACTTTACATCCTTCTCAACCATGTAAAGGCGAACAAATCTGTTTTTCTTGTACCCTTTTGGCCTGTTCACTTTGGCTATGTATTTCTGCTTCCTCTTTTTTTTGTTGCTCTGTTGATTCTTCCTTTTGTATATGTATTTCTGCTTCCTTTTCATAGGTTGTAATTTTGATAGAAGTAGGTGCATGGTTGCCCTTTATTTTTTTGTGCAACTCTTTTGCATTGTTGACCCTTTTATATATTTCCTCATCTGTCAGGAAATGATCTGAGTATTCAAAAGTGATTTTGCAAGAAGCACAATGTTTATCCACTTTACCTTTGTTGTCGTTTCTTACAAAAAGTATAGTCCCGAAGTGAAAATCTTCCAAGTCGGAAACGAAGGCTTCAGCAACTCTAATTTTTTGGCACTTGTATGCAACAATGTTGAATGGTAGAGGTGGCTAAGATGCTTTTTTTTAGATGGAGAAAGTCACCAATTCCATTGATGAAGACTTGTCTTATGGCTTCTTTATGCACAATGAAATCTGTAGCATACTTGGGCAGTAGATAAGGAGGTTTAGTGTCCCCATACATCCTTATGTATGTGCCTTCTAATGAGAAGTAGTAGTCGTCGTACTCACCTATTACAGCCAAGGCATTGTCTGACAAACAATTTGGTTCTTTATTGAAGAGCAACCAATAAAGGGGCATGATTAGTTCTTCGCATAGTAGTTTGTAATACCCTTGATATCGATGAGCCCAAGTTATTTGGTATGCTACATGAAGGGGAGTCTCAGTCCATTGCCAAATACATCCCAACTTAGGGAAAGGATTCTTGACTAATATACAATCAATGAGGTAAGAAGACATGAAAATTTATGCTCTCTGTTGTGAAAGGCCAGTTTGAGTTGTAGCAATGTTAGACGCCATACTAATTGATATCATATCTGCCCAATTGAAGACTGTACCATGTGTGGCAACGTGGTAGATCAATGGAACCCAACTGAGTTTATAGCTGTTTCCGTTTGGTAGGCCGAAGATTCTGTTCAACATTAGGACTATGATTCGATAGGGGGTCCTTAAGTGTTGGCTGTCATATTCCCTGCTACCTTTGGGTCTTAGTTGCTTGTCTGGTACCATCATCTTCTTTTTGTTGATGTATATGTAACTTCGGAATGTATTTCATCTGTGTATTTTATATATATATTTATTGTACCCTTATAAGAGATGTGTCATTCCTCTATAAGGAAGTGTCGTCATGTGGATTGACAAGTGTCGCAAGCGTGTGTACTTGCCGATGGGTTATTAGACCACCATGTGGGGTCGGCCCTGAATTATATATAATATAATGTGGATGTACCTAGCTAGAAAAGTCAGCCCCATAAGGTCACTAGGCAAAAAGGTTAGTATAAATAGAGATCGGAGATCTCTATTTTACTCATTCGGAAAAGCAACTCACTCTCACTCAGAAAGTGGCGCACTAGTGAGGAGGAGGATCATCTGCTACTAGGAGACTATCTCAGTGTTATTTGGTTGTACTTTGGTTGAGCCATTGCTCTCTCTATCTCTGAGGAAGTTGTGGGGTTTTTCACCTTAGGGTTTTCCCAACGGAAACTCTGTGTCTCTTGTCTCTTATGCTTTTGATTCTTGTGATGCTTGTCATATTGTGATTGTCATGCATTGATATACTGTATATGTTATTCTCTCAGCAAAGATCCTAGAGTATTGTGAATTAATGCTCAAAATTTAACATGGTATCAGAGCTAACCCGAGAAGAAGACATTTTGCAGTGACCGAAGCTTGAGTTTCTTGTTTATTGGGTTTCTCTCCACAGTTTTTGGAAAATCAGTATAGTAGATTGACTCTACTCATCAAGGCGCATCTATCTCTCCAATCAGAATTCAATTCCGAGCATTTTCAGATTTGGCCCTAAAAATTAGGGTTTCCACAAAAATAGGAATTTATGGAATCTGAAGGCACAGCTGGAAGATCCTTGCAAAAATCAAAGTTTAGAGCTTTGGATCGAGATTTTTGGCTGGGTAGATCTCCGGGAAACTCAAACCCTAATTCAGGGCTCTCCCTAGTGAACCCGGGAGGACAAAAAGGCAATTCTGAAGGGTAAAGCTTTGCTGATCTCAAATTCTGAATGCACCAGGCTGATCAACTCATCAAGGCACATCTTTCTATCCTTTCAGAAATTTGAAATTCACATTTTGAATTTTTAGGGTTTTTCTGACAAACCCTAATCCGGGACCAGATCCAGTTTTCAACATTTCAAGTGGTAAGATCTAAATCTTTTCTATTTCCATTTGAAGTACTCTTTAAGATGGCTCACCACCCCAAGCTTGAGGATAAGCTTGAAGGAGCTGATAACTTCCGAGCTTGGAAGTATAGGATTGGGTTAATCTTGGAAGAGAATGAGTTGGACTCATATGTGAAAGAAGACATCCCTATCCTAGAGGATGAAGAGGCCAAGGTATTGCATAAGAAGAACTTGGTCAAGGCAAAGAGAATCATTGTTGATTCCATTAAAGATCATCTCATACCCCATGTGTCCTCTCTAAAGACACCCAAGGAGATGTTTGACTCTTTGACCAAGCTATTTGAAGGGAAGAACATAAATCGAAAGATGACCCTGCGGAACCAATTGAAAGGAGTAAAGTTTCAGAATGGAGAAACCATTCAATCTTATTTTTCAAGGGTCTCCCAGATCAAGGAACAACTAGAAGCAGTGGATGAAATGGTGGAGAATAGTGACGTGGTGATGACCACTCTAAATGGCCTACCTAGGTCATGGGATTCCTTTATCCAAGGAATTTGTGCAAGGAAGAAGTTGATCTCCTTCAGTAGACTATGGGAAGAATGCTCACAAGAAGAAGCAAAGCTTGTGGCACGAGAAGAAAAGATGGGGAATGAAGATCAAGCTCTCACAGCTCACACCAAGAAAGGGAAGTCCAAGAGAGAGCCATCTCACTCCAAGAAATCTTCACATCACTTCAAAGAAAGAATAATCTGCTTCACATGTAATGAGAAAGGACATATTGCCATAAATTGTCCCAAGAACAAGAAGGACAACAACAACTCCAACAAGAAGAAGAAGGGCAGCAAAAGAAGGTTTCATGCTCATGCTGCCGAGGATGATGAACCACCCAAGAAGAAGGCTAGGGAAGAAAGTGATGATGACTCATCAAGTGAAGAAGAGTATGTTCTAATCTCTGATCTCACAGGTACCATCTCCCATGGTTGGAATGATTGGTTGATTGATAGTGGGGCCTCCAAACACATGACTGGGTTTAAGGAATCTTTTGTGAATCTATTTGAACATGAATCACCCCATAAGGTGAAACTTGGGGATGATTATCAATACCCAATCAAAGGAAGTGGTGAAGCCTCCTACAACCTAGATTCTGGAAAATCTTTGAAGATGAAAGAAGTTCTTTATGTACCTGGGTTCAAGAAGAACTTACTCTCAATCTCTGCATTAGATGAAACAGGTATGAGGGTTGCATTTGTGGATGGCCAAGTCCTAATGTGGCCAAAGGGAAAGACCATAGATGATGCAGTAGTGATTGGAGAGCAAGAGGGAAGTTTGTATAAATTGAAGGGACAACCTGAACATGCCATGGTGCATGAATCCATGGAGCCAAGTGAACTTTGGCATAGAAGACTTGCTCATATGCACTATAGAGCACTTCCAATTGCAAGCAAGGCTGTAGAGGGTCTTCCTGAAATCAAGACCAAACATGAAGGTGTTTGCAAAGGATGTGCAAAAGGTAAGAACATTAAGAAGGCTTTCCCAAGCAGTGAAAGCAAGGCAAAAGACATCCTGGAAATCATCCACTCAGATGTATGTGGTCCTATGTCATCCAGTTCCCTGAGTGGGTATGTTTACTATGTCTCATTTATTGATGACTTCTCCAGGAAGACTTGGGTATACTTCTTGAAGAACAAAGATGAGGTGTTTGATAAGTTTAAGGAATTCAAAACCTTGACGGACAATCAAACTGACAAGAAGATCAAAACATTCAGATCCGACAATGGTGGAGAATTCACCTCAGGTGACTTCAAGAAGCTTTGCAGTGATTCAGGGATTAAGAGGGAGTTGACTACTCCTTACAATCCACAATAGAATGGAGTTGCAGAAAGGAAGAACATAACAATCATGGAAGCAGCAAGAGCAATGCTCCATGACCAGGATCTACCTATGCATCTATGGGCAGAAGCAGCTAGAACAGCTGTATATGTGCAGAACAGAACACCCCACAAGATATTGGACAGCAAGACACCAGAAGAGGTCTTTTTTGGTAAGAAACCTGAAGTCAGCCATCTCAGAATATTTGGTTGTCCAGTATACACTCATGTCCCAAAAGAAAAGAGGACTAAACTAGATCCTTCAGGAAAGAAGGGTATCTTTGTGGGTTACCGTGAAAGCTCGAAGGCTTACACAATATACTTTCCAGGGTTCAAGAAGATTGATGTCAGCAGGGATGTAACATTTGATGAAAACTCAGCATTCATCAAATCAAGGAAGGCACCTATCGAAGTTTATGAAGAACCTAAGGAAACCAGATTTCAAGACACTACCATGACTGAAGCAGTTCCAGAAGTTGTTCGTGAGTTTGAAGATCCACAAGAACCTGTAGATCCACCCCATGAGGATAACTCTCACAAGAGGAAACCTGCATGGGCTAGAGAGATCATTCAAGATGCAGAAAGATTTGGCATTCCAGAAGAAGAACACAGAGCAAAGAAGAGAACCAGATCACATACCAGCTATGTTGCTTTACTCTGTGACATTGTGAGCAAAGAGCCTTCCAGTTATGAAGAAGCAGCGGAAAAGAAAGAATGGAAGGATGCCATGGTTGAGGAATACCAATCAATAATGAAGAATGATGTTTGGGATGTTGTCCCAAGAACTAAAGAGAAGTCTGTTGTGACTTCTAAATGGATCTTCAAAATCAAGCATGCTGCAGATGGCAGTGTAGAGAAATACAAGGCAAGATTCATAGCTCGTGGCTTCTCTCAGAAAGAGGGAAAGATTATGAAGAAACTTTTGCACCTGTAGCCAGGTATACTTCCATCAGAACAGTACTTGCCCTGGCTGCAGCAATGAAATGGAAAATATACCAGATGGATGTCAAGACTGCTTTCGTGAATGGTGTAGTTGAAGAGGAAGTATATGTGGAGTAGCCACTCGGTTTTGAAATACATGACAGGGAGTCATATGTGTGCAGATTGAAGAAAGCCTGTATGGCTTGAAACAAGCTCCCAGAACTTGGTATGGTAGGATGGATAGTTTCCTATCTAGTTTGGGTTTTACCAAGAGTAAAGCGGATTCCAACCTTTACTACAAGGTTGAGGAAGGGAATCTTGTGATTCTACTCCTGTATGTGGATGACTTATTTGTAACAGGAGATGACAGACTGATTACAGATACTAAGAGGAAGCTTGCTATTGAATTCGATATGAAAGATTTGGGAATGATGCACTATTTCCTAAGTATGGAGGTGTGGCAGAGTGCAGGTGGGATATTCCTTGGTCAAGGGAAGTACACAGTAGATATCCTGAAGAGATTTGGGATGATGGATTGCAAGGCCATGGCCACACCTATGGCATTGAATCTGAAGCTTCTATGTGATGCTTCATCTGAGCCGGTTGATGTCTCTATGTATCGTCAGATGATTGGGTCCTTGATGTACTTGACAAACACGAGACCAGACATTTGCTTTGCTGTGAACACATTGAGTCAGTTCCTGACAGATCCGAGGAGTGTTCACCTGGTTGCTGTAAAGCATGTTCTGAGGTACCTGAAGGGTACAGTGGATTATGGGCTCAAGTATGAAGCGAATCAAAAGTTTAACCTGCAAGTTTATGTTGACTCAGATTGGGCTGACAGTGCTGCAGATAGTATAACACATCTGGATGCTGCTTCAGTATGGGATCAGGTGTGATCTCTTGGTTTAGTAGGAAGCAGTCCTGCGTAGCACTGAGTACAGCTTAGGTAGAGTACGTTGCATCCTGTTCAGCTAGTTGTGAGGCAGTATGGCTACGGAAGCTACTGTCTGAGTTATTTGATCTCCCATTGGATGCTACTGGTATCTTTTGTGATAACTAGAGTTGTGTGAAGCTATCCGAGAATCCAGTGTTTCATGACAGATCGAAACACATAGAGATCAAATATCACTATATCAGGGATATGGTGCAGAGAGGAGCTGTGAAGCTCCTGTATGTTGCGACGGACGAGCAGATTGCAGATGTGCTGACGAAGCCACTAGCTAGAGTGAAGTTCGAGTACTTTAGAGAGAGGCTTGGCGTTCTTCAGATCGAGGACACTTCGAGGAAGAAGTGATGGACACATATGCTGAAGCCATTCCAAGCATGTTGGAAGGAGGATCCTCCACATGGCTGTGGATGTAAGCGCTGGATGATGAGCATCAGGATGATGTTCTGGTTTCTGCTGGATATGATCAGTTGGATCATTTTTATGTATGTATGTATGCATCATGTTGGATGCTGGATATGATCAGTTGGATCATTTATATGTATGTACGCATCATGTTGGATGCTGGATATGGTCGGTTGGATCATGTGTATGTATTTTGTATATGCATCATGTTGGATGCTTGGACCATGTATCTGTATATGTATCAAGTCGATACATTGTATGATCAGGTAGATCATGTATATTGATATGTATCAGATATGATCAGGTAGATCATGCATGTTGACGGATACATTGTGTGGATCATGTATCTATGTATTAGGTGGATACACTATGTATGATGATATGTATCAGGTAGATATGTGGTGTGCATCAGATGAATGCATTGTATGATCAGGATGATCGTGGATGACGAGCTTCTCCAGATGACATGTAGCAAGATGTTGCAGTGATGATGATCAGGGTGATCATGTGTACATCAGGATGATGTATGATGAGTATCAGATGATACTTTGTGGCCGTGGATCAGGTTGTGCAGGTAAGCATGTAATTTGTGCCCTGGGAGATTTGCAGATGGTCTTTCGAGGTTTTGCCTATGGCATGTAATTCGGTGCCCTGGGACATCTGGCAAATGCTCTTTCGAGGTTTTGCTTGGGAGGACATATAATTTGTGCCCTGGGAGATTTGCAGATAGTCTTTCGAGGTTTTGCCTATGGCATGTAATTCGGTGCCCTGGGATATCTGGCAGATGCTCTTTCGAGGTTTTGTCCTATGGCATGTAATTTGCTCCTGGGAGATCTGGACAGGATGAAAAAGGCCTCAAATGCTTCAGCCAGGTTTTGCCATGACCACATGTAATTTGCTCCTGGGAGATATGGACAGGATGAAAAAGGCCTCAGATGCTTCAACCAGGTTTTGTGGTGAGATCACATGTAATGTGCTCCTGGGAGATCCGACAGGTAGAGCCGTGTGCTCGTAACAACCTGGGATGCTTCAAACAGGTTTTGTGATGGGTCACATGTAATGTGCTCCTGGGAGATCCTACAGGTAGAGCTGTGTGCTTGTAATAGCCTGGGATGCTGCAGCCAGGTTTTGTGACGCACGTATAAGTCCTGAGGTTTCCACAGTATGGCCAGTGATGATGAAGACCTGCAGGTGGTGGGCCTACATCCAGTATGAAAAAGGACTGGCTCTGTAGAACTTCCTATGACGAGTAGAGTCAAAGATTGGTTGAGATAGCAGCAGCAGTGACGATGATGACGACGATGCATCGATGACGATGTTCCCGAGAAGAAGATTTGTCTAGCAGTACTGTGTCGAGAAATACCTTCCTAGTTAAGAGGGAGTGTTGATGTATATGTAACTTCGGAATGTATTTAATCTGTATATTTTATATATATATTTATTGTACCCTTATAAGAGATGTGTCATTCCTCTATAAGGAAGTGTCGTCATGTGGATTGACAAGTGTCGCAAGTGTGTGTACTTGCCGATGGGTTATTAGACCACCATGTGGGGTCGGCCCTGATTATATATAATATAATGTGGATGTACCTAGCTAGACAAGTCGGCCCCATAAGGTCACTATGCAAAAAGGTTAGTATAAATAGAGATCAGAGATCTCTATTTTACTCATTCGGAAAAGCAACTCACTCTCACTCAGAAAGTGGCGCACTAGTGAGGAGGAGGATCATCTGCTACTAGGAGACTATCTCAGTGTTATTTGGTTGTACTTTGGTTGAGACATTTCTCTCTCTATCTCTGAGGAAGTTGTGGGGTTTTTCACCTTAGGGTTTTCCCCATGGAAACTTTGTGTCTCTTGTCTCTTATGCTTTTGATTCTTGTGATGCTTGTCATATTGTGATTGTCATGCATTGATATACTGTATATGTTATTCTCTTAGCAAAGATCCTAGAGTATTGTGAATTAATGCTCAAAATTTAACACTTTCACATTCAAAATTATCTATATTGGCATGCCTTGCCCAATCATCAATAAGCATAACTTTGGAGGAAGGCAGCTTGTATGCGGTTGAAAGGTGTCCTGGTTGAAAGGAGGCGAGTCCTTCTCCATTGGCGTTTGAAATGATCCTGGTGGTTGTATCTACATGGGGCAGAATCCACCCAATCACCTCTGAGCAAGGAAACAATTATGGTCGGGTTGCTGCCTTGTGAAGGGCAGACCTCTTGATGTTTTGGTAAACCATTGATTCCTCGAGGTTTGCGTCTGGTGTTTTTCCATCTCTGATAGTTGTGTATAGGTCACCCCATTTGAATTTTGGATGAATTTTGGAGTGGCCCTTATGATGGGTTTGGTGTCTTCAAACATTGTTTCAATTGGTATAATTGGAGTTGTTTATACGTTAGGCTCAATCTGCTTGCCCTTCTTCTTGTTGGATTTTTTAATCATACCTGATGTGAAAACATAAAGGGTGAATAATAGGTTTTGTTGCATTGCATTGATGAACATTTATGTTGTTGAACAAACGATATGAAATCTTTATACCTACACCTAAATCATTATATTATCTACAAAAAAAATGTGATATGTATAATTGTTTTGTAATTTAATTATCCTTACATGTCTAGCCTCCTTTTCTTATAAAAGTATAAACTTCAAGTAGATATATTGCAATACAGACCATATATTTACACCAACCAACATATGAACATCATCGTGTGTGTATATATATATATATATAATAAAACAATTTAGGGAGATGAAAAATCTATAAGGATTGTGACATCCATATCAACATTTATCTCTATAAATGATTTTAAATATATTCTCTACCTTTGTGTGTGAATGAGATGGCCATATTCTTTTTTCTAAGTGAACATGGTAAGACATGAGTGTTAAAGTGAGTGAAATGTACATAAATTAATTATTAAAATGGTTAAGATTCACAATGGTTTGCACCACACACTGGGCAATGACTTGATTGAGTAAGACCACACACTAGAATGATCAATATTCTTTGCCACAATTTGTTTAACAAACTTATCCTTCTTCATATGAGGAAAACTTTTTAAAAGACCAATGCATCTGGAACACATTTGGATCAAATGAATAAATGTATCATAAATAAAAATGGCTCACTAAAAGCAATGGGTAAGATCGAGTCTTTTCCAATTACAATATTACATTACAACATAGCTGTTGAACGCAATAAAAGTAAAGATTACATAATGAAACAATGAATGATAGCATATTGAAGTATATATATTGGGACATTTTATATTTGTTGGAAAAAGACTAACACATGGTGAAATGTTGTGTTGTGTTTGCTTTTGAAAAATGGTATGACAACACATTGAAGTAAATAAGGTAAAGTAGTACAACAAAAATGTATATCTGAAATTAAATATCCAAGAAGGCAATGTTTCTTTGTATTTGCTTGTATCCTGTAGGAAAATATTCAATGACGATAGCAATAGGAATACAAGATCTAAAGAAAAATATACAAGTTGTATTGATTTAAAGGAGAATGTAGTAAAGTAATAGCTATGGCAAGTATAGGTGCGAAGGAGTAGGAATGTAAGTATATGGAACATGTGGTTGCAAAGATTTTTAAGCTAGTAAGGTCTCCTCTTGTATCCTGCGTTGCACATAGGGGATGTCTTGCTTTCGAGAATATCTAGAAAATGAAAAAGGTGGAGATATGCGGAGGCCTGGCAAAGATTTAATTATGGATATTGTAGTGAATGTAAGGCCTTGTCGGTCAATGTTGTCAATATCTATGGTTGCATTTTGCAGGGTCATCCCTTGTGCTTTATGGATTGTTAAGCCCCATGCCATTTGAAGTGGTACTTGCCTTCGTGAACCCCTTTTTATAGGACTAATGGGGACAAAATTTGGATTGGAATAATCCCACGGGGGCCCTTTGTAGTGGAGAAATTGGATTACAACATAAGATGGCAAGGTAGGTGGTTGATCGTTGGAGTTGTACACAATTTCAATAACTTTTCCAAGTGAGCCGTTGACAACGCCTGATGAGACACATAAGTTGGTTGTCAACATGACCTGTTGACCAACTGCTAGTAGAACCTTGAATGGAAGTTGCTCATCATCGATTGAGGTTTGAAGATGTTGTTTCTTTTGCTCTGCAAGGCAATGTGCAACTGACATGTTAAGGAGTTTTAGCATTTGTTTGTTGTGCAATGCAATAGAGCTATTAGTTGTGTACAAATGGGTGCATTGCTCAAATGTATTGTTCTCTTCTTGTGAAAGGGAGGAGGTTGTTCTTGACACGAGAAGGGTCCAATCTTCAAGAGTCGGTGTTGCATTTCGAAGATTGAGTAGGAGTTAATGAAAGGAAACTTGGGAAGGGGTGTTGCCTTGTTGTCGAAAGATGGTTGAAAGAGTGATAAAAGTGTCAAAAGTACGCCAGAGAGCATTAGCTCGTGACGTCCCAACATACATGGGGATGTCCTTTACAGGGGGAAACTGTCCAAAATCACCAAGGAAGATGATGGAGCAACCACCAAAGGGGGTTGTACGTTGGGAAGGAAAGGCTTAAGGTAAATGGTCATCTATACGGGTTAACATTTTTGGGCCAACGAAACTCATTTCATCAATGATGATGTATCGAATATGGCGGAATTGTTCTTGGAAGCTTGAAAGGGAATGGCCTTCAAGAGGGTGCATCTCAACAATGGGTATGCGAAGGGAAGAATGTATTGTAAGTGCATCTATGTTAAAGGCAGCAATACCAGTTGGAGCAAGGAGGAGCAAGGGGGAAGGTTTGTCGCCAGAGGCATGTTGGAGTGCAGATTTAAGGTAAGAAATTAAGTAAGACTTTCTGGTTCCTGTAGTGCCTTGAATGACCATTTTTAGTGGGGGAGGGCTTCTAGCATTTGTGGAGTGTGCGAGGACAAGATCAAAGGCCATGCGTTGTGTGGGAGACAACGAGGCAGGAGAATAGGAAGACGAAGAGGTGTCTGGCTATATTTGGGGGGACAATCGAGCAAGGTCAATGAATGATACAGCTGTTGCATGCATGTGTGAAAGAATATGGTTTTTTGTCCAATTGTGTTCTTTGTCAAAGTCACAATGCCCAAGCATGTCAAGGTCATCGATGTAGAGGTTGTTTCCAGGGCGGAGTTGAGAAAGGAGTTCCCATTCATCCATGGTAGGGGGTAAGGGAAAGTGGTTTGGAGGAGAAGGAGAGGCATCAGACGGAGGCGTAGTGGGGACTTCTGGAAAACGATCAACATGCCATGCAGTGTATGTGTCTTTAATGCGAAACCAATTAGAAGTTATGGAAAATGTTGTGGATCCAATGTCATCGGGGAGGGTGTGAAAGGTTTTGTATAGGAGGAGCTCGCTCCAGCAGAATGAAACAAAAGAATCTGCAGTAAAGGGTAGTGAAGCGAGGAAAGACACAGACAATTTTGGGAGGGTAGATTGGTTTCCATTGGGAGTGCTTTCTACGAGGAGAGAATGACCAAGAGCGTGCAGCTTCAAGAAGGGTAAGGTGCTTGAGTGCAGGGGTTCGCTGCATGTATGCAAAAATGAAGGTGGGTGTTGGTGGGGTGTCAGGAGAATCATTGGAAACACGTTGAAAAACACTTTGGATAACATTCAAGGATACAAAGGAGCGATTGCAAAGGGAAAGAGGGAGTTTTTGGAGCATGTGGTAAGTCTCTTGTGCACCAATGTCACGATCTACAACAATTTCTGACAGGAATCGTCTAATTGGTCTAAGGATGGGGCTATCATTTGGAGTTGCATGTGCAAGACGAGAAAGAATTGCATGGTGGCTTTCTGATTTGGGCTCTGCCTTTGCTACATATTTTGAAATGTATTTGAGGACAACATGTCTAGAGAGAACAGGTTGGCAATCAACATTAGCTCTCCAAATTAAGAGCATGACAGGGTTGTGAATGTTTAGGAGGGCATCGTTCCTTGCAGGGTTATACGTTTTGTGTCCATTTGCATCAATGAACAAAGAAGAAGTAGGTTGTAGATCAAAGGGGAAGCTTTAACGACATTGAAGAGATGATCCTTTTTTCCAGAGGCAAGAAGATTATGAACATTTTGTGTGCCTTTGAACACAATTAACAAGGTCTTCATAATAAGCCAAGTGGTTAGCTGCAAGTATGGGATGTGATCCAATGGTGCATGGATCATTTGTAGTAGAGGGTTGGAAGCATGGGGTTGTAGAATGGTTGGGTCGAGGATTCCATGCAGTAACATATTTGTCAAAGTATTTTTTTGCATCTTTGACCTTGGTAGCATCCGCCCAATCTAACGTGTCCATATTGGGTGCATTTTCAAGCCATAAGAATCCATGTATATGCGCAGAGCCCCTATGTTGCCATTCATACCTACATGGAAATTATAAATATTAGGAAGGTACATTTGAGGTTCTGAATATAGGAAACTTGATGAGAATATGATTTGTTACCAACCTGCACCAGTAGTCTTTTGTAGAAAGCCTTTTTTGAAGAACCTCTTTAAGGAATATTTTGAATCTATTGTGCATGTATTGAGATGCAACACGTGGATTGGCAATAAAGTTGTGAATCCTCCATTGGTGTTGTTGATTTGAAGTGGTTGGAGCTTGTCCAGGCATCAGAGAATGCAAATCTGACCACTTGGTATCAGCTGCACCGAGAGTGAAGAAGAATGTTGGTGTCCCTTGTTGATTGATCATGTCAGCTAGTTCACACCGGCTTTTATTCCAATAGGAACATGTTCCACGAAGGGTGGGGCCAAAGTGCATGACTCATTCAACGATCTTAGCATCGGGCATGTTTTGTAATTGATGTACAAGTTCTGAGATGGTTGGAGGCAATGTATCTTCAATGTTTCGTTTGACAAATATGGAAGCAGTAGAATGGCTACGGTGGCGCATCATGAGATTATATATGTAATAACGAAATCGAGGATGTTGGCCAAATCTATTGTCATGGTATCGAAGAAGGTGCAGTGCATAACTGTCCATCCCAACCTCTTCAATGTGTGGTTGTTTAAGCATGGAAACCCCAATGGGAAACAAGGTTGGGAAGGCCATGGAGAGGAGGCATATTGTGTTGTACTCATTGATAGGGGAAGCATCTATTGGCGGCCAATCAATGCAAGGTGGAGTTGGTGCATTGCTTGTGGCTAAGAATTTGATTTCATCAACCTTAGTTCCACAATTTGTTTGTGTAGATATAAAGGAGGAGGACTGTACTTCATGGGGTTTAAGGAAGCTGGGTGGTTGAACAGTAGAAGATGAGGTATGGTCAGCAAATGGGGTTTCATCGGGTGTGACATGGTGAAGGAGGGATGAAATGTATGTTGGTTCAAGAGGCAAAGAAGATAATGCAACTGGGTTAACTTGAACATCTCTGTAGTATGGGTCATTTGATAGTTTGTATTCAAGAGCAGCAAGAACACATGGCAGCAAGAATGCGAAAAGAGACTTCAAACTATAACAACAATAATAATCATTACTTGAAACTTACAACCATAGCTACCATAGGCCTTGTTGACTATAAGAATTTGCAAGTCTGGGTGGATAGATGCATGTATCTATGAAAAAAGACTCATGAAATTTGATGCTATCCCACCTGTAGCTAACATGCTCCATGTTAGAATCTTCCCTTTTTCACCTGCAATTACACCCATATTCTTCAATATAATCACAGAATAGAGGATTTGAGCATATGAGAACAAGTCAGCCACAAGTAGTAAACTCAGTATAAATCCATAAACATTAATGCCAAAATATTTTTTTTGTTTGCATGTATATCAACATGAGTTTCATGTACCCTTATTTTTGTCATGTAAAACTCATGTACGTTTCCATCCACATGCTCAAGGCAAGGGAGGAATAATACCTCTTCGACCAAGGTACCGAATAATGCCATGGGTTGACTCATAGACTTTGAGCCTCAATGAAACATTATATGCCTCACCAGGAAACAAAATATTGCAGCCAAACTATCCTCTCACTTTGAGCCAACATACTGCAACTATAGTCAAAAGTCAAAATCGTGTTATTAGCTTTTATGTACATATTGTCGTCTTGTTAGTAGTAACAAAAGACTAAACGAATAAACTATTACCTGGATATCATGGACATTCTTTTACTTATGGATAGCTTTAAAAGTATAGGATACCTGTAAAAGTATCTACGAATAGAATATCGAATACTTGGCCTCCAAACATGAGCACAACTGCCATCTATAGGAGAGTTGTAAAAGTATCCCGAATGTTGTTTGCATTGAATTCCTTGAAACTCTCAGCGCAGTCACCTCCTTCCAAGAGAAAGGCGTTTCCCATAGCGGCTTCTCCAAGTCTATCTTCAAGATTTCTGGCCTCCCCTACAAATACCAGAGGGGGAAGCTCTCTAATAGCTTGACAACATAATCAAGCTCTTGAGGGTTTGAATAACGAGGCAGTTGCAATGCTTTCTTCGATCTCCAGCTATCTGGATTGCAGTCTGTCAATATTCCTGGCGATGGGAAATTTGGGGTTTAGATGTGGGTACACAGTTGGGTACTCCTCCGGTATCATGCCCAAAATGGAGAAATATAGTTCTGGTGCAAGAACCAGTTTTAGTTGCTACAATACAAGATCCTTTGGACACAACCCCTAATGGGTCTAAACTGTAGTTTTCCAACAAAATGCAGTTACCTAGAAAACGTATTTAAGAATTTGGCTAAAGCTTCTGTTGGGGAAAAAATGGGAGTGTTGCAAAGTGAGTTAGAGCTCTGCTGGTATGCAGTGTCTCAATGTTCCTATTCAACATGTTTAGAATTGCAGAGCATATCACTGGTTTGTAGGGTTTCACCTTTTTCCATTCTCTGCAGAAGTTTTTTTATTACAGCTTCGGGCTCTTTCTCCCCTAAGAGAACCAGACACTTCTTCTTAACCTTTAGAAGGATTTCTATGAGTCTTCTAATCTCATCATTTCTATTGCCGGTGGACTCAGCACCAACCCCTAAACTTTGAAGTCGCAGCCTAGCAAGCGTGGCGCAGATGGCTAGCAGGGGTTGCCAAAAATGTTGCAGCAACATGTAGAGGAATCGTTTGGCCGTGCCCGCGGCCACAAGCTTCTGCTATGGAATGATTCAAGATGCTCGCCGCCTCCGGGGTTAGCGTCTGGCACATGGGTACCCACATGGGCATCATTTTTTTATCCAATTAAGCCTGTAGCTTTTAATCTGTAAATAGAAGCCATGGCCATGTGCTCCATTGGCCCTTTGATTAGACTGCTGAGGGAAGCTCGATAACGACAAATAGATTCTTCGAAGCCTAACAAGGATGCTCAGGTCTGGTTGAGCGAGATAGCTAGTCGTTGACTTCCTTCCGATTGAACGACTTGGGTCGGTTCAGGAATAAAATTGGGTGGATTTAAGCACTGGCTCTCAGTCCTATAATCCTAGAATTTTCTTCCTCTATGTCTGTCATTGTGGTCGTCCCGCCTGCAACACTGTGCGTAGTCCTGCCAAATTGTAACATATTTAAAGTACTTCGTTTAAAATTTAATAAAGCATTTTTTGATAATGTAATGCAAACATTTCTTTTGGTCGTTTCTAAAATTGTTTAAACAACACACTTTTATGAATTAATACTTTAAAAGTGTGTTGTTAAACTCAATAATAATTTAATACTTCAATTATAATTTATAATAAAATAATATAATATCGGTAAACTCAATGATACATGTCTACGCAATAAAAAGTTAAAATACTTTGTCACTCAGGAGTTAAAATAAAAAGTTAATGCATAAAGTTACAGTGTCAAACCACCTACTTTACCCACCTATATAACCCTATTTACTTACTTATTACCTATTGGGATAGCAAATTCACCGCGTATCTCCACAATATGGCTTGAACCTTCAAAAGAATAGGGTTATTTCCCATCATCACCTAACCTTAATATTATAGCTAGCGATTTGAGAAACGTAGCCGCTCGACCAAAGGGCGAGGCGACATATTGTTTAAATACCCAAAAAACTTGGTAGAATGAGCCTAATAAAAACAAATACATTGTGGAGGATCGCAACTTGTCTTAGATTGTCAATGTTAATTTGAAAAATATATGATTACAACATATCCAATTTTTTTATGAATTGCATTTGTCTAGTCTCACTAACGTCATGCATATGGATCCATTATGAAATGTTATCACACTTCCATTGCATTACTGAATGGCTACCCTTCATCGTAACTTTAAATATGAATTAGTGTGAGTCCATTCCCTCAATCCGATCAGCTAGCAATAACAAATGCCTGTCAACTATTATAAAATATGGTATGGACTTGGGAGGAGAGCTTTGTAGGATGCCAACCATAACCTCGTGTTGCTACTCTCGCTAGCTAGTTGGTCAGCTTATAAACCTGTATGATAAGATTTTGTGGTTGGAAGCTTTAAGCTTGAAGCAAGATAGAGTCTTTGTTACTGAATAAAGGGAGGTAACGCATAAAATAGTAGTTATTGGAAAAAGAGACAGTTCTCGTACCTCATAAATCGAAGGAAGGAAATATTTATTGTACCCGGCTAATTGGACGTGTGGGGTGCTTCTAAAAAGTTTGAGGGGAATATAGAGAAGTGGGACCTTAGCTATATATAAGGAAGGTAAGGTTATCCCTTACGCTACACTTCACTATTTGGATAGTTTTTCCCTCTCAGGAAGCAATTTATTCAGTGGAGATATATTTAGCAAAGATGGATAGATTTGAATGCCTTCCAGGATTAGTTAGTGTTCTTACTATTGAGGCTAAGTATTTCCTTTAGTTCTGACATTCGCTGAAGAACATCTATCTAATGATTGTTGTGTATGGTGGGCCTGAGATCGAGACAATAAAGTAGATGGTCGGTGTAGTGTGGACTACCAATTTCTGTCTGTGTGGTACAATTTGGAGGTGTGAGTCTCTACATGATGCATACAATGTTGGACTAATAAGCTCATATTGCAAAACTTATATCTCAAACGCTTGGCAAGCCAAGGCATATTATATACAACCGATATCTATGGATAGATTAGCAAAATTGGCAAAATCAATAAATTTGAGTCAACAATGGAAAGCTAGGGCATACCATTGGCAAAATTAAAAGGTTTGAGGAATCAATTAGAAACTGTTTCTAATTGGCAAGCTACCTGGCCATGGACACACACTTAAGCCTAGGAGTTGTTCACACTAATCCCGCAGTATAGAGAATCTACGTGTTCTGTTTTTCCAATGAAATTATTTGGAATTAGTTGAACTTGTTCCAATAACGGAAGGGAGGTGCTTTACAACGAGCATAAACACAATTTCATGTGTTCATTGTTCGTGCTCAATATATCTCCGTTAGTAAATATAAATTATCTTGTTTAAAATAGAAAAGTTATATTTATATATCTTTAAACACTTTATAAATTAATATACAAGTGAAATTATCTTAATTACCATACAGTAATATGTATATATATTTTGTTTTTTTAACAAATCATAATCAACCTGTAGCCAAGATTAATATAAATTGATTCCAGTAATTGCTCATACTATTTCATTATACAGAAAATATGTTGAACAATTATACCAGTACTTTCTTATAGTGTCATTCCGTAAATCATTTAATTTATGGAGTTTTCATTTCGCTAAGTTTACGGGTGGCTCGCTCCCCTTTCTTTCCAGTGTGGACGACAACACAAATGCATTAAATACTAATCAAAGGGACCCATGCAATTTGGCACCTTGAACATGCATGCATGCTAACCCATGCAATTTGGCACCTTAAGCATGCATGATGACCACGTGTTTTTGATTTTGCTACAACGAGCATCTACCGGGACGACGGAGCTAGAGGGTTATAGCAGCATCGAGTAGAGACTTGCGGAGTTGAATGGGACGATTTTGTGGCAATAGCAATAGCAATGCAGGTGACCAGATTCTTTGGGACCAATGGGTGTTGGTATCAAGCGTCAAAGTGGGTGATGACAGTTCCTCATCGCGGAGTAATGGATCGTATATGCGTTTTTGCTTGACGAGGCCGATGAAGATGGTGGCGATGCACGAAATGTTGTCCCAAAGTGTGTTGAGATTCAGAACGCTATTTCTCTTGGTATGAAATTTTGTTGAATTGGAAATTTTCTTTCTTTTTGATCCAAAGAAAATCTTCCATTAGGAATCCTTTTGTTAATCTTCATATCACTGTATCGTGGTCTTCTGGGCTTATTTTATTTGTCTGGAGATTTTATCTTTGTGCTTGGGCTTTGGCAAAACAAGTCTGATGGTAGCGTGATAAGTACGGTTGTTTATTTTGGTCAGCCTGGAAATTTGTTCCAATTTCAGCTTATCCCGCAGAGGCAAAGGTAGCTTCAAAACCAACAACAATACTTTAAGTTTCATTACCATAATAACTCATTCAAGTGATATTGCCCCTATCCATCTTGTTCATATCTGTCAACTTATTTGCATTAATTTAGTAGTTTGTTATCGTTATCATTGAATTGGGTGTCCAAGCATTTGCAATTTTTCACATACAAACGACGCAATGGAGCATCGACAGGACATCAATGGGGGCGACGGCCCAGCGAAGCCGACCAACAACGTTGCAGAGGAGAGGCTGGATGAGCTCCGTCAATTGTTGGGAAAATTGCGGGGTGATGTGCTGAGGATCGCTGGTGTGGGGGCTGG
Source organism: Larix kaempferi (assembly GCA_027924585.1). Taxonomy (NCBI): domain Eukaryota; kingdom Viridiplantae; phylum Streptophyta; class Pinopsida; order Pinales; family Pinaceae; genus Larix; species Larix kaempferi. The sequence continues at coordinate 9,278,561 of BSBM01000642.1, forward strand.
GGCATGGGGAAGCGTCTTCGTAGCCCTACTACAGGATGCCACAAGTGGACATAACCTTCACGACGACACCATCCACGTGGCAACATTCCATTCGCTCTATGATCGAGGAATCTAGCCGACGTGGATGGTTATGCTTATCGTTGGTGAAACGCCTACGGCGTAATTAAAGTATGGTGAAGTGGTTAGTCTTTCTCTATGAGATGTTCCACCTTAGTTCATTATTTTATATGGTGGTATAAACAAACCAAATATATGATTAAAGTTTATGGAAAATGTGATTTATTTGTTTTTATTTTAATGTGATTTATCTGTTTTTATTTTCATATGTGATGAATTTAATTGGATTATAAGTTTTGATTGGACTAATTTTATCATTAACTTAATTAAAGAAATATAATAAATAAATACAAAAAATTAACCTTAAAAGTAATACTTGTGATCTCCATATCTACATTTTTTTAAAGAAGTGTTGCATATTATAATATTATAATTAAATGTTGATTACCTCCCAAGATTCACTCGGGATTTGGTTTTTTGTACGCTAGGTCAGTATAAATATGAAAGAGACAACCGCATTAAGTGGATGGCATGCCAAGTGTCTCTGGTATCTTTGGTATTAAGGGGCATAATTTGGGAAAATAACAGAAGAAATAAATGCTTAAGGCAGCATCACCAGTGGTGGGATGGAATGGGTTTCGAACCCAGGCCATTCTTATCATTGTCCATTAATTTCCAATTGAGTCCAAAACAATACTCTCCATATGTAAAATGCCTAGGTAGGCCCAATCTTATCTACTTTTTCCCCTATTTGGTGGTTCAATCGTTTGTTAAAGACTCTAATTCCATACATTCCCACTTCTGTTCGGATTACGATCCTCTTTCTCTATGCTACGTACAAACCCTTCCATGATGTTGTTGCAACTTGCGTGCATCTTCAATGGCAAATGAAGGAGCCGTGAGGGGATAGGAAAATGCCCCTCTTCACTTACATATTTTTCAGATTTTTCCATCTGACATTCGATACACTGTATAATATTCAAGGTTTTTGACGGACCCCCTTAAATCGAGTAAGCTAAACTCTATATGATTTGCACTGAATATCCGACGAGTTTTTTCGGCCAAAATTTGACAAGAATTGTTAAAATGGCAGTTTTGGGTTGCTGGAATTGCATAATACTGGAGCCCCAGAGGTAATCGAGGGCGCTAAATCCATTTCTGCAATGAAAATTGCAATTTGAACAAAACGATGGATTTCGGCGAAACTCACTGAAAAGGTGCAAATCGTCTAGAGATTAGCTTACTCACCCTTAAAGTGGTGGGAATTGGGTTTCGTTCTGGAGAATAGGAGAACTAGGAGGAGTCTCCTAAAAAATTGGTGCTAGCTTTGTTGGCAAGTTATGTTTATTGGTGCCTTGCACTACATTTAATGGATGTAAATTCAGTATGGCAATTTAAATGGGGAAGTTGGCAAATTGGGTTGTACAAGGCTTTCTATAGTTTTCTAGTTCTTCTAGTTTCTGTATTGTTACTTGCATCTACATTACAAGAATATCATTGAGCTTGTGGCGAAGAGGGTTTCGATCAGGTCAAATTGCCCTGCTATCTGAAATCTAGGTTTGGGTCAGGGTTTTAAATTATTTTCTTGAGGTTTACAATCAGGGTTCTTAAGTCCTTGCATTTTAGTTTGTCATAGCATGTTGTGAAAAGGTCTGCCATTTGTTGATATTACACCTATTCATTGATTTAATAGTTAGTAATAGGGGTTGCAGATCTTCTTTCTTATTTTGTGTATTTATATCCATGTTATTATATATACATTAAATATAGTTTCCTTCTATGTCTTTTCTAATTTTGAAACCCTACAAAAACAAAGACACCACAATTTTAGTGAGTTTCCTACACATGGAGTTTTCTTCTATGTCTTTTATTTCTATAGTTTTCTCAAAGACAATAGATGTACATGCATGAGCAACACATAACAGATATTTTATTTTCTTCAATTATAATATAATCAATGCTTTTTGTTAGCATATCGATTTAATGGAAGAGAACAAAATATTATGTCTTATAGATTAGACTCTTCTACTTAGGCCCTATGATGTAATGTTGAGGCTTTCAGGCATCTCAAAAGCTTTCTAGTCCTTAATAGATGCATCATTTTTATTCCTTGCATATGTTATTTTTGAAAGGTGTGGCATGGAAAACATGAAGTTGACGTGTGAATGGATTGTATTATATGCTGTTACACATAAAGGCATTGTTTGCGCTCGTGGTGAGCAAATTTTAGTGCCTTCTTGTCTCATATGATCATTCTTGATCATAAGTAACCATTAACAGTTCGTGCAAATACACTACAGAGGACCAAGAGACAAAGAGACAGGTCCTTCCAATAAAAAAACTAGTGAATGGATTGGAGAGCGCATCTGATTATGCTAATATGCCTTTGTGTCATATATTATGTATTTAAATTACAGTATGTTGTATGAACTTTAAAAAGTGACGAGTGTCTTGCACAATCAAGTGCAAGGCAAATCAATAAAAATGGATTAGATTGCTTTTTCAAGTAGAGTAAATTGTTATTTAAAGCATACAAATATTTTTTGAGACGATTTTTTAAGTTTATATTAATTTGTACATGCACATATTTATGCAAAATTTATAGAAGTTGTGACATATTTGGTTACTTATGTATTCATACTTCATTTTATCTACTCATACAAAATATGCAATTGGAAATATGTGGTCTACTATTTATTACAAAGTCGTTGAGCCAACTAAATGCAGCAACGTTGTGACGCAAACAAACATTTCAAGAAATGGTCAAATATGGGTATCAAGGTGGTACGAGTCTATTGGTATTTATATGAAAGGGTAGCTAACAAGTATTGCTCAATAAGCCTTAAGTTTGTGCGAGGTTGCACAATTGTCTATTCTTGCAATGGCTTCCACTCAAGCCTATCTTGAAAAATAAAGTGGGGCCACCTAACCTTTCTTTGTGGAGATGTTATATTTGGTGTGGCACTGCTCAAAAATTCCAACCATCAGGTTACTGGTATGGCAAATAATTTAAAAATTATTGCAGCTTTGTTTGCAAAAACTTGAAAGGAAATTGCATTTTTTTTCCTTCAATATTATATCTCCATTAACAAAGAGATATATGATATAAATTAACTCAACTAGCTAAACTTAGCTCTAGAAGCTACCTAACCCCAAATTTGGCTGCAAACTGAATTGCTAATTCAATGTTAAAAACATTGATTTCACCTAAAGTGAATTGGTGTAGCCATGGGTGTAGCGATGCCATTAAATGTAGTAGTATATTGCGCTTCCTTCAAAATAAAATTAAAAATAGAATCCGGCCAACTCCGTTGTGCCCCATATGTTATCTCAATGTTGCCAAATGAACCCCTCCAATAAAAGAGGTTAAGATAAGAATAGACTATTGTGCAGTGAAGTAATTACCCATATTCCCAAAAGATTCCAACATGCTTGCAATCTCATTGAGTATTTTTAAATGGTTCTTATATATTACTAAAAAAGCCCCTTAATATGTGTGGCCCATTTGTTAATATTTCAACCATAGATCCATCTTGAGATTACATTTATCATTCAAGGAAGTGTAAATTTGAATGCTTTTGCACTGTTAATAAACATTAGGGTTTCTCGAACTGTGGTCTAGTTTAGTAACAAGTCGAACAAGTTTTTTTTTTACTTAGTAACTTTCACTACCCATAAATGTCATTGTAATATCTCAGTGAGATTTTTGTTGTTGTAAAATGTTTAATATAATGAGGTCTATGCAGAAAAAATAGTGTATTGTACAGAGTAATGTCTCATGGCTTCCAATTTACTCACAAGCCATTATAAATAAGTTCAAACTTCCTACATCATAAATAGTGATTTGTTTTCTTTTCAAACCATGGTCACCTTATTTTAAAGT